>CM060922.1:144879000-146188167 GCA_030737875.1 Allium sativum | reverse complement strand
AGTATGTACAATGATTTCTTTACAATATCAGAGTATCTTCTGTCTTACAAAATAAAGAAGCATAAAACAACATTTATATTCCCCAATTTTAGCAAGAGCCAGCCATAGCATCTAAAAAGAGAATCCGAGCAAAACTTCGACAAATCTTCAAGCTGGGAAAGAGTGACAGTCCAACTTAACCTGAGCTATACTATTCCCTCCTTTACTACCTGGGGGGCGGACGGAAGAAAAGAAGACAAAAGAAAAACAGAGTCAGACATAAAGCCTGAGTAAGTTCAGTAACTTCTAGCATGTGAACATGGAAAAACAAAACGACATGAATTAACTGAATACAAGATAACACCATGATGATAGGGTCAGCAAGATTAGACAAGATTAACACAAGATATGCTAAGATAAGATTAACTGGATATGCTCTAATACTTACGCCGCTTCGCTATTTCCTTGTTATACTGGTTTCTATATCTCTGCACCACCTAACTAGTGTCCCAACTAGTAACGATAACGTCATCCCAATCCCTGTAGTTTCCATTGCCTTCAGGCATATATTTATTATTTATTACCTAGATCTGATCTAGGGTTTTCTATCAAGTGCTTTCTAGATTCAACTAGAGTTTACGCTATCTGCTGAACGCTTCTCGGATTCAGGGTTTATGCCACCTAGTCCAACTAGGGATTATGCTACCTGTCGAATGATGCCCCCAAGTCTAGGACACACTACCTAGAGTGGTATATGTTCCTATACTTCCCCACACATGTATCGCGAATCGTTATCGCTTGTCTAGATGCACATGTCCTGTAATGTGCGGCCCGAGTCATGTGGCAGAGCAAATCAAGAAACACAGAACTCGGTCGGGGGCTTTCAAATATCTGTCGGTGCAGATGCTAAGGTCTGTGTTTGTTCCAGTGGCTATGGTCCCACTCGACCCCTCCCTCAACTAATGAAAGGCACACCTTAAAAAATGAGAACTATACGCAGGCCCCCCTATGCCCCACTGTCCTATGGCCATCCGCAACCATAACTAGATGGCAAGTATATGGTCTTTTGGAGTTCTCCGCCTTTCCGCTTCACGTATCTCGATTGACTGAAGATGGTAGACGACGAGTTGCTATCACAGGGCTACCGGTTTCTCGCCGAATCACGCTGGTCCATCCTAGTCTTTAGGTTGCCATATTTTGCAACCAAGGCATACCCTTGGTTCTTCTACCGCAGACCTTAACCTCTGTAAGCCCAGGAGGATCATCTGCAGCCTCACAGAGGGATACCAAGAGGACCCTCATGTCCTCTCGAAGCCTCGGGCTTCGTAACCCAATTCGTTGGAGCCTTCGTTTTAATCAGACGGACGTTCGCTCCTTCCCGTGTTATACTAAGAATTACTACTTAGTTCTACTAACTAAGGTTTACCACTTAGTTTCCAGAATCGTTGTTTTCTTAACTAAGGTTTACTACTTAGCTCCTTTTAATTAAGGTTTACTACTTAGTTCTCTTCTCGTCAATTTGGATTGGTTAAGTGTCATTAGTCAATTCAAGCTAACTTAACCCTCTTCGTTTATCCTGTTAAACTGGTTAAGTTTATCAGTAATACATGTTGACTTAACCACACCACAAACCAAGTTATATTGGTTAAGTATTTCTTATTACTTAACCCTACCCATTCATCCTGTATTGGTTAAGTGCTCCTTTTTAACTTAACCTTGCCCGTCTGTTTTAACTAACATGTTTGTAACGACCCGTATTCTACACATCATAGGATTGTAGAATATTTATTTCTTTCCCGTGTGAAGTTGTATGGTCATGTAACTTTGGGGAAACATCCGTTAGAGTCATTTCGCATGTCCATGATTTTTGTCGATTTTTAAATGACCATTTTGCCCCTAGTTGGTACTGTTTTGGCCATAACTTTTGATTCGAAAGGAATTTTGACCTGAAACCACTTCCATTTGATTCGTTTGATGGTTTCTCTTTCCGTAGAGTTGTCATAATGGCCAAACGGACTTACCGTTTGGGAGATATGGCTGAAGCAAGGTTTGGAGGGTGAAAAACTGCTTATCCGGGCCAAATCGGGTGATTAGTGAGTAGGCCCATAACCCATTTCGGGATTAGGGTTATGGGAGGGCTGAAATGAGATGGAGAATCATTCCATTTCAGTTTTCTAGCCTCCACTTATCACCAAGGAACCCTAAAAATGGCCTCCAACCTCTAAATCACCTCCAAATCATCTTTTGGTCAAGGATTTGGCTTAGCAACCCCTAATCAAGGAAGATCTTCACTAAAGCAACTTGGGGCTGCTGTTTAGCATAGAGATTCACATCAAATCAGAGATTTATTTCGGATCTTATTTATTTTGTGGCTAAGGTGAGTGATTTGCATAGTTTTGCACTAATTATGGCTAATTAGGGGTGATTAGTGTTAATTAGCGAATTTAAACATGATAAAATTCTGGAAAAATGTTTATAAAATTCGGAATGATGTTTTAGACCTCTGATATGAATTTGGGTTAATTTGGTTAAGTTTTGTTAGTCCTATCATTAGTTTCACCTAAACATGCCTAAAGGGAAAATATGGGATTTTGGGTATGTTTGATCCATTTCTACTTATCATATTGATGTTTTGATGGCTGTGGTTGATTATGTATGTTGCTATGACTGTATGAAATGCTTTGTGACTGATTAGAATAGTTGGAATAGTTGGAATAGTTGGAACAGCTGCAGGAAGTATGCAGGGATCGGATCGGATCGCATGTCATGTCCACGATCCGCACTCGCGCTTTGCACCCCGATCCGAACCAGATGATCACGATCCGATATGAGGAGTTGTTATGGGATCCGCCTCGTCCTTCCACGAATCGACCAGCCTCACGAACTAATGGGAAGTCACGACCCGATCCATGTAGCACGATCCGACCCGTTGGAACGCGATCCGCAGGGAGTTCATGATCCGACCAGAAGGGGGAGACCCGATCCGATGGAGACTGGATTCATGAGACCATGGAGGAGGGCGATCCGATCACCTGGAGGACCACGACCCGATCCGATGCAGGAGGCGCGACCTGATCCGAATGCCTAAGGCCGATCCGATCCGATGAAGAATGTGAAGGCTGATCCGATCCGATTCGATGGTGATGACCAATAACCCGAGATGCAAAGGTAGTCCATATGGGAGTTAGAGCTCAGGATCCCAGAACCAGTTGGGAACCAATGAGTTCACTTCATGGTTGGACTTTGCTGCGGGACTTGTGCTAAGGAGTTGTCGACGTTCATAACTTCGATTCACCACTAAGAATGATGGGCTACTTATCAGTGCAGTAGGGTCATTATGACCTGAGGGGCAAAGTGATGGTAGCAAGACTTCGTTATCAGTGCAGTAGGGTCATTATGACCTGAGGGGCAAGGTGATGCGTAGTAAGACTATGAGCCAGCGCAGATGGGGTGAATAACTCCATGGGGCAAGTGGACATAGTAAGGATTAGTAAGACTATGAGCCAGCGCAGATGGGGTGAATAACTCCATGGGGCAAGTGGACATAGCAAGGATTAGTAAGGCTATGAGCCAGTGCAGTGGGGTTCTTGTGACTCCCTGGGGCAAAGTGGACATAGAAAATGATTAGTGGCTACGTTATCAGTGCAATGAAGCCATTTATGACTTCATGGGGCAAAGTGATCGTAGCAAGGTATGTTGGGTGATCGAAGTGGTGAATATCGTATGCTTTACGCACTGAGTGTGAGATGTGAGGATGGATTCTATGCTTGATTTTTTTTTCTATCATTATGACATGCACACCTCACCCACCTCCGTATCTTTATATTGATTGATATGATATCTTAGAGTGTTGTACAGTATGTAGTGCTAACTCTTTGGTTGCAGGTCCAGGTTCAGGTATGTTTTAGTCTACCTGTTATTGTTCACTTTAGATGCTTATCGCTCATACCAGGCTTTATGTCTGACCCAGAGTTTTATGTCTCCTCTTATTACTCTGGGTGCTCACACGAGCAGACTAGAGACAGGTTAGCTGGTGATGCGCGAGTAGCTGATTCGGAGACGGGCAGGAGGCTTCCACGTATGATATATATATATACACATTCTCCCTGTGTCGTTGGTGGTCACTACTTGGGCATTAGTAGTGTACCTCATTTAACTTACTTTTGCTTTGAGACAGTTTGAAAGTTGTAATAAGCTTTATTTTGGATTTCCGCTGCTATGATGTTTAGTTCTGATTTTCAGCTTATGCACTGTCTCTCCTGTTTTATGTCAAGTATGTTATTATTATATTTTGTTCTATGCGCTGTGAGACATTCTACAGGTTCTTTGTATGTTCATTTCCTTCTTCCTTTTCCTTTTGGCAACCCGTTCTGTGCTAACTGGACATGTGTACAGCGCACCTTTGGAGTAAATGTCGGTTGGTGTGGGGCGGGCCGTCACACTTGGTATCAGAGCGAGGTTGCGTAGTTAACCTAGGGAAAGACACTAGGGAGAGTTAGTACGTATATGAGAGCGCGTATTTGTGATTACTTTGGTTTTCAAAAGCTATGTATAAATATATACTATTAGTAGTATAAGAATGAAGTTGCACTGCACTAGTACCACTATGGGGTCGTTAATCGTTTCCCTTTACAGATTGACGATGAGCCGACATGTTAGAGGTACCGGTAGAGGGGCCAATAATGGGAATGCCGCTGACATGAGGGCGATGTTTACCAACCTCATGAGAGACATGCTTAGAGAAGTGCAAGGGGCAGTTCCCAATCCCGGAGTTGGTGTTGGCCAAGTAGTGCAGGCGCCTAGGGTCGATTTTGCCAAGTTGTGCAAAGATTACACTAATCTTGGTGGGAAGCCGTTCCACGGAACGGAGTCGGCCACAGATGTTCAAGATTGGATGTATAGCTGTGATCGTATCTTTGATGACTTGGGTCTTGAGGATGCGATGAAGAGAAGGCTAGCGTCTCGCCAGCTGCAAGGGCGAGCGATGAATTGGTGGAATGCTATTAGAACAGCTACTCCAGAGGACCAGGTTACTTGGGTTCAGTTCAAGGCTCGCTTTAGCGAGAAGTTCATTCCAGCTGCCCAGAAGTCAGTGTTGTTCAAGAGGTTCTTGGAACTCAAGCAGAATGGGAGGGCAGTTTCTGATTATATTGCTGAGTTCGACACTTTGTCGAAGTATGGACTGTCTCTTATTGATACTCCTGAGAAGAAGAATGAGAAGTTCATTACTGGTTTGGATGGGTACTTGGGGGAAAGGCTTATCAACCACATCGGTGAGACTTTTGAATCGATCGTTGGGAAAGCTTTGAGATCAGAGAGCCTTTACCCTAAGTCAAGGACTGAAGCTGCATCTGCAGAAGGGCCAAAGCCGCAAGCAGGCGGTGGAGGCAAGAATAACTCTCAGAATAAGAGGAAGCAGGACCAATCAAAAGGTGGCCAGAAAAAGAGCAAGAAGGATGTTGAGTGCTTCAGCTGTGGAAAGAAGGGCCATTATGCTAAAGAATGTCGGGCCAAGCCAGCGGAAAGGAAGTGCTACAACTGCGGTCAAGTGGGACATCAGAAGGATAAGTGCCTGCAACCTCTTAAGGAGAAGCAGATTGTGAAAGCATATGCTCTTGATGCTATTCCTTCTTCGTCGAATGCCCCAACTGCGGCGGAGAAAGGGAAGAATGTTGTTATTCAAGGTATGCTTTCTATTTATGATGTACCAATTCGAGTTTTGTTTGATACTGGGGCTTCCCGTTCCTTCATATCTAGTGACCTGGTAGATAGGTTGGGACTGGAACCCGAGATAGTCGATAGACCATTGGTTGTGACGAACCCGATTGGTGGTTCGACTAGCCTTAGTATGATTTGCAGGGATTTGGTCTTATCGAGTCACGGATGTATGTTTGTATGTGATTGCTTTGTTTTGGGCTTTACTGGGTATGGCATTATATTGGGAGTCGATTGGCTCCAAAGATACGGGGTGGTGGTAGACTGTGAGGGCCTTTTGGTGACAGTGAGGGCGGATGATGGGCGGAGGGTAGTGTTTGGTAGTCTACCTAGTGATGGGGTTATGGCTAGTTTTGTAAATTCCCTCGACATCCCGTAGGATGAGTTGTCAGATGTGCCCGTGGTTGGCCAGTATCCGGACGTCTTCGAGGAGGTGACCGGGCTTCCACCACACCGAGAGATTGAGTTCCGTATTGATTTAGTGAAAGATGCCAGACCTATAGTGATGCCACTTCGTCGTATGGCACCAAAGGAGCAGCGAGAGCTCGGGGTGCAAGTCAGCAATCTTTTGAAGAAGGGATAGATTAGAAGGAGCGTCTCCGAATGGGGAGCACCAGTTGTGTTTGCCACTAAGGCAGATGGTTCCCTTCGTTTGTGTGTGGACTATCGCGAGTTGAATAAGGTTACGAGGAAGAATAAGTATCCTCTACCGCGGATAGATGATTTGTTTGATCAGCTGGAAGGAGCAAGAGTGTTCTCCCAGTTGGACCTCGCGACAGGATTTCATCAGCTTCGAGTAGCGGATGAGAGTGTTCCGAAAACGACATTTAGGACGCCGTCTGGATTTTATGAGTGGTTGGTTATGCCGTTTGGGTTGACCAATGCACCAGCCTATTTTGTGGATCTTATGAATCGAGTATTCAGAGATCAGTTGAATAAGTTTGTTCTTGTGTTCGTAGATGATATCCTTGTTTATTCAAGGACAGAGGAGAAACACAAGGGGCACTTGAGGATAGTGATGGAGGTGTTGAGGAAACACCAATTGAAAGCGAAATTCTCTAAGTGTCATTTTTGGAGAAGGGAAGTAAGATTCTTGGGTCATGTTGTTTCAGAGTGTGGTATTGCCGTGGACCCTGCGAAGGTGGCTACGGTACAAGATTGGCCTACGCCCAAGAATGCTACAGATGTAAGAAGTTTCTTGGGATTAGCCGGATATTATCGTAAGTTTATCCAGGACTTCTCCAAGATTGCAGCACCATTGACTCAGTTGACTAAGAAGAATCAGTCCTTCGTCTGGGACGGAGTGTGTGAGGATGCCTTCAAAAGTCTAAAGGAGAGGTTGACGCGTGCGCCAGTGTTAGTCATTCCTAAGGGGAATGAAGAGATGACGGTATACACGGATGCTTGTGGTACCGGACTGGGTGCAGTATTGATGCAAGGAGGTAGGGTTGTAGCTTATGCTAGTCGTCAGCTAAAGCCGCATGAGAAGAAGTATCCTACCCATGATTTGGAATTGGCAGCGATTGTATTTGCGCTGAAGATGTGGAGACACTATCTGTTGGGAGAAAGATTTGAATTGTTTACCGATCATAAATCGTTGAAATATCTCTTCTCTCAGAAAGATTTGAATCTCCGTCAGCAGAGATGGTTAGAGTTCTTGGCTTCGTATGATTTTGATATCGCGTATACACCTGGGAAAGGTAATGCAGTAGCCGATGCCTTGAGTAGGAGACATGCCAGCTTAGGGGCAATGTTTCTTGAATGGAAGCAACTGGAGTTTATCGCGGGGTTTGATTTCAGACCAAGGTGCGAATTGGATCCAGTTATGCTAGCTAGTTTGGCGATCAAACCCACTTTGATAGAGCGGATTGGTTCTAGCCAGAGGGACGATCCTAATTTATTAGAAATCATCTCCAAGTTAGAGATGGGTATCGATGAGGAGATGAATGTGTATGGGCTTGATCGAGATGGATGGCTTCGGAAGAATGGAAGACTAGTTGTGCCCAACGTAAATGGTTTGAGAGATGAAGTGCTTAGAGAATGGCATCACTCAAAACTGACTATACATCCCGGTGGTAATAAGATGTATCGAGACCTGAGACAGACTTACTACTGGGAAGGGATGAAAAGAGACGTTGGGAAGTTTATATCCAAATGCATGAATTGTCAGCTAGTTAAAGCCGAGCAAAAGAATCCTAGTGGATTGTTGCAACCATTAGAAATTCCCGAATGGAAATGGGAGCAAGTCTCGATGGATTTCATCGATGGTTTACCAAGGACTAGATCGGGATATGATAGCATTTGGGTAATTGTGGATCGATTGACTAAGAGCGCAAGATTTATACCCGTCAAATCGACCAGAACGGCAGCCAAGTTGGCAAAATTGTATATGAAGTGGGTAGTGAGATTTCATGGAGTACCCAAAAGCATTGTGAGTGACCGAGACCCGTTGTTCACTAGTGGGTTTTGGAAGAGCTTACAAGAGGCTCTAGGGTCAGGATTACATCTCAGTACCGCATATCATCCTCAGACCGACGGTCAGACGGAAAGGGTGAATCGTATATTGGAAGATCTCTTGAGAGCGTGTATATTGGATTTTGGTGGATCATGGGATGACCATTTGCATCTAGTAGAGTTTGCATATAATAATAGCTACCAATCCAGTATCGGTATGGCTCCATATGAAGCTTTGTACGGTAGACCGTGCAACTCACCATCATGTTGGATAGAGACTGGCGAGAAGTTTGTGCTTGGACCAGATGTGGTGAGAGAAACTTCAGATAAGATTAAGATCATTCAGCAACGAATGAAAGCTGCCCAAGATAGGCAGAAGAGTTATGCTGATAAGAGGAGAAGAGATTTGAAATTCTCCGTTGGTGACTTGGTGTTTGTTAAGATCTCCCCGTTGAAGAGCGTGATACGATTTGGCAGAAGAGGCAAGTTGGCACCAAGATTTGTTGGCCCGTTCCCCGTTCTTGAATTAGTCGGGAATTTGGCGTATAGAGTTGGCTTACCAGAGAAAATGGCGGGAGTTCACAATGTGTTTCATGTTTCCCAACTAAGGAAGTTCGTTTACGACTCAGATGTGACTATTTCACCTGATCAGTTAGAGGACTTCGAAGTAAAACCCGAGGCGGTTGGGAACCGCAAGCCAATTCGTATTGTGGGGCACGATACAAAGCAGCTTCGAAGGAAGTCGGTGAAGCTAGTCAAGGTTCAGAGGGGCGAGGACGAGAATGATTGTACTTGGGAGACAGAAGAAAGCATTAGGAAGGCATATCCAGAACTCTTTGTCTGGTAAGATTTACTTTACGATTTAGTTTTCCGCATGCTAGGGTAGACTTGTTTTGCTTGTTTTGCATGTTGATTGTTATTTTATGATTGATAGGCATGCGGGACCTTTGTGTGTGTTTGGATTAGGGAATTTCGGGGGCGAAATTTCTTAAGGGGGGAAGAGTGTAACGACCCGTATTCTACACATCATAGGATTGTAGAATATTTATTTCTTTCCCGTGTGAAGTTGTATGGTCATGTAACTTTGGGAAACATCCGTTAGAGTCATTTCCCATGTCCATGATTTTGTCGATTTTTAAATGACCATTTTGCCCCTAGTTGGTACTGTTTTGTCCATAACTTTTGATTGGAAAGGAATTTTGACCTGAAACCACTTCCATTTGATTCGTTTGATGGTTTCTCTTTCCGTAGAGTGGTCATAATGGCCAAACGGACTTACCGTTTGGGAGATATGGCTGAAACAAGGTTTGGAGGGTGAAAAACTGCTTAGCCGGGCCAAATCGGGTGATTAGTGAGTAGGCCCATAACCCATTTCGGGATTAGGGTTATGGGAGGGCTGAAATGAGATGGAGAATCATTCCATTTCAGTTTTCTAGCCTCCACTTATCACCAAGGAACCCTAAAAATGGCCTCCAACCTCTAAATCACCTCCAAATCATCTTTTGGTCAAGGATTTGGCTTAGCAACCCCTAATCAAGGAAGATCTTCACTAAAGCAACTTGGGGCTGCTGTTTAGCATAGAGATTCACATCAAATCAGAGATTTATTTCGGATCTTAGTTTATTTTGTGGCTAAGGTGAGTGATTTGCATAGTTTTGCACTAATTATGGCTAATTAGGGGTGATTAGTGTTAATTAGCGAATTCATTCATGATAAAATTCTGGAAAAATGTTTATAAAATTCGGAATGATGTTTTAGACCTCTGATATGAATTTAGGTTAATTTGGTTAAGTTTTGTTAGTCCTATCATTAGTTTCACCTAAACATGCCTAAAGGGAAAATATGGGATTTTGGGTATGTTTGATCCATTTCTACTTATCATATTGATGTTTTGATGGTTGTGGTTGATTATGTATGTTGCTATGACCGTATGAAATGATTTGTGACTGATTAGAATAGTTGGAATGGTTGAAAACGCCGTCGAGAGGCGTAAACAACTCGCTGGAACAGCTGCAGGAAGTATGCAGGGATCGGATCGGATCGCATGTCATGTCCACGATCCGCACTCGCGCTTCGCACCCCGATCCGAACCAGATGATCACGATCCGATATGAGGAGTTGTTATGCGATCCGCCTCGTCCTTCCACGAATCGACCAGCCTCACGAACTAATGGGAAGTCACGACCCGATCCATGTAGCACGATCCGACCCGTTGGAACGCGATCCGCAGGGAGTTCACGATCCGAGCAGAAGGGGGAGACCCGATCCGATGGAGACTGGATTCACGAGACCATGGAGGAGGGCGATCCGATCACCTGGAGGACCACGACCCGATCCAATGCAGGAGGCGCGACCCGATCCGAATGCCTAAGGCCGATCCGATCCGATGAAGAATGTGAAGGCTGATCTGATCCGATTCGATGGTGATGACCAATAACCCGAGATGCAAAGGTAGTCCATATGGGAGTTAGAGCTCAGGATCCCGGAACCAGTTGGGAACCAATGAGTTCACTTCATGGTTGGACTTTGCTGCGGGACGTGTGCTAAGGAGTTGTCGACATTCATAACTTCGATTCACCACTAAGAATGATGGGCTACTTATCAGTGCAGTAGGGTCATTATGACCTGAGGGGCAAAGTGATGGTAGCAAGACTACGTTATCAGTGCAGTAGGGTCATTATGACCTGAGGGGCAAGGTGATGCGTAGTAAGACTATGAGCCAACGCAGATGGGGTGAATAACTCCATGGGGCAAGTGGACATAGTAAGGATTAGTAAGACTATGAGCCAGCGCAAATGGGGTGAATAACTCCATGGGGCAAGTGGACATAGTAAGGATTAGTAAGGCTATGAGCCAGTGCAGTGGGGTTCTTATGACTCCCTGGGGCAAAGTGGACATAGCAAATGATTAGTGGCTACTTTATCAGTGCAATGAAGCCATTTATGACTTCATGGGGCAAAGTGATCATAGCAAGGTATGTTGGGTGATCGAAGTGGTGAATATCGTATGCTTTACGCACTGAGTGAGAGATGTGAGGATGGATGCTATGCTTGATTTTTTTTCTATCATTATGACATGCACACCTCCCCCACCTCCGTATCTTTATATTGATTGATATGATACCTTAGAGTGTTGTACAGTATGTAGTGCTAACTCTTTGGTTGCAGGTCCAGGTTCAGGTATGTTTTAGTCTACCTGTTATTGTTCACTTTAGATGCTTATCGCTCATACCAGGCTTTATGTCTGACCCAGAGTTTTATGTCTCCTCTTATTATTCTGGGTGCTCACACGAGCAGACTAGAGACAGGTTAGCTGGTGATGCGCGAGTAGCTGATTCGGAGACGGGCAGGAGGCTTCCACGTATGATATATATACACATTCTCCCTGTGTCGTTGGTGGTCACTACTTGGGCATTAGTAGTGTACCTCATTTACCTTACTTTTGCTTTGAGACAGTTTGAAAGTTGTAATAAGCTGTATTTTGGATTTCCGCTGCTATGATGTTTAGTTCTGATTTTCATCTTATGCGCCGTCTCTCCTGTTTTATGTCAAGTATGTTATTATTATATTTTGTTCTATGCGCTGTGAGACATTCTACAGGTTCTTTGTATGTTCATTTCCTTCTTCCTTTTCCTTCTGGCGACCCGTTCCGTGCTAACTGGACATGTGTACAGCGCACCTTTGGAGTAAATGTCGGTTGGTGCGGGGCGGGCCGTCACACTGTTATTAATGGTTAAGTATTATCCCTTCACGTTTTAGACTTAACCCTATTCCTTTATCATAATCTGATGGTTAAGTGTTCAAGTTTACTTAACCCTACGGTCTAGCCCTGCTAACATATCAAATTGGCTAAGTGTATTAAATCTTGCTTAACCCCAACCTCTAGTCTAGTTAACATGTTAATTTGGCTAAGTGTATTAACTTTACTTAACCCCACCTTCTAGTCTAGTTAACATGTTAATTTGGCTAAGTGTTTTCTTAGTTACTTAACCCCTACAAATCTTGTCTTGTTACCATGTTAAGTTGGTTAAGTGTCCCTATGGACTTGCCCTCCCATTCTAGCTTAACTATTCCTATGGACTTAACCCTCCCATTCTAGCTTAACTATGTTAAGTGTCAGTATGAACCTAACCCTACTCACCGGTCTGGTTATTATGTTGAATTGGTTAAGTGTCTTAGTTAACTTAACCCTGCCATTCTTGTTCTACCTTTAACTAAATAAATTAAAGCCGCTACCACTCACATTAGACAGATATTGTTGCGATTACTGGATGTGCCGGTTGGTTCCGGGCAGGTTTACATCGCAACTCAGTCTAACCTCGGGTTAGGCATATTCGTGTTTTCTAAGTTCAAAGGGTTTTGATTAATTTTCAAATCAGGTTTTGAAAGTAACCATCCCGTCCGTCGGATCAGTTAGGGATAGCCAGGGAGAGCAGGAAATTGTATTTTCCAAACCCAAGCCTAGACACTATCCTCTCTGTCACCCTAGAACTTTCTGGTGTGTTATTAAAAGAGATGTCGCTAATAAACCTTTAATTTGTCTAAATTTACATTTCCTCATTTAGGACAAATTCTATAAGTAAATTATTCCTAATTTACTTATTTCCTAATTACTCTTGTAATGTAAATTGTCAACACTTATTATTATGGCCCATTTTCCCCTCTATATCATATTTAGGCTTTTTGGTATGTAAACTATACCAAATTAAGTGTCACCAACCATGATTTTGCTAAACCTGACAATTACTCACAATTATGGCCAATTTCAAATTTATACCAATATATTAGCTAATCCAATTCTGATTTAACATTCTAATTACAGTTCATTTCCAACTAGACTTATTATTCTAGTTCACAATTCATGTAAATGCTAGATTTACAAGTCAATACTAGATCCAAATTACACCTCCTATAATTCATGTCAAATTCATCCAATTTGCATTTCTATGAACATGCCATAATACATGTTCCCAATTTATGCCAATTTCCATGTTTATAACTATATTTTAGTAAATTTCATATTTTGCCCAAATCGTATTCCCACCGCTCGTATAATCGTGATTCAATCTAGATTATAGATAAATCTAGATTCGTAGAAAATAGGGAATAAACCAAAGATGCTATGAAAAAGATAGACATAATAACTGGCATAAAATAATAATTTACTAATTTCAGACCTAACGAATTACACTGAAATTGATCTAAAACATCGGAGGCCTATAGGTCTGAAAATCTTATAACATAAAAAGGGTTGAATAACGACGTAGGTTCAAGAGCATGGGTAAACCTAACTTAATAGGTAAATTCCCAAGATCTAAAACCAAAGAAAACCAAGAATAGATAGAATAGATAATCAGGTTTAGACCCAATTTCACAGTCACAAAACTTAAGCAACACTTTCCTAGTCTTGAATCATAGGTGTTTAATCACAGTTGTCCTTGTTATGTCATAGGCAATAGTCTATGTTTCCTAATCAAAGGCACAGGCTTGTGTTCATAGTCAAGGAAATAATTCTCATAGTCACAGTCATAGTCATAGGCAATGTTCATAGTCATAGGCAATGTTCATAGTCAAAAAGGCATAAGGTTTTAAGGTCCATAGTTTCATAGTCATAGTCTCACTGGTCATCGAATCATAACAGTTCTTAATTAGGTCCAAAGATATAGGCACAGATTCGAATAGAAAGATTTGGCATATTCTTTTATTCCTTTAATTTCATGTCACGAATAGAGAAAACGTTCAAATCTAAAAAGTAACCGACTTACAGAGATTAGATTAGATTCACAGAAAAACAATCGTTGAAGTCGTTTGAATCTTCACTTGAATCCTAGCTTGACTTGAATCTCCTCTTGAAAGTCTTGAGCAGCATTTCCTTGTCTTGATTTATTTTATATATTATTTATTTATACATTTTCTCAGAGGAAGCATAAGGATAGAAAAGAATTGTGAATAGAGAAGGAGACTAGGGTTGTTTATATAGTGTAGAAGTCAACGAATCTGGTCAGAATGGCGTCCGGATACAGAAGAACGAACCAGAATGCAGATCTGGAAAAAGCAGGGGGGTCGACCCCCAGGTCGACTACCCAGTCGACCTGTTCCCCCCAGGTCGACTACCCAGTCGACCTGTTCCCCCCAGGTCGACACCCTAGTCGACCTGGGTACCCAGGTCGACCCCCTGGTCGTCCTGGGTCCTGGGCGGGAAATTTCCCGCCCAGCCCGCTTCTGGGTCTGTTTTGAAATTTAAACTTTGTTGAAACTTCCGGAGGCCATATCTTTCTCATATGGACTCCGATTTACGCAAACTCAAACTCGTTTTCATGCAGAATTCCGAGGCGAACGCAATGGAGTAGTCCGTTTCCCTTGATTTTGATTTTAAATTCTAATTCTGCCTTGATTTGTGAATCTTAGTGTTAATGAATTACGGGGTGTTACAAAGTTATTCCAAAATTTTGATTGGTTGATAACACATAAAATATATGAAAAAACGAGTTTTTAATAATAAGAGAAAGCAATTAGGGAGTAATGACATAAATTAGATAAATATTTATCAATAGCCAAACGAATTAATACAGATCTAATTCATGTTTCTGTCACAAACATGAATCAACTGTAATTTGGTTTCTAGAAACAAATATGTGAATAACAACAAGTATTGCCTATGTAGGAGCTAAGCTCTTAAACAACCATAGGCTATCAGGACAGATTCATTAATTTATTTCTAAAACCCTAAATATTAGATCTAAATTTGATAAACGTTAGATCGAACTCGAATATACCCTGTGAAGGAGCATAGTTCTTAACCGACACAGAATATGAAGGTTCAGATCTAACCCTTTGTTCAGATCTAGAACTATATACGTGAAGTGTTAATCTCTTTAGCGATGTGATTCATACTGAATCTAAACTAAGCATCATCACCCCCTAATTAAAGGAGATTAGCTTAACATAGCTAGAAGAGAAACAGAAAATAAACAACATAAATAAACTACAATAAAAAGTAAAGAGAACATAAGAAGAATGATTTTATTCCAAGAGAAGGATTACAGAATAAAACCTAATATGTTTTTAAATGAACACGATATAAGTGTGTTTATAGCTGATATGACAAAAACTAATTGGCTAATTACAGAATGTGGGACTAAAGATTTGTCCCAAATAACACATAAGCCAATGTGAACGCAGCTGTAGAGTGAAAGGCCTTGCAAATGAGCTAATGTGAACGCTGCATGAGTAAGAGGCCACGCAAATGAGCCAATGTGAACAAGAATGAGTCTTCAGTGAGCCAAATCTATCATGTTGAGCTTTATTTGCAACCGTTCTTCAAGCTTTAAACTCTTCAAGCTTTAGGAATTTCAAACTTCACTCATTTTAAGCAAATTCTTCATGCTTTATCCATCAGATGCTCTAATCCATGCTTTTTTATCAACAATTTGAAAACACAGCTATAAGTACACACTATCAATTATTATAAAAAGAAAACAAGATAAATAAATGGATAAAATATACACATTTACATGTATATCATTGGTTCGGGATTTTCGTTGATGGAGATTAGGCATAGCAGACCAATTTCTTTGCTGGGAAGGAAAGTATGCTAGTGTACTTTGTGTTGTCAAGCTTCACGTAAATTGTAGGTGTGTAATATTTAGGGTGTACTATTAAATTCCTTAAGAATGAAGTATACTAGTTATAATTTATTTACATAGTATTTGATTCTAGTGCTTACTACGGTCGTTTAATGGTAACCGTTAAATTCGTACCGCCATACCCAAATTCCAACGAAATGAAATTGGACACAATGCTATGTCTCAATATTTCAATCTCAATGGAATTTATTTCGTTGAAAACCGACTATGTTTGCACAACAATGCTATTTTAAATTTATCCGTTTACCTTTAAATGACACGCACCGATAAAATAATCTGATTGTCTCCAAATTGGAAATCTAGCAATAATTAACTATAGGTATTCTAATAAAATTTATTTTGTCAAAAACGGGGATCATTTGAAAAGAAATTACCTTTAAGGCCTATAAAATATCGATAAAATATAATTAAATCCAAATATTTCAATTTAAGTAATAATAAATTACCATTATTATCATATCTCTCCAGATAAAAAATTATACAGCTTCAGAATAAACCAATATATAATTTAAATTCAATATTAAAAATTCCAAGTTAAAACGATACTCAAATATATAAAAACCGCTTATATTTATTTAAATAAACGTTATCGTTTATTAACGATTTCCGTAGCAACTATTCGAAAATTTGAATTGGACATAACTCACAATATATAGGCTGAAATCCCAATTTTTCTCTTTTATTAGAAGATTATAATCAAACTGATTCAAATGTTTCTTGTTTCACAGAATTATGACTTATATCGGATCTTATATATTCAATTGAAGTTCAAATCGTAAATTACGAACTACCGCGACATTTTCGAGTTTGTTTTTTAATTACATATAAACTCAGTGTTCAAATTTCGTTTTCATAAATGAACTACATATTATAAATCCATTTAAAATCACAATTCAATATTTAAAATAATAAAATATATTAAATATTCGACCACTAAAAATACAGAACGTTACATTCCTTCCCCCTTAAAAGAATTTCTTCCCCGAAATTACTAAGGTAGAAGAAACATTACAAACCCATTAACTTCCAAAAAGCCAATTCATTATAAATCAAAAACAAATCCACTCAACACTTTTATTAAACCATTGATGGATTTATATTCAATCCATCTAACAAACAATCAACAATCAATGCACAATCATAATCAATACACAACCAACATAACTAAACCAATCAATTTATATTTTACTCAGTTTCCGAATAGCAAATTGATTTCATTTAACTCAAAAATCCCTTTTAACTCCAATATCCATTCTTACATCAGTTGACTTAACAAGTTAAGTTCCAAATTCATATACAGTTAACTATTTAATTTTCTAATTTATTCGCCTCCCATTTCAAATTCTAATTCTAATTTTATTTCAAATCATCCATTTTCTCCTTTTAATTTCATATATGAAATATTCTCTTTATATTAAACCAATTCAAATTTCTTACCAAATTTAAATTGAATAGGAATTCCATCCAATCAAACAAACAACTCAATATCTCAATAATTTTATAAAATTATTTCTTTTCTATACAAAAATATAATTTGGCCAAAATTATTCCATTTGACCCTCTTTGCCAAATAATGTCTTGTCATTTGTTAGTTCAATATTGAACCAAACAAATAACACAATATAAAACATTTGTATATAAAATTTACAAATACGCTCTCATATATATATATATATATACACTTAAACTCAGTCTAGGGTATTACTAACCCCATCTCTATCGAGTTACGCCACAGATCTAAGGTTATTACTAAACCATCGCTCTGATACCAAATGTGATGACCCAAATTTCCAGTACCTTTTGAGCTGACCAAACAACACCAGTCCAGCCCAAATTGTACTAGAAACTCAGATGCCAAAAGAAAGAATTTAGAGGAAGAGATCAGAAAGAAAGGAATATTAGAATAGAAGAAGAAGATCCAACTAACCAACACAACTGAATCAGAGTCTCACATCACAGCTGAACAAAATATAATATAGAAATAAAACTTTATTGAGAGTTTTGAAATAAATACATATAATAATCAGAGTACATCAATACATCTAAATAGTTATAATAATCTGTCCATATATACAACACACAGCGGAATAAAACTAGATATCATATGTCTGAATTCCTCCAACACGTCTTCTGAAGTTTGCAGCGTCCAAACCTAAACCTGAAAATCCGGGCTAACCCGAGCATTTCGAACGCCGGATCAGTCTGGTGAACTAGAGTGAGAAACCCACTAAGTTTATAAACAACATCCAACTTGATTTTAAGAGTTAAACAAATCTTTTCTGAAAGAAAACGATAATCATAAGACCAAATCCACACATAAAAATGGATGGCTTTTTCCTTATGTTAACCCGAAACATTTCGAAATATTATATATCTTCTGATATTATAATAATGTCTAAATACAAATAAATAGCAATCCAGCGGAACGCTTGCATCTCACGTTCCATATGCATAATATACAATCAAAAACCACGGGTGCTAATTGGAGATTGGATTCCGACTATGACAAGGTATAGAACCACCTACCGATAATGTATCTCTAGAGGGGAATAAACCGGGTTCAACAAGAACATCTTGCAACTCGACCACACATGACAGACCACTCATTTCGCTTGAGTGTATCGAATGTATATCACCAACAATTGGGATCAACAATCATTTCCCGAAAAGAGAAAGCATCGAACAAAATAAAGAATGAAATGAATTTTCTCTAGATAGGTGATTATACACCCAAGACATGCTATCCACCCGATTTTTGTTATTCCCTAGTTATGAGGCTAGAGGTTGTAATTATCTCTTTGAACATCTGTCCACCATTCACTTGAATGCCACATTGTTAGATCCGCCGAAACACTAATTGACGTCCACAAAAATACTTTGGTCGTTAAGCTAAGAGAAGGGCCATCCTCCGCCACTAACAGAAATACGTTTGCAGAAATTAACGTACGTGATTCTTAAGAAATACTCTGTCAGACACCCGTCCATGCAAGTCATCCAGGAAAAGGATGAACCGAAGGTACTCTCCTACCGCATCCTTAGTATCACCCTATAGATCAGTAGCAAGTAGTCCTTGCAATTCGTAAATTTCAACTACGACAGAACCCCAGTATATCTCCGAGTCGAATTAGAAATTTTAAGCGGTTCTTCCATTTTATGAAAATCTATTTGGTCTTCAATTTCCCTATCTCGATGATTCTCTGATATCTTCTATATTTTTGTACTGGCTGGTCGAAATGGTTTTCAAATATAAATTTGATCCCGGTCTTTCCATACCAATAATCGTATAGGCCAGATTTGATAGTCGGTTATTTAACTATCAAATAAACTATCATTCAACCAAGAAAATAAAATAAGTTCACTCGTTAAGTACTCAACATCACTTGGCCTTTTTAATTGGAATAATTAATGAAGGTTAATTTAAAATTCTTAAATTTTTCAATTTTACAAATATACCTTTTCACTTCTTGCTTTAATATAAGAACATTCTCAACATCATTTAAATACCTTAGAATTAATTCATATATATTCCCACCTTGGGTTAAATAAAATTTCACATAAAACATTGTCATGAAATCTATTTCATTCATTTTTTTGAAAATAATAACTAACGCTTCTCCTTTGAATAAACTTATTCAAACCCAATTCGTCATTTCCTTTTCAACTTGAAAATATCGTTATATTTTCATAAATCTCCTTTTTATTTCTGTTACTCTGGAAATACTATTTTACATTCTCAAACCCTTTTTTATAATTATTATTTGGAAACATCCCATTCTTTATTCATGCATTTGTATACTTCAATATGCATTAGTCCCTAACCGTAAATTGGTAAGCGAATAACTCCCTAAATATTAACCTCGAAAACCGAAATCAGCATCATATTAATATTCAGAAAATCACTCAACTCAACCAATCTTCATTTTGGTTCCAATTCTTATCTTAACTCGTTTTCAACCCAGTTTATCCCAATTCTGATCAATTCAACCATTTTCCATTTTGAAAATCTCGTTTCAGTTCCATTATTAAGTACGTTAACTTAAACTTAACGTTTTAGCCTCTCTCTCTCCCCTTTTCATAAACTTAGTTTATAACTCCCAGGCTTAATATAAACCTTACTTATCGCGATTCCTTCTTGCTCAATTTAAATATTAAGTAAACATTTATTTTAAGCTATCATATCTGTCTTAAAATCTCATTTATAACTTAGTTATAAAACCCGACTTTAATATAAAACCCGTTCATCAATTCTTTTCAAAAATCCAATTATATTTCAATATCAACTTCGATTACTTTCCTTAATGAATCTTATTTTAGAATCGATCACTTAAATTATTACTTATTGAAAGTAATAATTTACACCATCTTAAACTATCGTAGAAATAACTACTTCTTATTTAACTAAAACAAACCATAAAATACTTTTTAAAATCTTATTAAAGTTTAAAATAAATATTCATTAATCTATTTTCATTAGATTAATTAACAATAAACTAATTTAACCTATTTAAAAACATGGTTATCTCGTTAACCAATTCCAATTATTTTTTCCTTTTAAATTAATTAATTTAATCCACTTAATTGTTTCTAAGAACAGTTAGTCCATTCTTAATCATTTCATTAACTTTTGCTCATTTACTTATAATCTTATTAACATAAGAATTCGATTCATAAAACCACTAAATAATTCATTAAATAATAAATAATAGACATAAATTTCTTTTTAATAACTTTTATACAAAATAATAGTTTCCAAAATCTATCTTCGATTATAAAATAAATTTTATAACTTTATTACCGTTGATTCCTTAAAGGTAAATCAGCATTCATAAATCGATTTATTGTAGGCTAACTGCTGCCAATTACTCAACTATTATTTCCATTGGTTAATATCAAACAAATGTTGAATTTAGATTCAACAAATAAATAGTCCAATCAGTCATCCAATCATATTGGTTAAACAGTTCATATGATTGTAATATGAAAATAAATAAATAATTTTGAGGAATCCTGTTGGATCCCTCCAACTTGCTTTCCCTACATCTAAATACGTTACCTCGAATAAAATCATATATTCCAATAAACAGATATAATATTCAACCATCAAATAATAACAGTGAA
Organism: Allium sativum; assembly: GCA_030737875.1. NCBI lineage: Eukaryota > Viridiplantae > Streptophyta > Magnoliopsida > Asparagales > Amaryllidaceae > Allium > Allium sativum. The sequence continues at coordinate 146,167,256 of CM060922.1, read as the reverse complement.
TCCAGATGTTTAGATGTCAGTTTAATACGTTTACATTATTATAAACGTATCCAATGAGGTAAGTTACCTCATTTGGAAATAATCGTTAAAATAACGAATGATTTAAATTAATATTAAATGAACGTTTAATTTAATCAGTTCAGTCAACACAAATATATATTCAGTATCCATCAAATAATTAACAATCATAGCACACAACTATTTAAACCCGACTTATATAAAATATAAGTGGGATAAAAACTGAGTGAGTTGGACTCACCTTGGTTCCATTCGTCGACCAAATGGTTTGTTTTAATTAAATTAAACAAGCATTTAACTTAATTTAAATTCCTAGCTACACCCAACTCTGTCCAAACCAGCTCCAAAATGTCACCCTCGTCAGTACGGATCTGACATCCTTGTTTTGTCCAATTCGGTAACTGTATAACAACGTTATAACTTACACACGCTATTTTTATTTATTTAAATTAATAATATAAATACTTACATAATATTTTATTAAATAACCTACATTTAATGTTTTAACGAACCTATATTTAACATGTGGAATCCCGATTAGGCTTTCGTAACTTTTCCCAGAAATAAATCTCCCCACCTCGTCATGTATCTATTGTATTAATAAAGATGGGTTACAATATCTCGGTTAGGCCTAACATGAATTAAATTAGACCAATATAAATATCGGGTTGGCATATTAAACCGCACCCTGGCCATGTGAACTACCGGTTTAGGCACATTTTAATTAGAATTAGGCATTATTAATTGGCTTAGTCACGTACTAATTTTTCCCTAGGCAACACAAAACATAACTAGGCAAACTTATAAAAAAAACAATTAGCATATTCATCTTAACGTAAGTCGCTTAGTCACCATATACTTCAACAAGATCACATTAAAGATATGCTTAGGAATATAAAATTATAAAACCGGTCATGTATATTTAGTATATTTACTTCAGCTCGTTAATAAGGTTTAGGCTAAAATGCTATAAATATACTCGCTACATTATATCTATATTTCCTTAACCTTAATAAGCCATAAATATAGAATTAGGCCCAATAATATACGTGATTAGGCATGTCAAACTCACCTAGGTCACGCATGTGGAAACACTGTACATCTCCTTCCTTTGTTTCGATACTATAGTATTCCACTCCAACCTCCTATCATATATGCCCCCTTTCTTATACTTCCTCTCACCACTGTTCCCAAACCATTCAGTTTCGAATGGTTTTCCTTTTTTTCTTTTCCTTTTCCTTTACTATTCGAAAAGTCCACTACATGTTTATATTTCCTCCCTCCCATTTGCATGCTTCTTTGTTTCAACTCTCCTCCACTATTCTTCGTCTCCATTTTCTAAAATGCACAACCCAATGACCATCCGTTACCGGCCCATACTTCTCTCCAAAACAATGAAACTCCCCAAACCCGAAGTGCTTCTAGCTTGAGTGACACATGCCTCCTTCCCCTTAAACCTCGACTCCACTACCACTTGCCACCTGAGACCCGACGATCCCTTTCCCCTCCGACTATCTCTTCTTCACTGCATCTCACCTGACACCCACATGCATCAACAACTGCGTTTCTTCTCCTGTTGGTCTAACCAGCATTTCCTCCTTACAGAAAAATCCATGCACAACCACTTCGTCAGTCACCATGTATTCCCCATACCACTAATGCAAGCCACCCCACACTGAAATCCGTCCATCACCCAGAAATTCTTGCCTCGTCCGTATATATGTTTTTAAGTTCTATTTTTGTTGCAGAAAGGAATTTTAGTTTTGATTTTCGAAGGCTTGGGTTTCGTTTTTATTGGTAGCTGGAAGGAGAATTGAAATGGGATGGGTGTATATATATACGTGAAGAACAGGATAAGCAAAACTTATTGTCTACATCGTTAGCTATGTGGTGTAGCTACAGTAGCGGTACAAATTTCAGGGTAGGAAGACTTCAGCTATCAGTAGATGTAGGTTTAGTGCGTAGCCGTTTGATATAAGAACTAACATTACGAATTGAAATTTCATGGCAGCGGTTACTCTATTTAGTGGTTTCATAGGTAGACGAAGGCCTGTGCTTACGTACGAGGGGAGACAACATTGTTCTTTCTTTTCACATAGGTTGGTCCAGGATTTTCGTTGATGGAGATTAGACATAGCAGACCAATTTCTTTGCTGGGAAGGAAAGTGTGCTAGTGTACTTTGTGTTTTCAGGTTTCACGTGAATTGTAGGTGCGTAATATTTACGGTCTACTATTAAATTCCTTAAAAATGAAGTATACTAGTTTTAATTTATTTATACAAAGTATTTGATTCTACCTCTTACTGTCGTTGTCTAATGATAACCGTTAAATTCGTATCGTCATACCCAAATTCCAACAAAATGAAATTGGACACAACACTACGTCTCAATATTTTGGTCTCAATGGAATTAGTTCATTGAAAACTGACTATGTTTGCACAACGACACTATTTTGAATTTATCGGTTTACCTTTAAATGACATGCACCATTAAAATAACTCTAATTGGCTCCAAACTGGAAATCTAGCAATAATTAACTATACGTATTCTAATAAAATTTGTTTCGTCGAAAACGGGATCGTTTGAAAAGTAAATATCTTTAAGGCCTATAAAATATCAATAAAATATAATTATATCCAAATAATTCAATTTAGAAAATAATAAATTATTAGTATTATCATATCTCTCCAGATAAAATATTACACAGCTTTAGAATAAACTAATATATATTATAAATTCAATATTAAAAATTCAGAGTTAAAATGATATTCAAATATATAAAAATCGCTTATATTTATTTAAATAAACGTTATCGTTTATTAACGAATTCCATAGCGACTATTCCAAAATTTGAATTAGACATAACTCACGATATATAGGCTGAAATCTCGATTTTTCTCTTTCATTAGAAATTATAATCAAATCGATTCAAACATTTCTAGAATTCCGACTTATATCGGATCCTGTATATTCAATTGAAGTACAAATCGTAAATTAAGAACTACCGCGACGTTTTCGAGTTCGTTTTATAATTATATATAAACTCAACGTATTCAAATTTCATTTTAATAAATGAATTATATATTATAAATCCATTTAAAATACCAATTCAGTATTTAAAATATAAAATATATTAAATATCCGACCACTAATAATACGGGACGTTACATAAAACTTATTCCCAAGGAATCCCATGACTTAGATATATCCGCCTAAGTTTAGCTTCATCGATTGTCGAGGCCACAAAATCACTGGGTGCATCTAAAACGGTTGCATTCTCAAATTCGTTGGGAGCGCGGTTGTCACCTACTCCCACTTCTTCTACTTCGTCTACTAAAACCTCTTCTCTAAAGCATTCTGTATTCTCATGAATCTCAATCTCGAAGTCGGAACCTTTATTGTCCCATCCTGAATCTGATGTCGATGAAATATCACCGATGCTGGGGTTGCTAAATGACTGTAGAGCTTTACTCTTTTCCATTATCCTTGTTGAGCTCCTTCCATACATGTTAACTGTATTATCCAAGAGATATCAAGGATTAGAGTATAGTTGCCCGTACCCCCTGTGTTTGTGTGCTAATGTGTACCAGTGTGTGAAGTGCAGATGTAAGAAAAAGCAAGCAGCTAATTGATATGCATCGAATTGCCAAATGGTCTTATGTTCGTTAAGTCCGAAACGTTCTATTTTGAAGGCTCTATCCTAACTATATGTGAGTCCATAAGTTGTAATTGGTCTTGGTCTGGCTATATGCAAGCATGTTACACGGATTTGTGTTGTTAAAGCCCTCGTGTTAGCCGAGTTTAACGATATACAGAAGTGTGTAAGTACTGGGCTAAGTCTAAGGAGTTTAGGTTGAAATTCCCTAGCCGAGCACAATGGGTCGGATCGCAGACTCAGATCGAGTGGGCACCAGGTCGAACCAACTCGACCCAATCCGGTCTTTGTAACAGATCCGCCCCTTCTCCAATCTCTCCTTCTGATTTTCCACCCGCCTCTCTGATACGTGAGTTCCACTGCTTCCCCTACCCTTTCCAATATTCTATCTTCTCCAATACCCTCGATTCCATGAAGCATTAAGGTAGAGTCATAATTATTCCACCGTTGCCTCCGACATCACCAGAGGACCGGCACCAGAGATGCCACTATCAATGATAAGCTCGGCGTTGGTGATAGAAGTGACTGCATTGGGCATTGGAAGTTCAGCGTAGCAACATTTGATTGGAGAAATTGGGCGAATTCATGAATTGGAACAAGAATCAAAGAAGATAACATAAGAATTTATGATTTCCTATTTGATTGTATTCAAGATTTTATAAGAGCTCAATATGGAAGAATTAGAGTTTTGTGTTGCTTAAAATAGGTGGTAATGAATGTAAAATAGATAGGGGTAAAGTGATGTACTATATACAAAAGGGAAAAGGTTGTTCGTGTTCTCATGATTTTACGGTCCATTCCGATCCGATATGTAGTGTGCATAACGAGAAGGAAGCAGGCCCTAACAGGTCGAGTATGGTGTTGAATCTAGAATAACCCTAGAAGGGGGGTGAATTGGATTTTTCACAGTTTTTTACTGAATTAAAAATCTAACAAGATATATAATAGTAAACAGATCACAGATTATAGCAGAAACAGAAGTGCAGAAAATAAATCACACATAGATGTACCCAGCTTCGACAAAACCCTGCCTACTGCTGCATTTTTAAGGTTTCTACTAGGTGATAGAATAGATCCCGCATACAAGACCATGTACACTCGCAAACCCTGCTCCTATTCTAACCCTACGCTCAAAACCGTAGACAGACCGATATTCCCTCGATCAGATTTCCCCTGATTATGACCCTGTAACCAGTAACCCAGATTTTACAGAATCTGTCAACTGTCAGTCAACTCCCTGACTGAATTCTCCTAGATTTTACAGACCTAGAAACTGTTCAGAATTGTTTTACAAGTAAATTAAAAACAATACAAATATAAACAATGGAAACCCTAGTTAAAAAAAACAAATTAAACTCCCCTCAAATAAAATAGGCCGGCCACATTGGAAAAAGGTTCCATCCCTTTGTTTATTTGTTTGAACCTAATTCCTTTTTTCTTTTTCTTTGAAAATGGCAGCCGATTGTTCTGGAAATTAAAATGGGGGCTAGGGTTTTTACTTCCCAAATCGATCTGTGTCTTTGAATATGATTTCTGAACAAATTGTTGCCTGATGCTTAGTCATTGTTGCTCCTCGTCGCTAGTTTAGGGATTTCCCCTTCGATCGAAACCAATAAAATGGTGAGCTTTCTGATTTTCAATTCATGTTTTAAATTGTTGCTTGTGTTGATTCGATTTCGATGTTATCTCCCTTCCAATGATGAATCTATGTGTAGAAAATATGTAGGGTAATCGAAACCCTAAAAATAACTCTGATTTCGTGAAATATGACTTGTCTGATTGCATGTGTTTCCCTTTTTGATTGCTCGACTTTTATGATGGATCTGGACCTTTGAACAAATTGAAATGGCTTGGTTATTTCTCTGATTTTGCTTGGCTGGATTTGTGGTTTCCTGAATGGAATTGCTTGCGTGGCCAAGAAATATTCCTGGAAAGAATTTTGAATTGTTGGCTTTGTTTCCTCTTTTGTCTGACTCGATTTAAATCGGCTTTAAAATGAAATTTTCTGCATGATTTTGTTGCGGCTGATTTTTGTTGCTTTCCACTTTAGCTTACGTGATGTTTGCTTATGAATCTGAACATGATATTCGGCTTTCTGATGTGAATTAAATTGGCCTAAGAAAATGATTTCTGTAAATCTTTTTGAAATCAAATTTATTTGTTTCCAACAGAAAAAAATCTTCCAATTTAAAAAAAAGATATCAGAAAACATGGTCCCCTTTTTGATTTGGTTCAAATGAAATACTTCCTTGGCTTTGAATGTGCTTTGTAAATTTTCCAAGAATCAAGTAATGAATTTAGACATGCTTCTTGCCTTCTGGAAATTGCAATTTATTACTTGCCAAGACTGTTCTCTGATTTAAATTCCCTTTTGCATGATTTCCTGAATTGCTATTTTGAATTCATTGGCCATGAAATTTGGTTTGTGACATGCACCATTGATACACACTGTGTACACTGGGCTGAAATGCTTGTCTATCATTTTGACTTGTGCTTGGTATGACATTTCCAATTTACTTGCCACTGATATCGAGCTGCTGTTTATATTGAAAACTGCTTAAACTTCATCATGCTGTTACATCTGTAGTTTCTTGAATCACATTAGTTTGCCACTGTCTTGACATTTGAAACTCCATCACTTTGCATGGTGTTTCACATTTGCATCTGCACATGTTGTCTTTGACCATGTACAAATGAACTTGTGCACAGTTGCTCACGTTGTACCATCCATGCTCATGCACACTGTGATCATGCCAGTTGCACCAATTGATCACTTCTGTCTGCCTTGATCAATGAGGCCTGATGCTTTGACATAATTTTTGGGTTGTCTTGAAAACATGTTGCACCACTTTGTTGAATAGCTGCTCCATGCATCATATACTTGTTCAATATGCTACTGCACTTTGTTTGCTGCTTTGTATTGATGCTAAGTTACATGCTGCACTACATCATATATGCTGCACCACTTGTTCTTACATGCTTGAACTGTTTCACCACTGCTTAACTATGTGTGCTGCTTTCATTCTAAAACTGATCTGATCACTCACCATTTTGCTGATCTGGAACTGATTTGCCATGTAAATCACTTGATTTTGAGATGATCCTAAGTGTTTGTCCGCAGTTTTGAGCTGATTTGCAAATGTATGATCTACCAAGTTATTTATTGTGATCTGCCATGTATATTTAGTTGATCTGCCATGCTTTTGCCAAACTATTTTTGCTGATTTGCAAATGAGCATTCGTTCACTGATTTTGACTGTGCATTGAGTCGAGATGGTCCACGTGTCTACTCCTCAGTTGCTCGCTGTTATATTCTGATTTGGCGAGGCCATGCACACGTGTATATCTGTACACGTGTGTATATGCAGTTATTCAGAAAATTTCATGTCCCTGTACATATACAAACTGTCTGCCTAGACACAGATGAATCAGATCGAGTTATGAAAAATGATGAGAAACACACCAGAAAACTAAGGCAAATAAAATTTTAAAAATAAAAATTTATATTCACATGAATTCAATTTTATTCTTGTTGTAGTGTACTGTGTTTTCTGTTTTATGTGACAGGTGATGATTACTGGACTGACTGTGAAGTGCTGTGAAGATTGAAGACTGAAGTTAGAAGATTGAAGATGGAAAAACAGAAGACAAAAAAGTAGACATGCATATCTTTATATGAGTGAAAAATAAATTGTATATATATGAAATCAAAGTGTCTGTATAGTCGAGTGTGAGTGTTGCAGTGAATATGAAAATGAATATAAATTGAAATATATATCAATGATGTATTCGAATAGTGGAGTATAAAATTTGTATAGTTTGAATGTATGAAATAAAATATTTATGTTTAAATAAAATACTGTTGAATATTTGAATTTGTGCAAAGTCGTATTCTATTTAAATTTAAATATTATATTCATGTCTGTGATGTGAATAAGAAACAGTACGATGTCAAACACATTTGAAATAAAATTTATTTGTTTGTTATCTTCAAACAAAAATCATATAATTGTGTATACAACACTATTATATACAACAATCTCCCTCTTTTGATGATGACAAACAAATAAAAGATTTTGAAACAAAATAAATATGTTTGACAGTGCATATTGAACTCCACCTATTTATTAGCTCCCCCTACAACAGAAAACTCCCCCTATAACTGTGCATGAGTGAAAATTGAAAATTGAATAATAATAATTTTCAAAAATTAAAAATATTTATAAAATATTCACTCATAAATCAAAATCTCAACTCATTCTCCCCCTTTTGTTATCATCAAAAGGATATAGAATTTAAAATATAGATGAATAGTGACTAACAAATTTTCAATTATCATCTTAAGAGGAAGAACGGTCATCATTAATCTCAATCAGTCAAACAAAAATCATAATATTCTGAGAACAGGTGGCATATTTCACATTTTAGAGAATGATGGATTTACGATGAATTTCATACATAATGGAGAGAGTTGTAAAAACTAATCGTTTCCAATTATTTTCAAAAGATTTTTTACAAAAATAAAGCACAAAAACAGTGATGGATTTGGACTATAATTAATAACTCAATTTAAGTGACAAAATCGAATAATCTTAAATCCCAATATCTATCAATCAACAAATCATAATACGTCATAAGATTTCAACACATTTCACAGATTAGAAAGATGGACTGATATGCTGGTTTTTAAACACCAAGGAGAATTTCATATTAATTTTAATTTATAACACATTATTTCCTTTTTCATTAGGAGAATTTCATATTAATTTTAATTTATAACACATTATTTCCTTTTTCATTTTATTTTATTTAAGAGCACACTGACCACGCATAACCAGAGCTTGGATTTTTAAATGAGGTCAGTGCAGCTTAAATTATAAGTTGTCTCTTAACCATGCATGACCAGAGCTTGGATTTTTAAATGAGGTTAGAGACACACTTATATATTAATTATATATTTTCTCATTTTTAGCTTCAAAAGAAAAAACTCCTCGGTATATAAAACCAATATGAATGATAGAAATGTGATAGCTACAGAAATGGACTGTGAAATAAATTTCTAAATTAATTATATAATGAAATATGCTCGACAGTACCGGAATCATTGAAAATTTTCAATTATCACTAATTCTTAATAATAACATAGTCCAATTTCTATCACAAATATTTTCACTGTTTATTCAAAATGTTTTTCTAAAAGATATTAACTCTCCATATTTATATAAAATCATAATGGATGGTAGAAGGATGATAGATAATGAAGATGGTCATGAAATAATTGCCAGTTCAAAGATATTATAATAAATATTCAATCATGATGAAAATCCATATAAAATCTCCTCTTTTTGTGAAATATACTGCAGTCACAACTCATCACAATTTCAAGATCTGATAATAATTTTGATGAATTATAAATACAGTTCAATTTTGGATATTGATTTCAATTTATGAATGAATAATCAATAAATAAGTTTAAAATTGAAAATCAATTACAAGAGGAATATGAAGAGCTATACAAAGCAAGAGGGATAAGAAAAATATATATGCATAAAAATTCAGCGCTTCTGATACCACTTGGTGTCTCTATTAACAAATTTTAATTACAAAGCCCAAACAGACAGAATTAACAAATTTGCACATTTTTCAAAGCTGCAGATAAGAACTAGAGATTATTTGAAATAGTATCAGAGCAGCACAGAAAACAATATCACATCAGACTTGTCAGAGGATGGTCACATAAGATCATTCATGATCCAAGATTAGAAATACTGTTTATTTGAAATCATTTGAGAAATATGAAAAACTCTAGATTCAATGAATCGATCACACCAGATTACTAGTTTCACATTCAAGATATGTGTGTGATTCAGTAAATCAATAATTTCAAATGATTATAAACAAACAAATATTCAAATCAAATAACCATGAAATAACAATAAATTTCAAGACCCAAATTTTTCAAGGAATTTTTCAAAAACAATTTCTGACAAGCACATGAGTAATTTCAGATCATTTACATCAAATTTAAGAGATATTCATGATCCAGAAAATTAAAAAATAATTTATTTTAAATCACTTGAATCAATGTCAAGTTTTGAGATATAACGAATCAGTCATACGGGATTGATAATTTCAAATTTAGAGGCATGTGATGTTCAGAATAACAAGAATTTCAGATGATCTCGAACAAATAAATTTCAACAATAATGATCATGAATATAAGGTGAATTTCTAGATGTATCACTGTAATTCAAGACAATTGTAACACCCCGAAAATTCTATAACTGTGAAATTAACAAATTAAAGTATAATTAATTTGAAATCAAAGAACCAAGGGAAACGGGATACGCCATTGCGTTCGTCTCGGAAAAATACGCGAAATAGAGTCCGAGTTTTCGAAAACGGAGTCCGTATGAAGAAGATATGGCCTTCGGAAGTTTTGAATTAAATTTAAAACTCAAACAGAATTAAATAATAATTTAAAATCGGGCCCATTGGGCCAGGGTGGAAGAACACCCGCCTGGGCCACCCAGGTCGACTGGGCTGTCGACCTGGGCTACCCATGTCGACAGGGCTGTCGACAGCCCTGTCGACAGGGGTATCGACCTGGTCGAGCCCAGTCAACCTGGCTGGCCAGGTTGGTGTGTGGTCGAATTTCTGTGGTCTGCTTTGTCATTAGGGCTAGGTGGCGGGTTTTTATTGGTCTCTCTTCCTAATGAATGGCTACGATCTAACCTAGCAACATCAATGGTCCTAATCAATTCCTAACCTCTATATAAACAACCCTAGACTAAACCCTAATCTATTCATTCAAATTGAGAACATAGCCGCCATGTTGCTGAGGAACGACAAAGAGTAGCCGCCGACTAGAGAGAGAGTTAGGAAGAAAGTTCTAAGCCTAAAGCAATTCAAGCAACCTAAAGCTAATCAATTCAACAAAGGAATCGTATCTCTTAATTAGAGAATTCGCCGCAACCATTGTAAGTAGAGTATTACTTTGGTATAAATAAACAACTGTGTTGATGTGTATGCTTGAATTGTGGCAATGAAAGTGATTCATAATTGTGCGTTCTTATAAATTTATATACGTTTGGATATGTATGGATTATGTTATAAAGAACTACATGCGGTAGTTCTATGCAAATATACGTTTGGAATATTGTGCAAAGTATGTAATCTATGTTGAAGCTACATGTATGTAGTTGAGTGAAATTCATGCAAGTTTGGGGCTTTGTTATTATGTCGTCATGATGTATATTTTGTGCATAAATCATTTTGCAAGTAATTGAAAGCAAGTTTGGTTGTTATAGTTCATATGAAACTATGTGGGAATTTTGACACCATAATCCATGTATTAAGTCATGCTTTTGCAAAACTTATGAATATGGCTAGGCTAAGAATGATATTTGGCATAATTGAAATCTATGAATTAAGTCTATCCTGTTTAAAAGAATTATATGATGACATATGTGAGACATGGCTAGGTTAGACTCAAAAATCCCTTTTTGCAAGTTTTAAAGCAAACACCATGTTTAGGAATATTTATGCATAAGTATGTTTATACCATCGTTATGTGATTAGACTTAAACCATGATTAAGTTGAATTATGCTTTTGTATTGGTAACAAAGTATCCCCTTTGTAAACATGTAGAAACCTTATGAACATGACATGTTTATGTTTATGCCGTGAACAAAATTTAACTTTACTTATGCCATGCTTATGTTTGACATTATGCCATGTTTATGCCAAAAGTATTTATGCCATGCTTATGTTTGACATTATGCTATGCTTATGCGAGGAATATTTATGACACGCTTATGTTTGACATTATGCCTAAATAAAAATATAGATTCATGTGGTAGTTAAACCTATGCAAGTTCACATGCTTTGATTCATGTCACCTATGTTACCACTATGCAAGTACACCAATTTCTATTTTATATTTCCAACGTCATATGCAAGTTCATGCGCTCACCTTCCCCTCTTTGTGTATACGCCAAAAGCCTCCCCTTTTCGCATGGCTAAATTGGGCTTTAAAAGGCTAAGCCCAATATATATGAACGGACGTGTAAAACGGGGGAAAATAACGTTGGGTTAAAATTAACTAATGAATGAAAATATAAAATAGAAGGGCCCAAATTCAAGTATGGGTTGGGCCCGTGATTGGTGTAATCTTTACACCATTAACTTAATAATGGGCCGCAAATATTTACATATAAATAAAGAAGAATGACAAGATATGTAAATGTAGAAAATACGATGTGTTTAACCCGAGGTTGGATTGAGTTGTGATGTAAACCTGCCCGGAACCGCCCGGCTGTCCAGTAGTCACAACAATACCTATCCAATGTGGGAGGTTAAACATGGAGCCCAGCAAGGACCCGAGGTTAGACTGAGTTGTGGCGTAAGACTACCCGGAACCAACCGGCAACAGGCAGCCACAACAATACCTGTCTAATGTGAGAGGTCAGGGCCTTAATAAGACAATTAAGGCTGAGTCAGGATTGATAGGATTAAGTGGACTAAAGACTTAATCAAAATAGAACATGCTAAACTAAACGGACTGGTGGGGGTTAGGTTAGAAACACTTAACCAACTTAGCATGTTGGCTAGAGATAGAAAACCTAGTAACGGGGGACCCTTTTCAGCAGTAACCCTAAAAGGTGTATCAGGATACCCTGAAACTAGGCAGGGTGGGGCACGATTACTGGGCTGATTGTAAGAGGTCAAAGCGACGGCGGTGGTGTAGCAGTGTAGGTTCTAACAGAGTGCGGGCGTGCACACACTCCGGTGCAGAAAAATAAGGCACTGGACACCAGTAGCATACCTGTGCACTCTAAGGTTGTGTCGGGTTGCCACTATGGGACTTGATACACCCCATGGTGGGACCAGCATAGGTAACTACAGACATCGGGGGCCGTAAGACACATATAACTTTGCGAATAGGAGCCGATCATCATAGAATGGATCACATCACCCTGATTATGGGGTGCAAATTGGAAACTAGTTTATATGGGTTCAGAGATTAACATGGGGTATGATAGTATATTCGACCCTAGACAACTTAACCAAGTTATAATGCATGCCCACTTCCTGTTTTACTTATCATACCCAGTTCTTTATTCATAGACAAAATAGTACTAGACTTACTCAGGCTTTATGTCTGACTCTATTTTTCTTTCGTCTTCTTTCTTCCGTTCCCCCCCCCCCCCAGGTCCACAGGGAGGGAACACAGCAGCTTGACCAACCTTAGCATCCAGCTTGAAGAAGAGAAATGTATTGCTTGGACTTTCCTGTTTTGAACTATGGCTTTGGACAATCATTATGGGGGCTTTGCAGTTTATCTATGTTTTATTTATGCTTCTTTAAATAATGTACTCAAGACAGATTATGAAAGTGTTATGTTATGTTTTTGGAAAGGATGTTGTTGTAACACGTATTTGATTTTATGAAATAAAAGTTTGTTGTTCTTCCGCTGTTTACAAATATGTGTTCTTATATCTGTCTTGTATATCTGTGACTTGTACTTATAAACCTCCACCAAAATTAGGGCATTCCCTTTGAGAGTGACCCTAACGGAGGTGGGGTGTTTCACTTGGTATCAGAGCATAGGTTTACCAGATAAGATAAAAAGTTTTGAAAAATTATTTTCAAAAAGGAAATTTAAAGAAGCATTTTTAAAAGAAAATTATTATTTTATTTTAAAAAAGGCAAAGTCCACTCCCCAAAGCCATAGGAACTATCTCTTATCCTTCGTTTTGAATCTATCCTTTTTGTTTCAGCATGTCCGAAGAACTCAACTTGCCGGAAGGGGTGCCAATACCTGGTTGGTTTAGACGGTTCTTAGAAGCAAGGGCCACTCAGCCAGGTCCTACCGTTCCTCCTCCCCCAGCGGAAGGAAATCATCCAGCTGCAGCAGCACCTTTTCCTACACCTCCTCCTCGGGGAAACAATTTTGCTAAGATATGTAAAGATTTTAAAGCTATGGGAGGAAGGGATTTCCATGGAACTGAGTCCTTCGTGGCAGCTAGAAATTGGCTGAAAGAAACGGAGGACCTATTCATCATCTTTGAGGTAGAGGATAGACAAAAAGTACAGTTGGCAGTGTGGCTATTGAAGGGCGAGGCTTCCTACTGGTGGGAAGTCACTAATGCTGAAAGACCAGTGGAGACATGGGAGGACTTTAGGGCAAGGTTTGAGACCAAATTTCTCTCAGATGCGGAAAGAAGTTTGCAGTTGGAAAAATTCTTATTTCTTAAACAAGGAGACAAGACTGTCAGAGAGTATGTGAATCAGTTCGATGAGCTGGCTAGGTTTGGACTTGACCTAGTCAACACCCCGCACAAGAAGGCTCTCCGTTTCGTTAAAGGGTTAAATGAGCCATTACACAGTTTGGCCATGACCCATATACCTATGGGGGCCACGTATGAAAGATTGGTGCAAATGGCATTGCTGAATGAGGAGGATAAGGGCAAGAAGGAGACGAAGGCAGAAGGCTCTCAAGGGAAGAAAGAGGGTTTGCAGCCCAAGAAGGCGGACTTTAAGAAAGGCGGAAAAGGCAACAAAGAGAAGAGGAAGTGCAATTTCTGTGGCAAAGTCGGGCACTTAGTAAAGGACTGCCGGAAAAAGAAGGCCAAGGAGAATGGTGGGTGCTTTTCATGCGGTCAGACAGGCCACAGGGCTAAGGACTGCCCAAAGAAACGAGGACAGGGGCAGGGGGCTGGATCCACCCCAGGGGCACAGGTCCATGTGCTAGAAGCGCCACCTCTGCAACAGCGAGGTATAAATACTTCTGTAGAAAGCGTAATTTATCTTTATGATCACCCCGTTCGCACTTTATTTGATTCTGGCGCATCACACTCCCTTATCTCGTCTGCTTTAGTAGAATCTCTGCACCTAGAAACTAGTATGGTAGAGGACCCCTTAATTGTTTCAAACCCAATTGGGGGCCCAGCTCATTTGTCTATGATCTGTGTGGGATTGAAAATTTCTATTCTAAGTGTTGAATTTCAATGTAGTGCCTTTGTTTTGGGCTTTTCGGGGTATGGTTTGATTTTGGGTATGGATTGGCTATCCAGTAATGGGGCCATCCTTGATTGTGAGAAAAGGGTTGTTAGGCTCCTAACCCAGCTCGGTAATACTTTGGAAATTTCTTGTAATCCCTCGTATGCGGTTATGCTTAGTTATCTTGAATCGCTAGATGCCTCTGTTGAAAATTTACAATCAGTTAGAGTGGTCCGGGAATATCCGGATGTCTTCGAAGAGGTGAAGGGCTTGCCTCCGAAGCGGGAAATAGACTTCCGCATATATCTTGTAGATAATGCAAAGCCCGTTGCATTGCCCGTTAGACATATGGCTCCACGAGAAAGGAAAGAGCTCAGTAAACAGATTAAAGAGCTTCTAGAAAGGGGTTCATTAGGAGGAGCATTTCAGAATGGGGCGCTCCAGTGGTGTTCGCAACAAAGGCGGATGGTTCACTCCGTCTATGTGTTGACTATAGGGAGCTCAACAAGCTAACGAAAAAGAATAGGCACCCTCTCCCTAGAATTGACGATTTGTTTGACCAGCTTGTAGGAGCGTCTGTTTTCTCCCAACTCGATTTAGCAACCGGTTTTCATCAGCTAAGGGTGGCTGAAGATAGCATCGATAAAACGGCGTTCAGAACCCCAGACGGGTTCTTTGAATGGCTTGTCATGCCTTTCGGCTTGACAAATGCACCTGCTTACTTCGTGGACCTGATGAGTAGGGTATTTAGAGATTTCCTCAACAAATTCGTAGTGGTCTTCGGAGATGATATCCTTATCTTCTCAAAGAGTGAAGAGGAACATGCTCAACACTTAAGGGCAATCATGGAAACTTTGCGAGTCCATCAACTAAAAGCCAAATTCTCCAAATGCCACTTTTGGAGAGAAGAGGTGAGGTTCCTTGGGCACATAGTATCCAAACAAGGATTAGCAGTAGACCCTGCTAAGGTAGTGGCGGTACAAGATTGGAAGACACCAAGGAATGCAACTGAGGTTCGAAGCTTTCTAGGACTAGCAGGTTTCTATCGAAAATTTATAAGGGATTTTGCGAAAATCTCAGCTCCGCTCACGAAATTGACTAAGAAGAATCTAGTGTTCAATTGGGATTTGGATTGCGAGTTTGCTTTCCAACGACTGAAAAGGGCTCTCACAACAGCCCCAGTTTTGACGCTGCCAGATGGGAGCAAGATGTTCACTGTTTATACGGATGCATGTGGGACAGGGCTAGGCGCCGTCTTAATGCAAGAAGGAAGGGTAGTAGCTTATGGCGGGAGGCAGTTGAAGGTGCACGAAAAGAACTACCCAACCCACGATCTTGAGTTAGCCGCCATCGTCTTTGCACTCAAGTCTTGGCGACACTATCTCCTAGGTGAGAAGTTCGAACTTTACACTGACCATAAATCGTTGAAATATCTTTTCTCGCAGAAGGATCTTAACTTGAGGCAACAAAGATGGATGGAGTTTCTTGCCTCGTACGATTTCGAAATCTCCTATACTCCGGGCAAAGGCAACGTAGTGGCAGACGCGTTGAGCCGAAAGAAATTGACCCTAAGCCCGTTGTTTGTTGAAAGACAAAGCCTAGAGTTTATAGCCAGCTTCGACTTTAGGCCCTCCTCCGATTTCGTACCAGGCTTGCTAGCATCTCTCGAAGTGCGGCCAACTTTAGTGGATTCAGTAGGGACAGCACAACGCGAAGACCCTCAACTTGTGGAAATAATTGATAGGCTAATTAGGGGTGAGACTTCAAGTCACCTCAACAGATACTCCATCGACGATAAGGGTTTGCTAAGGCGAGACGGAAGACTATGCGTCCCACAGACAAAAGATTTAGTAAAGAAGGTTCTCGAGGAAGCGCATCATTCCAAGATGACGATACACCCAGGCGGAGATAAAATGTACAAAGACATAAAAAGGACTTTCTTTTGGAATGGCATGAAAAAGGACGTGGCAGAGTTCGTTTCTAAGTGTATGGTGTGCCAACAGGTTAAGGCGGAACAGAAAAAGCCTGGCGGACTGCTACATCCTCTAGAGGTCCCGCAGTGGAAGTGGGATAGCATCTCAATGGACTTCATCGATGGGCTGCCTAGGTCTAGGAGAGGCAACACTAGCATTTGGGTAATAGTGGATAGGCTTACTAAAAGCGCCCACTTTTTGCCTGTCAAAAGTAAAAGGACTGCCTCATCCCTAGCATCACTTTACCTTAAGGAAATCGTTCGACTCCATGGAATACCATCTAGCATTGTTAGTGACCGAGACCCCATCTTCACCAGTGAATTTTGGCGGAGTCTGCAAGAAGCAGTAGGAACGCAGTTATGCTTGAGCACAGCCTATCATCCTCAAACCGACGGCCAAACAGAGAGAGTGAATAGAGTTTTGGAAGACCTTTTAAGGCTATGCGTCCTCGACTTCGGAGGGACATGGGAAGACCACCTTCCTTTGGTGGAATTTGCCTACAACAACAGCTATCAAGCAACCATAGGAATGGCGCCCTTCGAAGCTTTATATGGAAGACCGTGCCGATCGCCCACTTGTTGGTGGGAGTCCACGGATAAGCTTATACTTGGACCAGACATGATCCGAGAGACTACAGAGAAAGTAGACTTAATACGAAGAAGGATGAAGACGGCCCAAGACAGACAAAAGTCCTACGCCGACAAGAGGAGGACCGACCTTGAATTCGAAGTTGGAGACAAAGTTTTTCTCAAGGTATCACCACTAAGAAACGTTGTCCGTTTTGGAACCACAGGAAAGCTGGCGCCAAGATTCGTAGGGCCATTCCCTATTATCGAGAAGATTGGGAAAATGGCCTATAGATTAGAGCTACCCGAGAAGTTGGCTGGAGTCCACAACGTTTTTCACGTTTCACATCTCCGAAAGTGTCTACATGAGTCTGCTGAAGTGGTAGAGCCAAATATCCTCGAAGAGGCCGAAGTGGAGCGCGAAGCAACCATAAGGAGAGTTCCAACCCGCATCTTAGGAACGGAAGTGAAGAAGTTACGCAACCGTGAAGTCAAGCTCGTCAAAGTTCAGTGGAGCAACGCCGAGGGAGACGCGACTTGGGAAACTGAAGCTAAAATCCGTACAGCCTACCCTTTTCTGTTCGAGGGTACATCCTTGATCTTTCTTTTTCCTTAAGTTGCGCTTTTATCTATCTTTTTAGGCATATTTCCTCGACCGTATCTTTTAGGTAGAAACTCTTTGGATGGAAACATGTTATGTATGAATGGTTGCAAGTGGTTGCAAGTGATTGCTAGTGGTTGCTCGTGGTTGCATATACACACACAATCTAGGTTTTAGATCGGCTCAGTCACTTCATATTGCATATGCATATATGTTTGTATTCATATGTGGTTGAACTTTAATGTGTTGTCATGTGGATGCTGCATTTGTATTGAATGATTGTGCACTCATGTAGAATCAAGAATAGGAAAATTTGCATACATAATGGATTCATGGCACTTACATAATTCGCATTAAGGAGGTCAACTGAATCAGTAGACCGCCTGATTTTGCATTAGATAAGTACATGTACACACACACTTTGCATATGATCATGAAGCATTAGAAGTCTTTTAAGGACAATGGATGCTCGTGTTTGATGGATGAGTAGATGGATGATTGGATGTTAGGATATACATTCCTCCTAACTTGAAGATTTCGGGGACGAAATCCTTTTAAGTGGGGGAGAATGTAACACCCCGAAAATTCTATAACTGTGAAATTAACAAATTAAAGTATAATTAATTTGAAATCAAAGAACCAAGGGAAACGGGATACGCCATTGCGTTCGTCTCGGAAAAATACGCGAAATAGAGTCCGAGTTTTCGAAAAACGGAGTCCGTATGAAGAAGATATGGCCTTCGGAAGTTTTGAATTAAATTTAAAACTCAAACAGAATTAAATAATAATTTAAAATCGGGCCCATTGGGCCAGGGTGGAAGAACACCCGCCTGGGCCACCCAGGTCGACTGGGCTGTCGACCTGGGCTACCCATGTCGACAGGGCTGTCGACAGCCCTGTCGACAGGGGTATCGACCTAGTCGAGCCCAGTCAACCTGGCTGGCCAAGTCGGTGTGTGGTCGAATTTCTGTGGTCTGCTTTGTCATTAGGGCTAGGTGGCGGGTTTTTATTGGTCTCTCTTCCTAATGAATGGCTACGATCTAACCTAGCAACATCAATGGTCCTAATCAATTCCTAACCTCTATATAAACAACCCTAGACTAAACCCTAATCTATTCATTCAAATTGAGAACATAGCCGCCATGTTGCTGAGGAACGACAAAGAGTAGCCGCCGACTAGAGAGAGAGTTAGGAAGAAAGTTCTAAGCCTAAAGCAATTCAAGCAACCTAAAGCTAATCAATTCAACAAAGGAATCGTATCTCTTAATTAGAGAATTCGCCGCAACCATTGTAAGTAGAGTATTACTTTGGTATAAATAAACAACTGTGTTGATGTGTATGCTTGAATTGTGGCAATGAAAGTGATTCATAATTGTGCGTTCTTATAAATTTATATACGTTTGGATATGTATGGATTATGTTATAAAGAACTACATGCGGTAGTTCTATGCAAATATACGTTTGGAATATTGTGCAAAGTATGTAATCTATGTTGAAGCTACATGTATGTAGTTGAGTGAAATTCATGCAAGTTTGGGGCTTTGTTATTATGTCGTCATGATGTATATTTTGTGCATAAATCATTTTGCAAGTAATTGAAAGCAAGTTTGGTTGTTATAGTTCATATGAAACTATGTGGGAATTTTGACACCATAATCCATGTATTAAGTCATGCTTTTGAAAAACTTATGAATATGGCTAGGCTAAGAATGATATTTGGCATAATTGAAATCTATGAATTAAGTCTATCCTGTTTAAAAGAATTATATGATGACATATGTGAGACATGGCTAGGTTAGACTCAAAAATCCCTTTTTGCAAGTTTTAAAGCAAACACCATGTTTAGGAATATTTATGCGTAAGTATGTTTATACCATCGTTATGTGATTAGACTTAAACCATGATTAAGTTGAATTATGCTTTTGTATTGGTAACAAAGTATCCCCTTTGTAAACATGTAGAAACCTTATGAACATGACATGTTTATGTTTATGCCGTGAACAAAATTTAACTTTACTTATGCCATGCTTATGTTTGACATTATGCCATGTTTATGCCAAAAGTATTTATGCCATGCTTATGTTTGACATTATGCTATGCTTATGCGAGGAATATTTATGACACGCTTATGTTTGACATTATGCCTAAATAAAAATATAGATTCATGTGGTAGTTAAACCTATGCAAGTTCACATGCTTTGATTCATGTCACCTATGTTACCACTATGCAAGTACACCAATTTCTATTTTATATTTCCAACGTCATATGCAAGTTCATGCGCTCACCTTCCCCTCTTTGTGTATACGCCAAAAGCCTCCCCTTTTCGCATGGCTAAATTGGGCTTTAAAAGGCTAAGCCCAATATATATGAACGGACGTGTAAAACGGGGGAAAATAACGTTGGGTTAAAATTAACTAATGAATGAAAATATAAAATAGAAGGGCCCAAATTCAAGTATGGGTTGGGCCCGTGATTGGTGTAATCTTTACACCATTAACTTAATAATGGGCCGCAAATATTTACATATAAATAAAGAAGAATGACAAGATATGTAAATGTAGAAAATACGATGTGTTTAACCCGAGGTTGGATTGAGTTGTGATGTAAACCTGCCCGGAACCGCCCGGCTGTCCAGTAGTCACAACAATACCTATCCAATGTGGGAGGTTAAACATGGAGCCCAGCAAGGACCCGAGGTTAGACTGAGTTGTGGCGTAAGACTGCCCGGAACCAACCGGCAACAGGCAGCCACAACAATACCTGTCTAATGTGAGAGGTCAGGGCCTTAATAAGACAATTAAGGCTGAGTCAGGATTGATAGGATTAAGTGGACTAAAGACTTAATCAAAATAGAACATGCTAAACTAAACGGACTGGTGGGGGTTAGGTTAGAAACACTTAACCAACTTAGCATGTTGGCTAGAGATAGAAAACCTAGTAACGGGGGACCCTTTTCAGCAGTAACCCTAAAAGGTGTATCAGGATACCCTGAAACTAGGCAGGGTGGGGCACGATTACTGGGCTGATTGTAAGAGGTCAAAGCGACGGCGGTGGTGTAGCAGTGTAGGTTCTAACGGAGTGCGGGCGTGCACACACTCCGGTGCAGAAAAATAAGGCACTGGACACCAGTAGCATACCTGTGCACTCTAAGGTTGTGTCGGGTTGCCACTATGGGACTTGATACACCCCATGGTGGGACCAGCATAGGTAACTACAGACATCGGGGGCCGTAAGACACATATAACTTTGCGAATAGGAGCCGATCATCATAGAATGGATCACATCACCCTGATTATGGGGTGCAAATTGGAAACTAGTTTATATGGGTTCAGAGATTAACATGGGGTACGATAGTATATTCGACCCTAGACAACTTAACCAAGTTATAATGCATGCCCACTTCCTGTTTTACTTATCATACCCAGTTCTTTATTCATAGACAAAATAGTACTAGACTTACTCAGGCTTTATGTCTGACTCTATTTTTCTTTCGTCTTCTTTCTTCCGTTCCCCCCCCCCCCCCCAGGTCCACAGGGAGGGAACACAGCAGCTTGACCAACCTTAGCATCCAGCTTGAAGAAGAGAAATGTATTGCTTGGACTTTCCTGTTTTGAACTATGGCTTTGGACAATCATTATAGGGGCTTTGCAGTTTATCTATGTTTTATTTATGCTTCTTTAAATAATGTACTCAAGACAGATTATGAAAGTGTTATGTTATGTTTTTAGAAAGGATGTTGTTGTAACACGTATTTGATTTTATGAAATAAAAGTTTGTTGTTCTTCCGCTGTTTACAAATATGTGTTCTTATATCTGTCTTGTATATCTGTGACTTGTACTTATAAACCTCCACCAAAATTAGGGCATTCCCTTTGAGAGTGACCCTAACGGAGGTGGGGTGTTTCAACAATTCAAAATATCCAAGCTAATCTGAAAATTTTCTGAAATTATCACAAATGATAAGAAGCAGTGTACTGTAATGAGTATAATATTTTAAGTGTTTCCAAAATGAATTGGAAGAAACTCAAAATAGCATAAGTGTGTGAAATTTCAATAATTATTCAGATCTTCAAAAATTTAGAATTCGAAATGATAGTGTTCAAGATATGATATTAGTGCATCAACACTATTATGAATTCAGAGAATCAGAAAGCAAACTTCAAAACAATTGCAGGGATTTACAGGATTGAGTTTAAGATCTGGAAGAGATTAAAAACATTATAGTTTTATTCAAGAGAAGCAAATTCAGGGAAAAACATGACTTCTACAATTGGAAGTTAATAAAGCTCATAAAGAAAAAAAATATGGCAGTGATAAATCAAATCAAAAAAAAACTGAAGAAAAATAGAAGGGGTAGATGAAGGAATAAACATAGAAAATAAATGCAGAAAGAATATACAAAGGTGAGTTTAGAGATCATACCTGAAAGCAATTTAAACCAGAATCTCTAACTCAACGATCCTGGCTGAAGGAACTGTGAATGATACAGAACCATAAAACAGTTTGAATTTGAATCTCCTTTGAATAGTAGTTCCTCAGCCACCTCCAGTACCTAAGTGTTTAGGGGATTGAGTGGTCTAACAAAATTAGTGAAACCACTCACAGTTGTGTGTTGGACTTTTGGTACCCAAACTTGTTTGAATAGCAACCCATCATAATTTATTAAAGTGCCTTTAAGGACCCAGATCTGTTTGAATTTAGACGAATTCATTTTGTTTCTTTTTGGGGTCCAAACAAAGTTGTTTCTAAACAAGTTTACATTTTGCTTTCGATTAAAAAATCCTTTGTAATTATCAAAGTTCAGATTATCAGGTCGATTCTTTTCAAAGAAGGTTGAAGGATTTTTAAAATCTTTTGAGCTTCTCTTTTCAAAAACATCAAATTTTCCAAAGCCGAGTCCACTTTTTTTTATTGATGAAAACTGATTTTTCAACAACATATTTAAAGATTTTTCACCGTTAGAAAATTTACTCAATTTTGTTTCAAGTCGTTTGAATTTCAGTTTTAAGATCACCATTTTCTTTCATTAAATCTGAATGATGGTTTTCAGTGATCTTACTCTTTTCAAAATCCGTTTTCAAAACCAAATTTTCATCACTAAGCAGTTTAATTTTGGTTTGGGACTCAGCAATTTCAAATTCAAAACTTTTTCAACTCTCAAATTCAAATTTCTTAAGTTTTTCAATCTCACTTTCAAGCTCATTCAGAATAGACTCAGTTTTCAACAAGCTTTGTTTTTCAGCAAAAATATATTTGGAATTTTCAGTCGTCTTAAAATTTTCAAATTCTTTTTGCAAATAATTTTTTGTGCTTTCAAGCTCTATCTTGCTCTTTTTTAAAATCAAAATTTCATTCTCAAACTTTTGAATATTTTTATTTTGACGAACAAGATTATTTTTCAAATTTAAACAATTTATGCAATTAGAATTTGAAGACTTCTTAACGTTTTTGAGTTTTGACTCCAAAAGATTAATTTTGCAGATCAACTCAAGCTTCTCAGATTTAAGAAATTTATTTTTAGATTTTAGCCTCTCAACAGATTCAGTTAAACGATGAATCAAAGAAATATTTCCTGTTGAGACTCCATCTGAAATTCTATCTGTAGAACCTGTTAAACACAAATCTGAAGCTGAGTTATCATTCTGGGGTTTTGGGCATTTGTCAGTTTTTCCATGCAGCGTGTTGAGAGTCTGCCAGATTTCCTACGCAGTTAAACAATGGGAAATAAGGCTATATTGAACATCATTAATATAAGAATATAAAATATGAGTAGCTCGTAAATTAGATTCAATATCTGCCCTACTTACAATATCGTACCCATTAATAAAACTATTCCAACATTTAATATCAACAGATTTTAAATAAGATTTCATTTCTGATTTCCAATTTAAAAAATCCGTACCATTAAAAATAGATGGAATAGGACTGGACTAACTCTCTATGGACTGACAACTAGAATGACCCATGACTCTAGAGTTAAAGAAATCACCTACTCTGATACCACTTGTTGGATCTAGAATAACCCGAGAGGGGGGTGAATAGGATTTTTCACAGTTTTTTACTGAATTAAAAATCTAACGAGATATATAATAGTAAACAGATCACAGAATATTGCAGAAACAGAAGTGCAATAAATAAATCACACACAGATGTACCCAGCTCCGGCAAAACCCTGCCTACTGCTGCATTTCTAAGGTTTCTAATAGGTGATAGAACAGATCCCGCATACAATACCATGTACACTCGCAAACCCTGCTCCTATTCTAACCCTACGCTCGAAACCGTTGACTGACCGATATTCCCTCGATCAGATTTCCCCTGATTACGACCCTGTAACCAGTAACCCAGATTTTACAGACTCGGTCAACTATCAGTCAACTCCCTGACTGAATTCTCCTAGATTTTACAGACCTAGAAACTGTTCACAATTGTTTTACAAGTAAATTAAAAACAACACAAATTTAAACAATGGAAACCCTAGTTAAAAAAACAAATTAAACTCCCCTCAAATAAAATAGGCCGGCCACATTGGAAAAAGGTTCCATCCCTTTGTTTATTTGTTTGAACCCAATTCCTTTTTTCTTTTTCTTTGAAAATGGCAGCCGATTGTTTTGGAAATTAAAATGGGGGCTAGGGTTTTTACTTCCCAAATCGATCTGCGTCTTTGAATATGATTTCTGAACAAATTGTTGCCTGATGCTTAGTCGTTGTTGCTCCTCGTCGCTGATTTAGGGATTTCCCCTTCGATCGAAACCAATAAAATGGTAAGCTTTCTGATTTTCAATTCATGTTTTAAATTGTTGCTTGTGTTGATTCGATTTCAATGTTATCTTCCTGCCAATGATGAATCTGTGTGTAGAAAATATATAGGGTAATTGAAACCCTAAAAATAACTTTGATTTCGTGAAATATGACTTGTCTGATTGCATGTGTTTCCCTTTTTGATTGCTCGACTTTTATGATGGATCTGGACCTTTGAACGAATTGAAATGGTTGGTTATTTCTCTAATTTTGCTTGGCTGGATTTGTGGTTTCCTGAATGGAATTGCTTGCATGGCCATGAAATATTCCTGGAAAGAATTTTGAATTGTTGGCTTTGTTTCCTCTTTTGTCTGACTCGATTTAAATCGGCTTTAAAATGAAATTTTCTGCATGATTTTGTTGCGGCTGATTTTTGTTGCTTTCCACTTTTGGTTACATGATGTTTGCTTATGAATCTGAACATGATATTCGGCTTTCTGATGTGAATTAAATTGGCCCAAGAAAATGATTTCTGTAAATCTTTTTGAAATCAAATTTATTTGTTTCCAACAGAAAAAAATCTTCCAATTTAAAAAAAGATATCGGAAAACGTGGCCCTTTTTTGATTTGGTTCAAATGAAATACTTCCTTGGATTTGAATGTGCTCTGTAAATTTGCCATGAATCAAGTAATGAATTTAGACATGCTTCTGGCCTTCTGGAAATTGCAATTTATATCTTGCCAAAACCATTCTCTGATTTAAATTCCCGTTTGCATGATTTCCTGAATTGCTATTTTGAATTCATTGGCCATGAAATTTTGTTTGTGACATGCACCATTAATACACACTGTTTACACTAGGCTGAAATGCTTGTCCATCATTTTGACTTGTGCTTTGTATGATATTTCCAATTTACTTGCCACTGATATCGAGCTGCTGTTTATATTGAAAAACTACTTAAACTTGTAATGGCGCGTTTTGTAAGGTATAATAATTAAGTTATTTAATTATTTAAATAACGAATATATTAAATAAATGATAATTGAACGTATAAATTATAATAATAATTATAATCGAGCCGTAACGACGCGGTAGTTCGTTATTTGGCGAGTTGAACTTCAACTGAATATACAAGATTCGTTTTAAGTCTAATTTCTGTGAAACAAGAAATGTACAGATCTGTTGAACTATATTTTTCATATGGAAGAGAAAAATCGAGATTTCGTCGTGTAGATTTTGAGATATGTCCAAATCAAATTTTAAAATAGTCGCTATAGAATCGTTTATCGACCGTATCGGTTTATTCGATATAACTAGAGATCGGGTTTGAATTTAGACAAGGTTCTTTTGAGGCGTAGTGATAATTTAATTTTTAGAATTTTATGGTAATTTTTAATTAATTTAATAAGCAACTTTTTATTTGGAGTATCTGGCACCCTGTATCGACATTTCGGGATTTCACAATATGAGTCCACCTACCGGTATTATTATATTTTTGGGGTCGGGACACCTCGCTCGTCACAAAGGTGTTTTTAGTTCTGTCGGTAGCGGCTCGTACGCAAAAATATTTGTGTATATCAAGGTACATAGCTTACAAAATAAAAAGAAGGAATAAATAAAACAATCCGTAAAAATATATATACTTATATAGTTGGACGATCACGACAACCTAATGGAAGTGAATACAGTGGCACCAACATTTATTAGTACACGGTATAGAATAGAACACATGCTTTAGTCCACAGCCACCACTTAGCAAATGGAAACAGAACTTCCACATCCTCATAAACTAAAGAAAATTCTCCTATAAATACATCTGCAAATTCTAAAACCTAATTTCCCTTTCGTTCTGATCGAAAGTGAGCCGCCATTTTCTTTCAAAGGAAAATCCAAAACAAGAGGATATTGTTTTCTGTTGAGGTCCTCTTCTCTTTGGTGTGGTTTTTATTGGGTTCGAATACCATATATGTTCACTGGGTTTGGAGGCAGCGGACTAGGGCTCGACGTGGTTCGAGATAGGAGGGGACGGAGGTAGAATCGAGGTGTTGGTGGAGCTCAGGACGACAAGGCGCAACAGATGATGGCGCTATGGGGGAGTTCGGCGGATTTTCTATATTGTCGAGCTGAAGATCGTCGTGGTCCTTGAAGTGCGTGCGAGCGTGGTCTGAAGGTGATGAGGGGGTGCGGGTGTTGATGCTGATTCCGATGGTGGAGGTTGCGATGGGAGTAGGTGGTTGGAGGAGGAGCAATCGTCGGTCAAAGGAGGTCAACGGGTAGTAATTTGGGTTGGATTTCTTTTTACTGGAATCGGGTATTTTAATTTGGGAAGAAGGGTTTTAAAGTGAACGTGGGTGCTAAAGTAGTGGGCTGGAAGATATTGGGTGAGGCCCAATTAGAATTTAATTCATGTTTATTCTATTTTAAATTGTGTTCAATATTGTAAATAGCATAACTCATCCATACGTCAACGAAATTCAGCAAAACAAGTTGCGCTGGGATGGACGAGCACTCCACAATGGAGCTGACCGCGAGTCAAATTGGAGTCCATCACAATTTATAGCAAAATAAATTGTCTGAATCAAGCGATGGTTATCATCATTGACGATGATCGTCCAAATGTGAGTAAATCTCACTAACTCTGAAAAGTTTATAATTTCATGTTGCATTGTTAGAACTGTTAAAATTGTCTGTTTGACTGTGTGTTGATTGGTTGATTGAACTGCTAGTCAGTTAGTTAAATTTCTATATTGATTCTGTTTAACAGAATATATCATATGGAACTGAAAATGATGTTATCTATATTGTCTAACATTTGTGATGCAGGGAAACAGGTTGGAGGAATCCGACTGGATTCCTCAACAGTTATTTTATTGTTTTCCATATATTGTTTTATGATGTGATATAAAATCCATGGGCGATTATATGTGCTTGGACGATATTGAACATCGTGATTTGATATGATTGAATACCATAACATACCGAAATGTTGATAAGGGGATTTTCAATGTTTATATTGAAAATGAATCTTATTTATAAAATCGATAGGATTTTATAAAAGGAAAACATTTATTTAATTAGAAAATAAATAAATGAAAAAGGAAACATTTATTTAGAAAATAAATGAATTAGAATATAAAGGAATATTTATTTTAGGAAATAAATAAAGGAACATTTATTTAGATTATAAATAAATGGAATAAAGGAATATTTATTTAGGGAATAAATAAAGGAACACTTGTTCGAAAAATAAATAGAATTATACAAGGATAGATTTAAAACCCGTGCTTCGCACACGGGTATAACACGATATAGATTTAAAGGAGATATTAAATAGGAAATTATTTTTAAACAGATAAAGTGAGAAGATTTAATTTATAAATAATGTTTTATAAATTAAATAAAATATTTATTGTTTGATAAATGGAATATATAAGTCTGAACTTATATAGAGAGGTAGAAATTGGTTTTAACACCGATAGAAATAAACATTGGAAAAAGGGAAATCCTTGTAAAACAAGAAGAGTTAAATCGAATTTAGTTATTCGAAAGGAGTTAATCAATTTGAGTTAAGTTAATCGATTTGAATTAAGTTGAATCGAAATGGAGTAAATCGATTAGAATTAAGTTAATCGAGTTAGAGTAAATCGAATATTAGTTATTCGAAGGTAAGTTATTTGAATTAGTTATTCGAATAGAGTTAAACACGTAAGAGTTAATTGAATATTAGTTATTCAATTTGAGTTAATCGAATTTAGTTATTTGAGAAGAGTTAAATCGAATTTAGTTATTCGAAAGGAGTTAATCAATTTGAGTTAAGTTAATCGATTTGAATTAAGTTGAATCGAAATGGAGTAAATCGATTAGAATTAAGTTAATCGAGTTAGAGTAAATCGAATGTTAGTTATTCGAAGGTAAGTTATTTGAATTAGTTATTCGAATAGAGTTAAACACGTAAGAGTTAATTGAATATTAGTTATTCAATTTGAGTTAATCGAATTTAGTTATTCGAGAAGAGTTAAATCGAATTTAGTTATTCGAAAGGAGTTAATCAATTTGAGTTAAGTTAATCGATTTGAATTAAGTTGAATCGAAATGGAGTAAATCGATTAGAATTAAGTTAATCGAGTTAGAGTAAATCGAATATTGGTTATTCGAAGGTAAGTTATTCGAATTAGTTATTCCAAGGAGTTAATCAATTAAGTTATTCGAAGGAGTAAATCAAATTATGTTAATCGATTAGAGTTGAGTTAATCGATTTGGGTTAAGTTAAGTTATCGAGTTAAGTAATCAAGTTAAGATTTATCGAGTTAAGTAATCGAGTTGAGATAATCGAGTTAAGAAAATCAAGTTAAGTTAATCGAATAAGTTATTCGATAAGAGTAAATCCATATAAGTTAATCGGATGTTAGTTATTCGATAAGAATTGACACATTTAAGAAAATCGAATATTTGTTATTCGATAAGAGTTAATGAAATAGAGCCAACCAAGAAGAGTTATTCGAATATTAGTTATTCGGTAGGAGTTAATCGAAATAGAGTTTATCGAATATAAGTTATTAAAAAGAGAGAGTTAATCGAATAGAGATTACTCGAAAGAGAGTTATACGTCGAATTCGATTATAGCGAATTCGGGAAAGTACTATTTACTTTCCAGGGTTTAAATCAAGATTTAGTTATTGATTTAGAAATTAGGTGTCTGTTAAATTATTCGAGTTAGGAAATAAATTCATAATTTAGGTTAGATATTTTAGGGGTAGGAATTATAACGTTATAGTTATAATCAAACGTTGTCATTTAAGAAGTGGATTCGTAACCTGAATCCGAGAATTTGCGTAAACAGATGATTGGAAAAAGTGAGTGACGGGCTTCATCTATTTCACAGTAAAGGACGTTGTTCAATTAAGGTCTGAGAGGTAATTATACCCCAACTTGATTGACTCCAGAATTGACAAAGGAATAGTTGTGGTTCGATAGAAAAGGTTGAATAGGAATAAAGTTAAGGAATAAGCGATAAATGGATTAAGCGAAACGATGTTTTATACAACGTTCATTGGAAATCCGTAAATAAGTTTTGGAAACGTTTTCCAAATATAGTCAGATATGTTTTCTAAACATAGAAAATGAAATGTTTTCATGATAAGAATTTAAGAAATAGAGTTAAGCAAATTCAGAAACTGACTGGAGAGGGTAAGTTTAACGGTTTTCTAAGTGACGATCTGATGTTGGTTTCGACCTTCCGGATTGATACCTAGAGAATTGTTCTCATACTAGTTTCAGTTAGGGACTGATAGTTGCGAAATAATAGTGATGTGAAAATAAGCTATGGAAATGTTTTCCAATGATTAATAACATATATTTTCTAAATATATGAAATAAGGAAATATGAACATATGATGATTGATCGATCGAATCTCCATTTGGAAATAAGATCGTTGTTTGTACACCGACATGTTTTCATTTGATAGTTAAATCACAGACTATCAAAGTTTTGACCATATTTACGTTGTAAATATGGAGAGACCGGTTGGATTATTATCCGAAGAACCACTCTGTATTAGCATGAGCGTTGTGAATCAAGTACGCTGAAGATAATTAAAGACGGAGTGAAGTGCAAGGGCTATTGTGAAAAGCCTAGGTAGGATGGATTCACTGAATAGTGCCTTCGGTTTGTTCAGTCCCAGGACAACGTATATTGACGAGTGTCTGACAAAGTATTCTTAACGAATCATATATGTTGATCTCTTCAAACGTATTACATTGGGTGGCGGAGAAATTCGTTCCTCTTAGCTTTTATACCCGTGATGCCTTGAGAAATCGATAATGATTTGGCGGGTATGACGATGTGGCATTCAAAGTAATTGAAGAAATAATCTGTCAAAGTGATAAACGTGACCTCAAAACCTCACAACCCGGAAATAACAGAATTTGGGCTAGGCAGCATGGCTAGTTGGGCCATACCCAAGCAGGGTGTATTATCACCATCTAGAGAATATTCAATTGTACTTCTTTATAATCTATTTCAATGATGTCCCTTATCGGGAAGGATGGTTGCTGATCCCAACCATCGGTGATAATATATTCGTTACACTCAAGCTAAATGAGTGAACGGTCATGTGTGGCCGGGTTGCAAGACGTTCTTGTTGAACCCTAGTGTATCTCCTCTAGAGTACACTGATCGGAAGGTGCTCCCATACCTTGTCTGTTGGAATCCAATCTCCAATAAGCGCTCACGGTTTATTTGTTTACTATGTATGTGGAACGTGAGATGCAAGCGTTCTGCTAGATTGATATCTATTTGTATTTAGACATTATTATAATATCAGAAAGATATCCTTTATTTAACCAAGTGTTGGAGTTTTATTCACACCAGTCCCATGACTGACCCGGAGTTTATTTTGTTTGTTTTCCCTAAACTCTTGGGTGCCTAAATTTGTACGGGCAGTCAAGTAGTCGGGATTTTTCAGATACACTTGGAGAGCTTGGAGCAGGAGGCTTCAGGATTATAGCTATTATTATTCCGCTGTGTTGTTAAGTGTTGTACTTTGAAATGGTATGTATATACGAGTACTGATTTGTATTTCAAAGTTATGTTATATTTTATTCGTTCCGCTGTGAGATTCGTGTTCACTCTGATGATGTAATTCTTCTTCTTCTTCTATTCTATTAGTTCTATCTTTTCTTCCTCACCCTCTACTTTCTTTCACTAACATCTCGGAATCTTCGACTCTCGAAGAGTCGAAAATTTCCAGCCGTTACAAAACTTCATCATGTTGTTGCATCTGTAGTTTCTTGAATCACATTAGTTTGCCACTGTCTAGACATTTGAAGCTCCATCACTTTGCATGATGTTTCACATTTGCATCTTCACATGCTGTCTTGGACCATGTAGAAATGAACTTGTGCACAGTTGCTCGTGTTGTACCATCCATGCTCATGCACACTGTGATCATGCCAGTTGCACCAATTGATCACTTCTGTCTGCCTTGAGCAATGAGGCCTGATGCTTTGACATAATTTTTGGGCTGTCTTGAAAACATGTTGCACCACTTTGTTGAACAGCTGCTCCATGCATCATATACTTGTTCAATATGTTGCTGCACTTTGTTTGCTGCTTTGTATTGATGCTAAGTTACATGCTGCACTACATCATATATGCTGCACCACTTGTTCTTACATGCTTGAACTGTTTCACCATTGCTTAACTATGTGTGCTGCTTCCATTCTAAAAACTGATCTGATCACTCACCATTTTGCTGATTTGGAACTGATTTGCCATGTAAATCACCTGATTTTGAGATGATCCTATGTGTTTGTCCGTTGTTTTGAGCTGATTTGCAAATGTATGATCTGCCAAGTTATTTATTGTGATCTGCCATGTATATTTAGCTGATCTGCCGTGCTTTTGCCAAACTATTTTTGCTGATTTGCAAACGAGCATTTGTTCACTGATTTTCACTGTGCATTGAGCCGAGATGGTCCACGTGGCTACTCCTCATTTGCTCGCTATTATATTCTGATTTGGCGAAGCAGTGCACACGTGTATATCTATACATGTGTGTATATGCAGTCATTCAGAAAATTTCCTGTCCCTGTACATATACAAACTGTCTACCTAGACACGGATGAATCTGATCGAGTCATGAAAAATGATGAGAAACACACCAGAAAACTGAAGCAAATAAAATTTTAAAAATAAAAATTTATATTCACATGAATTCAGTTTTATTCTTGTTGCAGTGTACTGTGAGTTTCTATTTTATGTGACAGGTGATGATTACTGGACTGCCTGTGAAGTGCTATGAAGACAGAAGACTGAAGTTAGAAGATTGAAGATGGAAAAGAGAAGATAAAAAAGTAGACATGCATATCTGTATATGAGTGAAAAAGAAATTGTATATATATGAAATCAAAGTGTCTGTATAGTCGAGTGTGAGTGTTGTAGTGAATACGAAAATGAATATAAATTGAAATATATATCAGTGATGTATTCGAATAGTGGAGTATAAAATTTGTATTGTTTGAATGCATGAAATAAAATATTTATATTTAAATAAAATACTGTTGAATATTTGAATTTGTGCAAAGTCGTATTCTATTTAAATTTAAATATTATATTCCTGTCTGTGATGTGAATATGAAACAATACGATTTCAAACACATTTGAAATAAAATTTATTTGTTTGTTATCATCAAATAAAAATCATATAATTGTGTATATAACACTATTATATACAACATATGGTGCCGGTTCGAGGGCTTCCGACCTAACCTAGTAATCAACCTCTGGTCCCAAGATACATTGCTTTGGTTGGAAAACACAAAGAATTATAGAAAATCATGGAAAATCAGTAAAAATCATGGATTATCACTGAGATACATTGCTTTGATTGGATGGATCTAGGATTAAACGACACTGTATACTGTCGACCATAAGGTTTATGATACCATTCAATCACCAACACAACTTCTCGAAGGTTGAAAATACATGTGATTTTATATTATAAAATCAAAATTTAGAAAGAAGTTTAAGAATATGGTTCTTAGGAAAATCTTTGAAGGTCATTCTGCTTGAGAAATCCTTTCATAAATAAAATTTACTATAAATTTGTAAATACTTGTTAAACCAATAATTCATTTAAAAACTGGGTTTCTTAAGTTAAAACATTTCAAAAACAGTTTAAAAGTTCGTGCATGTTTCATCAGATAACCAAGAAAATATCACTAAAAATGCACACTAGTAAAACCACTAAACTACAGGAAATTCATGAAAAATACTACTTCTATAACACTGAAGCGACTACTAAAATTACAATAAGAAATCACAAAAATATCAACTGATTAGTTGAGCAAGGAACATCACTTGATTTGCAATAGGAAATGGTGCAGGAAATGCACTGGACACAGAAAGAAGGGCACCTACTTGATAATTATTGCCCAAGTGTGTCGACCTCTTAGTCGACCTAGGCACAGGAAGGTGCCTAGGCCCAATTCTTCACGAGGTTACTACTTTGAGGATGATTACGGGCTATCAAAACAACTTGGAACTAAATGAAAATTCACATGCATGTACTAAAACTCGATGAAAAACATTAGAAATAAAATCACATCGTAAATAAATGAAGAAGTCATGAGGGCATAAAACATGGGCTCTTGCCATGATTTTCTTTCTTAAGAAACTTATAGCAAACAGTGAATGTAGCTTACGTATTTTGACAGATTCAGCACAGAAGCATAAATTATTGTAGACTACAAAGTATGAGTTGCATAACTTGCCTGAGATTGTATTATTGAATGAATTTTAGGAGATTCTACTATTATAACATGTCAAATCATAATTTACAATCTTAGAAACCCATGCAAGAACATAGCAGGAACATCCAAGGTTCTTGTAAACTGGCAGTGACATTTCTCCTTCCAGACCCAAATTAACTTGAAAAAAGGGCTTGCATGAGTTGGATCCAAGTTAGAGAAGCTCTCCTTTTTACTATAGTACACAAATTTGTAAGAGGGATTTCCAATTTGAAGTAAAAGAGAGAAGCCATGATTTTCCTCTATAAAGAGAAGAAGGAGAGGAGGAAGGAGGGTAATGAAAAATAAAGTGTTGCACCTTCTAATACTCTCCTCCAGAAAAATGAGAAGAATAAAAATGGGCCAATCCACCCAACAAAGCCTATTGGCCTACTTTGTGACTAAGCCATACAAAGTCTAGATGTTCGCAATCGAATGCACGACAGAGCAAAGAAAACCCTTTATGGACAAGACAGCCGGGTCGGATCGAGTATATGTGACCCGATTCGCTTGTATTTAGATAGTTGGCGTCTCATCAACATTAGCTCGGCTCACATAGGGTCTGACTTGCTTATGCCTTGGAACTGATTAATGAACACCACCGCTTCGGATCGCATGAAGGCCGACCCGATTCCTCGCCTGCTACCCTGAAGTGATTACCGAGTCAAACAAAGCCCTATTCTCTAGACATTGAAAGCGGATCGACCCCCACGTGGTACCCACGATCTGAATGATCATTTTCATCACAACTCCAAGATTTCATGTGAGGGGGCCACGTCAACATCCGACCCGCTAGCCTTCCAGCTCTATAGATACCCACTTTGGTGACATTTTGAGGGATATTTTGGCACACATGAATTCCACCATTATCAACATTTCTCCTACTTATTCAGATTATGCTCTATATTATTGAGTATAATTCTACAAATATCGAGAGATTATTAATTGTATATGTGCGGTTGAGTGATTATTAAAGTTGTATTTGTAATTTGTTACTCAATCAAAGAACTATAAAGTGGACGTAAGCTCGTTAACGCCGAACCACTATAAATCATGTGTGTTGATTTCTTTTTATTTGTTTTTAGATTATTATTCTTCATTATTCTCTACAAACTCTGGTCAATTGTGTGTTAGTGCCATTTTTTGGTCTAACAAAGCCCAATAGTAAATTAAGTAATCTCATTTGGGGATTATTTTCATAATTAATACTACTAACACATTGCTTCTTTCTATTTAACACACATGTACACAAATTAAGTTGTATTTAACTACAAAACACAAACACACACTTAAATAAATTTTAAAACACTTTAAACAACATTTTAATGAAGCACACTAAGATCTATGTTTTACGCATTAATTATGCACAACTATTATTCTTAAATCTATAAATTTCACTTTCTTAACGAAATAAACACAAAACCTCATTAAAACATTACAATACCCATAAATTTTGATTTCAAATCAAAATTCACACTTATTTTAAGTGCAATTCGCATAAATTTACTGATAAGATTTTATCATCAATATTCACCATCACTTATTATTTACCATTACAAAATTTTCAATACAATACTACATATTGTAATTAATCCCAATTAACCATCCCCAACACTTTTTTTAAATACCCTTCTTTTTTTTACTTCATTAATTCAACAACTTACATTGCAATACACAATTTTACAAATTATTAATTGTGCAACTTAGCAGTGAATATTGAAAATGTGCCTTTACTTAAATATGGATTACAAATCAATATTTTATAATTTCAATATTCACTTTAATCATCAAGTTACAATTTATAAACACAGATTGGAATAAATTTCTTGTTATATCAAAGATATTTAATTAACGCCAAAACAAGAAAAATTTGAAAACCATAATTTCTTTATTTGCATATTTTAAAAATATTGTACGAGTTAAGCTCATAAACTCGTATTTTATTCCACTTAGTTTTAAAAATATAGAAACCACTAGAATCTGTTTAGCCTGGGTGTCAAAAACCCGGTTTGTTACAGACTTCCATCCCTTAAATAAGTTGTGTCCCCGCTATTTACTTAAGGCAACAACAATAAAAAAATTAATTTTGATGACTTATCCCAAATTTTTTGGGAAAAGATTAATTTATATTAAAAGCCATACAGTTTTCAAACTCTTTCTCTTAAGAACTGCTTAACTCATCATGGTTGGAATTTTTTTATATTTGGCTTACACAAATTTGAATTTTTATCCCAATAACATAATACAACAATTCTAACTTATAGCATATCCTTCACATAACAGATTATTTAGAATACACACTATACTCATCCGATTTCAAGTCAATGGAAATGCTGCCACACCAACACTTTTATATTAATTTCTCCCAACAACGGCTGCTAATTTGACTGTAATATCAAATAACCTCGCCATTTACCATTTTATACTTTCAACGTGATTGCTGCAACCATTCCTTAACTTGATTACAAGAGTGGGTAGTCTAAAAATATTACTTATGCTCAAGGTAGTTTTATATCTCAAAACACCTTTAGTTTATGAAGCACCAATATTTATTTACCTCAAACTTTTCAAAATACAAATTTTCACCAAATAATTCTTTAACTGGATTCATATAGTATTAAACCATCCATTCATCACCATTTACCCTGTTATTTGGCCGCGATGTCGACAAAAGTCACTACCGCTACGCCATCCAATTCATTATTCCCATTTAACGTAGTGGTTTAGTACTATTCTCAAGAATATTTCACCTTATTCATTTCTTTAATTTTTATTCTATCCCACAAAATATTACGTTCAATCGTCTCGTCTAAGCTTTTAAGAAATTTTTATTGATATCGTTGATCAGACATATCGATTAGAGCCCTTCAAAATACCCAATCGGCAATCCAACATAATGGATAATTACCAAATTTTCAATTCACACATTGGTTGTTCTATTATTCGCTATCACTATTATTTTAAATAAGATAAACCCAACTCTACTCTTTACCAATAATTCCATTAATTTATATTCGCAAGGCACTTAACTCGTAACAACACTTAATCATCAATATTTGCCATCACTTAATTCCACTTAGCAATTTATTAAATTCTGCACAGCTGAAATAATTGATTTGTTTCTGCTGCGCAACTCTGACTTATTTCCATTTAACACCTTATATCCACGACATGGATTTTACTTTTCATTTTCTTGGATATATTTCATCAACCCATCCTGATTAATTCAATTTAATTCTACAATGAACTCAAACGCAAAAAGAATAAGGTTCAATTTTTTCCTTAAAATTTTAAACCCAAGATTAAAGCATCGAAAAGGACAAAGGATGGGAATGTACATCAAGATAGGCTACGAAAACCACACATTGAATACTATGGAATGAAATATATTCCTAAACGTATTCCGAAAGTTTGGAACTCACATAGCTCGACTAACAAAAATCATGAAAAAAAGATAGCAATTGGAGTGAAAAAGTAGACACAAGCGTTATCCTTCTGCATTGTAACACATGTTATATTCCGATTCTGCTCCATGTTTATTCTATTTTGTTTTGAAACTCTGCTCTGATACCAAATGTGACACCGCAGCCCGGAACCCACCTTAATAAATAGCATTAATGGTTAATGTCGTTTATTAAAGAGGAGAGTAGGGCCTATTAAGGGAGACCATCTATAATTTCATACTAGATGAGTATTAAATATGTCGATTGGGTCTATAAAGTTTTCTTTTCTTATCTTAAGTGGATCGACATACTCAATACATCTAATATGAAACTATGATGGACAAGAATCATATTCAGAACAATATACAACAAACTATAGGTATTATATCACATAACAGATAATACTGATACAATCACCAAATACAACATATACATGTACTACATCTCGAATGGTTATACATAACATGAAGGCAGATACAACAAGCACCAAAGATCAATATACAAGGACACAAATGCTCAGTCATGCAATGAAAGTAATAGCTTCAAAAGGTAGTCCAAGTTAGATCCACCGACCATGAATCAACAGCGGGCTATGCCTATAACCTGAAATAACTCGGTCTAACACGAGTATTACATACGTAGATCAGTATAATTTACATATCAGTACTAATAAAAGATGAAATAAGCATCAACCAGACACAAGTTCCTTCTTATAAGAAAAGGGATCTCCCAAAACACGGATTTGCATGGAAACTCGGATACAATAATTTCCTTTCAATTGGAAAGGAATGTCATACACTCAAGTGAACAAAGCACACTCAAGTGAACAAAGCTCTCGATTTATAAGTCCACGAGCTTAGTATATGGGTATGTGAGTGAGAAACACGAACATGGGTTTAATGCTACCTTAGCATGAATTACCCTGACTCCACGGTTAAGGTAATCAACACATTGAATCACATAACACGAAATGAAAGACTTTGGAACCACAGAAATCACGGGATAAAATCACAAAACCACATAAACCATTGAATAACTGAAACTCTATTAAGAGTTCAAAACAACTAATGAAATCACCACAACCAATAATAATAATCACTACGATGAAGTCAATTATAGATACAAAACACAGAAACATAGAATATGGATCTATCACAGAGTGGCAAGCTATAGCTATGTCTGCACATGCTAACAACATAATGGGTTAAGGCCATAGCCAGAACTTATATCATGTAGAAGGGAAACCTGAATGACCCGAAGATCCATAAAGTTCACACAGGATGACCCCAAGGTCCACAGAGTTCACATAGGGTGACCCTAAGGTCAAGTACTGGAGGTCACATGGGAATGTTCCACAAACGCTCATATAGTAACCCAAAAAGTGTTAATTTTGCATCCTATATCACATGGTCTCACTTAATGGTTCACACACCATAAGTCAACTCTACACTAGAAAACATTGGAAATCACAGGAAAACACAGAGAACTATAGAAAATCATGAAAAATCACTGAGAAACATGGAGAATCACAAATATAAATTGCTTCGAGTTGACGGATATGGGGTTAATCGATATCATATACCATCACGTCCCATACAACGAGGTTTATGATACCATTCAATTACCAACATGCCTTCTTGAAGGCTGCAAATATGTGTGATTTTATATTATAAAATCACACTTTGGAAATAATTTGAGAATGTGGTCTTTAGGAGAAACTTTGAACGTCGTTATGCTTGAGAAATACTTTCATAAATAAAATTGTCTATATAGCTATAAAGACTTGTTAAACCAATAATTCATTTCAAAACTGGGTTTCTTAATTTGAAACATTTCAAAAGCAGTTCAAAAACTCATGCACATGTCATTGGAAACACAAGAAAATATCACTAAAAATGCACAATAGGAAAATCACTAAACTACAGGAAACTCATGAAAAGTACTGCTTCTGTACTACTAAAGAAACCACCAAAATTACTATAAGAAGTCACGGAAATATCAATTCATTAATTGAGCAAGGAATAGGAAATCACACAATAGAAGGACATGCACTTAGGCATTATTGCCCAAGGTGTCGACATCCCAGATCGACCTGGGGTCGACACCCCTAGGCACGGGAAGGTACCTAAGCCCGATTCTTCGTGAGGTTACTACTTTGAGAATGATTATAGACTATCAAAACAACTCTGAACTGGATGTAAATTCACAGACATGTACCATTACTAGATGATAACACATAGGAACAAAATTACGTCATTTCATAAAAAAATGGAGAAGATATGAGGGCACTAACATGGAATCTTGCCATGATTCACTATCTCAAGAAATATGCTGCAAACAGTGAATGTAACTTACGTATTTTGGCAGATTCATCACACATAAACTGAAATTATTGTAAACTATATAGCGTGAGTTGCACAACTAACATGGGAGAATTTGAGTAGATTTCAGCATTATAGCTTGCCAAATCATGATTTACACCCTTAGAAACCTATGAAAAAACATAATAAGTACATGCAAGCTTCCTGTAAACTAACAGTAACATTTCTCCTTATAGACCTTCATTAACTTGAAAAGAGGGATTGCATGAGTTGGATCCTAGTTAGACAAGCTCTCCTTTTTACTACAATATGCAATTTGGTAAGAGGGATTTTCAATTTGTAGTAAAACAGTAGAGAAGCATTGATTTTTCTCTATCAAAAGAAGAAAGAGAGGAGGAAGGACGGTAATGAAAAATAAAGTGATACCTTGTAATAACCCGGAAAATACGGGCCAATTTAAAATTTTTAAATGGGTGATTTCAAAGGAATTTGAACAATTGAAATAGAATATTTCAATAAAATAGTGAAGTAGAAATAGTGAGTCAGTTTGAAAATTTGAATTCAAACTTTGACTGACTGTGCAGGGTGGAAAATATAACGGATTTTAGCGAAACTAAAAATATTTAAATCTGTTAGTCAATACCTTTCTAACGAATCTAAAAAATCGAAGTTTCATAACGGGAATCAAAAGTTATGGCCGAATGAATTTTCAGAAAGGTCGCTATATAGAATATATAGCCCTGGAAAATTGATATTTTGCAAACGACCTCGGAATTCGACGAAACCACTTTAGTTGGGTCCGGGATGTCAAACTATTGCTAGGTTTCAAATTTCATAATTTTTGAAGCTAGTATGTGAGCGTGGCAAAAGAAAATGTTTGGTCAATTTCTGTTAAATTGGATCGACCAGAAAATGGCCATTTTTCAAACGATCTCAGAATTCGACGAAACTAGTTTTGTTGGGACCGTAGCGTCAAAACATAGCTAGATTTATTTTTCTGGAATTTTTCGAATCAGTTTGTGGCCCTGGCAAATTGAAATGTGCGTTCAAAGTTAAAATTAAATGTTTTATACTTTAATTTGAAAAATAACTGACTGTAACAGTTGAATTGGCCAACGAAACATATCCCATTGTGTCCGGGATGGGGGTATTTAGCTAGGGGCGACAGTCGTTGGGCTTGAAAAGGAGTTCGTTGGTGAAAACCCTAATTTTCTGAAATATATATATTCCGGCGAATTAGAAAATTCCATTCATTATTTTAAAAAAAAAACTAAAAACCCCCGTAACCCACGAACGAACGGCGAAACCCGTTTGATTCTTCCCCGACCGATTGCCGCCGCCTCCGACACTTCCAAGCGCCGCCGCCACCACCCCTCGACGCGCCTCCCTCCCCTCGTCAGATCTGACCCACCCACGACCGCCACCATCGCCTCCTCCGCCTGAATCGAGCGCCCAAAGTCCATCGCTTCCCATCGCCGCCGCCGCTCCGATCTGCCACCGAGCTCCACCAAACCACCACCGACAGGACCCCCACTCGAAGCTCTTCCACGTCCAACTCCCTGATCGTCGTCTAGGTCAGCGGATTTCGCGAAAACCTCAAACCTAGTTTCGAACCAAATAGAAAGGCGAGTCCTTTTTGATGTCTACACTTTGAAAAATCATATCTTTTTGGTGTGTTGACGAAATTCGATGAAACAGGAAACATCGGGACTGCAAGGAAGCTCTCTACCACATAGAAGAAGCCGCGGATTTTTCTGAGTCATCTACGATTTTTAGTACTCCGAAAACCAATGTGAGAAATCTAAATTAAAAGAATTTGAATGGAAAATGTCGTGTATAAATTATATTAGCGAAATATAAATTACACACGTGTTGTATACCTCATGTACATGCGTAGTGTAAGCTATATAAGCGAAGTATGAATTATACATGCATAGAATAATTGATATATGTGTTGAAATGCAAGTGAAATATAGCAATAATATATATATATATATATACATATATACTCCCCTCGTCCACAAACCATGGACGATATTTATTGTTGTGAATTGGTGTGAAATATTGGATGAAAAATACGAATGGTTGAATAATTGTTTGTGGTTGATATTGTTTGGTTGTGGTTGAAAAATACTCATTGGTGATTGAAATAAATTGGAAATATTTGTGGAAATAGAAATAAACATGCTGCCTGCGTGCGAATTAGATGCATGAATCCCCATTGTCAAAAACCGCGAGGTTTTAAGGTAGAGCGAGGAGCCGTACTAGGGACGGTGCCGGTTTTAACTACCCTGCCATTATGCTGCCGAAATTTTGAATAATATTCATGTGTTAGAATAATTTTCATATGTTGAAATTATTTTCATGCGTTGAAATTAAAGTCATATGTTGAAACTATATCCATATGTGGAAATGTTCATGTGTTGAAAAGTGATGTGTGAAAATTAAATTCATTTGTGAATGAATGAAGTGTTTAAACAATAAAAATCACATTTTTATAATATATATGAAGTATGACAAATATTCGCCTTATATAAATAGTTTCAACAATAAAAATCCCATCTTTCTAATATGAACAACATAAATAAAATATCCATGTGTGGAAATGCTCATGTGTTGAGAAGTGTGTATAGTGGAAAAGTTCATGTGTTGAATAAAAAGATCGAATAATAAAAATTACATTTTTATTGAAACTATGAAGTGTTGAAAACATCCATTTGTTGAATAAATATTTTAAGTGATAAAAATATAATTTTTATCATATATGTGATATGCTAAAAATATGCGGACGTTGAAATAAATATTTGTGAAGAAATATTATTTTTAACATACATAGGAACTAAATAAAATAGTCATGTGTTGAAATCTATTTAGTTCGCCAAAATTATCATCTTTGAAATGTGAAGTGTTAAAAATAGTCACTTGTTCAAATAAATGTGCATGAGTTGAAATATACATTAATTAGCTAATGATATGATTTTAGCCTATGCATGCAACATTAGAATGAATGGTGTTTTTAAACCAAAGTAAATCAAATATGAAGTTGAATGGAAAATGATAAATGATAAAAATTGTATATATGTACATGCATATTTATTGAACAGGTTATAGCAAAAGGGGCTAGAGAAGAGGATTAAAATTATGTGCCCGACAAATAGGTACACATTTATTGTTTTGTTTGGGTGATGATTTTATGAGCCTGTTGGCTAGCCACTTGGCTTTTTCTTTTTCTTTTTGACATGAGACGCCCGTGTGGCTATTTGGGAATTTTCCCAGCCCCTCCCGTACAAAGGAGGTTATGGCTTCCAAAATTTAAAGGCGTTAGTGAAATAATTGAAGTGAAAACGATATAGGAATTTTTGAATGAACTATATTTATATAAATATATAAATATAAATGAAATTAAAACGAAACGTGGTTGTGCAGTTCGTGTTTTGAAACCATGATTTCAAACGACTAATGCGGGGAATCCGACCATTGGATTTTCCCGAGACCGCAACCGTCGGGTTCGCCTTGGAAATATCTTTCCAACGGCACCAACTTTGTGAAGATCCGACAGTTGGATTGTCTAGAATGTTTAATTCAAATCTGAAGAAAAAGAGCGCCAGAAACGATTATATTTATATATATATATAATTAAATTAAATCGAATAACGACGCTGCAGTTCGTAAATTGAAATTGTGACTTCAAATGGCTAGTGTGGAAGATCCGACCGTCGGATCCCAAAACTGAAACCGTTGGATTCATTTTGAAATGACCTTCCTAATGATATAAA
Organism: Allium sativum; assembly: GCA_030737875.1. Taxonomy (NCBI): domain Eukaryota; kingdom Viridiplantae; phylum Streptophyta; class Magnoliopsida; order Asparagales; family Amaryllidaceae; genus Allium; species Allium sativum. The sequence goes on along the minus strand of CM060922.1, from coordinate 146,123,867 downwards.
ATTTGTGAAGATCCAACGGTTAGATTTTCAGATAGGTGTAAAACAAAATTAGTGAAAACAGCGCCAGTGCATCGACACGACCTGAAACGTCGTTTAATTTTATATGGCCGTTTTAAAATAAATAAAAATGGCGATATATCGTTATAAAATACTATAGACGATATAGAGTGGAAATAATCCAATTTCGTTGTGTTTGCTAGATATGTGATGGTTGAATGTATTTAAAATGAGGATTATAACTAAAGAACTGAAATGTGAATGTTGAATAGTCCAACCATGTGATTAATTGATTTGAAAATCTAAATATACGTGGATTATTTGAAAAGGCCGAGTTCATCTCGTTTCAAATAATCGATCGACGTTGAGAAGTCGAAGACGGTTGAAGGCCGACGATCTTCACATTGGATGGATGGGCGCTACTGATGCTCGTGATTGGAGTAGCTACCATGAAGGATATGAAGTAGTAGCCGTCCAAACATACTGTTGATTGTACGGATATGTGAGGAATTGGTGCCTCCGGTTTCGTTCAGACCCAGAACGGACTTGTAAATGGACTGTGTGTCTGACATTGGATTTTGTTCTGTGCTGATTGATCTCTGTTAAATATATATATGTTTGGCGGCGGAGAATTTATTCTCTTGCTTAACGCCCTTCTCTGAGACGTACGAGCTCAGAGGTTATATATTGATAGAAATCAGTCGCATGGAGTGGATTGCCTGTGTGGCACGCCTAAGTGGCATATGATCAAGGCTTCTGTTGCAAAGCAAAGTCTTGTGGTTGATGATCAAAGCATGGTCAGTGTGACGTAGCTTTGTGTATAACATGAATTCGCGAGCCTCACACCCCGGTATGAGTCAAAAACGGGAGAAGGACCCAAGGAGTGCACGATGTTTCTTTCTAGTTATGGTGGTGTCAGTGACCTCCCAGCCCTGACATTTATATCTACTTTTCACCTGTGTGGTTGTTGGAATACGAGGCGCCTCGATTATATGTCTGTAAGGACCGGGAAACGTGTGTTCAGGAATAACTAATCCTCAAAAGTAAGAGAGGACTGGCCTTGGAGGATCCAGGGATTGTTGTGTGCGGTCCCGAGGCATTTGCTAGAGTGTCTGGAATCGGAGAGGAGCTTGCCCCTTGCCTCGACTCATGAAGGAATCCAATTTCCAATACGAAATATGCGGACGTGATTGTATTACTAGTATGGCGACATAGTAGATGGTAGCTATGCCGCCTAGGATTGATATTTATGATTGAATTTGCTTTTGAAACATATATGCACTAGTAATAATATCAAACACTTTTGTTTTATACGTATGAAGCATTTTTGGCCATTATAAGGTAAAACTCTATCCTCCGGCTTGCGTTGCATTGTGTGATGCGACCTGAGTCTTATAATGGCTTCATTTTATGAAAAGCATTGCGATGATTTAATCATTTACTTTATTTCATGCACTAGCACTCATTGGAGTAAACCCGTTCCACGAAAGTGGCATGGTCCTTTGATTTGCCTTATTATTGTTGTTAATAAGTTAAGTAGATTTCTCATACCAGTCCCATGACTGACTCGTAGTTTGTTTCACCTTGCAAACTCGGGTGCCCTCATTTTCACACGGGCAGCCTAGTTACAGGTTTCTGACGCACTTTTGGCTCATGGCGAGGCTTGACTACACCGTGCTGACTTGGATTTTCTCCGCCATTATTGTATCTATATTATGACTCCGCCATTGGCGATGTAGACTGATATTTATTTTGTGTACTCTTTATGTATGATTCCGCCTCAGGCGATGGTGACTGATTATATATCATTATGCACTAAGTTGTATCATGTATTGTGCTTCTCTGATGTGATGATATCTATATGATTCCGCTGTCATATGTGTGTAAATTATTCTATTTTCTGTTTATGCTATTATCTGTGATCTGCTAATGATGATTAATGTGTTATATTCCAATGATTATCCTTAACACCGTGTCACGGGGTTTTGGGATCGTCACAGCTGGTATCAGAGCTTTGGTTAACCTTAGTTCTGGAGTCTAACACATTAAACACTTCGTCAAAATAAAATCAGTAGTATTCTAAGGCGAGTCGCTCATTAGAGATAGGACTAGTAAAGTCCTAGAATGAGCCGAGCAGAATAGCAAAAACAATTTGATCAGTCCATCGTTATCTTTTTGTAAATTTTCTGCTTAGCTATGCAATAAACTATCATTTCTGTTAGCTGACTCTTTCCTTGCTTATACAGAATTGACAAATGGCTACCAGAGCAGCCGCCGCTAGAGGAGGCCGTGCTGGCCGAGGACGGGGAGAAGTCCCAGTTGAAGAAGGACCTTTGATACAACCTCCGGCCGCTCAATACTTCGAGCTAGACCGCGTAGCTAAGAGATATAAAAACTTAGGAGGCAAGACCTTCTCGGGAACTGGCACAGTAATAGAGGCCCTTGCATGGCTCAAAATATGCAAGAAAATTCTTGAAGGCCTAAGGCTTGGAGACCAAGATAAATCTATTATGGGCGCCTGGCTTATGCAGGAACAAGCCGAACTATGGTGGGAATCTCTCACCATCGGGAATAGAGAAGCTGGAAGAACATGGGATGGATTCAAAGAACTCTTTAAGGAGAAATATGTCCTGGAACAAGCACTGGAACGAATGCACAATGACTTCGCCAACCTTCAGCAGGGGGATCTTTCCGTGCAGGATTATCTGAATAAATTTACACTATTGTCGCCCTATGCTCCGGAGCTCGTCGCCACTGCAAAGTCCAAAAATAAGAGGTTTATCCTTGGGCTAAGGCGACAATATCATGATAGTTCCATGGCCCATGTCAAGCTGGAATTTAACGAACTGGTGGAAATGACATGCAACTACGAAGACCTTGACCATAGGCATCTGGAGAAGGATCGCGCTAGAAGCCAAGCCGGGAACAAACGCAAGCCTGCTGTGAATCAAGCTGAGTCAAGCCAAGCAGCATCTTCAAAACCTCAGACTGGCAAGCCGCCAAGAGGAAGCTGCTTTAACTGTGGCAAAGTGGGGGCACTACTCTAATGTGTGCACCGCCCCGAAGAGGCAGAAGACAAATTCACAAGGTTCAAGCCAGGGTTCTCAGAACCCTCGCTCCTGCTTTAATTACCGCAAGGCCGATCATCTAGTCAAGGACTGTCCTTTGCTGAAGAAGGCCACAGTAGCTCACGTATATGACGGGTCGAGCCCGCCAGCTGCTTCCGATGGAGCAGGTAAACCCGATGTTTTGGGAGGTACCCTTATAATTAAAAATATTCCTGTCTCTGTATTGTTTGACACAGGTGCATCACGTAGTTTTATTGCTAGTAACACAATGCACAAATTAAAGTTAAAACAGAGGAAGCTTAAAGAATCGGTTGAGGTACATAACCCGATAGGGGGATCTCTAATTCTCAGTTCATGTTGTAAAGTGCCAATCTCTTATTCTTTCTACAAATTTCCTTTCAATCTAGTCGTTATGGATTTTCCCAAATTCGATATCATTCTAGGGCTGGATTGGTTAACGAACTATGAAGCCGAAGTGAATTGTGCAGAAAGAATCGTTAAAATTCGAACGAAGCTTGGACATATATTTATACCCTGTCATGGTTCGAATCCGAATAGAGAAGAATTTTGGTCAGCATTAGAAGTTATCCCCACTTCCATAGAAAAGATTCCGATTGTTAGAGACTATGCGGATGTGTTTGAAGAAGTTGAAAACTTACCTCCGCAAAGAGAAATAGAATTCCGGATCGATCTAATTCCCAATGCCAGACCAGTGGTACATCCAATTCGCAGAATGACTCCGAAGGAAAAAGAAGAATTAGGCGATCAAACTCATCAACTGTTGTGGAAGGGTCTAACCAGACCTAGTTTTTCTAATTGGGGTGCAGCTGTTGTGTTTGTCCCAAAGTCAGACGGTACTCTTCGATTATGCGTTGATTACCAAGACCTCAACAAACAGACACTAAAAAATAAGTATACATTACCCCGCATCCATGATTTGCTAGACCAATTAAATGGGGCGAAAGTATTTTCCCGAATGGACCTAGCTACAGGGTTTCATCAATTGAGAATAGCAGAAGAGTGTGTTCCTTTGACAGCTTTCAGAGGTCCAGACATATTTTATGAATGGTTAGTAATGTCGTTTGGCCTATGTAACGCTCCAGCATACTTTGTCGATCTAATGAATAGAGTGTTCAGGGGAGTTCTGAATAAATTTGTCCACGTATTCATCTATGATATTTTAATCTACTCCAAATCAAAACCCGAGCATGAAAAACACTTAGAACAAGTATTGGAGATTCTAAGAAAGAACGTCTTCAAAGCCAAATTCTCTAAATGTGTCTTCTGGCAAGAAGAAGTAAAGTTTCTTGGCCATGTCGTGTCAGAGAAAGGAATTTCTGTTGACCCAAGCAAAATAACAGCGATTCAAGACTGAAAACAACCCACTACTCCCACAGAAATTAGAAGTTTTATGGGGTTGGCTAGTTATTATAGAAAGTTCATTAAGGATTTTTCGAAGATATCCGGTCCGTTAACGAAGCTCACGAAGAAACATGAGAAATTTAAGTGGACTTCCGACTGTGAAGAAGCTTTCCAGGAATTGAAATCGAAACTGACAACTGCTCTAGTGTTAACCATTATTGATGTTAATCAGGATCTAACGGTTTGGACAGATGCTTCTATTAGAGGTTTTGGAGCAGTGTTAATGCAAAGAGGCCAAGTAGTCGCCAATGCAAGCCGCCAACTGAAACCGCATGAGAAGAATTATGTGAATCATGATCTTGAGTTGCTAGCCATCGTTTTTACGTTGAAAATCTAGAGGCATTATTTATTGGGCGAGAAATTTATATTGTACACAGATCATCAATCATTGAAGTATTTATACGCCCAGAAAGATCTGAATTTGAGACAGCAGCGTTGGCTAGAATTTCTTGCAGCGTATGATCTTGATATCCTGTAAATGCCGGGGAAGGCTAACGTTGTAGCGAATGCGCTTAGTAGGAAAACCGCAATCATTGCCAATCTTATAATTACGCCTGGATTGATTGATAAGATTTCAGCCCTTCAAAAAGATGATGAATTCATTCAGAGAATCAGTCAAAGGGTCAAGGAAGGTGAAACCACAAGTTTCCGTATTGACAATAAGGGGGTTCTCAGGTTGAATAATAGGATTTGCATTCCAAATATTCCAGGCCTTCGAAGAGAAGTGCTAGACGAGTGCCATAAATCCAAATTTTGCATCCATCCTGGGGTGAGTAAAATGTATAACGATATCAAACGCACTTTCTGGTGGAGGGCAATGAAAAGGGATATTTCTTTGTATGTTAGCAGATGCCCTACTTGTCAATTGGTCAAGAGCGACCAACAGAAGCTAGTTGGACTGTTGCAACCGTTGGAAGTCCCAGGTTGGAAATGGGAACAGATTTCCATGGATTTCATAGATGGCTTGCCGTGAACCAGGAAAGGTAATGACAGCATTTGGGTAATCGTAGATCGCTTCACGAAGACTGCCCATTTTATACCTGTCAGATCCAATAGAACCGCTCAAAGTCTAGCACAGATATATTTCAAAGAAATCGTTAAGCTGCATGGAATTCCCATCAGCATAGTCAGTGATAGAGACCCGATATTTGCTAGCAAATTCTGGGAGGCTTTCTAGACAGAATTGGGAACGAAACTGAATATGAGTACCGCTTATCACCCTCAAACAGATGGCCAAACTGAGCGGGTGAATAGAATTCTAGAAGATTTACTGCGGGCTTGTATAATTGATTTTGGTGGGTCATGGGAAGATCACTTACATTTAGCAGAATTCTCATATAACAATAGCTATCAAGCAAGTTTGGGAATGTCGCCATTTGAAGCATTATATGGCAGGCCCTGCAGATCTCCAGCATGTTGGGTAGAACCTGGCAATAGACTTGTGTTAGGACCCGATATGATTAGATAAGCATCTAATAAAGTCGACTTCATCAAAAAGCGTTTGAGAACCGCACAAAGCCGACAGAAAAGTTATGCAGATTCTAGAAGGAGAGATGTGACATTTGCTGTTGGTGATCATGTTTATTTGAAAGTTTCTCCGATGAGAGGAGTAATCTGATTTGGCAAAACTGGGAAGTTGGCACCGAGATTTATTGGTCCCTTTCCTATACTTGAACGAATTGGAACTCTTGCCTATAGGGTTCAATTACCAGATTGGTTGCCTGGAGTGCATGATGTATTTCACATATCTCAACTTAGAAGACATGTGCATGATCCAGATCTTGTTGTAGAAGAAGCAGCGCAACAGGATATAGACATAACTCCAGAATTAGCACTCAGAAGAGAGCCATTAAAGATTGTTGGCAAAGAAACTAGAGAACTAAGAAGCAAAAAGGTTCATTTAGTTAAAGTGCAGTGGAGCAGTGATCCTAGAGACTGTACTTGGGAGACTGAGGAAAGCATTAAGCAAGCTTACCCCAAATGCAGAGTGGACATCTCTGACTAACTCCGGTGCAAGGTACCTTTACAATACTTTGCATTTACATTTTGTTTCCTACTTTACTGTTGTTTCCTTTTCGAGGACGAAAAGTTTTAAGTGAGGGAGATTGCAATAACCCGAAAAATACGGGCCAATTTAAAATTTTTAAATGGGTGATTTCAAAGGAATTTGAACAATTGAAATAGAATATTTCAATAAAATAGTGAAGTAAAAATAGTGAGTCAGTTTGAACATTTGAATTCAAACTTTGACTGACTGTGCAGGGTGGAAAATATAACGGATTTTAGCGAAACTAAAAATATTTAAATCTGTTAGCCAATACCTTTCTAACGAATCTGAAAAATCGAAGTTTCATAACGGGAATCAAAAGTTATGGCCGAATGAATTTTCAGAAAGGTCGTTATATAGAATATATAGCCCTGGAAAATAGATATTTTGCAAACGACCTCGGAATTCGACGAAACCACTTTTGTTGGGTCCGGGATGTCAAACTATTGCTAGGTTTCAAATTTCATAATTTTTGAAGCTAGTATGTGAGCGTGGCAAAAGAAAATGTTTGGTCAATTTCTGTTAAATTGGATCGACCAGAAAATGGCCATTTTTCAAACGATCTCAGAATTCGACGAAACTAGTTTTGTTGGGACCGTAGCGTCAAAACATAGCTAGAATTATTTTTCTGGAATTTTTCGAATCAGTTTGTGGCCCCGGCAAATTGAAATGTGCGTTCAAAGTTAAAATTAAATATTTTATACTTTAATTTGAAAAATAACTGACTGTAACAGTCGAATTGGCAAACGAAACATATCCCATTGTGTTCGGTATGGGGGTATTTAGCTAGGGGCGACAGTCGTTGGGCTTGAAAAGGAGTTCGATGGTGAAAACCCTAATTTTCTGAAATATATATATTCCGGCGAATCAGAAAATTCCATTCATTATTTAAAAAAAAAAACTAAAAACCCCCGTAACCCACGAGCGAACCGCGAAACCCATTCGATTCTTCTCCGACCGATTGTCGCCGCCTCCGACACTTCCAGGCGCAGCCGCCACCACCCCTCGACGCGCCTCCCTCCCCTCGTCAGATCCGACCCACCCACGACCGCCACCGTCGCCTCCTCCGCCTGAATCGAGCGCCCAAAGTCCACCGCTTCCCATCGCCGCCGCCGCTCCGATCTGCCACCGAGCTCCACCAAACCACCACCGACAGGACCCCCACTCGAAGCTCTTCCACGTCCAACTCCCTGATCGTCGTCTAGGTCAGCGGATTTCGCGAAAACCTCAAACCTAGTTTCAAACCAAATAGAAAGGTGAGTCCTTTTTGATGTCTGCATTTTGAAAAATCATGTCTTTTTGGTGTGTTGACGAAATTCGATGAAACAGGAAACATCGGGACCGTAAGGAAGCTCTCTACCACATAGAAGAAGCCGCGGATTTTTCTGAGTCATCTACGATTTTTAGCACTCCGAAAACCAATGTGAGAAATCTAAATTAAAAGAATTTGAATGGAAAATGTCGTGTATAAATTATATTAGCGAAATATAAATTACACACGTGTTGTATACCTCATGTACATGCGTAGTGTAAGCTATATAAGCGAAGTATGAATTATACATGCATAGAATAATTGATATATGTGTTGAAACGCAAGTGAAATATAGCAATAATATATATATATATATATATATATACATATATATACTCCCCTCGTCCACAAACCATGGACGATATTTATTGTTGTGAATTGGTGTGAAATATTGGATGAAAAATACGAATGGTTAAATAATTGTTTGTGGTTGATATTGTTTGGTTGTGGTTGAAAAATACCCATTGGTGATTGAAATGAATTGGAAATATTTGTGGAAATAGAAATAAACATGCCGCCTGCGTGCGAATTAGATGCATGAATCCCCATCATCAAAAACCGCGAGGTTTTAAGGTAGAGCGAGGAGCCGTACTAGGGACGGTGCCGGTTTTAACTACCCTGCCGTTATGCTGCCGAAATTTTGAATAATATTCATGTGTTAGAATAATTTTCATATGTTGAAATTATTTTCATGCGTTGAAATTAAAGTCATATGTTGAAACTATATCCATGTGTGGAAATGTTCATGTGTTGAAAAGTGATGTGTGAAAATTAAATTCATTTGTGAATGAATGAAGTGTTTAAACAATAAAAATCACATTTTTATAATATATATGAAGTATGACAAATATTCGCCTTATATAAATAGTTTCAACAATAAAAATCCCATCTTTCTAATATGAACAACATAAATAAAATATCCATGTGTGGAAATGCTCATGTGTTGAGAAGTGTGTGTAGTGGAAGAGTTCATGTGTTGAATAAAAAGATCGAACAATAAAAATTACATTTTTATTGAAACTATGAAGTGTTGAAAACATCCATTTGTTGAATAAATATTTTAAGTGATAAAAATATCATATTTATCATATATGTGATATGCTAAAGATATGCGGACGTTGAAATAAATATTTGTGAAGAAATATTATTTTTAACATACATAGGAACTAAATAAAATAGTCATGTGTTGAAATCTATTTAGTTCGCCAAAATTATCATCTTTGAAATGTGAAGTGTTAAAAATAGCCACTTGTTCAAATAAATGTGCATGAGTTGAAATATACATTAACTAGCTAATGATATGATTTTAGCCTATGCATGCAACATTAGAATGAATGGTGTTTTTAAACCAAAGTAAATCAAATATGAAGTTGAACGAAAAATGATAAATGATAAAAATTGTATATATGTACATGCATATTTATTGAATAGGTCATAGCAAAAGGGGCTAGAGAAGAGGAATAAAATTTTGTGCCCGACAAATAGGTACACATTTACTGTTTTGTTTGGGTGATGATTTTATGAGCCTGTTGGCTAGCCGCTTGGCTTTTTCTTTTTCTTTTTGACATGAGACGTCCGTGTGGCTATTTGGGAATTTTCCCAGCCCCTCCCGTACAAAGGAGGTTATGGCAAAATTTTCCAAAATTTAAAGGCGTTAGTGAAATAATTGAAGTGAAAACGATATAGGAATTTTTGAATGAACTATATTTATATAAATATATAAGTATAAATGAAATTAAAATGAAACGTGGCCGTGCAGTTCGTGTTTTGAAACCGTGATTTCAAACGACTAGTGTGGGGAATCCGACCATTGGATTTTCCCGAAACCGCAACCGTTGGGTTCGCCTTGGAAATATCTTTCCAACGGCACCAACTTTGTGAAGATCCGACGGTTGGATTGTCTGGAATGTTTTATTCAAATCTAAAGAAAAACAACGCCAGAAACGATTATATTTATATATATATATATATATAAAATATAATTAAATTAAATTGAATAACGATGCTGCAGTTCGTAAATTGAAATCGTGATTTCAAATGGCTAGTGTGGAAGATCCGACCATCGGATTTTCCCAAAACTGAAACTGTTGGATTCGTTTTGAAATGACCTTCCTAATGATATAAAATTTGTGAAGATCCAACGGTTATATTTTCAGATAGGTGTAAAACAAAATTAGTGAAAAGCAGCGCCAGTGCATCGACACGACCTGAAACGTCGTTTAATTAAATATGGCCGTTTTAAAATAAATAAAAATGGCGATATATCGTTATAAAATACTATAGACGATATAGAGTGGAAATAATCCAATTTCGTTGTGTTTGCTAGATATGTGATGGTTGAATGTATTTAACATGAGGATTATAACTAAAGAACTGAAATGTGAATGTTGAATAGTCCAACCATGTGATTAATTGATTTGAAAATCTAAATATACGTGGATTATTTGAAAAGGCCGAGTTCATCTCGTTTCAAATAATCGATCGACGTTGAGAAGTCGAAGAGTCGAAGACGGTTGAAGACCGACGATCTTCACATTGGATGGATGGGCGCTACTGATGCTCGTGATTGGAGTAGCTACCATGAAGGATCTGAAGTAGTAGCCGTCCAAACATACTGTTGATTGTACGGATATGCGAGGAATTGGTGCCTCCGGTTTCGTTCAGACCCAGAACGGACTTGTAAATGGACTGTGTGTCTGACATTGGATTTTGTTCTGTGCTGATTGATCTCTGTTAAATATATATCTGTTTGGCGGCGGAGAATTTATTCTCTTGCTTAACGCCGTTCTCTGAGACGTACGAGCTCAGAGGTTATATATTGATAGAAATCAGTCGCATGGAGTGGATTTCCTGTGTGGCACGCCTAAGTGGCATATGATCAAGGCTTCTGTTGCAAAGCAAAGTCTTGTGGTTGATGATCAAAGCATGGTCAGTGTGACGTAGCTTTGTGTATAACGTGAATTCGCGAGCCTCACACCCCGATATGAGTCAAAAACGGGAGAAGGACCCAAGGAGTGCACGACGTTTCTTTCTAGCTATGGTGGTGTTAGTGACCTCCCAGCCTTGACATTTATATCTACTTTTCACCTGTGTGGTTGTTGGAATACGAGGCGCCTCGATTATATGCCTGTAAGGACCGGGAAACGTGTGTTCAGGAATAACTAATCCTCAAAAGTAAGAGAGGACTGGCCTTGGAGGATCCAGGGATTGCTGTGTGCGGTCCCGAGGCATTTGCTAGAGTGTCTCGAATCGGAGAGGAGCTTGCCCCTTGCCTCGACTCATGAAGGAATCCAATTTCCAATACGAAATATGCGGATGTGATTGTATTACTAGTATGGCGACATAGTAGATGGTAGTTATGCCGCCTAGGATTGATATTTATGATTGAATTTGCTTTTGAAACATATATGCACTAGTAATAATATCAAACACTTTTGTTTTATACGTATGAAGCATTTTTGGCCATTATAAGGTAAAACTCTATCCTCCGGCTTGCGTTGCATTGTGTGATGGGACCTGAGTCTTATAATGGCTTCATTTTATGAAAAGCATTGCGATGATTTAATCATTTACTTTATTTCATGCACTAGCACTCATTGGAGTAAACCCGTTCCGCGAAAGTGGCATGGTCCTTTGATTTGCCTTATTATTGTTGTTAATAAGTTAAGTAGATTTCTCATACCAGTCCCATGACTGACTCGTAGTTTGTTTCACCTTGCAAACTCGGTTGCCCTCATTTTCACACGGGCAGCCTAGTTACAGGTTTCTGACGCACTTTTGGCTCATGGCGAGGCTTGACTACACCGTGCTGACTTGGATTTTCTCCGCCATTATTGTATCTATATTATGATTCCGCCATTGGCGATGTAGACTGATATTTATTTTGTGTACTCTTTATGTATGATTCCGCCTCAGGCGATGGTGACTGATTATGTATCATTATGCACTAAGTTGTATCTTGTATTGTGCTTCTCTGATGTGATGATATCTATATGATTCCGCTGTCATATGTGTGTAAATTATTCTATTTTCTGTTTATGGTATTATCTGTGATCTGCTAATGATGATTAATGTGTTATATTCCAATGATTATCCTTAACACCGTGTCACGGGGTTTTGGGATCGCCACATACCTTCCAGTTCTCTCCTCCAGAAATAGTGAGAAGGATAAAAATTGGCCAATCCACCGAACAAAGCCCATGATAAAATTGACGTATCTTATTTATGATTTATTTTCATAATCAACACTACTAACATTCTTTCTTTCTATTTAACACAAACACAAATTAGGTTGTGTTTAATCTAAAAAACACAAACACGAACAAATTTTAAAACACTTTAAACAACATTTTAAAGAAGCACACTAAGATCTTTATTTTACACATTAATTATGTACCACTGTTATTCTTACATATGTAATTCCACTTCCTTAACGAAATAAACACAAAACCTCATTAAAATGTTATAATACCCCTAAATATTGATTTCAAATCAGTATTCACACTTTTATATCTTAAGTGCAATCCACATAAATTTATTAACAAGGTTTTATCATCAAAATTCACCATCACTTATTATTTACCATTACAACATTTTCAACACAATACAACATATTGTAATTAATCCTATTCAACCATCCCCAAACACTGTTTTTAAATACGCTTGTTATTTTACTTTATTATTTCAATGACTTACATTTCAACACAAAGTTTTACAAATTATTAATTATGTTGGAACAACTTGGCACTGAATATTGAAAATACATTTCCACTTAAATATGGATTACCAATCAATATTGTACAATTTCAATATTTACTTTAATCATCAAGTTACAATTTACAAACACAAATTGTAATAAATTTCTTATTATATCAACGATATTTAATTTATTCCAAAACACAAAATTCTGAAAACCTCAAATTCTATATTTTATATTTTAAAAATATTATACGAGTTAAGCTCATAAACTCATATTTTATTCCACTTAGTTTTAAAAATATAGAAAACGCAATAGAATATGTTTAGCCCGGGTATCAAAAAACCGGGTTGTTACAACAAGCATTTTTCATTCGTCAAAATTTGCTTTTATTTGTTTTAAATCTGAGATTTATAGTATGTAAAACACACAAACGGACATCGCATGTGTGTTCATACTTACATGGACTTTTTTGCTCTTTACTGAAATGTTTATTTGGCTTCTTGGGAAAGCTTTGCCATCTCGTAAAGCATTAATAATTCACATTTGTATTTTGAGAGACTTTATTAAGTTATAATATAATGTGTGTTTTTTTTCTTTATGCTTCTCATTTTTTCATTCATCAAGATATCTAATGTCTATCTTTTTCCTCTATAAATCATCTTTTTCTCCGTAAAATCTCTGCTCCACAAATTTGCATCTCCATCTCCATAGATTAATTCTCTATGCATTTTATTTTCTAATTTATTTCTAATCTCTTTTTCTATTTTTCCAGTTGAAATATTGAAATCAAAATCTAAAACCTAAAAATCTAAATCGTCCTCTTCTTTGCAAATATGAATCTCCTTCCTCCATGAATCAAACCCTATGGTAATTGATATTTTATATTCTTATCCTTTATTCTCTTTTTCCTGATTTCTATTTTGAAGTGCAAATCCAGATCTAATAACCATTGCAAAACTAGATCTCCTTTTCTCTCTTTGGATAAAACCTCTCCAGTTTTCTCACATTCACTTTGCAAATATTTCCACCACTTAACTGAACCATCCTAGCCCCACCTAGCCACCACTGACCATCACAATAGTCCTGGATGCCAACTGCACCTCTTATTCGAACCAAAACTCCGGCCCAAACCCAAAATCCTGACTTCCCTAACCCTTCTTCTCTTTTCCATTTTTTATTCAATTTTAGAATTTTGATTCATCTTGTAATGGTCATAATTTCCCCATAGAAAACCATAGTATACTTTTTCTTATTTTCATATTGGGTGGAATTAAATTAGCTACAACTTTCATGTTGAAAACTTTTGCATAAGTTCTGCATTTTTCTTTGTTGAGATAGTAAATCTTTCAAACACATTTTCGAACTCATATTTCTGATCCGAAAAATGTTTATTACTATTTCAATCATATCTCCAACAAATTTTAACGAAAACTGATTTTTATTATTGTAAATTGAAGAGAAAAGAATTTCCTAAAACTTTATTGTTGGTCACTTTTCCAAATTTTTTGGTTAGCAGATTCAAAAAATATACAATAAATTGTTTTATTTGGGAATTTTATGAACATCAAAATCCATCCTCTCAAGCTAAAACCTGTCTATTCTCCTCTTTTAAATTGCTTAGGGCGATGTTGAATATTCGGTATTTGACGTACTATCTTTTTTTTTGCCATGAATTATGAGCAATCACTCATCATTTACATTTTTATATTAAGTTAATTTATACAATTTAGAATGTTGACATGATTATGATATGTGACACACGTCATTCTATGTATATTTATATACATCATGTTATGTTATGTTTATATGATATATGACACATGTTATGCTATATTAAATTTATGTTACATGTGGAACATGTTATGCTATGTTATTTTGATATTAATATGCAACACATGAACTGATATATTATGTTCTTATGATATGATTCACACCGCAAGTTTTCTATAAGTAGAAAAATTATTATGGGTTGACATGATACATGCCCGGACCATTTTATTATTCAGACAATGAATTGGGAACTGTTGAAATGATATATACTTGGAAATTTAATTAAACAAGTTGAAATGGTACATATCCGATTCACTTGACCATAGCGTAGAAAATTATATACGAACATCGTTGGTCAATAAAAACTATTTTCTGAACTTTATAAGTATAGATTGATTTTAATAAATTGACTCTGAAAGTTAATTTAAATATTGCATTGAAATTAATGCTTAAAATAATTCAATCTAGTCAAAAATTGATTTAATGAAATTATTGTTTATTTTTTATAAAATTCAATTGAAAATTAATATTTAAAGTTAATATTTAATTTAAGCTAATTTTATTAATGTAAACTAACCTAATCTAATGTACTTTAATTTAAAATAATAATTAATTTTTAAAATGCTTTTAATTAATCTAAAATATTATTTTAGTCTTAAAATATTTATTTTAAAATTTAATTTAGTTTAATATAATATAAAGATTTAGTCTTCATAAACTATGTCTCGTTCTTAGGCTTCAATGTTTCGTTAATTTCAACATTATTTGCCTTAGAATGATATCAAACTGATTTCTGGCATGACTATTTATAGGGGCAGAGGGAAGCGTCGGTTCACCAGACATCGCAACCGTTTGGAACAATCGTACCCATTTTACAATAGTCAAAAATGTCGCAATTTCCCGCTCTGTTCGGTTTTATTTTTTTTTAGGGTCTGTAATGGGCTGAATTTCAGACCATTACAGTTTCTAAATTTTGTCCAAAAATATTCTTATTGGACCCGGAACTCGTACCCAGCCTGGTTCGGTCGGACAAAGACGGCGCACACGTGCGTGGTGCATGACTTCCCTCCTCACAACAAAACACATATTGGGATCCCCAAGGCCCACCACCCTCTTGAGAAAGCTATTCTCATACAACGACACTTTTCTGCACCCCTATGATGTGGGTCAAATCTTTCTTTCTTCCCTTATTTCTATCTTCCCTCTTCAAAAAGCAAACCCAAACCCAAAACTATTTTGAAAATTTACAAATTGTCAAAAACGTGAAAGAATGCATGGAAAGAAAATCCATCTCCATTTGTTTTGATTTCATTCTTGTAGTTGTAAAGGGAACGAACTACAACGAAGAGTTTAGTATGATAAAGAACAAAAGTTTTCTCGCAAGTCGAGAAATAATGTTGTCGACAAGAGTAAATGGATGGAATGTTGCTTGCGTGAATGAATATAAAGGCAACTAAGATATATGTACATAGATCGTCCAAACACTTTATTCAAAGGTAGGTGTAAGTAAGGGTGGATAGGAAATTTCCAAACCAACCGGAGCTTTTTCCGTTTCTTCCGACCGTTGATGGAAAACAATATTTGTTCCATGTTCCATATCATCAACTCTGGAATTCAACTTATTGAATAACGCGGAAATTGGAAACATGGAATGGAACATGAAAATTTCACTTTTTCCGTTGTCACAATTGCAAGAGTGAGGATTCGTTTGGCAAACAAAAGCAAAAGGACTTTGGTTTATTTCAAAAGCCCTTTTGCTTTTGGAAAGTAAAAAAGTATTTTTGGAAAAGTTTCGATTTACAAGCCAAAATTAAAAAAAGAAAGTTGAAAAATTCATATTTGAAGATTTTAATTGTAAGAATTCAAATTTGAAATTTTAAAGCTTAAAATTTGAAATTTTAAAATTTTTTAAACATTAATTTTTAAAGTTCAAAATTTGGAAACTTAAAATTTGAAATTTAGAACTTTGGAACTTTGAAAATTGGAAACTTTAAAATTTTAAATATGAAATTCCGAAAAGTAAAATTTTGGAATTTGAATGCAGAAAATTTAAAATTTAAAATTTCAAAATTTGAGATATAAAATTTTGAAAACTTGATAAATTGAAATTTGAAATTTTACAATTTTGATAATTTTAAATATGAACATTCGAAAATTTTAAAATTTGTAATTTGAAATAACTTAAAAAAATTGTAATTTTGATATTTTAATTTTTGAAATTGTAAAAATGAGAAATTTTGAAAAACGAAAATTTAAGCTTGAATTTGTAAAAATTTGAACATTGAAGTTTTGAAAATTTTAAAATTAAACATTTTTAGTTTGGTTTGAATTTTTAAAATCTTGAAAATTTGAAAATTGAAAATTTCAAGTTTTAATTTTTAAATCTGAAAACTAAAGTTTTGAAATTTAAAATTTTTTAAATTTGAAAACTGAAATTTGGCTTTGTAGGTGCGGCCTAACTAACTGGTATTTTGGAAGGAAAGAAATTCCATGGAAATTATAAGAAATTTCCGACTTTTTCCAATACTTTTCAGAAGGAATTCCGTGCAAAATTATATTTAAGGAAGATAAAGTGCTATTTGAGATAACCCCAAGCCGAAGTGGGTTAATCCCCTTAAACTTCAAAACCTCAATAAATAGAGGGGCAAGGAGAAGATATATTCCATGGCCAGGTAAATACCCCTTTAGAAGTTCACCTTAGTTATCCTTAAAGCTTTAGGCCATAACCTTTTTCTTTTAACTCCATAATTATACATCAATTGTGTACCTTTTGTCGGCATATCATTATATCCTTTCCACCCGTTATCAATTCAGCGGATACAAGGGTCATCCCAATCAAATTCCAATCTGCTTTTATCCACAACACAACCATTCGCTTACATCCGAGCCAAATATCATCTCAACTCGAGTTTTCTTCTCGATTCCCAATTCTTAACTTGATTATCACATTACACTTCAATTTGAATCTCACAATCCAATTTGTCTTGATATCATTCTAATTCAATCTCAGTTACCATTTTACTGGCTTTACTTTAATTCAATTTTGCTTTGGTAAATTTGTTTGTAATTCAAACAGTCTTTCCCTGGGAGTTTTTAAACAGTTTACTCTTTTCAAAAAATCAAATTTTCCTTTTGAACATGTCACTGAGCCCTTAATTAATATTCCATTAGTTAAATCACTTCTCTAATTCTTTATCAATATTTTTTAACCAAATATTTTCAATAACCATATTGGCCTTTTATGTTATTTGGAAAACATTTCTGAATATCGCCTTCCTTTATTTTCTAAACTTTAGAAAATATATGCTATTTATAATTGGAAAATATTCCAATTACTCATCTCTTTTCCGATCTCGTTTATTTCTATACTTAGGAAATATTCTTTATTATATTTCCAAGCTTACACTTATTTGGGTTAAAATGGATGTTGTGTAAAACATCGTTACGACAACTCAAATACTATATTCAACTAACTCTTATTCAACATTGATCTTTGAGCCTGAAATCTTACTATTTATTTGTTAATAATGAAATCAATCAAGTTGGGGTATAACTACCTCTCAGACCTTGACTGAATAACATTTATAATGTCAAAACAGATATGACTACTTACTCGAACAATCAATACCATACAACTACTTATTCACTTTTAAACACGTATACGCTTCCTCTTTCTATTCTTACTAGATTTTATTCTTCGTCTTCCTTTTTGATTTTACTATTCTATTTCTAAGTTCATTTCCTTATCGATTTCTATATATATATATATATCGATACGTTGATTTCTAACTATCAAATTATCTTAAAAATATTCTAAATCCTTAAATTCCCGGAAAAATTCGCCATAACCTCCTTTGTACCAGGAGCATCGGGATATTTCAAATAGCCTCCCATGGCCCTCACCAATCCAAAAGAAAAAGCCAAGCGGCTAGCCGATATGGCGCATAAAATCTCATATATGAATTAAATACATACCTTTTCGTCGAGCATTCTATTTATATACCTTCATACCTTATCCATACCTATCTCATGTATATTTATACCTGCCCAATCTATTTTAACTATACCTGATCGTTTTAACTCAATTCGTTAATTAATTTGTTAATTAACTCTTTAGTCTATTTCACTTTTATATTTGAACATGACATGTTCAAATATATTTTAACTTGCTTATTAACTAATTTGAATCCAAATTTCAAATTTAAGTTCTATATTCGATTTCGAATATCCATTTACAAATCCAATTTACCTTTCAAAGTTCAACTTCAAATTCAAAACTCGATTAACTAATTCCTCTTCGACTTAGTTAATTCTATTCAATTTCTATTCAAATTTTATATCACTTCTATTATTCAAATCTATATGTCAAATTCTATTCAAATTCTATTCAAATTCTCTATATTCAAATTCTATAGTTTAAATTCCATTTGAATTCAAATTCTATATATTCAAATCCTATAGTTTAAATTCCATTTGAATTCTATATTCAAACTCCCTTTGAATTTCTATATTCAATTCCATTTTGAAATTCAACACAACTTGTCTTTCCCAAAACAAATTCAAAACAGTATCTCTGGTAGTAATTCGTCACTTACAACTCGAAAATGAATACTGATGATGCATCTTTCATCATCAGAATCTATCTTCTAGTGATCGAAGTGAGTTTAATACTATAAAACCATTTCTAAACATTTCCACTTTGAAATTCATTTCAAAATATAATTCACACGGCTTGTAAAGCAATTTAAAATCTCCCAGGATCTTAAATTTTCCTTACTTTTAATCCAAATCCATTTACAAACACTTATCCAATTTTCCAGAATTTTAATTCAATTTCTGGTTTAAATTTCAGATTTGACTCATCTGATTTCACGTATTTCACTTATATGAATTCTGATTGGTTATTTACATAACCATTCAATTTATAATCTTACTCGATTATAATAGCAACCAATATATCCATTATATTATAATTTTGATATATATATATATATATCTTCTCTATATCAAGATATACCTTGGGTAAACGTATTTTAATTTACCCTCTTTTTAAAATATATCGTGCCGACCCATCGTATTCGAGTGTTTATAAACTCCTACCGATACAGTGGATCAAACTGATCGACCAGAACCCATAAACAACTCAACCAATAAATCTCCACAATATAAAACAAAATTTTATATCAATAACAAATACGTTCACTCGTATATATACACTCAAACTCAATCTAGGGTATTACTTACCCCATCTCTGCTGAGTCATGCCACAAAGCCAAGGTAATTCTCTTAACATTAAGCTCTGATACCAATTGTAATGACCCGGGATTTTGTCGACTTTGGTTATCGCCATAAACTCAATGATGACTAACCAAACATCGAAAAATACTGGTCATAAATGAAAGAAATTAGAGGGTGAGGAAAGATAAGATAAAAACTTAGAACAGGAGAAGAAGAACACAATATCAGAGTAACACGAATCTCACAGCGGAACGAATAAATATATTTCATAACATAACTTTGAAATACAAATCTGTACTTGAATATACATATCATAATCAAAGTACAACACTTACAACATAGCGGAAATAACTATAACTATATAATCCTGAAGCCTCCTGCTCCAAGCTCTTCCAGTATATCTGTAAATCCTGACTACTTGACTGCCCGTACAAAATTGGGCACCCAAGAGTTTAGGGAAACAAACAAATAAACTCCGGGTCAGTCATGGGACTATTATGAGTAAAATAGTTTTAAAACAGTTCAAGAAGGTAAATGGTATCTCATAAGACCACGCTGTATAACAGAACGGATTTTTCCCTTATGAGAATACAAAATATCTTTATATCAAAAACCTTTTGATATTATAATAATGTCTATCAACCACAATATAATAATCATCTAGCAGAAACGCTTTCATCTCATGTTCTACATATATAGTATACAATCAAAACCGCAAGCACGTATTGGGTATTGGATTTCCAACTATGACAAGGTATGGAACCACCTTTCGCTAGTGTACCTCTAGAAAGGAATACAATGGATTCAACAAGAACATCTTGCAACCCGGCCACACATGAGCGGCCACTCATTTCGCTAGAGTGTATCGAATGTATATCCCCAACGGTTGGGATCAGCAACTGTTTCCCGAATGGGACAGCATCAACAATAGATTTTTTAGAAGTAAATGAAACTCTAGATCAGGTGATTATACACCCTATTTCGGTGCGACCGACTTAGCCATGATGCCTGCCCGATTTCTGTCATTTACTGGTTGATGAGGCTTGAGGTTACGCTTCGTCATCACATCAGATTCACTTCGAATGCCACATCGTCAAATCCATCAAATCACCGATTGACGTCCACAACAGTACATTACGTGTTAGCTAAAGAAGTTTCCTTCTCCGCTTCCACTCTTGGTACGGTTGAAGAAATCAATGTACGTGATCGTCTGGAAATACTCTGTCAGACATTCATCCATACAAGTCATCCAGGAACAGGATGAACCGAAGGCACTATTCAATACATCCATCTTAGACACTGTTATCAAAGACTTATACAATCGCCCTTGCACTTTACTCCGCCTTCAATTATCTTTGGCATATATGATTCGCAACGCTTATGCCAATACAGCCGATCTCTCCATATTAACAATGTTAAAATGGTCAAAAACTTCGATAGTCTGTGATTCAACTATCAAAGAAAAACAGGTGTGCAAACAATGATATTATTTCCAAAGAATTATAACGATCAAACATCATTTAACCTATCTCTTTATTTCATTTTACATCTCCTGTTTCCCTATATCCAACATTTGCTATTTTCTATATTTAGAAAATAAAATTTATTAACACTGGAAAACATTTCCATTCCTTGTCTTCTGTATTAGAAAACATTTCGGATTCTTGTTTGGAAAACATTTCCAAACTCCTACGTTTGGATTAATCAGATGTTTAGATAAAACATCGCTATGCCAACTCAAACCATTTCCTTTAATTACTAAATTCACTTAACCATCCTTTACTGTCGAACCTTAACCATTCCTTAGTTAAATACGAAGCCAATCAAGTTTGGGTAGAACCACCTCTCAGACCTTAACTGAACAACATTTCTAACTTTGAAATAGGCAAAGTTCACTTTATATTTCTTTAACTAACTTCCTTACTTAACCTTTCTTTCGAGTAACTATATTCGATTAACTCTTTTCAATTAACTCTATTCGATTAACTCCTTTGGATTAACTCTATTCACTTAACTCTTGTCGAATAAACTATATTCGATAACTCCTCTAACTCCATTCGAATAAACTATATTCGATTAACTACTCTAATTCCATTAGAATAAACTATATTCGATTTATTCCTTTAACTCCATTTAACTCTATTCGAATAACTAATATTCGATAACTCTATTTAACTCTTCTTCGAATAACTAATATTCGATAACTCCTTTTACTTTATTCGAATTACTAATATTCGATTAACTCAATTGATTCTATTCGAATAAACTACATTCGATTAACTCCTTTATTTTAAATCTATTCGATTAATTCTAACTGGTTAACTGTTATTCGAATAAGAAATATTCGATTAACTCTATTCAGCTAACTCGACTCGACTAACCCCTTTTCGAATAACATATTCGATTTACTAACTTTCGAATACCTTATTCGATTGACTCCCTTCAAATACCATATTCGATTTAACTCTATTCGAATAACTAAATTCGATTAACTCCTTTTCGAATAAACTATTTATTTATAAAGATTTACTTTTAGTAACGGTTCTTCACTTTACAAATGATTTCCTTTTTATAACGTTTTCCTTTTTATAACATCCTATTCAGTTATAAACAAATTTCCTTTTTATAACTCTATTTATTTTCTAAATATTTCTTTTTTATAAAATCTCCTTTGATTGTTATAAATATTATCTCTTTTATAAAATCCTTTGATTGTATAAATAATCCATTTTCAATATTCATTTTGAAAATTCCCTTTTCACCATTCCTTTTGAAAAATCCCTTTTCACCATTCCGGTATGTTATGGTATTCAACATATCAAATCACGAAGATCAACATCGTTCAAACACATATAATTGACAATAGATTATATATCACATCATATATCACAATATATGAATCACAGTAAAATAAATGTTGAGGAATTCAGTTGGATTACTCCTACCTGTTTCCCTGCATCACAGATGTTATACAATATAATCAACATCACTTTCAGTTCCATATGATATATTCTGTTAAACATAATCAATATAGAAATTCAACTAACTGACTAGCAGTTCAATCAAACAGTCAACACACAGTCAATCAGCCAACATTTAACAGTTCTAAAAATACAACATGAAATTATAAACTGTTTAGAGTTAGTGAGATTTACTCACTTTGGCAGTTCATCATTAAAGAACGATAAACTGTTGTTTGATCTGAATCAAATAGTTTATTTCGCCATAAATTCCAGCGAGCCCCAATCCACTTCCAGTCAGATCCAATGCGTAGCCATCGTCCATACGATCCCAATGGATCTGACCGTTCAGGATTCTGATAATGTATGAAGAACTTATGGGTTTAACAAGTTAAGGTACTAATTTAAATTAAATTAAACTAAACTAAATTACTTTGGGCCTTACTTCCTTTGTTCTAGCGGCCCACCATACCTTTGAAGCCCACGACCTCCTACCCTCTTCTTCCTCTCCCTATAATTACCGAAGTCTAATCCTAATCATAACCATAGCCGTGTATTTTGAGCCCTCTTTCCTCCTTAAATCACTTCGTTTAAAATCAACCTAAAATATCCACAATTTCCAGCATCACCATTCGATTCCACCCATACCCAAAGCTTCAACCTCGACGCCCCATT
The DNA here is from genome assembly GCA_030737875.1 of Allium sativum. NCBI lineage: Eukaryota > Viridiplantae > Streptophyta > Magnoliopsida > Asparagales > Amaryllidaceae > Allium > Allium sativum. The sequence continues at coordinate 146,100,679 of CM060922.1, read as the reverse complement.
TCTGTCTCGCTCTTCCGGTTGTCTCGCCCGTCGCTGGCACACACACCAACTAAAATTAGCATCGAAGTCCTCAAAATCATGCACACAAACTCCTTTCGAACCCTTGAATCCAGATATCAACTTGCTTCCGCGATCTAATGCACCATTTCCCCAAATCAACCAACCCTAGGCTACACGTAAATGAAAACAGCGAACCCCAAAAGTAGTTCGAACCTAGAAAGATTCATACCAGAAAGAAGAGGATTGAATACCGATTTTATAAATATATGTATGTGGATTTATGGATTTTTATTTGGTTTCTTTTGGATTTTTCTTTTGATCGAACTTTACTGGAGAAGTTTGAATAGTGGAGGCGTGAATTTCATTTGACCAGAGAACTTTTGAGATTAGGTTTAGGATTTTTAAGGAGTATTTATAGCCAAATCAAAATATCTAGATATTTTATTTTGATTATTTTATTCCTTTATATTGAACTGCTCCTTGTATTAGTCTTCTAAAAATTCATATACTCACATATAATACCTAAAAATCACGGAACTGGACGTGTAGCTACAGTTCGACATTACGGTCCTAATGAAACTGGTTTCATCGAATTCCGACTCCGTTTGCTCACACAGCGTATTTTTAACTGTTGAAATACTGACTATTTTCCACTCTAAAAATCCGTACGGCCACACAGTGACTCTAAAAATTACGAAACTTGATATCTAACAATAATTTGACATTGCGGATCCAACAAAATTAGTTTCGTCGAATTCCGACTTTGTTTGCAAAAGTGGCTATTTTTAAAGCCCCAAATAACCCATTTAAATATATAAATATATTTAAATATAATTAAATTTAATATTTATAAATAAATATTCTTGTATATATTCACATACTATATCATACATCTCTAGAATATTCCTATATAAATTTCTAGCTTGATATTCCAATCTGGGTCAACCCGATATCCGATTTATATTAAAATTCCTTTTTAAAATATAAATAATTCCTTTATAAATTATAAAGGAATTCCACATCGACTTTTCTAAAATTTGATTTGGACATATCTCAAAATCTACACGACGAAATCCCGATTTTCCTCTTCCACTAGAAAGATATACTCCACCAGCTCCACACGTTTCTTGTTTCACAGAAATCCGGCTCAAAACAAATCATGTACATTCAGTTGAAGTTTGAATCGCTAATTTACGAACTGCAGCGCCATTTCAAGCTCGATTTTAATTACAATATAATTATACGTTCAAACTGTCATTTATGTAATATATTCGTTATTCAAATTCAATTCCAAGCTGAATTAAATATCACGGATGATCCAGTTCACACTATATCGCCATTTCAGCCAATTCTGATTATTTCAGGATTAAATATATTATTTTAATTAAATATTCACCATTATTTAATTCCACAACCATTAAATCCTCTATATCACTATTTATATAATTAAATAAATTAATTATAATACCTCTGCCAATGCGGGTCATTACAATCTTCCCCGCTTAAAATAATTTCGTCCTCGAAATTGCTGAAAGGTAGAGAACGACCCTATCGACTGGTTAGAACATATTTGTTCACTTCTCAACTTCATTTTCAACTGAAACAATTTAATTTTAATTAAATTATTTATTCATTCTTATTATCGAAAATATCCAAAAGTCCTGAAAATTTTCTAACTCCTTAACTTTTCAAAAAATTTCGCCAGTACCTCCTTTGTACTAGTCAATAGGTCAAACTCCAACTCGCCTCTCTTGGCCATCTCCATCCCAAAAGAAAATCAAACAGCCAAGCGGCTTCCAAATTCGGCTCATAAATCTTATATCCAATAGAAATATAAACTTGTACCTTTTGTCGGCATATCATTATACCCTTTCCATCTGTTATCAATTCAGCGGATACAAGGGTCATCCCAATCAAATTCCAATCTGCTTTTATCCACAACACAACCATTTGCTTATATCCGAGCCAAATATCATCTCAACTCGAGTTTTCTTCTCGATTCCCAACTCTTAACTTGATTATCACATTACACTTCAATTTGAATCTCACAATCCAATTTGTCTTGATATCATTCTAATTCAATCTCAGTTACCATTTTACTAGCTTTACTTTAATTCAATTTTGTTTTGGTAAATTTGTTTGTAATTCAAACAGTCTTTCCCTGGGAGTTTTTAAACAGTTTACTCTTTTCAAAAAATCAAATTTTCCTTTTGAACATGTCACTGAGCCCTTAATTAATATTCCATTAGTTAAATCACTTCTCTATTTCTTTATCAATATTTGTTAACCAAATATTTTCAATAACCATATTGCCCTTTTATGTTATTTGGAAAACATTTCTAAATATCGCCTTCCTTTATTTTCTAAACTTTAGAAAATATATGTTATTTATAATTGGAAAATATTCCAATTACTTATCTCTTTTCCGATCTCGCTTATTTCTATACTTAGGAAATATTCTTTATTATATTTCCAAGCTTACACTTATTTGGGTTAAAACGGATGTTGTGTAAAACATCGTTACGACAACCCAAATACTATATTCAACTAACTCTTATTCAACATTGATCTTCGAGCCTGAAATCTTACTATTTATTTGTTAATAATGAAATCAATCAAGTTGGGGTATAACTACCTCTCAGACCTTGACTGAATAACATTTATAACATCAAAACAGATATGACTACTTACTCGAATAATCAATACCATACAACTACTTATTCACTTTTAAACAAGTATACGCTTCCTCTTTCTATTCTTACTAGATTTTATTCTTAGTCTTCCTTTTTGATTTTTCTATTCTATTTCTAAGTTCGTTTCCTTATCGACTTCTATATATATATATATATATATATATATATATATATATATATATCGATACGTTGATTTCTAACTATCAAATTATCTTAAAAATATTCTAACTCCTTAAATTCCCGGAAAAATTCGCCATAACCTCCTTTGTACCAGGAGCATCGGGATATTTCAAATAGCCTCCCATGGCCCTCACCAATCCAAAAGAAAAAAAAAACCAAGCGGCTAGCCGATACAGCGCATAAAATCTCATATATGAATTAAATACATACCTTTTCGTCGAGCATTCTATTTATATACCTTCATACCTTATCCATACCTATCTCATGTATATTTATACCTGCCCAATCTATTTTAACTATACCTGATCGTTTTAACTCAATTCGTTAATTAATTTGTTAATTAACTCTTTAGTCTATTTCACTTTTATATTTGAACATGACATGTTCAAATATATTTTAACTTGCTTATTAACTAATTTGAATCCAAATTTCAAATTTAAGTTCTATATTCGATTTCGAATATCCATTTACAAATCCAATTTACCTTTCAAACTTCAAATTCAAAACTCGATTAACTAATTCCTCTTTGACTTAGTTAATTCTATTCAATTTCTATTCAAATTTTATATCACTTCTATTATTCAAATCTATATATCAAATTCTATTCAAATTCTCTATATTCAAATTCTATAGTTTAAATTCCATTTGAATTCAAATTCTATATATTCAAATCCTATAGTTTAAATTCCATTTGAATTCTATATTCAAACTCCCTTTGAATTTCTATATTCAATTCTATTTCAATTCCATTTTGAAATTCAAAACAACTTGTCTTTCCCAAAACAAATTCAAAACTATATCTCTGGTAGTAATTCGTCACTTACAACTCAAAAATGAATACTGATGATGCAGTTGTCATCATCAGAATCTATCTTCCAGTGATCGATGTGAGTTCAATACTATAAAACCATTTCTAAACATTTCCACTTTGAAATTCATTTCAAAATATAATTCACACGGCTTGTAAAGCAATTTAAAATCTCCCAGGATCTTAAATTTTCCTTATTTTTAATCCAAATCCATTTACAAACACTTATCCAATTTTCCAGAATTTTAATTCAATTTCTGGTTTAAATTTCAGATTTGACTCATCTGATTTCACGTATTTCACTTATATGAATTCTGATTGGTTATTTACATAACCATTCGATTTATATTCTTACTCGATTATAATAGCAACCAATATATCCATTATATTATAATTTTGATATATATGTATATCTTCTCTATATCAAGATATACCTTGGGTAAACTTATTTTAATTTACCCTCTTTTCAAAACATATTGTGCCGACCCATCGTATTCGAGTGTTTATAAACTCCTACCGATACAGTGGATCAAACTGATCGACTAGAACCCATAAACAACTCAACTAATAAATCTCCACAGTATAAAACAAATTTTTAATAACAAATACGTTCACTCATATATATACACTCAAACTCAATCTAGGGTATTACTAACCCCATCTCTGCTGAGTCACGGCACAGAGCCAAGGTAATTCTCTTAACCTTAAGCTCTGATACCAATTGTAACGACCCGGGTTCTTGTCGACCTTGGTTATCGCCATAAACTCAATGATGACTAACCAAACATCGAAAAATTCTGGTCATAAATGAAAGAAATTAGAGGGTGAGGAAAGATAAGATAAAAACTTAGAACAGGAGAAGAAGAACACAATATCAGAGTAACACGAATCTCACAGCGGAACGAATAAATATATTTCATAACATAACTTTGAAATACAAATCTGTACTTGAATATACATATCATTATCAAAGTACAACACTTACAACACAGCGGAAATAACTATAGCTATATAATCCTGAAGCCTCCTGCTCCAAGCTCTTCCAGTATATCTGTAAATCCTAACTACTTGACTGCCCATACAAAATTGGGCACCCAAGAGTTTAGGGAAACAAACAAATAAACTCCGGGTCAGTCATGGGACTGGTATGAGTAAAACAGTTTTAAAACAGTTCAAGCAGGTAAATGGTATCCCATAAGCTCACACTGTATAACGGAACGGGGTTTTCCCTTATGAGAATCCAAAATATCTTTATATCAAAAACCTTTTGATATTATAATAATGTCTATCAACCACAATATAATAATCATCTAGTAGAAACGCTTTCATCTCACGTTCTACATATATAGTATACAATCAAAACCGCAAGCACGTATTGGGTAATGGATTTCCAACTATGACAAGGTATGGAATCACCTTTCGCTAGTATACCTCTAGAAAGGAATACATTGGATTCAACAAGAACATCTTGCATCCCGGCCACACATGACCGACCACTCATTTCGCTTGAGTGTATCGAATGTATATCACCAGCGGTTGGGATCAGCAGCCGTTTCCCGAATGGGACAGCATCAACAATAGATTTTTTAGAAGTAAATGAAACTCTAGATCAGGTGATTATACACCCTATTTCGGTGCGACCGACTTAGCCATGCTGCCTGCCCGATTTCTGTCATTTACCGATTGATGAGGCTTGAGGTTACGCTTCATCATCACATCAGATTCACTTCCAATGCCACATCGAAAAATCAATCAAATCACTGATTGACGTCCACAACATTACATTACGTGTTAGCTAAAGAAGTTTCCTTCTCCGCTTCCACTCTTGGTACGGTTGAAGAAATCAATGTACGTGATCGTCTGGAAATACTCTGTCAGACATTCATCCATACAAGTCATCCAGAAACAGGATGAACCGAAGGCACTATTCAATACATCCATCTTAGACACTGTTATCTAAGACTTATACAATAGCCCTTGCACTTTACTTCGTCTTCAATTATCTTTGGCATATATGATTCGCAACGCTTATGCCAATACAGAGTGGTTCTTTGGATAATAGCCCAACCGGTCTCTCCATATTAACAACGTTAAAATGGTCAAAAACTTTGATAGTCTGTGATTCAACTATCAAAGAAAAACAGGTGTGCAAACAACGATATTATTTCCAAAGGGAAATTATATCGATCAAACATCATTTAACCTATCTCTTTATTTCATTTTACACCTCCTGTTTCCCTATATCCAACATTTGCTATTTTCTATATTTAGAAAATAAAATTTATTAACACTGGAAAACATTTCCATTCCTTGTTTTCTGTATTAGAAAACATTTCAGATTCTTGTTTGGAAAACATTTCCAAACTCCTACGTTTGGATTAAGTAGATGTTTAGATAAAACATCGCTATGCCAACTCAAACCATTTCTTTTAATTACTAAATTCACTTAACCATCCTTTACTGCCGAACCTTAACCATTCCTTAGTTAAATACGAAGCCAATCAAGTTGGGGTAGAACTACCTCTCAGACCTTAACTGAACAACATTTCTAACTTTGAAATAGGCAAAGTTCACTTTATATTTCTTTAACTAACTTCCTTACTTAACCTTTCTTTCGAGTAACTATATTCGATTAACTCTTTTCAATTAACTCTATTCGATTAACTCCTTTGGATTAACTCTATTCACTTAACTCCTGTCGAATAAACTATATTCGATAACTCCTCTAACTCCATTCGAATAAACTATATTCGATTAACTCCTCTAATTCCATTAGAATAAACTATATTCGATTTATTCCTATAACTCCATTTAACTCTATTCGAATAACTAATATTCGATAACTCTATTTAACTCTTCTTCGAATAACTAATATTCGATAACTCCTTTTACTTTATTTGAATTACTAATATTCGATTAACTCAATTGATTCTATTCGAATAAACTACATTCGATTAACTCCTTTATTTTAACTCTATTCGATTAATTCTAACTGGTTAAATCTTATTCGAATAACAAATATTCGGTTAACTCTATTCAGCTAACTCGACTTGACTAACCCCTTTTTGAATAACATATTCGATTTACTAACTTTCGAATACCTTATTCGATTGACTCCCTTCAAATACCATATTCGATTTAACTTTATTCGAATAACTAAATTCAATTAACTCCTTTTTGAATAAACTATTCATTTATAAAGATTTATTTTTAGTAATGGTTCTTCACTTTACAAATGATTTCCTTTTTAGTAAAGTTTTCCTTTTTATAACGTTTTCCTTTTTATAACATCCTATTCGGTTATAAACAAATTTACTTTTTATAACTCTATTTATTTTCTAAATATTTCCTTTTTATAAAATCTCCTTTGATGGTTATAAATATTATCTCTTTTATAAAATCCTTTGATTTTATAAATAATCCATTTTCAATATTCATTTTGAAAATTCCCTTTTCACCATTCCTTTTGAAAATTCCCTTTTCACCATTCCGGTATGTTATGGTATTCAACATATCAAATCACGATGATCAATATCGTTCAAACACATATAATTGACAACAGATTATATATCACATCATATATCACAATATATGAATCACAGTAAAATAAATGTTGAGGAATCCAGTTGGATTCCTCCAACCTGTTTCCCTGCATCACAGATGTTATACAATATAATCAACATCACTTTCAGTTCCATATGATATATTCTGTTAAACAGAATCAATACAGAAATTCAACTAAATGACTAGAAGTTCAATAAAACAGTCAACACACAGTCAATCAGCCAACATTAACAGTTCTAAAAATACAACATGAAATTATAAACTGTTTAGAGTTAGTGAGATTTACTCACTTTGGCAGTTCATCGTTAAAGAACGATAAACTGTTGTTGATCTGAATCAAACAGTTTATTTTGCCATAAATTCCAATGAGCCCCAATCCACTTCCAGTCAGTTCCAATGCGTAGCCATCGTCCATACGATCCCAATGGATCTGACCGTTCAGGATTCTGATAATGTATGAAGAACTTATGGGTTTAACAAGTTAAGGTACTAATTTAAATTAAATTAAACTAAACTAAATTACTTTGGGCCTTACTTCCTTTGTTCTAGCGGCCCACCACACCTTTGAAGCCCACGACCTCCTACCCTCTTCTTCCTCTCCCCTTAATTACCGAAGTCTACTCCTAATCATAACCATAGCCATGTATTTTGAGCCCCCTTTCCTCCTTAAATCACTTCGTTTAAAATCAACCTAGAATATCCACAATTTCCAGCATCACCATTCGATTCCACCCATACCCAAAGCTCCAACCTCGACGCCCCTTTCTGTCTCGCTCTTCCGGTTGTCTCGCTCGTCGATGGCACACGCACCAACTAAAATCGGCATCGAAGTCCTCAAAATCGTGCACACAAACTCCTTTCGAACCCTTGAATCCAAATATCAACTTGCTTCCGCGATCTAATGCACCATTTCACCAAATCAACCAACACTAGGCTGCGCATAAATGAAAATAGCGAACCCCAAAAGTAGTTCGAACCTAGAAAGCTTCATACCAAAAAGAAGAGGATTGAATACTGATTTTATAAATATATGTATGTGGATTTATGGATTTTTATTTGCTTTCTTTTGGATTTTTCTTTTGATCGAACTTTACTGGAGAAGTTTGAAAAGTGGAGGCGTGAATTTCATTTGACCAGAGAACTTTTGAGATTAGGTTTAGGATTTTTAAGGAGTATTTATAGCCAAATCAAAATATCTAGATATTTTATTTTGATTATTTTATTCCTTTATATTGAACTGCTCCTTGTATTAGTCTTCTAAAAATTCCTATACTCACATATGATACCTAAAAATCACGAAACTAGACGTGTAGCTACAGTTCGACATTACGGTCCTAATGAAACTGGTTTCGTCGAATTCCGACTCCATTTGCTCACACAGCATATTTTTAACTGTTGAAATACCGACTATTTTCCACTCTAAAAATCCGTACAGCCACACAGTGACTCTAAAAATCACGAAACTTGATATCTAACAATAATTTGACATTGCGGATCCAAAAAAAATTAGTTTCGTCGAATTCCGACTTTGTTTGCAAAAGTGGCTATTTTTAAAGCCCTAAATAACCCATTTAAATATATAAATATAATTAAATTTAATATTTATAAATAAATATTCTCGTATATATTCACATACGATATCATACAGCTCTAGAATATTCCTATATAAATTTCCAGCTTGATATTCCAATCTGGGTCAACCCGATATTCGATTTATATTAAAATTCCTTTTTAAAATATAAATAATTCCTTTATAAATTATAAAGGAATTCCACATCGACTTTTCTAAAATTTGATTTGGACATATCTCAAAATCTACACGACGAAATCCAGATTTTCCTCTTCCACTAGAAAGATATACTCCACCAGCTCCACACGTTTCTTGTTTCACAGAAATCCGGCTTAAAACGAATCCTGTACATTCAGTTGAAGTTCGAATCGCCAATTTACGAACGGCAGCGCCATTTCAAGCTTGATTTTAATTATAATATAATTATACGTTCAAACTGTCGTTTATATAATATATTCGTTATTCAAATTCAATTCCAAGCTGAATTAAATATCACGGATGATCCAGTTCAGACTATATCGTCATTTCAGCCAATTCTGATTATTTCAGGATATAATATATTATTTAATTTATTATTTTAATTAAATATTCACCATTATTTAATTCCACGACCATTAAATCCTCTATATCACTATTTATATAATTAAATAAATTAATTATAATACCTCTGCCAATGCGGGTCATTACAACATGCATTTGTTGTTTATGGGCTTTAGTTGAGAAGTGATAATATTTAGTCCTCATTTTTGAAGCCATATTTCCTTTGATTGTGTTTTGTCTTTTCTGGGAGACAAAACTGCTCCGCACACATTGTGCTTTTGGTTAGGTAGAGAGGTGTATTTCTTTTGACAGAAAAAAAGGTAATCACAACAAATGCATGCACATATATTTGGAGAATAGCACCTGGTCATGGGATGGATATAGAGAGCATTCTTTTGGCTCTGGTTTTGGGATTAACAGCAGCTCTTAAAATCATGGCATCCATTTCAAGACAACAAGATCAGCTAGTTTAGCTCAGTTTGGGCTGATTCTCTCCATTCTTTTAGTGTTGTTAACAGAGTGGTTTTCATACTTTTATACTCTGTTTTCCTTCTTATTGTTTTTGATAATTGTTGATGGGTACTGTAACACCCCACTCCCGCTATGATCACTCGTTAAGGAAATGCCATAGCATCGGTGGAGTATTTTAGTGAATATAGAACAGAAAAATTACAACAAGACAGATATAAATAGTACTTGAAATTTAAAACATCATCTCATAACAGCAGAAGTAAACATGTCTGGTTACATCACAAAACCATAATAAGAGTTAAGTACAAATATCCATTCTTGCTAAATAAAAATACATAATCCCAATACATGAACTGATAGCCATAAAAGAAAAAGGGTAAGCTGAGCTCTACATCTAGGGTCCAAGCTCCAAGAGAGTAATAAAAGCAGCCTGATCAAAGCCCACTCGTACTGGGCCCACTCTGAGAACCTGAGGGTTGGGAAAAAGATAAAAACAATGGGGTCAGACATAAGTCTGAGCGAGTCCTATAACTTTAACAATACAATCATTAAAGTAACCAGAGAAGACATAAACTTGACATACGGTAATGTCTGGGGATGAATGGCTACACTAAGCAGCTTGGTAGACTTAGGATAAACTAAGATAACTATAAAGACGCATTTACCCACCCAAGGATAATTACTACACTACACCACACCAGTCATTCCTTCTCAAAGGTTGATCCCTCCCAAGGACTTAGAAAATTTACCCAGTAGTTTCGTGTACCCCTAGCCCACTACATAGGTGTCGTCTGCCCCTATCTCCACTAGGTGTACTTAGTAATTTTACCCAGTAGTTTCGTGTACCCCTACATAGGTGCCGTCTGCCCCTATCTTTATTAGGTGTACCCACTACTTCCCAGCGATCGGCTCCCTACCGTAGATACCCGTGCTGGTCCCACAATGGGGTGTATCATTCCCCAAAGTGGCCACCTGATAATATCAACGGTGCACGGCTTTATATCTACACGATGCAACAACGGCTTATCTACCAGCCCGGGCCCACACACGCATATGAAACCCGTTGGACTTGCGTTGCCACCGCTAACCCGTTTTGGCCTCTTATAGTCAAACCCAATATGCGTGTCCCATCGCTCGACTAGAGTCGAGCCCACAAAGATACGTTTGGGATATTGGTTGAAATGGGCCCCCACAAGCTACTACCTAAGCTTGTTGTTTTATCTAGTGTATCCCACTTAACCCTTTAATCATGTTTAATTACATGTTTCCACTTGGTTAAGTATTCTAATCGTATTTTCTATTGCCACCCAAGGCAACCCACTAGATTTCCACATGCCCCCCCCAAGGCAACCACTAAATTTCCACATGCCACCCAAGGCACCCACTTAACCCCTCATGTCCCACTACATGCTAATATGGTTAAGTGTTTCTTAATTAATTAAGACCGTGATCTCCCATAAAGACCTCCCACATTAGACTGGCTGTTATGACCGCCTGGTTAAGCCGGTAGGGTCCGGGCAGTCTTACGTCATAACAGAGTCTAACCTCGTGTCTTTACTTTAATCACGTATTTAATTTATGGCTAAGACCTCTCACATTGGGCTGACATTTGTAGCAACTGGTTAAGCCGGTAGGGTCCGGGCAGTTTTACACTACAAATGAGTCCAACCTCGTGTCTTAGTCGATTAATTACACCTAATTAATCACCCCCATATTAATTATCCCTAATTAATATCAAGTTTTTCATATCATGGGTAGACCTAACTCAATAGGTAAATTCCCATGGGGTAGACCTAACTCAATAGGTAAATTCCCACTTATGTTAATTTATTTTTATGGTATGCTTAATCATACCCAATCATACTTTTATTAACATATTTACCAACCCCATCGTTCCCCACGTAAATCGTTCTCATTTCATGACATAATAAAGGGGAAGATCCATCACAAATATCATGGGTTTAGCATATAACTTTGTCATGGGTTAAGAGGATGTCAACTTGCATTTATGAGCATATATTAACCCAACTACCTTTAACCCAAACTTGCATATTATCATACACATATCTTGCATAACATGTTGCATATGAACTTGCATATTATCATACATATGACTTGCATACCATGTTGCATATGAACTTGCATATCTTGCATAACATGTTGAACTTGCATATAAGCATTCTCATAACTTGCATAACATGTTAAACATGCATTTAAGCATACACATAACTTGCATAAGCATTCACATTCTTGCATAAGCATTCACATACTTGCATAAGCATTCACATACTTGCATAAGCATGCATAACTTGCATATCATGTTAAACTTGCATTTAAGCATATACATAACTTGCATATGAACTTGCATAACAACCTACACATAACTTACATAACATCATCCACATAACTTGCATATGAACTTGCATAACTCACTTTGTTAAACATGCATAAACCCACTTGTTAAACATGCATAAACCCACTTATTAAATATGCATAAACATAGGAAAACATAGAGTAGCATATCATTACAAATGATTCAAACTCACTAATCCACATTTAAGACCATAAGTCTCATTACACCCAATCTACTTACTTTAGCAATTGGTGTTAAAGTGATAGAAACTCACCAAAACCAAGATTAGCAAACTTATGAAGTAGAACTAGTTGCTAAATATGAAGAAGATGATGATTAGAGGTTGATTAGCTTGCAACTTCCTTCATAAACTAGTGGAGGCTCCTCTCAAGTTTGATTTTGGCGGCATGAGGCCATCATTTCTATTTTTAGTATGGATTAGGCTTGCATTAGGGTGTATTTATAGGATTAGGGTGTGTTTTAGACCATAGGATTAACCCTAGGTTAGATTAGGTCCGTTAGATTTAGGAAATCTCTAGAACCCAGCCCAAGACTCAACCAAAAACCAGATCTGGTGCACCCAGATCAACAGGGCCGACACCCTGTGTCGACACACCTGTCGACAGGGCTGTCGACACCCCTGTCGACATGCCTGTCGACACCCCTGTCGACATGCCTGTCGACACGGGGCTAGGCGGGAACTTTCCCGCCACCTCTGCTTTTGGCTCCAATTATGTTTTAAAACTGAATTTTAAATCTGTTTTTAATTTTGAATTTTCTGAAAACTTCTTTGGGCCTTAACCGGGTCATACGGACCTCGATTTACAAAATTTCGGACTCTATTCTGCGTATTTTTCCAAGACGAACGCAATGGCACAACCCGTTTCCCCTGATTCATATTTTAGAATTTAATTCTGCCCTGATTTATATTATAATAAGTTATTTCAACATACGGGGTGTTACATTCTCCCCTACTCAAAGGATTTCGTCCCCGAAATCTCTAAGTCAAGAAGAACGTATCCTACCAACCAAACAACCATCTACTAAACCATCAAACACTGGCATCCATTGTCCTTAAAACAATTTCTAATGATGTATGAGCATATGCAAAAAGTGTGTGTATATGTTCCCTATCTAATGTATGAACATATGCAAACCATGATAGTGCCATGCATCCATTATGTATGCGAGAAAACCCTATCGACACATACAATATCTACATGAGTGCACAATCATCCACCAAAATGCATCATCCATGTGATGACACAATCATTATACATCCATAAATATAGCTTTCTACACACAATTTTATGCAATATGCAATATGAAGTGACTGAGCTGATCTAGTGCCTAGAGTGTGTGTATATGCATCCACGAGCAACCACTAGCAAACACTTGCATCCACTTGCATCCATCAACCATAACATGTCTCAAACACATGTTTCAACCATAGGTTTACCCTATCAAAAGGTCAAACAGTACTAACGAGAGGACATACTAAAGATAAGATAAGTACTAGACAAGCGATAAAGGAGAAGTTAAAAGACATACTCTCAAAAAGAAATGGATACAAAGAACGCATCTTCGCTTCCGTCTCCCAAGTAGCATTGCTTTCGTCATCTCCCCATTGTACTTTAACTAGCTGAACCTCTCTGTTCCTCAACTTCCTAGTTTCTGACCCAAGGATGCGAGTGGGAGCTCGTCGAATCGTCGCATCACGCTCTACCTCTACATCTCTAAGCAAGCTCGGCTCTACCACCTCTGCGGTCTCGTGTAAGCACTTCCTCAGATGTGATACATGGAATACATCATGAACACCACTAAGTCTGTCGGGCAACTCCACCCTATATGCCATCCGTCCAATCCTTTCCTTAATAGGAAACAGCCCAACAAACCTCGGTGCTAACTTCCCAACGGATCCAAAGCGAACAACATTTCTCAACGGAGATACTTTGACAAAAACCATATCCCCAACCTCAAACTCAAGATCCGTCCTTCTCTTGTCCGCATAAGATTTTTTCCTATCCTGCGCTGCTTTCATCCTTCTTCGAATCAAGTCAATCTTCTCAGAAGTCTCCCTAACCATATCAGGCCCAAGCAAGATCTTATCCGTAGATTCCCACCAACATGTAGGTGATCGACAAGGCCTTCCATAAAGAGCTTCGAAAGGAGCCATACCAATACTGGACTGAAAGCTGTTATTATATGCGAACTCCACCAATGGAAGATGCTCTTCCCATGTACCTCCAAAATCTAAGATACAAAGCCTCAAAAGGTCTTCTAGGACACGATTCACCCTCTCAGTCTGGCCGTCCGTCTGAGGATGATATGCGGTGCTCAGACACAATTGAGTCCCCACTGCTTCTTGCAAACTTCTCCAGAACTCGCTAGTGAAGATAGGATCTCGATCACTCACTATGCTAGAGGGTACCCCATGCAATCGAACTATCTCTCGAAGATATACTGAAGCTAGCCATGGAGCAGTCCTCTTGCTTTTCACAGGTATGAAATGGGCGCTTTTAGTAAGTCTGTCTACCACAACCCAAATTCCCGTATTACCCTTTCTTGACCTGGGTAACCCATCAATAAAATCCATCGAGACGCTATCCCACTTCCATTGCGGAACCTCCAATGGGTGAAGCAATCCACCAGGTTTCTTTTGCTCCGCCTTCACTTGTTGGCACACCAAGCATCGAGCGAAATACTCGGCCACATTTTTCTTCATACCGGCCCATAAGAAAACCCTCTTCATGTCTCGGTACATCTTGTCCCCACCGGGATGAATGGCCATCCTAGAACGGTGTGCATCATCAAGAATAACCTTCCTCAAACCCTCGTCTTGCGGTACACAAAGTCTACCGTCTCTGCGCAAGCACCCCCTATCGTCTAGGGTGTACCTACTCAAATGGCTGGACGACTCCCCCCTTATGAGCTTCTCTACCAACTCAACCAACTGTGGGTCGTCCCTCTGTGCTTCTCCAATCCGCCCCAGAAGAGTAGGTCTGACCTCCAAGGATGCTAGCAAACCGGGTACATAATCAATGGAAGGTCTGAAATCAAACATCGAGATAAATTCCAAGCTTCGTTGTTCCACGAACAATGGACTCAAGGACAACCTCTTTCTGCTCAAGGCATCCGCCACCACGTTACCCTTGCCAGGGGTATACGCTATCTCGAAATCGTAGGATGCTAAGAACTCCATCCACCTTTGTTGTCTTAAGTTTAAATCCTTCTGAGAGAATAAGTACTTCAATGATTTATGGTCAGTGAACAACTCGAATCTCTCACCAAGAAGATAATGGCGCCAAATCTTAAGCGCAAAAACAATAGCGGCCAACTCTAAATCATGGGTAGGGTAATTTTTCTCATGCACTCTCAACTGCCTTCCACCATAGGCTATTACCCTTCCCTCTTGCATTAAGACTGCGCCTTCCTGTCCCACAAGCATCGGTATAAACAACAAATGGCTTGCTCCCATCTGGCAACACTAAAACTGGAGCAGTGGTTAAAGCTCTCTTTAACCGTCGGAACGCATCATCACAATCTACGTCCCATGTGAAAACAAGATTCTTCTTCGTAAGGCGGGTTAAAGGGGCTGATATCTTCGCGAAGTCTTTGATAAACTTCCTATAGTAACCCGCCAACCCCAAGAAACTTCTTACTTCGGTAGCATTCTTCGGAACCTTCCAATCCTGAATTGATACTACCTTCGCGGGATCCACAGCTATCCCTTCCTTGGAGACCACGTGCCCCAAGAACCGCACCTCCTTCCTCCAGAAGTGACATTTAGAGAATTTAGCCTTAAGGCTATGTGCTCGAAGAGTCTTCAGTACCTCCCCAAGATGTAGGGAATGCTCTTCTTCACTCTTAGAAAATACTAAGATATCATCCACAAAGACCACCACGAATTTATTAAGGAACTCCCTGAACACCCTACTCATCAAATCAACAAAATATGCAGGGGCGTTCGTCAACCCAAATGGCATCACCAGCCACTCATAGAAACCATCCGGAGTCCTAAAGGCAGTCTTGTCTATGCTATCCTCAGCCACCCTCAACTGATGAAACCCCGTGGCCAAGTCCAATTGAGAAAATACTGAAGCGCCAACCAACTGATCGAAAAGATCATCAATCCTCGGCAATGGGTGTCTATTCTTCTTTGTGAGCTTGTTGAGTTCTCTATAGTCTACACAAAGTCTGAGGGACCCATCTGCCTTCGTAGCAAATACTACTGGAGCACCCCACTCCGATATGCTCCGTCTTATGAACCCCTTCTCAAGCAACTCCCCTACTTGCTTATGGAGTTCCCTCCTCTCACGAGGAGCCATGTGGCGCACTGGTAAAGATACAGGTTTAGCATTATCCACCAGATATATTCGGAAGTCAATCTCCCGCTTCGGAGGTAAGCCCTTCACCTCCTCAAACACATCCGAGTATTCCCGGACCACTCTAACAGATTGCAAACTCTCGACCGAAGCGTCAAGCGATTCAAGATAACTTAGCATAACAGAATCCATGGGATTACAAGAGATCTCGAGAGTGTTACCCAAGCGGGTCATGAGCCTAACAACTCTCCTTTCGCAATCAAGAACGACACCATTACTGGATAACCAGTCCATGCCCAAAATCAACCCATAGACCGTGAAGCCCAAAACAAAAGCATCACATCTAAACTCAATGCTAAGTATAGAAATCTTCAAACCCAAACATATCATGGACAAATAAGTGGAGCCCCCAATTGGGTTTGAAACAACCAAGGGATCATCTACCAGATTGGTGTCTAAGTGCAGTGACTCAACTAATGATGATGAGATAAACGAATGCGATGCGCCAGAATCAAACAAAGTACAGACAGGATGATCAAATAGAAAAACCAGACTTTCAACAGAAATAGTTCTACCTCTTTCCTGACTCGGTGGAACCGCGAGAGCCTGTACTTGCCCCCTAGCCTGACCCGGTGCCATAAGAGCTTGCACCTGTCCTCCTGAGGTAGACCCCGTCCTTTGCCCCTTCTTAGGACAGTCTTTCACTAGATGCCCTGCTTCGCCACAGTGGAAGCAGCCAGTCTTCTTCTTCTTGCGACAATCCTTGCTTAGGTGGCCAGGTGTCCCACAATTGAAACACTTCTTCTTCTTGCCCTTGCCACCGTTGCCTTTCCCACCTTTATTTTGCTGTTGTTGCTGAGGTCTCTTTTGATCTCCCTTCTTCTCGGGTGCCTTATTAGCATTGGGACCCTTCTCTTCTTCATGCATGAGTGCCATGTCAACTAGCTTCTCAAAGGTGGCCCCCATAGGGATATGAGTCATAGCCAACCCATGCATTGGTTCATTCAAGCCTTTCACGAACCTCAAAGCCTTCTTCTCCGGTGTATTCACCATGTCTAGGCCAAACCTTGCCAATTGATTAAACTTGTTGATGTATTCCTTCACTGAGAGATTTCCTTGCTTTAGAGTCAAGAATCTTTCCATATACAAGTTTTCCTCCGCCCTTGAGAGAAACTTTGCCACAAATCTTTGCCTAAAATCCGCCCAAGAGTCAACGGGGCATTCTCCATTAGTGACCTCCCACCAGAATGAGGCCTCTCCCTTCATTAACCAAGCAGCCAACTTGACTTTCTTTCCTTCTTCCATTTCAAAGATATCTATCAACTCTTCCACCTCCTTAAGCCAATCTCTAGCCTCCACAAAAGTTTCAGATCCTTGAAAAGGTTTCCCTCCCATAGCTTTAAATTCCTTGCAAGTCTTAGCAAAAGTATCCGTGCGAGGAGGAGGGGGAGGAGGAAGATCGGGTGCTACGGTTGGTGGAGGAACATTTGCTGGACCCGCAGTGGTGGCCCTAGCCTCCATCAATCTCCTATACCATACTGGTACCGTCACACCCTCCGGGAAGTTAAGATCCTCAGCCATGCTGAAACGAAAAAGGAAAGATTCAAAACGGAGAATTCGAAGGATAAAGATATGGCTATTGGGGATTATGCTTTTCTTTCAAAAACTTTTCTCTTTAAAGACATGTTTTTGAAAATATCTCTTCCAAAAATGTTTTTAGAAAAATAGTTTTCTAAAAATTTTATCTGTTCCGGTAACCTTTGCTCTGATACCACGTGTAACACCCCACTCCCGCTATGTTCACTCGTTAAGGGAATGCCATAGCATCGGTGGAGTATTTTAGTGAATATAGAACAGAAAAATTACAACAAGACAGATATAAATAGTACTTGAAATTTAAAACATCATCTCATAACAGCAGAAGTAAACATGTCTGGCTACATCACAAAACCATAATAAGAGTTAAGTACAAATATCCATTCTTGCTAAATAAAAATACATAATCCCAATACATGAACTGATAGCCATAAAAGAAAAAGGGTAAGCTGAGCTCTACATCTAGGGTCCAAGCTCCAAGAGAGTAATAAAAGCAGCCTGATCAAAGCCCACTCGTACTGGGCCCACTCTGAGAACCTGAGGGTTGGGAAAAAGATAAAAACAACGGGGTCAGACATAAGTCTGAGCGAGTCCTATAACTTTAACAATACAATCATTAAAGTAACCAGAGAAGACATAAACTTGACATACGGTAATGTCTGGGGATGAATGGCTACACTAAGCAGCTTGGTAGACTTAGGATAAACTAAGATAACTATAAAGAAGCATTTACCCACCCAAGGATAATTACTACACTGCACCACACCAGTCATTCCTTCTCAAAGGTTGATCCCTCCCAAGGACTTAGAAAATTTACCCAGTAGTTTCGTGTACCCCTAGCCCACTACATAGGTGCCGTCTGCCCCTATCTCCACTAGGTGTACTTAGTAATTTTACCCAGTAGTTTCGTGTACCCCTACATAGGTGCCGTCTGCCCCTATCTTTATTAGGTGTACCCACTACTTCCCAGCGATCGGCTCCCTACCGTAGATACCCGTGCTGGTCCCACAATGGGGTGTATCATTCCCCAAAGTGGCCACCTGATAATATCAACGGTGCACGGCTTTATATCTACACGATGCAACAACGGCTTATCTACCAGCCCGGGCCCACACACGCATATGAAACCCGTTGGACTTGCGTTGCCACCGCTAACCCGTTTTGGCCTCTTATAGTCAAACCCAATATGCGTGTCCCGTCACTCGACTAGAGTCGAGCCCACAAAGATACGTTTGGGATATTGGTTGAAATGGGCCCCCATAAGCTACTACCTAAGCTTGTTGTTTTATCTAGTGTATCCCACTTAACCCTTTAATCATGTTTAATTACATGTTTCCACTTGGTTAAGTATTCTAATCGTATTTTCTATTGCCACCCAAGGCAACCCACTAGATTTCCACATGCCCCCCCCAAGGCAACCACTAAATTTCCACATGCCACCCAAGGCACCCACTTAACCCCTCATGTCCCACTACATGCTAATATGGTTAAGTGTTTCTTAATTAATTAAGACCGTGATCTCCCATAAAGACCTCCCACATTAGACTGGCTGTTATGACCGCCTGGTTAAGCCGGTAGGGTCCGGGCAGTCTTACGTCATAACAGAGTCTAACCTCGTGTCTTTACTTTAATCACGTATTTAATTTATGGATAAGACCTCTCACATTGGGCTGACATTTGTAGCAACTGGTTAAGCCGGTAGGGTCCGGGCAGTTTTACACTACAAATGAGTCCAACCTCGTGTCTTAGTCGATTAATTACACCTAATTAATCACCCCCATATTAATTATCCCTAATTAATATCAAGTTTTTCATATCATGGGTAGACCTAACTCAATAGGTAAACTCCCATGGGGTAGACCTAACTCAATAGGTAAATTCCCACTTATGTTAATTTATTTTTATGGTATGCTTAATCATACCCAATCATACTTTTATTAACATATTTACCAACCCCATCGTTCCCCACGTAAATCGTTCTCATTTCATGACATAATAAAGGGGAAGATCCATCACAAATATCATGGGTTTAGCATATAACTTTGTCATGGGTTAAGAGGATGTCAACTTGCATTTATGAGCATATATTAACCCAACTACCTTTAACCCAAACTTGCATATTATCATACACATATCTTGCATAACATGTTGCATATGAACTTGCATATTATCATACATATGACTTGCATACCATGTTGCATATGAACTTGCATATCTTGCATAACATGTTGAACTTGCATATAAGCATTCTCATAACTTGCATAACATGTTAAACATGCATTTAAGCATACACATAACTTGCATAAGCATTCACATTCTTGCATAAGCATTCACATACTTGCATAAGCATTCACATACTTGCATAAGCATGCATAACTTGCATATCATGTTAAACTTGCATTTAAGCATATACATAACTTGCATATGAACTTGCATAACAACCTACACATAACTTACATAACATCATCCACATAACTTGCATATGAACTTGCATAACTCACTTTGTTAAACATGCATAAACCCACTTGTTAAACATGCATAAACCCACTTATTAAATATGCATAAACATAGGAAAACATAGAGTAGCATATCATTACAAATGATTCAAACTCACTAATCCACATTTAAGACCATAAGTCTCATTACACCCAATCTACTTACTTTAGCAATTGGTGTTAAAGCGATAGAAACTCACCAAAACCAAGATTAGCAAACTTATGAAGTAGAACTAGTTGCTAAATATGAAGAAGATGATGATTAGAGGTTGATTAGCTTGCAACTTCCTTCATAAACTAGTGGACGCTCCTCTCAAGTTTGATTTTGGCGGCATGAGGCCATCATTTCTATTTTTAGTATGGATTAGGCTTGCATTAGGGTGTATTTATAGGATTAGGGTGTGTTTTAGACCATAGGATTAACCCTAGGTTAGATTAGGTCCGTTAGATTTAGGAAATCTCTAGAACCCAGCCCAAGACTCAACCAAAAACCAGATCTGGTGCACCCAGATCAACAGGGCCGACACCCTGTGTCGACACACCTGTCGACAGGGCTGTCGACACCCCTGTCGACATGCCTGTCGACACCCCTATCGACATGCCTGTCGACACGGGGCTAGGCGGGAACTTTCCCGCCACCTCTTCTTTTGGCTCCAATTATGTTTTAAAACTGAATTTTAAGTCTGTTTTTAATTTTGAATTTTCTGAAAATTTCTTTGGGCCTTAACTGGGTCATACGGACCCCGATTTACAAAATTTCGGACTCTATTCTGCGTATTTTTCCGAGACGAACGCAATGGCACAACCCGTTTCCCCTGATTCAGATTTTAGAATTTAATTCTGGCCTGATTTATATTATAATAAGTTATTTCAACATACGGGGTGTTACAGGTACTGAATCCTTGTAAACAGTTGTTGGGTTCTTTTTACCATAGTTTATCAATAAGAGAAGAAGTGGGTGGACTCCATGAACATCCCGTGGTTTTATCCTTCACATCGAAGGGGTTTTCCACGTAAAAATCTAGTGTGTTGCTTGCGGTTTCATTCCTTCAGTTGTTACTTATTTTCTGCTACTGTTTCATTGCATATTTGGATGTCCTTTTGGTGTTTTGATAGTCATCAAGTTTTCACTATTCAGTTTTTTGTTTTGCTGCTACTTGGACTTGCTTGTGATTTATTGTGAGTGTTGTATTGCACTACTATTAGATCCTATCAAATTGGTATCAGAGCAAGTGTTTATATTATCACATTATGGAGTCGAGTAACAACAGCTCAACGGTTAAGTTGACATCAACCAACTATTCAATCTGGAGACCTATGATGGAAGACTTGTTGTATTGCAAGGATCTACATGATCCAATAGAAATAGTTAGCGGTTCCGATGGTAGTATTTCTAAACCATCCAAACAAGATAAAATGGAAGAGAATGAATGGGTAAAGATGAAAAGAAAAGCTTTAGGAACAATCCGGCAATGGGTTGACATCAGTATTTTCAACCATGTGTCACAAGAATCAGATCCATATGATTTATGGAACAAATTAGAAGGTCTTTATGAACGGAAAACAAACCATAATAAAGCTTCATTGATTAAAAGACTAGTTAATTTGAAACTAAAAGCTGGAAAGTCAGTTTTTGAACATCTTAGTGACTTCCAAGATATTATTAACAAGTTGACGACTATGAAGATTTGCTTTGGCGATGTGTTGCAAGCTTTGTTCTTATTGAGTTCTTTGCCAGACAGTTGGGAAACATTGGTTGTGACTATTAGCAACTCTGCTCCGGATGGCATGCTATCTTTGGATGTAATCAAAGAAAGCATGTTTAATGAAGAAATTAGAAGAAAGGAGATGGGAGTTGACAATTCACAAGCTCTTGTTGCTGAAAACAGAGGAAGAAGCAAAAGTAAGGGACCCAAAGGCCGTGATAACTCTAGAGGTAGATCAAAGTCTAGTGACTGGAAAAATCCAATTATATGCAACTACTGTAAGAAGCCTGGACACATTAAAAATTATTGTTTTCGTTGGAAAAGAGAACACAAAAAGAAGAATGATTTTCAGAAAGAAGGTGATGACAAAAATACTACAGCAACAACTTCTAAGAGTGATGATGATGTCACTTTAATTTGGGCAACTAGTGAATGCCATCATGTTAATAGTACAGACTCTGAGTGGCTTGTAAATACAGGTGCTTCATATCATTATGTTCCTAAAAAGGAGTACTTCTTAATATATAAAGCTGGTGACTTTGGTAGTATTAAAATGGGTAACCAAAGCTCAGCAAGTATTGTTAGGTTAGGTGATATTCGAGTGAAGACCAATGTTGGATGCATACTTACATTGAAAGGCATGCGCCACATTCCGGATCTATGCCTTAATTTGTTGTCTGCATTTGTTCTTGATCAAGAAGGTTTTCGACACACCTTTGAAGATGGCAAGTGGAAATTATCCAAGGGATCTATGATAGTTGCTCGAGGTGAGTTGTGTTGCTCTTTGTACAAGACACACTTGATTGTATGTTATGATGAGCTAAATGCGGTCGAAGAAAAGGATTCTCTTAATTTGTGGCACCGAAAAATGGGACACATGAGTGAAAAGGGTCTAAAGTGTCTAGCAGGTAAGTCTTTAATCCCTGCTAATATTTCAATTTCTCTTGACTCTTGTGATCATTGCTTAGCAGAAAAACAACATAGAGCTTCTTTTGCCAAAAAATCAACAAGAAAGCAAGCTAAGTTAGAGATTGTACATTCTGATGTTTGTGGTCCTATTGAGGTGGAAGCCAATGGTGGCAACAAATATTTTGTCACTTTCATTGATGATGCTACCAGAAAAACTTGGATCTACATATTGAAATCCAAAAGTCAAGTGTTTGAAACATTTCAAAATTTTCATGCAATGGTGGAAAGGGAGGCAGAAAGAAAATTGAAGTGTCTTCGTTCGGACAATGGTGGTGAGTATACCTCACATGAGTTCAATAATTATTGTTCACAACATGGTATTTGACATGTAAAGATAGTTCCAGGCACTCCACAACATAACGGCGTAGCCGAAAGGATGAATAGAACCATTGTAGAGAAGGTGAGATGTATGTTGAAGATGTCCGATCTACCGAAGTCTTTTTGGGCTGAGGCAGTGAATACTGCAATTCATTTGATTAATCATTCTCCATCTATTCCATTGGGTCTAGACATACCAGAGAGAGCATGGAAGGGTAGTGATCCCACATATTCACATCTTAGAGTTTTTGGATGCAAGGCATACATGCATGTGCCGAAAGATCAAAGATCAAAGCTGGTTTCCAAGACTACTCCATGTGTGTTTGTTGGCTATGGTGATGAAGAGTATGGATTTAGGCTTTATGATCCCGAAAAGAAAAAGGTAGTAAGAAGCAGAGATGTTGTGTTTTTTAAGCATGAAAAAGGTGCAGAATTTTTGAGTGCAAGGTATCATAATTGCTCAAATTCTTTTATTGATACTACTGATGTATTTTCGGGTCCTACTTCTATTTCTATGGAACAACCAACACATGAAGACTTTCATGCAACACATGAAGATGTTGAAGATGTACAACCTGATAATGACATTGATGTACCACAGTTTAATGATGCTCCTAATGATTCTCAACCAGATGAAGAAGAGGCTTGTGAGCGGGGGAGCAAACTACCCCACCAGTGGATGATGTTCAAATTAGAAGGTCAACTAGAGAACGCAAACCGTCTACAAGATATCCAGGCACAGATTATATCTTAGTTACAGCTGATGGCGAACCCGAAAGTTTCCAAGAAGTGTTGTGCAGTGAAGACAAGAATCTTTGGCTCGAAGCTATGAAAGAAGAGATGGATATATTCTTTGATGAAGAATCATACTTATGAGTTGGTGAATCTTCCAAAAGGCAAGAAAGTTTTGAAAAACAGATGGGTTTTCAAAAACAAGAAAGATGGCGAGAAGATAGTAAAGAGAAAAGCTAGATTGATTGTTAAAGGTTGCAACCAGAAAAAGGGCATTGATTTTGATGATATTTTTTCTCCTATGGCCAAGATGTCTTCTATAAGAACTATTCTTGGGTTAGCTGCAAGTCATGATCTTGAGTTGGAATAACTCGATGTAAAAACGACATTTCTACTTGGTGATTTGCATGAAGAAATCTACATGGAGCAACCGGAAGGATTTGAAGAAAAGGGGAAAGAGAAACTTGTATGCAAGTTGAAGAAGAGTCTTTATGGACTTAAGCAAGCACCAAGGCAGTGGTATCGCAAATTTGATTCGTTTATGACTAGCACGGTCTATATGCGGACTTTTGCGGATCCTTGTGTCTTTTTAAGAAAGTTCCCCGGTGGCAACTTTATTATTCTTCTTTTATATGTAGATGATATGTTGATAGTCGGACAAGATCTAGAGATGATTAGCAAATTGAAGAAAGATCTGTCCAAGTCTTTTGACATGAAAGATTTGGGTCCGACAAAGCAAATCTTAGGCATGGAGATTGCTCGTGATAGGAAAGCTAGACAACTGTGGCTATCTCAAGAGAAATATATTGAACGTGTGCTTGAAAAGTTCAATATGAAATATGCAAAGCCTGTTTGTACACCAATGGCATGTCATTTTAAGCTAAGTAAGAGAGATGGTCCAAAAACAGAAGGAGAAAGCATGTAACACCCCGAATTTTCTATTAACACTAAAGTTGCTAAAATATTAATAAGTGTGTAAGAGGGGGGATGTATCTAATATGAATATAAAAGTGTGTAAGAGAGGGGATGTATCTAATATGAATATAATAATATTAATAAGTGTGTAAGAGAGGGGATGTATCTAATATGAATATAAAAATATTAATAAGTGTGTAAGAGAGGGGATGTATCTAATATGAATATAAAAACAATAATAAGTGTGTAAAAGGGGGGATGTATCTAATGTGTACATTGTAGAATATATATATATATTGCTGAGTGTTTGCTGAGTCACTTCTGACTCATTGCTGAGTCAACAAGATAAACCCCATCTTGTCTGAACGGCTGCGGTTACTTCTAGGTTAAATCTAATGGCCTAAATGCATTCTAAAATCTATAAATAAGTGGGTAGACCCTAAACCTGAATCACTTGTAAAATTAGAGAAGCTACCGTCATGCTGCTGCCATGGAGTTCAGCGTAGCCGTCACAAACTAAGAAGAGGAAGCCTAATCATCTACAACTAAATCTACACAAATCAAATCAAAAGATCTCTCTTTCTCTAATTCTTTTCTTTTGTTGGTGAGTATGATGATTCTCACAAGACTATTACAAACTAATTTGACTCAGTTATGAATGGATCACAAGAAAGTGACGTGATTTGTAATTGTAAATTCTATATATTGTGGATCTCTTATTATGTTATTATGTTGTCGTATGATGTAAATTATATATGCTATGTCATGCTATGTTGTAAATTCTCTTATGCTATGTCGTGCTATGTTGAGAATCATGTCAAGCTATGTTATACTATCATACTATGCCATGTTATAAATCATGCTATATTATGTTGTAAAATCATGATGTTGTTGGAACATGCTTAAAGTTATGTTTTTTTTAATTTAAATGGATCTTGTTTATGGGAATTTGCCTATTAGGTTAGGTGTACCCATAAACTTGAAACTATAATTAAATAAAACTTGAATATGGGAATTTGCCTATTGAGTTAGGTGTACCCATATAAAACCATGTTGTTAAAAAAATTAGATGATGTTGATTCACACATGTTCATATGTAAGTTTATGAAAATTGATTGAGATTATATTAGGTGAATTTTGAACAAGTCGACACCTTTAGGTCCATGACATGTATAATCTATGCAAGTTGGACATATGCAAGTTTCACCCCTTATTATGATTCATTTGGTCACATATACATGTTGTTATTATGATAATCTCTTTTATGCTATGAGTTAGGCTATTCGAGTCTAACATATATTTTGCGAATAAACGTTCAAACGTGGGGTAGGGGTAATATTAGGAATTAATAAATTGGGTGCAATTTTGTACGATTTTGCATACCATGAATGGATGTCCATAATTGAGTCAATTATGGACATTGTTAAAAATTGGAAGTAATTAATAATTCAAGTAGGGAATTATTAAAATTGGGGGAAAGTGGATTATTATTAATAATCAATGCTTAGGACACGAGGTTGGACCCGTTTGTGATGTAAACCTGCCCGGACCCGCCCGGCAAATCCAGTAGTCACAAATGTCGGCCCAATGTGAGAGGTCCTAGGCCCAAACTAAAGCATAACAGTTGTAAAGACACGAGGTTAGACTCTTTTATGGTGTAAGACTGCCCGGACCCGCCCGGCAAATCCAGCTGCCATAAATGCCAGTCTAATGTGAGAGGTCTTTATGAGGTTATGGCCTTAATGAACTAAGAAATACTTAACCAGATAATCATGTAAGGTGGGACATGGGGGTTAAGTAGGTGCCTTGGGTGGCATGAGGAATCTGGTGGTTGCCTTTAGAGGCATTTGAAATACGATTAGACTTAACCAAACACACATGTAAATGAACATGACTAAGTGGGTTAAGTGGGATGGACTAATGGGGACAAGCTTAGGTGGAATGCTTGTGGTAAATAGTGGGGGCCCATTTCAACCAGTATCCCAAAACGTATCTTTGTGGGCTCGACCCAAGTCGAGGACGGGACACGCATACTGGGTTTGACTATAAGAGGCCAAAACAGGGAGCGGTGGCAACGCAAGTCCAACGGGTTTCATATGCGTGTGTGGACCCGGGCTGGTAGGTAAGACGTTGTTGCATCGTGTAGGTATAAGTCGTACATGTCCGTTGTATCAGGTTGCCACTTTAGGGGAGTGATACACCCCACTGTGGGGCCAGCACGGGTATCTACGAGTTAGGGAGCCGATCGAATAATGGGAAGTAGGGTACACCTAATGGAGATAGGGGCAGGCGGCACCTATGTAGTCAGCTAGGGGTACGTAAAGCCATTGGGAAAGTTTCTAAGTGAAGCTAAGTGGGATGAATCTTTAGGGTGACTGGTGTGGTGCAGTATAGTGTTTATCCTTTAGTATTTAGGAGTGCCTATAACGTTGCCTTTAGCGATTGTCTATGTCCTTAATCTGCTCTTCATAGACATTTTCTTGTTTTCCAGCTTATGCCTTGGTCCAGTTATTTTGGTAATAGTATTGTAGAATTATCATATTCACCAGACTTTATGTCTGACCCCCTCTTTTCCATCCTCTTTCTCCCTTCAGGTCCGCAGGTTGGGCCAAGTTCTAGTGGAGTCTAGTTGGATCGCTTATCTTCTGGAAAGCTTGGACTGCTGAAGTAAAGTCCAGCTTGTTATCTTTCTTTTTAATGGCTATTCATGTAATGGGATTATGTACTTGTTTTATCAAGATAGATATTGTACTTGACATTGAATATGGTGTTATGATGTAATCAAACATGTTTTGACTTCTGCTACAATGAAATAAAGTTTTTGAATTTCCAAGTACTATTTTATATCTGTCTTGTTGTAATTTTACTGTTCTATATTCACTTAAAACCTCCATGGAAGTTAATGCATTCCCTTTGTGAGTGACATCAATGGACGTGGGGTGTTACACGTGGTATCAGAGCATAAGGTTACCAGAACAGATAAAAAAAAATTTTAGAAAAATATTTTTTTTTCTAAAGTATTTTTGGAAGAAGTGCTTTCAAAAAAAAACATGTTATTTAAAGAGAGTTTTTATGAAAAACATAATCCCAAATAGCCACATCCTTATCTTTATCTTTCGAATTCTCCATTTTGAATCTTTCCTTTTTCGTTTCAGCATGGCTGAAGATCTTAATCTCCCAAAAGGTGTGACGATTCCAGGGTGGTTTAGGAGATACTTGGAGGCTAGGGCCACCACTGCAGGCACAGCGGATACTCCTCCACCCCTAGTTGCACCCATTCCTCCTCCTCCTCCTCCTCGTGTTGACACTTTTGCAAAGACGTGCAAGGAATTCAAGGCTATGGGAGGAAAAACTTTTCAAGGGACTGAGACTTTTGTGGAGGCCAGAGATTGGCTTAAGGAGACTGAGGAATTGTTGGATATCTTTGAAGTGGAAGATGGGAGGAAAGTCCGTTTAGCTGCTTGGTTAATGAAGGGAGAGGCCTCGTTTTGGTGGGAGGTCACTAACGGGGAACGTCCAGTTGATTCATGGGCGGATTTCAGACGAAGGTTTGAGGCAATGTTTCTTTCAAGGGCAGAGGAGAACTTAAATATGGAAAAATTCCTGGCACTAAAGCAAGGGAGCTCATCAGTAAAGGAATATATCAATAAATTTAATCAGTTAGCAAGGTTTGGCTTGGAGTTGGTGAACACGCCAGAGAAGAAAGCTTTGAGGTTCGTTAGAGGCTTGAATGAACCGTTGCAAGGGTTGGCTATGACCCACATCCCTATGGGAGCCACCTTTGAAAAGCTAGTAGAAATGGCACTTATGCATGAGGATAAGGCAGTTGAAAAGAAAGGGGATCAGAAGAAACCCCAACAGCAAAATAAGAAGGGTGGTAAAAACAATAATGGCAAAGGGAAGAAGAAATGCTTCAATTGTGGGACGCCTGGCCATCTCAGCAAAGATTGTAGAAAGAAAAAGAAGACTGGTTGTTTTCATTGTGGAGATGCGGGACATTTAGTGAAGGACTGTCCAAAGAAGGGGCAGAGGGCAGGGTCTACCTCGGGAGGACAGGTGCAGGCTCTTATGGCACCAGGGCAGGCAAGGGGGCAAGTTCAGGCTATTGCGGCCCCACCGCTGCAAGAAAGAGGTAGAACAATTTCTGTTGAAAGCTTAGTTTTTCTGTTTGATCATCCTGTCCGTACCTTATTCGATTCTGGCGCATCTCATTCGTTTATCTCTACATCATTAGTTGAATCACTGCACTTGAACACTAGTTTAGTAGAGGATCCCTTGGTCGTTTCAAATCCAATTGGGGGTTCGGCTCATTTGACCATGATATGTTTGGATTTGAAAATCTCTATACTTAGCGTTGAATTTAGATGTGATGCTTATGTATTGGGCTTCACGGGCTATGGGCTAATTTTAGGAATGGATTGGTTGTCTAGAAATAGGGCCATTCTTGATTGTGAAAGGAGAGTAGTTAGGCTTGTGACTCGCCTTGGTAATGCTCTCGACATCTTTTGTAATCCCATAAATTCTGTTATGCTAAGTTATCTTGAATCGCTTGACGCGTCTGTAGAGAACCTGCGATCGGTAGAAGTGATCCGGGAATATCCGGATGTGTTTGAGGAGGTGAAGGGCTTACCTCCAAAGCGGGAGATAGACTTTCGAATTTATCTTGTGGATAATGCTAAACCCGTGTCTTTGCCAGTGCGCCACATGGCTCCTCGTGAAAGGAGAGAACTCAATAAGCAAGTAAAGGAGTTGCTTGAGAAGGGGTTCATAAGACGTAGTATATCGGAGTGGGGTGCTCCAGTAGTTTTTGCCACAAAGGCGGATGGGTCTCTTAGACTTTGTATGGACTATAGAGAACTAAACAAGCTTACTAAAAAGAACCGACACCCACTGCCGAGGATTGACGATCTCTTTGATCAATTAGTTGGCGCCTCAGTGTTTTCGCAGTTGGACTTAGCCACTGGCTTTCATCAACTGAGAGTGGCTGAGGATAGTATAGATAAGACTGCTTTTAGGACTCCTGACGGATTCTATGAATGGCTAGTGATGCCCTTTGGTTTGACAAACGCCCCTGCATATTTTGTTGATTTGATGAGTAGGGTGTTTAGGGAATACCTTAACAAATTCGTGGTAGTCTTTGTGGATGACTTCTTAGTCATTTCTAAGAATAAAGAAGAGCACTCCCTACATCTTAGGGAAGTGTTGGAAACCCTTCGAGCGCATAACCTTAAGGCAAAATTTTCTAAGTGTCACTTCTGGAGGAAGGAAGTACGGTTCTTAGGGCACGTGGTTTCCAAAGAAGGGATAGCAGTGGATCCCGCA
The DNA here is from genome assembly GCA_030737875.1 of Allium sativum. Classification (NCBI taxonomy): domain Eukaryota; kingdom Viridiplantae; phylum Streptophyta; class Magnoliopsida; order Asparagales; family Amaryllidaceae; genus Allium; species Allium sativum. The sequence continues at coordinate 146,070,122 of CM060922.1, read as the reverse complement.
AAGGTGGTGGCCATCCAAGATTGGAAGGTCCCTAAAAATGCAACCGAAGTAAGAAGTTTCTTGGGGTTGGCTGGCTATTATAGGAAGTTTATCAAAGACTTCGCAAAAATATCAGCTCCATTAACACGGTTAACGAAGAAGAACTTGGTTTTTACGTGGGACAAAGAATGCGATGATGCGTTCCAACATTTAAAGAGAGCCTTAACTTCAGCCCCAGTCTTAGTGTTGCCAGACGGGAATAAACCGTTTACCATCTATACTGATGCTTGTGGGACGGGACTTGGCGCGGTCCTCATGCAAGAGGGAAGAGTAATAGCCTATGGTGGAAGGCAGTTGAGGGTTCATGAAAAGAATTACCCCACGCATGACTTAGAGCTAGCCGCAATTGTTTTCGCGCTTAAGTCTTGGCGTCACTATCTTCTTGGTGAGAAATTCGAACTGTTCACTGACCACAAATCATTAAAATACTTATTCTCTCAGAAGGATTTGAATTTAAGGCAGCAGCGGTGGATGGAATTATTAGCCTCCTACGATTTTGAAATAGCATATACCCCGGGCAAGGGTAACGTGGTGGCAGACGCCTTAAGTAGGAAAAGGTTGTCCTTGAGTCCGTTGTTTGTTGAACGACAAAGCTTAGAATTCATCTCTATGTTTGACTTTAGACCCTCCGTTGACTTAGTACCCGGTCTGTTAGCATCCTTGGAGGTTAGACCTACACTTCTAGGACGGGTTGGTGAGGCACAGCGAGACGACCCACGGTTGGTTGAGATAGTAGAAAAGCTCAAAGGGGGGGAGTCGTCAAGCCATCTTCGTAGGTATACCCTAGACGATAAGGGTTGGTTACGAAGGGATAATAGACTTTGTGTACCGCAAGACGAAGACTTAAGGAAGGCCATTCTTGATGATGCTCATCGCTCAAAAATGACCATTCATCCCGGCGGGGATAAGATGTACAAAGATATGAAGCGGGTTTTCTTTTGGGCCGGTATGAAAAAGAATGTGGCCGAGTACGTCGCTAGATGCTTGGTGTGCCAACGAGTTAAAGCAGAACAAAAGAAACCCGATGGGTTGCTTCACCCATTAGAAGTTCCACTATGGAAATGGGAAAGCATCTCAATGGATTTTGTGGATGGATTACCAAGATCAAGGAAGGGTAACACGGAGATTTGGGTTATAGTAGATAGACTTACTAAAAGCGCCCATTTTATTCCCGTGAAAAGTAAGAGGACTGCTCCGTGGTTGGCTTCTGTATACATTAAGGAGATAGTTCGTTTGCACGGTATTCCTTCTAGTATAGTAAGCGACCGTGACCCCATCTTTACTAGCGAATTTTGGAAGAGTTTACAAGAGGTGGTAGGGACTCAGCTATGTTTGAGCACCGCATATCATCCTCAGACAGACGGCCAGACCGAGAGGGTGAATCGCATTCTAGAGGATCTTTTAAGGCTTTGTATCCTAGACTTTGGGGGTACATGGGAAGAGCACCTTCCGTTAGTAGAATTCGCATATAATAATAGCTTTCAGTCTAGTATTGGCATGGCACCTTTCGAAGCTCTTTATGGAAGGCCTTGCCGTTCGCCTACATGTTGGTGGGAATCTACCGATAAAATCCTACTTGGGCCCGATATGGTTAGGGAAACCTCGGAGAAGATTGAGTTGATTCGAAGGAGGATGAAAGCAGCACAAGATAGGCAAAAATCGTATGCTGATAAGAGGAGGACAGATCTTGAGTTTGACATTGGGGACATGGTTTTTATCAAAGTATCTCCGTTACAGAATGTTGTTCGCTTTGGGTCCGTGGGGAAATTAGCACCAAGGTTTGTAGGGCCGTTTCCTGTAAAAGACAGGATTGGGAAGATGGCATATAGGGTGGAGTTGCCTGAGAAACTTAGTGGAGTACACGACGTATTCCATGTATCACATTTGAGGAAGTGTTTGCACAAGACCGCGGAGGTGGTAGAGCCGAGCTTGCTTAAAGAGGTGGAAATAGAGCATGATGCAACAATTAGACGAGCTCCTACATGCATTCTTGGGTCGGAGATCAAAAAGTTGAGGAATCGAGAGGTCAGACTGGTTAAAGTGCAATGGGGAGATGATGAGAGCAACGCAACTTGGGAGACAGAAGAGAAGATGCGTTCGTTGTACCCTTTTCTTTTTGAGGGTATGTCTTTTAATTTCTCCTTTATCGCTTAGCTTATCTTATCTTTAGTATGTCCTCTCATTAGTATCTTTGACCTTTAGTTAGGATAATCCTATGGTTGAAACATGTGTTTGAGACATGTTATGTATGATGGATGCAAAATGGATGCAAGTGTTTGCTAGTGGTTGCTCGTGGATGCATATATACACACACTTTAGGCACTAGATCGGCTCAGTCACTACATATTGCATATTGCATATATATATGGATGTATTTAGTAAAATGGATGAACGATGGTTGTATTATCATGTGGATGCTGCATTCAGATGATGGTTGTGCACGCATATAGAAGTATTATGTAGCATTAAGAATCTTTTGCATACATAATGGATGCATGGCACGATCATAGTTGCATTAAGGAGGTCAACTGAATCAGTGGACCGCCTGATTTTGCATTAGATACGGACATATACACACACTGTGCATTTAAACATGAAAGCATTAGAAGTCTGTAAGGACAATGGATGCCTGTGTATGATGGATGAGTCGATGGACGTTTGGATGGTAGGATATACATTCTTCCAGACTTGAAGATTTCGGGGACGAAATCCTAAAAGGAGGGGAGAATGTAACACCCCGAATTTTCTATTAACACTAAAGTTGCTAAAATATTAATAAGTGTGTAAGAGTAGGAATGTATCTAATATGAATATAAAAGTGTGTAAGAGAGGGGATGTATCTAATATGAATATAATAATATTAATAAGTGTGTAAGAGAGGGGATGTATCTAATATGAATATAAAAATATTAATAAGTGTGTAAGAGAGGGGATGTATCTAATATGAATATAAAAACAATAATAAGTGTGTAAAAGGGGGGATGTATCTAATGTGTACATTGTAGAATATATATATATATATATATATATATTGCTGAGTGTTTGCTGAGTCACTTCTGACTCATTGCTGAGTCAACAAGATAAACCCCATCTTGTCTGAACGGCTGCGGTTACTTCTAGGTTAAATCTAATGGCCTAAATGCATTCTAAAATCTATAAATAAGTGGGTAGACCCTAAACCTGAATCACTTGTAAAATTAGAGAAGCTACCGTCATGCTGCTGCCATGGAGTTCAGCGTAGCCGTCACAAACTAAGAAGAGGAAGCCTAATCATCTACAACTAAATCTACACAAATCAAATCAAAAGATCTCTCTTTCTCTAATTCTTTTCTTTTGTTGGTGAGTATGATGATTCTCACAAGACTATTACAAACTAATTTGACTCAGTTATGAATGGATCACAAGAAAGTGACGTGATTTGTAATTGTAAATTCTATATATTGTGGATCTCTTATTATGTTATTATGTTGTCGTATGATGTAAATTATATATGCTATGTCATGCTATGTTGTAAATTCTCTTATGCTATGTCGTGCTATGTTGAGAATCATGTCAAGCTATGTTATACTATCATACTATGCCATGTTATAAATCATGCTATATTATGTTGTAAAATCATGATGTTGTTGGAACATGCTTAAAGTTATGTTTTTTTTAATTTAAATGGATCTTGTTTATGGGAATTTGCCTATTAGGTTAGGTGTACCCATAAACTTGAAACTATAATTAAATAAAACTTGAATATGGGAATTTGCCTATTGAGTTAGGTGTACCCATATAAAACCATGTTGTTAAAAAAATTAGATGATGTTGATTCACACATGTTCATATGTAAGTTTATGAAAATTGATTGAGATTATATTAGGTGAATTTTGAACAAGTCGACACCTTTAGGTCCATGACATGTATAATCTATGCAAGTTGGACATATGCAAGTTTCACCCCTTATTATGATTCATTTGGTCACATATACATGTTGTTATTATGATAATCTCTTTTATGCTATGAGTTAGGCTATTCGAGTCTAACATATATTTTGCGAATAAACGTTCAAACGTGGGGTAGGGGTAATATTAGGAATTAATAAATTGGGTGCAATTTTGTACGATTTTGCATACCATGAATGGATGTCCATAATTGAGTCAATTATGGACATTGTTAAAAATTGGAAGTAATTAATAATTCAAGTAGGGAATTATTAAAATTGGGGGAAAGTGGATTATTATTAATAATCAATGCTTAGGACACGAGGTTGGACCCGTTTGTGATGTAAACCTGCCCGGACCCGCCCGGCAAATCCAGTAGTCACAAATGTCGGCCCAATGTGAGAGGTCCTAGGCCCAAACTAAAGCATAACAGTTGTAAAGACACGAGGTTAGACTCTTTTATGGTGTAAGACTGCCCGGACCCGCCCGGCAAATCCAGCTGCCATAAATGTCAGTCTAATGTGAGAGGTCTTTATGAGGTTATGGCCTTAATGAACTAAGAAATACTTAACCAGATAATCATGTAAGGTGGGACATGGGGGTTAAGTAGGTGCCTTGGGTGGCATGAGGAATCTGGTGGTTGCCTTTAGAGGCATTTGAAATACGATTAGACTTAACCAAACACACATGTAAATGAACATGACTAAGTGGGTTAAGTGGGATGGACTAATGGGGACAAGCTTAGGTGGAATGCTTGTGGTAAATAGTGGGGGCCCATTTCAACCAGTATCCCAAAACGTATCTTTGTGGGCTCGACCCAAGTCGAGGACGGGACACGCATACTGGGTTTGACTATAAGAGGCCAAAACAGGGAGCGGTGGCAACGCAAGTCCAACGGGTTTCATATGCGTGTGTGGACCCGGGCTGGTAGGTAAGACGTTGTTGCATCGTGTAGGTATAAGCCGTGCATGTCCGTTGTATCAGGTTGCCACTTTAGGGGAGTGATACACCCCACTGTGGGGCCAGCACGGGTATCTACGAGTTAGGGAGCCGATCGAATAATGGGAAGTAGGGTACACCTAGTGGAGATAGGGGCAGGCGGCACCTATGTAGTCAGCTAGGGGTACGTAAAGCCATTGGAAAAATTTCTAAGTGAAGCTAAGTGGGATGAATCTTTAGGGTGACTGGTGTGGTGCAGTATAGTGTTTATCCTTTAGTATTTAGGAGCGCCTATAACGTTGCCTTTAGCGATTGTCTATGTCCTTAATCTGCTCTTCATAGACATTTTCTTGTTTTCCAGCTTATGCCTTGGTCCAGTTATTTTGGTAATAGTATTGTAGAATTAACATATTCACCAGACTTTATGTCTGACCCCCTCTTTTCCATCCTCTTTCTCCCTTCAGGTCTGCAGGTTGGGCCAAGTTCTAGTGGAGTCTAGTTGGATCGCTTATCTTTTGGAAAGCTTGGACTGCTGAAGTAAAGTCCAGCTTGTTATCTTTCTTTTTAATGGCTATTCATGTAATGGGATTATGTGAAAAAGTCGGGTGTGTACGCGACTTGTGCAGGATCTATAATATGGCTATGCGGAATGTATGTGATAACTTAAGCTATTCAATAGTTATGCGAATAAATATTCGCAAACAATATATATATCACAAATAACTATAAATGCAGTAAAGTAAAGTAAAGTAGAGTAACGACACCAGGATTTTTATACTGGTTCGGACCTCCAGTCCTACGTCCAGTCCCGAAGCTCCTCTTCGGCTTTTCACTAAACAACACCCTCGCTTCACCCGGAGGAACAGGTTCACAACTACTTGATTTACGGGCTACAAGTTTACCCACTTGATTTCACGGGCTACAAGCTTACCCACTTGATTTACGGGCCACAAGCTTACCCACTTGATTTCACGGGCCACAAGCTTACCCACACAGGACAATTACAAGAGTTTGACTTCTGACTGTGTTCTTCTTTCAACACTGATTAGCCAACGATTGAGTACACCCTTCCTATAATCTTATCCTCAAATGAAATTTGATGTTTAGAAAGATTAGGAAGTATAATATCGAATTGAATCACAAGTGTATGAAATATGCTTGGAGATTCAACCGATAAAATGAATGCTTTTTGAGTGCTTTTTGAACGAGAAGAATATTGCAAGATAGATCAGAAAATAGAGAGAAATTTCGGTAATTTGGATGATTGTAAAATCATGTATTTATAGAGATCGAGAGGTTGCAAATGTTGGTGAAAAGATGCATCTAAAAGGAGTGATTATTCATGAAGAAAAATGGATGCAACTCTTGAAGAAAGAAGATGACTTTTCAATATAACGGTCAAAATTCAAAAACCTGTTGACCTATAGAATTTTATAGGTCGACATGTTTTTAGCCGTTGGAATTCAAAAACCTGTTGACCTATAAAATTTTGTAGGTCGACCTATTTTTGACCGTTACAATTTAAAAACCTGTTGACCTATAAAAAATTGTAGGTCGACATGTTTTCGGTCATATGCATAAAAAATGTCTTTATGAGTAGTATTTTCAAACAATTAGAAGTATGATTATTTGAGGATAGATTTTAACATTTTATAACTCTAAATAATCGACTTCTAACCTATGAAGTCATCTTGTCTTCTTTTTGTCGATGTAGAAGCTTCTTCTTGTCATAAATCAAAATAACCATTGACGCTTCGACTCAACATTCTCCCCCTTTTTGATTGATGACAACTTGGCATAATAAAGGTATTGTTCCTTGTATATTGCTCCCCCTGTATATATGCTCTCCCTGAATCATATATATAATCTGCATAACAATCGTTAGTAATATTTCTCCCCCTTTGTCATCGACAAAAAGGGTATATAGTATTGCAAAAATGATAGTAACAACAATATTACTATAAGGTTTTCTTCCTCTGAATATAAAGCTCCCCCTGAATTTCTGCAACATTTGTTATATAATAAAATATCTAACCTTTTGATTCCTGCATTAACAAATGTTAGCACACATATACTTTTAACATATTAAGCATATAATTTTTTAAATAGCATATGTAACCGGTCGACAGGAAGTTTAAAGGCGGTCGACAGGAAATAGTTCTGAATGAATTTATATAGGCCAGTTTACCTGGACCGGTCGACAGCTTTATTAGGGGCGGTCGACAGCTTTATGTTCTGATTAAAAATAAAAAACAAGTTTAACTAAGACCGGTCGACAGGTAAGAAAATAGACGGTCGACCGATTAATTCTCTGGTTGGAAATAAAGAACATAATGGACAAGACCGGTCGACAGCATAATTTGGGGTGGTCGACAGGTTTTGAATAATTTTGTTTTTCTCCTTCTCTTTTGAATTTTCAAACTCCAACAACACTTATTATATATGCGTATTTCTCCCTCTTTGTCATTGATAAAAAAGAATAAAGATCATGATAGAACAGTAATCGAATATAAGACATAATTTAAAGTACCTTCGGGAGATATCAAAATTGTCTTCTTTTTGTTGTGGTGTACCTGCAAAGAATATGATGTATATACCTTTGGTACCCACTTGCTTTGTTTGGGTCCATGGGTTAGATGGAAGGTAACCAAACCCAAGAGGGTTTAACGGAACCTTTACAGATAAAATTTTCGTTATTAACTACCGAATCAAAATAATCACCGATATATTTTTCTCTGTTTTTCCAACTTACAGGAACCCAAATACTTAAGTAATCTCTATTGATGTTCCTTTTCGTGCTTCTAGATCTATTATATAGATCTCTGGTCATAGAAGTATTCGAATTTCTATAATAATTGGGTCTTGGATGTGTATTAGTACTAGCAGTGATATTCTTATTGTACATGAAAGCATATCTAGTACTATTTCTAAGATTAGTATTATTTCCAAAGTCGCTATTGACATTTTTCTTTTGAGATTTCACAATAGGTTTTGGTTTGGAAGATAAACTAAGATTTTTCTTAGCTTTGTTCTTTTGCATTATTTTCTTCTTTCCATAACCAAGATGCTTCTTAATTTCTTGGTTTTTATATCCCAAACCTTTGTTATTTGAAGTAGATTGTGAATTCTCAATGATCTTTGTCAAATTTTCTCGACCTTTGTTAAAGTTAGAAACATTTTGAGTAATATTTTCTAACTTATTTTGTAAACTAACTTTTTCAAGGTCTAGAATCTTGACTTTTGCTTTAAGCTCATGATTTTCAGTAATGAGAATATCATTCTTCTCTTTTTGAATTTCAATTTCTTGAGTCAAAAGAGATAGTTGAGAACTAGAATTAGAAGACGATTCTTGAGCCTTTTCAAGTTCTTCTTCTAATATTTTCTTCTCATCTTTTAACATATCTCGTTCTAATTCGGATCTATTCAACATTGTCTTGACTTCTTTTAACTGATATTTTGTATCTTTAAGTTTAATCATTACTTTATCATAAATATCAAGCATATCCTCAAGAGTAGGAATTCGTACCTCATCCTCTGTTGCCATAAAACATATATTTGCTTGTTCAGTGTCTGTGTCACTTTCGCTATCAGATGAAGATGAGTCTGAATCATCCCAGGTTACTGAGAAAGCTCTCTTCTTTGATTTGTCCTTCTTGAATTTTTCGGAATTCTTCTTTTTATCCGGACAATCTTTATGCATATGTCCCTTTTTATGACAATTGAAACATTCCATATTTGAAGATGATGGTTTATTTGATCCAAACTTCCTTTTGTCGTATCGACTAGCTTTTCTTTGCTTCAAAAACTTCTTAAAGCCTTTTGCAATACGCGCTAAGACTTCATCTTCAGAATCTGAAATGTCTTCATCTTTTTCGGCATGAAAAGCAACATTTTTCTTTTCTTCTTTTTGTTCTCTTCTAGCCTGTAAATTTGCTTCATAGGACATTAGATTTCCTATCAACTCATCTGGCTTCATGGTAGAAAGATCATTAGCTTCTTCTATAGCTAATACTTTTCCTTCCCATTCATTAGTCAGTGAGTGTAGGATTGTTGAAACTACATCAAAGTCAGAATATTTTTGTCCTAACCCAATAAGAGCATGATGAATAGTTTGAAACCTTGAATACATCTCATTGATTGTTTCATTTGGCTTCATTTTGAAATTTTGGAATTGACTTTTCAACAAAGCTATTTTTGCTTGTTTAACCTTGTTAGTACCTTCATGAGTTGTTTTTAGCGTTTGCCAAATTTGATAAGCAGTGGTACAGATACTAACACGGTTATACTCATTTTGGTCTAATGCACAAAACAACATATTTATTGCTTTTGCATTTACTGCTGCTGCTGTTTTCTCAGCAGGAGTCCATTCTGCATACTCAGTAGTTGGATTAACTATTTCTTTCTGAGTAGCATTCCAAGCATCATAACTTGTTGATTGCATATAGAAAGCCATACGTGTTGCCCAATAACTATAGTTTAGACCATTAAAGAAAGGAGGTCTTTGTGTAGATTGACCTTCAGTGTAAGTGTTTGCGTTATTTGCCATATTACTAGAATATATCAAATAACTGTGTTACGGTTATAAGATAACCTTGCTCTGATACCAATTGAAAAAAGTCGGGTGTGTACGCGACTTGTGCAGGATCTATAATATGGCTATGCGGAATGTATGTGATAACTTAAGCTATTCAATAGTTATGCGAATAAATATTCGCAAACAATATATATATCACAAATAACTATAAATGCATTAAAGTAGAGTAACGACACCAGGATTTTTATACTGGTTCGGACCTCCAGTCCTACGTCCAGTCCCGAAGCTCCTCTTCGGCTTTTCACTAAACAACACCCTCGCTTCACCCGGAGGAACAGGTTCACAACTACTTGATTTACGGGCTACAAGTTTACCCACTTGATTTCACGGGCTACAAGCTTACCCACTTGATTTACGGGCCACAAGCTTACCCACTTGATTTCACGGGCCACAAGCTTACCCACACAGGACAATTACAAGAGTTTGACTTCTGACTGTGTTCTTCTTTCAACACTGATTAGCCAACGATTGAGTACACCCTTCCTATAATCTTATCCTCAAATGAAATTTGATGTTTAGAAAGATTAGGAAGTATAATATCGAATTGAATCACAAGTGTATGAAATATGCTTGGAGATTCAACCGATAAAATGAATGCTTTTTGAGTGCTTTTTGAACGAGAAGAATATTGCAAGATAGATCAGAAAATAGAGAGAAATTTCGGTAATTTGGATGATTGTAAAATCATGTATTTATAGAGATCGAGAGGTTGCAAATGTTGGTGAAAAGATGCATCTAAAAGGAGTGATTATTCATGAAGAAAAATGGATGCAACTCTTGAAGAAAGAAGATGACTTTTCAATATAACGGTCAAAATTCAAAAACCTGTTGACCTATAGAATTTTATAGGTCGACATGTTTTTAGCCGTTGGAATTCAAAAACCTGTTGACCTATAAAATTTTGTAGGTCGACCTATTTTTGACCGTTACAATTTAAAAACCTGTTGACCTATAAAAAATTGTAGGTCGACATGTTTTCGGTCATATGCATAAAAAATGTCTTTATGAGTAGTATTTTCAAACAATTAGAAGTATGATTATTTGAGGATAGATTTTAACATTTTATAACTCTAAATAATCGACTTCTAACCTATGAAGTCATCTTGTCTTCTTTTTGTCGATGTAGAAGCTTCTTCTTGTCATAAATCAAAATAACCATCGACGCTTCGACTCAACATTATGTACTTGTTTTATCAAGATAGATATTGTACTTGACATTGAATATGGTGTTATGATGTAATCAAACATGTTTTGACTTCTGCTACAATGAAATAAAGTTTTTGAATTTCCAAGTACTATTTTATATCTGTCTTGTTGTAATTTTACTGTTCTATATTCACTTAAAACCTCCATGGAAGTTAATGCATTCCCTTTGTGAGTGACATTAATGGACGTGGGGTGTTACAAAACACTTATGTCTTCTATTCCTTATTTTGCTGTTGGTTCTTTGATGTATGCCACGGTGTGCACGAGGCCAGATATTGTGCATTCGGTTGGTATGGTGAGTAGATATCTATCTAATCCGGGTAAGGCTCACTGGGATGCAGTGAAGTGGATTTTCAGATATTTGTGTGACACTTCTAAACTCAGTTTGTGTTATGGAGATGGCAAACATGTTCTTGAAGGGTATACCTATGCGGACATGGCTGGAGATCTTGACAGTAGAAAATTTACATCCGGTTATGTATTCACTTATTCAGGGGGAGTTATTTCATGGCAATCGAAATTACAAAAGTGTGTGGCTTTGTCTACAACCGAGGCCGAGTACATAGCAACTGTGGAAGCAAGTAAAGAGATGCTTTGGTTGAAGAGATTTCTTCAAGAGTTGGGTTTACAGCAAGAAGAATATGTAGTATTCTGTGATAGTCAGAGTGCTATGGATTTGAGCAAGAATTCCATGTATCATGCTCGCACCAAGCATATTGATGTTCGATATCATTGGCTGAGGAATGTTATTGAAGAAAACATGCTGAAGTTGAAGAAAGTTCATACAAATAAGAATGGTGCAGATATGTTAACAAAAGTAGTTCCTGGAAACAAGCTTGAAGTTTGTAGCAAGCTTGTGGGAATGAGTTTCAAGTGATTGATGTACGCAAATCTTCCCCATGTTGGGCTGGAAGGGGAGATTGTTGAGAAGTCCAGCCCACATATAAGTAGCAATATTTGTTGCTGGACATGCATTTGTTGTTTGTGGACTTTAGTTGAAAAGTGATAATATTTAGTCCTCATTTTTGAAGCCATATTTCCTTTGATCGTGTTTTGTCTTTTCTGGGAGACAAAACTGCTCCGCACACATTGTGCTTTTGGTTAGGTAGAGAGGTGTTTCTTTTGACAGAAAAAAAAAAAGTAATCACAACAAATGCATACACATATATTTGGAGAATAACACCTGGTCATGGGATGGATATAGAGAGCATTCTTTTGGATCTGGTTTTGGGATTAACAGCAGCTCTTGAAATCATGGCATCCATTTCAAGACAACAAGATCAGCTTGTTTAGCTCAGTTCGGGCTGATTCTCTCCATTCTTTAAGTGTTGTTAACAGAGTGGTTTTCATACTTTTATACTCTGTTTTTCCTTCTTATTGTTTTTTATAACTGTTGATGGGTAGTGAATCCTTGTAAACAGTTGTTGGGTTCTTTGTCCCGCAGTTTATCAATAAGAGAAGAGGGTGGACTCCGTAAACGTCCCGTGGTTTTTATCCTTCACATCGAAGGAGTTTTCCACGTAAAAATCTTGTGTGTTGCTTGCGGTTTCATTCCTTCAGCTGTTGCTTATTTTCTGCTACTGTTTCATTGCATATTTGGCTGTCCTTTTGGTGTTTTGACAGTCATCAAGTTTTCACTATTCAGTTTTTTGTTTTGCTGCTACTTGGACTTGCTCGTGATACATTGTGAGTATTGTATTGCACTACTATTAAATCCTATCACTTGACAGGTGGCATAGGCATTAATTGCAAAAGCCGGACCTGCCCTTTCAAAGCCATACTACCAACCTCCTATATGATGCAAATCCCATGAGACAAGTACCACTTTAACCTTTTGGTATCAAGTTAAATTTTGTTTCTCTACACCGTAACAGTTTCGTTTATCACTTAATCAAAATGTATTGCAATAAACGCTCTACATAACCAAAACAAGATATTTGAAATTAAAAACATACTTTCTAGCTGTTTATTCATTCTCGTTAAATCAGCATCTACACCAGGGATTATATCTTTCAGCAAACAATCCAATAAAAAAAACTGTATTCGACAAAATCTGTAATCTAAAAGTGGATGAACAAACTATAATAGAATCCTTTACAATATATTAGAAAGTTCAAGTTGAACAACAGCGAAAACCAAAATACATATTTCCCTCTGGGCAGAATACATAGAGAACTGAAATTATGGCACCCAGTAGCACCTAAAATTTAAGCGGATATACTTTAATCTTCTTTCAAAATCCTGCATGCAAACAAAGAACATGTAAGAACAAGGCGAAGATCAAAAGTTTATAGTTCTACCATAGCTTCAGATTTGATTGGAAAACGTAAATATCAACATTTACTTTTGAAGCCCGGTTTTATTGTAATACAGTTTGGCTTATAAGCATAAATATCAAATATCAATAAGTCAATTTGAGTTTAACGCAGTTAATTTGAAGTGACAACACAATTTTCTGGTTTGGTTATTATTTAAGTCAAACTTATTCAAGAACACATTGAAACCCACAATAAAATATAAACATAATTATTTTATTACATGATCACACACTTCTTACCGTTGGACTTTTTTGAGTGGTGTACCTCCAATGTTGTTTCCACACTCATTCCACCCTGTACTTTTATGATTTGTAGTACTTCGGACTAACCAAAATGATTGCTCTATGCAACGCAATCATACACTATATACGAGCATCAAGCTTTCAGTGCAGCGCAAGTACCGCAACTAGGACTATCAATGAATACTCGAAAAATCCGATATACATCCGCATTCGTATCCAAAAATACGTAATATATCCGTTATCCGATATGCAAATACAGATATCCGAAAATCCTTCCGAATATGAATATGGTTTTAGTGGTATCCGTATACGAAAAATATCCGTCTGATTTTATGACGCATGTATGTGTGCGTATATATTATATATATAATGCTTAATTTACACCTAAGCTTAACTTTATATATATATATATATATATATATATATATATATATATATATATGCAAGCGTTCCGTGGCATTTCAAAAATGGAGCACCCAAAAAAAACCCTGATTTCCACCTCTCATTTATATTAAAAAAAATGAGTGGGAAGTGAGAGAGTTAGTGGAAGGAGAGAGAAGGAAAGTTAGTGGGAAATAAATGGTGGAAAAGTGGTAGGCTAAACGGGTGCTCACTATTTGGAGTGTCATTGAACCTGCCTCATATTATATATATATATATATATATATATATATATATATATATATATATATATATATACACACATATATATATATATAACAACTAAGTTAATCTCAACTATTGGATTATAAAATAATGTTGTATTTTGTATTATTCAACATTTTAAATCATGTACGCATTTTATATTGTGGTATAATTATAATTAAGACATAATTGTGTTGTGTATATGTTTCTATGATTTATATTTTGTTTTATTTTAATCTTAAGGTGGTGTTTTTCATATTTTAGACACTATCTCTTTAAACATTTATTGTATGAAATTTATTTGACTGATGTCTTGCTTGTCATTTTAATTAGATGTATTCATCTTTTTAAAAAATATTTTATGAACCGAATTTGCATGTGAATGATGTATTTGTAAACTATTATTGTTTTATTTCCAAATATTTTCGGACAACCACATTTGATGTACATTTTTAAGTTTCGAATACGGATATTTTTGGATATTCGTATTCGCTAAGGCGGATACCTATGTTTTCCGATATCCAAAAATATCCACGGATATGGATACGGATACATATATTCTTAAACGAGTATCCATGGATATCGGATATGGATTTTCGTTTTTGGATACGGATTCAGATACAGCACTATCTGTATTCGACCGCATCCGTTTATAGCCCTATGTGCAACCCATGGATACGGATACAGATATTCTTAAACGAGTATCCATGGATATCGGATATTGATTTTCGTTCTTGGATACGGATTCAGATACAACACTATCTGTATTCGACTGCCTCCGTTTATAGCCCTATGCGCAACCCATGGCTGGTAACATACAACAGATATGAAAAACTCAAAGCACAACTAAAACAAAATCATGTTTTGAGTTACAAACCTTTTCAAGCATCCACACAATTCTCACAGGAAAACCATTGGGCTCTCTATCAATTGTAAAGAGCATAGTTTTATCAGCATTGTTCTATAATCGAGTCTTTGTTGTAGCACTGAAATCTAATTTGATGTTAACTATAGGAAAACAGATTTATTCTAGGTACAAAATAGCAAAGAGAAACTACATAGAAGACAGATAGTTATATTCGGTTTTCAGAAAGCATCAACCCGCTCTCAACATGTAGAGAACATCAGTGAGTTCTATCTATTGTTTCCATACAAATTTCACCTAAGACTCTCTCAAGCAAGCAAGGATAATAAATATGAGTTTTGATTAGCGTTTCTGTTATGTTTTCTACTATTAATTTACAATTTGAACCTTTTTAATCGAATCTGATTTGCACTTTTTGACCCAGGCATCAAGCATTTGGTGGCATCTTTGTAGCTAAAAATGGGAATTCATTCTTGTAGGCAGCACAACTTTAATGTTTGGAAACACACTGATCCTTCAACCAAACATATGACAAAATCAAACTCGAATGACTTTTGTTCTAACTTTTTTAAACCTTACCTAAGGGATCCGTTTATTTAATCAGTTTCATCATTATTTATCACTATGTTACCTACTACATAGAAAGATTCGATATGCAGAACGAAAACGTTACATGTTGCAAAACACAATAAGCTGGGGACAAACTTAACCGGAACGCAATATGCTTAGCCGGAAGACGAAACATTTTGAAAATGCCCTCTTTACATACAAATTTGTATAATACTGTATCCATTACGTATAGCTGGGCACAAAGTAAAATCATTCCTGTATACAAAAAATTATCATCAACATTCATTTCCAAATAATTATAAATTTGATTTTTATCAATTGAAACTAAATAAATAGGCGAAATGTTCAAATATTGTTGCAAAAATGCTAACATTGTGCTTTAGTTTTTCCTCCCTGAGACTCTTTTTTATAGTTTAAATGGTTGATTTTTTAAGTCACATTATGTTTTTACTTTGTCAGTTCTTGATGATGACTTTGTGTGCATGCACAGATGAAAATAGTTTCCACATATTGAGAAAATATTATCATCTTTGAATATATTATTATTATTACTATCATCGACATTTTTTCCCAACTAACTTGTTTTAATGTACTAGTTTATTTTTGGATAAAAATTACACGTGGAGAAAGAGAATATTTTAAAAATTGTTATGCATAAAAAAAAGGATTATGAGTACAAATGGAGAGTTCGTGAACGTATGTAGCTTATTTAACATTGTTAGGAGTGATTGGAAGCTTAAATAAAGTTGAAAACAACGCTTTCAGACTCTTTTCAAGGCTGATTTGAAATCATTATCCAGTATTTGTTTGAATTTTAATAGGAAATTATTATTACTTGATATTTTATATTTGCAATGTAAAATCGTTATTTTTTAAACCTACTTTTGTACACCGAAGATGTATGCAGATCCATCCCAAACCTCATCCCACCCCCTTCTGCCTAGGCCTTCAGGGTAGCACTTTTCAATTTTAATTTCTTTTGACATGGATTACTGCATGCTTCCTTGTATGTAAGATTGCCAAAATTAAACCGGTAGAGCTCGAACTCTTTCCCTCTGCTAAGAAGCAGAGAATCTCTACAAACTCCACTTGAGCTACGGACTATGGGAAATCATTATTACTTCATATATTAAATAATACATTTAAAATCATCAAATCAAACATCAAAATAAGAAGCAACATTTTAGAATACCCAGTTAAATGCTTCGGAATAGTAAATTCAACTATTCGAAACATCAGAATAAATGCACCGGATTGTGTGCGTGTAGTATTTCAAAATGTGGATGGATTGCGTTTTAGAACACACATACCAAAACAAAATACAACAGATGAAGCGTGAATTGTGGTAATAAATATATCTTAATATTCATAGTAAGTTCATGAATAGGTTTATTGACTTCCACCATTTCTCAAATGGATGTATCAACCTTCAATATTTTATCGAACGATGGATTGGATGGAAAAACTGTAAAAGTATTTTTGAAGAATATAGTGTCTCTGGATTTCGATATGATGCTCACCTCTATCTAATTATTATGTTATAAGACTTAAAAACCTATATTTCTTATTGTGTTGAGCGTATCCGAAGAAGTGACAACTTAATATCTGTTTTCATAATTTCTTCATTTTAGGCTTAGCAACTGAACAATAACCTTACAATCCCAAACTCTATGGTCGCTACCCGATCTAAGCATTATGTATGATATAGAAAATGCAGTACCTGTTATCCACTACCTCTATCCAATCTAAGTGTTATAATCCCAACATCACGCTGGTTTCTTATCTTCATTTTATACATTAGACAACTTTAGTACTTTGTTTTAAGTATGCATAAGGTGAATAACATACCAGGGCCAGCCTTTTGGTAAAGCAGCTGCACGTAAGTATTTAGAACACTAGAGAATTGCATCGCACCAATATATATATATATATATATATATATATATATATATATATATATATATATATATATATATATATATATATATCAAATTTAGCTTTAAAAAAACAAACTGCATGCAGCATGGAATGAAATTTGCAATGCGTAGGATTGGGAGCACACCACTAATCGACAACGACATCAGAATGAGGCAGTAGTTGTATCTTCCTCCACTTTAAATTGAAAAGGTGATAGCTTCTATTCATTTTTTGTTTCTACAAACCATATTTTTGTCTACTTAATCTGGGATATTTCATACTTTTAATTATTATTTTGGACTGGTGCAATGAATAATTTTTGATTGGGATCCTCAATACAAGGCATCAA
The DNA here is from genome assembly GCA_030737875.1 of Allium sativum. Classification (NCBI taxonomy): domain Eukaryota; kingdom Viridiplantae; phylum Streptophyta; class Magnoliopsida; order Asparagales; family Amaryllidaceae; genus Allium; species Allium sativum. Next base: position 146,052,512 of record CM060922.1, on the reverse strand, counting down.
TTGAGTAAATGATGATTCTTATATGAGACGATTCATAAACATTTGTTAATTTCGAATAATTGCTATTTTGGAATAATAGTAAAACAATCAAGTTGGACGGTTATTTGATTATACCAACATACATTTTATTCTGAGAATTCAACAGTCCAAGGTGAATGCGACGGTAAAACAGATGAAAACAAGCAAGTCGTTGGGGACAAATGACAACGTCATTGTGGAGATATGTACGATGATATTGCAACTAGTGTAAGAACATGCAATGGTCAAACTAGTGACTTTCTCATTAACATAAAATTACATCAAGGGTTGGTTTTGAATCCCTACATTATTATCCTAGCGATAGACGATGTCACGAAGGGTATACAATGTGAGATTCCATGATGTATGCTCTTTACCGATGACATGCTAATTGCTGAAAGTAAGATAAGGGTTGACAGACGACTAAAATTGTGGAGGCAGATTTTAGAATGAAAGATTTTAAGCTTAGCAGAACTAAACAGAGTATATAAAGTGCGAGTACAACAGTGTCAGATTAGAGGATGGAAATGTCACTTTAATCAAACAAGCAGCGTCCAAGAATGAATCATTTCAATGTTTTGGATATCAATGTTGCAATATGATGGAGAAATTGATGAAGATTTTAGCTTTAGAATTCGAACAATCAATGAAACGACTAACGTCTGACATTCCCTGTGATAGGAAAGTCCGAAAAAAATAAAAATTCAACAAAATGGCAATCAAACCTACGATGTTGCATGGTGCAGAATGTTGGCCTGCTAAAAAATAACAAGTGCAAAAGATAAGTGTAGCAAAGATGTGCATGCCACGATAGAGTTATGATCATACAAGACAAGACCCAATTGAAAATGATGATATAGAGCTAGTCCAACACCGCTTAAGATGGTTTGAACATCTCCAACTAAGACCTCCCAAGACACATGTGCCCATTGGAACTAAAGTCGCATCAAATGCTCAAAAGAGGGGTAGAGCCCGACCAAGGGTGGCATGAGAGGAAGTAGTAAAAATATACTTAAGGGATTGTAATATACCCGAAGAACTGATGTCGAGCATGAACGCATAAAAATTAGTGATCGATATACCAAAATCATGAGTTTAGGATTGATTTATGGGTAGTGTTATAAGCAAGGTTTGAGGTTCCGGCCATCCCGATTCGGTTCCGGTCGGAGGCGGGATGAAATTAGGGCAAAAACTCGTCCTGCTTAATCTCGGCAAAAAAATCAAAAAAATTCAAATCAAGCAAGATCGAAAGCAGAAAAAAGGCAATTGAATCGAAAATTACCTAAAACTAAAATCGACTTGAATAAGTTGAGAAAGTAGCCTGATTTCAAGCGATCGCCCGAGATGAAGTTGATTCGAAGGGAAGGTTATTTTTTCTAGAATCGACAACTGCTCCGCTAAAAGATTAAGCAAGATGGACTCGGTTTCAGAAAGAAAAAATGTCAAGAATGTTTCAGGGGTGATTTTAGGGTTAGATACTGCAGAGGATATTGACTGGGCCTATAAGATAAAATAAATGTACCTAGACCTTGTATATTAAATAAAGGAAGTAATGCGTCCATTCTATTTAATTGGACATGTTTCGTGTTGATGGTTCTAATTTAGGTTCTCATATAAGTTATAATATTTAAAATCGGATTTTAAAGCTTTACATTTAACTTTTAGATGCATTACGAAAAATCAAACTAATATTATGCCAATTAAGACAGAAACCGAAACTAAAACCGAAACCATCAAAATTTCAACCGAGATCAAAACTGAGTTTTTGAACCTTGATTATAAGTACCATAATCAAGAATTATGTTTGTTATTTGATACAGTGCACTAGCATTTGGTGGCATCCTTATGGTCCTAAAAGCATATGGTACATTTATATCGCTGAACTGGTGTTTTTACATGCATCTCATGTGCACGCACACAAACAGACACACGAGCACGCACGCGCGCGCGCACACACACACACACACATGAAGGACAGGAAATCTGCACGACTGTAATTTTCCTGTTATCCTAAGCAGAAAGGAGCACTAGGCACTGTAAAATCTAAAAAAGTGAAATGATACAAAGGCAACACTAATGAAAGCAAGAGGCAAAATGCTAATGACATTGTTAGGCATTGGATGTCAAAAAAAAAATATCCTTAAATGGAGCATAGCAGAGCCTTGGTAGAGGTTTAACTACTACATAGTCCTACCACAATCATATATCCAATCACCATTACCAGATTCACGTACGATTTTTATTAAGTGTTTAGGATCAAAGGCCAATTAAACCCACACATACATCGCTTATATTATCTTAAAAATAGATTTGGATGTTTCCTGTAATTTTATACTAATATAAGCTACAAGTATACCATCCAATTACTTAGTTACACCAGTTTAGGCATCATAACTTACTTGATTTTAATTTACAATATACAAGTCATCTACAACTTTACTGTACACTAGTAGAAGATTAATCAAGTTATCACGACATTCCATATTTTCTTAAGCACGGATTTTCAGAAAACACAACACACAGGAAAGTCAACTCCACGGTATCACACTTCTTTTGTTACATTCTTATGGAGAAACCACTAGTGCAAATGAAACTTAATATCATATTATTTATCTAACAATTCTGAAAATAGTATTTTTCTTACAGCAGCTCCTAACAAAAACCTTAACTTGAACAGTAAAGAAAATCCTAAGGCCCATTCATTATCAGGCTCAAATTCAAAACATATTGACTTAAACAGTCTAATTAGAACAACAATTTATAATGTGTTGTTACCTGGTAACATTCAGTTAAACCAAACATTCAGTTAAATGGACATAAATAATGTTACAAATATCATCTCACCATTATCAACGCATTCCACGGCTGCTGTTCAAAATTGACCCCAAAGTACCCAGGACCGCAAATGCCAAAAGTGGGCTGACGTCTAGAGTATCAAAAACTGGCGGAATGATATTCCTAAAAAGATTTAAATATGGATCACACAAATCCCTGATTGCAGATAAAGGCTGCTTATCCCATGGAATATTTGGAAACCAACTCAACAAAACCCTGACCATCAAGACACCAGAGTAAATATCAAGCCATTTAGCCATTCCCGAGGCTACAACAGTCAATGGAGTGTTCAGATATCCGCTTGGTCGGTCGCGGAGAGCAGCAAAGAAGAGAGGGGAGGAGAGAGAAAGGACGTTAGCGGAGAAATCGATGATTTGTGGGGGAGAAGGGATGTATTTGAAAAGGATGAGTTTGCAGATGGCGAATAGAGTGGTCAGGGTTTTGGTGGAGGTTGAAATTAGGGTTTGATGGGTCTGGGAACTATGGTTTTGGACGGTGGAGGAGAGGGACAGGCTGATTTGAAGGCGACGGTGGGGGAGTCTAGGATTACAGTTGAAAGAGAATTTGTGTGAAGGGAATATAGGGTTCGGGCGGAGAGTATGGGGTAGGACAATAGACATGTAGGAGGAGGAGAAAGTAGAAGCGGCCATGTCGCTGACCAGAGAAACGAAAAGGATAAGGGCGGAGGATCTGTACAAGTCGTTATACTTCGTAATGTTCTCCCATGACCTGTTTATGAACCAACGGGTGGGCTTTATTCCCACTAATTTTTCTCTTTTTCACATGGTTTGAAAAAATTACACATCTCCATCTTTTTTGTTTTCTCTCTCAAAATCATATTTGAAAATGTTCTTAACTGATCCAATGATCTAGCTCGATTGAAACTAGATTGTTATACAAAACTTGTTCGATCCTTATTAGGTTATTAGACTTACCCGCTTCGGTAAGAGCGAGATTAACACACAAATCTGGCTTGGACCTAACGAGAATATTACACGAACCTGACTTTATTGAAGCTTCTTTCATGCTTGTTGATCTTGAACATGATTTGATTTGATTTGAAGATGGGGCAATTTTAAAATAAAATAGTGGAATGTAAAAACAAAAAAACAAAAGACAAAAAAAAACAAAAAAAACAAAAAAAAAAAAAAAAAAAAGAAGAAAAAGAAGAAGAGTAAGAATGAAAACAATAATTTTTTTATTATTTATTAGGCCATTACGGGCTAGTTTTATTGATAATTTAGAATGGTATTTTATCTAACTATACTAAGCATATAATTTATTTTAACGAGAACAAAATCTTAGACATTCCACTCTAAAGTGTTGTAACACTTAAAACTTTGACTAGTAGATTTCCTTAAGAATACATACCCACCTTGGTTTGTGATATATGATTTCAAATATTTTATATTGAAATGATTCTAAATTTTATACAAATAACTTTCACACCAAACATAACATATTCATGAAATCCATGTAACAAGTATTTAAAATATGTGTTTAATAGACACGTACTACCATAAGTTTACAATCAAAGTTCTTTAAGTTTTTATATATAATTATTTTGAGAATGAGTTCTTTATTAATGACGCTAGAGAACAATAAGAACCTCAACTCTTTATAAAACATTGTCAGTATAATAAGAAAAAAGAGGACATCTATCATTATAAACAATAAAGTATAGTTCTACAACAAATAATGCAACGCCTATGGAGCTACTAAACCAAACAAAACAAAAACAAAAAAACACTACCACACAAACTTATGTCAAACTAGTCAAACCCAACGCGAAGTAAACCCTAAATAATTCTCCAATCGTAGTTATCCCAGGTAAAACTTAATTTTCCAACTTCGTGAAAAATCTACGTTATGTCTTGTCTTTCTATCCTTTCAGAAAATATTAAATGCAACTGAAATCAACATCTTTTTCGAGAAGCTTCTTCCTTTGATTGATATTATGTTACTTTTTTGCCAAAATCTGTTATCCCTCTCGAGCCAAATATGATGGATAGTCTTGATGTCGCCGCGAGGGTAAGATACCGGCATGGACCTTTCTAATAAAGCGACTGTTTATGAACATTAACCCATTATGCAATTCTAAAGTCTGTGATGGTTGTAAAGAGTACCTCATTCCAAAGATAACTATTGTATTTACGTTTGGAGTAAAGATGCGATGGTTTTCTTGGCCTTGCGTGAATAAAACACAGTCTGTTTCATCTATTTTCCTCATGAATCTGGGTGGTCTTTGGCAAGGCGATGGATATAAACATGCTTTGCATGCTATAAAAACTAATCTTTTTCGAAATATTTTTTAACCATATGATTTTTCCTCAATTCATCTCTAGATGTTGTAATCGAATTGTAACGACCCGTATTTTTGGCGATATAATAATTAATTTATTTAATTATTTATATAGGGATTTAAGAGAATTAAATGCCCGTTTAATTAAATTTTATTGAATATTTAATTAATATAATAATTTAATAATATATTTAATTTTGAAATAATAAGAATTAGCTGAAATGGCAATACGGTGTGAATTGGGCAATTCAAGATATATAATTCAGTTTGGAATTTGATTAGAGTAACGAATATATTATTTGAACGACAGTTTGAACGTATAATTTATATTATAATTATAATCGAGCTCGAAATGGCACGACAGTTCGCTATTTGGCGATTCGAATTTCAACTGAATATACAGGGTCCGTTTTAAATCGGATTTCTGTGAAACAAGAAACGTATGGAGCTGGTGAAGTATATTTTTCTAGTGGAAGAGAAAAATTGGGATTTCATTGTGTAGATTTTGATTTATGTCCAAATCAAATTTTAGAAAAGTCGTTATGGAATTCCTTTGAAATTTATTAATATATATATTTATATTATAAAAGGATTTTTTATATAAATCGAATATTGATATAACTGAGAACTTTGAAATATCGAGTTACAAATCCCAGTGGAGCTGTATGGTATTCCACTATGAATATATACGATAATATTTATTTTTAAATATTAAATTTAATTGTTTTTAAATATATTTAAAAGGGTTATTTAGAGCTTTAAAAATAGCCAGTTTTGCAAACGACCTCAGAATTCGACGAAACTAATTTTGTTGGATCTGCAATGTCAAATTATTGTTAGATTTCAATTTCCGTGATTTTTGAAGTCAGTGTGTGGCCGTACGGGATTTTAATGTGAAAAACAGTCGATAAATTGACCTTTAAAAATATGATGTGTGAGCAAACGAAGTCGAAATTCGACGAAACCAGTTTCGTTGGGACCGTAATGTCGAACTGTAGCTGCAAGTTCATTTTCGTGATCTTTGGATATTATATGCGATTACAGAAATTTTAGAGGACAAAGAAAAATAGTGTTTGCTTATAATTAATTATAATAATCGAATATTAAATTATTAAATCTATCCTATAAATAGATCCTAACACTCTCTAAGCCTAGACAAATTTCCTTTGGTCAAAAAGCATGGCCGTTGGTTTCTTTTAGCAATAAAGAAATTTGAATCCTCATAAAAATCAAAGGAAATTCAAATAAAATCTATAAATCATTATAGATGCATATATGGATTCATTAAACCATCCTCTTCCAACTGAGATGCGTTTCACTGAGTTCGACGTCAATTTCTGGTATGCGATATCGTACAGCATTGGGTTTCCTAGATCTAGGGGTTGCGGTTTAGTGAGATTAAGGTTTCGATTGAATAAAAGGTGATTGGATTGGTGTTTGTGGTGTTAAGGAGGTGCGTTGGTGTGAATTTGGTGAGGAATGACACCAGAAAAAGGGTCGCGACAGTGAGCCATTGTGCGTGGAGCCTGTTGCTCGAACACTATCTAAATGATGACGTCGAGCTTTGTTCTATAGGGGCGGATGTTATGTTCTTGCTGAGAGAAGGACGTTGGTGTGTCTGGTTTGTAAATTCATGAAATGTTGGAGGACGGAGAGTGATTCAAGAATGCGTGAATGGCAGTGAAAGCACCACGCGATTTTTCCAGGAAGAAGATGAATGAAAAGGGCCGAAGTGGTATTTCTTTTGAAATGGGAATAGGGCCGGGTTATTGTGGTAAAGCCCAACTCAAATTAAAATTAGCTTAATCTATTTCAAATACCTGTGTAACTTGTAAATTCAATATCTAATTCATATGTAAATGAAATCAAACAAAACAGGATCCGTTAGGATCGTATGGACGGTGGCTACACATGGAACCGACTGGAAGTCCATTGGAGCTCGTTACAATTTATAGCAAAAAAAATTGTCCATTTGAATCAATAGACGCAAATCGTTCTTTAACGGTTAACGCGAAATGTGAGTAAAACTAACCAACTCTGAACAGTTATATTTTGATAACGTATTTTTAGAACTGTTAATCATCTGTTGATTGCTGTGTGTTAACTGTTTAGTTGAATTGCTTGTGTATTGGTTGAAAGAATTAGATAACGATATATATATATATATATATAAAATCGTTAATAAAATATTGATTCTGTTTAACAGAATATTTCATATTGAAATGAACTCGATGTTAATTATGTTGTTTAACATCTGTGATGCAGGGAAACAGGTTGGAGGGACCCAACTAGGTTCCTCAATATATAAAATACTGTTTTGTTTCATATATGGTGTTATATAATGTGATATGAAATCTGTTGATGATTTTATATGTTTGAATGATACCGATCATTGTTATATGGTACATTAAATACCCTAAGAAATACTGGGATGTAAAAAGGGGATTTTCAAAGTATATTTTGAAAATAAATTATTTATATGAAATCAATGGATTTTATATATAAAAGGAAAAGGATTTTTTTAAAGGGAAATTATTTGTAAAACAAATATAAAGGAAATATATTTGTAAAACAAATACAAAGGAAGATATTTGCAAAACAATTAGAAAGAGAAATATTCGTAAACCATTTACAAATAAATAGAATAAAGGATTATCTATTTAGAAAATAAATAGAATAAAGGATTATTTATTTGGAAAATAAATAGAGGAGTTAATCGAATCGAGTTAATCGAATCGAGTTAATCGAACAGAGTAAATCAAATAGAGTAAAGCAAAATTAGAAACTGACTATAGATTAGTAAATTGAATGGTTTTCTAAGTGTCTATCTGATGTTGGTTTCGGCCTTCGGGATTAATACTTCGGGAATTTTTCTCATACTAGTTTACAGTCAGGGACTGATAGTTGTGGAATGATAGTGATATGTAAATAAACAATGGAAATGTTTTCCAGTGTTAATAACATATATTTTCTAAACATAGGAAATAAGGAAATGTGAATATATATATATATATATATATATGTTGAATGATGATTGATCGATATAATTTCCATCTGAAAATAATATCATTGTTTGCACACGTGTTTTTCTTTGATAGTTAACTCACCGACTATCGAAGTTTTTGTACATTTTAACGTTGTTAATATTGAGAGACCGGTTGGATTATTATCCAAAGAACCACTCTGTATTGCATAAGCATTGCGAATCATGTATGTCAAATAAATTGAAGACGGAGTAAAGTGCAAGGGTTGTTGTATAAGTCCTAGGTAGAGATTGCGTAGGATGGATGTACTGAATAGTGCCTTCGGTTTCTTTCCGTCCCAGAACTAACGTATATGGACGAGTGTCTGAAAGAGTATTTCCAATGATCGAATATGTTGGTCTGTATAAATATATATGGTTGCAACGGATTTATTCCCTTAGCATAACATCAAGAATATTTGTGCAAATCAATTAATGATTAACGCGTCTGATAATGTGGCATTCAAAGTGATCATGTTATCTGTGAATGGAAAGAAATCGTAGCCTCTAGCCTCACATCTGGAAATGACAAAAATCGGGCAGGCAGCATGGCTATGTAGGTCGCACTTATTAGGGTGTATAATCACCTGATCTAGAGTTTCATTTATTTCTAAAAATCTATTGTTGATGCTGTCCCATTCAGGAAACGGTTGCTGATCCCAACCATTGGTGATATACATTCGATACACTCAAGCGAAATGAGTGGTCGGTCATGTGTGGCTGGGTTGCAAAATGTTCTTGTTGAACCCAGTGTATTCCTCTCTAGAGGTACACTAGCGAAAGGTGGTTCAATACCTTGTCATAGTTGGAAATCCATTACCCAATACGTGCTTGCGATTTTGATTGTATAATATATATGTAGAACATGAGATGAAAGCGTTTCTGCTAGATGATTATTATATTGTGGTTGATAGACATTATTATAATATCAAAAGGTTTTGATATAAAGATATTTTTGGATTCTCATAAGGGAAAAACCCGTTCCGTTCTTATGAGATATCATTTAATGGCTCAAACTGTTTTAAACTGTTTTACTCATAACAGTTCCATGACTGACCTGGAGTTTATTTTGTTTTGTTTCCCTAAACTCTTGGGTACTTAATTTTATACGGGCAGTCAAGTAGTCAGGATTTTACAGATATACTTGGAGAGCTTGGAGTAGGAGGCTTCAGGATTATATAGCTATTTCCGTTGTGTTGTAAGTGTTGTACTCTGATAATGTTACTGTATACATATACTGATTTTATTTCAAGGATATGTTATCTTTATATGTTGTTCGTTCCGCTGTGAGATTCGTGTTACTCTAATGTTGTATCTTCTTCTTCTTCTTCTATTCTAAGTTTATATCTTATCTTTCCTCACCCTCTAATTTCTACTATTAACTTTCCGGTATTTTTCGATGCTTGGTTAGTCATCACTGAGTTTATGGCGATAACCAAAGTCCACAAAAACTGGGTCGTTACAGTTGGTATTAGAGCTTAAGGTTAAGTTATTACCTTGGCTCTGTGGCGTGACTCGATAGAGATGGGGTTAGTAATACCCTAGATTGAGTTTGAGTGTATATATACGAGTGAACGTATTTGTTATTTGATATAAAAATTGTTTTACATTGTGAAGATTTATTGGTTGAGTTGTTTGTGAATTTTGGTCGATCAGTTTGCTCTACTGTATCGATAGGAGTTTCTAAACACTCGAATACGATGAACCGACATGGTAGGTTTTGAAAAAAAGGGTAAATGGAATAATTTTGCCCAGATTATATTTTGATATAAAGGAATATACTAATATTTGAAATGTTAGTATATTGGATGTGTTGGTTGTTATTATAATCGAGTAAGATTATAAAAGTGAAATGGTTATAAATAACCAATCAAATTTCGTATAAGTGTTATGAGATTAAATCTGAATTGAATCAGAATTGAAATTAAAACCCTGGAAATTTGGAACAAAGTTTGTAAATAGACTTGGATTAAATATATGTAAATTTTAAGATCCTGGGAGATTTTAAATTGTATTCCAAGCATTTGTGAATGATATTTTGAACTGACTTCAAAATAAAAGTGTTTAAGAATGGTTTTGAAAGTGATATAGTATTGAACTCACTTAGATAGCTGGGAAATAACCCTGATGATGAATCGCGACATCATCAGTGTTCATTTTCAAGTTCTAAGTGACAGATTACTACTGTAATAACTCGGAAATCTGAGCCAATTTAAATTTTTAATTTTGGCGAATTTAACGGAATTTGATTATTTAAAATAAATTATTTTAAATAATAACGGATGAAAATTTATTTTTGACGAAGTTAAAACGAATAATTTTATTTTAATTATATAACGAGCCTGAAATGGCGCGGTAGTTTGAAAATTCGATTTCAAATTTCAAATGAATATACAGAATTCGTTTTGAGTTGGAATTGGACGAAACAAGAAATATTTGAATCTGTTTAATCATATCTTTCTAATGGATGTAAGAAACTGAGATTTCACTTTATAGAGTGTAAGATACGTCCAGTTTAAAATTCAGAAAAGCCGCTGTGGAATTTATATATATATTAATATATATAAAGCCCTTAAAAACGGAAATTTTGCAAACGACCTTCGTTTTCGACGAAACCACTTTTGTTGGATCCGGGACATCAAATTATTTCTAGGTTCCATTTTGCATAATTTTTGAAGTCAATATGTGAGCGTGGCGAAGTTAAACGTGTTTTGTCAGTTTCAGTCAATTTCGATCGACTGGAAAATAGCCATTTTTCAAACGGTCTCAGAATTCGACAAAATTAGTTTTGTTAGGACTGTATCGTCAATACGAAGCTATAAATAACTTTTTGGGAAATTTTAGAGTTAGTATGTGACCCCAGTAAATTGAAAAGTACGTTTATATTGAATATAAATTGATTTAAATTTTAATTTAAAGAAATACCTATCGAAACGATAGAATTGGCTTACTAGACATATCCCATTGTGTTCGGAATGGGGGTAATTAGCTAGGGGCGATAGTCATTGGGCTAGATTCGAGGTTAGAATTAAAGGGTAACTTTTTGGAGGACTAAAATAATTAAATATAAAATTATATAAACCAAGTCAACTCTCCCCTTCCTCCACTCATCGTTCAAACCCATGGAATAAATAAATAAAAGGGAACGCTGAGCAGATCCATCGCGTCGCTCCCCCATCGCCACCTCGACCTGCCACCGTGACGCCGCTGCTGGGACCCCCCATCTCCGTTGTCAGCCTCCGGTCGCTCTTCCCCTACCACGCCTTCTTCCTTTTCCCCCCTTCTCCGATGTACCTAAAACTCGCGCAACCCCTAAAATAGCTAACTCTGGCCACTGCACCACCCGCAGCCGCCACCAGGTGACCTGCCCCGCCTCCTACCACCGACAGCAACACCTCCGACGCCCCCTCCGCTGAAGAAATCAAGTACAGTATGTTTTTATATTTTTATTTATGTAAAATCCGATTTGAATTAGGTAAATCTTATATTTTTATTGAAGTTAAAGTTATGATTTTTACTTATGCAAATTCATGATTTTTAATAAAATAAAGTGGTGATTTTTAGCAAAAGATATGATTTTGATGATATGAACTTCAGTATAAAAATCGAATTTTTATATATGTAAAGGAAGTATAAAAATCGAATTTTTATATATGTAAAGGAAGTACAAAAATCGAATTTTTCTATATGTGAATGAAGTATAAAAATTAGATTTTTCATGAAGTAAAGGTTAGATTTTTATCTATAGAAAGATTAGATTTTTAAATGCGAAAAGATAAGATTTTTATCATATATGAAGTAACGATAAAGATGCGATTTTTATATACATAAAGATGAGATTTTTATTTTCACGAATAACATATAAAACGAGATTTTTAGTTATACTGATACCACGTAAAGATATAATTTTTATGCATGAAGTGGTATTATAAAAATGTGATTTTTTACGTGAAACCGCGTGTAACAGATCTCGTTGGAAGCATTGCAAAGATTTCCTACATATGAAGAGTCGTGGCGTTTGGTTTAGCTTCCTGGTGAGAAATCCTCACCTTTAATTTATTTTCTAGTTGAAATATAAACTAGGATGTAGACGGTGCTTAGCAGCACCCGACACCCGTTGTCCACAAACCATGGACTACTTGTTTGTTTGTTGTTTGTGTTGTGAAAATTGACTATTGGTGTTGACATAAAATATATATTCATGTGTTGAAATAAAATATATATTCATGTGTTGAAATAAAATATATATTCATGTGTTGAAATAAAATATATATTCATGGGTTGAAATAAAATAAATATTCATTTACAAATCGAATGATTTGTTTATGTACATGATTTGACTGATATTGATTGGGACGATAAATTTTACACATCGCCCAACTGCACAAATAAAATCTGTGTTTGTTGATTTGAAACCCCACACGGGTGTTGGGATGATATTTGGCGTACACTAATCCCAATTGTTTAGTGATATGTCGATCGTTTGATTGACAGGCTGTTGTAAGCGTTAAATATTTATATTTAATGCTTATGCAGTTGTGTGGTGCACTCTGGATGATGGTTGATTATTTATCGTTGCTATTATAAACATGTGTTGTATGGAACCCATATAAATAACATTATATGGTATTTGATTGGGTCTCATTCCAATTTAGAAAATAAAGAATATTATAAAAGAAAATTCATGTGTTGAATAGAATAAATAGTCATGTGTTGACGATACTCATGTGTTGAGAATATTCATGTGTTGAACGAAATATTTTAACAATAAAATTTACATCTTTATCATATATAAAATTAGAAACTAACTGGAAACGAGCTAAGATGAGTGGTTTTGTAACAACCCGTATTTTTAATAACATGTTATAATGTAAATCAAGGCAGAATTAAATTGTAAAATCTGAATCAAGGGAAACGGGCTGTGCCATTGCGTTCGTCTCGGAAAAATACGCGAAATAGAGTCCGAGTTTTCGAAAAACGGAGTCCGTATGACCAAGTTATGGCCCATTGAAGTTTTCAGAAAATTCCAAGCCCGAAAACAGTTCAAATTCGAATTCAGATTCGAATTGCAACCAAGGCAGAAAGGGGGGGGGGGGATTTTCCCGCCCCAGGCAGGGTCGACACAGGGGTCGACCCCCCTCCCCCAATGGGTCGACACCCATGTCGACCCAGGGGTCGACCCCCCCGGTCGGACCATTTTTCCTAGTGCACCATTTTGACAGGTTGGGTCTTGTTCTGGAAGTTTCTGACGGGGGTTGATGGCTCAGATTCGATTTAGGGTTAATCCTATGGCTAAAACTAATCCTAAACTCTATAAATAGACCCTAATACCTAGCCTAAATCATCATTAATCATTCCTACAACTAAATGCTGCCCAAATGTTCACTAATCATGGCCTCCACCTTCTTCATGAAAGCATGAGTGTCTCAAATCAATCTATGTCATAAAAGATCCATCTTTCTTAAGTAAAAGAGCCTTCTTTCTTTGTCATTGGAGTTATTACTTCTTGTTTCAAGGCGTTTAAGTGGAGCTTATTATTTTCTTTGCGGATTTTGCTTGTGGCTTCGTCTCAATCTTTATATATATATTGATCTAGATCGCATAACCGCTCATTGTAAGCCCTATACTACTCTTAAATTCTAACTATGAAGTTAAATGTTACATGTTGCAAGTTGAGTTTGGGCCTAAGTATGATATGTGCTTTGATTCGAACATGTTATGCATATGTTTACCCTATGCAAGTTTGTAAAGCTATCACCTTGACCTTGTGCATAGAAAGCTATGACCTTTGATTTGAAATGTTGCATTATGCAACATGAGAACCCTCATAACCTTTATGATAACTTGCATATAATGTTATATGCGAACTTCTAGCCATCATCCTATGTCATTTATGATCATGTTTCACCTATTTGCTTAAATTCAATATTATGCATGTTTTGAGGCCTATGATGTAATATGCAAGTTTATGAATATATCTATGTCTCATATGCCACCATGTTTAACTTGTGGCCAACCCTATTACCTTATGCCCTTTTGTCATATTTTTGCCAAGTTCCCTCTTTTAATCTATGTAATGTTATGCGAAACGTTCATGCGATGGGAATGCGTTGGGTTGGGTAATATTAATGACATGAAAACATGGTTTTAAAATATGACATGAACATTGACTTGTGATTATGTTTGTAAACATAATGATGGACATGACACTTAGAAAATATGAGTGTGGCCAACTCGAGGTTGGGTTGAGTTTGTAGCATAAATCTACCCGGAACCGACCGGCTCAACTAGTGGCTACAAACAATAGGACCCAATGTGAGTAGTTGGTCATGTTGTGCTTAAACCTGAGGTTAGACTAGGTTGTGGTGTAAAGCTACCCGGACCCGCCCGGCTTAACTAGTAACCACAACAAGGTCTAATGTGAGAGGTTGGGTGCATTAAACTAATGAATGCCACATGGTAGGGTTAAGTCATGGACCACTTGAATACTTAACCAATTAGACATGATGGGTTGACGCGGTTAAGTCATGAACCTTGGGTACACTTAACCAACTTGATACTTGATTGGATGGGGTTAACCACACTTAACCCACTAGAAAACCCTAGTTACGTGGTCCTTCTCAACAGTAACCCACTAGGGAGTATCGGATACCCTAGGGACTAGGCTAGGGTGGGGCACGATTACTGGGCTGGAGTGTAGGCGACCAAAAAGACGGCAAAAGTAGGTGCGCCATAGTAGATTCCGACGGACCATAGTCGTGCACATTGTCCGGGGATGAAAGACAGACTTGGGCACCAGTAGGTTTTGACTGTGCGTGCTTGTTTCGTGTCAGTGGTTGACACCCTAGGGCCGGATACACCCTAGGGTGGACCTAGCACAGTCGACTACATTTCATGTTTGGACCGTATGACACCGATACACGACGAGTTAGGCTGATATGGAGCCGATCGACTAGACCGAGTAGTTGGACCTTGATTTAGGTCATCTCATGGGTTTGGGCCAACATTGGGCTAAGGGATCATTTCTTGTTTATACTTGACATGGATTGGAATACTAGTACACACCTGGTGCAACTTAACCTTGTATATGCGATGCCACACTTGATCTATCTTGTTAACCTTTCACCATGCCTGTTATCACCCTACATCTCATCTCTGTTTTACATGTTCAATTAACTTTATTAGTTCTTATACTAATAGTAGATAGGACTTACCAGTCTTTTTGACTGACCCGTTTTCTTTCGCCTCTTTTCTTCCGTTTCCCCCCCAGGTTTGCAGGGTGGGAACACTGTTGCTTAGCTAGATCTTTTGCTGCTTTTCTGGATAGCTCACGTATGGTTTGAGCATGCTATGGCCTTATGCTACTTTGGGGATAGTTACTTTTTGTTTCTTTTTCAGTTTTCAGTTTATGTTCTAGACTTTGTTTTATGGGAAAATAATGAACAAGTACTTTGATGTAACTTAACTATGGTTTTGAAATGCTAGTTTTATCCAATGCTTTATTTACTCTGTTTTTACTTATATGTTCTGTCTTGTGATATCTGCATGCATGTTACCTCGTTTAACGCCCCTCCAATGCCAGTGCCCTTGCAAGAGTGGTATTGGTAGAGGTGGGGTGTTACATTTGGTATCAGAGCATAAGGTTTACAAGATTTGAGCAAAAGGTTTTTAAAACTTACCTTTTGAAAAACTATTTCAAAACCAATTAAGTATTTTCCAAGAAAAGTCTAGTTATTTTAAAAGGCTACTCCCCAAAAGCCATTAGCACTATCCTTCGTTTCCTTGTTCTAAATCTATCTTTTCCTTTTTCAGTATGGCCGATCTTAACCTTCCCGAGGGAGTGACCATTCCCGGATGGTTCCAGAGGTACTTGGAAGCTAGGGCCAACAATGTGGGCCCAGCAACCACCCCCACCGTAACTGAGGTCCCTCCTCCTCCTCCTCAGAATCCACAAGCGGATTTCGCTAAGATTTGCAAAGACTTTAAGGCGATGGGTGGCAAGAATTTCATTGGGACGGAGACTTTTGTGGAGGCACGAAATTGGTTGAAGGAAACTGAGGATCTCTTCGCTATCTTTGATGTGGAAGACCATAGAAAGGTTTTATTGGCAGCATGGCTATTAAAAGAAGAAGCTGCTTATTGGTGGGAAGTCACCAATGCTACTGGACCTATAGAGACTTGGGCCGACTTTAGGACGAGGTTTGGGCTTAAATTTCTATCATCAGCTGAGGCGAATCTGCAATTGGAGAATTTTATATCTTTGAAGCAAGGGACATGACAGTGAGGGAGTATGTGAATAAGTTTAACCAGCTTGCTCGATTCGGTTTGGACATGGTTAATACTCCCCAGAAGAAGGCTTTACGCTTTGCACGAGGATTGAATGAGCCATTACAAGGTTTAGCCCTATCTCATATACCCATGGGGGCCACTTTCGAAGGTCTAGTAGACATGGCATTGCTTCAAGGAGACGATAAGAATGGCAAGAAGGAAGTCAAGGCTAATGAGACTCAAGCCAAGAAGACAGACTCCAAGTGGGGAGGAAATCAGAGCAATCAAAACAACAAGAACAACAAGGGCAACAAGGCCAAGGCAAAGGACCCAAGAAAATGCAACTTCTGTGGGATTATTGGACACATAGCCAAGGATTGCAGAAAGAAGAAGAGGAAGTTGGGCGAATGCTTTCATTGTGGAGAGACCAGACATTTTAGCAAGGATTGCCCCAAGAAGCAAGGGCAGAATTAGTGTGCAGGACCTTCTGGAGGGCAAGTGCATGCTCTCAACGCTGCTCCATTTCAGGACCGAGGTAGTATTTCTGTAGAAAGTCTTGTTTATATTTCTGATTATCCTGTTCGCACCTTATTTGATTCTGGCGCATCGCATAGTTTTATTTCTTCTGATCTTGTTGAAAGTTTGCACCTAAGTACTAGTCTAGTTGAGGATCCCGTTAGTGTTTCAAATCCAATTGGGGGTTCCGCCCATTTATCTATGATTTGTGTGGATTTGAAGATTTATATCTTGACCGTAGAATTCACGTGTAATGCTTATGTTCTCGGGTTCACGGGATACGGATTGATTTTGGGCATGGATTGGTTGTCCAGTTATGGAGCCATTCTCGATTGTGAGCATAGGGTGGTGAGGCTCATGACTCGCCTCGGTAATACCCTAGAAATTTCTTGTAACCCTAGAGGTCCCGTCATGTTATGTTATCTTGAATCTCTTGACTCGTCCATCGATGATCTGCAATCTGTAAGGGTGGTCCGAGACTATCTTGATGTTTTTGAAGAAGTTAAGGGGTTACCCCCTAAACGAGAGATAGATTTCCGCATTTATCTAGTCGATAATGCCAAGCCAGTATCATTGTCCGTCAGGCACATGGCCCCACGAGAAAGAAGAGAGCTCAGTAAGCAAATCAAGGAGTTGCTTGAAAAGAATTTTATTAGGCGAAGCATTTCTGAATGGGGTGCTCCGGTGGTACTCGCTACTAAGGCGGATGGTTCGCTTCGTCTATGTGTTGATTATCGAGAATTGAACAAGCTGACAAAGAAGAATAGGCACCCATTACCAAGAATTGATGATCTCTTTGACCAGCTTGTAGGTGCTTCTATTTTCTCTCAGCTTGATCTAGCCACCGGATTCCATCAGCTTAGAGTGGCTGAGGATAGCATTGATAAGACTGCGTTTAGGACTCCAGATGGATTCTTTGAATGGCTTGTCATGCCATTCGGTTTGACTAATGCACCCGCCTACTTCGTTGATTTGATGAGTAGGGTGTTCAGGGAGTTCCTTAACAAGTTCGTGGTTGTCTTCGTGGATGATATTCTGATCTTCTCAAAGGATGAGGAAGAACATGTCAGACATCTCAAGGAAGTGATGGATACGCTTAGGGTGCATCAGTTGAAAGCCAAGTTCTCCAAATGTCATTTTTGGAGAAGGGAAGTTCGGTTTCTTGGACATATAGTTTCTAAGTAAGGCATAGCGGTGGATCCCGCGAAAGTGGTTGCAGTTCAAGACTGGAAGACTCCTAGGAATGCAACCGAAGTAAGAGGCTTTCTCGGTCTGGCGGGCTACTATAGGAAGTTCACCAGGGACTTCGCTAAGATTTCGGCCCCTCTTACTAAGTTGACGAAGAAGAACTTAGTTTTTGCATGGGACTTAGAGTGTGAGCTTGCTTTTCAAAAGCTCAAGAGGGCCCTTACTACAGCCCCAGTTTTGGCATTACCCGATGGCGGTAAGATGTTTACCGTGTACACCGATGCATGTGGCACGGGGTTAGGTGCTGTTCTAATGCAAGAGGGAAGAGTGATATGTTATGGGGGTAGGCAACTTAAAGTTCATGAGAAGAACTATCCCACTCATGATTTGGAATTGGCGGCGATCATCTTTGCTCTCAAATCCTGGCGCCACTCTCTTCTAGGCGAAAGGTTTGAGTTATATACTGATCACAAGTCACTCAAGTACCTCTTCTCGCAGAAAGATCTGAATTTAAGACAGCAAAGGTGGATGGAATTTTTGGCATCATATGACTTCGAGATAGCTTATACCCCTGGCAAGGGTAATGTTGTGGCGGACGCACTAAGCAGAAGTAGGTTGACTTTGAGTCCCTTGTTTGTTGAGATGAGGAGCCTAGAGTTCTTGGCAACCTTTGATTTTACAACAGCTGTTGAGTCGATGACGGGTTCATTAGCATCCCTTGAGCTTAGACCCACACTTCTTGATCAAGTTGGGGCTTCGTAGAAGGAAGATCCACAGATAGTCGAGGTCATGGACAAGTTGATTCGTGGTGAGACGTCTAGTCACCTTGCTAGATATACTATTGATGATAAAGGTTGGCTAAGGCGTGATGGAAGGTTATGCGTTCCACAAGTAGGAGACTTGGTGCATAAAGTTCTCGAAGAAGCACATCACTCGAAGATGACTATACATCCTGGTGGAGATAAGATGTATAGAGATATGAAGCGCATTTTCTTTTGGGCCGGAATGAAGAAGGATGTGGCAGAGTATGTTTCAAAGTGCATGGTGTGCCAACAAGTGAAAGTCGAGTCAAAGAAACCAGGTGGGCTATTACATCCGTTGGAGGTCCCGCAATGGAAGTGGGAGAGTATTTCTATGGATTTTGTGGATGGATTGCCTAGGTCAAGGAAAGGGAATACAAGCATATGGGTCATAGTTGATAGACTTACGAAGAGTGCTCATTTCATTCCTGTAAAGAGCAAGAGGACCGCATCATGGCTAGCATCTATTTATCTTCGGGAGATAGTGCGGTTGCATGGAATACCTTCTAGCATAGTTAGCGATTGTGACCCAATTTTCACTAGCCAGTTCTGGAATAGTCTGCAAGAAGCGATGGGTACGCGATTGAATCTGAGTACAGCCTATCACCCCCAGACGGATGGCCAAACCGAAAGGGTGAATAGAGTGCTAGAAGATCTTTTGAGGCTTTGTGTTCTTGACTTTAGTGGTACTTGGGAAGACCACCTTCCTATTGTAGAGTTTGCTTATAATAATAGCTATCAAGCCAGCATAGGGATGGCACCATTTGAAGCTTTGTATGGAAGGCCGTGTAGGTCACCATCTTGTTGGTGGGAGACAACAGATAGGCTTATACTTGGGCCCGATATGATACGGGACACATCCGAGAAAGTTGAATTGGTGAGAAGACGGATGAAAGCGGCCCAAGATAGACAGAAATCCTATGCTGACAAGCGAAGGGCAGATTTGGAATTCGAAGTGGGAGACATGGTTTTCGTGAAGGTTTCCCCTTTGCGTAATGTGGTTCGTTTTGGAGCAGTTGGGAAACTGGCACCAAGGTTTGTAGGACCCTTCCCTATCATAGAGAGAATTGGAAAGATGGCCTATAAAGTGGAATTGCCCGAGAAGCTAGCAGGAGTGCATAAAGTCTTTCATGTCTCGCATCTCCGAAAGTGCCTACATGAGTCCGCTGAGGTGGTTGAACCAAGCATTCTTGAAGACGTGGAGGTAGAGAAAGAGGCAACCTTGAGAAGAGCTCTGATTCGTATCTTGGGAACAGAGATCAGGAAGTTAAGGAATCGAGAAGTCAAATTGGTGAAAGTTCAGTGGAGTGAAGCCGATGAAGATGCAACTTGGGAAACCGAGGAGAAGATGCGTGGGCTTTATCCATTCCTTTTTGAGGGTACATTCTCAATCTCTTTTCCTAAGTAGCATATCTTCCTTTTTGATATCCATGTTTATCCTGCTTATCTTGTTATCTCGTTAACCTTGTCATGAGAACCTTAGGTAGAAACCCTTTGGATGAAACATGTATTTGAAACATGTTATGCTTGATGTTTGCAAGTGGTTGCAAGTGTTTGCAAGTGGATACTCGTGGATGCATGATACACATTAGGCACTAAGATCGGCTCACACACTTTCATGTTGCATATGCATGAGTGCTTATACTTATTCATGGATGAAACTTGTTATGCTATCACGTGGATGCTGCATATGAATGAATGTTATGTGCACACATGTAGAGATTATAAATTATGTTAGGAATTTGCATACATATGGACTCATTTCACTAACATACTTTGCATTAAGGAGGTTTACTGAATCAGTAACCGCCTGATTTTCGCATTAGATAAGTACATATACACACACCTTTGCATATGATCATACAGCATTTAGAATCTTTTAAGGACAATGGCTGCACATGGATGATGTTTTGAGTAGATGAATGATGGATGGTAGGATACCTTCTTCCTAACTTGGAGATTTCGGGGACGAAATCCTTTAAGGAGGGGAGAATGTAACAACCCGTATTTTTAATAACATGTTATAATGTAAATCAAGGCAGAATTAAATTGTAAAGTCTGAATCAAGGGAAACGGGCTATGCCATTGTGTTCGTCTCGGAAAAATACGCGAAATAGAGTCCGAGTTTTCGAAAAACGGAGTCCGTATGACCAAGTTATGGCCCATTGAAGTTTTCAAAAAATTCCAAGCCCGAAAACAGTTCAAATTCGAATTCAGATTAGGCAGAAAGAAGGGGAAATTTTCCCGCCCCAGGCAGGGTCGACACAGGAGTCGACCCCCCCCAATGGGTCGACACCCATGTCGACCCAGGGGTCGACCCCCCCGGTCGGGCCATTTTTCCTGGTGCACCATTTTGACAGGTTGGGTCTTGTTCTGGAAGTTTCTGACGGGGGTTGATGGCTCAGATTCGATTTAGGGTTAATCCTATGGCTAAAACTAATCCTAAACTCTATAAATAGACCCTAATACCTAGCCTAAATCATCATTAATCATTCCTACAACTAAATGCTGCCCAAATGTTCACTAATCATGGCCTCCACCTTCTTCATGAAAGCATGAGTGTCTCAAATCAATCTATGTCATAAAAGAGCCATCTTTCTTAAGTAAAAGAGCCTTCTTTCTTTGTCATTGGAGTTATTACTTCTTGTTTCAAGGCGTTTAAGTGGAGCTTATTATTTTCTTTGCGGATTTTGCTTGTGGCTTCGTGTGTTGAGAATACTCATGTGTTGAGAATATTCATGTGTTGAATAAAATATATATTCATCTATTGAAGAAAATATTCATTTGTTGAATAGAATAACGAAATTATTGAAATATATAAAGCCGTGTTGATTAGATATGCGCCATTTTGACGCGAACGATATTTATATCGATTATATTCGTTTTTATAATGAATATAGAAAAGGAAGTGATTTCAAAATATAATGTTTTGAATATATTATCATTTATACATCGATGATATAGAATATTCAATTTTGATTTGAAATTGAATATGAAGTTGAAATCGTTTTTAAAACGAAGTTAAAACGATTTATAAAATACGTTTTGAATTGAAATCAGCGAAGTATATATTATATATTATATATTATATATTATATATTATATATATATAATATAATGGCCTGAATAGAACGCACCGCGCTGCGGTAGTTCGCGAATTTCAACCATTGACTTCGAATTGACGTTGCGGGAGATCCGACCGTCGGATTCTCCTAAAACCGGAACCGTTGGATTCGTATCGAAAAGAGCTTTCTAACGAATATTTGAGATTTGAAATCTAATGGTTGGATTTGGAATTATGTCCAAATCAAATTTGGAAAAGGTCGTTGTAAGTGCAGTTCGATGGCCGTTGGTGGAAATCGACTGTACGGGCGTTGATAAAATTATTAAAAATAGTAATAATTTGTGTAAAATCATAAGAGATGATTTGGAAAGAATTAGGATGAAAAATTCCATATTTGAAAAGATAAAAATAGATTTTTATCAAAATGAACTAGTTTGAACTAGAATTATAATCCATTTATTTTTGAAATAAATAAATTGGATTTGAAAGGGTTTAAAAGTAACCATAATTTCCGATAATTAAATGGGAATGGAATGGAATTCGATTTGGTAATAATCGAAGTGAATTTTTGTAGAGGAAGACAACTAATATATCTGGAATTTAAAAGGCTTGGCCGTTATTCCATTTATATTATTATTCGGATATGGAAGTTCATATCGATTATATATATCGATTTGTTTTCCATGAAGATTCCATTGTTAATGTAATGTGATTTTAGGTTGTCGTGAATGGTATCTTTAATAATACTGTTCTTAGACCCAACGGAGTTAAGAAAATCAGAAATTAACTAGAGATTAGTTAAGTTGAATGGTTTCCTGGGTATTGATCTGATGTTGGTTTCGGCCTTCAAGGTTATTACTTAGGGAATGGTTCACTTGCTAATTTACGGTTAGGGGCTGATGGAATAGAATGTGATTATGGGTTTATCGTGAACCGTGTTTTAAATGACATTGGTTCTTTAATCCAGTTAAAGACAGGATATGATTTCCCAAGTTAAACAATCATTAATAATGATTTTTGGGAAGATTAAAACTAAGTGGAGTTTTAATGAATCTTTTATTAGATTGAAATGATCGAAAATGGAGTGTCACCAGTTTTGCTCCAGGCAATAGTTAAATCTTTAATTAGTTTTGAACGTGAAATGGTAATTGAATTTACCGATAACACCGTGGTGTTAGATATGAAGTATGACCAGTTTTACTTCATGGGATGAATAGGTTGGGATTGGGAAATAAAATAAATGATTGCTTTGGTGTGGTTCGCTAATCCCGACTAGTTTGGATTGATATTCAGAAGAAGATTAAAGAATAAATTTAAAGAATTTATCTTTGATAAAAATAATGGGAACCTTTCCCAAAGTATAAGAATATTTGAATAAAAGAATATTCTGAACTGGAATGAGGCGTATGTTGTGTTTGTGTAACCCTTGTTTATTATATACGCGAGTTATTCAGAAAGACTGGGTTTATCCCATTCTGAATAACTGATTTGCAGTGGTGTCGAGGATGAAGACGGTGGTCGAAGACCGGAGGTTTTCACATTGTTTGGTTGATTACTGATGATCTTGATTGGGCTGTACAACCAAGAGGAGGGAATCAGTTGGTGATCGTCCAGACGTACTTGGAGATCGATGGATGTGCGAGGTACAAGGTGCCTCCGGTTTCGTTCTGACCCAGAACGCACTTGTATGGACTGTGTGTCTAACATTGGATTTTGCTCTGTGTTGATTGATCTCTATTAAATATACATCTGCCTGGTGAAGGGGAATTTATTCCCTTACTTCACCCTTCTCTGAAACGTATGGGATCAGTGGGTGTATATCGATAGACATCAGTTGCATGGTGTGAATTGCCTGTGTGGCAAATGATCAAGGGTTTTATTTGAAAGCAAAGTCTTGTGGTTGATGATCAAAGCACGACCTGTGTGGCATAGCTTTGTGTAGCGTTAATTCGCGAGCCTCACACCCCGGTTGTGAACCAAAAACGGGAGAAGGACCTCAGGGAGGGTATGTGTTTCCTTCTAGCTAGGGTGTTGTCAGTGACCTACCAGCCCTGACATTTATATTATTTTCACCTATGTGGTTGTTGCTATTGCGAGGCGCCTCGGATATATCGGTGACTATGTGGAGCCGATGGAGTCATTTGGCTCATTTACGCCCCAAAGGGCAGGGAAACGCAGTGTTCAGGCATTTTAATCCACATCGGTAGACCTGCCCTGACGATCCAAAGGCTTGACTGAGTACTTTCCTGAGGGGCGGGCTAGAGGCTCTTGAATCGGTAGAGGACGATCCCTTGCCTCGGTTCACAGATGGAAATCCAACTTCCAAAACGTGATTTTGCGGTTTTGATTGTAGAATCTATATATGGCGACATAGTGGTATAGGGCACTTATGCCGCCTATGATTGATACTTATGATTGAAATTGTTTTGACACTATACACTTATAGTACTATCAAAATAATCTGTTTTAAACGTATCAAGCATTCTTTGGCTATTATAAGGTAAAAACTCTATCCTTCGGCTTGCGTTGCATTGTGTGATGGGACTTGGATCTTATAATAGCTTCATTGTTCTTTATTTAGCATTGCGCCGTTGTTTTATGCACTGGTATTCTTGGGAGGAAACCCGTTCCGTGTTATACAGCGTGGTCCCTTGATTTACCTAACTTTAAAATAAAGATTAATAACTATTTTAGTTCTCACACTAGTCACGTGACTGACCTGGAGTTTATTGTTTTAACCTAAACTCTGGGTGCCCTTATTTTCGACACGGGCAGCTAGTAGTTTTGGTTTTGCAGATTTATATTCACAGGATCCTGATTTACAGTTGGAACGATATCCGGAAAGCTCTGTATCCGTTTATCCCTTTCAGTTGTGTATTGTATTATTTTTTCGCTGCTACGAAATGTATTGTAATCTCTGATATTTACTGAATGTGTAATATTGATTTATACTCTGTATATTCTTGTATTCTGATGGAATTGTTGTAATAAGCAATGAAATGTTCTTTTGTTTGTGTTCTGATTCCTCTTGTCCTCAATTCAATCTGTGATTTCCCGTAATGGGGATTCAGGTCGTTTCATTGTGGTATCAGAGCTCTGGTTTACAGAGCTCGAGAACAGGACACGTTAGAACCAAACAAAAGAATTCATCAGAGATTGGATTAGTAATATCCAATAAGAATGACTCTTTAGAGACAGGATCAGTAGTATCCTAGAACGAGTGTGAAGAGTATATTTTTAAAATGGAAACAAATTTTGTTTTGAAAATTTAAATCAATTATTCGTATTTGATTATTTATTTTATATTGAATTTGGACAATCCAATATATAAAGATTTTGCATGTACGTCTGATTCACGGGTATTCGAAGTTTTAATATACTGGATAGATATAGAATCACACTCTAGTCGCCCGGGGACAATTCTGGTGATGCGGCCGCATCATCCGTATTTATGTTCGAGTGCCAAAAGTGGGATTTCTATATATTTCCAATTGACTGGTGTGAGAACCAAAATTAGATAGGGTCTATTGTTGTGATTTGGCATCAAAAATCTGATTTTTGGACTATATATTAAAGTTATGTGATTGAAAAGATAATCAACTAATTGATTGTTGGTTGTGTTGTTTGATTAATTAAATGTTGAACCTTTAGCCAAATTGAACCAAAAAGTGAATTGTATTGAAAATTTATTGCATTTGCATGCATATACATGTACTTACATTGAACAGGTCATAGCAAGGAGGCTAGAGAAGAGGAATAAAATTGTTTGCCCGACAAATAGGTACATGTTTATTGTATTTCTTTGGGTTTGGATGATTTTAGGAGCCGATTGGCTAGCCGCTTGGCTGTTTCTTTTTCTTTTTGGATTGGTGAGGGCCATGAGAGGCTATTTGAAATATCCTGAAGCTCCTGGTGCAGGGGAGGTTATGGCGAAATTTTTCAAAAATTTAGGGTGTTAGCCAAATTTTTGAAAAATTTGAAAAGTTCTTAGAAACTGAAAAGTTGAAGAACTTAAGCCATAATGAAAATAATGAAAGTTGAGTTGATTAGTTAAACAACTTTCGGCTTTGCTCCTTTTTGGGGACGAAAAGTTTTAAGTGGGGGTGATTATAATAACCCGAAAATTCGAGCCAATTTAAAATTTTATTTTGGTGAATTAAACGGAATTTGATTATTTAAAATAAATTATTTTAAATAATGACGGCTGAAAATTTATTTTCGACGTAGTTAAAACGAATAATTTTATTTTAATTATATAATGAGCCTGAAATGGCGCGGTAGTTTGAAAATTCGATTTCAAATTTCAAATGAATATACAAAATTCGTTTTGAGTCGGAATAGGACGAAACAAGAAATATTTGAATCTGTTTAATCATATCTTTCTAATGGATGTAAGAAACTGAGATTTCACTTTATAAAGTGTAAGATACGTCCAGTTTAAAATTCAGAAAAGTCGCTATGGAATTTATATATATTTTAATATATATAAAGCCCTTAAAAATGGAAATTTTGCAAACGACCTTCGTTTTCGACGAAACCACTTTTGTTGGATCCGGGACATCAAATTATTGCTAGGTTCCAATTTGCATAATTTTTGAAGTCAATATGTGAGCGTGGCAAAGTTAAACGTGTTTTTTCAGTTTCAGTCAATTTCGATCGACTGGAAAATGACCATTTTTCAAACGGTCTCAGAATTCGACGAAATTAGTTTTGTTAGGACCGTATCATCAATACGAAGTTAGAAATAATTTTTCGGGGATTTTTAGAGTTAGTATGTGACTCCAGTAAATTGAAAAGTACGTTTATATTGAATATAAACTGATTTAAATTTTAATTTAAAGAAATAGCTATCGAAACGATAGAATTGGCTTACCGGACATATCCCATTGTGTTCGAAATGGGGGTAATTAGCTAGGGGCGTTAGTTATTGGGCTAGATTCGGGATTAGAATGAAAGGATAACTTTTTGGAGGATTAAAATAATTAAATATAAAATTATATAAACCAAGTCAACTCTCCCCTTCCTCCACTCATCGTTCAAACCCATGGAATAAAAAAAAGGGGAAACGCTGAGCAGATCCATCGCGTCGCTCCCCCATCGCCACCCCTACCTGCCACCGTGATGCCGCCGCTGGGACCCCCATCTCCGTCGTCAGCCTCCGGTCGCTCTTCCCCTACCGCGCCTTCCTCCTTTTTCCCCCTTCTCCGATGTACCTAAAACTCGCGCAACCCCCAAAATAGCCAACTCCAGCCACTGTACCACCCGCAGCCGCCACCAGGTGACCTGTGCCGCCTCCTGCCACCGACGGCAACACCTCCGACGCTCCCTCCGCTGAAGAAATCAAATACAGTAAGTTTTTATATTTTTATTTATATAAAATCCGATTTGATTTAGGTAAATCTTATATTTTTATTGAAGTTGAAGTTATGATTTTTTACTTATGCAAATCCATGTTTTTTAATATAATAAAGTGGTATTTTTAGCAAAAGATATGATTTTGATGATATGAACTTTAGTATAAAAATCGAATTTTTATATATGTAAAGGAAGTATAAAAATCGAATTTTTATATATGTAAAGGAAGTACAAAAATCGAATTTTTCTATATGTGAATGAAGTATAAAAATTAGATTTTTCATGAAGTAAAGGTTAGATTTTTATCTATAGGAAGATTAGATTTTTAAATGCGAAAAGATAAAAAATTTATCATATGAAGTAACGATAAAGATGCGATTTTTATATACATGAAGATGAGATTTTTATTTTCACGAATAGCATATAAAACGAGATTTTTTGTTATATTGATACCATGCAAAAATTTAATTTTTATGCATGAAGTGGTATTATAAAAATGTGATTTTTTATATGAAACCGCGTGTAACAGATCTCGTTGGAAGCACGGTAAATATTTCCTACATATGAAGAGTCGTGGCGTTTGGTTTAGCTTCCCGGTGAGAACTCCTCACCTTTAATTTATTTTCTAGTTGAAATATATACTAGGATGCAGACGGTGATTAGCAGCACCTGACACCCGTTGTCCACAGACCATGGACGACTTGTTTGTTTGTTGTTTGTGTTGTGAAAATTGACTGTTGGTGTTGAAATAAAATATATATTCATGTGTTGAAATAAAATATATATTCATGTGTTGAAATAAAATAAATATTCATGTGTTGAAATAAAATATATAGTCATGTGTTGAAATAAAATATATATTCATGTGTTGAAATAAAATATATATTCATGTGTTGAAATAAAATATATATTCATGTGTTGAAATAAAATATATATTCATTTAAGAATCGAACGATTTATTTATGTACACCGATTTGACTGATATTGATTGGGACGATAAATTTTACACATCGCCCAATTGTACAAATAAAATCTGTGTTTGTTGATTTGAAACCCCTCACGGGTGTTGGGATGATATTTGGCGCACACTAATCCCAATTATTTAGTGATATGTCGATCGTTTAATTAACAGGCTGTTGTGAGCGTTAGATATTTATATTTAATGCTTATGCAGTTGTGTGGTGCACTCTGGATGATGGTTGATTATTTAACGTTGCTACTATATACATGTGTTGTATGGAACCCATATAAATAACATTATATGGTAATTGACTGGGTCTCATTCCAATTTAGAAAATAAAGAATATTATAAAAGAAAATTCATGTGTTAAATTGAATAAATAGTCATGTGTTGACGATACTCATGTGTTGAGAATATCCATGTATTGAAACTTATCATGTGTTGAACGAAATATTTTAACAATAAAATTTACATCTTTATCATATATAAAATTAGAAACTAACTGGAAACGAGCTAAGATGAGTGGTTTCCTAGGTATTGATCTGATGTTGGTTTCGGCCTTCGGGGTTAATATTTAGAGAATCGTTCTCTTACAAATTTATGGTTGGAGTCTGATTAAGAATTAAACAATAAAAATCATAATTTTATCAAATATATTAAATAACAAAATACTCATGTGTTGAGAATATTCATGTGTTGAATAAAATATATATTCATGTGTTGAAGAAAATATTCATTTGTTGAATAGAATAATGAAGTTATTGAAATATATAAAGCCGTGTTGATTAGATATGCGCCCTTTTGAAGCGAACGAAATTTATATCGATTATATTCATTTTTATAATGAATATAGAAAAGGAAGTGATTTCAAAATATAACGTTTTGAAAATATTATCATTTATATATCGATGATATAGTATATTCAATTTTGATTTGAAATTGAATATGAAGTTGAAATCGTTTTTAAAACGAAGTTGTAACGATTTATAAAATACGTTTTGAATTGAAATCGGCGAAATATATATATATTATATATATATAATATAATGGCCTGAATAGAACGCGCCGCACTGCGGCAGTTCGGGAATTTCGACCATTGACTTCGAATTGACGTTGCGGGAGATCCGACCGTCGGATTCTCCTAAAACCGGAACCGTTAGGTTCGTATCGAAAAGAGATTTCTAACAAATATTAGAGATTTGAAATCTAACGGCAGTATTTGGAATTATGTCCAAATCAAATTTGGAAAAGGTCGTTGTGAGTGCAATTCGATGGCCGTTGGTGGAAATCGACTGTACGGGCCTTGATAAAATTATTAAAAATAGTAATAATTTGTGTAAAATCATAAGAGATGATTTGGAAAGAATTGGGATGAAAAATTCCATATTTGAAAAGATAAAAATAGATTTTTATCAAAATGAACTAGTTTGAACTAGAATTATAATCCATTTATTTTTGAAATAAATAAATTGGATTTGAAAGGGTTTTAAAAGTAACCAGAATTTCCGATAATTAAATAGGAATGGAATGGAATTCGATTTGATAATAATCGAAGTGAATTTCTGTGGAGGAAGATAACTAATATATCTGGAATTTAAAAGGCTTGGCCGTTATTCCATTTATATTATTAGTCGGATATGGAAGTTTATATCGATTATATATATCGATTTGTTTTCCATGAAGATTCCATTGTTAATGGAATGTGATTTTGGGTTGTCGTGAATGGTATCTTTAATAATACTGTTCTTAGACCCAATGGAGTTAAGAAAATCAGAAACTAACTGGAGATTAGTTAAGTTGAATGGTTTCCTGGGTATTGATCTGATGTTGGTTTCGGCCTTCGGGGTTATTACTTAGGGAATGGTTCACTTGCTAATTTACGGTTAGGGGCTGATGGAATAAAATGTTATTTTTTGTTTATCTTGTATCGTGTTTTAAATGACATTGGTTCTTTAATCCAGTTAAAGACAGGATATGATTTCCCAAGTTAAACAATCATTAATATTGATTTTTGGGAAGATTAAAACTACGTGGAGTTTTAATTAATCTTTAATTAGATTGAAATGATCAAAAATGGAGTGTCACCAGTTTTTCTCCAGGCGATAGTTAAATCTTTAATTAGATTTGAATGTGAAATGGTAATTGAATTTACCGATAACACCGTGGTGTTAGATACGAAGTATGACCAGTTTTACTTCATGGGATGAATAGGTTGGGATTGGGAAATAAAATAAATGATTACTTCGGTGTGGTTCGCTAATCCCAACTAGTTTGAATTGATATTCAAAAGAAGATTAAAGAATTTATCTTTGATAAAATTAATGGGAACCTTTCCCAAAGTATAAGAATATTTGAATAAAAGAATATTCTGAATTGGAATGAGGCATATGTTGTGTTTGTGTAACCCTTGTTTATTATATACGCAAGTTATTCAGAAAGATCAGGTTTATCCCATTCTGAATAACTGATTCGACGTGGTGTCAAGGATGAAGACGGTGGTCGAAGACCGTAGGTCTTCATGTCGTTTGGGTGATTACTGATGATCTTGATTGGGCTGTACACCCAAGAGGAGGGAATCAGTTGGTGATCATCCAGACGTACTTGGAGATCGATGGATGTGCGAAGTACAAGGTGCCTCCGGTTTCGTTCAAACCCAGAACGGACTTGTATGGACTGTGTGTCTGACATTGGATTTTGCTCTGTGTTGATTGATCTCTATTAAATATACATCTGCCTGGTGAAGGAGAATTTATTCCCTTACTTCACCCTTCTCTGAAACGTACAGGATCGGAGGGTGTATATCGATAGACATCAGTTGCATGGTGTGAATTGCCTATGTGGCATGCCTAACCGGGAAATGATCAAGGCTTTTATTGAAAAGCAAAGTCTTGTGGTTGATGATCAAAGCACGGCCTATGTGGCATAACTTTGTGTAGCGTTAATTCGCGAGCCTCACACCCTGGTTGTGAACCAGAAACGGACCTCAGGGAGGGCATGCGTTTCCTTCTAGCTAGGGTGGTGTCAGTGACCTACAAGCCCTGACATTTATATTATTTTCACCTGTGTGGTTGTTGCTGTTGCGAGGCGCCTCGGATATATCGGTTACTATATGGAGCCGATGGAGTCATTTGGCTCATTTATGCCCCAAAGGGTCGGGAAACGTAGTTTCAGGCATATTAATCCACATCGGTGGACCGACCCTGACGATCCAAAGGCTTGACTGAGTACTTCCCTGAGGGGCTGGCTAGAGGCTCTTGAATCGGTAGAGGACGATCCCTTGCCTCGGTTCACAGATGGAAATCCAACTTCCAATACATGGTTTTATGGACTGGTATTCTTGGGAGGAAACCCGTTCCGTGTTATACAGCGTGGTTCCTTGATTTACCTAACTTTGACATAAAGATTAATAACTGTTTTAGTTCTCACACCAGTCACATGACTGACCTGGAGTTTATTGTTTTAACCTAAACTCTGGGTGTCCTTATTTTCGACACAGGCAGCTAGTAGTTTTGGTTTTGCAGATTTATATTCACAGGATCCTGATTTACAGTTGGAACGATATCCGGAAAACTCTGTATCCATTTATCTCTTTCAGTTGTGTATTGTATTATTTTTCCGCTGCTATGAAATGTATTGTAATCTCTGATATTTAGTGAATGTGTACTATTGATTTATACTCTGTATATTCTTGTATTCTGACGGAATTGTTGTAATAAGCAATGAAATGTTCTTCTGTTTGTGTTCTGATTCGTCTTGTCCCCAATTCAATCCGTGATTTCCCGTAAGGGGGATTTCGGGTCGTTTCAACTACCAAAGTTATTGTTTTTGAATTGACTTGAGAAAAGCAAGTCGTTTTGAATCTTGAAAAGGGAAGTTTGATTTTCGATATGGTAAACTATTTAAAACTCCCCGGAAGATTGTTTTGAATTAAGAACAAATTGAAAGAAAATTTGCAAAAGCAAATTGAAATTAAAATAAAGCCAGTTAAAGTGGTAATTGAAAATTGAGTTAGAAGAATGTTATCGAGAAATTTGGATTTATGTGATCAAAATTTAAAATGGAACCAGATTAGTGGAGTTAAGAGTTTGGAATTGAAATGAAACTCGAGTTTGAAATGAAATTCGACTTTGGTATAAGCGAATGATTTGGTTTGAGAATGAATTGATTCGAGTTTGGTTGGGATAACATTGGTATATTTTGAATTAACAGCAGATGGAAGTGATAAATTTGATATGCCCGACAAAAAGGTACAAGTTTATATTTGGTATAAGCATGAGATTTATGAGCCTGTTTGGCACGCCGCTAGGCTGTTTGATTTTCTTTTGGGTTGAAGAAGGCCCAGAGAGGCTAGTTGGAGTTTGAACTATTGACCAATAAAAAGGAAGTGCTGGCAAATTTTTTCGAAAATCCCGGGTGTTAGAAAATTCTGAGGATTTTTGAAAATTTTCGTTGATAAGAATTAGTTAATATTAAATTGGTTTAGTTGAAACTGAAGTTAAGAAGTGAACAAATAATTTTTAATCAGTCAATAGGATTTGTTTTCTACCTTAGCAATTTCGAGGACGAAATTATTTTAAACGGGGAAGAATGTAACGACCCGTATTTTCGGCGATATAATTAATTTATTTAATTATTTATATGGTGATTTTAGAGAATTGAATGGCCATTTAATTAAATTTTATTGAATATTTAATTAATATAATAATTTAATAATATATTTAATTCTGAAATAATCAGAATTAGCTGAAATGGCAATACGGCATGAATTGGGCAATTCAAAATATATAATTCAGTTTAGAATTTGATTAGAGTAACGAATATATTATTTGAACGACAGTTTGAACATATAATTTATATTATAATTATAATCGAGCTCGAAATGGCGCGGCAGTTCGCTATTTGGCGATTTGAACTTCAACCGAATATACAAGGTCCGTTTTAAATCGGATTTCTGTGAAACAAGAAACGTATGGAGCTGGTGAAGTATATTTTTCTAGTGGAAGAGAAAAATCAGGATTTCATTGTGTAGATTTTGATTTATGTCCAAATCAAATTTTTGAATAGTCGCTATGGAATTCCTTTGAAATTTATTAATATATATATTTATATTATAAAAGGATTTTTATATAAATCAAATATAGATATAACTGAGAACTTTGAAATATCGAGTTATAAATCCCAGTGGAGCTGTATGGTATTCCACTGTGAATATATATGATAATATTTATTTTTAAATATTAAATTTAATTGTTTTTAAATATATTTATATATTTAAAAGGGTTATTTAGAGCTTTAAAAATAGCCAGTTTTGCAAACGACCTCAGAATTCGACGAAACTAATTTTGTTGGATCCGCAATGTTAAATTATTGTTAGATTTCAATTTCCGTGATTTTTGAAGTCAGTATGTGGCCGTACGGGATTTTAATGTGAAAAACAGTCGATAAATTGATCTTTAAAAATACGTTGTGTGAGCAAACGAAGTCGGAATTCGACGAAACCTGTTTCGTTGGGACCATAATGTCGAACTGTAGCTGCATGTTCATTTTCGTGTTTTTTGGGTATTGTATGTGATTACAGAAATTTTAGAGGACAAAGAAAAATAGCGTTTGCTTATAATTAAATATAATAATCGAATATTAAATTATTAAATCTATCCTATAAATAGATCCTAACACTCTCTAACCGTAGACAAATTTCCTTTGGTCAAAAAGTACGGCCGTTGGTTTCTTTTAGCAGTAAAGAAATTTCAATCCTCATAAAAATCAAAGGAAATTCAAATAAAATCTATAAATCATTATAGATACATATATGGATTCGTTAAACCTTCCTCTTCCAACTGAGATGCGTTTCACTGGGTTCGACATCAGTTTCTGGTGTCCGATATCGTATAGCGTTGGGTTTCCTAGATCTAGGGTTTGCGGTTTAGTGAGACTAAGGTTTCGATTGAATAAAAGGTGATTGGATTGGTGTTTGTGGTGTTAAGGAGGTAAGTTAGTGTGAATTTGGTGAAGAATGACACCAGAAAAGGGGTCGCGACAGTGAGCCGTTGTGCGTGGACCCTGTAGCTCGAACACTATCTAAATGATGAAGTCGAGCTTTGTTCTATGGGGGCGGATGTGATGTTCTTGCTGAGAGAAGGACGTTGGTGTCTGGTTTATAAATTCATGAAATGTTGGAGGACGGAGAGTGATACAAGAATGCGTGAATGGCAGTGAAAGCACCACGCGATTTTTCCAGGAAGAAGATGAATGAAAAAGGCCGATGTGGTATTTCTTTTGAAATGGGAATTAGGCCGGGTTATTGTGGTAAAGCCCAACTCAAATAAAAGTTAGCTTAATCTATTTTAAATACCTGTGTAACTTGTAAATTCAATATCTAATTCATATGTAAACGAAATCGAACAAAACAGGATCCGTTAGGATCGTATGGATGGTGACTACACCATGGAACCGACTGGAAGTCCATTGGAGCTCGTTACAATTTATAGCTAAATAAATTGTCTGTCTGAATCAACAGACGCAAATTGTTATTTAACGGTTAACGAGAAATGTGAGTAAAACTCACCAACTCTGAACAGTTATATTTTGATAACGTATTTTTGGAACTGTTAATCATCTGTTGATTGCTGTGTGTTAACTATTTGGTTGAATTGCTTGTGTATTGGTTGAAAGAATTAGATAACGATATATATATATATATAAATCGTTAATCAAATATTGATTCTGTTTAACAGAATGTTTCATATTGAAATGAACTCGATGTTAATTATGTTGTTTAACATCTGTGATGCAGGGAAACTGGTTGGAGGGACCCAACTGGGTTCCTCAATATATAAAATACTGTTTTTTTCATACATGGCGTTATATGATGTGATATGAAATCTGTTGATCATTTTATATGTTTTAATGATACCGATCATTGTTATACGGTACGTTAAATACCCTAAAAAATACTCGGATGTTAAAAGGGGATTTTCAAAGTATATTTTGTAAATAAATTATTTATATAAAATCAATGGATTTTATATATAAAAGGAAAAGGAATTTTTTTAAAGGGAAATTATTTGTGAAACAAATATAAAGGAAATATATTTGTAAAACAAATACAAAGGAAGATATTTGCAAAACAAATAGAAAGAGAAATATTTGTAAACCATTTATAAATATACAGAATAAAGGATTATCTATTTAGAAAATAAATAGAATAAAGGATTATTTATTTGGAAAATAAATAGAGGAGTTAATCGATTCGAGTTAATCGAAAGGAGTTAATCGACCAGAGTAAATCAAATAGAGTTAAGCAAAATTAGAAACTGACTAGAGATTAGTAAATTGAATGGTTTTCTAAGTGTCTATCTGATGTTGGTTTCGGACTTCGGGATTAATACTTAGGGAATTGTTCTCATACTAGTTTACAGTCAAGGACTGATAGTTGTAGAATGATAGTGATATGTAAGTAAACAATGGAAATGTTTTCCAGTGTTAATGACATATATTTTCTAAACATAGAAAATAAGGAAATGTGAATATATATATATATATATGTATGTTGAATGATGATTGATCGATATAATTTCCATCTGGAAATAATATCGTTGTTTGCACACGTGTTTTTCTTTGATAGTTAACTCACCGGCTTTCGAAGTTTTCGACCATTTTAACGTTGTTAATACGGAGAGACCGGTTGGATTATTATCCAAAGAACCACTCCGTATTGCATAAGCGTTGCGAATCATGTATGCCAAAGAAATTGAAGACGGGGTAAAGTGCAAGGGGTGTTGTATAAATTCTAGGTAGAGATTGCCTAGGATGGATGTACTGAATAGTGCCTTCGGTTTCGTTCTGTCCCAGAACGAACGTATATGGACGAGTGTCTGAAAGAGTATTTCCAATGATCGAATATGTTGGTCTGTATAAATATATATGGTTGCAACGGATTTATTCCCTTAGCATAACATCCAGAATATTTGTGCAAATCAATTAATGATTAACGTATCTGATAATGTGGCATTCAAAGTGATTGTGTTATCTATGAATGGAAAGAAATCGTAGCCTCTAGCCTCACATCCGGAAATGACAAAAATCGGGCAGGCAACATGGCTATGTAGGTCGCACCTATTAGGCTGTATAATCACCTGATCTAAAGTTTCATTTATTTCTAAAAATCTATTGTTGATGCTGTCCCATTCGGGAAACGGTTGCTGATCCCACCCGTTGGTGATATACATTCGATACACTCAAGCGAAATGAGTGGTCGGTCATGTGTGGCCGGGTTGCAAGATGTTCTTGTTGAACCCAGTGTATTCCTCTATAGAGGTACACTAGCAAAAGGTGGTTCCATACCTTGTCATAGTTGGAAATCCATTACCCAATACGTGCTTGCGGTTTTGATTGTATACTATATATGTAGAACGTGAGATGAAAGCGTTTCTACTAGATGATTATTATATTGTGGTTGATAGACATTATTATAATATCAAAAGGTTTTGATATAAAGATATTTTGGATTCTCATAAGGGAAAAACCCGTTTCGTTATATGGCGTGGTCTTATGAGATATCGTTTAATAGCTCAAACTGTTTTAAACTGTTTTACTCATACCAGTCCCATGGCTGACCCGGAGTTTATTTTATTTTGTTTCCCTAAACTCTTGGGTGCCCAATTTTATACGGGCAGTCAAGTAGTTAGGATTTTACAGATATACTTGGAGAGCTTGGAGCAGGAGGCTTCAGGATTATATAGCTATAGTTATTTCCACTGTGTTTTAAGTGTTGTATCTGATAATGTTACTGTATACATATACTGATTTTATTTCAAGGATATGTTATCTATTATATGTTGTTCGTTCCGTTGTGAGATTCGTGTTACTCTGATGTTGTATCTTCTTCTTTTATTCTAAGTTTCTATCTTATCTTTCCTTACCCTCTAATTTCTCCAATTAACTTTTCGGTATTTTTCGATGTTTGGTTAGTCTTCATTGAGTTTATGGCGATAACCAAAGTCCACAAAAACCGGGTCGTTACACGAATCTTTCCCATATTTTGGAATGTGTGAAAATCAAGCGATGTGCAATTGCCCAACAACCCATAGTATCATATGATGGAATGATAACTTGTTAAATAAAATTCTTTGCTTACGTGTTTCCAAAAACATCTCTGGATGTAGATTATTATGATAAATGACGTAGTTTACATTAGAATTTTTATTTGTAAACATGCCTCTATTCCAATCTAATTAACCAACCAATGATTTATGGTTTATCGAAGAATTAAAACCACGATGAAGTTGTTTAACCATTAACAATAATTACGTGCATTAGTCTATTAGTAGTTTCTTTTTCCCTCTGCATTTATCTCAGAGCGTATGAGAGTTTATATATATACTACTACCACCCAGAATTGTTGATTATGTAAATACGTACTTCCGATCTACTTTGTCCATTAGAAGTCTTTATTCAGTAGTTCCATAATAATTGAGTGATGTTGTTTTCTGAAGATCTTTAAGTAATCATAGACCAATGCTGCCTTCCGATTTAGGTTTACACAAATCTTTTTCAGGCTATTTTATGTGATTTGTTACTGGAAAGAAGTTTGCATACACAGATTCGATTTTATTTGACACTAAGCTTGAGAATTGATAAATTAGTTGTCTGAACAACAAAATGGGATTTATTGTGCTTTGTGTCAACTCAATCCCACCTCTATGGACAATAAGCTATTGTCCCAGTCTTCAAATTTCTGACATAGTTTACTTATAAATGGAGCACAATTGGATGAGTGAATGGTATCGATGGATAACGGCACTCTGCCATACCCAAAGCTGATAAAATATTCTCTTTATTTGATGTATTTGCGCTAAAAAGACTTCTGATTTAGTTAAGTACAAATCTCAAATATTTGAGAGAGGTCATCGATATATTCTATATAATAACTGCATTTGTTGGTGAAGCATCCAACGACCTGAAATTTTGACATTTAAAAAACATCATGTTAGATATAGAAATTTTAAATAAGATTGTTAGAAATCAAATTTTTATTTATTTAAAATGTTTTTGGATTCAATTGATTATAGTGAAATGAAATCAAGTTGTAAATTAGTAATATATGATTTTTATTGGAATTTAAAAAAAAAATTCATGTCAAGTTAAATTCGTAATAAAGATTAATTAATTGAATTTAACTGAAATTAAGTTGATGTCAAATTTTGAATTTTAACGGTAAAATTCAATTTGTATTTTTTTTTTCAAAAAACAAATAAATATATAACAAAAGGGAGAATCTAGCAATTCTCTAACGGCTCACAAAAACAGTTTCTGCAGAAATGGCTAAAGAAAAGTTGTGTACGCACACAAACAATAGAAACAAAACAAAATTACAACTCAAATACAAGAGTCGACCAATTGAAACAAGAACAAAGGCCAGCCAATCAAATCCTCACTATCTAGGCACCAATATTAAGGGCGATGCCAAAGTCTCCACAGCTCAACAGATCTCGAACAGAGAGCCAGGACAAAGGAAGGGCCAAACAAAGAAGCCAACTGACAAAGTCAAGAGTCTCAAACCATAAGCTCCAACTCCTTAAACTCCATAAGCTCCAGCTACAATACAACACCGCCAACAACAAAGAGACCCAGAGAGACTCAATCCCCAAGTACCTATAAATCCATGTCCTGCAGTACCAGCAAACAACATAAGTAAAATGGAGGGAGGGGTGAGGAGAAGGTGAAGACACCAGGGAGGAGCCCAAACACAAAGGGATCAACAAATTCCCACCCTGGGAGGAGTCGGTACCGATGTAACACCAAAGGTACCAACCAACCTCCTACAGCGGGAGTCAATTGCTACCTTGAAATGCCTAACACTAAACGCAAGGAAAACGTCGTTCCTTGCCCTTCGGATAATAGTAGAAGGATCTATAGGCACTTCGTCAAATATATCATTATTCCGTGCGCACCAAATATGCCAGTAAATTAGAAGGGATCAGACGAAAAAAGATCAAACAAATAGATTTACTTGAGATGCCAGTCCACAAGAGTCTCAGTAAATCTATAAGCGAAGTGGCATTACCTCAGCAACCAACAAAATTCCCGAAATAATTTTAGATAGATTTGGCACAAGAGCCAAGGAAAAAAATGAACAATGGATTCCAAATAACCAGTACTGCAGCATGTGCAATGGGAAATGATTGCCAACCCTCTACAGGTTCTCATATATTGGTAACCCATCATGCAGGGTTTTCACATAAATAGATAGAACTTTAGAGGTAGTCGGACATCCCAAATATAAGAGAAAAGACGGAGACGTAGAGCCGGTGTCCTCGCCGAATTCCATGCCGCCTAAATCAAAAAGGGAATTTCGTCCCAATCGGTTCAATCACCATGAGAATTAGAGAAGGCCTTCACGGATTGCATCCATTTCCATATCTCACTAGAGTGGGACGGGACACTAGTGTAATTCGCTCCCAAAAGCCTGTGGTACTTAGCATGGAGGAACGTTGCCCACAGGGAATCGTTCGCTCTAAACCTTGCCTACAATTTGCAAGCAAAGGCAGTACGGATGCCTTTAGGATTATAGAGGCCCAGGCCCCTCTAACTTTTAGGATGAAAAATGATGTTCCATGAAATCTAATGGTGACGATTAGCGTTGTCCTTATTTCCCCAGAAAAAGGACGAATCCAAAGATCGGTAAGAACAAAATAAGGATGAAGCAGGAGTCATAACATCAAAGACATGCGATCCTTTAGAGTCTAGAACAGACTTTATGAGAATAAGTCTACTTGCCTGAGAAAGAAGAGTCGCATTCCACTGGATGATCTTTCCCCTGGCTTTGTTAGTCAGGGGATCGAAAATGGCATTGAACTTCCTACCTCGATATAAGACAATTTTGAGATAAGGTAAGGGAAGAGAGGCTGCCTTGAAATCTATGAAGGTCTCAGTTAACGATATTTTTCGTCAACATCAGAGATAGGTCTACGGAAGTGGACCTAAGGAGAAAATGGGTTTATTTAGCTTTCAGGAGTCTGACTTAGTTCGTCGTATCCTAGATATCAAGGTTTGGAGCCCAAAAGATTAGTTACTCTTCCCTCAATGGGGTGACAATCACACTTAAACGACTCAAGAACCAACAGTTATCTTGGGACAAGGGTTCCTTAAACACAACCCTCGATAAATAGGCTAAACGGCATATAGGAAGGGGTTTTGCGAAAGCTCCGCGGAAGGGTCTAAGCTTAAGTAGGAACCCGCGACCATGTAGAGAGCATACAGTGTGTTGTATAGGAGATAACTAAGAAATCACATAAGAACATATGCTAAGTGCCGATCCGCTCTTTATTGATATTTGATTTGGAGTACGTGAATGATTACAATAGAAATCCCCAAATTAATTTAGAAATTAGGGTTTACTCTAGATAAAAAGAGTACAAGAATGAGAAATGAGAAATCGGTCGCCAAAATGAGACACCTGGAGTCTTTTTTATAGACAAATCGGGGCCCCTTTTGCTATTAGGCCAGCAGAAGCCTCTGTCGGCCGCTTTTCCCTTTGGTCCCGGTTGTTTTAGCTCTCGACCTCTCTTTTGGCCTTGCTTATTGCTTTCTAAGGTACCAGTCTTGACTCTCAGAAGAATGGTTTCAATTACTAAAGCTTTTCTTAGGAGTTTCTTCTATCTTCTTTGCATCAATACCAAGCCTGTCGTTATGGATAGTTTTAGGGAGGCTTTGGGCTTCCGGACGAAGGCTTCCCGATATGGTCTTTTGATATGAATTCTTGGTTCTATTAACACTTCGTGGAGCTTGTCTTCATGATTCAAGTGAATGGTTGTTGGGTCCGCTACCCCTATCTGTATCGACATTAAGTAGATTAGTGTGGATAGCTTGTCTCTCTTTGAGGTTTCGGCTTGCCTTTCGGTAGATTCCTGAAGTGTATCTTGGCTTTCCAGAGGGTTGCTTCCGGTGCTTTATTAGTTGTTTACTATAGGGGCCTTCCGGCGATCATCTAATAGGGGTCCCGGTGGCTAGTTCCCAGATAATTCTCTTTTCTTTAGTGATGCGTCGGTTGCGTAGTTCTTGGATTGTTCCCTTATGCTTTTGATTCTACCTTCCGCTTGGCTTTTTCTTTCGGAGGATTCCTTGATGCTTGTGGCAGCCGACTACCGCTTCATTGTCAGCCTATTTCAGAGTTAATTTTGGTAGTAACGTTTTCTCCCTTATAAAGGGGTAATTTTGACTTTTCAAGTCAAACTTTTTGTCTTTCTTCTGGTGTGTCGGCCCTGTGTCTCTTGGCATCCTTCGATCAGGTCCATTAATGGGTTTCTATCTATATGGCTCAAATTTACAAGGAAATTCATTATAAATACCTCTTCTTCATCTCCGCCTTTCACCTGTGAATCAAATTCTCAAGACAGATTATCACTTCTTTTAAGAACTACTCAAGCCTTTCCTCCCAAGATTTCGAATTTGATTCTTTGTTAGCATCTTTATTCCTATTATAAGTTGTATTCTAAATTATGTATTTAAATTGATTGGTAAATCAACCAATATTTCGTCATACTTAATGCAGGTTTAATCAATAGTAATAGCTGCAATAATAATTAATGGCTGAAATGGTAGGTTACTTATTTGCCAAATGCATCCCTTAAGAGTTTTAGTACACAAAACTGGTTATGTAAAGGGGCTAATTTAATCATGAAGTAGAATGTTATGCTCCCGGTACGAGTTAGTTTAATCACCATTATTGCCACTTTACTTTGCTTCCGACCTTGCTGACACTGTTACTTGTAATTATTTAGCTTCCATCTCGGGGGTGCCGGGTTAGCTTGAGGGTGTTGGTAAGGCTTTGCAAACTTAATTCACCAGGATGTCTCGATCTTAATTTTACTCGTACTTGGTTTGGGATTCAATTAGGCTTTAGGTGATGATATCGAATTACTTGGTCTTTGTTGAACCATTATTGCACATCGTTAACAACTTGATTTTCTTGGCACATGCCTTTCATCTTTTAAATTTTGATGTTGGGATATCCACTTTTATCATCACCAAAGGCCTAATTTTTTCCAACTGGAGGTTAACTATGTGCTAACCTTTTAGGACCGACACTTAAGATCGACTTGCCATACAACAAAGTAAGCCCTTTACACTAACAAGTTGTACTTGCTGTTAGATTAACTTATGTATGCCATATGCATTTTTATGTAAGAAGAATGTAGTGTTAACCACATATGTTATGAAATGGTAACACGTGGCAGTGTTATGGCTAGTAAAAAGAGCCCCGCCGAATCGAAGGCCAAGAGTTCCAATACTCCACGATCCAAAAAGGATTTCGCTTGAAAGTCTTCTTTAATCATTGTCATTTACGCTAACAAGTTATGGATAGACGCCATTGTCGCGTCTTCTTGAGGTTACTTTTAGAACCCTTCAGAAGGGTACTTCGCATACTAGGTGATCCATATTTGGCACGGAGGCTTTCTTCCTTTTCCACCCTTTCTGCTCAAGCTTTTGTGTGACCTGAGAGTTCCTCATATCCAGCTCTCACCCAACACCGATACCCTACTTTTATGCTTACAAGTTTTGGCACTTGCATCAAATAAAGCTTCTCTTAGCCCCAAGCTCATTCGTCACATGATACGGTTTTCAAAAGTGCAAATTCACCATTTGGCTTGCGAATCCTATAAAGAGGATGATAATCGACAACATTAGCAAGACTAAACCTGGGAAGACCAGTTCTTTCTTGTTAAATGCCCTCCAGATATATCGGGCAAATTTATTGAACTTGGTAAGCTTATTGTCTTTTGAAAGCAATTATGTAATGCTTGTATCTCTTGTTTAACCTTTGATTTTACATAGACTATTTCTAAAAACGCAACTTTGTCGGAAGAGGAGACTCAAGTTGTTGAGGCTATCTTTAATGCACCGGAGGATCTTAAACGTCGGCCATCTCTGCTTACTGTTGATAGGCTTCATTGTTAGGAAATGTGGAACGGATCGTTAAGGAAAAACTAACACTAGAGGGGGTGAATAGTGTGTTTAAGGAATTTAAGAAAATCTAAAACTAATATGATCTACTATATGAATCACACACCATAGAGATGGTCACAGACATAGAATCAAACACAAATACAAAAATAAACAAAAATAAAATGCGAAAAAGGAAAGAACACACCAAATTTTATACTTGTTCGGATTACTCCTACGTCCAGTCCCACGCAACGCTGGATTGCGCAGAGATTTATTACTATATCAATACCCAAGTACAACACCCTTGATTTCACGGCCACAAGGTTACCAACGATTCCAAACACCCTTGATCAAGTATATTCCCCCTAATTTCCCCAGCTACAAGGTTACCACTGATTCCTTCCTTGATTTCACGGCTACAAGGAACACACCGTTTTCAAAACTATCCCAAATTATTACAACAGCCCTATAACTCTTCAATAGCACATCGGTTAAGAGAGTAATGAGTAGAGAGTGAGAAGAGAAGAAGTTTTATATACTAAGACTTGAAATCAGTAGAGTATAAGTGTAGATATCATAAGAATATGATATAATAATGGTGTAATGAAAAGAGGTGAAGATGGAGAAGAAGAATGATGAAACAATTCAAAATCTGCTCCTATTTATAAGAGTTGAAAAGTTGCAACGCTTCTGGAACGTTAAAAATAGTGAAAAGACACTTCCTTTAAAAATTAATAATGTGACAGTTATATGTCGATATGGCAACATATGTATGTCAACATATGTTAGTTAAAAATTGAAATTTGAGTATTTTTAAAGTGTTTTACTATATATATTTCTAGAAATTCTTAGATTAAAACATAGTGTTATAAATAAGTATTATAAAGTAGAAAATCATATTAAATCATAAATATAAACTATATGAATATATTTACAAAATTATAAAGTTTAAAATTATGAAAAGTATATAACTATATGGATATATATAAACTTTAAAACT
This sequence comes from Allium sativum, assembly GCA_030737875.1. Classification (NCBI taxonomy): domain Eukaryota; kingdom Viridiplantae; phylum Streptophyta; class Magnoliopsida; order Asparagales; family Amaryllidaceae; genus Allium; species Allium sativum. Next base: position 146,008,237 of record CM060922.1, on the reverse strand, counting down.
TGAGTTTAAAATCAAAAGTAAAATAAAAAAAATTAAGTAGAATTTGAAAATAGATTTTGAAATCAAAATTTGAAAAACATAATGTGAATTTGAATTTGAACTTGGAGTGCTATTCAGAATCTTACATAAACTAGACTATAGTTACTATATTTATCTTGAACTTTTGAAATCTTGATTACTCATGAGTCTTGAATCTTCTATGTATCCGTGAATCTCTAAAACTCTTAAACTGTATAGTCTTCAGTACTAATTCATGTATACAAATCCTGTATATATATATATATATATATATTCTAGATAGAGATGTTAGTATATATGTTATAATCAATTAATATTGAAATAAGGTTGTTGTCACCGAAACTCCATTCTCCAACAATCTCCCTTTTTTGATGATGACAACCTTAGTTTATAAAATATCATACCTATACATACGTGCTGATGTTGATCCTTCTAATACTCCCCTTGTCTATATGAATCCTATATATTCTACTTAAACTAAGCCTATATTTTATAATTTCTCCCCCATTAGCATTATCAAAAAGAAATTCTAAAAATACTCCCCCTAAATCCTTTAACTCTTATATTAAAGTAAAATACTCCCTTTAAATCCTATAACTACCTAATCATAAAATACTCCCCTTAAATTTATGATTATACAATAATCAATACAAAAGTATACAAACCAATCCAAATATCATAAGTACATATGTTTTAAGTCATATATACAAATCAATTCAAGCATACCAATCCATGTATTAATTTACAAATGTTTTAATATACATGTTTTAAGTCAAGCAATTCAAATCAGTCACAAGTTCAAACAAATCAAACCAATCAAATCATACCAAACAATCAAACGTTTCTTGGGACTTCTAACCATTCATCTTGACTAGTGATCAGGTTCTTCTTGATGTCCTTTCAGCCTTCTTCATTGGTGATTGGTACTTCATTGTTTTCATTTCTGAAATGAGAAGAGATTGACCAACGAATTACGTCAAAATGCTTCTCTTGATATTCAACCATTCTCATCTGAATTAATTCTAGATGACGATGATTACGTAGTATTATGGAAAGGGTGTTCTTGAAGGAATTCAAATTATCTTCAAGATTTTCTCTTAAGTTATGAACTGGATTTGCCATAGTTTTGATTAGAATTGAATAGAGAAGGAACATAAATGAAATGATGAATTTTTCTGGAAGAAATAGGCTTACATAGGGTCCAGAATTCGTTGGATTTGAATGGACATGAGTTTGTTATTTAAATTTAAATTTTGAAATGTTTTGAAAATATGGCAGTTATATGTCGACATAGGCAAGTATATATGTCAACATACTTATATATATATTTTTGAAAATTTTCAAGTTTTGAATCTTTTTTTTCCATGTTATATTATATTTAATTCTAAAGTTTTTGTAGTAACTTAAAGATGATTTTAACATAAATAAAACTGAATAGGCACAACTTTTCAGAAATCAATAACACCTTTTCAGACCTTGGGAGTTGGTGAAAAGTTGGAGGGAAGCTTGAATGTTTAAACCTTTGAAATTCAAAAATTGAATTTCAAATTATAGGCTGATATGTTGACATATAGACATATGTATGTCGACATATATGCTTAATTTCAAAGGACACTAGGTTTTCGTGACTTTTGGTTTATATTTCAGGTTTAATTATTTCCTAAAATAATTCCAATCCTAGCAAACATCCAAAATTTATTTTATTAATAATTATTATTTTATTATCATTATTTTGAATTTTAAAGTTTAAATTTCGAAAACAAAGCAAAAAAAACATCCATTCAGTCAAGAATTAAATTTTTTATTAAACCGTACCCGATTTTTAGATCCTTTTCTTCGAAATTTTCTGAATCGCCGTGAAACACATATTTGAATTTCCGGTTTCTGGCTCTTTATCACTTGACAATGAGTCTGAATCATCTAATATTGCTGTGTATGCTCTCTCTCTTTTCTTTGATGAATTGTTATTGTATTGTAGCATCCCTTAATTTTAACAACTCTAAAGAAGATAAATTAAAGAATAATTAATTTAATATTCAAAACTAAGGGAAACAGACTATGCCATTGCGTTCGTCTCGGAATTCTGGTCAAAAAAGACACCTCATTTGCGTAAAACAGACACCGTATGACGAAGTTATTAAGGTTTGAAGTTTGTATACGCGCAAAAAGAGTATATATATATATATATATATATATATATATATATATAGTCCAGAAATTCAAAATTAAGTCAAAACAGTTCAAATCGCACGGAAATAAGGTGAGCGGAAAATATCCCATCCAGGGGTGTCGACCCCTGGGTCGACTACCTAAAGGGGGATCGACGCCCCTAGCGTAGACGTAGCAGATTAGGGTTTGGGGCTGGCAGCTATATATATGGCCTCATTTCTCTTGTTTCTTCATTCTAAAATCAATGGATAACTAGATGTTGCCTCTACCAAGATAAAATCAAGCCTTTAGCCATCAACTAGAGTTATTCAAGTTTTAGAGATCTGTGATTCAACCTTTCTTCTATTCTTTTCTAGATCCAAACACTGTGAATCTATGTTAATTTCAGATCTAAATAATTAAAAAGTAAATATTGACATGACTATAATTTGGATCTATGCCTGTGACTATGTGAATCATATTAGATCTGTTATAACATGTTTATTTAAGTTGTTTTGACATGACTATGAACTAGATCTATGCCTATACCAATTTATCATGTCAGATCTGCCATTGTTGTATATCAAATTCACTGATTAGATCTTATTATGCCAGTTTATGGCCATGACACTATGCCTAATCGGTCTTATTACCACCAATTCATCAGATCTGATCTTATGTACCTGTGTTATCATTATGCCCAATGTTATTACTATATCTTTATGCCTATTTCTGCCATCATATGTCAATCTTGTTATTATCATCTCTGTCCTCTTCCCTCCTTCTTCCTTTTCATTTTATAGCCAGGCACCTTCGAGCCTACGCATGCCATTGAAATATGCGAATGCGTTGAATTGGGAACGAGGGGAATACGTTAATATTGGGACTTAACTTGAATTGGGGAATTTGGGCATAATGTGAATAAAATACATGAATAGGGATTTGGACATTACTTGAATGAAATATATGAATATGGATTTGGGGCATAAATCAACTTGTGGTTAACAACCTTAATTTATGGCATAGGGTTGATTATGAATATAACTTGGGAAAGGGGCATGAAAACCTATAACGACATAGGTATAGTTGATTTAAATGCCTAGAATTACAGTAATTAGAAAACTGTAACTGCGTCAGACACGAGGTTAGATTACACTTGAGGTGGAAGTCTGCCCGGAACCGCTCGGCATAACCAGCGACCACAAGTGGTGAATCTAATGTGACTAGTCTAAGCGCATAAACACGTGACGTGCTAAGACATGAGGTTAAGCCCGATTTGTGGAATAGATCTGCCCGAACCCACCCGGCGTATCCACCATCCACAAGTTATAGGCTTAAATGTGGGAGGTTTAGCATATTATAACCATAAATGAATATATGGTAATAAACTTGAATACTTAACCTAGTCGAATCCTTAGGGATTGTGTGAACATGTCAATTTGAATAGGGGTTAAGTAAACTTGATTGATACAGTAGGAGGGTTAAGTATATCTGGGTTGGGTGGGAACTATTTATAAATATAGGCCCACAAACTTAACCGGTTGGGGTTATGTAATTAAAGACACCATTAGGTAAGCATAACCTATGGAAATCCTAGTGAGGATGCAAGACAAAGGGGAGAGCTTGCATCATCTTGCGTGTGGGACCCGTTCCAGTCAGTAAACCATATAACGGTATCAAACGAGTACTCCGCCCTAGGTTGGAGTCGGGGCACACTTACTGGGCTAATTGTAAGAGATCCAAACGTGGGGGACGGTGTGGGCGGTGTGTACCGACCAGGTCATGTGCATGCATGGTCCGGACAGGGGAAAATAAGACGTTGTGGCACCTGTAGATATGGTTGTGCATTCTAAAAACTAAGGGTTGCCACTTTAGGGAGTGATACACCCTACTGTGGGGCCAGCACAGGGTATCTACGAAGTAGGGAGCCGATCGATTAGGGTAGTAGTTAGGGTACATCCGGACGTATGCCTAATCTATCATCTTGTAGTTGTTGGGGATCATCTTGTTATAAGACACTAGTATTGGTGTAGAGAAATCATTAGAGAGGCGTAGTATACTCTATCATGTTATCCTGTTTACCTTGTCATACCTGCCTATTATGATGTTATCTTTCTTATCCACTTTATATGCTTGTCATGATACTTTTACTTATTTTTATGCTAAAAGTAATTGGACTCACCAGACTTTATGTTTGACCCATTTTGTTTCCTCTTCTTTTGCGTCTGTCCCCCCTAGGTTCTCAGGGTGGGAATACTCAAGCTTGATCAGGATTCTGCTTAGCTTTGCTTGGAGCTGCTTTGATGAATTGGCCGAGCTCTTATCTTTTATACTATGGCTATGTTTTGTTTGGGGATTATGCCTCTTTTATTATTGTACTTTGATGTTTTAAGTACAAGGTAGAATTTTTAACGATGTATTGGGTTTTATGTTTTTCAGACATATATGTAACCATGTTTTGAACCACGATGCTTTATGAAGTTTTTAATTCCACTGCTATTTTATATCTGCCTTGTAATGTTTCTGTTTCGGTTTACCTATAACGCTTCACAAAACTTAATGCATTCTCTTAATGAGTGACATTAACGGACGTGGGGTGTCACATGTCTGTTTGCTGAATCGCTTTATCTGGATATGGACACATTCTCTTCATACGACCTGCTTTATTGTAGTTATAATATTGACCATCATTTCTTCCTGAACTTCCTTGTTATTTTGAAATTTATTTTTCCTTCTATATCTCAAAATTTTTCTGAAATGTCTTATAATTAAGGTTGTTTCTTCGTCGTCTTCATTGCTCGAGTCAGAACCATTTGTTGTTGCTTTAAATGCTATGGATTTCTTTTCAGTTGGCTTGCTTTCCTTTCTTTTCTATAATTGGACTTCAAAAGACATCAGATTTTCGATTAACTCCTCAATTCTCATTTCACTGATGTTATGGGCTTCTTCAATCACTAATTTTTTCTGATCTCATTCTGAAGTTAATGAACTCAATATTTTTCTGACTTCGTCTTCTTTAGAGTAAGTTTTTCCAAGTGATGTTAATGAATGCTCTGTAATACATATCAGAGATAGATTCATTTTCATTCATTTTGAATAACTCAAACTGATTAACTAACATCGATATCTTTGTATGTGTAACTTTACTAATTCCTTCGTGAGTAACTTGTAAAGTTTTCAAATTTCGTGAACAGATTTACAAACTGACTCTCAATTAAATTCATTCCTGTCTAATGAACTGAACAACATATTAATGGTTTTAGAATTGCTTTATGCAGCAGCCGTTTGTTCATTAGTCCATTGTGCAAAATTAGTTATGGGTTCTATATATTCAGTCTGTGTGCCATTCCATGTGTCTAATCGTACTGATTGTAAATAAATTTTTATTCTACATGCCTAATATGAATAAATACTACCATTAAACAGTGGTGGACTAAGAGTAGACTGACCCTCTACAAAAGAACTATTATTATTACCAGTGTTGGTTGCCACTATAAATTTAAAAAAATCAGATTATGAACTTTTTGAAAGACCTTGCTCTGATACCAATTGTTAGGAAATGCGGAATGGATCGTTAAGGCAAAACTAACACTAGTGGGGGAGAAGCGAATAATGTTTTCGGGAATTTAAGAAAATCTAAAACTAATATGATCTGCTGTATGAATCACACGACACAGAGATAATCACAGACACAGAATCAAACACAAATACAAAACAAACAAAAATAAAATGCAAAAAAGGAAAGAACACACCAGATTTTATACTATTTTGGATTACTCCTACGTCCTGTCAAACGCAACACTGGATTGTGCAGAGTTTTATCACTATATCTATCTAAGTACAACACCCTTGATTTCACGGCCACAAGGTTACCACCGATTCCAAACACCCTTGATCAAGTTTATTCCCCTTAATTTCCCTGGCTACAAGGTTTCCACCGATTACTTCCTTGATTTCATGGCTATAAGGAACACACCATTTCCCAAAACTATCCCAAATGATTACAACAGCCCTATAACTCTTCAATATCACTTCGATTCAGAGAGCAATGAGTAGAGATCAGTGAGATGAGAAGAAGTTTTATATAATTAGACTTGAAATCGGTAGAGTATAAGTGTAGAAATCATAAAAATATGATATAATAATGGTTTAATGAAAGGAGATGAAGATGTAGAAGAAGAATTATGAAAATATTCGAAATCAGCCCCTATTTATAAGATTTGAAAAGTTGCAATGCTTCTTGAGCATTACAAATTGTGAAAGAACACTTCCTTTCAAAATTAAAAATATGACAGTTATATATTGACATGCCAACATATGTATGTCGACTACGTTAGTTAAAAATTAAAATTTGAGTATGTTTAAAGCGTTTTACTATATATATCTCTAGAAATTCGTGGATTTAAGCATAGTGTTATAAATAAGTATTATAAAGTAGAAAATCATATGAAATCATACGTATAAACTATATGAATATATTTATAAAATTATAAAGTTTAAAACTATAAAAAGTATATAACTATATGAATATATAAACTTATGATCTATAAAACTTGAGTTTAAAATCAAAAGTAAAATAGAAAAACTTAAGTAGAATTTTGAAATAGAATTTGAAATCCGAATTTAAAAAACAAAATTCAAATTTGAATTTTAACCTGGAGTGTTATTCAGAGTCTTACATAAACTAGACTCTATCTCTATATTTATCTTAAACTCTTGAAATCTTGATTACTCGTGAGTCTTGAATCTTCTCTGAATTCTTGAATCTCTAAAACTCTTGAACTCTTAAACCGTACATTCTTCAGTATTAATTCTTATATACAAATCCTGCATATATGTATATATATATATATTCTAGGTAGAGATGTTAGTATATATTTTATAATCAATTAATATTGAAATAAGGTTATTGTCATCAAAACTTCATTCTCCACTATTCGTCAATATGGCCTTCTTCCTCCGGGGAAAAATATTTTGGGACAACCGCCCATTCAGCTTTCCAGTGTTAAGGGTTTATCGCTGAATTCTAAAACGTTTAATGCAACATATTATATATTTTCGGGTAATTTAAATAGAATTGCACTTCCATTTGGAGAAGGGTTTTCACTTTTACCTATCGATTTTCTTGTTCTTAGCTTTCTGATATAGCTCTCTCGGTTTAGGATCCACAGCTTCTAAGAGCACTTCTGCTCTCAATGTTTGTGACCAGTCTAATGTTAAAGCTCTAAAGAGGCTTGTTGATTCCGTTATTTATCCATTGCCCAAAAGACCAAAACATGATAAGTCAGTCCATTTTTCCAAGGATGTGGTTACCATTACAAGAAAACAAACATTTTCTGACCCTGCTGCTTCTGATGTCGATAAATTTATTGATATTGATACTTCCCCTGGTACTTCTCCAAGAAACAAAACTACAAGTAGTTATGCATCTCCCATCTCTCCTGGAGTGCTAGAAGTTGGAGAGCATAGTTCTTTTACGCATTCCTCTTCTCAACGTGCTTTTTTTTCCTACTCCACCCCGTCGGCTTTAGATTTTGATAAGTTTGTGAATCTCGCTCTTTTGTCTCCTGAGGTAGCTAACATTTCACAGTCTTCTCTATCTTTGGACTTAGAGGGTTTTTATCAGCGGTTCATCAAGGACCAAATTTTTGTATTAGTTCACTTTCTTTAGCTTCTCTTTTATTACGCTATTTTCGCACGAAGCTCAATCAGTTCTTTTTCTTATCTTTTAGGTGATGAAAAGATGGTTCTTGTCCAGAGGAGTGGCTTTTTCATCTTCTGTTGAGATTACTGCTCTTAGGGAAGAGAATAAGGCCTTAAAGGATAAGGTTGACACCCTATCGCGGGAGAAGACAGAAAGTGATCGCGAATGCAGGAGATTGGAGGGCTTGTTGGAGGGGGAGAAAGGGGCTAAGGACATGTTATCGAAGCAGGTTGAGGAATTCAAGAATGAGAAAACAGAGGTGGCAATCGATCATGTCGTCGAATTGGATAGGATGAACAACAAGCTTTCTACTGCCAAATGGATAATTTTCGAAACTAACGATAGGATATCCGATTTTCTAAAATTTCACCTCCATGACATTGTTATGGAATATTATGAAGATGCTCTCCTCTTTGCTTTCTCTGACAATTATAAGAAATTCCCAGGGATTGATTTTACTTCAGTACATCCCTCTGTCAAGACTAGAGTTTTGGAAAGAATCAAGTAGGTTAAGAGAGAATGTAAAGTTCTTCCGAAAGACAAGATAAAACCTGAATCTCTTCTATTCACTGAGGAATTTCCTGAGGATTCTGATGGTGAGGAAGAAGAAGACACGATCGTTGTCGAGGAGACAGGAGGAGATGAGGGACAGCGAGACGAGTCCGGCAGGGAGGATGGAGATCCTTCTTCTGCTCTATCGGGTTAGTTGATCTCAAGGGGATCACTACTGATTCCTTGAGCACCCACCTGCTCGAGGTCCAATTACAACTCCTTCCAAGGAGGGTGGCTCTTTGGAGACAATGGGTAGAGAAACTTATGTTCGGCCTGACATTTCTACTACACAGGTATGACTCTCACTCTCCAAATGTTTTCTTCCCCCTTGTCTTTATATCAGTAATTAGCTTTCTCATGTTGCGATAGCCCTTTGCTTCTTCGAAGATGTAAGCCATATTAATGTTTTATATCCATAGATTTTAGCTACCAAGGACTTTCAGAGGCTTATTTCGAAAACCTATGGGAAACCATCTAGTAGAAAGACTTAGATGTTCTTTCATAAGATACTTTTAACTTCTTTGTGACTTGTGGTTTAATTCTTATGACATTTACGATCAACTACATTGTATTAATGTGTAAAAAAGGTGGGTGACATGTGTACTGACTAGTAGATTTGTGCTATCATGACCTTATTGGTGTATATGTTTGTTGAAATGATTCAGAACTTGTATGGTAAAAGTTTATGTGGTTGTTTCCCTTTGATATGTATAACATTATTAGTGTCAATGTTTGGCAATTATATTTTGCACATCACTATATTTCGTCTTATCCGCGAAAAGGAGGATCAATTCCAGGCCACTCCTCACACTTCAGGGAAGAACTTGTGACCAACACCGGTCGCGAAGATATTTTTGAGGATGCTCCCCTTTCGGGATGGAAAAGGATGTATTATCTATAAAAGATAACCATCAAAAAACTTAAAGAACAGGTATCCTATTTAGAGAATCAACTTAAAGAGAAAAAACGAGACTATTCCCGAGCTGTAAAGCCAGCTAAAGGTTAACCCCTCTACAAGCAAACTATATCATCGAATTGACGAGTTAGAGACTGAATTGAAGAAAACTAAGGCAGGTTATGCCTCCCTAGAATTTGCTTTACAGAATCCTGACTCGGATTGACGGACTTGGTTGCCATGAATCTCCTATGTGCCAAAATGTGGCATCGCCTTCATGTGCCTTTAATGTAGAACCTTTAAAATAGTAGTTACATGTATGCGATAACCTATGACATAGATTTATGTAAATATGTTTGTGTATTGTGTTGGTAACACCCGGTATGTGATACTTTTCCTTAGCTGGGAACATTTTCTTTTCAGAATCTTATTGTGCCATCTACATAAATTTAAGGTGCTATATTAGGCGTTAGTTTGTAAGGCACAATCGATGTATCACCTACTTTTGTTGAACTTGACAGTACCGTGATATTTGAATGTATGAATGATGACGAGTCTACTTATACTTTATGCATTAGTAAAGGTCTCCTAGTGTAATAGGCACTTCTAGGAAATCCCTCTATGGGATTTTTAAGAAAAGTGAAACTCCTATCTCAAGGTTTTGTTGGGAGGAACCTAAAATACACACTTGAGCTTTCGCCTAAATTTGTATTCTAGTGTTGTGTGGTAATATGTGTTGTATATGCATTTGGCATAGTGAATAATGAATTGATGTATGTATGGGTTAAGGAAACTTCCTTGAGCAATATGGAAGGTTTTTTATTTTGTTTGGAGGCCTCTTGTTTAATAGGCTCCCAATATTAGGTTGATGGTACATCTCTTCCTTAAGGATTGGAGCTTTGCAACCTAGATTCGGGTATTAAGGATAGACATCCAGAAATCACCTTCTGGTAGCAATATGCTCTGATCCATCTTCTGGATTAAGGTGTAAGACCAGAAATCCGCTTTTGGTAGTAATAGAAGTTCAGTTCCAAACCAGATTCAGATTATAAAACAGGTCAAATATTCTTTTTGATAATAGTTGAACTTCCGAACCAACCTAGACTCGGGTATTTATGATAGGACCGGAAATCTACTTCCGACAATAATTGAGATCTGAACCAACCCAAATTCGGGTGTTAAGATAGGACCGAAAATCCATTTCCGGCAATAATTGAGATTTGAATCAACCCAGATTCGAGTGTTAAGATCAAAAATCCACTTCCGACAATAATTGGGATCCGAACCAACACGAATTCGGGTGTCAAGATGGGGAACTAGAGGCCATTTTCGATATTAATTTTGTTACCCACTTTTTGGGTGTGATTTGTGAAGCAGAGGATGTACATGCTTCGTGAGCCACTATCTGGGTTTTCATCGTCAAAGTAGAGGTTGTACATGCTTTGTTGGCTACTCTCTAGGCATGTGCGTCCGGTGCACTTTGCTAGCTTATTCATAAGCAGGGTCTAAGGACTTACCTGACCTCCCTCTAGGAGGCGCCTTAACCTGGCCATTATAGGCAATGATAAGGTCTTAGATGCTTAAAACGGGCCATCGTAGATTCGGAATTAAGACTTACTCTTTTGATGCTCTACCCTGGCCATCGTAGAAATGATAGAGGCTTACACTCCACCCCCTCCAACAAGTGCCCTATCCTGACCATCGTAGGCGATGATAAGGGCTTGCGCTCCCTTCTGCGGGTAACGCGGAACATAAGCAGAGGTAGGACGTACTCTTCTACGAGCAGAGGTAGAAGGTACTTAGTTCATAGCAGAGGCAAGACGTACTCTTCTGCGAGCAGAGCCAGAGCATGCTAATTAGATGCTCTGACATGACCATTTCCTGTGTGGGTCGGAGGCTTACGCTTTTGATGCTTTAACATGGCCCTTTCTGATTTGGGAACGGAGAAAGGCTTACACACCACCCCCCCTCCGGGGGTATACCTTGCCTTGGCCAACTCGGCGGTGATAAGGGTTTTTATCCATTTGTGCTTTAACCCATTTTTGATCATTTTGAGTTTTGAGAGGATTTCCATACCCCTAATTGCGTAGGTAATCTTTTCCCTAAGGAGCTTTATTGGACTTAGTTTGATTTTTTACAAAGTTTTGTAGTTGGCCTTGGTTGACGAACTTGATGGGCTTTGCAATGGTTGGCTTCATGTTCGGTTATCATATAATAATGACAGTAAGGCCCTCCCAATTTCCTTTCATACTTAGGCTTCTTCTTTGCGGACGGCCAATAATCGAGCTCTTGCTAAGTTAGGAGGTAAATGTTTTCCATTGAGGTGGTAAGGTGGCACTTATTAAGCATTCTAGGTGTAAATTTACTTCCTTGTCGGTGGAGTTTTTCCCCTTTGTTATTAAATCTTATTATTGTATCCATATCCCTGCTTCTTCAAGGTTCCTTGCGAGTGAAGCATTATCCGTTTAGTCTATTTGAAAGCAAAGTGCTTAAAATCCATTATCATTTCTCGTTCGAATACCATTCCTTTGGCTAGCTCATATATAGCTTCTCTTATATGAGAGAACGGGTTATACTCTTTTGGTGTAGAATCATTTGGAGTGAATATTGATGTTTGTCCCACGTAGAAAGAGTTATCGTTCCAATAATCAGAATCGTATTGTTCTACTTCCTTCCATTTGATTATTTGCAAAGCTTCCATTCGTAACCTTCGTTCTTCCGTCACTCTTGGGTCAGTAGTACCTGACATAGCCATTTGAGATCCAAAAAACTCTTGTTGGAACCTTTTGCCAATAATCTTGCTTCTCCAAAGCTTAGTCCAACCTCGGACGGAACAACACAGTTAGATATGAGGTAAGGTTAATCACAAGGTCGGAGGTTCAAGCCCTCCTTCTAGCACCAAAATATTAATGATATTTTTCGTCAACACCAAAGATAGGTCTACGGAAGTTGACCTAAAGGGAAAATGGTGTTATTTAGCTTTCACGAGTCTGAGTTAGTTCACTTGTCCTAGATTTCAAGGTTTGGATCCCAAAAGATTAGTTACTCTTCCCTTAATGGGGTGAGCATCACGCTTAAGCGACTCAAGAACCAGAGTTATTTTGAGATAAGGGTTCCCTAAACACAACCCTCGACAAAGAGGCTAAACGGATTGTAGGTGTTGGAGAATGGAGTTTTAATGACAACAACCTTATTTCAATATTAATTGATTATAAAATATATACTAGCACCTTTATCTAGAATACACACACACACACACGTATATACAGGATTTGTATACAAGAATTAATACTGAAGACTATACAATTTAAGAATTCAAGAGATTTAAGATTCAAGACTCATGAGTAATCAAGATTTCAAGAGTTCAAGATAAATATAGTAATAGAGTTTAGTTTATGTAAGACTCTGAATAGCACTCCAGGTTCAAATTCAATTATGATTTTCAATTTTCAAATTCCATTTTCAAATCCTATTCTAATTCTAATTAATTTTTCTATCTTGCTTTTGATTTTGAACTCAAGTTTTTAAATCTATAAGTTTTGTATATAATTATAGTTATATACTTTTATATACTTTATATTTATATAGTTTTAATCTTTATATTTTTATAAATATGTTTATATAGTTTATATTTATGGTTTCATATGATTTTCTACTTTACAATACTTATTTATATCACTATGTTTTAATTCAAAAATTTCTAGAATTAAATAAATAAATATATATATATATTAAAACACTTTAAAATTGCTCAAAACTCAAATTTATGAAGTGATATGTCGACATACATAATAGACCATGTCAACAAATAACCATCATATTTTCAAAATTGAAAGGAAGTGTCATTTCACTATTTGTAACGTTCCAGAAGCGTTGCAACCTTTCAAATCTTATAAATAGGGGCTTATTTCGAGTTTTTTTTAATAATTCTTCTTCTCCATCTTCATCCCCTTTCTTTACACCATTAATATTTCATATTTGTATGATTTCTACACTTATACTCTACCGAATTCAATTCTATTTATATAAAACTTCTTTTCTTCTGACTCTCTACTCATTACTCTTTGAATCGAAGTGCTATTGAAGAGTTATAGGGATGTTGTAATCGCTTGGAAAGTGTTTGGGAAAAGGTATGTTCCTTACAGCCTTGAAATCAAGGAAAGAAATAGTGGTAACTTTGTATCTGGGGAAATCAAAGGAAATATACTTGATCAAGGGTGTTTGGAATCGGTGGTAACCTTAAGGCCGTGAAATCAAGGAGATTGTACTTGGATATTGGTATAGTAATAAAACTGTGCGCAATCCAGCATTGCGTGGGACTGGACGTAGGAGTAATTTGAACTAGTATAAAATCCGGTGTGTTCTTTCCATTTCTGCATTTTATTTCTGTTAATATGTGTGTTTGCGTTTGATTCTGTGTCTGTGATCATCTCTGTGGTGTGTGATTCTTACAATAAATCATATAAGTTTTAGATTTTCTTAAAATCCTTCAAAAGACTATTCACCTCCCTTCTAGTGTTTGTTTTGCCTTAATGATTTGTTTCGCATTCCCTAACAATTGGTATTAGAGCCTCGTCTTTCAAAAAGTTCACAATCTGATTTTTGAAAATAAAAAATGGCAAATTTTGAAATGATTTATAACACTAGTTTAAACTCATAATCTGATTTTTGAAATTTGATTTTTTTTTTAAATTTTAAACTCTTTGATATATGGATATGTTATAAAACCATCCTGATGTTTTTGTTTAAAATTATAGATTAGTTAGTTTGAAAAGTTATTTGATTATTTTATTTGAAAAGTTATTTGATTATTTGAAAAGTTGTGTTGTTTTATAGGAAAAGACGTGTTATATGGCTATTGGATATTCAAACTCTGAAAAGATGGGTGATGTGGCTATTGAAAATTCAAATTCTGAAATGGTGTGTTACAAGGCTGTTGAGAATTCCAAATTCTTATGAACACATGGTAGAAATCAAAAAGAGGAGTAGAGTAATGACGATTGGTGAAAAGACATCAAGAAGAAATGAATATAAATGTAAATCAGCAAAGAAATGGGTACCAGATCAATTTATAACCTTGGATATTAATCTACAACTTATCTTCATATGGTACTTCTCTTTACTTGCTTCATAATGCCATCGGGTTCATGTCATTCCATAAGAATTGACCAAGTAATGATCAAATGAAGTTTTGGAGAATAAAGAGAGAAGGAAACTAGAACTATCGACGATTATCTTCAAATTGCATCCACAGGTTAGACTATCTTATCCCAAATCCTTTTTCAGATTGTACTTCTCGTTCTTCTGGTCGTTTTGATGGGTAGATCATCAAATTCTGATAAAAATTGAGTGAGATATGGCGATTCGAAGTTGACTATCCAAAACAGAAAAACTATTATGGGATTTTCTGTTTTCCTCTTACTGTTTCGACTTGAAGCCCCCCAATACTATCCAAATTTGTCCCCAAACTATTACTTGATCATAGTCCTTGCATTCCTCTTCGATTTGCCGCTGATCCCGTCCAATTCCGTTAAGAAATGAAAAAGTTATGCCTCCTGAAAGTTTGATTGGAAGTGAAAAACGAGAGTAAAATGATGAAGAGACATGACTTTTGGGCCTATTTATAATGGCTGAAGTGTCTTTTCAACCAAATTCAAAATTTTGGCGCCAAGTTGGTTGAACTAATAAATCGTTAATATATCTCTCATACGGTGTTCAAATGCAGCAAATGAATATACTATCCTGATCAGAAAAACGAGACCGTCGCAATAGAGAAGATTTCATCATCAAATTCTAGAAGATATTCATGATAATGGAAGAAAAAAACAGAAGAATTGCTAAAATAGGTACGCCTTACAATTATTTCAGAATTATCGTTGAATTTACGAATATATATATATATATATATATATATATATATATATATATATATATATATATATATATATATATATATATATATATTCATGCACATAGTTAGATATACAAATTCATCCCTTTTATAATCCTAGATATTTTGGTTCATATGTCAATACACTATATTATACATATCAGTATACTAGTCTAATTAAAATATCTTCTTATCTTGAAATTTAACTACTCTTTGGTTTGGCTTTGAAAAGACATCTTTTCAATATGAAAATGTCAATTCAAACTCTAATTATAAATTTTGTTCATCTACTTATGTTTCACATATTTTGTTTCAAAAATATATTGAAAGTATATTAATAAATAAAACTATATAGATATGTTAATTTTCAAACACTTGACATTGTTATAAAATATAAATATATATATATATATATATATATATATATTTTATATGAAGTTTAAACATACATAATTTAACATATATTTTTTTACATATGATTTCATAACAATTTTGGGTTGTATTATCACAAATACTAATTATAACTTAATACCAATTTTGATTTTTTAATATTTTTAAAAACTTGTATATTTAACTTAATATTTTGGTATATATATGACTTTTATGTCTTAAATATGTTTAGAAATTATAGTTTTACAGTTTACTTTATAATACCGAATTTCATCAAAAACTATTTTGTTATAACTATAGATTTATTTTAAAAGTTTTAACATATAAATGGTTCTTTAAGCAAATTTATATGTTTTTATTTCTGAAGTTTAAATTTAAAATTGACTTATATCAATATATTCATGCATATCTCATAATAAAATAAAATTTAAGTCCTTTTTTAATTAGTTTTATATATATACTTATGAATATATGTTTATATCAAAATAGTTTACTTTATATGATATAATTTTTATATTCCTTTTAAAAATATCTTCAATTTTTACTATAAGAAGTACCTTATTAATATTATTTAACTCCATATTTCTCTTAGAATTATCCTAAATATTTTACTATTTATCATAAATATTTTTTTACTTAAACTCTTATCTTAAATCATTTCCATTAGTGTAATTAACCTAAGTGTAGAAATTAACATTTTCTTTGTTTGATTCAAATGATTTATAATATATATGTATATGCATAGTAGTTAGATATTACTTTAAATATCTTTTACAAAAATACATGTCATCATCAAATCATTATTATCGTAATATCATTACACATATTGTTTCATATCATATCTCATTTATTACAATGCATGTCAAAATAAAATCATTCACATCACAAGTGACATATCATTCAGTATATCATCTCATATTGCTTTGCATATGGCACATAGTTCATATTGCATTATAACCAACATACTACACACACTGCGTTACATTTTAACTTTTAACTCCACACATAACAAGTATACTATATAGGGAATTATTATCTTAGAAATATATAGGATTATTAATACATAATATATTTACTTAGACTAGATTAACTTGATTGATTTGTTTGATTTGATTAACTTGTTTGAATTATTTGACTTGTCTGATTTGTTTGACATAAATAACTTGATTGACTTGATTGACCTGTTTGACATGGTTGAATTTCATTACTTATGCATTTTTAGTTGATAAGGGTTTTATAAGTTTTTAGGATAAATAGAAGTTACGAGAAATGTTTGGCTCTATTTTTGAATTTAGTTGAACTCATGTTTCGTGACAACAAAACTTGAATTGGTTGATTGTTTGGATTAAAATTGTCATTACTTAACTTATATTAATCATAATTTTAAGATATCTTATCGGAGTTATTTCCTAGTTTAAATTAAAGTTTTGTTATAGTTTTAAGGGAATTAGAGTTTAGGGTAGGTTTAGTCTTGTATTAGATTAAAGGGGAGTTTTTTTAGTTTCTAGGATTAGTTGAAGGTTCAAGAAATGTTTTTTAACATATATTATTTTGGTTGATTTGGTTGTTTAGATTGATTGTTTGAATTGTTTGCTTGAATTTCTTGTTTGGATTGATTGTTTGATTTATTATTGATTGGATTGCTTAGTTTGTTATCCTTCTATTTAGTATAGTCACAGTTTTGGGGGAGATATAATCTTTTAGGCTTAGAATCATAAATTTAGAGGGAGATATAAGGATATAAGGATAAAATATAGACATAAATTTAGGGTGAGTTATATATACTTTACTATAGAATCAAATATTTTAATCATAGGATATGTATAGATAGATATATAATTTAGGGGGAGTTTTTTAAATTTGTTTTTAACAATGCCAAAGGGGGAGAAATTATAAAATATAGACTTAATTTAAGTAGAATATATAGGATTCATATAGACATGGGGAGTATTAGAAGGATCAGAATCACCAGGCATGAATATTTTATAAACTAAGGTTGTCATCATAAAAAAAGGGAGATTGTTGGAGAATAGAGTTTTGATGACAACAACCTTATTTCAATATTAATTGATTATAAAATATATACTAACACCTTCATCTATAATATATAAACATATATACACACGTATATATAGGATTTGTATACAAGAATTAATACCGAAGACTGTACAATTTAAGAGTTCAAAAAATTCAAGACTCATGAGTAATCAAGATTTCAAGATAAAAATAGTAATAGAGTCTAGTTTATGTAAGATTATGAATAACACTCCAGGTTCAAATTCAAATTCAAACTCAAATTCAAATTCTATTCAGATTTTCAAATTTCAAATCCTATTCTAATTCTAATTAATTTTTCTATCTTACTTTTGATTTTAAACTCAAGTTTTTAAATCTATAAATTTTATATGCAATTATATAGTTATATAATTTATATTTATATAGTTTTAATCTTTATAGTTTTATAAATATGTTTATATAGTTTACATTTACGATTTCATATGATTTTCTACTTTATAATACTCATTTATATCACTATGTTTTAATTCAAGAATTTCCTAAATTATATATATATATATATATAAATATATATTAAAACACTTTAAAAATGCTCAAAATTCAAATTATGAAGTGATATTTCTACATACATAATAAGCCATGTTGACATATAACCATCATATTTTCAAAACTGAAAGGAAGTGTCTTTTCACTATTCGTAACATTCCAGAAGCGTTGCAACCTTTCAAATCTTATAAATAGGGGCTGATTTCGAGTTTTTTTTAATAATTCTTCTTCTCCATCTTTATCCCCTTTCTTTACACCAATAATATATCATATTTTTATGATTCTACACTTATACTCTGTCGAATTCAATTCTATTCATATAAAACTTCTTCTCTTCTAACTCTCTACTCATTCTTCTCTGAATCGAAGTGCTATTGAAGAGTTATAGGGTTGTTTTAATCATTTGGAAAGTGTTTGGGAAAAGGTATGTTCCTTGTAGCCGTTAAATCAAGGAAAGGAATCGGTGGTAACCTTGTAGCCGGGGAAATCAAAGGAAATATACTTGATCATGGGTGTTTGGAATCGGTGGTAAACTTGTGGCCATGAAATCAAGGATATTATACTTGGATATTGATATAGTAATAAAACTCTATGCAATCCAGCGTTGCATGGGACTGAACGTAGGAGTAATCCGAACTAGTATAAAATCCAGTGTGGTCTTTCCTTTTCTGCATTTTATTTCTGTTTATTTTTGTGTTTGTGTTTGATTCTATGTCTGTGATCATCTCTGTGGTGTGTGATTCATATAGTAGATCATATAAGTTTTGATTTTCTTAAATTCCTTGAAAACACTATTCACCCCCTCTAGTGTTAGTTTTTCCTTAATAATCTATTCTGCATTCCCTAACAGTAGGAAGTGGCTCTGTGAAAGCTCTGCGGAAGGGTATAAGTTTAAGTGGGAACCCATGACCATGCAGAGAGCATACAGTGTGTATATAGGAGATAACTAAGAAATCACATAAGAAACTCATAAGAAAATATGCTAAGTGTCGATCCTCTCATTATTGATCTTTGATTTGTAGTACATGAGTGATTACAATAGAAATCCCCAAATAGCTTTAGAAATTAGGGTTTACTCTAGAGAAAAAGAGTACAAGAATGAGAAATGAGAAATCAGTCTCCAAAATGAGACCCCTAGGGTCTTATTTATAGACAAATCGAGGCCCCTTTTGCTATTGGGCCAGGCGAAGCCTCCGTCGGCTGCTTTCCCTTTGGTCCGGTTGTTTTGGCTCTTGGCCGCACTTTTAGACTTGCTTATTGCTTTCTAAGGTACCGGTCTTGACTCTCGTAAGAATGGTGTCAATTACTGAAGATTTTCTTTGGTGTTTCTTCTATCTTTTTTGTATCAATACCAAGCCTGTCGGTATGGATATTTTTAGGGAGGCTTTAGGCTTCTGGGCGAAGGCTTTCGGATATGGCCTTCCGGACGTAGGCTTTCTGATATGGACTCTTGGTCTTGCTATTAACTATTTGCGGAGCTTGCCTTCATGACTTAAGTGAATGGTTGCTGGGTCCGCCACCCTATTGGTATCGACACTAAGCAGATTAGTGTGGATAGCTTGTCTCCCTTCGAGGTTCTTGCTTGCCTTTCGGTAGATTCCTGAAGTGTATCTTGGCTTTCCGGAGGGTTGCTTCCAGTGCTTTATTAGTTGTTTTCTAGAGCAGCCTTTCAGTGATCATCTAATAGGGAACTAGGTGGCTAGTTTGCGGATAATTCTCTTATGATTCAAACTTGGTGCCATTGATTCTTTTGTCCCTTGATGTATCGGTATTAAGCAAGTTAATATCGATAGCCCTTTCGTCCTTCTAGGCCTCGTTTTGTAGGATTCCTGGTCTTTCTCTTCATTGGCTTCCAGTTTTGGGTGACCCTCCGTTGTTCACCCATCATGCCAGAATCTTCCTGTTGGTATCCTTTCTTTGTATAGGTTTTGAGCTCTTTTCTTTAGTGATGGTGTCGGTTGCGTAGCTCTTAGATTGTTCCCTTATGCTTTCGATTCTACCTTGCGCTTGGATTTTGCTTTCGGAGGATTCTTCTATGCTTGTGGCGGTCCACTACCCCTTCATCATCAGCTTGTTTCGGAGTTAATTTTGGTAGTAACAGTCTCGATCCATGAAGATCTAATTGAAGACAAATCTTTTATGCGGGCAAAGCAGCTTTTAGCAGAATTGACGATTTGGCCCGAGCATCTCTCGTACTGTTGAATGAGGCTAAGAAGGCGGCAGACTAAGCAATGAATACAATTAGTGAAAATGATAATATCGTCGGCGAAAGATAAGGAAGATATAAGAGGGCAGCCCCTAGGGATATCAAATCTATGAATTTTCCTCGCTATCATAAATGAACGCAGACCACGTACGAATGCCTCAGCAGCGATGACGAACACAAAATGGGAAATAGGGTCTCCCTGGCGAAATCCGTTTCCCTCTTTGAAACAACCATTGGCCGACCCATTAATGAGGATGGAAAACCAACAGTTGGAGATAATCCTCCAATTAATATCGTTAAACAAAAAGCCGAAAGCCCTCAGAACCTTTATGACGAAAAACCAAGACATGCAATCGTATGCCTTAACCATATCCAGCTTAATGACTACGTTAGAACCTAGAACCTTCCGATCGATCTGAGAAACCATCTATGGGCTAAAAGGACATTATTTGTGATCAAGCGTCCTTTTACAAACCCAGCCTGAGAGGAAGAGATAATACGCTCAAGAAACGGTGCTAGTCTAGTGGCTAGAACCTTAAAGATAACCTTATTAGAGAAATTGCACAAGCTGATCGGGTGAAAATTCGCGCACGTATGAGGATTTTTGCATTTGGGAATAAGAACCAAATTGGTGGAAGTCCAACCCTTAGGGAGATCACCATCAGAAAATAAAAACTGAATAGCAAGACAAAAATTTGCTTGAATAATCGACTGGACACTCCGGAAAAAGACCCCATTGTAACCATCAGGCCCACTCACACTGTCCTTACTAAGAGCAAATATGCAAGCATGTATTTCTTTCGAGGAAGGAGGAGCGACAAGATCAAAACTATCCAAATAAATAACCAACTTTGGAACGAAAGCTAGCAGGGATAGGTTAGAGACCGATACTGAGGGAGGACCAAGAAATGATAGGAAATGAGACAGAATAACTTCTTTGACTTCACTCGGCGTGGAAGCTATAGAAAGACCAAGGCAATGGATCTCATGAATTGTAAGAAGATTATTCTTCTTACGGATAAAATAATGGAAAATTTTAGGGTTTATATCACCTTCTACCACCCGCTTGATCCTCGACTTTTGCCGAAGATAGTCATGCTCAATACAAAGTTAAGACGTGAAGGTCATTACAATTAACAAGTTAATGTTAGACACACTTAACATTAAATAAAATTTCTGTTTCAATGAGATTAAAACAAATTTTGATAAAAATAAAACCGAGTGTTTATTTTTAGGAAGAGTGTAATTGTAACACCCCACGTCCATTAATGTCACTCACAAAGGGAATGCATTAACTTCCATGGAGCATTATTAGTGTATTGAACAGAGTATAACAAGACAGATACATATATTGGTACTTGAAAATTTTAAAACAACTTTTATTGCAGCGGAGAAATAGTTTGATTACAACAACTTCATAAACCAACAGTAAAACCAAGTACACTTAATATCCATCTTGACAAATTGTTTTCTGAGTACATAAAGTAAAAAGCATAACCCAACGCAAGTAGCCATAAAAGAGATGAGCTGAACTTTACTTTCATCAATCCAAGCACTTCCAAAAGAAAGAGATCCAAGATCAAGCTCCACTAGTACTAGTCCCACCCTGAGAACCTGGAGGGGGGGGGAGGAAGAAAAGAGGCGAAAACAAGGAGGTTAGACATAAAGTCTGGCGAGTATAATAACTTTAACAATATAATTATTATAGTAACTAGGATGAGGCATAAGCTGGTAAGATAAGGTATGACCATGAAACAAGTGGGCATGACAAAGCAAACAAGAGGAATATCCTGGAGTTAATCTCGTTCCTAATCGCTATAGGATAATTACTATACTGCACCACTATTAGTCACCCTAAAAGTTGATCCCGCCCACTGAACAAAATAAAAATAATGGTAGTTTTGTGTACCCCTAGCTGTCTTCATAGGTGCCGCCTGCCCCTATCTCCACTAGTTGTACCCACTACCCTCCCCATTCGATCAGCTCCCTAACTTGTAGATACCCGTGCTGGTCCCACAGTGGGGTGTATCACTCCCCAAAGTGGCAACCGATACCACTAGAGATGCACGGCTTATATCTACACGATGCAACAACGTCTTACCTACCAGCCGGGGCCCACGCACGCACATGACCCCGTTGGACTTGCGTTGCCACCGCTAACCCGTTTTGACCTCTTACAATCAAACCCAGTAAGCATATCCCGTCCTCGATCTAACTTGAGCTCACAAAGATACTTAATGGGTTACTGGTTTATAAAGGGTACCCATGTTTGACACAAGCTTTCCACCTATGCTTGGTCCCCACTAAGATTCCCCACTTAACCCCTTCCTATTCATGTCTTCTTACATGTTTTCAACTTGTTTAAGTGTTTATAATTATATCCCACATGTCACCCATGTTATCCACTCAACAAATCAACATGTGTTATTGGTTAAGCTTGTCTTAACCCTATCAGCTTATCAGATCAATACATTATTGGTTAAGCTGGTCTTAACCCCATCCACTTATATCTTATTGGTTAAGTTGGTCTTAACCCTATCCACTTATCAAATCAATACATTATTGGTTAAGTTTGTCTTAAACCTATCAGATCAATATATATTATTGGTTAAGTTTGTCTTAACCCTACCCACTTATCAAATTATTGGTTAAGCTGGTCTTAACCCTATCCACTTATATATATTATTAGTTAAGCTGGTCTTAACCCTATCCACTTATATATATTATTGGTTAATGATGGTCTTAACCCTATCCACTTATCATATTTTACTTAATTTGTGATTAAGTACATCTTAGTTCACAGATACATTAGTTAAGAGAATAACCCCATAAGTATCAACCTCGAAGACCGAAATCATCATCAGATTAGTACTCATAGAATTATTCACTAAACCAAACTTTTGTTTGTCATTCATATTCATCTTTGATCAAGATTAATTAATTATTAATGCACAGACCTCTCACATTAAGTCGATTGCTTGTGGCCGCTGGATATGTCGGGCGGTTCCGGGCAGACTTCCACCACAAGCAAGACTTAACCTCGTGTCTAAGCATCTTTTAATTTATGCCTTTGACCTCTCACATTAGACTACCTTTTGTGGTTGCTAGATTTGTCGGGCGGGTCCGGGCAGTCTTATACCACAAACGAGTCTAACCTCGTGTCTCAGGCCTTTGTTACTCATTTAATTTATGCCTTTGACCTCTCACATTAGACTACCGTTTGTGGTTGCTGGATTTGCCGGGCGGGTCCGGGAAGTCTTACACCACAAACGAGTCTAACCTCGTGTCTTAGGCATTTATTATTACACATTATTATTCAACACCAATTTGAATTAAAATCCCTATTTCAAATTGCCAATAACTTCCAATTTTAATCCATGTCCATAATTGTCACTTAAATTATGTCCATAATTACTATGCATATAAGTTAGGCCAATTAATGTCTCAAATTAATTATATGCCTTTTAAGGCCATTATATGCCAATTCACAATATTAATATTTAATATTTTCCTATTGTCCCCACGCTATTCGTACGTTTTAATATGACATTTGTTAGACTCGCAAATAGTCTAACTTATAAAAAGAAAAGCAACATCACAACTTGCATAACACACAAAAAAAGATCTAAGAATCATGACACAAGTTTGCATTGCCGATAACTTGTATAGGAAATACATAAATTTGCATAACTGTCATGGATCTAAATATAGATCTAAACATGTAATCGTGAACTTGCATATATGGATATGGTTTGCCTATAACTTGCATACGAATTTCATTCAAACTAGCATATGATTCACATACAAAACTAGCATAGGCAATGGGCATATAGAACATAAATTTTCATAACTATGTACTGCCATGGATCTAAATATAGATCTAAACATAAAGATGTAAACTTTCATATGGATCTAAACATAAAGATATGAACTTGCATATGGATCTAAACATAAAGATATGAACTTCCATTTGAATTTCTATATTCAAATTCTATATTATAATTCCATTTGAATTTCTATATTCAACCCCATTTGAATTTCTATATTCAACCCCATTTGAATTTCTATATTCAAATTCTATATCACTTCCATTGAATTTCATATATTCAAACTCCCTTTGAATTTCTATATTCCATTTCTATTTCAATTCCATTGAATTTCATATATTCAAACTCCCTTTGAATTTCTATATTCAATTTCTATTCCAAACTCCCTTTGTTCATTCTTTATTATAAATCCCATTTGAAATTCAACACAACTTGTCTTTCCCAAAACAAATTCAAAACAGTATCTCTGGTAGTAATTCGTCACTTACAACTCGAAAATGAATACTGATGATGCAGCTGTCATCATCAGAATCTATTTTCCAGCGATCGAAGTGAGTTCAATACTATAAAACCATTTCTAAACATTTCCACTTTGAAATTCATTTCAAAATATAATTCACACTGCTTGTAAAACAATTTAAAATCTCCCAGGATCTTAAATTTTCCTTATTTTTAATCCAAATCCATTTTCAAACACTTATCCAACCTTCCAGAATTTTAATTCAATTTCTGGTTTAAATTTCAGATTTAACTCATCTGATTTCACGTATTTCACTTATATGAATTCTGATTGGTTATTTACACAACCATTTCACATTTTTATAATCTTACTCGATTATAATAACAACCAATATGTCCAATATATATTCATTCCAATATAAATCCTTTATATCCAAAATATAATTTGGGTAAAATTATTTCGTTTACCCTCTTTTCAAAACATACCATGACGGTTCATCGTATTCGAGTGTTTACAAAATCCCTACCGATACAGTGGATCAAACTGATCGACCAAAACTCATAAAGGACTCAACCAATAAATCTCCACAATATAAAACAAATTTTTATATCAATAACAAATACGTTCACTCGTATATATACACTCAAACTCAATCTAGGGTATTACTAACCCTATCTCTGCCAAGTCACGCCACAGAGCCAAGGTAATTTACTTAACTTAAGCTCTGATACCAACTGTAATGACCTGGGTTTTTGGCGATCTTGGTTATCTGATATACAACACATATCGAACATCCAAGATCGAAAATATCGATCATTAATGAAAGAAATTAGAGGGTGAGGAAAGATAAGATAGAAACTTAGAATAGAAGAAGAAGAAGAACACAACATCAGAGTAACACGAATCTCACAGCGGAACGAATGACATATAATATGTATAACATAACTTTGAAATATAAATCTGCATATGTATACAACCACATTATCAAAGTACAACACTTACAACACAGCGGAAATATACTATAGCTATACGATCCTGAAGCCTCCTGCTCTAGCTCTTCCAGTATATCTGTAAATCCTGACTACTTGACTGCCCGTACAAAATTAGGCACCCAAGAGTTTAGGGAAAACAAACAAAATAAACTCCGGGTCAGTCATGGGACTGGTATGAGTAAAACAGTTTAAAACAGTTCAAGCAGGTAATCGATATATCATAAGATCACGCCGTATAACGGAATGTGTTTTTCCCTTATGAGAATCCAAATTATCTTTATATCAAAAACCTTTTGATATTATAATAATGTCTATCAACACAATATAATAATCATCTAGCAGAAACGCTTTCATCTCACGTTCTACATATATTGTATACAATCAAAACCGCAAGCATGTATTGGGTAATGGATTTTTAACTATGACAAGGTATGGAACCACCTTTCGCTAGTGTACCTCTAGAGAGGAATACACTGGGTTCAACAAGAACATCTTGCAACCTGCCACACATGACCGACCACTCATTTCGCTTGAGTGTATCGAATGTATATCACCAACAGTTGGGATCAGCAACCGTTTCCCGAATGGGACAGCATCAACAATAGATTTTTAGAAGTAAATGAAACTCTAGATCAGGTGATTATACACCCTACTTCGGTGCGACCGACTTAGCCATGATGCCTGCCCGATTTTTGTCATTTACCGGTTTATGAGGCTAGAAGCTACGCTTTAACATCACATCAGATTCACTTTGAATGCCACATTATCAAATCCATAAAATCACCGATTGACGTCCTCAACCATACATTACGTGTTAGCTAAAAGAAGTTTCCTTCTCCGCTTCCACTCTTGGTACAGTTGGAGAAATCAATATACGTGATCGTCTGGAAATACTCTGTCAGACATCCGTCCATAAAAGTCATCCAGGAACAGGATGAACCGAAGGCACTATTTTGTAAATAGGATAGCCCTTGCATAACCCCGTCTTCAATTTCCTTTGGCATATATGATTCGCAACGCTTATGCCAATACAGAGTGGTTCTTTGGATAATAATCCAACCGGTCTCTCCATATTAACAACGTTAAAATGGTCAAAAACTTCGATAGTCTGTGATTTAACTATCGAAGAAAAACAGGTGTGCAAACAATGATATTATTTCCAAATCGAAATTTATATCAATCAAACATCAATCAACATTTATCTCTTTATTTCATTAATTTACTTATCTCCAGTTTCCCAATATTCAATATTTCTTATTTTCTAAATTTGGAAAATATACGTTATTAACAATGGAAAACATTTCCATTTCTTGTTTTCTTTATTAGAAAACATTTCTGGTTTCTTATTTGGAAAACATTCCCAAAGCTTCTTCATTGGACTTAGACAAATGTTTAAACAAACATCGCTATGCCAACTCAAACCATTTCCTTTACTGTCGAACCTTAACTATTCCTTAGTTAAAAACGAAGCCAATCAAGTTGGGGTAGAACTACCTCTCAGACCTTAACTGAACAACATTTCTAACCTTGAAATAGGCAAAGTTCACTTTATATTCCTTTTACTAACTTCCTTACTTAACCCTCCTTCGAATAGCTATATTCGATTGACTCTTTTCACTTAACTCTATTCGATTAACCCTTATCAATTAACTCTATTGGACTAACACTATTGGATTAACTCTATTTTACTAACGCTATTGATTTACTCAATTCACTTAACTCCTTTCGAATAAACTATATTCGATAACTCCTTTTACTTTCTTCGAATAAACTATGTTCGATTAACTCATTTGCTTCTATTCGAATAAACTATATTCGATTAACTCATTTTACTTTCTATTCGTATAAACTATATTCGATTAACTCATTTTACTTTCTATTTGAATAAACTATATTCGATTAACTCATTTTCTTTAACTCTAATCGATTAAACTAACATCGATTAGATCCTTTTACTTTAACTCTAATCGATTAAACTAACATCGATTAACTCCTTTTACTTTAACTCTAATCGATTAAACTAACATCGATTAGCTCCTTTTACTTTAACTCTAATCGATTAAACTAACATCGATTAACTACTTTTACTTTAACTCTAATCGATTAAACTAACATCGATTAGCTCCTTTTACTTTAACTCTAATCGATTAAACTATCATCGATTAATTCCGTTTACTTTAACTCTAATCGATTAAACTAACATCGATTAGCTCCTTTTACTTTAACTCTAAACGATTAAACTAACATCGATTAGCTCCTTTTACTTTAAGTAACAGTTCTTCACTTTACAAATGATTTTCATTTTATAAAACTCTATTCGTTTTAAAAACATTTTTACCTTTTATTTACTTTCGAAATATTTCCTTTAATAAAATCTGTTGATTTTATAAAATCCCTTTATTTCAATATACATTGAAATAATTCTTTTTACATCCCAGGGTCTTTTATGATATTTAAAATATCGAATAACAATGATCAACATCATTCCAACACACATAATCCATAACAGGTTATATAACACATCATATATCACAATATATGAAAACAGTAAAATAAATGTTGAGGAATCCAGTTGGATTCCTCCAACCTGTTTCCCTGCATCACAGATGTTAAACAATATAGATAACATCACTTTAGTTCCATATGATATATTCTGTTAAACAGAATCAATATAGAAATTCAACTAACTGACTAGCAGTTCAATCAAACAGTCAACACACAGTCAACCAGCCAATATCTAACAGTTCTAAAAATACAACATGAAATTATAAACTGTTCAGAGTTAGTGAGATTTACTAACATTTCGCGTTAACCGTTAAATAACGATTTGCGTCTGTTGAATCAGACGGACAATTTATTTCGGTATAAATTGTAACGAGCTTCAATCCACTCCCAGTCAGTTCCATGGTGTAGCCGCCGTCCATACGATTCCAACATGACAAACCGTTCGTAATTCTGATCACGTACGGAAGAGATATAAATTTTACAAGTTATATTGATTTAAACGATATACATATAATTTAATTATCTACACTTAAATCATAATCCCTTATCTAATCTGCCAAATCATGATCTACTACAGACGTAAATATGATAAATGTGATATGTTTATATCTTACTTTCAAAGCCCAAAGTGGATTTCATACACTCGACTTGAGGTATTCACATAATTAAACAAATGCACTAAGTTTTTATGATATTATATATATAATTAACTTAACAAATAAATATGGATTTTGGGGCCTTACATTATATATATCAGCCCATCCTCTTTTGCAAAAGCCCAGACTGCATGTGAACGATCTTAATCTTCCACTTACCACGTTCTAAAACACGTCATCTCCAGGTAGCTTCATCTTCCTGTTATACGTTTCCACCGCAAGCTCCAATAAAAGTTTCAACTCCATTTCAAATGTTCTTCCCAACAAAAACAACCTCAACTTATTACATTTTCTACCGCCTCTGACCTGTTGATACACGTCAGCCTCCAACTCCACTCGCGCCCAACATCTCACCACGAAATTCCACACATTTGTTTCTACTCTCACACGTCCAGCTCTTAATGAACTCGAGCCTCCCAAAACCCCACGACGTCGGTAACTTCCCCATCACAACCACCGAACCCCACTGTTTCCATAACACAATATCAACCGCACCCTTCAACAAACCTACATTTCTTCATAATATACAAATCCTCTTAATATATTTGGTGCATGCTATCTCGAAACCAACAGCGAGAAGGATGGCATCGACCCCCTTAAATAAAACATATGAGAACGAAGCCTTTTTTTCGGAGGTTGTGAATATAAGTATTTTGAGATCTTTAGTGGTAGCTTTTGATTTTTATGGAGCAATTGAAACTCGGTAATTTTGCTGAAGAGGAACATAAATGGCAGCAGTTTAGTTGGAAATTATTTTCAGGCCGTCGGTTTTGTTAATGATCTTATATAGGAGAACTTCCCCTTTGTTTTCTTGAGGACGTGGTTGAGAAGAGAACCACAGATTTGTGTGGCTGAGGAATGATAATTGTGGCCTTCTGTTGATCAAGGAATGGGATAAAACGTGGACCTCGCAGCACCAATGGTTTCTTATTTTAATTCTTTTAAGTTATTAAAAGTTCATGTGCCCTGCTACGTATAATTATACCCATGTCCGAGCGCTGCAGACTGAAATAAATATACCGTTGTAATCAGCGATGTGCCAGGATTCCAAAAATATAAAAATACCGGTAGTTTAACTCATTTTGTGAAACCTCAAAATGTTGATTACAGTGTGCAAAATACTCCAAATAAAAAGTTTCTTATTTAATTAATTAAAAATTACGATAAAATTCTAAAAATTGAATTATCACTACTTCTCAAAAGAACCTTGTCTAAATTCAAACCCGATATTCAAATATATTGAAAACCCTTTTATAACGTAAATAAAGCGTTGCAAATTATAAAGGAATTCCACAGCGACTTTTCTGAAATTTGATTTGGGCGTAAATCAAAATCTACCCGACGAAATCCAGATTTTTCTCTTCCATTAGAAAGATATACTTCACCAGCTCCATACGTTTCTTGTTTCACAGAAATCCGACTTAAAACGAATCTTGTACATTCAGTTGAAGTTCGAATCGCCAATTTACGAACTACAGCGCCATTTCGAGCTCAATTTTAATTATAATATAATTATACATTCAAACTGTCGTTCAAATAATATATTCGTTATTCAAATTCAATTCCAAGCTGAATTAAATATCACAGATGATCCAGTTCACACCATATCGCCATTTCAGCCAATTCTGATTATTTCAGAATTAAATATATTATTTAATTTATTATTTTAATTAAATATTCACTATTATTTAATTCCACGACCATTAAATTCACTATATCACTATTTATAATACCTCTGCCAATGCGGGTCATTACAATCTTCCCCACTTAAAATAATTTCGTCCTCGAAATTGCTAGGGTAGAGAACGACCCTATCGACTGGTTAGAACATATTTGTTCACTTCTTAACTTCAGTTTCAACTGAACCAATTTAATTTCAATTAAATTATTAATTAATTCTCATCAACGAAAATTTCCAAAAATCCTGAAAATTTTCTAACACCTTAACTTTTTGAAAAATTTCGCCAGCATCTCCTTTGTACTGGTCAATACGTCAAACTCCAACTCGCCTCTCTAGGCCATCTCCAACCCAAAAGAAAATCAAACAGCCAAGCGGTTTGCCAATTTGTCTCACAAATCTTATATCCAACAGAAATATAAACTTGTACCTTTTATCGGCATATCATTATATCCTTTCCACCTGTTATCCATTCAGCGGATACAAGGGTCATCCCAATCAAATTCCAATCTGCTTTTATCCATAACACAACCATTCGCTTATACTCAAGCCAATATCATTTCAACTCTAGTTTCCCTCTCGATTCCCAACTCTCGACTTGATATCACATTACACTTCAAATTTGAATCTCACAATCCGATTTGTCTTGATATCATTCTAATTCAATCTCAGTTACCACTTTACTGGCTTTTCTTTAATTCAAATTTACTTCCACAAATTTCTATTTAAATTTGTTTTTAATTCAAACAGTCTTTTCCTGGGAGTTTTTAAACAGTTTACTCTTTTCAAAAATCAAATTTTCCTTTTGAACATGTCACTGAGCCCTTAATTAATATTCCATTAGTTAAATCACTTCTCTATTTCTTTATCAATATTTGTTAACCAAATATTTTCAATAACCATATTGGCCCTTTTATGTTATTTGGAAAACATTTCTGAATATCGCCTCCCTTTATTTTCTAAACTTTAGAAAATATATGCTATTTATAACTGGAAAATATTCCAATTACTTATCTCATTTCCGATCTCGTTTATTTCTATACTTAGAAAATATTCTTTATTATATTTCCAAGCTTACACTTATTTGGGTTAAAACGGATGTTGTGTAAAACATCGTTACGACAACCCAAATACTATATTCAACTAAATCTTATTCAACATTGATCTTCGAGCCTGAAATCTTACTATTTATTTGTTAATAATGAAATCAATCAAGTTGCGGTATATCTACCTCTCAGACCTTGACTGAATAACATTTATAACGTCAAAACAGATATGACTACTTATTCGAATAATCAATACCATATAACTACTTATTCACTTTTACACACATATACACTTCCTCTTTCTTTTCTTACTAGATTTTATTCTTAGTCTTCCTTTTTGATTTTACTATTCTATTTCTAAGTTCGTTTCCTTATCGACTTCTATATATATCGATACGTTGATTTCTAACTATCAAATTATCTTAAAAATATTCTAACTCCTTAAATTTTCGGAAAAATTCGCCATAACCTCCTTTGTACCAGGAGCATCGGGATATTTCAAATAGCCTCCTATGGTCCTTAGTAATCCAAAAGAAAAAGAAAAAACCAAGCTGTTGGCCGATACGGCGCATAGAATCTCATATATGAATTAAATACATACCTTTTCGTCGAGCATTCTATTTATATACTTTCATACCTTATCCATACCTATCTCATGTATATTTATACCTGCCCAATCTATTTTAACTATATCTGATCGTTTTAACTCAATTCGTTAATTAATTTGTTAATTAACTCTTTAGTCTATTCCACTTTTATATTTGAACATGAGATGTTCAAATATATTTTAACTTGCTTATTAACTAATTTGAATCCAAATTTCAAATTTAAGTTCTATATTCGATTTCAAATATCCATTTACAACTCCAATCCACCTTTCAAAGTTCAACTTCAAATTCAAAACTCAATTAACTAATTTCTCTTCGACTTAGTTAATTCTATTCAATTTCTATTCAAATTTTATTTTATAAATCCCATTTGAATTTCTATATTCAAATTCCATATATTCAAATTCTATATTATAAGTCCATTTGAATTTCTATATTCAAATTCTATATTATAATTCCATTTGAATTTCTTTATTCAACCCCATTTGAATTTCTATATTCAAATTCTATATCACTTCCATTGAATTTCATATATTCAAACTCCCTTTGAATTTCTATATTCCATTTCTATTTCAATTCCATTGAATTTCATATATTCAAACTCCCTTTGAATTTCTATATTCAATTTCTATTTCAAACTCTCTTTATTCATTCTTTATTATAAATCCCATTTGAAATTCAACACAACTTGTCTTTCCCAAAACAAATTCAAAACTGTATCTCTGGTAGTAATTCGTCACTTACAACTCGAAAATGAATACTGATGATGCAGCTGTCATCATCAGAATCTATTTTCTAGCGATCGAAGTGAGTTCAATACTATAAAACCATTTCTAAACATTTCCACTTTGAAATTCATTTCAAAATATAATTCACACTGCTTGTAAAACAATTTAAAATCTCCCAGGATCTTAAATTTTCCTTATTTTTAATCCAAATCCATTTTCAAACACTTAACCAACCTTCCAGAATTTTAATTCAATTTCCGGCTTAAATTTCAGATTTAACTCATCTGATTTCACGTATTTCACTTATATGAATTCTGATTGGTTATTTACATAACCATTTCACATTTTTATAATCTTACTCGATTATAATAACAACCAATATGTCCAATATATATTCATTCCAATATAAATCCTTTATATCCAAAATATAATTTGGGTAAAATTATTTCGTTTACCCTCTTTTCAAAACATACCATGACGGTTCATCGTATTCGAGTGTTTACAAAATCCCTACCGATACAGTGGATCAAACTGATCCACCAGAACTCATAAAGGACTCAACCAATGAATCTCCACAATATAAAACAAATTTTTATATCAATAACAAATACATTCACTCGTATATATACACTCAAACTCAATTTAGGGTATTACTAACCCTATCTCTACCGAGTCACGCCACAGAGCCAAGGTAATTTACTTAACTTAAGCTCTGATACCAACTGTAATGACCCGGGTTTTTGGCGATCTTGGTTATCCAATATACAACACATATCGAACATCCAAGATCGAAAATACCGGTCATTAATGAAAGAAATTAGAGGGTGAGGAAAGATAAGATAGAAACTTAGAATAGAAGAAGAAGAAGAACACAACATCAGAGTAACACGAATCTCACAGCGGAACGAATGACATATAATATGTATAACATAACTTTGAAATATAAATCTGCAAATGTATACAACCACATTATCAAAGTACAACACTTACAACACAACGGAAATATACTATAACTATATGATCCTGAAGCCTCCTGCTCCAGCTCTTCCAGTATATCTGTAAATCCTGACTACTTGACTGCCCATACAAAATTAGGCACCCAAGAGTTTAGGGAAAACAAACAAAATAAACTCCGGGTCAGTCATGGGACTGGTATGAGTAAAACAGTTTAAAACAGTTCAAGCAGGTAATCGATATCTCATAAGACCACGCCGTATAACGGAATGGGTTTTTCCCTTATGAGAATCCAAATTATCTTTATATCAAAAACCTTTTGATATTATAATAATGTCTATCAACACAATATAATAATCATCTAGCAGAAACGCTTTCATCTCACGTTCTACATATATTGTATACAATCAAAACTGCAAGCACGTATTGGGTAATGGATTTTTAACTATGACAAGGTATGGAACCACCTTTCGCTAGTGTACCTCTAGAGAGGAATACACTGGGTTCAACAAGAACATCTTGCAACCCGGCCACACATGACCGACCACTCATTTCGCTTGAGTGTATCGAATGTATATCACCAACAGTTGGGATCAGCAACCGTTTCCCGAATGGGACAGCATCAACAATAGATTTTTAGAAGTAAATGAAACTCTAGATCAGGTGATTATACACCCTACTTTGGTGCGACCGACTTAGCCATGCTGCCTGCCCGATTTCTGTCATTTACCGGTTTATGAGGCTAGAAGCTACGCTTTAACATCACATCAGATTCACTTTGAATGCCACATTGTCAAATCCAAAAAATCACCGATTGACGTCCTCAACCATACATTACGTGTTAGCTAAAAGAAGTTTCCTTCTCCGCTTCCACTCTTGGTACAGTTGGAGAAATCAATATACGTGATCGTCTGGAAATACTCTGTCAGACATCCGTCCATACAAGTCATCCAGGAACAGGATGAACCGAAGGCACTATTCTGTAAATAGGATAGCCCTTGCATAACTCCGTCTTCAATTTCCTTTGGCATATATGATTCGCAACGCTTATGCCAATACAGAGTGGTTCTTTGGATAATAATCCAACCGGTCTCTCCATATTAACAACGTTAAAATGGTCAAAAACTTCGATAGTCTGTGATTTAACTATCGAAGAAAAACAGGTGTGCAAACAATGATATTATTTCCAAATGGAAATTTATATCGATCAAACATCATTCAACATTTATCTCTTTATTTCATTAATTTACTTATCTCCTGTTTCCCTATATTCAATATTTCTTATTTTCTAAATTTGGAAAATATACGTTATTAATAATGGAAAACATTTCCATTTCTTGTTTTCTTTATTAGAAAACATTTCTGGTTTCTTATTTGGAAAACATTTCCAAAGCTTCTTCATTGGACTTAGACAGATGTTTAAACAAACATCGCTATGCCAACTCAAACCATTTCCTTTACTGCCGAACCTTAACTATTCCTTAGTTAAAAACGAAGCCAATCAAGTTGGGGTAGAACTACCTCTCAGACCTTAACTGAACAACATTTCTAACTTTGAAATAGGCAAAGTTCACTTTATATTCCTTTTACTAACTTCCTTACTTAACCCTCCTTCGAATAGCTATATTCGATTGACTCTTTTCACTTAACTCTATTCGATTAACCCTTATCAATTAACTCTATTGGACTAACACTATTGGATTAACTCTATTTTACTAACGCTATTGATTTACTCATTTCACTTAACTCCTTTCGAATAAACTATATTCGATAACTCCTTTTACTTTCTTCGAATAAACTATGTTCGATTAACTCATTTGCTTCTATTCGAATAAACTATATTCGATTAACTCATTTTACTTTCTATTCGAATAAACTATATTCGATTAACTCATTTTACTTTCTATTCGAATAAACTATATTCGATTAACTCATTTTCTTTAACTCTAATCGATTAAACTAACATCGATTAGCTCCTTTTACTTTAACTCTAATCGATTAAACTAACATCGATTAACTCCTTTTACTTTAACTCTAATCGATTAAACTAACATCGATTAGCTCCTTTTACTTTAACTCTAATCGATTAAACTAACATCGATTAACTACTTTTACTTTAACTCTAATCGATTAAACTAACATCGATTAGCTCCTTTTGCTTTAACTCTAATCGATTAAACTATCATCGATTAATTCCTTTTACTTTAACTCTAATCGATTAAACTAACATCGATTAGCTCCTTTTACTTTAACTCTAATCGATTAAACTAACATCGATTAGCTCCTTTTACTTTAAGTAACAGTTCTTCACTTTACAAATGATTTTCCTTTTATAAAACTCTATTCGTTTTAAAAACATTTTTACCTTTTATTTACTTTCAAAATATTTCCTTTAATAAAATCTGTTGATTTTATAAAATCCCTTTATTTCAATATACATTGAAATAATTCTTTTTACATCCCAGGGTCTTTTATGATATTTAAAATATCGAATAACAATGATCAACATCATTCCAACACACATAATCCATAACAGATTATATAACACATCATATATCACAATATATGAAAATAGTAAAATAAATGTTGAGGAATCCAGTTGGATTCCTCCAACCTGTTTCCCTGCATCACAGATGTTAAACAATATAGATAACATCACTTTAGTTCCATATGATATATTCTGTTAAACAGAATTAATATAGAAATTCAACTAACTGACTAGCAGTTCAATCAAACAGTCAACACACAGTCAACCAGCCAATATCTAACAGTTCTAAAAATACAACATGAAATTATAAACTGTTCAGAGTTAGTGAGATTTACTCACATTTCGCGTTAACCGTTAAATAACGATTTGCGTCTGTTGAATCAGACAGACAATTTATTTCGATATAAATTGTAACGAGCTTCAATCCACTCCCAGTCAGTTCCATGGTGTAGCCGCCGTCCATACGATTCCAACATGACAAACCGTTCGTAATTCTGATCATGTACGGAAGAGGTATAAATTTTACAAGTTATATTGATTTAAACGATATACATATAATTTAATTATCTACACTTAAATCATAATCCCTTATCTAATCTGCCAAATCATGATCTACTACAGACGTAAATATGATAAATGTGATATGTTATATCTTACTTTCAAAGCCCAAAGTGGATTTCATACACTCGACTTGAGGTATTCACATAATTAAACAAATGCACTAAGTTTTTATGATATTATATATATATTTAACTTAACAAATAAATATGGATTTTGGGGCCTTACATTATATATATCAGCCCATCCTCTTTTGCAAAAGCCCAGACTGCATGTGAACGATCTTAATCTTCCACTTACCACGTTCTAAAACACGTCATCTCCAGGTAGCTTCATCTTCCTGTTATACGTTTCCACCGCAAGCTCCAATAAAAGTTTCAACTCCATTTCAAATGTTCTTCCCAACAAAAACAACCTCAACTTATTACATTTTCTACCGCCTCTGACCTGTTGATACACGTCAGCCTCCAACTCCACTCGCGCCCAACATCTCACCACGAAAATCCACACATTTGTTTCTACTCTCACACGTCCAGCTCTTAATGAACTCGAGCCTCCCAAAAACCCACGACGTCGGTAACTTCCCCATCACAACCACCGAACCCTACTGTTTCCATAACACAGTATCAACCGCACCCTTCAACAAACCTCCATTTCTTCATAATATACAAATCCCCTTATTATATTTGGTGCATGCTATCTCGAAACCAATAGCGAGAAGGATGGCATCGACCCCCTTAAATAAAACATATGAGAACGAAGCCTTTTTTTCGGAGGTTGTGAATATAAGTATTTCGAGATCTTTAGTGGTAGCTTTTGATTTTTATGGAGCAATTGAAACTCGGTAATTTTGCTGTAGAGGAACAGAAATGGCAGCAATTTAGTTGGAAATTATTTTCAGGCCATCGGGTTTGTTAATGATCTTATATAGGAGAACTTCCCCTTTGTTTTCTTGAGGAAGTGGTTGAGAAGAGAACCACAGATTTGTGTGGCTGAGGAATGATAATTGTGGCCTTCTGTTGATCAAGGAATGGGATAAAACGTGGACCTCGCAGCACCAAGGGTTTCTTATTTTAATTCTTTTAAGTTATTAAAAGTTCATGTACCCTGCTACGTATAATTATACCCATGTCCGAGCGCTGCAGACTGAAATAAATATGCCGTTGTAATCAACGATGTGCCAGGATTCCAAAAATATAAAAATACCGGTAGTTTAACTCATTTTGTGAAACCACAAAATGTTGATTACAGGGTGCAAAATACTCCAAATAAAAAGTTGCTTATTTAATTAATTAAAAATTACGATAAAATTCTAAAAATTAAATTATCACTACTTCTCAAAAGAACCTTATCTAAATTCAAACCCGATATTCAAATATATTGAAAACCCTTTTATAACGTAAATAAAGCGTTGCAAATTATAAAGGAATTCCACAACGACTTTTCTGAAATTTGATTTGGACGTAAATCAAAATCTACCCGACGAAATCCAGATTTTTCTCTTCCATTAGAAAGATATACTTCACCAGCTCCATACGTTTCTTGTTTCACAGAAATCCGGCTTAAAACGAATCCTGTACATTCAGTTGAAGTTCGAATCGCCAATTTACGAACTACAGCGCCATTTCGAGCTCAATTTTAATTATAATATAATTATACATTCAAACTGTCGTTCAAATAATATATTCGTTATTCAAATTCAATTCCAAGCTGAATTAAATATCACAGATGATCCAGTTCACACCATATCGCCATTTCAGTCAATTCTGATTATTTCAGAATTAAATATATTATTTAATTTATTATTTTAATTAAATATTCACTATTATTTAATTCCACGACCATTAATTTCACTATATCACTATTTATAATACCTCTGCCAATGCGGGTCATTACATGGTCACAAAGCGGGCAAACATTAATCTATAAAAACTTAAAAGTAATGATGAAGAGTACGATGAGCCTATCATTGTTGCATCAGAAGAATGTCAAGTTTTTTACATCAAGACATACATATTCCTGATTGGTCCATTGTACGACGCTCACTTAAACGCTTGACCAATAGGGTGAATGATTACGAGATGCCGACGAACTCCTCATCAATTTTAATGGAGCACTCTAACTTAATACACTTGTTAAAATGTATTGAATTAAAATAGATGAACTTGACTAAAATGGTAGTTACTTTTTTTTGTAAGCTCGTCATCATAAGCTTATAAAGGAAGAAGTTGAAATTCTACTGTTTCGGAATTTTGTATATTGGGAATTAGTATCGCAAGATATTAGCAAGTGCTAAATATGTTAGTTGGCTTATCTTTTACAAATTTTTTCTATTTTGATTTTTGTTTAAAGTTTTCTCCTTGTCGATTTTAGTAGTCCAAGGCTTACCCAACTAAATAATACAATAGTATAGTGGTGGTTCTCAGAAGTATTGGTTAAAAAGCATAACACTTAACTTACTAAATATTTAAGTACTACATAGGCAGAGTTCATGCAGTTCAAACTGAGGTGTAACAACCCGCATTTTACGCATCGGAGGATCGTTTAATTCCCTAAGGGTTGGATCATTTTCATATTTTGATATGTTGGTTATGGGGATGCGAGACATGTCCATAGTTTTTACCAATTTTATTTGTGACAATTTCCCCCCTATCAGTTTTGTACAGGGAATAACTTTCGACTGGGATCGAATCAGGTGCTTGGATCGATTTCGTTGGAAAGCAAATGATGTTTCCAATTCCGTAGAGTGATCATATTAAAGATTTTGTTCAGCAGTTTGGGAGGAATCACTGTTTTATTGATGCACAATTTCGGTACAGGTTTGGCTAGCCGTTAATGGGCTGAATTGGTATGGCCGATTAGTGGGTTGGTTAGAGGCTATAAATAGGGGGTAGAGGCATGGAGAATAGTTTGCTTTCTTTATTCTCTCATTTGGTTGAGCTCGTGATTCTTCTTGCTCAATCAAATACATCTTTCCTCCAGTAAAATTTTAGATCTACGTAAGAAGATTGAAGATCTACTAGAGTAAAGCTAGATCTACATCGAGTGAAGGAAGATCACATCAATTAAGAGGTTTGAAGCTCATTTTTTGCTGTCTGGATTGGGAATTTAGCGATTCCAAGTTAATTTGAAGAATTGGTGAGTGATAAGCATCTCTCACGTGGATTCAATCAAGTATATGGGTTGTTTGATCTTATTTTCACCATTTACAAGTTGTTTCACCTAGATCCACATCATGGTAAGTTTATTTTCATTCGAATCACCATAGGATCTAATCTAGCAACTTAAATTAGTAATTCTTATGCTAATTCATATGTTTATGCAATTTTATATTTACTATTTTGTTTATTCATTATTTTACCATGATTTGGTGAGTTTTATATGATTGTATGATGGAAAATTGTCGTGCAAGTGTTGTTGGATGATTGCATGAAGCATTGATGATTGGATTGGTTGATTTGGATGAGTTGCATGCATTGAAGTTGTCGTATATTGATGAATTGAAGCTGGGTTGTTTTGCATGGGTCGTTATTGATGTGGCAGGCTCTGGTCGTGTAGCTTATTGCTCAAGAATTGGATGGGTCGTTGGCTTTGGGTCGCTCAACGCCAGGTTGTTCGGGTTCGAGTGGCATTGGGTCGTGTCTTGGGAAGCACAAAAGGAAGCAGGTCTATTTGAAATTGAAGGGCTTCGGGTCGTTGGTTGTTGACTCGGGTCATTGGGCTTTTGAAGTAAGCGGGTCGTTCTACTTGGATGCAAGTCAGGTCGTTCGGCTTGGGAAAGGCGGATCAGTCTGAATGGGTGTCTTCAAGTCGGTCTAAATGGATGCGTTCGGGTCGTTGGAGCTTCAGTGGGATTGGGTCGTTGGAGCTTTGAAGCATCTAGTCGTGGGAAAGTTGAGTCGTCCAGGAATAGATGAGCCGTTTATTCTAGTGGGTCAATTTGAGTGGCAAGACAGGTCGTTCGTGTCAACCGGTTGAGCCTGATGGGTCGTGTGAGTCTACATCTGATGGGTCGGTTGTGATAAATATGGATGAATCGGAGTCAAGTGGGTCGGGTCGAACTGGTGATGGGTCGGTCGACCACCCGAATGATGAAAGGGGAACGACCCGACTATAGCGACCAAATATAATTGTTATTTTGGCTCAGGAATGAACATGTCTTCGATGTGAGTTCAAGGTGGAATGTCGAAGTGTTGTGATGTGTTCGTTGATCGATGAAATGCAACGAATGTGAGCACGACTCAAAGATGTTGAGTTGGTGGATAATGGTTGCTCGCGAAGGCGCTTTAGTTATAGATAGTCGATGACGACTAGAGATATTGAAGGATGAGGGATTATCTTAAGTCAGAGGTTTAAGCGGGTTAAATGCAGGGGTACAATGGCCCAAAAGACCGTATGGGTCGAGTACTCGGGGTAAAAACTTGGTGGGCCTAGTTGTCTTCGTCCAATAAGACAAACATACGAATGCGGATGGCGTATGGAGTTTTACAAGGACTGGGGTTACCATTAGCCCTTGATGAATGACCAGATGGATCGGTAATACGATTAACGATAGTTTCGAAGCAAGATTGGTGGTGATAGTCAAATTCATAGACGGTGGTTTTTTTTCTTGTATCATCTTGTGTAGATTGTCCAACATCGAAGGAGATGTCTCTTGGGTGCTTGTCTGATGTTGGTTTAGACCTTCGGAGCTTATGAGATGTCGATTAGGATGGTCTATGCTTGATAATTGATTGTCGTGAGTGTACTGTTTGTTTCTATTTGATTGTTGTAAAGGCTATCACTGTCGGATGTGGAGGAGATGGGTTGGGTTCTTCTCTGATGATATGATTGGTAAAGTAAATGATTAATCTGCCTGTTCTCATATACTTTATTGATGATGTCAGATGGCTATTTTATCGCTCATTAAGACTGTTGTCCGACTCAAGGTTTTATGTTTCCCTCTTATTACCTCGGCATGTTCATCTATGTGTTGTATGGGCAGACTTAGTAGCAGGTGACATGCAGTGGATCTTGATGAGGACGATGCTGCTGAGCGACGACGAGCAGGAGGCTGGCGTATTATTTTCTACTATCTACTATTGTTGTTTTTCGCTGTTTTTATTCTCTGAGTGACTTGTAGTGAGGCACATTGTACAGAATTTGATGTTGTATCCATTTTGATGTTTGGATGATTCATGATGATATGAAAAGTTTAAGATTATGCTCAATTCTGCTTCCATATTATTGCTTATTGTATATGTTCTATTATATTTTATTCTTGTGTTGTGAGTTATAAGACAGGATCCGCTTGTATAATTTCAACCTTGATGATCGTCCATAGTTGTTTAACACATCTTTCAGAGCATTATTCCTCTTGTAGAGTGCGGTAGTTATGGCCGGTTATCACATGAGGAATACAATTTATGGAAATAATATTAAAGTGTTCATTAATTTGGTTTCTGCTGTATAAAAGAGTGTAGAGTGCATCTTTGCATGTCTACTATATTATTTCTTGTTATAATTGACTATTGTTTGTGGTAATGTTGTGAATATTGACCTAAGTATTTTACAAATTGTTTGAGAAAATTTGCCGCATAATGAAAAATTTAGTTGCTGGGTTATTTAATTGTGTATACATATTACATTGAACTCACTTCAGTCGTTAATAAATTAATCTGACGATGACTCTAGTGCCATCAACGTTCATGCTAATGTTAGGTTATCTAGAATGCATCTTTTCCTTTCGTTTTTTTTTCTTCTGAATTTTGACTTTTAATCTAAAATTTTAGATCTCTAATATATGTACCTATGCAGATTTTTATTCTCATTGTATTCATCATTCCTGGCTATGTTTATATATAACTAGTCTCTTAGAAAGCATTAACATATACCAATTTCTACATGATTTTGTCAAATGTCGAATAGTTATGGTAGATATACAGAATGAACAGAAGACGATGTTCCTCCTCCATCAGATAAAAATACTCAATAATCGTTGAGATGGATGGTGCAAAAGGTAAAGATGCATCAAAGTGGCATTCCTGTTGTGGTGCTCTGATTCGAAGGCACATCCCAACTAGCTATGATGATTGGAGAAAAGTTGACGATTTTTACAGACAATTTATGGAGAGCACGTATGATATTTTACTTTACCCTTTCTACATGATTTTTTTTTGGATGTATCAAGTATTTATGCAGTCATGCATGTGTAGATATTTCATCTATGACAATCGGGATATTAACTGTCTTATTACCTCTATGATATTTTTATATCTGGAAAATTGATAATATTGGCATTTTAACTGTTAATGTGCAAATTTTAGATAATGTTCTACTAACACTAAGAGTCTACTGATACTAGGAATAGGAAGGAAAAACATTACATAAATTGAAAACCGATTAATATTAAATACGATAAATGCTGTTGTGGACAATATTTTATCGTTTAACCTTAGTTTATTGCAAAGACTTCCATCAAAAAATTGAAATTATCATTTCTATTATCCAAAACCTCTACCCCGTTATTTTGTATGTCCATGGATAGCATCCCTTTAGGTCCCTTTTTTGTTTAGGATTAGAGGAAACAGAAAACTGTGATAACATCCATTCACTGTCTAGGTTAGGTAGCCTTGCCAAATAATTCGGCTGGGCTTTAGCAGTTTTTGAATCAACTCTTATCCAGAGCCGGTTCTGAAGATTATAATACCCCATACGATTTTTAAATTATATTGTTTGTAGTAAAAAAATTTACAATAGTATTGAAAAAATTTCTATTTATAAGGGTCCATAATTTATTTTTGAAAACCCAATACAACAAACGAATATAACATTTTAGATTACCATTATAAGACGCACTCCTAGTTAAAGGATGATATATATATTATCCTAAAGATCAAGGATGATATAAATTTGAAATATGTGTTCCAAACACCACCTTTTTCACTGAAATAACCTAAACATTAGAAACTGATTTCGGTTAGTATATGTTAAGGGACTAAGTATTACGTATAATTCATTTTATATCATTAATTAAAACATTCATTTCAATCTAATTTTTTATATCATAACAAATCACCAATATGGTCTGAATTGAAAACTAAATATATTATTTGAAAATGTTTGTTTTAGGACTTTGTTAACAATTCAACTATCACCTTTAATTTTTGTTTTTTCCTAATGAAGTTCTTTTTAATGATTATTCTCCTTAAAACATAGGGACATTTAAAATGATTTGATAATCAGAACAAATAAATTATACATTCAATAATTTTCAAAACTATGAATAATTTTTATTTTAGATTGTTATTGACATTTCAAATTTGGTTATGAGGGAAATTTCGGTGGGAATCTATCAAATCTAAAGCTAAAATTTGGCGTACTCTATCGAATTTAAGTCTTAGACACCTACTTTTGCTAGGTGGAAGTTTACCG
The DNA here is from genome assembly GCA_030737875.1 of Allium sativum. Classification (NCBI taxonomy): domain Eukaryota; kingdom Viridiplantae; phylum Streptophyta; class Magnoliopsida; order Asparagales; family Amaryllidaceae; genus Allium; species Allium sativum. The sequence goes on along the minus strand of CM060922.1, from coordinate 145,963,959 downwards.
AATTTCAATTTTTTGAGATGTCCCTTTCACGATTGTAAGTACCAATATTTTTTTTCCTTTCGAAAGAAGATTTTGGTCAAACAAACTTTATATATATAGTAAGGCAAAATCAGTTTATCATATTTTTGTTTGCCTCAGCTTTTTGGTAGATCATTGATTGGTTAACCCTTCAATGTAATCGGTTAGCTAATGAATTTCCGCTTTCAATGATCCATGTAGGTGTTTGATCCTCACCAGTGAAAATAACATTTGCAAACTTTAATACGCTAAAGATATTAAACAAGTTGGTGAATAGTATCTAACAAATTCCTCTAGAACAGTTGCACATGTTTGATTATCCAACTGCAAAATGTTCAAATCAAAGCATCACATCTAACAGAATTCAACAATAAAAGGACTCAACCTAGTCAAACAATGAATAATAAAACTCTTGATTAAGTGATAAATAATTTAATCTTACGTAAATAAATATCACATGCTACACAATAAAACAAAATAAGAAGCAAATGCAGGTGATCCTTCCTTAAAAGTAAAATAAATTTTGGTCAACCAGTCATAGCACGAGCATTGTTGAGATTGGCTCACTAGATCACAAAATAAAATTTAGTAAGTAAGAGCTTTACCAATCAACCAAATTTCTCTATTGAAATTAAATCTCACTGACAAATAAGTAAGTAAGAGCAATGTCATTCTTCAAAAATATGATACAAATAACACATTGAAATACAAAATTCAACCATACATGATGATTGGTTGTTTAAGCTACATTATGTTGGTGATATTCCAATAAAATGACATGTTCTTAAAAAATAATATCCACAACTGAAATTAGAATTATTATGTAACAACCCACTCAGAATGAGCCTAAATTCCGACCTTGAAAAGGCCCATCGGAACTTAGAGCCAATCTAAACGGATCATTGGTTCCTATAAGAATTAATTTAAACAGATATACATAACAGCCTAAAGAGAAAATCAAATTCTCACACAGTAAAAGGGACAAAATATAATAGCATAAATATAAGATGTACCATCATTAAAAACCAGAATTGTCAATTACAACATGTCTCACAAAAACAAAAGGTACATCATCATTCATCCCAATTAAATAGCAATAATAATAATAATAAAGCATTAGCCATAACAACTAGATCTTCAAGAGGCTCCTCCTCCAAGAGATCATTCTCCATCCTTAATCACCCATCTCACCTATTTTCCTGTTAATGTTAAGTAGAGGGAGGTCAGAACATAAAGTTCTGGTGAATGAAATACATGTAAGTTAAGAAGGATATTTCCTATATTCGGTAGTTGTAAACTTTTCAAGTCATGTCTACGTAACACACAACACAAACATAAAAGGTGGACGTCCTAGAAGTCACATAATATCCCAAAACTAATTTAAGCGCGGGCACTTCTATGGTCACTTAGTACCATATTTTAGTTTATTTGGGGCGGACACCCCTCTAGTAACTTAATACCCAATGATGGACCTCAAGACACTTAAGACTCCGTTCTAACGTTAATCGTTATAAATGATAACTCTCCTTGTAGGGTGAGAAATAGTAACGACTACTTACTACCGGGATTATGGTTAGGAACACGACTTCTTTCAAGAAGAACCCCCCTAGCGAACCCTTTTGTTACTATTTAGTTGTCCCTATGGGTGAACTCCTAGTTATGTAATACTTCCGTTAAACGGTGGTTCCTTAGGCCATGTATACATAATTCATCCCTAGGTCAGCCCTCACTAGCCTCTAGATTGGAAGCGGTCTTTACTTGGAGAATTACCTTACACACGTTATCATCTACTAGGACCATTTAATACCTCATAGGAGAAAGACTGACCCAATAACCATTTAATTCTCGATGAGCGAGCCCAATAACTTGGGTACTGAACCAAGGGTGCGAACGTTAGGAATGAACCTACTCCTAACCACTTAATACCCAACAAAAGATAGGTCAGCCACTTAATACCTTTTTCCCAAGGCATGCCTACTCTACACACAACATGTGTGTATATGCACATAGACATCTCACATTAGGCCTACCACTTGTAGATGCTGGATTTGTCGAGCGGTTCCGGGCAGGCTTCTACTACAAGTTGGGCCAACCTCGCATCAAAATGTACTAATTATAATGACCCATGACACCTAAACCTCTCACATTAACCAGATTTACTTGTAGACGCTAGATATGCCAGTCGGTTCTAGGCAGACTTCTACTACAAGTAACTGTTAACCTCATGTCTATGTGTCTTTAATATTAATTCAGCCATTAACTCTCACACACACAAACATACAAATTCCTATGGGGGCATTCAAATTCTATTCCTAATTTAGTCATATTTATTACACATTTAATATGTATTGATATATGTTGATTACGTTATGGATATATATATATTAATATAGATGTAAATTAAGCGAACAAGATTAGTGTCCTTACCACGTTTTTGAAATGTCAGTCCCTATCAAAATTTAAAGATGTACAAGTTATTTCCCATACTTTCCTCAACCATAGCATAAATGTCATATTAACATATAACAATGAAATGGGAAAAACAATCACAACAATATATAAACTTGCAACCGACGTTTTGACTTGATTATTGTAACAATAAAAGATAAACATAACATCAAATGTACATATGTTTATATTTCCTGTTCTGAATAGATTAATTTTCCTATTGTTTATACGCAAAATCTTCATATTTAGATATACTGTAAATAATACGTTCAAATTCTCTATTTTGAAAAACAGAGGTTTAAACCTATTAAATTTACAAAGTTATCCAAACCTTAACCTTTTGCCCTAAAATCAAACATATGAATTTACATGAAAATAGAACAAAAAGGAATCTAAATAATATATAAAATCATAAAACAAGAATCATGTTTTCCTTTTATTATTACAACAACCCAAAACCACAAATATAACTAGATTGATCATTTCTACGAATAAATAAATAAACGAAGGATTTGAAGGGATTAATCTTGTTTTCTTTTCGTATATCCCAAATCTTCCAAGGCACAACAATCCAAATCTATAATTATCAAATACAGAGAATAGTAACTCAGATGGATTCCACTCATAGGGATATTAGGAAGAGTATTAAAAAGATTGAATAGAACAAAATTTTGATTGGCCTTCAAGAACGAACGTATGCCCTAATCCTTTCAAATCTAAATATATATATATATATATATATATATAAGAATTACCATCAGAATCTAATATATACATATGAATCTAAATTCCATATTATTCTTAAATCTATGTTAGAATAATATGGAGATGATATAATAGATTTAGAGAACTAGAAGAAACCTAAATGCTTTAATCTTTCTGGAATTAAAGAAAGAAGAAAGGCACCATGGTGGCATTAAGAGAAATGGCTGTAGGGTTTGGAATGACGGTTCGAGGGTCTATTTGTAGTTGCTATCATCCGTATGGACCATTATATTATTTCGATTAAATCTAAGCAGTCCATTTGATATAAATTATAAATAAGCCCCTATGTAAAACAACCCTCATTGGGCGTCCCTGCAGTAGGGCGGTCAACACCCCTTCTAAGAGGGCGGTCGACACCCTTTCTAAAGAGAGCGGTCGACCCCCCCTTCTGGTATCAAGCCCAAGAGAAATTTCCTCCAGAACGTTACTTTTTAATTGTTCATTAATTAATTCACTTTATTTCTTACTTTAATTAATTTATTGATGTCCCCTACTGTGTATGAATATATGGCATAAGTTTGAAATAGAAAGGAATATTCTTTTCATGCTTATCCAATCTAATATACTCCCATCTTGTTTATATATTTATTTGAAATTCAAACTTTATACATAAATATATACATACAACTTAATTAATTAATACTTTTGTATACAGACTCTGTTTTCAACAAATAAAATATGAAAACAAATCAGAATCTTGCCACGAACGCAACTACAATACTTTCGTGGCCCAATTCGTAATTTTCCAAAATTCCATTTTAACTTGTTAATATATTATTAATTATTATTGTTTATTTAAAATTAAATTAACTTAGGTCTATACTAAGTATATTTTATGGGGTGTTACATTCTCCTGCATAATAGAGATTTCATCCCGAAATCTTTTGAAGTGGGCGGAGAACGCAACTCGCTCTAAAAAAGCATGTTGTACACCCATGTTATTTTTAAAACATCCATAAATATCTACAACTTGTAGTGCTTATGAACTGCAGACTTGCTATAATGAGCTCAGTCCTAGTGTGTAAGCGTAATAAGTGATGCAATATGTATGCAAAACATCCTAACATGCATTTAACTCTATATGAGTGCACAATGCATTTGCGTCACATCCATATCTTACCATCCAATCTACAAATCACGATGCAACCAAAACGATAAACTGGGGGAAAATAATTACTCGAGGAAAGCTCTGGATGAGTAAGTCTAATCTTTTCCTTAGTTTCCGATGTGCTCTCCGCAGGGTTATCTCCCCACCAAACTCGGACAAGTCGAATAGAATTGTTTCAGAGTCTTTTGATGCTGTGCTCCATGATTTTTTCGGTGGCATGGGCACACTAGGCTCTAACTGAGGCTACCTATGTCCCAGATATCATTAAGCTCGATTATGTCGGCTGAATCATGAAGGCATCTGTGAAGATGGGAAACATGGAAAACATTCTGGACCTCGATAAATGCTCGAGAACTCCACATAGTAAGTCGTCTTCTTGATCCTATCCAAACACTACAAGAAAAAGTTGATTTTGCAGCAGCGTAATCCGCTGGTAGTCCATCGCTATATAGGGCATAGCGACAGATTATCGGTGGATCCGAGTGGTTGGTAAATTTCAAGACAGTATCTGTGTTAAAATTTTGCGACGGATTTGAGCGTGAGTTCTCCGACCATTTTCCTTCATTTCACTCAATATAAAATTTTAATTTTGAATTAATTTAAATTTTGTCTACCAATGTTTTAGCGATGAATATAATTTTTTAGAAATTATTATTTATGAATATACGTCGGTAAAAATTTGCTAAATAGTAAGGGATTGGCGACAAAATATTTTTATTTAAAATATTTTTGGGGTTATTTGTTGATAATCTATCGGTGAATCCTTTCTAATTAGCAAGGGATTAACAATAGAAAGTTTTCCATGTTTGTATTTTGGCTTTTCTTTTAGCGGTAATCTGTCGCTATTCCCCTTCTAATTTTCCTATATATATATATATATATATATATATCTGTGTGTGTGTGTGTGTGTGTATCAAACTAATATCATTCGACTGTGAACACTGAAATAAATAACATAACACACAAAACAAAGATAAATTTGCAAGAAAGAACGTCCATAATCACATACAAAAAAGAACATCATTCATATTCCTTCATGGATACATATACACCAAGCTGAATATGAACAACAAAACTATTGAACATATTCTAACATTATCCTATATATAAGCACGTACCATCCATAAGCATAATAAACATACCAAACTACATAACATCATATTTACACCAAAATAAGTCCAAATAACATACCCAACCAATTTACAAAGATGACAACAACGAAGGCGCAAGCGAACGCGAAACTCTATCATGACTCTTAAGCATTGTCATCACCTTTCTCATTTGTGCTTCAAAGCACTCCCCATCAATTGTCATTTGTGCAACCAAACTTTACATTCTTCATAACAATACGTTCTTCATGCATCACACACTTTGCACCATGAATATGCAGAAGAGTAATTCTTGCTATTGGAGCAACCTCAGCTATAATTCCATTTCTATGATCATAGGAAACTCCTCTGCCTACCCATGCACTTCAACAACCTCTACCCAATCCCTCAACAATAACTCCTCGATCACCACATCTCCTCTTCATTCAACTTACCAGTAGAGAAATATAAATTGAATACATAAACGCTTCATAGAAAAAACTATAACAGAGACATAATGCATGAAAAATTATTGAATGAATACTTTAGGATAACTTTCAGTAAGACTGTGTCATGCTCTTCTTTCCATGCTCTTCCCCCAGACTTGGATAGCATAATTAAATATCATCAGGAAATAAAGTAGCACCAAGGTTATCTTTAAAAAACTTCAACTGCTAACAAACAAAGGTATCAGCAACAGCTTACACATATGATGCATGTAAATTAATTTAAAGGTAAGTGATGCAGTTACCGATATATAACAGTGGCATAAACAAGTTAAATGTATCATGCTCATTAGTTAAAAGAGAGAATAACATACACATTAATGCTAATGGCTGCTTCCTTACCATTAGATATTAATATGCAATGTTTGGGTTGAACAGAACATTTTCAAAATAAATAAATAAAATGTATAACAAGTTCACCTTTAATCAAAATGGTATGAGCAAGTCTAACTAGTAAATCATCTACTCGTAGTCCTTCTTTTGGAACTTCATCTACAAATTTGACAGTCAAAATATAATATGGTAATAACACAGCAAGTTCATTTCAAATTCAGAAAAATACCAAAATGCTTCCTCACCTGATAAAAAGTTGAATCTCTATACCTTCATCAATGTGTTTCATGAACAGGTATCCATACCTGTGTAGATATGGAAACAAAAAGACTGACACGGAACCTTGTTATTCAAAATAAAAAATAGTCTGAATGTATATTATAGTATTCAAGAAGAAAAAAGGGTAAAGGTGTATCAATGCGAGTCCTTGACAAACTGAATAAACGAAATATAGTTGAGAGTTATGAAAATTTTGAGATAGCTAAAATCACCAACGCTTACTGCAATTATAGCCATAAATCAAATTTTCAGCATTCTCTTTGACTCAAAGCCTAAGCATGTCACTCAATTCTAGTTTTTATAAACATTGCTAAAAGATGGTGGGCATACTTTTAAATTGACTCATAAGGATCTGAATAAGTAAACCTGCCAATGGAACCTATAAAAAGGAAATCTACCTACATCCATATATGGAAAATAGATAAATATCTTATATCTAGAACAAAAATCACACATGCATATATGAATGTATCAATGTATCCAATTCCAAAAAATATACATCCAAATTCTACCAAGATAACAGTATATATTATGTGTATTTCTGTACCGTGAAGATACTGTTTTATCAAGATAAAAATTATATTATATGTTACACTATCCATAGCCATAATATCCACAGACTGATTTATGAATAATTAAAAATTTCATTCCATCAAGAATATTTTAAGATAAACCTCGTTAAAAAAAGATATTTAAGAACAATAAAATATTAACTAACAGTGTGTAAATGTTGCAAGAATGGAAAAAGAAAGAAAACGTACTCGTGAATTTCCTCCAAGTTTTTACCTTTCAAACGAGGAACAAACTCCTTCCAATTATAATCCCCAAATCCAAATCTGCGGTGTATGGGAAAGAAAATGAATAAGCATGTCACATAAAAATGAAAATATAGGAAAACAGAGGTGAACACAAAGATTGACTATGCATGAACATGACGCGGATTATTAAAACAAAAGCATCAAATAATCATGGTTTAGTAACCTAAGGTAAAATAGTAAGAAACCAGAAATTTGCATTTAATAAACGAAAAGAAAAGCAATTTTAAAAAAAAATGTTAACTAAGGAATTAAGAAACCGGATTACATATGCAAACAATGTAACATATAAGTATCAAGAAAGCCTCATCAAGGAGCAAATGGAACCGCATTTTCAACACAATAACCATTAGAAGCCAATTTCTGTTATGAAAACAAAAGGGGAACCACCCTAAACTCACCAGTTAAATTGTTGCTTTCAACCATGCAATCCCAATGTCCTGGGATTATACTTTGTGAACTAGAGCAGTTTGTGAACAAGAATTGAAAGAGAGAAGGCTTGAACCACCGAGATTTATCGTGACTATTTTACCAAAAGTTAAAATACGAAATTTCAGGTGCTACTTGCTTATGCTTAATGAACAATGGATGACCTGTTCTGATGATAAAATATAGGTTCTACCTTTTTTTTCATCTGTTACAGCATAACATATGTAATATAGATAATTTGTATGAAATCTATGAAAAGTCATATGCATATTGTATAAGACAGTATAATCTTTTTTAGAATTGACCATGAATCATTTAATTATGTCCTATACAAACTAGTATGTATTATAGAGTAATATATTGAATTTCCTAGCTCTAATAATTAAATAAATTTATGGCCACCTTAGTTTCTTATGACCATAGAAAATTTCTTCTAACTATAAGAATCAGCGGTCTGATTCTATAGTACATTTTTTGCTGTGAATTATTACATAAAGATTCACTATTAACTTATCAAAAAGGAAGTACAATGATTTTCTATTTGTGGTACAATTTGAGGCCATTCATGCAGTGTAAGAAATGTAGTAGAAGGTATGATGGGAATGCAAGATCAACTTTTATAGGAAATCCATGATATTGGTATGTGGCTCTTATAGAAAACTAAAAGTGGAAATACATCACAAGATACTTGGATTGATGAAACTTATATATCCTGTATAATTAGCTTATAGGATTGAATGAGAACCTATTATAAGTATGTGGAAAAATGGCCTCAAGAAAGCAAATTCTGTTGATTCAGACTTGCATATATATCCTGTATAATTAGAAAACTTTATAACTAATATATATTGTACATATGAGCTCTATATACATAGATATACTACTCTCCCTTAGATATTTTTTTAAGTTAGTTTCGGCTAATCCATGCAACTTATGTACCATTTTAGCATTTGTGTGTCTTGTATTCCTTCTTAGATCCCAACGCATTTGATTAACATGGGGGTGGGATGGTCCCAATTACTCCTTTTCAATTTCAGGGGACTTGCACCCATAAATACATGGGATCTAACTGACTAGATATGAGGTGATGATGAAAAAACGAGTGGCTGATATGTGTTGAGCACATGAAAATAGGTAAAATGAGCCAATTTTATCTTGACATTATATTTATCACCATGTTCGTTTATTAGATAACCAAGTTTTTTGTTTGTTGCACTTGTCTGTATCCGACTTGTAAGTATAAGTTCCTTTTTTTGTTATATACATATAAATATATACATTTCTATTTCAACAAATACATTGTGAATGTCATCTCAGAGATTCTGGAGTACGGAATTGATTATTAATAACATATACAATTAATGCCACCCCAATCCAGCAGTTTACTTGAATTAATTCAAAATTTGACTATCACAAAGTGATTTGGACTAAAAAAAATAGATAAAAATAAAAGGATGATAGCTGGGTTGATTAATATAGCATGTATCGAGCATGATAAAGAGATTCTGGAAGGCAGATGTTGTTGGGTTATAAATTAACCTTGAAATCACCACTGTTCGAAATTAATCTACCATGTAAGAAATTAATCTACGATGTATTGAATATAATAAAGTGATTGTGAAAAATAGACTATTGAACCAAATCGTATATCTTAAAACGATGATACCTGGTTTGAGGAACGATGAAAAAAATCAAAGATCTGGCAAATCTGATGGAAAATCAGATACTTATCGTTGCAGGTTAGGTTTCTGAAGGCCAGTTGTTTTAATAAATCGGATTTAGAGTGGATACTAGATTTGAGAAGAAATACCGAGGAAAACGAGGAGAAGCAGGAAAATGAGAAGAAATAGGGATATCGAGAAGACATAGGGATATGAGGAGAAACAGGATATGGGAGGAAAAGGTCATGAGAGTTCAAAGAACTTTATTTTCGCAACCTTCATAACGGTCAGTTTGATTATTAGATACGATAAATTTTAATCATTATCGTCGTAAAATTGGCACCTATCACAATAGGTGTTATAACTATTGTAAAATTGGGACTTTTTACAATTGTCATATTATGATCGTTATAAAACTGAGATCTGTTACAATGAGCATTGTGTGAGCATTAGTAAAATTGTCATATATTAGTTCTTATTCATCAATTATTAGTTCTTATTTATTAATTATTAAATATTAGTTCTTATTTATTAATTATTAATATTAATTATTAAAAATTAATCCTTATTTTTTTGTTTAATAACAATTATTTATCACTATTTTTAATTACTATTATATTAGTTACCAAAGAATCATTATTAATAGTAATTATTTCATGTCTCGATCGCAATTTCAATTATTTAGTAATAATTATTGTTTATTAGTGTTAATTATTATTGCTAATTTTTTAATTTTAATTTTTTAATATAAATTATTAAATATTAGATATTACTCCTATTCATTTATTATTACTTATTTCCTCTTAATTGAATATTAATTATTGTGCAATTATTGAATACTAATAGTAATTATAAATGTTAATTGATATATATTTAATATTAATTATTTAATATCTATTATTAATTTTTAATTACTTATTTTTATTTTTAATTGTCAATATTAATTATTAGAAATTAATTTTCATTCATAGTTATGTAATAACCGCTATTCTTTATTTATTCATTATTATATTAATTAAAATAATAATCATTATTCATTATTTCTTCATTATTATATTAATTGTTGAACATTAATTATTTAATTAAAATTCCGTCTAATTATAGATTTTTAATAACTAATTATTAATAGTCGATATTAATTACTAACTATGTTCAAGAAAAAATAGTTTTTAAAAAATACACAACGTTCAATGTATATTTTTCAACACAATTGAAAACATATTCAACATGTAATATTGGTGACAGATGATAGTTACATGTGAAAGCTAACTAATAGGCATGGAAATAATAACATGCATGGTAATGTTTATATTCTTTGAATTTTAGAATTCTTTAATATTTAATATTTATTATATTTAAAATATGAAACTTTTACAAAATTTTATATTTATTTCTAAATTATGGAAACTTCAAAAGTTTATATTTAAACTTTGTATCTATTTTAGAAAACACGAAATTTTTAATTTTTGAATTAATACATATAAAACATACCAATTGTAATCATTAAATTTTAGATACTAGATAATAAAATTCACTTTTTAAATATTAGAAATTACTTATTAGTCGTTGATTATTAAATATTACTTATCTATATTACTAATTACTATTATGTTTTAATTATTAGTAATTATTAATTAACCAATACCAATTATTGAATTTTATTTACTATTAATAGTAGTTAGTTGTTTTTTGTTATTAGTATTTTATTATTAACATTAAGTATTTAAAATTTATTTTTGGTTGTTGATTACTTAGTAAAAACATAATAGTAAAACATTTTATGACGAATAAGCATACGAGTTTCTTGCAAATCCCTTGAAAATTTATTGCAAAATAGCTTCAAAAAATACATGACGGTAAATTGTCTGAAATTGCAACGGAATTCAGCGACGAAAAATGATGATGTTAAAGCATTGCAATTTGCTCCGGTTTAGCGACGAAAATCAGAACTCAAAGGTAATATTTTAAAACAAGTTGAAATAAAAAATCCTAAATAATATCCCCTACATATTCCATAAAAATCTGTCACTAATTTGTGATCGAATTTTCCGCTGCTAAAATATGCAACTATTTGCGGTTTTTCTTATAGTGAACATCCGAAAAGGTCCAATAAACCTAGGAGCTAACTTTCCAAGTCTTCCCAAACCGAACTATCTTCTTGAGGGGAGAAATCTTGACAAATACCTTGTCATCAACATCAAATTCCAATTCTCCTCCTCCGATTCGCATATGACTTTTGTCGGTCTTGGACAACCATCATTCTCTGTTGAATCAAAGCGATAATCTCTATGGACTCACGGATAAGGTCTGGTCCGAGTAAAACCTTGTCAGTAGTTTCCCACTAATAAGTTGGCAATTTGCATGACCGCCCATACAAAGCTTCGTAAGGGGCCATACCAATCGTCGCTTAGTAGTTGTCATTGCATGAAAACTCAACCAAAGGTAAGTGTTGCTCCCATGCTCTTCCGAAGTCGACTATGCAATCTCTGAGAAGATCATCCAAAACTCTACTAACTCTCTTTGTTTGGTCGTCTGTCTGCGGATGATAGGTTGTGCTTAAAATTAGGGTCATTCCCAATGCTTCTTGAAAACTCTTCCAAAATTCGCTAGTAAATAATGGATCTCTATAACTCACTATAGTTGTTGGAATCATATGTAGCATAATAATCTCCTCAAAATACAACTAGGCTAATATGGCAACGGTTTTATTCTTCTTGACGGGAATAAAATGGGCACTCTTCGTTAATCGATCCATTATCATCCAAATGGCTTCATTCCCTTTCTTACTCCTAAGAATCCCATTAATAAAGTCCATAGAAATGTGTTCCCATTTCCAAGTGGGAATCTCCAATGGTAAAAAAAGCCCTCCAGGCTTCCCTTACTCTGCCTCCACCCTTTGGCAAGTTAAGCACCTAGAAATAAACTCTGTCACGTCTCTCTTAATTCCTTCACAATAGAAACTTCTCTTCATGTCCCTAAACATTTTGTCACTTCCAGGGTGAATGGTCATTCCTGACCTATGGCATTCTTCCAGACTTTCCTTCCTAAGATCCAAACTCACGGTCTCTTCTCAAGCTACTACTACTATCAAGATAATGTGTACTAGAATGAGGGAAAGATTCTCTCTTCGAAACTTTTTCCTTTAGCCTCGTCAACTCGTCATCATGGTCTTGCTCACTCTTGATCCTTTCCACTAAAACCAGTCTTATCTCCATTGGTCTAAGAAATCCTTGAGCTGCCTCATATGGTGGTTGCAAATTGAAACAAAAGGGAAACCCTAACTGCCTCCATTCGGTAATTTCACTAAGGATGGAGTGCTTCCGACTCAAAGCGTCCGCCACGACCTTACCCTTTCCAAGGGTATATTGAATGGCGAAATCAAAATATGCAGGATATTACATCCATCTCTGCTGTCGAAGGTTCATATCTTTCTGAGAAAACAAATAACTAAGTGACTTATGATTAGTGAATAACTCAAACTTCTCTCCAAGAAGATGATGCCTTTACATCAAACCACTGCTGCTAACTCCAAATCATGGATGGGGTACATTTTCTTATGGTCCTTGAGTTGTCTACTTGCATAGAAAACTACTCTGCCCTCTTTTATGAGGACAACTCCTAACCTGGTCCCACATGCACCTGTAAAAACAGTGAACATCTTGGCTCTGTCCGGGATAATCAGAATAGGTGCACTCATGAGAGATTATTTCAATCCCTTAAAGGCAATTCCACACTTCTTAGTCCATACAAACTTATGATCATTCTTTGTCAATTGGGTTAGAGGGGTTGAAATCTTCGCAAAGTCCTTAATAAATTTCCGATAATAGCCTGCTAACCCAAAGAAGCTCCTAGCCTCAGTCGCATTACGAGATATCTTCCACTCTGGGATAGCTTCTACCTTGGGGGAAGGGGGGTCTACAGCTAATCATTTCCCCGAAACAATATGTGCTAGAAACTTGACTTCTTTTTCCAAAAGTGGCATTTCGATAATTGGGCTTTAAGTTGGTTCTCCCTTAAAATTCGTAGGACCCTTCTCAAGTGATCTTCATGTTCCTTATATCCTTGGAAAAGATAAGGATGTCATCCGCAAATACTACCATGATCTTATTGAATATACCCCCGAAATACCCTATTCATCGGGCCAAAAAAGAATGCGGGGGCATTCGTCAAACCAAAATGCATAACTTCCCACTCAAATAGTCCATCCGGCTTCCTAAACGCTATCTTGGGCTTACTCTCATCTGAAATCCTTAATTGGTGAAATCTAGTAGCCAAGTCTAGCTAGGAAAATATTTGGGCTCCTTCCAAATGGACAAACAAGTCATCGATTCTTGGTATAGGATATTTCTTTTTTGTCGGCTTGTAAAGTTCCCTATAATCAACAAATAACCTTAAAATCCATCTGACATTTTGGAAAACACTACTAGCGCACCCAATTCTGAGGTACTCCTACAAATAAACCCTTTTTGGAACAATTCTGAGATTTATTTGTCTAGCTCACTCCTTTCCTTAGGAGCCATGTGCCTTGAGAGGCAATGCTATTGGCCTCACATCCTTTTCGAGGTCTATTCTAAATGATATCTCTCGGTGGGGTGGGAGTCCTACGACCTCCTTAAAGCATCAGGAAACTCACATATAATCGATACCGAGGATGGTCCTTCGAAATCAGAAGATAAGGAAAATAAGGTTGAATTCCTATTTTTTGTCCTAGAAGGAATCTCTATGCTACGACCTTCGCGACTTCTCAAACAAACCACTCTCTCCTATCGCAGTCAAGGATGAACCCATGAAATGATAGCTAGTCCATACCAAATATAAGACCATACCCCTCAAATTCAAGCATATACGAATCACAAAAGAAGTCGACACCGATGATGCCCAATAGAAGATCTTTACAAACAATATAAAGCTGCATAATCCCTCCGATAGAGTTAGACACCTCTATTGATTGGATAGCAAAGGATAAGGGAGTTTCAAAGAATCAACAATCTTCCTAGGAATAAATGAGTGGGTAGCTCCAAGATCAAATAGGGTACATAAAGAATTCCCCAAAATAGAAATTATACCTTCCAGTGCGGGCTATCCCCGATCCCTAGGGGACTAACTACGAATCGGCGCAACTTCCAATGCATAGTTCTGACCGCCTTTGCACTACTCTCGGCTTAAGGCAGTTCCTCGCAAAGTTTCCATCTTTGTAACAATTAAATCTTTTCCCTTTGAACTCTATCCTTGCCAAGTTCACTCTACAATCCTTCGCTTCATGTTGTTTCTTATGGCATCTAGAACATGTCCTGGCCTCCTTCTTGAATTTGCCTTCCTTCTTCTTCTTGAACCAAAAATTCTTTTTCTTATTCTTCCCATCACTAGAAGTACCTTCTCCCTTATTAGCATTCTTAACATCATTAACATTCTCAGCTGAATATAAGGTGGCTACCTCAACCAAGGCCTCAAATGTAGCTCCAATAGTAATTTGTGTCAAAAGCATCTCCTTCAATGGTGAATTCAACCCCTTAACAAACCTAAGTGCATTTTCCGTTGGGGTGTCCACCAACCCCTACCAAACTTAGACAACTCAATAAACTTTGCCACATACTCTTTCATCTCCAGCTCTCCTTGCTTTAAATGTATAAACTTTTCTAGCTATAAGGTCTTCTCTGCATTAGTTAGGAACATGTTCTCGAAACGGGTCCTAAACCCTGTCTATGTAATCATATTCCACCATTCAAGGGCCTCCCCCTTCAAGTTCCAGGCTGCTACCCTATGCTTTGGTACATCTTTCCATCAGGTAGCCTCAAAAATCCTTTCACACTCAGATATCCATGCTTTCGTTTCCTAGAAGTTCTCAGTTCCCAAAAATTTCTTGCCTCGAAGACTTGTAAAATCTTTACAAAGGTAAGGGAAGTTGGGTACCAGTTCAATGGGATGAGCAGCTGGTTCCGCTGGAGCAGGATTAGCAACAGAGACTTGTTCCACGGTCCTAAGTTACTGTTGGAACCATCTAGCAAATAACGAGCCTTGTTGAGTTTTCCTGCTCGGGCTGATTGTCAGCTCAATCTACTACCTAAAAGGGAAAAAAAACTTCAATGATCTTCATACGATAGTATCAAGGCCAAAAAGAAAGAAAGATAAGGTTGCCTAGTATAATTGCGTATTTTGGGGTATAGTACTTATATAAAAAAAATATTGTTTTGAAAACCTTTTTAATTAACAGGTATGTATTTCATACGTATATTTTCACATAATCAGGTAACCTAAGCTCTGATACCAAATGTAACAATCAGCCCGGAATGGGCCTAAATTCCGACCTAGAAAAGGCCTATCGGAACTCAGAGCCACTCTAAACAGATCGCTGGATTCCATAAGGATTAATTTATACAGATATACCGAGTAGTCTAGAGCAAAAATCAGAATCTCACACAGCGGAAGGGATAAAATATAATGACATAAATATAAGATGTACCATTATTAAAAACCTAAATTATCAATTACAACACGTCTCACAAAAAAAAAAAGATGCATCATCATTCATCCCAATTATATAGCAATACCAGTAATAAAGCAATAGCCATAACAACTAGATCTTTAAGAGGATCCTTCTCCAAGAGATCGTTCTCCATGCTTAATCACCTATCTCACTTGTTGTCTTGTTAACGTTAAGAAGAGGGAGGTCAGGACATAAAGTTCTGGTGAATGAAATACAGTATGTTAAGAAGGCTATTTCCTATATTTGGTAGTTGTAAAATTTTCAAGTCATGTCTACGTAACACACAACACAAACATATGAGACGGACGTCCTAGAAGTCACTTAATACTCTAAAGCTAATTTAAGGGTAGACACTCCTATGGTCACTTAATACCATATTTTAGTTTATCTAGGACGGATATTTCTCTAGTCACTTAATACTCAATGGCAGACTTCAAGCCACTTAAGACCCCGTTATAACGTTAATCATTGTAAATGATAACTCTCCTTGCAGGGCGAGAAATAGTAATGGCTACTTGCTACCAGGATTAGGGCCAGGAACATGACTTCTTTTAAGAACCCCCTGGATAACTCTCTTGTTGCTATCTAGTTGTCCCTACGGGTGAACTCCTAGTCACGTAATACTTCCCTTAGACGGTGGTTCCTTAGGCCATGTATACACAATCCATCCTTAGGTCAGCCCTCACTAGTCCCTAGATAAGAAATGGACATTACTTGGAGAACTACACTACACAAGTTATCGTATACTATGACCATTTAATACATTATAAGAGCAAGGCAGACCCAATAACCATTTAATTCTCGAAGAGCAGACCCAATGACTTGGGTTCTGAACCAAGGAGCGAACATT
The DNA here is from genome assembly GCA_030737875.1 of Allium sativum. Taxonomy (NCBI): domain Eukaryota; kingdom Viridiplantae; phylum Streptophyta; class Magnoliopsida; order Asparagales; family Amaryllidaceae; genus Allium; species Allium sativum. Next base: position 145,947,175 of record CM060922.1, on the reverse strand, counting down.
AGGAACGAATCTAGTCTTATTCACTTAATACTCAACAAAAGATAAGTCAGTCGTAAAGACGGTCTGTTGAAATTTTATTCTAAAGGATAAAGCACCAGATTTTATGTATCAGTTTACAATGTGCATGATATTAGAATTTGACTACCAGTTTTTAAGTATTAGTTTTACAGTGCATATGGTATCAGATTTTAACTATCATTTTTAAGTATCAGTTTTACGGTGTGTACGGTATCAGTTTTGCAATGTGTATTGTTCTTAACAATAAATTTTTGATGAATTGTCCTTAAAATTGAAAAAATTATGAAGTTTGTCCTTTACAATAAAATCCGCTTTGAATTAAGTGGATAGTTGAATATTTTTATGGAGGGTCTAGTTGAAAATATGGCGTCTTTTTTATAGTAGTGCATTAGAGAACTTTCCTTCACTCGATTTTCTAGGAAATATCTATTATTTTCGTTGTTCAGTGGACCGCTTTAATTGGGTCATGCAGTTTTCCTTGTCTTAGAGCCTATACATAACAAAATAGAAAGAAAAAAGGAGAAGTTTGCATATTAATTATCAATTAATTCGGATATACAACTGGTTTTGTCTTTGTTTTTAATGCTATCCTTTACCGAAATACTGATTCACAAATTCTCCATTACCATTAGTTAGTTCACTCACTGTCAACACGTTTTTATGTATACATTATTAATTTTATTCATTTACATCAAGCACGTTGTTTCATTTTGGATTACTAGTGGTTTTCTGTTCACACTCGCAATAAAACAGCAGTTACATCAATTAAGAGAATGAAAATGGGTGTTTGAGGTACATCTAGCCGTAGTACTATTTACTTGGGGCTAATTATATGCCTTTTGAACAAGAAAACTAGTGTTCAAGGACATTCATGCATTCTCAATATCTTACCATGTATCAGTAACTTCATTTGAGTTCTCTCATTAATTAATTGAAATGATCAAGTCGATCAATCTTCTTCCATTCCTTATTTATATATATAGAACTGATCTAAGCTTTGATCCTTCACTATACACTTCTCCTGTTAAGCTCTCAATAGCTTTGCAGACATGGCCGGACATAATGAAATTTTTGGACATGGCGTGATCAGCTTTAGAAGCAGAAAACTCTACTCATGTAAGTTCTGTGATAAACAGTTCTCCAGCTCTCAAGCACTTGGAGGACATCAAAATGGGCATAAAAACGAGCGCTCAGGCGAACCAAGCTCGCTAATTGATCGACTGCATGAGAGACAATACGGTTTATACAACTCACTTGTGCCTCTACATCAAAGTGCAGATGATTCTAGTTATTTCCCTGCTCGTGTTTTCGGCCGATCTATGAACCCAAACGTCCGATACAAACCGTATCAGTTTTCTCCACATCGCTCCTTGGAGGTAGGCAGGCTTGCACTACCTGGGATTATTCCTAAACTCCAGTTCAATAGACTAGCACAATCTCATGAAAACCCTGATGCTAACCCTATTTCCATATCTGAAAATGTTATTACTTTTCCAAACGCTATGCCTAGATTATTTGGAAAACCACTATTTAAGATGTCTACAGGATCTTCTTCTGAAAACGCTGTGAGTACAGAAAAACGAACTGAAGAATCAAACTTGCTGGGGAAAATCTTCAGCATTCAATCGGATGTTTGCGAGAACGAGAAGGATATTGAAAACGTAGAGGACAGGAAATTTATGGAGTGGAAGAAAAACTTATATAATCCAATAGATCATGAACGTTCTACAGAAGGGAATTCTTGTGAGGACAACAAGAATGATGGAGAAGAAGAAGAAGAAGGGCTTGATTTGGTGTTGCGTCTGTGATTCTAGCTAGCTGCTCATTATTTGCATATGAATAAACCATTTCATTATTCTTATATTACTATTTATATTTTTTCTGGAGTTATCAATCTTATAGACGAGTGGATGTATCCTAATAAGGTTATGTTTAAGAATACCCTATGATTTATAGTTTATATATGATTCAAGCAAAACATTGTAATTTTGTATACATTATAAATATGTAGTTGATGATGAAATTGTATTGTGTCATTTGTTAAAGGAAGCATATGCTCATTTACAGGTACATATCAGACTTTGCAATTAATATGTTTGTCCATATTTTGTAAAGGTTTCAGAGATTGAATAGTGATCCAATTTGCATGCAAATTTTTTGTTTAACCCTTAACATAACGGTTAGATGATTAAGTAGCGCAATTTCTTTTTGAAATTTGGTACAACATTAAAATTTGACACTGGCATTTTGCATTCGGAAATTTGCACTTCCATTTTATCCTGTTATGTTTTCAATAGTTGTGCATTGTATCACATTTTATGTTATTTCCTTAATTGACAGAGTAATAAAATGCGGTTGTAGCTTTATCCTTTTATCATTATCCAGTATTGGGCCGGTCTGTTTAGCCGATACCCTTTCTAACGTTTGGCTATATATTGACAATTGATGAAGAGAGAAGGCAATTTGTATTGTATTGATTTTAACATCATTCTCAGTCTGTTTCTATGCATATTTAATGAATTGTAGAACAACATTACATGTTTTTGATTTGTTCTTCAACAAATATATCCACATATATCTAAAATAAGCGTCAACAAAAGATACATAGCATTTAATTCCATAGTCAAAGTCAATGGGGGCAGGACCCCTTAAATCCACTGCAATCAACAAAAGATATGTAATATTTTAAATCTAGGGGCGGGGTGGAGCCAACTATAGACCAGAGGGAGCCACCGTCCATTCAAAACAAAAAATTAAAAAACGGATTTCTTTTTAAAGAAAAATGGATTATTTTCATCAAACTCTTGCACATAAACCTAGGACAATTTACTTTACCACTCTTCCTTTTCCATTCAACACAGTTATCTTCTCAAATGACTTACTTCAAAAATTATATGTCAACAATTTATAAAAAATAATATTAGTTTATGTTGCCCCAGCCCAGTGGGTTGTCCTATCCCGAGGGTTTGGTGGGTTGTCCTCTAGGCCGGACTTGACTGTATGGAAGGTCGTCCCTTTATCTTGTTATTATATGGAAATTCATTTTCCCTAAGTGGTTGCGGTTTTGCTTGTATTGCCTAACATATATGAAATTTAATAGCGACAGCAATTTCGCAAGTTGATTTCATTTATTTTAATGGGTTTATCCCGCAAGTCACTATGATATCAGATAATTTTACGTAACAAAAATTTGGTTACCATAAGGGAAATACTCATTCCACGTTTGTATGTGATCGTGGTCTTATGGGATACCTTTATTTTCAAATATTAAATTTGAATTTCTCACATCAGCTCCATGACTAATCCGGAGTTATATTTTTCCTCAAACTCTAGGTGTCTCTATTTTTATCTGAATAGCCTAATAGTTTAGAATTTCTTAGATCAATTAGAGGAAGCTTGGAGCTGAAGATTCTACTGATAGTCATCTATTTTCACATTTACTCGCTTATTCAGCATTTGTGAGGATAAGTTTTATAACATCTAGGCTAACGTTGGTTACACTCTAATAAGCACGATTAAATTTCCCGCTATAACGATTAAGTTTAATGATTGTCTCTACTGAAGAGAAGTTAGTCCAATATCTCTTGAGATGGTTTGGACATCTCCAACGTAGACCGCATGATGCATCTATGCACATTTGAATTATAGGTCGCGCCGAAGGCCCGAAAAGAATTAGGGGTCGACCTAAAATGATTTGGGAGAAGATAATAAAAAGAGATTTAAGAACTTGTATCAAATAGGAATGCATGGAAGTTAGCAATCCATGTACCAGAACCTTAGGTTTTCCGGGTATTTTCCACATTACATGTTGAAAATGTTTTTATAAACATTAGATGAATTATTAAAAATGTTGGAATAAATGCATGAATGACTCCTATATGTGAATAGTCTCACATCATGGGACTATATGGAAGAAACATTAGGTGAATTATTAAAAATAGTTTTCCAGCTCTCAAGCACTTGGAGGACACCAAAATGGGCATAAAAATGAGCGCTCAGGCGAACCAAGTTCGCTAATTGATCGACTGCATGAGAGACAATATGGTTTATACAACTCACTTGCCTCTACATCAAAGTGCAGATGATTATAGTTATTTCCCTGCTCGTGTTTTTGGTCGATCTATGAACCCAAATGTCCGATACAAAACGTATCAGTTTTCTCCACATCGTTCCTTAGAGGTAGACAGGCTTGTACTACCTGGGATTGTTCCTAAACTCCAGTTTAATAGACTAAAAATGTAACACCCCGAATTTCAGTTAACACTGATATTCATTAATTACAGAATTAATAATCTCAGATGTGAGAATCAGGGGAAACGGGTTACGTCATTGTGTTCGTCTCGGAAAAATATGCGAAATAGAGTCCGAAATTTTGTAAATCGGAGTCCGTATGACCCGGTTATGGCCCAAAGAAGTTTTCGGGAAATTTGAATTTCGAAACATGCAGAAATGGGGGCCAGGCGGGAAAAATCCCGCCCAGCCAAGTCGACTTGGTTGTCGACAGGGCTGTCGACTGCCATGTCGACAGGCAAGTCGACAGGGCTGTCGACTTGCCCTGTCGGCTGATTCTGGCCTGGTGCACCATTTTAGTGTTTGGGCTGTGCTTTGGGGCTGGTTTCTGGAAGCTTCCGAGATCTGATGGCCCTAATCTAATTTAGGGTTAATCTAATGGCCTAAAACACTTGCCTAATCCTATAAATAAGACCCTAAGCTAGCCCTAAATGATCAAAATCCTATCTCCTAACTAAACTATGCCAAAATTTTCTATGATCACGGCCTCCACTCAAAACCCTAGCCTCCATCCTATTTCTAAACTATTTCTATGAAGGCTTTCATGTTCATACAAGCATCTTTGAGTTGTATGAGTGATCATTAGCTTGCATTCATCATCAAGTTGCAAGCTTTATGTTCAAGGCTAGAGTTTTTGGGTGATTTTGGCAAGGGTTTGCTTATGGGAGTTTAGTGGTGAGTTTCTATAGCCTTAATAATCAATTGTTAAATTGATTATGATAGGATATGATAAGATATGGCTATGTTTGTGGATAAATGTGCTTATGCAAGTTTAGTATAGTGTATGTTGTGTGTTTTGCAAGTTTTATGCTATATGCAAGTTTAATGCTATGTTTTATGATGCTCACTATGCAAAACACTATGTTGAACATTGATGCATATGTAACATGTTATGCAAGCTATAGGTGAGATTATATGCAAGTTTATATGTAACATGATATGCAAGTTATGTATTTGGTTTTATGCATGCTAAGTATTTGGTTTTATGCATGCTAAGTATTTGGTTTTGTGCATGCTAAGTATTTGGTTTTATGCATGCTAAGTGTTTGGTTTTATGCAAGTTATGATGCAAGTTCATATGCAAGTTATGATGCAAGTTCATATGCAAGTTATGATGCAAGTTCATATGCAAGTTATGATGCAAGTTCATATGCAAGCTATGATGCAAGTTCATATGCAAGTTATGATGCAAGTTCATATGCAAGTTTGCCTCTATGTATGACATAAGTACATGTGCAAGTTCATCCCTTTTAGACCTATGACATGTATGCAAGTTGACACCTTTATGATAGGTCTATGACATGAACATTTGAGCAAGTTACCATCTTTATGACATATGTGATTCATGCAAGTTTGGGTTGGTTATTTATGCAAGTGGGGTTTATGGTCATATATACAAGTTGACACCTTCTTAAACCCATGATAATGCTAATGATATGCAAAGTTGAACCCATTGTGTGTATGATGAATCTTCTCTTTTGAAGTATGTCATGTTAACGTATTTACGTGGGGACGATGGGGTAAAAATTAATGAACACATAAAATTGTGTGAAGTGGGTATGATTAAACATACCGTAAAGTGTATGGACATAATTGGGAATTTACCTATTAAGTTAGGTCTACCCATATTATGGAATTGGGAATTTACCTATTGAGTTAGGTCTACCCATATTCTTAAATATTTGTAATTAATTAGGGATAATTAATACAAATTATGGGGGTGATTAATTAGGTGTAATTAATCTACTAAGACACGAGGTTGGACCCTTTTGTAGCATAAGACTGCCCGAAACCGACCGGCAAATCCAGCAGCTACAAATGATTGGCCCAATGTGAGAGGTCTTAGTCATAAACTAAATACGTGACAAGTGTAAAGACACGAGGTTAGACTCTGTTATGGTGTAAGGCTGCCCGGAACCAACCGGCATATCCAGCTGCCATAAAAGACAGTCTAATGTGAGAGGTCTTTACAAAGGTTACGATCTTAATTAATTAAGAAATACTTAACCAAATTAGCATGTAGAGGGGCATGAGGGGTTAAGTGGGTGCCTTGGGTGGCATGTAGTAACTAGTGGGGGTGCCTTGGATGGCATGAGAAAACTAGTGGGTTGCCTTGGGTGGCAATAGAAAATACGATTAGAATACTTAACCAAAGTGGAGCATGTAATTAAACATGATTAAAGGGTTAAGTAAGTGCCTTGGGTGGCATGTGGGAATTAAGTAAGTGCCTTGGGTGGCATGAGGGAATCAAGTAAGTGCCTTGGGTGGCATGCGGAAATCTAGTGGGTGCCTTAAGGGGCAATTGAAATATAATTAAATAACAAGCTTAAGTAGTAGCTTGTCGGGGCCTTAAGTGGCAATTGAAATATAATTAAATGACAAGCTTAAGTAGTAGCTTGTGGGGGCCTTAAGTGGCAATTGAAATATGATTAGATGACTTAACATAACCTTAACATGTAAGTGGGCATGATTATAAAAAAGGGGTTAAGTGGGACGCACTAGATAAAATGGCAAGCTTAAGTAGTAGCTTGTGGGGGCCCATTTCAACCAATATCCCAAACGTATCTTTGTGGGCTCGACCCAAGTCGAGGACGGGACACGCGTATTGGGCTTGACTATAAGAGGCCAAAACGGGGTAGCGGTGGCAACGCGAGTCCAACGGGTTTCATATGCGTGTGTGGACCCAGGCTGGTAGGTAAGACGTTGTTGCATCGTGTAGATATAAGCCGTGCACCATCTGTTGTATCGGGTTGCCACTTTGGGGAGTGATACACCCCATTGTGGGGCCAGCACGGTTATCTACGGTAGGGAGCCGATCGCTTGGGAGTAGTGGGTACACCTAGTGGAGATAGGGGCAGACGGCACCTATGTAGTCAGCTAGGGGTACAAGAAACTACTGGGTAAAATTACTAAGTACACTTAGTGGGATCAACCTTTAAGTAGGAATTACCCTTGGGTGGGTAGAACTGGTGTGGTGCAGTGTAGGAATTACCCTTGGGTGGGTAGATCTGGGGTGGTGCAATCTAGTAATTATCCTTGGGTGGATAAATGCGTCTTTTCGGTTATCTTAGTACATCCTGTGTTTAGTTGGCTACTTAGTGTAGTCATTATCCCCAGAGGTACCGTACCTTGTTTATATCATACCCTAATTACTTTAATGATTGTATTGTTAGGGTTATAGGACTCACTCAGACTTATGTCTGACCCCGTTGTTTCTTTATCTTTTTCCCAAACCTCAGGTTTTCAGAGTGGGCCTAGCACTAGTGGGCTTTCATCAGACTGCTTTATCTATCTTTTGGAGGTTGGACTGTGGATGTAAAGCTCAGTTTATCTTTTCTATTATGGCTATTAGGTTATGTAGTGGGATTATGTACTTTTGTTTTTATCAGGATGGATATTATGTACTTGACTCTTATATATGGTTTTGGTGTAACCAAACATGTTTTACTTTCCGCTGGAATGAAATGATGTTTTAAATTCTCAAGTATTACTTATATCTGTCTTGTTGTAATTTTTCTGTTCTATATTCACTTAAAATACTCCACCGATGTTATGGCATTCCCTTAGTGAGTGACCGTAGCGGGTGTGGGGTGTTACAAAAAATATCTCATGAAAACCCTGATGTTAACCCTATTTCCATATCTGAAAATGCTAACACTTTTCCAAACGCTATGCCTAGATTATTTGGAAAATAGCTATTTAAGATGTTTACAGATCAAATAGGTACCACAGGATCTTCTTCTATGAGTACAGAAAAACAAAATGAAGAATCAAACTTGCTGGGGAGAATCTTCAGCATTCAGTCAGATGTTTGTGAGAACAAGAAGGACATTGAAAACGTAGAGTACAGGAAATTTATGGAGTGGAAGAAAAGCTTATATAATCCAATAGATCATGAACGTTCTACGGAGGGGAATTCTTGTGAGAACAACAAGAATGATGGAGAAGAAGAAGAAGGGCTTGATTTGGTGTTGCGTTTGTGATTCTAGTTGCTCATTATTTACTATGTATGAACAAACTATTTTATTATTCATCGTTTATTATTTATTTATTTTTACTGTGAGTTATCAATCCTCTGATTTATAGTTTATATTTGTGTCAAGCAAAACATTTTAATTTTGCATGCATTATAAAATATGTAGTTGATGAAATTGTATTGTGTCATGAGTTAAAGGAAGAATATGCTCATTTACAGGTACTGATCAGACGTTGCAATTAATATGTTTGTCCATATTTTGTAATGGCTTCATAGATTGAATAGTGATCCAATTTGCATGCAATTTTTTTTGATTAACCCTAACATAACAGTTAGATGATTAAGTAGCGCAATTATTATTTTTTGAAAGTTGACACAACAGACATTATTCGATCAAAAAGTAGGCATTAAAATTTGAAGCTGGCATTTTACATTCGGAATCCGGAAATCTGCACTCCCATTTTATCCTGTTATGCTTTCAATAGTTGTGCATTATATCACGTTTTATGTTATTTCCTTGATTGACAGAGTAATAAAATGCGGTTGTAATATAAGCTTTATCCTTTTATCATTATTCAGTATTGGGCCGGCATGTTTAGCCGATACCCTTTCAATCGTTTGGCTATATATAGCCTGCTATGGCCTGATACCATATTATGCAGAAAAGTTGTAACATAGTGCACATAGTGCTTAAAGTCGAGAGAGGGAAAAAACTTTGCAGCCAAATGGCTGCTTGAAAATAAAAAAACAACCTTTCTTTTTATGACAATCCTGATTAAAATGGATTATCATCCACCACAATCATCGTCAAACTTTATTGCTGATGAGGATGACTTTATAACAGTCAATAACTGCAAGAAAGACCTTAGATATGATCAAAGAACTAGCGGATCCACTCAGACTCATAAAAAGACAGGCAAATCTCAGATCCACAATGTCAAATACAATCAGAAAGTTAATTTATCGGCTAGAATTAATCATAATCAGTTCAAGAATCAAACTAAATCAGAAACGGACAATGGATCATCAGAAAATAATGGCACGTCTAATGCCAATAATGCAAATAGATCCTCATCAGCAAATGATGGCATGTCTAATGCCAATAATGCAAATAGATCCTCTACCTGGGCGGATATGGTGAAAAATGGTAGGCAAAGTTCTGACTTAGACCTTAGTTTTATAGCGCCATCCACCATCAGCAACAGAAAAATGATTGTGGTGAAGGAAGAGACAAGCAAAAGAACAAAGAACAAATGGGGACTGAATAAAGAACAAATGGGGACTTTCAGTAATTGCTTATGTGTATGGAAAATGACCATCCTATCATCATTTTAGGGATTATGTATCACACACTTGGAAACCCACCGGCTCATTTGATATATACACAAGGGATAATACGTTCTTTATCATTCGCTTTTCAAATCTGGAAGATATTGAAAAACCTTTAAAAGTAGGGTCTTACTTCATTAATGGAAAACTTATTATTCTCAAAAAATGGACTAAAAGACTCGTTCTTGATAGGGATTTACTCAGTACCATGTCTATTTGGATTAGGTTACCCAAGTTGAATTTAGGTTGTGGGATAAAGAAGTTTTTAGTGCGATAACCAGCATAGTGGGTATTCCTTTGAAGTTGGACGAGCCAACGATAAAGGAAACAAAACTTAGCTATGTTCGTATCCTTGTTGAAATTAATGCAGATGTTGATTTACCCAATGAAACGTATATATATCAATGCACGACAGTGAAATCATTACTCAATAGATTATATATGAATGGATTCTTGTTCACTGCAAAGATTGAAAATGCTTTGGGAATTCTTAAAAAAGCGTCCTTGCAAAAAAGAATGGAGGGAAAAACAAGTTATAAATTTAGCTCAAGAAAATATGGTTAACAATGAATCATGAACCATCACAGAGAATATCACTCTAAGAAAATTGAACCTGGAGGGTGATATCTCTATTCATTTTGAGGAAGTAATGAATATTGATGTCGCAGCAGATCAAACATGCATTTTGGGTAATTCAGAATCTCAAAAAGACCATTGTCTTTTTCAAGATTTTGCAAGCATTCCAGAAAACTTGCAAAATGAGCAACAACAAACTATAACTGAGGGAAACCATAATTTGGAAATTCTGTTAGTTATGCTTGGTCAGAACATGTCTGGTGTTATTGCTCATAATTCATCAGAAGGGGTTATTATATCATAGGTCATTAATCCTTCTACCCCATTGGAGGACTCAAGAAATATTACAATTATCCATGACATGTATATAAATGGTTCTGCTATTGATCACTGCTCCTCTCTCCTTTCTACTGATCCTATTTTCACGAATGCTTCTCTTCTTGCTGGTGGTCTTACTCCTTCACATCACTCGAATATTTCTGCAAATAATATTCAAGATGCAGTCAACTTTGCTATGGTTGCTTCTCAATCTGCAATTAAAAATAAAAGAAAGAAGAAGGCCAAGACTAAAAAAGCATAAAAGATATTGTCTCAGCAGAAGATGATGATGATCATGAATTCAGAAACAATATATAGAGAAAAATTCTAAATGGGACAAACATTTGAATTAGACCTCCTTAAATTTTTAACAAAGTATAAGCCTAGCATTATTAGTGTAATGACCTGGAATTTTAAACGTTTAGTTGAATTTTTTAAATTGGTTTTAAATGGATATTTGGAATTTAAAAAATTGAATCTAATAGTTTTAATTGTTTTAATATTAATAATAAAATAATATTTTAATTTTGAAATAGTCGGAATTAGCTGGATTTGTAATATAGCATGAATTGGATAATATAAAAAGATTTATTTGGGATCAACAAATTCGTTCAGAATTTTACGTTATGCGTATGATCCAATATAAGTCTGAATTCTTTAAAACAAGAATCGTCCGGATCTATTGGATAATAATTTTCTAATAAAAGAGAAAAACAAGATTTTACATTATAGATTTTTAGTTATGCCCAAATCAAAATTTCAAAAAGTCATTGTGGAATCATTTTAAACCATAACGATTTGTTAAACAGAATTAAAGGGTTTTATTATAAATTTAATATTCTTTTAACTTGAAATTTAAATGTTTGAAATCTAAAGTAGTTTATTTTGGAGTTTTATGAAACACTATTTGAATATATCCGATAATAATAATTTTTATTATTATATTGAGGTATTTTGGAAATGATTTATATCAATTTAATATGGACCTTTAAAAATAGCTTTTATTGAAATGACCTCGGATTCCAACAAAACGAATTTTATTAAATCTGTAATGGCTAATTATTGTTGGATATCAAGTTTCACATCAATCGGACTTATTTTGTAAGCATACGAAAATTAAAATGTAAATAAATCAATACTTTGAACTCAAACTAGCGCCATTTGAGAAAACGGATTCAGATTTCGATGAAACAAGTTCCATTGGGTCTGGAATGTCGAACCATAGCATGATGTCCATTTTCGTCATGAACGGAGTTCGTATATGATCATACGAATGAATAAACGTCGTACGGAAATGGCGATAGGCACAAATAAGTATCATTAGTCATTTTTAATAAAATATCGTTAGTCAATTCAAGATAAAATAATTTAAACTTCCCTTATATATACCCCTAATTCACCTAACCCTATTTCCCCAAATCATAACAACTTATTTTTTTGCAAAAAAATACTTCTTCAAATTTAATTTATTTCTCTCAATCGGAGAAGAATTGGAGGATGTCATCAACTGGAAATTTGGTGAGGGTGATGAGTTATACCTACAGTTAAAATTTGGTGGTGAACAGATGTCTGTGGTAGCTGGAAAATCACCATGACGTGATAATGATTGTTTCATTTTACATTGTTTTGGTGTAGATGGAGGTGTTTTTAGGCAAGGACTTCAACTAGAAGATTGTAGGGGAGAGGAAGGCCTACAACTTTCGTGTTAGTCGGTTGGTGTGAAGTTTCCTATGGTGGTCGTGGTCGTAAGTTGATCGGAGATATTCATTTTATGCTGTTGTGATCGATTTTGATCGATTTGTCAGTGATCGGTGGCGAGTTGGATCGAGAGGCCTGAAGGGAAATGGTGTGCATGTCTAAAGTGGTTCTAGGCGTGGTGGTGGCGAAGACTATGATGGTCGGTGGTGGTTGAATTTCTAGTTCGATCAGTTTTCGGTTGTGTTCATAATCTGGGGGTTCTGAGGCGGTCCGGGGTCTGGCGCCTAAGGCGAAAGGGGACTGGGTTATGGCAAAGGCGGTGGAATTCGAGGCTTGGTGATCAGATTGGGATGGCGCGATGGGTTTTGATTGAGGATCGAAGTCGTGCTGTTTCGAATGGAAGATTGCCATTTTTACGAAGGGAGGAGAAGACTAGGCGGGGATTAGTGGTGTAACTAAGGTAAGATAATGGCTGTTAATTAATTAATTTAATTATTTGAATCAATACAAACTTGTAACAGGTATAATTTACTCATATATTATCAAAATCCAGCGCAACTTGATCCATTGGGATCGTAGAGACGAAGCCTACGCAGTCAAGCTGGTTTGGTTGGAATATGAAGCAACCAGGATTTCGTTTAATTTTAATGCTCGTTTAAAATTAAACGATAACGCAACATTGTCAATGGAAACGAAATGGTGAATTAATTCTCACGCTTTCTGGAATTCTATAATGTGGTATAATTCATATAATTAAAATTTAACGTTGATAATACAAATTGGATGATAGGATGCTATGGGTGATTATCGGTTGTGTTAATCAACGTTTGTCGATATTTATAATTCCATCATTTAGTTATTTCATATGCTATTATAATATGATATTATAAAATATGATGGTGGGAAGAACAAGCTGGAGGGATCCAACTAGATTCCTCAAATAAATTGTATGTTATGTGTTTTTCATATTATTCATATATGAATTATTTTATTCCAAGTGACGTTATATTCTAAGTGAATATTGATGGTTGATTGGATGTTAATCGTTGAATTATAATAAAAAGTTTATCGTGTTTTAATCAATAGACAATATTGATTAAGTAGTTGGCAGTGGCCAAAAATCCAGGGTTTTTAAACGTTAATTCGCCGTCAAGCGAATCGACGTAAATTAAGTTATAAAATTTATTTTTATAACTGAAGCAAAGCTTAAATTATATTTTTATATAAAATAGAAGTTTATAAGTAAATCGATATTTATAAATGGTGTTTATGAAAATAGTTATATAATATTTTTATAAGTTTTATAAGCGTAGAAATCAGAATTTAACCTACGGGTTAATGTTTTGAAATAATTACTTTTAAAAAACAGTTAAGCGATTTATTAGATTAATTTTATTAATCTAAGAGGAAGGATTAATTGGAATCAGTTAGCAATTTAACTGGTGATTTCAAGTTGACTAAGTCGACTGTTTATCTGGAATTCGTTATTAGATTAATTGGTCTTCAATTAATCTAATGGAAATAATGTAGTAAGTAAGTGTTTTAATTTAACAAGATTTTTTTAATATAATTCACTTTTTAATTAACGGAGTTTAAAAATAATTATCAATTTATATATAGTAGTTATTGTTTAATGATTTCATTAAGTGATTAACTAACCTATGTTTAGTTAAATATGAAGTAAAATACTTTTACTTCACTAAATGATGAAGTTAATTATTATTTTAATTAATAATAATTAAAGTAATTACTTTATAAATAAAATTCATTTAAGAAGTAACCAGGTTTGTAATGAAATCAAGTATTTGGAAGGAGTTCATGAACGAATTTTTGTAACAAAATCCGAGATTTATAAACGAAGTTTGTAAAGCAATGAATTAGTTTGAAAACTGTAACGACTCGGAAAATCTGAACCAATTAAAATTTTTTAAATTGGCTAAAATAGTGGATTTTAAATATTTAAAATAAATATTTTAAATAATATCAATGAAAAGTGAGTTTGAATCGACGTTTGAAAACGAATATAATTAATTCTAATTATAAACAAGGCCTGAAATGGCGCGGCAGTTTCAAAATTTGAATTCAAACTTTGACCGACTGTACCGGGTGCAAAACAAAACAAATTTGAGTGAAACCAAAAATATTTAAATTTGTTAGTGGATACCTTTCTAATGAATCTGAAAAATTGAAATTTCATAGCGGAAAGCAAAAGTTATGGCCAAATGAATTTTCAGAAAGGTCGTTATGGAATTTATATAGCCCGTGAAAATGGCCATTTTGCAAACGACCTCGGAATTCGACGAAACCACATTTGTTGGATCCGGGATGTCAAGTTATTTCTAGGCTCCAAATTTCATAATTTTTGAAGCTAGTATGTGAGCGTGGCAAAGGAAAACGTGTTTTGGTCAATTACAGTTAAATTGGATCGACCAGAAATGGGCCATTTTTCAAACGGTCTCAGAATTCGACGAAACTAGTTTTGTTGGGACCGTATCGTCAAAACATAGCCAGGAATATTTTTTCTGGAATTTTTAGAGCCTGTATGTGGCCCCGGTAGATTGAAATGTGTGTTTAAATTGAATATATAATGATTTATACTTTAATTTGAAGGAAAACCTATCGAAACAGCCGAATTGGCTTACGAAACATATCCCATTGTGTTCGGAATGAGGGTACTTAGCTGGAGGCGACAGTCGTTGGGTTCGATTTGGAGTTCTTATGAATAAGAGGGTATTTTTGGAATTTAATAAAATAAAAATATATTTTTCTATAAATATCGGCCAATGAGAATTCAGAAAATTAAACCCTAATTCTGGGTCGCGTTTCTTCCCAGATGACGGTGGATTTTCTTCTAAACATTTCATCCTCCGATCTCCCTCTTTACATGATAAAAATCGAATCTTCCTGAGGGAAAATCTTTGTCTCAGTGAGGTCTCGAAATCCAACGGGCATGATAGGTTATTGTGGAACGGATTCGCCAAAATTGGTGCTCAAAGCACCTCCGTTCGAACGAGATTTGGGCGTTCGATCTGGCCTCGGGTGGCGCGCCGCCGGTGGCACAGGGAGGAGGAGGAGCGACGCTCCAGGTGGCATCGCTCGATGGTGGTCCGATGGCCTCTGGCTCCTGCGTCGACGGATTTTTTTGAAAGGGACAGTTGGTTCTGATAGCGGCCTAAAGGAGACAGAGTTAAATGAGGTTAAGGAAAATAATTAAGGAAATTATTTATTTAATTAGTTAATTAGTGTGATTAATTTTTAAACGGCTATATCTTTTTCAAACGATGTCAGAAAGCGACGAAACAAAATGCGTCAGATTCGCGGCAACGAGAGCTTCAGAACGAAACTGACCGCGTCCGAAACAGAGCACGTCAGAATTTCAGGCAAATTCAAACCCGAACTGTTCAGAAAATTCAAATAAACTGACGGAGTGGATTCCAACGTGAGAATTCTCTCACTTTAAATTTTCTGTTCAGTTATTTATTTCATAACTGCATATATGAATTGCTCCCCGTCGTCCACAGACCATGGATTGTTTGTTTGGTTGTATTCTGTGTGAAAATTGATGTAACACCCCGTATGTTGAATAACTTGCTATGATATAAAACATGGCAAAATTAAATTTTAAATCTGAATCAGGGGAAACGGGCTATGCCATTGCGTTCGTCTCGGAAAAATACGCGAAATAGAGTCCGAGTTTTCGAAAATCGGAGTCCGTATGACCCAGTTAAGGCCCAAAGAAGTTTCAAAAAAATTCAAAACAGATTTAAAAACAAAAATTTCAATTTTCAGAAGTGGCGGGAAAAATCCCGCCAGACCCAGGGAGTTGACCTGGGGGTCGACTGGGGAGTCGACCTGCCCACCAGGTCGACTAGGGTGTCGACCCTAGTGTCGACCTGGGGGTCGACTTCCCTGGTCGAGCCCAGGTGACCTAGGTGCACCAGTTTGGCTTTTGGGCTGTGTCCGGTGGCTTGTGACGAGATCTGACGGCTCTAACCTAATCTAGGGTTAATCTAAGGGCCTAAACTACATCCTAATTCTATAAATACACCCTAAGACTACCCTAATTCATACTAAAATTGGAGACAACGTCGTTATGCCGTCAAAATGCAACTAGGAGGAGCCACCAACAAATTAAAGAGGAGGAAAGCTTCTCAAAATCAACTTCTAATCAACTCTAGCAACTTAATCTTCTTCATTGAAGTGCTAATCAACAAGTTGTGAGTTTTCTATAGCCTTAATGACCAATTGTTGAAATGATTATGATAGGATATAATGAGGTTATGGCTATGAATGTGGATCAATGCAAGATTGTGTTATCATATGCTATGTGTTTGTGATGTTATGCAAGTTATGTGTTATGTGTTCATGATGTTATGCAAGTCATATGTTATGTGATCATGATGTTATGCAAGTTATGCAAGTCATATGCTACATGTTCATGATGATTATGCAAGTTATGCAAGTTATATGCTACATGATCATGATGTTATGCAAGTTATGCAAGTGTTAGGCTATGTGTTCATGATGCTAGTGTTGCAAATTGCTATGATAAACATTGATCCATTATGACACCATGATTATGCAAGCTCATATATAATATGTTATGCAAGTTTGGTGTATGATTATATGCAAGTTCATATATGATATGTTATGCAAGTTTGGTGTTTGATTATATGCAAGTTCATATATGATATGTTATGCAAGTTTGGTGTATGATTATATGCAAGTTCATATATGACATGTTATGCAAGATTGGTGTATGATTATATGCAAGTTCATATATGATATGTTATGCAAGTTTGGTGTATGATTATATGCAAGTTCATATATGACATGTTATGCAAGATTGGTGTATGATTATATGCAAGTTCATATATGATATGTTATGCAAGTTTGGTGTTTGATTATATGCATGTTCATATATGACATGTTATGCAAGTTTGGTGTTTGATGATATGCAAGTAACATGTGCAAGTTTACACCTTAGTATGATATGCATACATATGCAAGTTAACCCCTTTGTATGTCATACATACATATGCAAGTTTACCCCTTTGTATGACATAAATAACTTATGCAAGTTAACCTCTTTATGACATATGTGATTCATGCAAGTTTGGGTTGATTATTTATGCTAGTTGGGTTGATGCTATATGCATGTTGACACCTTTAAACCCATGTTGATGCTAATGTTATGCAAGTTGAACCCATTGTATTTGTGATGAATCTTCCCTTTTATGTCATGTTGATGAATTATGTGGGGGAACGATGGGGTTAATATTCATATTAATGAAATGGTGTGAAGTTGGTATGATTATGCATACCATAAAGTGGATGGACATAATTGAGTCAATTATGTACATCATTAAAATTGGAATTAATTAGGGAAAATTAATTCGAAATATGGGGGTGATTAATTAGGTGTAATTAATCGACTAAGACACGAGATTGGACCCTCTTGTAGCGTAAGACTGCCCGGAACCGACCGGCAAATCCAGTGGCTACAAATGATTGGCCCAATGTGAGAGGTCTTAGGCACAAACTAAATACGTGACAAGTGTATAGACACGAGGTTAGACTCGGTTATGGCGTAAGGCTGCCCGGACCCGACCGGCAAATCCAACTGCCATAAAAGATAGTCTAATGTGAGAGGTCTTTACAACGGTTACGTTCTTAACCATATTAGCATGTAGAGGGACATGAGGGGTTAAGTGGGTGCCTTGGGTGGCATGTGGAAAAATCTAGTGGTTGCCTTGGGTGGCAATAGAAAATACGATTAGAATACTTAACCAAAGTGGAACATGTAATTAAACATGATTAAAGGGTTAAGTAAGTGCCTTGGGTGGCATGGGGAAAATCTAGTGGATGCCTTGGGTGGCAATGGAAGATAAGATTAAAATACTTAACCAAAGTGGAGCATGTAATTAAACATGATTAAAGGGTTAAGTAAGTGCCTTGGGTGGCATGTGGAAATCAAGTAAGTGCCTTGGGTGGCATGGGGAAATATAGTTGGTGCCTTGAGTGGCAATTGAAATATGAGTAGATGACTTAACCAAACTTTAAACATGTAAGTGGACATGATTATTAAAAAGGGTTAAGTGGGATGCACTAGAAAAAAAATGAATGACAAGCTTAGGTGGGTAGCTTGTGGGGGCCCATTTCAACCAGTAACCCATATGTATCTTATTGGGCTCGACCCATGTCGAGGACGGGACACGCGTACTGGGCTTGACTATAAGAGGCCAAAAACGGGTTAGCGGTGGCAACGCAAGTCCAACGGGTTTCATATGCGTGTGTGGACCCGGGCTGGTAGGTAAGACGTTGTTGCATCGTGTAGGTATAAGCCGTGCACCATTGATTGTATCGGGTTACCACTTTAGGGAATGATACAACCCACTGTGGGGCCAACACGGGTATCTACGTTAGGGAGACGATCAAATGGGAGTAGTGGGTACACCTAGTGGAGATAGGGGCAGACGGCACCTATGTAGTCAGCTAGGGGTACACGAGACTACTATTAAAATTACTAAGTTGTGGGTACACCTAGTGGAGATAGGGTCAGACAGCACCTATGTAGTCAGCTAGGGGTACACGGAACTACTATTAAAAATTACTAAGTACACTTAGTGGGATCAACATTTAAGTAGGAATTACCCTTGGGTGGGTAGTAGATCTGGTGTGGTGCAATGTAGGAATTACCCTTGGGTGGGTGGATCTGGTGTGGTGCAGTGTAGTATTTATCCTTGGGTGGATAGGCGCGTCTTTACCGTTATCTTATTTCATCCTAAGTCTAGTTGGCTGCTTAGTGTAGTCATTTATCCCCAGTCGTACCGTACCAGGTTTATATCATACCCTAATTACTTTAATGATTGTATTGTTAAAGTTATAGGGCTCACTCAGACTTATGTCTGACCCCGTTGTTTTTATCTTTTTCCCCCTCAGGTCCTCAGGTTGGGCCTAGCACTAGTGGGCTTTGATCAGATTTCTTTATCTATCTTTTGGAGCTTGGACCGTGATGTAAAGCCCAGCTTATCTTTTCTTTTATGGCTATTGTTTATGTAGTGGGATTATGTACTTATGTTTTTATCAGGATGGATATTTAGTACTTGACACTTTATGGTGTTGTAACTAAACATGTTTACCTTCTGCTGCAATGAAATGATGTTTTAGATTTTCAAGTATTCATATCTGTCTTGTTGTAATTTTTCTATTCTATATTCACTTAAAATGCTCCACCGAAGTTAAGGCATTCCCTTAGTGAGTGACCTTAGCGGGTGTGGGGTGTTACACGTGGTATCAGAGCTTAAGGTTACCAGAACAGATAAAACTTTTAGAAAATTATTTTTCTAAAAACATTTTTGGAAGAAGTATTTTTAAAAACATGTTTTTAAGAGAAAAGTTTTTGAAAGAAAAGAACATAATCCCCAAGAGCCATATATCCTTCCTTCGATTCTCCGTTTTGAATCTCTTCCTCTTTCTCTTTTTGAATTTCCCCTCCGCATATAGATGTCTTTTTAAGGTAAATAAGGACTTCCGTATGAAGGACGGAAGAACCACTTCAAGGGACTAAGACGTTCGCCGGGATAAGAAGTTAGTCCAAGGAGGTGGAGGGCTTATGGGTACCTTTAAGAGGGACGAGAGAGGAAGGTTCAAATAGCTGTTAGGTAAAGAAAGGACGAAACCCTATCGTGGTAAGAAGGCCACGAAAGGAGAATGTGAAGGGGAAGGCTAGTTGTCTTGGAGAAATAGGACACCTTATTAGATTTGTCCAAAGAGGTAAGGACGAAGTACAGGATCTTCTGGAGGGTAGATGTATTCCCTCACGACGGGTATACCTGATGGGGGTAGGACCGTCTAAGTTGAAATTTGGTTCTCTCGATCATCCTGTTCGAACTTTATTCGACTCTGGCGCATCACATTCGTTTATCTCATCATCATTAGTTGAGTCACTGCACCTAGACACCAGTTTAGTAGATGATCCCTTGGTTGTTTTCAAACCCAATTGGGGGCTCCACTTATTTGTCCAGGATATGTTTGGGTTTGAAGATCTTCATACTTAGTGTTGAGTTTAGGTGTGATGCCTTTGTTTTGGGCTTCACGGGCTATGGGTTGATTTTGGGCATGGACTGGTTATCCAGTAATGGTGTCGTTCTTGATTACGAAAGGAGAGTTGTTAGGCTCATGACCCGCTTAGGTAACACTCTCGAGATCTCTTGTAATCCCATAGATTCTGTTATGCTAAGTTATTTTGAATAGCTTGACGCTTCGGTCGAGAGTTTGCGATCTGTTAGAGTAGACCGGGAGTACTCAGATGAGTTCGAGGAGGTGAAGGGCTTACCTCCGAAGCGGGAGATAGACTTCCGAATATATCTGGTGGATAATGCTAAGCAAGTATCTTTGCCAGTGCGCCACATGGCTCCTCGTGAGAGGAGGGAACTCCATAAGCAAGTAGGGGAGTTGCTTGAGAAGGGGTTCATAAGACGAAGTATATCGGAGTAGGGTGCTCCAGTAGTTTTTGCCACGAAGGCGGATGGGTCCCTCAGACTTTGTGTAGACTATAAGAGGACTCAACAAGCTCACAAAGAAGAATCGACACCCATTGCCAAGGATTGATGATCTTTTTGGTCAGTGGGTTGGCGCCTCAGTGTTTCACAGTTGGACTTAGCCACGGGGTTTCATCAGTTGGGAATGACTGAGGATAGTATAGAGAAGACTGCCTTTAGGGCTCCGGATGGTTTTTATGAGTGGCTGGTGATGCCATTTGGTTTGACGAACGCCCCCGCATACTTTGTTGATTTGATGAGTAGGGTGTTCAGGGAGTACCTAAACAACTTCGTAGTGGTCTTTGTGGATGACATCTTGGTCTTTTCTAAGAACGAAATAAGTTTTCGTATGTGCTTAATAGGTTAAGCAAAGCCAGTTATTTGATCAACGGTGGTTCTGGAGTGAGACTGGCAAGGACATCCAGAGTGGACAAGGGCTTAATTATTTAGCCATTTTTACTAGTATCATCTCACGTCGGTCGTTTGAATTCGAAGGAGGTGTCCCTTGGGTGTTTGTTTGATATTGGTTTAGGCCTTTGGGGCTTGCACTTGGGGGATGTCGAGTTCGACTAGGATGGTCTGCGTGAGAGATGGATAGTTGTGACGATTTTGTATGGGAGAATATCCTGGTTTTCTCCAGAAGTGGAGAAAAGCATGCCCTACATCTTAGGGAAGTGTTGGAGTGTAACACCCCACACCCGCTAAGGTCACTCATAAAGAGAATGCCTTAGCTTCGGTGGAGTATTTAAGTGAATATAGAACTGAAAAATTACAACAAGACAGATATAAGTAATACTTGAAATTTAAAACATCACTTTATTGCAGCAGAAGGTAAACATGTTTGGTTACATCTCAAAAACCAACAAGAGTCAAGTACAAAATATCCATCTCGTTAAAACATAAGTACATAATCCCACTACATACTAATAGCCATAATAGAAAAGATAACCGAGCTTTTCTTCAAGAGTCCAAGCCCCAAAAGATAGATAAAGCAATCTGATCAAAGCCCACTAGTGTTAGGCCCACTCTAAGAACCTGAGGTTTGGGAAAAAAGATAAAAACAACGGGGTCAGACATAAGTCTGAGTGAGCCTTATAACCTTAACAATACAATCATTAAAGTAATTAGGGTATGATATAAACCTGGTACGGTACGACTGGGGATAAATAACTACACTAAGTAGCCAACTAGACTTAGGATAAACTAAGATAACGGTAAAGACGCGCCTATCCACCCAAGGATAAATACTACCCCGCACCAAACCAGATCTACCCACCCAAGGATAATCCCTACACTGCACCACACCAGTTCCACCCACCCAAGGGTAATTCCTACTTAAAGGTTGATCCCCACTAAGTGTACTTAGTAATTTTTAATAGTGGTTTCGTGTACCCCTAGCTGACTACATAGGTGCCGTCTGCCCCTATCTCCACTAGGTGTACCCACAACTTAGTAATTTTAATAGTAGTCTCTTGTACCCCTAGCTGACTACATAGGTGTCGTCTGCCCCTATCTCCACTAGGTGTACCTGCTACTCCCCAAGCGATCGGCTTCCTACCGTAGATACCCGTGCTGGCCCCACTGTGGGGTGTATCACTCCCCAAAGTGGCAACCCGATACTATCAATGGTGCACGGCTTATATCTACACGATGCAACAACGTCTTACCTACCAGCCCGGGTCCACACACGCATATGAAACCCGTTGGACTCGCGTTGCCACCGCTACCCCGTTTTGGCCTCTTATAGTCAAGCCCAGTACGCGTGTCCCGTCCTCGACATGGGTCGAGCCCAATAAGATACATATGGGTTACTGGTTGAAATGGGCCCCCACAAGCTACTACTTAAGCTTGTCATTTTATCTAGTGCATCCCACTTAACCCCGGTTTGGTTAAGTCATCTAATCATATTTCAATTGCCACTCAAGGCCCCCACAAGCTACTACTTAAGCTTGTCATTTAATCTAGTGCATCCCACTTAACCCCTTTTTATAATCATGCCCACTTACATGTTAAGGTTTGGTTAAGTCATCTAATCATATTTCAATTGCCACTCAAGGCACCCACTAGATTTCTACATGCCACCCAAGGCACCCACTTAACCCTTTAATCATGTTTAATTACATGTCCCACTTTGGTTAAGTATTCTAGTCGTATTCTCTATTGCCACCCAAGGCAACCCACTAGATTTTTCCTCATGCCACCCAAGGCACCCACTTAACCCTTTAATCATGTTTAATTACATGTCCCACTTTGGTTAAGTATTCTAGTCGTATTCTCTATTGCCACCCAAGGCAACCCACTAGATTTTTCCACATGCCACCCAAGGCACCCACTTAATCTCCACATGCCACCCAAGGCACCCACTTAACCCTTCATGCCCCACTACATACTTATTTGGTTAAGTGTTTCTTAATTGATTAAGAACGTAACCGTTGTAAAGACCTCTCACATTAGACTATCTTTTATGGCAGCTGGATTTGCCGGTTGGGTCCGGGCAGCCTTACGCCATAACCGAGTCTAACCTCGTGTCTATGCAATTGTCACGTATTTAGTTTGTGCCTAAGACCTCTCACATTGGGCCAATCATTTGTAGCCGCTGGATTTGCCGGTCGTTTCCGGGCAGTCTTACGCTACAAAAGGGTCCAACCTCGTGTCTTAGTCGATTAATTACACCTAATTAATCACCCCTGAATTAATTTTCCCTAATTAATTCCAATTTTAATGATGTAAATAATTGACTCAATTATGTCCATCCACTTTATGGTATGCATAATCATACCAACTTCACATCATTTCATTAACATGTATATTAACCTCATCGTTCCCTACGTAATTCGCTAACATGACATAAAAGGGAAGATTCATCACATATACAATGGGTTCAACTTGCATAACACATAAGCATCAACATGGGTTTAAAGGTGTCAACATGCATATAGCATCAAACCCAACTAGCATAAATAATCAACCCAAACTTGCATGAATCACATATGTCATAAGGAGGTTAACTTGCATAAGTTATTTATGTCATTCAAAGGGGTAAACTAGCATATGTTTGTATGACATACAAAGGGGTTAACTTGCATATGTATGCATATCATACTAAGGTGTCAACTTGCACATGTCACTTGCATATAATCAAACACCAAACTTGCATAACATGTCATATATGGACTTGCATATAATCATACACCAAACTTGCATAACATATCATATATGAACTTGCATATAATCATACACCAAACTTGCATAACATATCATATATGAACTTGCATATAATCATACACCAAACTTGCATACATATCATAGATGAACTTGCATACACCAAACTTGCATATCATGGTGTCATAATGGATCAATGTTTCTCATAACTTGCATAACATCATAAACACATAGCATATGACTTGCATAACTTGCATAACTTCATGAACATATATCATATGACTTGCATAACTTGCATAACTTCATGAACATATATCATATGACTTGCATAACTTGCATAACACCACAAACACATAGCATATGACTTGCATAATATCATAATCACATAGCATATGACTTGCATAACTTACATAACATCATGAACATGTATCATATGACTTGCATAACTTGCATAACTTCATGAACATATAGCACATAACTTGCATAACTTCATGAACATATAGCACATAACTTGCATAACTTACATAACATCACAAACACATAGCATATGATAACATAATCTTGCATTGATCCACATTCATAGCCATAACCTCATTATATCCTATCATAATCATTTCAACAATTGGTTATTAAGGTTATAGAAAACTCACTACTTGTTGATTAGCACTCCTAAGAAGAAGATTAAGTTGCTAGAGTTGATTAGAGATTGATTTGAGAAGCCATCTTCCTCTTTAGATTGATGGAGGCTCCTTCAAGTTGCATTTTGACGGCATAACGGTGTTGTAACTATTTTTAGTATGAATTTGGGTAGTCTTAGGGTATATTTATAGATTAGTTAGGTGTTTTAGGCCCTTAGATTAACCCTAAATTAGATTAGAGCCGTCAGATCACGTCCTAGCCACCAAAACACAGCCCAAAAGCCAAGCTGATGCACCCAGGTCACCTGGGCTCGACCAGGGAGGTCGACTCCTAGGTCGACCCTAGGGTCGACTCCCAGGTCGGCCTGGGGGGGAGGTCGACTCCCCAGTCGACCCCCAGGTCGACCCCCTAGGTCTGGCGGGATTTTTCCCGCCACTTCTGAAAATCTGTTTTTAAATTTCTGAAAACTTCTTTGGGCCTTATCGGGGTCATACGGACTCCGATTTTCGAAATCTCGGACTCTATTTCGCGTATTTTTCCGAGACGAACGCAATGGCATAACCCGTTTCCCCTGATTCAAATTTTAAAGTTTAATTCTGCCCTGTTTTATATTATAGCAAGTTATTCAACATACGGGTGTTACATGGAGACTCTTCGAGCGCATAGTCTTGAGACAGCAAAGGTGGATGGAGTTCTTAGCATCCTATGATTTCGAGATAGCGTATACCCCTGGAAAGGGTAACGTGGTGGCGGACGCCTTGAGCGGAAAAAGGTTGTCCTTGAGTCCATTGTTCGTGGAACGACGAAGCTTGGAATTTATCTCGATGTTTGATTTCAGACCTTCCGTTGACTTTATACCCGGTTTGCTAGCATCCTTGGAGGTCAGACCTACTCTTTTGAGACGGATTGGCGAGGCACAGAGGGATGACCCATAGTTGGTTGAGTTGGTATAGAGGCTCATAAGGGGGGAGTCGTCCAGCCATTTGAGTAGGTATACCCTAGACGATAGGGGGTGCTTGCGTAGAGATGGTAGACTTTGTGTACCGCAAGACGAGGGTTTGAGGAAGGCTATTCTTGATGATGCACACCGTTCTAGGATGACCATCCATCCAGGTGGGGACAAGATGTACCAAAACAAGAAGCGAGTTTTCTTTTGGGCCGGTATGAAGAAAGATGTGGCCGAGTATGTCGCTAGATGCTTGGTGTGCCAACAGGTGAAAGAAGGAACAAAAGAAACCCGGTGGGTTACTTCACCCATTGAAAGTTCCGCAATGGAAGTGGGATGGCGTCTCGATGGATTTTATTGATAGGTTACCTAGGTCGAAGAAGGGTAATACGGGAATTTGGGTTGTGGTAGACAGACTTACTAAGAGTGCCCATTTCGTACCCGTGAAGAGCAAGAGGACTGCTCCATGGCTAACTTCGGTTTATCTTCGAGAGATAATTCAGTTGCATAGGGAACATGATGTATTCCATGTGTCACATTTGAGGAAGTGCCTACATGAGACCGCAGAGGTGGTAGAGCCGAGCTTGCTTAGAGAAGTAGAGGTAGAGCGTGATGCGACTATTCGACGAGCTCCTACCCGCATCCTTGGGTCAGAGATTAGGAAGTTGAGAAACAGAGAGGTTCGACTAGTCAAAGTGAAAAAGGGAGAAGATGAGAGTAAAGCTACTTGGGAGACAGAAGCGAAGATGCGTTCATTGTACCCATTCCTTTTTGAGGGTATGTCTTTTAACTTCTCCTTTATCGTTTGTCTAGTGCTTATCTTATCTTTAGTATGTCCTCTCATTAGTACCTTTGACCTTTAGATAGGGTAAACCTATGGTTGAAACATGTGTTTGAGACATGTTATGATTGATGGATGCGTGTGGATGCAAGTGGTTGCTCGTGGATGCATATACACACACTCTAGGCACTAGATCAGCTCAGTCACTTCATATCGCATATTGCATATAATTGTGTGTAGGTAGCTATATTAATGGATGTCTAATGGTTGTGTTATGACATGGATGATGCATTTTGGTGAATGATTGTGCACTCATGTAGAGATAGAGTGTGTCGATAGGGTTCTTTTGCATACATATTGGATGCATGGCACTATCATGGTTTGCATTAAGGAGGTCAACTGAATTAGTGGACCGCCAAATTTTGCATTAGACAGGGAACATATACACACACTCTTTGCATATTGTCATACAGCATTAGAAACTCTAAGGACAATGGATGCTAGTGTTTGATGGTTTGAGTAGATGGTTGTTTGGTTGGTAGGATACGTTCTTCTTGACTTAGAGATTTCGGGGAAGAAATCCTTTAAATAGGGGAGAATGTAACACCCCGTATGTTGAATAACTTGCTATAATATAAAACAGGGCAGAATTAAATTTTAAAATCTGAATCAGGGGAAACGGGCTATGCCATTGCGTTCATCTCGGAAAAATACGTGAAATAGAGTCCGTGTTTTCGAAAATCGGAGTCCGTATGACCCAGTTAATGCCCAAAGAAGTTTCAGAAAAATTCAAAACAGATTTAAAAACAAAAATTTCAATTCTCAGAAGTGGCGGGAAAAATCCCGCTAGATCCAAGGAGTCGACCTGGGGGTCGACTGGGGAGTCGACCTGCCCACCAGGTCGACTAGGGTGTCGACCTGGGGGTCGACCTCCCTGGTCGAGCCCAGGTGACCTGGGTGCACCAGTTTGGCTTTTGGGCTGTGTCTGGTGGCTTGTGACGAGATCTGACGGCTCTAACCTAATCTAGGGTTAATCTAAGGGCCTAAACTACATCCTAATTCTATAAATACACCCTAAGACTACCCTAATTCATACTAAAATTGGAGACAACGTCGTTATGCCGTCAAAATGCAACTAGGAGGAGCCACCAACAAATTAAAGAGGAGGAAAGCTTCTCAAAATCAACTTCTAATCAACTCTAGCAACTTAATCTTCTTCATTGAAGTGCTAATCAACAAGTTGTGAGTTTTCTATAGCCTTAATGACCAATTGTTGAAATGATTATGATAGGATATAATGAGGTTATGGCTATGAATGTGGATCAATGCAAGATTGTGTTATCATATGCTATGTGTTTGTGATGTTATGCAAGTTATGTGTTATGTGTTCATGATGTTATGCAAGTCATATGTTATGTGATCATGATGTTATGCAAGTTATGCAAGTCATATGCTACATGTTCATGATGATTATGCAAGTTATGCAAGTTATATGCTACATGATCATGATGTTATGCAAGTTATGCAAGTGTTAGGCTATGTGTTCATGATGCTAGTGTTGCAAATTGCTATGATAAACATTGATCCATTATGACACCATGATTATGCAAGCTCATATATAATATGTTATGCAAGTTTGGTGTATGATTATATGCAAGTTCATATATGATATGTTATGCAAGTTTGGTGTTTGATTATATGCAAGTTCATATATGATATGTTATGCAAGTTTGGTGTATGATTATATGCAAGTTCATATATGACATGTTATGCAAGATTGGTGTATGATTATATGCAAGTTCATATATGATATGTTATGCAAGTTTGGTGTATGATTATATGCAAGTTCATATATGACATGTTATGCAAGATTGGTGTATGATTATATGCAAGTTCATATATGATATGTTATGCTAGTTTGGTGTTTGATTATATGCATGTTCATATATGACATGTTATGCAAGTTTGGTGTTTGATGATATGCAAGTAACATGTGCAAGTTTACACCTTAGTATGATATGCATACATATGCAAGTTAACCCCTTTGTATGTCATATATACATATGCAAGTTTACCCCTTTGTATGACATAAATAACTTATGCAAGTTAACCTCATTATGACATATGTGATTCATGCAAGTTTGGGTTGATTATTTATGCTAGTTGGGCTGATGCTATATGCATGTTGACACCTTTAAACCCATGTTGATGCTAATGTTATGCAAGTTGAACCCATTGTATTTGTGATGAATCTTCCCTTTTATGTCATGTTAACGAATTACGTGGGGGAACGATGGGGTTAATATACATGTTAATGAAATGGTGTGAAGTTGGTATGATTATGCATACCATAAAGTGGATGGACATAATTGAGTCAATTATGTACATCGTTAAAATTGGAATTAATTAGGGAAAATTAATTCGAAATATGGGGGTGATTAATTAGGTGTAATTAGTCGACTAAGACACGAGGTTGGACCCTTTTGTAGCATAAGACTGCCCGGAACCGACCGACAAATCCAGCGGCTACAAATGATTGGCCCAATGTGAGAGGTCTTAGGCACAAACTAAATACGTGACAAGTGTATAGACACGAGGTTAGACTCGGTTATGGCGTAAGGCTGCCCGGACCCGACCGGCAAATCCAGCTGCCATAAAAGATAGTCTAATGTGAGAGGTCTTTACAACGGTTACGTTCTTAATCAATTAAGAAACACTTAACCATATTAGCATGTAAAGGGACATGAGGGGTTAAGTGGGTGCCTTGGGTGGCATGTGGAAAAATCTAGTGGTTGCCTTGGGTGGCAATAGAAAATACGATTAGAATACTTAACCAAAGTGGAACATGTAATTAAACATGATTAAAGGGTTAAGTAAGTGCCTTGGGTGGCATGGGGAAAATCTAGTGGATGCCTTGGGTGGCAATGGAAGATAAGATTAAAATACTTAACCAAAGTGGAACATGTAATTAAACATGATTAAGGGTTAAGTAAGTGCCTTGGGTGGCATGTGGAAATCAAGTAAGTGCCTTGGGTGGCATGGGGAAATCTAGTGGGTGCCTTGAGTGGCAATTGAAATATGAGTAGATGACTTAACCAAACTTTAAACATGTAAGTGGACATGATTATTAAAAAGGGTTAAGTGGGATGCACTAGAAAAAAAAATGAATGACAAGCTTAGGTGGGTAGCTTGTGGGGGCCCATTTCAACCAGTAACCCATATGTATCTTATTGGGCTCGACCCATGTCGAGGACGGGACACGCGTACTGGGCTTGACTATAAGAGGCCAAAAACGGGTTAGCGGTGGCAACGCAAGTCCAACGGGTTTCATATGCGTGTGTGGACCCGGGTTGGTAGGTAAGACGTTGTTGCATCGTGTAGGTATAAGCCGTGCACCATTGATTGTATCGGGTTGCCACTTTGGGGAGTGATACACCCCACTGTGGGGCCAGCACGGGTATCTACGTTAGGGAGCCGATCGAATGGGAGTAGTGGGTACGCCTAGTGGAGATAGGGGCAAACGACACCTATGTAGTCAGCTAGGGGTACACGAGACTACTATTAAAATTACTAAGTTGTGGGTACACCTAGTGGAGATAGGGGCAGACGGCACCTATGTAGTCAGCTAGGGGTACACGGAACTACTATTAAAAATTACTAAGTACACTTAGCGGGATCAACCTTTAAGTAGGAATTACCCTTGGGTGGGTAGATCTGGTGTGGTGCAGTGTAGGAATTACCCTTGGGTGGGTGGATCTGGTGTGGTGCAGTGTAGTATTTATCCTTGGGTGGATAGGCGCGTCTTTACCGTTATCTTATTTCATCCTAAGTCTAGTTGGCTGCTTAGTGTAGTCATTTATCCCCAGTCGTACCGTACCAGGTTTATATCATACCCTAATTACTTTAATGATTGTATTGTTAAAGTTATAGGGCTCACTCAGACTTATGTCTGACCCCGTTGTTTTTATCTTTTTTCCCCTCAGGTCCTCAGGTTGGGCCTAGCACTAGTGGGCTTTGATCAGATTTCTTTATCTATCTTTTGGAGCTTGGACCGTGATGTAAAGCCCATCTTATCTTTTCTTTTATGGCTATTGTTTATGTAGTGGGATTATGTACTTATGTTTTTATCAGGATGGATATTTAGTACTTGACTCTTTATGGTGTTGTAACTAAACATGTTCACCTTCTGCTGCAATGAAATGATGTTTTAGATTTTCAAGTATTCATATCTATATTGTTGTAATTTTTCTGTTCTATATTCACTTAAAATGCTCCACCGAAGTTAAGGCATTCCCTTAGTGAGTGACCTTAGCGGGTGTGGGGTGTTACAATTGATGTGAAATGAATTATATATATTAGGATTGTATGAAATATATATATAATGTGAAATAAATAAATATATATTGAAAGTGAAAATATCGTATATAGTGAAAGTGAAAATATCGTATGTAGTGAAATTGAAAATATTATATATAGTGAAAGTGAAATGTGAAAACGATATATATATGAAATGTGAAAACGATATACATATATGAAATGAAAACGATATATATATATATACACATATATGAAATGTGAAAATGATTTGATTGTTAAAAATATAATTTTTAACATATATATATATACACTGTATAAAATTGTCATGTATATGAAATATTCGATTTTGATATTGAATAGAAAATGAATTCGAATTAAACTGAATAGAATTGAAATTCGAATTAGATTGAAATCGTTTTGAATTGAATTTAAAACGTATTGAAATTGAACTGAAAATCGATTTGAATTGAAATCAATTTGAAATGAATTTAAAACGAATTTATAAGGAAAAGTTCAATTTTGATTTGAATTTGAAATGAAGTTGAAATCGTTTCGAAAACGAATTCAAAAACGATTTATAAAATTCATTTTAAATAGAAATCAACGAAATATATATTATATATTTAAGATAATGGCCTGAATAGAATGCGCAGCGCTGCGGCAGTTCGCGAATTTCGACCATTGACTTCGAACGTACATTACGGGAGATCCGACCGTCGGATTCTCCTGAAACCGGAACCGTTGGGTTCATATCGAAAAGAGCTTTCCAATGAATATTAGAAATTTGAAATCTAACGGTTGGATTTGGAATTATGTCCAAATCAAATTTGGAAATGGTCGTTGCAAGTGCAGTTCGATGACCGTTGATGGAAATCGACTGTACGGGCCATGATAAAATTATTAAAATATCAAAAATTTGTGTAAAATCATAAGAAATGATTTGTGAAGAATTGGGATGAAAAACTCCATATTTGAAAAGATAAAATATATTTTTATCGAATTGAACTAGTTATTAACTAGAAAAATAATCCAATGGTTATAAATAAATAAATTGGATTAGATTTAAATTGAAATTATCTTTGGATATTTTCGATATTGGATTCCGTGATTATACAGATATTGTGATGGGAATTTGGAAGATATCGATATCGTTATTCCCGATATGATATCTGTTGGTTTCAGTATTTGATGTTGAATATAAGTCGATACTATCTCTATTCAAAACCTTATATTTAATGTCAAATTTGATTGATTGATTGTTTGGATTGTGCTCGACCAGTTTATGAGCAAAATATGCTTTTACATTTAGCATTAGGTTAGGTAGAAATATCTATGTGCTAACACCTTGTGAAACAATTCACGATTTGATGATAAGGTGTTTAGCGATGTTGTGTTCATTTCAAATTTAATGAATGATTGTGAAATGATATTTTTCTCAAGTGAAAAGAAATGTATTCCCGATTTTGGACAGGGAATGTTTTA
Organism: Allium sativum; assembly: GCA_030737875.1. Taxonomy (NCBI): domain Eukaryota; kingdom Viridiplantae; phylum Streptophyta; class Magnoliopsida; order Asparagales; family Amaryllidaceae; genus Allium; species Allium sativum. The sequence goes on along the minus strand of CM060922.1, from coordinate 145,915,100 downwards.
TAAAAAAGAAAGGATTTCGAGGCCCAAAACCCGATGATTTCTAAAATGATTTAGAAATGTATTATATGTTACATTGTGGTTCATCGCATATTCGATTAGTTGTTATTGACGATGTATCTGTTTGGTGGCGGAGAATTTATTCTCTTGCTTAACACCCTTCTTTGAGACGTACGAGCTCAAATGTTATGTGATTAATAGTAACTGGTCATATGTGTGAATTACTGATGTGAAGTACTATATTTTGAAAGTACTTATGATTATTATGTTGTGAAATGATTTTCCCTACTTCGGGATATGAAATGATTTAGTATGTGGCTAAAGAGTCGGGTGACCCTGAGACTAAAAGTATGGGTGAGAGGTCAGTGTAGCCTGCTCCTTTGTGGGGTAGGTGCATCGTCGGTGTAGCCTACTCCTATGTGGGGTAGGTGCACATTTATATATCGATTTGCGAGGTGCGTACCCTTTGCCTTGTCGATGCGGAGCATGATATTTGGTTGCATACTTGTTTGTATGCATTGTTATGTTTTGGAATTCATATTTCCAAATGATTTGATTTGAGATCCCGAAGTGAAATCTACTTTGATATAGAAAGTTAGATATGTATTTAAAATGATTTGAAATAAGAAATCGGGAATATAATCGAAAGGAATAATTTCTGTAATTGAATTGGATTTGGAAAATGTAAGTGTAGTGATTAATCTAAGTGGGTGGGTTGGGATATTGCATGTTGATTGATGCATAGTAGATCCATATATCTATATTGATTGTTGTTTATACACTGGCATTCGTGGGGGTAAACCCGTTCCGTGTTAGCGGCGTGGTCCCGTGATATGCCATATTATCAAATAAGTTAATTATAACTGTTTAGAGTTTCTCACACCAGTCCCATGACTGACCTGTAGTTTGCTTTTCCCTTGCGAACTCGGGTGCCCCTATTTTCTACACGGGCAGTCGAGTAGTTTTATTTTGCAGATGTATTGAGCAGGATTCTGGGTTGAAGCTTTAAGCTGTGTCCAGGCATTTACAGTCTTCCGCTGTGTAGTTTATATTTCCGCTGTGCATTGTTTTACATTTATGTAAATTCACCTTCCGTTGTATATTATTTTCGATATACTCTGATGTAACATTATTATGATGTTTATAAAAGACTTCTGTTATTTGTTCTAATGTGTTGTATGCCCAGAGTTAGCGTATGCGGGATTCGAACGGTCTTGGTCGATTTAGCGATCGATTAGGTCCGAGCGAAATCCGTGTCGTTACAAAAACAAATGTTTACTTGATATCCAAAGTGAGTAAAAAGAATCAAGTTAAAAAGAGAGATTTGCAAGAATGCAAAAAAATGTGTTTGAAGGGTTTTATATTAAGTCCTAGTTTATAAACCAAGTTTTTAAATAAGGTAAAGACAATGATTTTAAAATCGACGTTTATTGAATTAAATGAAGTATTGTGATTGAAAGAAAGATCTCAAAGAAAGGATATGATTGGATTTAACAAAAGAATCCAGTTTAAGTTTTATAATAAGGTATAAAACGAATTTGGAAAAAAAAATGTGGTAAATGGATTATTATAATTCGATTTATGAATGAAATCTTATAAAGAAATTTTAAAGCAGAAGGTAAGTTTTTTAAGTGAACAAATTACTTAATCAATGAATTAAGTAATGATAGTATAATGGAAAGAGATTTTCAAAAAATAAGGATATGGTCTATGAAAACCATATTTTGAATAAAACAGAAGATAAGATTTGGCTAATATTATATGTAATATTGGTTTTGATATACAAATTGTTATCTATATGAGAATAGGAACGTTATCGATTAAGGTCTGAGAGGTAAATAAAATACCACAACTTGAACGACTTCAGGATTATCTGAGAATGATATTAGTTTGTAATGGTATGATGTTGGAATTGTTTTATTGTTTCCATAAGAGAAATAAATGTTGCAGCTTTATTTGTAAGATTTAAGAAAGTATAATGAAACTATTGAGTTTTATAATAAACAATGTATTATACGACATTGTTTGGATTATATATAAAATGTGACCATACCTATACCATTCGGTTTAAAAGACGAATAAACCATTGGAATTATATTTTAAAAAACATGTCAATTGACTTCGCTTTTGTCCACATATAAGAGTAGTAATTAACTTGTACCGTGTGGTTAAGTGAGTAGAACATTATTTTCCAAAGTAAAAGAAATACAAAGGAGATCGGAAATGATAAAATGATATTTCCAAGTAAGGAAATGTAAATGGGTTTGTGAAGTAAAGAAATATAAAAAAGAATTTTTGGAGTACGCCTATTAAGAAGTGTATAAGATATGGTTTTGATTTTCGAGGAAATGAGAATAAGAGGTTATAGTGGTTTTAAAACGAAATTGGATATCGGAAATAGAACTAAAATTTCCATAAGCAAGGTTGTAAACTAAAATTGATAAGTTTTAAACTTAATGAAGTCGTTTCAGGTTATAATATAAGTATGTCGCTTGACGTTATTTTGGTAATTAAACCTATATTGATTGATTAAGTATACTTAACAATATTTCCAAGATAAAGGAAATAAAAGAGTTTTTTATGAAATATAGAAATATTTCGAGATAAAGGAAATAAAGGAAGGATTTTGGTAAAAATGTGATTAATGTTTTCAAGTAATGAAAACAAAAGAGATTTGTAGAAATAAGTTATTGAATCGATTTTAAATCGATAAAATTGTTTTAAATAAATGATTTTAGATGAAAAGGCCTGAGCTGCCGATGTACTAATCTATATTGTTTGAGTTGATAGTTAAAACCCCGACTATTAATGAATATTGTTTTAGACCTTTGACGAGTTAGTTCGAAGAAACCGGGATGGGAACTAGACTCAAAACCACTTCGAACCAACTATGCATTCGAATCTAACTTGCAAGGAAACGTATAAAGAAGAAGTATTGAAGACTGTGGATCTTCATGAGAGCGGAAGAACTACTTATTGAATTTATCTGACTTGCAACTAGAGTTACATCAATAATGATTCCGTCATGATTGAAATTTTCGGATTGTAAGGGCTACTCGCTACTAATCCTTGGGGTGATTCCTATATAGGACGCGATAGAAGGGTGATTTCAGTTCATTTTATTCCTAGATGACTTGTATGGACGAATGTCTGACAGAGTGTTTCCAAAAGGTCACATATATTGATTTTTACAAATATACTAAGTTTGGTGGCGAAGAAGGAAACTTTTTTCAGCTTAACACCCAAAGTGTATTTATGGAGGTCAATTAGTGAATTGATGGATCTAACGATGTGGCATTCAAAGATAATGTGATGTTCTATGAAAGATAATCGTGACATCAAGCCTCATCAACTAGGAAATGACAAAAATTAGGCAGGCAGCATGGCTATTTAGGTCATTCCCATTAGGGTATATTGTCACCATCTAGAGAAAATTCATTTTATTCTGCTTTTGTTTTATATCTATCGGGAAATACGGTGATTGCACAATCCGTAAGGTGACAATATATTTGATATCCTCATGTTGAATGAGTGGTCGGTCATGTGTGGCCGGGTTGGAGGATGTTCTTGTTAAACTCCAGTGTATCCCCTCTAGAGTAAACTGATCGGAAGATAGTCTCATACCTTGTCATGTTGGAAATCTAAACTCCAGTATGAGTCGTACGTTGTTAGTTGTAAATCGACTATGTTGGAAAGTGAGATGCAATCTCTTCGGCTATATTCCTATTTATTTGTGGATTGATATACATTATTATAATGTCACTAGATTTTGGTATAGTGTTTTGGTAATTGTAAGGTAAAAACATGTACCATGTTTATGTGTGGTCATGTCTTACGAGAGTTCCATTCTTCTCTTACTGTCTAACTTCTTTCTATTAACAACCCGGGTTTTTGATACTTGGGTTTTCGCAAGTAATACATGATAATGTATTATTATTGAAATTCGTGTGTCTAATTTCCACTGGTTCATTACATTGGTATCAGAGCATAAGGTTTAGAGATAACCTTGGCTATGTGGCGTAACTCAACAAAGATGGGGTTAGTAATACCCTAGAATGGGTTTGAGAGAGAGAGAGAGAGAGTGTGTGTGTCTATATATATATATATATATATATATATATATATATATATATATATATGAGAGAGCGTATTTGTAATTTGATATAAAATTATTTTAAATTATTTTTGCCTAATATATTTCGTAAAGAGGAAAAAGTAATAATTTTCATAAATTGTTATAATATTGTTAATCAACCAATGTTGATTTGAATGGGATTCCAATTTGATTATGAAATTGGAATGATTTAACTTAAATTCCAAATGAAATGTTTGGAAATCAGTTTAATGGTGTAATTGAAATGGATTGCATGAGTATAAATTGAAAAAGTGAATGAAGTTAATTGAAGAAATTGAACTTATTCAATGAATCTAAATGGAATAGAAAGGAAATTGGTTGATATACACATAATTGTGTATATTTTATCCGCTTATTTATCTTATTTTATAATTAAAATAATTGATACTGTGTATTTATAGCTGTGTTTTCAGATTATTTACGATGAATGGATTAATGCACTTAATTGTTGGAAAGGTTGAAGAATTGGTGTATGAAAAGTGTTGATTTTAAGAGTTAGATTAAAGCTTGAAGAAATGTTGCTGTTCAACCACCTTCTGCTGCATATTCTAATAATCCAATGCCTTTTCATAAAGATAGCTTGTTGCAGATGATATGGAGTTCCTATTCATGCTCAAAACAATTGAAATTGATGTCGTTTGATGCCCGCAAGCCATGCCAATTGCAAATCCATTCACACTGTGTTCACATTGGCTCACTTACAAAGCCTCTAACTTTACAGCTGCGTTCGCACTGGCTTATGTGTTATTTGGGCTAAATCTTTAGTCCCACATTGTGTAATTAGCCTCTAGGTCTTGGCCAAAGCAACTATAAATACATTGTATCTCCTTCATGTAAAAAGACACTTAATTTTATTCTGCAATTCTCTTCTTGGAATAAAACTCTTCTTCCCCCTTTCTCTCAGTTGTTATTTTATTTTATTTATGTTCATGTTATTTAGTTTCTTTTTCTCTTCTTCTTTAGCTATGTCTAGCCAATCCCCTTAGATTAGGGGGTGATGACGCTAATAGATATGATTCAACATGAATCACATAGCCAATAGGTGAGGACTTTATACATGTAGATCTAGATCTGAATCAAGGGTTAGATCTGAACCTTCATATTCTGTGTCGTTTAAGAGCTATGCTCCTTCACAGGGTATATTCGTGTTCGATCTAACAGTTATCAGATTTAGATCTAATTTTAGGGTTTTAGAAATTAATTAGTGAATCTATCCTGATATTCTATGGTTGTTTAAGAGCTCAGCTCCTGCACAGGTTATGCTTGTCGTTATTTACTTATTTGTTTCTAAGAACCTAATTATCATTGATTCATGTGTGTGACAGAAACATGAACTAGATCTATATTTATTTGTTGGCTATTGATTAGTGTGAATCCAATCTATGTCATTATCCCCTAATTGCTCTCTCTTATTATATAAATCTCTCTTTTTATTTAATTTTTGTTATTTTCTGTGTTTTCAATTAATCAAAATCCTGGAATAACCTGATTGGATTTACTATTATAAATATTTTTGGTTCCATAGTTTAGGAAAGCCGAACGGAGTTTACAGTTGTTTAATTTGTTCGCAAACAAATTTTGGCGCCGTTGCCGAGGATCAACATAATTTTTATTTGTAAATCCTTCGGGTTATAATTTTTTTATTTTTTTATTTTATTTTCTCTTTAGTTTTCTTTCAATAAAAAAAACAACACAAAAATATTTTTGTTAGGTTTATTTTTATTTTCCTTCATTTATAAAAAAACCTGCCTTTTGTTTCAATTTCCTACCCGTTTTCAATGCAATTTTTTTCCTTTCTTTCATTGATTACTTTCCAATTTTTTCTACAGATTTCTTTCTTTTTATTTTACAATTCTTCTTACAAAAAAAAAACAATTCCTTTCTATTTCACCTCCTCCTCAATTCTGTTTCACACCAACATATCCACGTTCAACCACTCATTTCATCAATTCCGCATGCAGATACCACCGCACCAACTATCATCTTCTCTTGCAAATTCCATAACACTCAAGATCTGCCAATACATCTACCAACCTCTTCTTCAACAACTCATCTCTTCAGCCAAACATCTGCTCCGATCCTGAAAATCATCCGAACCCCTACTGCTCAAACAACACCGTGAACAAACTCACCACTCCTAAACCATTGCCAAAAGCCACAAATCCACTCAATCCAGCACTGCAAATCTCAAAACCCAAACTTGTCATAGCCATTACAACTTCCTCACCAACTTACTTCAGCACATACCACGTAGCAGCAACCCTGCACCAATCACCCTCCACAAACTACTCTGTCCTCACAAAGCGCCCACCACCCAAGATTCACAAACCCCAATTCAAAAAAAACAACCTAAATCACAAGTATTAGTGAACCGATTCGAGCCTAAGTTATTTCAATACTGCAATGATTTGAAACTTGAAGGCTTGAAGAACTCCAAAGCTTAAATTTTTTATCGATGTCCAAAAAAGAAGGGGGCGATTTGCTCTAAAAAAGGGTGGCGTGAGGGTACAAATAGAAAAGGGGGGACTGCGTTAACAAGGGGAAGGTGAAAGCCAGTTTGAACAAGTCAACCCTTTCAGTCTGGGTCCGATTTTGTTTTGAACAAGGGGGATTGTGATTGGTTTTGCTTTGAACGGTTGTGCCTGGTTCTTGTTTCATTGCTAGTTTTTAATTTTTAATTTTGTTAATTCTAATTCTAGGTTATGTTTTAGGTTTTCTTCAAGTTTAGTTTTTTTTACGTGCATTACAGTCTAGTCATTTTCTTAGTTTAGTTCTTTTTTTTTCTTCTTTCGATTTAGTTTTTATTTTTGTTTTTATTTTTTTTATTTTCCTTCCATTTGCTAAGTTCTTTTGTTTCAAACCCAAAAAAAAGGAGAAATTTTTCGAAAACAGGTACAGTTGAAATTAGAAAAAGGTCTATAAAAAAAATTCAGGCTCCTAGCCCCAACCCGTGCCGCAGTGCAGTCAAGCAATTAATTAAGAGCCAACAACAACTGAACGCGGCAGACAATTCAGGGTTGGAGCGGTTGCACACCAAGTGGGGTGTGAACACGCTAGCGCTACTCAATTGCACTGGACGGACTGTCGATCTAGGTGAGTATTTTTCTAACTCTACAGGGATTGCTGCTGCAAATAAAAAATATATATAGACATTGCTTGTAAAAATCTTCTGCAGGGCATCGGCTTGCTTGTAATTTTTTTTATTTCTACAATTGCCTGTTCTGTGACTGTTCATTCTGTGACTGATTAAAACATTAAAAAAAATCACATTCATCTTAGTTTTATTTTTATTTTCTAAGGACTTCATTATATTTTGACAAATTGGTTTAGTTCTAACGGATTATTTCTCGGTGTCTAGACTACGGCAGAGTAATAAACGGTTATAAATATTATGGTGATTCGTAAATATTACACCGGTTGTTCCTCTAAAGGTACTTAAACCTTCGGCTACATTGCTAGGGTGATTCCTGGTGCACCGATAACTCCTGTCCATTAACTGGCTGAGAAATCTTTTGTTGAAATAAATCTAACCGTCATTATATAATTCTAGAAATTGTAATTTGCATTAGGTTCATCCTTATTTAAAAAAAAACAATTTTCTTTTGTATCTAATTCTTTTTTCTCTAAAAAAAAGGAAACAATTCTCGTTTTGTAAAAAAAAAATTGCTTATATTCGCTTCTCAAGTTTTTTTTCTCGTCTTCCCTTATTCTTCTCGCTAGTGCATGCGTAATTGGACTCATGGTCCTTCGAATAATCGTTTAATTTGAAGAAACAATCCTTCAACCATGGCCGAAGAAAATCCCCTTCGATCTCTTATGGATAGATACTTCCCTGATCGAGTTTCTATTCCTTCTTGCATCATATTGCCCGCCCCAACGGGTAACAACTTTGAAATTCATTCGAATTACCTAAATACTCTTCCAAAGTTCGACAATCTTGAATGTGATGATCCTTATATTTTCTTAACCAAACTTAAACAAGTTTGTGCAACCATGAAATTTCAACAATTAAGTGACGATGGAATCAAACTTAGGTTAATTCCATTTGCGCTTACCGATTATGCTGAAATGGTTGTATAGCTTGCCTTCAAATACGATTGGAACTTGGGGTGAATTTGTGAATATTTTTCTAAAGAAATTTTACCCTCTGGAAAAAACATCCAAAATTCGAAATGAAATCGTCAATTTTCATCAATTTGGGGGTGAATCCTTTGCAAAATATTTTGAAAGATTTAAAGTATTTCTAGTCAAATGTCCACATCACAATTTCGAAAAATGGACTCTTTGTCAAATTTTATACGATGGACTTGAAAATAACTCTAGAAACATGCTCGAATCGATGTGCCAAGGAAATTTTCTAGCCCAAGATCACAATGCTACTTGGCAATTTCTCGAAAATTTAGCCGAAAAATCAGCTTAATGGGAAAGATCTAACGAGAAATCGATTTATTCCCGATTTAACGCTCATTTGATAGGATCATCAGTAGCCTTAGAAGCAAAAATAGATGCGATGATATCCAAATTCGACAATGTCCTTTCATCAACTCAAATAATTCAAGCTCAAGCGTCTTAGACCTCATGTTACAAATGTAACGATCCTAACCACATAGCCGATTGATGCCCACATTAATTGGAACAACTCAACGCATTTAACAATGTTAGAAATGACCCATTCTTCCCAACATACAATCCAGGTTGGAGAAACCATCCTAACTTCTCTTGGGCCCAAAACAATGCAAATTCGAATTTGGTTCGACCTCCTTTTCAACCATTTTCGAATAATACTTCGAATCCTTCCTTTCAACAAACTCAACTCCAAAATCTTGCGCCACCTTCTCAAAATCAAGCGCAATAATCTTTTGTACCTCAAGATGATAAACGATTGACGTCACTTGAGAAAACTCTTGAAGCATTGACTAAAGCAACGACTCAGAATCTCCAATCAAATAGCAATCTTCAAAACTTTTGACTTCTCACATGAAAAACACGAGTTAATCAATCGCTAAACTTGAAACGCAAATGAGTCAATTAGCCCCCTCCGTAAGTGAAAGAGAAAGAGAAAGAGGCACTTTCTCGAGTCAACCCATTCCAAACTCTAACCATCAAAATCCTAACTCCAACCAAATTCACATCATTCAAGATTCAAACGTTAGTCACTTGAATGCGGTTATGACTCTTAGATCGGGCAAAAAGATTGACAACTATGTGGTCAACCCAAATGATTTACTGGACGATCTTCCAAACCTTATCGATAATTCGACCAACTCAGATCAAAACATTGAGCCAATTTCTGACAAGGACCATCCTCAAACTCAAGTAGCCCAACCTACTGAGTTGTCTGCTCCATTTCCTCATAGACTCCGACCTAAGAAAAAGACGGATCAGCTAGAAAAGATCCTTGAAATATTTAAGCAAGTTAAAGTGAACATTCCTCTTTTAGATATTATACAACAAGTTCCACAATACGCTAAATTTATAAAAGATTTTTGCACTCAAAAACGTCATACACATGTACCTATGAAAGTGTTTCTGGCTGCAACTCTAAGCGAAGTCTTATCCCAATCAATGCCAGTGAAATACAAAGATCCTGGCTGCCCCACATTATCATGTACTATTGGGGAAAAGAAAATCGATAAATGCCTGCTAGACTTAGGTGCAAGTGTTAACTTGCTTCCATATTCTGTCTATCGCCAATTAGGTCTAGGAGAACTGAAACCCACGAAGGTTACCCTTCATCTTGCTAACCGTTCAATTAAGAAACCTGTGGGCGAAATCGAGGATATATTGATCAAAATAGGCGAATTTATCTTTCCAGTTGATTTCATTGTCTTAGAAACTCAACAGGTAAGCAATCTTGCAAACCAGATCCCATTGATTCTAGGACGACCCTTCTTAGCAACCTCTAATGCGCTTATCAACTGCAGAAATGGGTCAATGAAACTTTCTTTCGGTAACATGACTACTGAGCTAAACATTTTTAGAACCGAAAACTCTCCTAACTCTTACATGGGTTAGATTTCTGAAATTCATTCAGTATACGACAATGAAGCCAAGCTCGACCATCTGAATAACGAAATTGAATCGAATTACGAAACCTTGTTTCAAGATATTCCCGGAAATGTCTCTGATTTGATTCCTGTCAAGCCTCTCACAATTGAGTCTGTCCCTCAACCAGTTTCTTCAGTTGAGTCGTCCCCAAAATCTGAACTCAAAGTGCTGCCCAGTCATATTAAGTATGCTTACTTAGGAGACAATGAAACTTTTCCTGTCATTATCGCTTCTGACCTTACTTTAGAGCAGGAACAATTGCTCCTTCCCATCCTTAAGAAAAATAAGGAAGCAATTGGTTGGTCCGTGACTGATATTAAGGGGATTAGTCCTTCGATAGTCCAACATCGAATCCACCTTATAGATGATGCCAAACCCACTCGTGATCCCTAGCGTCGACTAACCCCTATTATGAAAGAAGTAGTTCATTTTGAAATCCTTAAATGTCTTGACAATGGAATCATCTACCCAATTTCCGATAGTCAATGGGTTAGTCCGAATTATGTCGTACCTAAGAAATCAGGGATTACCGTGATCCAAAATGAAGCTAACGAGCTTATCCCAACCCGCACCCAGACTGCTTGGTGTGTTTGCATTGACTATAGAAAACTTAACACTACAACACGAAAGGATCATTTCCCTCCTCCATTAATCGATCAAATGTTAGAATGACTAGTCGGTCATGAGTACTTCTATTTCCTAGATGGGTACTCGGGCTACAATCAAATCGCTATCGCTCTTGAGGACCAAGAGAAGACCACTTTCACTTGTCCCTTCGGTACATTTGCATGCCGTCGTATGCCTTTTGGTCTCTGTAATGCATCTGCAACCTTCCAGAGGTTCATGACTAGCATTTTTCTGATATGATTGAGCGATTTTTGGAAGTTTTCATGGATGACTTTTCCATCTTTGGGGACTCGTACACTGAGTGTTTACATCATCTTGATCTTGTCCTTAATCGTTGCAAAGATAAACACTTAACGCTTAATTGGGAAAAGTGTCACTTCATGGTCAAACATGGCATTGTTTTAGGACATGTCATCTCTAATAAAGGAATTGAAGTAGACAAAGCCAAAATCGAAGTTATCTCTAATCTTCCCATTCCCAAATCCGTTAAGGACATCCGATCCTTTTTAGGTCATGCTGGTTTTTACCGTCGCTTTATAAAAGATTTTAGCAAAATCACTCGACCTTTGACTAGTCTTCTTCGTAAAGATGTTCCTTTCGACTTCAATTCCGATTGCATTTCATCTTTTGAGCGTCTTAAAAATGAACTTGTCTCTGCCCCAATCATCTGCTCTCCCAACCGGAAGCTGCCTTTTGAAATCATGTGTGATGCCTTGAATTTCGCTGTTGGCGCTTTCTTATGACAACGTATCGATAAGATTCTTCATGTTATTTACTACACGAGTAAGACTCTGAACAATGCTCAAATCAATTATACGAGCACTGAAAAGGAACTCTTAGCAGTCGTTTTCGCTCTAGAAAAATTCATACCTTATCTAGTTGGCTCACACATCACTGTTCATACTGATCATTCCGCACTTAGGTACCTTTTCTCTAAAAATGATGCTAAGGCTCGTCTCATTCGTTGGATCCTTCTACTTAAAAAATTTGACCTTACCAGTAAGGATAAAAAAGGATTTGGCAATGTTATTGCGGACCACTTGCCTCGTCTTCCAAATGCTCCATGTTCTTCTCTTCCGATCAATGATAATTTCCTTGATGAACAGCTATTTCCTCTATCCATTGATCCTTGGCTTGCTGACATTGTCAACTACTTAGTCACCAAGCAGACCCCTTCTTTTTGGTCCAAGCAAGATAAACACAAATTCTTTTCCCAAGTGAAACAATTTTTCTGGGGCAACCCCTGTCTTTTCAAGTATTGTCCCGATCAAATCATTCGAAGGTTTGTTCCCGATATTGAAACTCACAGTGTCCTCTCCTTCTGTCATGACCAAGCCTGTGGTGGTCACTTCGGTCCCAAAAAGACAGCCAAAAAGGTTCTCCAATCGGGTTTCAACTGGCCCAACCTTTTCAAAGATGCGTACGAAATTTGCAAAACTTGTGATCGATGTCAATTCTTAGGGAAATTTTCTAAACGGAATATGATGCCCCTAAACCCCATTCTAGAGGTCGAAATTTTTGATGTTTGGGGTATAGACATCATGAGACCCTTCCCTAATTCTTTTGGGAACTTTTACATTCTCTTAGCTGTAGATTATGTTTCTAAAAGGGTCGAAGTTGTTCCGTGCAAAACAAACGATAACAAGGATGTTGTGCGCTTCTTGAAAGAAAATATCTTCTCTAGATTTGGCACACCTCGCACAATAATTAGTGATAACGGGACACACTTCTGCAATCGTTCTTTTGAATCCCTCATGAGAAAGTATTCGATAACCCATAAGTTATCGACTCCTTACCATCCTCAAACTTATGGGCAAGTTGAAGTATCGAATAGGCAGATTAAACAAATCCTTGAAAAAATTGTGAATCGACATCGTAAATATTGGTCCCAAAAGTTAACCGACGCTCTTTGGGCTTACCGCACCGCTTTCAAAACAAACTTAGGTATGTCCCTTTATCGGTTGATTTTTGGTAAGCCATGTCACTTGCCAGTTGAACTAGAACATAGGGCATTATGGGCAATAAAAATTTTGAATCTTGATTTAAAGCAAGCAGGTGAACATAGGAAGCTTCAACTTGATGAACTTGATGAAATTCGAAATGACACCTATGAAAATGAATGAATTTACAAGGACAGAACGAAAGTTTTTCATGATAAATCAATTTTACGTAAAACTTTCATGCCAGGTCAAAAAGTTCTATTGTATAACTCAAAAATGCATTTATTTCTGGGAAAATTAAAATCCAGATGGACAGGACCTTACATTGTGCGGACTGTTTTCCCGCATGGTGCGGTAGAAATTGAGATTCCAAATGATGGATCATCCTATAAGGTTAATGGTCAATGCCTTAAACCTTACTTGGGACCAATACCCAACCAGGAGGAAGAGCTCATGGTCCTCCATGAGCCACATTACATTCGGTAAGACGCACTAACCCTCTTTTAGTACATATGTAAATATTCTCTTAATTATTTTTCCCTTTCACTAAGATATGTCTGATTAACGACTGTGAGGACATAGTCACACTCAAGTGTGGGGGGGAATTTACATTACATCAACAATCAAATTTTATGAAGTAGGTCATTCATTGAACAAGGATTAACTTAAATTCATAAATAACACCTTGGTTCGTGTTTGATAAATTGAATTGTTGGGTGATGGGAATGAACATTATTTATTCATTGAGTTGTAATGTGTCTTTTTAAGATGCTAGCTTAAGACTGTGCAGACGTTAGTCGTGTTCTAGAGTAAGCGTGTCAACCCTTGTTATACATGTTAGAATGTGCAAGTAAAAATAATCAAAAAAACAAAAAAACAAAAAAAAAATCATGAAATAAAAATGATTTTGCACCTACATTTGTTGGATTTTCTGAGTTCGTTTTCATGCATAATATTTTCTTTTCCACTCAAAATTTCAAAATCGTAAGTTCTAAAATCCACTTGGCCCAATTAAGGAGAAATGACTCATTGTAGCATTCTTCTTCGATACCGCACATTATTCAAACCCAAGTTTTAGTTGATTTACATCCATGTTTCAACAATTTTTTCTTATATTGGTATACTTAAGAACCTTTCATTTTCAAAGGTTAAAAATGTCGCTTTTATACCAGTATTACATTACCCACTCCGTACTTGTTTAAAGGTAAGATAACCATATACCACATCTTATTTTATATGGGTTATCTATCTTACGAAACTTTGCTTATCATTCCTTTCAGCTTTTTATATAACATCAATCCAGACTTGTGTGTTGAATTAGGGTTATAGAAGTAAAGTAACTAAGGAACAAAACTTTCCTTTCATGAAGTGTTGGTTATGATTTGCTTAATAGAGGAGGAATCAAATGAAAAATGAAATAATGTACGGTATCATTCCATTCCATCTCCACTCATCATTCATCATGCAAAAAGAAAAAAAAGGGGGAAAATGCAATAAAGAGAGAGTCTCTCAGAATAAAATAGTTATTTATCATTCTTGACTATGAAGCATCCATTTCCATTCCATCCACATCCATCATACCATACTTAGAAGCAAGGATTGTAGTTGAGGAGATGAAAGGAAACAAAACGTCCATATGTGCCTTAGTATTACTTTATCTTTTGCAGCTTGTAATTCAACTAATACACTTGCCCTCTTATCTATAATACTTTTAGAAGTTACAAAATTCTCCTTCATCCGTGCATAAATCACATCCAATACATTACAGTTACATTGGTGAAAAATTATTCAAAAAAAAATGAATAAATGATTAGGTGCACTTGTCGATTTGTATAACTTTGGTTGACACCACGCTCTTAACCTTCAAGACAATTACAGTTTTATCAAGAAATTACGATTCAACTTGAAAATTTTTGTTCATTTTCGCACCAATTATGGGATGGACAATTTGGGGCTAAACCATTATCGTTGAAGTTAGGTGAAATCCTTGGAATGTGAAAGACCTTAAATATATTGTTTGATTAATCCGCGTACATAAGAAGCTTTGGATTTTGTGGGTAGTATCCGCTGAAAACCCTCACGAGACAACACTCGTCCTACTACGGACACCTAGGGGTTTAACGGCTTGTTGCATACGCTAAATGCAATCGTGTTTCCTATGAAAGTGTGACATATCTGAGTTTATTTTGTTCGAGGACGAATAAAAAGATAAGTGTGGGGTATTTGATATACACGTAATTTTGTATATTCTATCCGCTTATTTATCTTATTTTATATTTAAAATAACTGATACTGTGTATTTATAGCTGTGTTTTCAGATTATTTATGATGAATGGATTAATGCACTTAATTATTGAAAAGCTTGAAGAATTGGTGTATGAAAAGTGTTGATTTTGAGAGTTAGATTAAAGCTTGAAGAAATGTTGTTGTTCAACCACCTTCTGCCGCATATTCTAATAATCCAATGCATTTTCATAAAGATAGCTTGTTGCAGATGATATGGAGTTCCAATTCATGCTCAAAACAATTGACATTGATGTCATTTAATGCCCGCAAGCCATGCCAATTGCAAATCCATTCACACTGCGTTCACATTTGCTCACTTACAAAGCCTCTCACTTTACAGCTGCGTTCACACTGGCTTATGTGTTATTTGGGCTAAATCTTTAGTCCCACATTGTGTAATTAGCCTCTAGGTCTTGGCCAAAGCAACTATAAATACATTATATCTCCTTCATGTAAAAAAAACTTAGTTTTATTTTGTAATTCTCTTCTTGGACTAAAACTCTTCTTCCCCCTTCTCTCAGTTGTTATTTTATTTTATTTATGTTCATGTTATTTAGTTTCTTTTTCTCTTCTTCTTTAGCTATGTCTAGCTAATCCCCTTAGATTAGGTGGTGATGACGCTAATAGATATGATTCAACATGAATCACATAACCAATAGATGAGGACTTTATACATGTAGATCTGGATCTGAATCAAGGGTTAGATCTGAACCTTCATATTCTGTGTCGTTTAAGAGCTATGCTCCTTCACAGGGTATATTCGTGTTCGATCTAACAATTATAAGATTTAGATCTAATTTTAGGGTTTTAGAAATTAATTAGTGAATCTATCCTGATAGTCTATGGTTGTTTAAGAGCTCAGCTCCTGCATAGGCTATGCTTGTCGTTATTTACTTATTTGTTTCTAAGAACCTAATTATCGTTGATTCATGTGTGTGATAGAAGCATGAGCTAGATCTATATTTATTTGTTGGCTATTGATGAGTGTGAATCCAATCTATGTCATTATCCCCTAATTTCTCTCTCTTATTATATAAATCTCTCTTTTTATTTAATTGCTGTCATTTTCTGTGTTTTCAATCAATCAAAATCCTGGAATAACCTGATTGGATTTACTATTATAAATATTTTTGGTCTTAGAGTTCGACACCCTCTACAACAATCCTTGTTGTTTAGGAAAGCCGAACGGATTTTATAGTTGTTTACAATTGTTTAATTTGTTCGCAAACATTGGTTATGAATAAATTCCTTGTGAATTGAATAGCGTATTAAATAAATTAAAGTAGATAATCTGAATATTGAATCATATTAGATGATATGGGATTGGATGTGGTGTTTTACTAGTTGTTTGGTTATGGAATTAATGAATTTCATCTAAGTTGAGAAGAAGTGCAGGGGCTAATTCATCTTTGAACCTATTCGATTGAGTTCTAGAGCTGATTAGATCCAGTCTGGCTATAACTGCATGTTAGTTGAGCAAGCTCACGAATGTCTTATTGCTTATCGCTAAATAATGCTCGAATAAGGTACTAAATAATGCTCGTATAAGGTACACCTATGCAAAAAATAGAATTATGGTATATGAATTGGGTTTTCCGATCGTGTGAGTCGATGTGTGTGTGTGTATATATTTGTTATTCCTGCAATATTGCAAAAGTCCCTCCGTATAGGGGAAACTCTGCCAAAAAAATTCCAAAATTTAAGGTGTTAAATTATTTTTGGAAATTTTGTAAATAGGATTGAATTGGTTTGTATTAAAACTAATTGAGTCTGTTGGAACCAAAAGATTCAGAAAGTGGAACATAAGATTTTAACTAAAATGGATTTTTGAGAAGATAAGGGATTTGTAGCATTTTTCCTACCTTAATAATTTGGGGACGAAATTCTTTAAGGGGTTTTTAACTGTTTAGTTGAATATTTAAATTGGTTTAAAATGGATATTTGGAATTTAATAACTTAAATTCAATGGTTTTAAAAATTTTGTTAATATTAATAATAAAATAATAATTTAATTTTGAAATGTCGGATTTAGCTGGATTTGCAATATAGCATGAATTGGATAATATAAAATGATTTATTTAAGTTAGATTTGAATTAAATAACGAATTCGTTTATTAAAAGACGTTTGAACGTAAAGTTTATAATTTAATTAAATTAAAAACGAACCCACAGCGGCCCAGTAGTTCGTAGTTTTACGTTTTGAAGTTAAATTGAATGTACATGATCCAATATAAGTCGGAATTATTTGAAACAGGTTCATTACCATGTAAATTCATTTTAAACCATATTCATTTTTATTATTAATATTTTCAAACCCAAAATAAATCTAAACCAAATCTATTAATTATATTAATATTTTAACTTAACAAAACTAGTTGGATAGTTTATCGATTTATTCTTTGTTTTGTAATCAAATTTTTATATATTTTCTTGATACATTTAACCCCTATATTACACTTTAAAATACTAGTTGCTCATACATAAAAAATCCAGTATTTAATAAATTCGAAATCCAATTAGATTTATCAGTTTAAAAACCCTTTTAAATATATTTAAATCCATGTTTTTAAAGTGATTAAAAATACGCGTCGTTGCACTAATCATACTTTTCTCGCTTTAGTTCCCAAAGTTGTTGCCCCTTCAGTTTAGAGGACTACATGCCTATTATCTGCTGCAATATCATATTAAAATTGTTTCCTCTATTTTTTGTAATACAATTAAAGGTTTTTAAAATTTCTTATTTCTGAAAATCAAAGTGCCTCTATTCCTAGTAGACTCATTTATGAAAATTCTTTAGTAGCACATGAGTTAATAAGGAATTTTAATTCGAAAAATAAAAGCCTTATGTGCATCAAAATTTGTCTTCAGAAGGCTTTTGACAAAATTAACAGGAATTTTATTATTTTTGTCATGAAGCAGATGGAATTTAATGACAGGTTTTGTACATTAATTAAGGAATGCATTGTTGGAGAATGGAGTTTTGATGACAACAACCTTATTTCAATTATGATTTTTAATTGATTATAAAATATATACTAACATCTTTATCTAATATATATATATATATATATATAGGGTTTGTATACAGGTCTTTAATACTGAAGAGTGTACAGTTTTAGAGTGCCAAGAGATTCGGGATTCAAAAGAGATTTAAGACTCATGAGTTATCAAGATACCAAGATTTCAAAAGCTCAAGAAAATATAGTAATTGAGTCTTGTTTATATGTAAAACTCTGAATAGCACTCCAGGTTCTAATTATGATTTTCAAATTTCCAATTTTGTTTTCAAAATTCAAATCCTGATTTCAAATTATTTTTCTAAATGATTTCAACTTTTGTATTACCAACCTTTGGGACACTATAAAAAGGGGTTGATTTCGAATTTTTAATCATTTTTTCGTCTCCATCTTCACTCTTTTACTTACCATCATTAAAATACATTATTTTCTTGATTTCTACTCTTGTACTTCGCCGATTCCTACTCAAATTATATCAAACTTCTTCTCTTCTCAGCCTTTATCTACTACTATCAATTTGGAAGTGCTATTAAAGAGTTATAGGGCTGCTGTAATCATTTGGGAAAGGGTGTGTTCCTTGTAGCTCCGAAATCAAGAAAAGGGAACGGTGTTAACCTTGTAGTTGTGAAATTAAGGGTATTTGGAGCGGTGTTAACCTTGTAGCCATGAAATCAAGGGGTTGTACTTGGATATTGATAATAATAAAACTCTGTGCAATCCAGCGTTGTGTGGGACTGGACGTAGGAGTAATCCGAACCAGTATAAAATCTGGTGTGTTCTTTCCTTTTCTGCATTTTATATTTATTTATTCAATCTTATTCTCTCTACCTCTCATTCAAAATTCAAAAACCTTTCTTTATAACTATTCTCTTCAAAACAACTCTTTAATGGCTTCCTCTAACACACCAAAAACCATGAGATTGACCAAAACCCTCAAAGATCATCTCTACAGTCATAGAGAAGCTATTCAAGCCTATGTTGACTACATGGAAAATGGAAAAGTCAACATGGGAGCCTTCGCTATGTTTGAAGATTTTCCCTCTTATGATCTTTCTCTTTTCAATCAAAATGAAATTCTAAGCTTGGTTGATGCTCAGGATAACAATGAAGTATGTTACCCAAATCTCGTTAAAATGTTTTGTGCAAATTTGAATCGTTTGCTTTTACAAAGGAGATGAGAATCAAGTATAGAGTAGCGTAAAAGGCACTCAAATCGTTTCGAATTGTGAAATTTTGGGTACTATTTTAAATTGTAAGTGTACGGGCTCAGATTTTTCGGAATTCGAAATTGATGAAACGGATTTGGAAACCTTTCATCACATATTTGAAAGTGGTGATCACTTGGAATTTAAAAATCGCTTCTTCCACCCAAAAGCAAGAATTGTCAACCTCCTCCTTCAACATACTACCACACCTCGTTCCGAAAATTTCAACAACCATACCCTTAAAGTCCAAAAAGCCCTCTTTGCTATTTTTGGTGTTTATAATATAAATTGGGCCGATGTAATTTTAAAAGAATTTAGGCCGAAAGAGATGTCCACAAAAAAAACACCCTTTATCATGAAGTTTATCTTACTCGGATTTTTAAGTATTTTGGAGTGGATTTCAAAGGAGAAGAATTTGTGTCAAGAAAGGTGTTTAACTCGACAAATATATGTCTTATGTAAATTCCAATCACCATTAAGCCTTATGCAACATTCGAAGATAAACAAACTCGAATGCAACAACAACAAGAGGAAAATCCTATGGGAACCGGAGAAGAAGAAGAAACCTCTTTCAAAAGTATAGAGTGTTCGTCTAATAGTAGAACCTTATCCAAAGAAATGCTTGTCCAAAATCAAGCCAATTTAGCTAAGAACAAAAAGCAGATCAAAAAGACTCTTACCCATATGTCTAAGTTCATTGGCAAAACAGGAAGAAAACTTGGAATATCATCTTCCTCCTCATCATCCGCTAAAGTCTAAGCTTATATATTTTATGTTATCTTTCGTATTTGCTTTCAAATCTCGTATCTAATGTCATTTATCATTCAAATGTGTACCTTTGTTTAAGTACTAATATATAATCGTGTTTGCTGTCAAAATTGATTCCTAATATTTGTAAAAACATTAAAATTATATAATATAATAAAAACGATTCAATAATTAAACAAAAACTCAAATAATCAAAAATTAACATAGGTATGTCGACATACATTTCTTAGCATGTCAACATAGCTGCCAGTTTTTCACATTAATTCAAAATTTAAATAACCAACCAGTGTCTCTTCATTTTAAATGAATTCCAAACCCTATAAACACCTCTTTCTTCCAGAAAACTTATTCTAAACTTTGTCCTTCTTCTCTACTCATTCCTTTCCTATAATATCAAAATACAGCAAATCCTATTCACAATTTAAATGAGAATCTTGAAGAAACATTGAATTCATTCAAGAATATCCTATTTATAATACTTCGTAATCAGCGCCATCTCGAATTGAGTCAAATAAAGATGGTTGAACATCAAGAGAAGCACTTTGATGTCATTCGTTGGCTAATATCTTCTCTTTTTAGAGACGGAGACAATAATCTTGCTAAAGCACTACCCACAAAAGAAGACGAAGATTGGAAGTCATCAAGAAGGATCCAATCTTTGGTGGAAACAGATGGGTGGAAGTTCCAAAAGATATTTGAATTGTTTGGTATGATTTGTTTGATTGACCTTGCTTGTAAATATTACTTGGTTTAGATGGGATTTGAAACTTGTATATGTATGGATATAAATATTTGACTATAATGCTTGGATTGTTAGATTTGTTTATACTTTTAGAATTAGGATAATATAGACATGAATTTAGGGTGAGTCATGTATACTAGTGTAGAATTAAGTATTATAAACTTAGAATAAATAGATAGTTATTTATGGTATAGATTTAGGGGGAGTATAGTTAGAGGTTCTTTTTGTTGATGACAAAGGGGGATAAATTATGAAATAAGGATTAGTTAGGCTTAGTTTAAGGGGGAGCATGTAGGATTCATGGTGAATACGAAAGACCAGATCAAAAAGTATCAATAGGTATGAATATTTAATAAATCAAGGTTGTTATTATCAAAAAGGGGGAGATTGTTGGAGAATGGATTTTTGATGAAAACAACCTTATTTCAATTATCATTATTAATTGATTATAAAATATATACTAACATCTTTATCTACTATATATATATATATATATATATATATATATATGTGCAGGGTTTGTATACAGGACTTCAATATTGAAGACTGTACGGTTCTAGATTGCCAAGAGATTCAGGATTCAAAAGAGATTCAAGATTCATGAGTTATCAAGATATCAAGAGCTCAAGAAAAATATAGTAATTGAGCTATATGTAAGACTATAAGTAACACTCCAGGTTTCTGATTTTCAAATTTCAAAATCTGTTTTCAAAATTCAAATCCCGATTTCAAATTATTTTTCTAAATGATTTCAAACTATTATCTTACTTATGATTTCAAACATACATGTATATAAGTTTATAATATATAAAGTTTTATAATTTTAAATCTTATAGCTTTATAAATATGTTTATATAATATATTACTATGTTTCCATATGATTTTGCACTTTAGAATATTTATTTAAATAACTAAGTTTTAATTCAAAAATTTCCAAAATAATATACTTGTTTAAACACTTGAAAAATAGTTTAAAAAATCAAAATATTATACATATGTTGACCTGCATAATTAGACATGTCGACATATAACTATCAGATTTTCAATTTTCAAAGGAAGTGTCTTTTCACTATTTGAAACATTTCAGAAACGTTGCAATCTTTGGGACACTATGAAAAGGGGCTGATTTCGAATTTTTAATAATTCTTTCTTCTCCATCTTCACTCCCTTACTTACCACCATTAAAATACATTATTTATTGATTTTTGCACTTATATTTTGCTGATTTCTACTCAAAGTATATCAAACTTCTTCTCTTCTCAATCTCTACCTACTACTATCAATTTGGAAGTGTTATTGAAGAGTTATAGGGTTGTTGTAATCATTTGGGAATTGTTTGGGAAATGGTGTGTTCCTTGTAGCCCTGAAATCAAGGAAGGGAGCGGTGTTAACCTTGTAGCCGTGAAATCAAGGGTGTCTAGAGAGGTGTTAACCTTATAGCCGTGAAATCAAGGGGTTGTACTTGGATATTGATAATAATAAAACTCTACACAATCCAGCGTTGCGTGGGACAAGACATAGGAGTAATCCGAACTAATATAAAATCCGGTGTGTTCTTTCCTTTTCTGCATTTTATATTTATCTATTTATGTGTCTATGATTGTTTCTGTGTTTGTGATCATCTCTGGTGTGATGATTATTGTGCTATTCATATAGTAGATCAATTAAGTTTAAAATTTTCATAAATTCCTTATAAACACTATTACCCCCCCCCCCCCCCCCCATCCCCTTTAGTGTTTGTTTTGCCTTAAGATCCGCATTCCCTAGCATGCATTAATATTGTCACTTACTTAGTAATGATCAATGGATCTCCAATGGGTTCATGCATAGAAATAGAGGAATCAGATATGGAGATCATTTATCTCCTTATCTATTATCTATTTTTATGAAATAATTTTCGATGCAAATGGAAATTGATTTATTGAGTGGTAACATTAAACCTACCAATAGGAATAAACCACATATCACACATCTTTTGTATGCTGATGATATGCTTTTATTTGTGAAAGCTGATAGGCTGAGTGCAGCTACTATTAAAACATACTTGACAATATGAAAAAATATGCTGGTCTTAAAGTTAATGAGAATAAAAGTAAAATCTATTTCAGCAAAGACTCTATGTATAAAAATGAAATACTTAATCTCCTTAAATTTAAAGAAGGGAAGATACTTGCTAAATATCTTGGCTTATCACTTAGTATTAATCAAATTAATGAGAGGGCATGTTCTAGACTTTTTGATATCATCCATAATAAGGTGGATGGATGGTCTAGTGAGCTCCTATTTATGGTAGGTGGAATGGAGCTTACACATACAGTCATCACAACTGTTATAATCCATTGGATCCTATCACATAACATCCCTATTAAAGTTGTTCAAAAGATTGAAAAAATGTGTGCCAATTTTATTTGGAAGAGCAAACAGCACAAAATTCTATGGTATAAAGTTTGTAAACCAAAAAAGTTTGGGGGCTTGGTCTTAGAAATATTAGAGATCTTAATGAAGTCTGCAAACTCAAACTTTTTTGGATGTTTTTGGATGGAAAATCCTTATGGGCTAGATGGATGAAAGCTAAGTACCTCAAAAGGGAAAAAAAATTATACTACTAGAAAAGAAAACAATCATTCTTATGTTTGGAAAAATATTCTGAACTGTAGAGAAATATGAAGAAAGTTAATAGAAAGAAAACTAAAAATGGCAGCCAAACCAGCCTTTGGTTTGAACCAAGGATTTTTGGTAATTCTTTAATTGATCTTCTTGGGTAGAATAACTTGTACATTCTTCGGTGGTTTAATGAATATTACTTAAAATAATTGTTGAATTTTTCAAAATAGTCAAGCTGACTCCATCTATAAATCAGTCATCCAAAAAATTCCCATTGATCATAATTTTATTAAAGATAACTAGATCTGGAAGCTCAATTCTAAAGAGAAATTTTCGGTTAAAAAGGTATGGGAATTTTTTATGAGGGAAGAGGTGGAAGTTAACTGGCACAAGGTTATTTGGTGCAAAGCAGATTGTCCAAAAATGGCATATAGTGCTTATTTTGCCCTTCTAAACATACTTCCTACAAGGGATAAGTGTTGCAACTGGAATAAAGATTCAGATTCTGTTTGTCTCCTTTGTAAAAATGTTTTAGAAAATTTCAGTCATCTATTTTTTATTGTTTATATTCACAGTACATTTGGTATAATGCCAAATGCACTATGGATTTTAATCTCAATATTCCTACTTTGAATATCAGAGATAGTATTGAGTATATTCTAAATAATTTCAAGCCTAAATATAATTTATTTTTTTAACAGTGCTTGTATTATTCTAACTATTGTGATTTACTATATTTGAGAGGAAAAAATCAGAGACTGCACTTATCTAAGGAGACCAATTGTAACTAACTTTGTAAAGTCATTTTTGCAGATAGTTAAATAATCATCAGAAAGGCCTATAGACAAAGAAATGATACTAGCAACAATCAGGCCTAATTCTGTAATGATGCTGACTATGAAAACAAGTTGAGGATTTTATACTTAATGGGAAGCTTAGCTCGGGTAGATCTGAAGGGCATCATTCTAAATCCATCATCTATGCCAAGAGTCTTAATGACTGCAAGGGTCAAATTGGTCACTCTGACTTCCTTCTTGGAGGTTACAACTCTAGTCTCAAGGGAAGTAAACAAAGATTCTGTTACGAAAAACACTTGTTTTACTAATAAATTGAACAGTAACTCGTGGTGTTTACCTGATGCAGAGGGAAGAGATTGTCGTCCATCCAACAGTGATACAAAGAGAAATTTTTCACTAAGAAAGAGAAAATTTGATTAATTAGTCTGCTTTCCCCAAAATAATGACATTAATCACTACAAAAGCATGATTAATGACCAGATCTATCACTTATCTTGCTAGAGCGATGGCGAAAGCAGTGGATGCAAGGAACCTGAAGATTCTCATAGCATTAAACGGCCTACGAAAAGTCACTCGCCTTTTCTAAGCTCGGATTTGAACGATTTCGTTGATTTGTCAAGACGGAGAATTGAAGTTAGGGTCAGTAACGACCCAACTAGTCCTAACTCCCTCACTGGAAGATGAAGGATGGAGAAGACTGTGTATGGAAGCCGCCTTGAAGCTTCATAGACTTTGATGAAGGAGGTTCATGGATTTCCCTCTTTGTTCGCCATTTTTCTGGAGTAGTGTTTTTTTGTTGAATGACTGCTATTATGTTAGGGTTTGCATTGATTTGTTTTTGTAGTTCGAATATTGGGTTAGTCTTTACCCATATCCGATGGGCCTAGGGCCTCAACTACCTTTTCATGTTTTCAAAAAAAAAGGTTGTAACATTGATATTTGATGAAGAGAGAAAGGAATTTATATTGTATTGATTTTAACATCATTCCCAGTCTTTTTCTGTGCATATTTAATGAATTATAGTACAACGTTACGTGTTTTTGATTTGTTCTTTAAGAGATACATCCACATGTATCTAGAATAAGTATCAACAAAAAATATGTAGTATTTAAATCCATAGTCAGAGTCCACTGCAATTAACAAGTGATATATAGTATTTTAACTCTAGAGGTGTGCTGTATTGAAGGTAGTCTCTTACCTTGTCATTATATCGAAATCCATTTTCCCTAAGTGTTTGCGATTATGTTTATATTGCCTAACATATACAGAATTTAATAACGATGACAATTTCGCAAGTTGATTTCATTAATTTTAATGGGTTTTATCCCGTAATTAGTCATCATAATATCAGAATTTTATTTTTTGAAAGGCAAGAGAATCTATTATTTTCACTCAAAGAATATTACATGAGTTTATTACATTGACATGGATAACTACCAAGACAAAAAGCATTTACATGTAAAAAACCAATACTGGAGCAAAGAGCTACATCGATAACAACTTAAGCACGTTCCTGTGAATCAGCATGCAAAACTGATACGCATTCTTACTACCCAAGCCGAAGACTTGATTATTCCTTTTCATCCACACTCCCGAGATAAATTTCTTCAAAGGCTTCAGAAGAACGCATGCCGCGTTTATATGTGATCGTAGTCTTATGGGATACTTTTATTTTAAAATATTAGATTTGAGTTTCTCACATTGGTCCCATGACTGATCCAGAGTTATATTTCTCCTCAAACTCTTGATGTCTCTATTTTTATCTAAGCAGCCTAAAAGTTTAGAGTTTCTTAGATCAATTAGAGGAAGCTCAGAACTGAAGATTTTGCTGATAGTCATTTATTCTCACCTTCACTCGCTTAGTCAACATTTTTGAGGATAAGCTCTATAACTGTCTAGGATGACGCTAATTGCACTCTGATAAGCACAATTAAATTTTGCGCTATAATGATTTTATGATGATATATATAAATCCATTCTTCTGTTGTGCAAGATATTGTTCTTTCAATTTTCTTTCTTATCGCAAATGATTTGTTTCTCCGACATTTGGTTTTACGACACTTGAACATCATGGATATATTAGTGCCGATTTTGAAAGTCGAAAAAGTGGGTCGTTCCAGTTTCAAAATAGAGTTAGTCGACCGTTGGTCATCCAAGCTGAAAATATGAATTGTATATTAGCAATGGTCGTCGCACGAACCGATGAATATAGCTTCAAGTCATCGCTCATCCGGCAATAATCTAATTCATTGCAATAAAATTGTACATTTTGGAAGTCTCATGTCAACTCCTTTCATATTTGCACCTGCAACCATATGGAAGTTTGGAGCCTAAATCGGTAGAAACGCTAACAGTATGATGCCCAGTCCCCATACGAGACCAATATCATAATTGCAACAACGTTGCAGAACCGTCTGACATCTTTTATTTTAATGCAATGTCGATCAGCTTGCTATATAAATAATAAACTATAGCGCTACCTCAAGAATAATGATCATAAATTGCTAAATTTTTGAAAAATGAAAGGACCTTCAAGTTACATCGACCTTTTAAATGATTCGGGAAAGGTCGACCCGTTAAGAAGTACAAAATTATAGCACGGCTATGACGAAGTATCGCTATCTCTTTCGCATTAGGTCAAAAGCGGTTCTCTAAATTTATTTTTAAATCAAGTCATGCTAATATCCAATTTTGATTTTATTACATTTTGAGGAAAAATTAGATCAGGAAAATCATAATACATTTTTATATAATTAATCTTCATATTTTCAATATAAATTGGGAAGTCATCCGTACATAAATTAAATAAAAAGTTAACATCAGCTAGTGTTACTGTCGTATCTCTCATTCTCATATAAAAAGTATTAGTTCATGTCTCTAACGATCACACAAAGCAGTAAAGACAATGCATTTGGAATGTAAGTGATTTTTGATTGAAGAAAATACGGTTAAAATACTCTTTTTAGTAAACAAAGTTGACAGAGTAAATGAAGCAAAGGCGTTTTTGAGGGGGAAAAAAAAAAGATGGGAAAAAAAAATTCATAATGGAGTGCATGTTATCTTTTCGAATGCTGAGGTGAAAATGGCAAAAAGAGAAATGTAAACAGAATTAGCGGTAAACGTTCGCGTCTTGAAAAACAAGGTTGAAGCATTTGGATTTTGCACAAATGCAAATTTTAAACATTCGCACGTCCCATTGGAAAATTCAAATTACCAGGATTGGCTCCAATGACTCATATATAAGTGAATCCGTTATACCGTATACAGTTGCATTTTGACCTAACAGCAACAAAAAACATTTACCTTATACAAGCATAAACATTGCACACAACTGTTGTATAAGCCACAAATATGATTTAAAACCTTCATGCCTCAACATATATTCATATATTTCAAACACAGTACCTATATTTCTTGATTGCAATAAGCTGGAGCAGATGCAGGCTTGTACAGGAATGGCTTAACAGTGTGTGAATATCCAGATGGACGGTTATAAGTAAATTTGATTCCTGAGCGAGCATCTCCTCTGCGATTGCAGCGGCTATGATAGCTGCTGATTGGCCTTGCTAAGCATGAATCCCATCTATCGCTCTCTGGCATTGTCTCGGCGACGATGTACATGCCTTTAGCGTTAGTGAATGCTTGGTAGTTCAGAACCTCTCCTGATTTTGTAATGCATAATATAGCTACTTCAGCACCTGCATTGCATTACATTATGTGAAAATGTGTTTATACGTCGATTTCAATCATATATCATCGGAAATTTGCCGGCTTGGGCCAATTTCATCAAACAATCGCAAAAATACATCATATTTGAATCTTATTCCAAATATAGGCATATTTCTAGCACGGCAGCGTAAGCCTAAGAAAAAAAGATGTGATGAGCACCATCACGGTTTTCTATCTTTTTCGAAATACATAAATAAATTTTTTTTTTTTTAGGATGGCACCATTACTATATATCTGGACTACTGTAAGTCCACGTATATACAATATAAAACAGAACGAACTGTACTTGGATTGTCTTTGCCTGTAAAACACCTACTAAGTTCCTAAGCTTATTTGGAGCGCATCGTCAAAGCATCTGAAACTGTCTGTGAGCTAACTTTAGGTTTATTTAATATTATTACTTATTTATTTCACTATGGAAGTTGCAGGAAATTAGTTACAAGTGATTAAATTGATGCAGCCATTGAATTTCTTGTTATACTGTGAGACCTTTGGCATTGAAAAGCCACTGTTGAAATCAAAAGACAAATTTAATCAACTATATGTTATAACAAGATTAAAGACCTATGCTATATGCAACTAAGTAGAAATTTTGTTGTTTAATCCAATACATAATTGAACACAACTGCTAAATCATGTAATTAGTTGTTTATAGATATATTAGATATTGAATACTAAAACCAGACCTAAAGAGAACACTGAACATGCTCCAAGAAATATATCAAAAATAAATATACAAAAACAGGGGGAAAAAAAAAGTTATGACTGTGAATTGAAAGAACTATTATGAATTAATCAACTGAAAGCGACCAAAAAAAACAATTAGTTTGTTGCTTATATTTCTATTATCCTCTCAGCTTAATCCTGAATGTGCAATCCAACAACAGAAATGACTCATAGCCCTTTATATAGCTATAATCTCATGGAATCACGCTTGGTTGCTTTATTCAATTGAGAACTGATATGTCGAGAACTGATATGTCGGCTATCATACCAGTATCAAATAATTGGTAACTAGTATTAAAACATATTAAAAATAGTCTTGGTACAGTGATACTAAATGTATAATTGCTAAAGGAAATGTAATGATAAAAATAAATCAAAACCACTGATAACAGTGATTTTGCATATATTTTTCTTTTAAACATTTTATCAATCCTAGCATGAACTTTATTTGAAGGTATACTTTTCCAAAAGATATCTATAATTTTATTTATGACAATGCTTCTCATTTAGATTTTTACTAACATTGTTCTTTAAGATGAATCAAGGTATTCTTCCATTTAGGATTCTAACCCCATACTTTTCAACAACTCCAGCCCTAGAGCTATTGCTAAATTTCATCTCAAGTCAAACTGCAGATTTCTTTCTTTTCAGTCCTAGCTAGGGAATTGGATTGGAGTGGGGCCGCAACTAAGATCAAAGGGGTAGGGTAGGCTTTCCCATTATTGAAACAAACATTTGATTTCTGGAGTTCTCGCCCAATTTATACTCTATTTTTTTCAGAATGAAATTCTGGACAACTGGAGTGAAAAACCACTCCAGATAACTGAAGAAGGAGAAAGCCATAAATTTAAGGGTCTACCACAGTACTAGTGAATCCGTGATCAATTTCAGTATGAGTTGACAAAAAATTAATGAGCTGTTATATGCATTAGCGGATATGGTACCAGAACTAATTTACATTTTTATCATTATTAAATAATTAATTTGATAAAGCTTGCATATCTATATATTTTAGTAAATTTATCATTACTGAATAATGGTTCACCAGTCCACTCACCAATGATCGTTCTACCAACATTATTGGTAAAGTAACATTCATTTTTAACTTAGTTACAAGTAGAGTCGGTTTTGTAATGGTTTTTCCATGTTGGTGAGTGGATTGGTGAACCATCAACCATTATTCAGCAAAATTCAAACCATATTAGCGGCGCCTGCTTATTAAATCAAAATCAATTATATCATTAATTTCATTCAGGATGTAGGATATGAGGATATTCAAATTTTAAACATGCATGGTTGGATAACCACACGCACAACAACACCAAAAACAAAACAAAAAAAACAAAACCCTACACACCAAAAAAGAAAAAAGAAAAAGGATGTACAGACAAATAAAGAAAATAAGAAGTCACAATCAGAAAAGGACTTTTTAAATTAAATTAAAAAAATAAAGAAAAACAGATCCAAAAAAAGAGAGGAAAGAAAGAAATATGACTACCGATACAGAATCGTTTCTTAATACCTGTATTTTGAATTACTGGTAAAGTAATGAGAATAAACAGTAACAATACCCAAACAACAAATGTCACCACTTATCCTTGAGTGTTATTCTCAAAAATGAGTTTGAGTGGGTGTTGACCCGCTTTTTGACAAAGTAGTCACATATCAAGATTATAGCTAGCGATGCGCTCGAGTCTTCAGAACGTCGTCGGAAAACACAAAGCGATTTGGTTGAAGTCGCGACGTGTTGGAAAAGGTTGGAAATACCGTTGATTCCTGCAATCGTCGATATCAGATTGGAAAAGTCGTTAATAAACTTAGAAAATCTGGCATGGTGAAAATACGTGATTGACTCAGTCCGATCAGCTCAAAATCCTTAAGCGCTTCGGTCCGATCATGTGGCAAAACTCGCCGAGGCAAAATATTTGGATTCTGGCAAATTCTGGTTTCGCGCGTACTCAAAAACTGCTGATCGGCGTGGCACGATCAAGGGAAAACGCTTGTGCAACTCGATTTGGTAAAGTTCAGCCAAGTTGACAAACTTGAGATTTGGCACATCAAAATAACGTGATTGACATGGTAAAATCACCAACTTCCACGATTGCGCGCTAGGCTTGGCACGCTTCATAATTTGGCATTTGGCATTGGGTTATTTGTATCCCCTAGGGATACGAATATACAGACCGTATTTCGTTGTCCGTATCCCCTCAGAGGATGCGATATTTCGGGGCATGCTCAAAAAAGCTGAACACTCCAGGCAGATCATGTTTTTTCTTTGGTTTTCACCGTGGGATCCAATTTTAGCACTTGGCACGAATACTTAGGATTTGGCAATGCGAAATCATCTGATCACATCAGGTTGGGATGTGGTTTTCCTGTGTTCGCATCATGGGTATGCGATGCGGAAAGTTGGCACAAAGCAGGGGATACGAAATTTTGGTAAATGACAAGGTGAAGTGGCAAGCTTAGGATCTACGTGCATATGACATGTTTTTACGTGATCGACACGCTACGATCACTGCTTTTCAACATGTCACTTCAGAATTCGAAATTTTGTGATACAACATGGATTTTTGGTTGTTTTCGGGATACGAATTTCACGATACGAAATTTGGGTTGATGCCTCCAAATGTTACCTATAAATACCCCCTTACTTAGCATTCCAAGGGGTTGTCGTTTTTGGACCTTTGTTATACTTTGGCATACGGGATTTGAGCTCTAAAACACCATTAATGTTTGTGATCATCATCTTCATTGATTTTGGACATCTCTTGGACTTGTAAACTTCACATAGAAATTTGTCTATAATTTTTTGTCATTCACTTGGACTTTTGGCTTGCTTTCGGTCATATTTGGACTCTCTTGGACATTGAAGCTATTTTTTGGAAATTGTCGTTCATACCAATACACTTTGGCTCTACGAAGAAGTAGGGCATTTTGGTCAAAATTATGAATTAACAAGCTACTTATTATATTATACAACTTTGTACTTGCAAATTATCTAAACTTGCACAAACGTTGTAATCAACAAAAACAATGATGAATGATTACTATAAAGTGAACGTAGGCGTTAGTGCCGAACCACTATAAAAGTTGTGCGTCTCTTTACATTTCTCATACTTTAGATATTTGGATTGTAAGTTTACTGTTAAACTTACTCTTGGAGGTTGGCGAGCGCAAATAACCAATTTCCCACGTCAATAGAGGAGCATTTGAGTGAGCATTAAAATGGATGCCAACAAACGAGGTGGAAGCAGAGTAAAGCATTCTTATGTTTCGGTGGAAATTTTGAACATGAGTGAAAATTGTTTTTTAATGATATTTTTTATTAAATTGCATTTAATTGTTTATACGATAAATAAATATTAAAAAATTAATTAATTACCATAGATCTAAGCAATAAAAAACATTAATTAATATAATTAACAAATACAGTACAGTAATTTAAAACAGTAGGCAGAAGTACAGTACAGTGCAAAGATATCAATTCATCAAAGTCATGCTGCACTACTTAATCTAATAATAACTTGGATTATGGGAATTTTATTAAGAGGATTTCGACATACTGCTTCATTTTCTTTTATTTGTTGATTTCTAGTTTCAAAGTAATCTTAGCGTTATTCTTGTGAAAAAAGGTTAAAATCATCCTAATGTATAAAAAAAAAATCATTACTGTCATGTTTTCATTTGAAATTATTGATAGTCAGTCCGACAGCTATTTTTACTTATCATTAAACCAATATGGAGACAAATCTTCCAAATAACAAACTTTTTCCTGCATACCAAAAATTCTCTTTATTGTCATACGTAAATTTGAATAACAATATGTTTCTTTATCTAATCGTGGAAGGTTTTATATATTTACAAAAAGGATGAAAATGATATCCCTCCAATCAATAAGGATGTGCGCATTCTTTTTATTTGCTTGTATCCCAAATCAACTAAATAGCCTATTGGTAGGGGTGAGGAAAGTTTGTTTTGCAATCGTTTTTTGACATAAAGTGCTACTGTCTGGGTTAGCATCTACTTGTCCAACCAAAACAACTGTAAACATAAGGTCAAATGAGTATGCAACAAACATATCAGTTGCGCCCATTACACGATGTGTGGGACTACTACATGTATACCGTTTATAGCTGGTATTCTAAGCAGTTTTAGCACTATTATTCCATCGAGGGTCTTCTAAC
The DNA here is from genome assembly GCA_030737875.1 of Allium sativum. Taxonomy (NCBI): domain Eukaryota; kingdom Viridiplantae; phylum Streptophyta; class Magnoliopsida; order Asparagales; family Amaryllidaceae; genus Allium; species Allium sativum. The sequence goes on along the minus strand of CM060922.1, from coordinate 145,882,292 downwards.
TCTTGGCTTAATAACATCTTTAATAGGTCGTAATACATTGTCTAAAACCGAATTAAAAATAAATTGAAGCCATGCTATTTGACCTCTAAAACCACCTAGTGTCATTGCATAGAGGATCAATTACATTGGGTATAGGCAAAAAACATTCTGATTTAATTTATAGTTAGATCTTAAATTTTTGATCTGCAGTCAATTTGTCTAACCATTGAATCGGATCTGATCTAATCAGAATATTATTAGAATATGATGGATTAGATATTGGTTATTAATTTTAGCAAATTTTGTAAACTTGACATACATAAGGACCGTTAGTATGGGAATAACTTTTAGACGTCAGGGCTTATTTTAGCATTTAGGGACATGTATTAATATATCCAAAAACATATGTGTTTTTCTACTAATTTATCATTAAATGCTTATTTTTCATTATCTAGTTAAACATTATTATGTATTTGTACTATTATAATAGATAATCATTCATCCCCAGAAAATCAATTCATTAGTTATATGTTGTATGTCAACTGGAGGGATAATTTCGTTATTTCATCACTAAATAGAGGCAATAAGCATAGGAACATAATTTAAATGATCTATCTTCATTTTTTTATAAAAGAAAAAAGAACTTGAGGTGATTCAAATTAAATAGCTAAACATACAACATTTACATTTTCCAACATCTATGTTAGCTTACTGAGTCTAAGATCTACTTAGATCAAAAACATTCAGACCCCCAAAAGTGGCCAGAACAAAATCTGAAAAATATCATATATGCTCTTCTGACTAAACACTATCAAAGAAATTAACATAGGTATAAGGTAAGCATTTAAATTTCATACATGATAATAAATGAATCACAAAACCATAAAGTTGCAAAATAATACAATAGGCATCAAACCTCATATTAAAACATTAAATAGATACAGGTTATAACAAAGCGAGAAGTGAGAATCAATGGTGGATTCTAAATTTTCAACATAATTATAACTCAACATAAGTTTTATCAGTTATTGCATTAGTTTCGACAATAAGAATTAACAAACTGACCCACAATATAATTGAACGTCAAACTTTTGTATCCAATCCAATCCATTTTTAGGATGAAAAGATTTCAGTCGATTTTTTCAGATTGAATTGTACATATAACAATCCATGTACACCGCTACTATTCCACATAGCATGTCCAGTGGTATACTGGGAAATTCAAACCATCTCTTTCATTGAAAGTTTGAAGTTGACATTGTTACTTTACTTGTATGTCATTCTGTTTTAAAAATGGTTCACTAATTCCTTAAGACGATTTATACATTAAGAAAAATAAAAATAAAAATTCAAAACTATACATAGTAGTGCATGTTCTGATCGACAAATATATCCCACTTATCTCAAACTATTATATTCTACTATTTGAATAAGGGTTAGTGTGTTCCTTTACATTATTTGAAGTCCACCATTTATTGTTAGAGCATTCCCATATACAATTAAAATTAACAAAACCAAAAATTAATGGTGTGGGCGCTAGTAATTGTAGAATACTAAAGATACTAGAGAACCAAAAATTAAGGTCTCATCGTATATATACAGGAAACTGGACACAAATTGCTCAATGTGGGACAAGACAAGACTAACACTACCCCTGCACGTGTGACACCACTGACTAATGACTAACACTAGCCCAAGCCACACGAGCCGAAACCAAACTCTGATACCATGTAGAATACTAGAGAACCAAACAAGTGTTCCTAAAACCAATTGGTAATAAGAACAACGATCTCATATTATATATACAGGAAACATGACGCAAATTGCTCGATGTGGGACAAGACTAACAGCAATTACTGTCAAAATTATTCGTTGCAATATTTCAAATCGAAGGATTATATTTTCTAACAGATCCTATTTTGAAGGAGAAGTTTTCCAATGAAAAATAATTAAATTATTTTATCTCCAAATTATCTGCTCGTATATAAATCAAGGCTCAAACTCCGCTTTCCGCTTTCCGCTTTCCGTTTTCCTTCCGTTCTTCGAAACGTTCTGGAATTTTGGTTCCATTCCGGAGATTCGGGAAATTCCGCATTAATTCCGGTACGTGGATTTTGGTACTATTTTTATAAATACAATAGCTAGTACAAATTTTTTTTTTATGAATAATTTGAACATTGTACAAAAGAAACTAAAATAAACTTTACAAAAATTTATACAGGTCATCTTACGATAATTTACTGATATAACAACTAATGCAAATTATCTTGCATTAATTAATCTACAACATTTCTCATTGTCAGTCCACAATTGCTTAACAGAATTAATAATAGTCGAAAAGCTTCTTAAAATCAATATTAGTCTAAAGCTTTATAAGCCCAGCCCATAGATATGCAAACCCAAACCTTCAGTTAACCGTTTTCCTGTTACTAGCCTAAACAGGCCTGTTTAAGTAAAATCCTAGCCGATAAAGCTAAATGGAAGCAGCCGAAACAGGGAAAATGAAAAGGATGCACTAAATAAGGTTGTCTCTCTTTCTCCCTTCCGCTCATCAAAGTTTCTCTCGCTTTTCTCCTCTCTTCGCGTAGGTATTTGCAGATATAATTCTTTTTTTCCTTTAGACTGAACGGCAATGGAGAAATGGATTAACTGGATTAAAAATCTAACACTAATTAAGCTAATGAATAACGCTGTTGCAGTAACTGAATTAACAATGTCCGAACTATTACCGAATTCAAAAACTTATCAAAGGTAACAAGATTAAGCCTTTTTATTTTGTTTTATTGTTATTTATTGGAAAACTCTATTTGAACAAACAAAACGGTTACATAAAATTAAACACTGCACTAGAAATCTCAACTATTGGATTTCTCTTGAATTCCACGATTATACTGATATCTGAACAACAGGAAAAAAATATTTAATTAATACATATAAATCGACCTTGTAAAGCGTGATCTTCAGGTCCGATTAACGAATCTCCACACAGATCACAGACGACTCTACCATGGATTTTACCAGTCCAAGCATCTGCGTGCCATGAGAGCAACGCGAGAACCAAGAATACAAAGACCATACTATAGTAATTCATTTTGGTGGTTTTAGTTTCCTAGATTTTCTGCCTTCGCGTTTTACGGCTGGATTTATTGTGATATGTATATTGGGGGTTTGCTGCCCGAGAGAATTTCTAAACCAAACCAATGTGCAAAATAAGGCTGTCACAGTACCATTAGCTATCTTTGATTGCTATCGATATACCAGCTAAAATGACATGGTAACAGTAAATTTACCATTTTTAACGGTAAAGTACCAGTAACTTTTCTTCAATACCAACGGTAATGGTAATTTTACCGTTCCATTAAGATATATGTATATTCATTTGATATGCTTTATTACGTGTATTTATAAACAAATAAATGATTAAACTTAGTTCAATAATAAGGTACAAATACACTTATTTTTTTGCATTTATGTTTTTTATTAACTAACACCGCATATATGTAGTATAATAAAGATACATTGTGTACCAAAAAAAAAAAAACATATTAAGGTGTAAACTTTGATGGATGTTAGACCAAAAAATAGCATTAAAACCCAATAAATTGGAATTTCAAGAGATTAACGAAGAAATATAAAATGAAACGAAACAACAAGCAAACACACAAGATTTATAGTGGTTCGGCATTAACGAGCCTACATCCACTTTATAATTCTACTATTCAACGGAGAATTACAACTACAGCACTTGAAATCTCTCAGCACTCAACATTAGAATCAAGTTCCTCTTACAAATGTTGAAATTCACTCAAATATGACCTAAACAGTGTCCGGTCGAACAGTAATGGCGGCTTGAATATGGAGTTTCAATGTTTCAAGTGGCAAAAGTCCATATTTTGTTCTCTAGGTCGAGTATATATAGGGTCAAGTAAGGCAATGAGAGCGGGAACGGTTAGGCGACACTGGTTCCGGGTTTATAGGCATTTAGTGGGAACAATTTTCAGGTGACTTAGGGTTCGGGTCATGGCCACGGGGCATCAGCTCTATTCGAATAGGAGGTAATGGAGATGGTATGTGGTTGGCTTGCCCAGTTTTGAAAGTGTGGGCGGGTCGAGTCAAATTTGTTCGACCCAAAAACCATCGAATTAGTTTCTCTATTTATGTTCGACCTGAAGACCATAGACCCGGCTTCCCTTTATTCTGTTCGACCTGGGAATGGAAAATTATTTCAGCTTAATTCGTCTTCGACTTGACTCCAAGCTCTTGAATAGACACGACTCTTGGTATCTAACGTACGCGATCATGATCACTTAGACTTTGGATGGCTTTGTTACAAGGCATGCTAACATTTTTCCCTCCAAAGTATGTCTTATCCTAGATGAGACGTGCCTTGAACTCGTCAGACTGTCCATCCCTGAATATAGAGAAGACAATGGTTGTGTCTTTCTGTAAAGTCGTGACTCTTGATTCTTGGTGACATGTATCAATAGGACTCTACACCCACAATTATCTTTGTTGCAACTGATAATTCAAGACCTTCACTTGGAGTAAAGACAGGTTTATAGGTAAATCCTTCAACCTTTGTCGAATCAAAAAAGGTTAAAGGTATCCATTTGAGTCGTGTTGTTTTGTTGGTTCCCGTATATGATCATGCATACACAAGTCATTCCGAATAGTTCTTTTTTATTATCGAAATTCAGTCATAACACATGAACATGATACATCGCCACGAGTTGGTCGGCCCAAAATGGCATTATAGGGAGAATCTATGTTTGCCACGAGGAAAGGGAGGATTCGCACTCTCCTGCAATCTCCTTTACCAAGTTCCACTAGTAAATCGACCACTCCTATCGGCGCAGTTGTCGAACCTTTAAAACCATGTATCCACTGAGTGCATGGTTTCAAATCTCTTGCTTATAGCTTTATCTAATCAAAAGCTTTCTTGAATAAGATATTGACATAACTCTCGCAGTCAACAAGGACCTTCCGAAAAGTCACTGGGACAATAATGACTGATATTACTAACGGATCTTTGCTTGGAGCCTTCATTCCCACACTTTCTTGGTCACGGAAAATGATGTCGTCCGTCATCATTTTCTGCTACTTAATTGGAGTTGCATCTTCGGGAATACTGCACTCCCCACATCTAGATGCTTCACAACAGTAATATAATGCTCTATTGTTCTTGTGCTAAATCATGTCGGACAAGGCCCTCCGGCAACGATATTAACAATTCATTTTACTTTTTGTTGGGCAGTGGCTTTAGGAGCCGCCTGGCCTTAGTTCGAAGCAAAACCTCCTTGCCCCTTTCCCTCGAGGCCACTTTGTATTCGTCAAGCTTCCCTTCACGCAGTAACTTCTCTATTATATTTCTCAAATGTCGGTGTTCATTTGTCGAATGGCCATATGTTTCAGGAAACAAACAAAATTTTCCTGTCTCGTGCTCTTTCTTAGTCGAGTCTCTCGGAGTTTGTAACACCCCGAATTTTCTGTTATCTGTAAATTAACAAATTAAAGTATAATTAAGTCTAAATGAAAGAATTAAGGGAAACGGGTTATGCCATTGCGTTCGTCTCGGAATTCTTCTTGAGATAGAGTTTGAGTTTGCATGAATCGGACTCTGTATGAAGGAGTTATGGCCTCCGGATGTTTCAGAATTCAATTTAAAATTCAAACAGTTCAAAATTCAGTTCAAATTTCGAATTCAGACCCAAACTGGGCTGGGCGGGAAAAATTCCCGCCCAAGCACCAGGTCGACCATAGGGTCGACCTACCCAGTCGACCTGGTTTGGCCCTGGCTGGCCTGGTCGGTTTCTTGTCGAATTTCTGAGCTTGGCTATGTCACTAGGGCTGATTTGTCACATTTTGGTTGGCTCCTCTCGAAGTGAATGGTCTAGATTCATCTATGATCATCTGACGGCTCAAATCAATCTGAAATTCTATAAATATAACTCAACACTCAACCTAAATTCACACAAATAATATAGAACTAGAGCCGCCATGCTGTCGGGAGAAAACTAAAAGGAGCCTCCACTTGTAGAAAAGCTTAGAGACGAGCCAAAATTAAAGTTAAAACAAGAATCAAACAAAGTTTGTCTACCCAAAGGAAAGCAATTCAAATTTAAAACTCAGAAATCAGAAAACAAGACTGTCGTTTGTTGTAAGTATAGTGATTTTTCCGATGTGAATAAAAGTTAGGATTTGATTCGATGTAAAATGGAAATGGAATTGTGTTATTGTATAACGATGATGTTAATTCATATCTATGTATTGAAATGATTGTATTGTGGATGGTCAGAATGTTTATGGTTAGATTTACTTGGTGTTGGATCCATTCAAATGAAAACAACATCACATGCAAGTTGTATAGTTCATGTTGTAATCTACACCTATATGTTTATGTGATTATATAAGTTGTATGTGATATGTACAAGTTAAGATCTCATGTATATATGCTATAACCTCTATGCCTAAATGATTATGTTCATATACATGTTCCTATGTTTATACAAAAGTTGCAAGTTCCTAATTGGATCCATGCCAAGATTCACTTTCATGTTGTAGTTGGACATATGATTTGGATCTAGTTCACATGTGATAAAATTATACATACTGAACATGTCATATTCTTGACATATGCTAGTGATGTTCGATGTTATGCCTAGATCTAAACATGTTTAGGTTTATGTTGTCTAAATCATTTGCTAATTCATGTGACACCTATTTAGTTAGATTCCCCTTTTTAATGCAAGTTCACATGACAAGTTGAAACCCATGATTCAGTCTATGTTGCAAATTCACATATATGCATGTTGACTATTTTGCAAGTTCACACCTATGATGTTCATATTGACTATGCCAACAATGCCAAGTTTACACCTATGTCATGTTTATGTTAATGAATGTCAATTTTGCGTACGCTAAATTAGGCTAAGTTTTTAGCCTAATATTATATGTTAAAAGCCGTGCGAACAAAAATTAGGCTAAGATTGTTAGCCAAATATTTAAACAGGGTAACGTTGGGAAAATTGGTAATTATATGAAACTTGATATAAATGGTGAAAATATATGAAATTGGCATCTTTGTCACATGCCAAAATTGGTGGCACGTGAATGGTATAAATTCTTATACCAAAAATGTTAAACTTGGAAAGTGGGCCATAACATTTAATTGTTAGCAAATTTGCATATAACAAGTAATAAAGACAAATATGTAAATTTAGAAAATACGAGTATGCTTAACACGAGGTTGGATTGAGTTGTGATGAAAACCCGCCCGGACCCACCCGGCTGCCCAGTAGTCATAACAATACCTATCCAATGTGAGAGGTTAAGCATTGAGCCCAATAAGGACCCAAGGTTAGACTGAGTTACGGTGTAAATCTGCCCGGAACCGACCGGCACATCCAGTAACCGTAACAATACCTGTCTAATGTGAGTGGTCGGTGCTTTTGAAGAGCTAAGAACATACAAGTCAGGATGGTATGGTTAGGTTAACTAAAACACTTAACCAATTCAACATGTTAAATAAATTGATGGGTGGGGTTAGGTAAATACAGACACTTAACCACTTAACATGTTTGACTAGAAAACCCTAGTAACGGGGACCCATTTCAGCAGTAACCCAATTAGGTATCATGGTACCCTGAAACTAGGAAGGGTGGGGCACGATTACTGGGTTGATTGTAAGCGGTCAAAAGTGACGGCGGTGGGTGCAACAGTGTGGGTTCTAATGGAGTGCGGATGTGCACATACTTTGAAGCAGACAAACAGGGCACTGGGGGCACCAGTAGTATAACCTATGCATTCTAGAATTTTGTGGGGCCGCCACCATGGGACTTGATACACCCCATGGTGGGACCAGCATAGGTATCTACAATCTTTGGGGGTCGTAAGACACAGATGATTATGCGAGTAGGAGCCGATCTTTAAAAAGGGGATCACTTCACCCTGATCATGGGGTGCCAGTTGAGACAATGCATGTAGGTGCAGAGATATAGTGTGGGATGCGATAGTATATTCGATTCAAACTGCTTTACCTTAGTTTATGATACTCTCTTTTTCCAGTTTATACCTATCATGTCCTTTTTCTTATTCTCATACTGAAGAGTCACTAGACTTACTAGGCTTTATGTCTGACCCTATTTTCTTTCGTCTTCTTTTCTTCCGTCCCCCCCCCCCCCCCCCCAAGGTCCACAGGGAGGAAACAACCCAATTTAGTCAGACTCTTTGCAAGCTTCAAGATAGTAGATATACGGTTTGGACTCTCTTTCCTTGGCTATGAATGTTGGACACATTCTATGGGGATTATGCAGTTTTAATTATGTTTTTATGCTTCTTTATTTAATAACCAAGACATAAATGATGATGTAATGTTTTGGAAATTATTATGTGACAGTTATGGAAATGTTTTGTATGAACACATATTATAAAATAAAAAGTCTGTTGTTTTCCGCTGCTTATATATATGTGTTTATATCTGTCTTGTGTTTTATATGTGACTTTTACTTACAAACCTCCACCAAAGTTAAGGCATTCCCTTTGTGAGTGACCTTAATGGAGGGTGGGGTGTTTCAGAGTTGGTTTCTTGTACTACATCACATTGCATGTATCCAAGTATATGTTTTCCAAGGTGTCATTCAATGGCGTATAACTTTCAAAGGACTAAAATCGGGGTCGTTTCTTGGAATCACCCTTCCGATTCTTATTTCTTTTGTTGCCATTCTTACCTTGGCGGCTATCTCCTTCGTTTTGATTTCCAACATTAACTCCCACCTTGCCAGAACTATCATGGGACTGTCTTATAGCGATGTTGCTTTGAATCTCCTCCTTCACAATCTCGCTAGATCTCCTCTTTCGATTTAAGTACACATCTTCTAGTCGCAGACGGTGTTCTCTTTCTCATAAAACAACTCAATTGTCGTAGGAGGTTTCCCAACCAAATACCTCCTGAATTCTGTATCTTTATCTACCCCATCAATCATTACCATCATGACAGTATCTGGATTGGGGTTGTTTAACTACAGAGAGCTCTATAACACTCTTTGACTTTAACGCATGTAAACGAAATTGGTTTAAAAACTTCTCACTTAGATATTTAAAGTTGGGAACCGATCGAGGAGGAAGTCTGATAAACCATAACATAGCAGTCCCCTTGAAATATATCGGGAAAGCTTTACACATTATGGCGTCAAGACTTAGGAGTTGCCATAGCATTCGTATACCACAAATAACGCATCAGATGCTGTCATGGATCAATTTTACCTGAATAATTACTCATTGTGGGTAAGTTAAATTGTCTTGGGTACCATGCTTCCAAGATTTCGCCCGTAAAAGGAGTGTGGTTACGCTCTATTCCCCGATCCTCGTTGGTGTACCCTTTATTATCGTTCATTCGCTGTCGTACCATCGGCGCAACTTCTGCACTGGTTAACGCATGTTCTGGCTTGGTACTCTCAGCCCCCGTTTTAGGCAACGTTGGTTGATCCGTTGTTCGAGTAACTTCCTTGCCCCCTACAATCTCGATCAAATATAGGACGAGTGAGTGGAAGCACAGGAGCAATAGTGGTTTAGGGAGTACCTTGTTCCCTAGGAAGGACTCGGGATCCACGCATCGGCGTGAGCATAGGTTCTACTAAGCTAGGGTCGTTAGGGTCAAACCGGACTGCTGCATCTTCTTGAGAACCTAGTGTACCGAATCAGAGTTATCGAAGATTCTCGAGCCTTTCATAGGGTCTCCTCTGGTGCAATGACTGCACATTCTCTTTAGATAAGGACGAACTTTCTGCTACCTGGCTATGGGTAGGAGACGGTGCTCTTTCTCTTCGGGATTCCTCCCATTACCTAACCATCAAATCCATGTCATTCCTAATTATAGTGTTATCCCGTCTCTAAGCTTCCAGGGTTGTGTTGGTCTCTTCCAATTTGGAGAACAGATGTGCGAAATCATCTTGCGCAATAGGTCCTGAAGAAGGAGGATGATTGGTGGTGGCGGCAACAGTCCCAATTGCCAACAGTTCGGGTTGGGTCGAACTCGAGCTGGGTGTGGTTGACCCAAGCTCGTTCGGTCTGGAATCCCCTACTACTGGTACAACCTACGACCCGGTCTGCTGCTCTTCGTTGGCCGATGTTCTTTGGGAAATTTTTTGGTTCCTATCTCGTTTTGAAACCATATTGATCAAACTTGTCGAAATTGTTGAAAAACGTCGGTGATAATGGAAATACATACCATTCCTTCGGACTTGGTGATCCGAACAGTAGACAAATAACCGTAAAAAAATTGAAAATTCATCTCTCAATGAAATCACCAAAATGTTAGACCAAAAAATGGCACGCCCACCCAATAATTTAGAATTTGAAGAGATTAATGAAGAAATATAAAATAAAAATGAGAATCAACAAGCGAACACACAAGATTTATAGTGGTTCGGCATTAACGAACCTACGTCCACTTTATAAATTTTCTATTCAACAAAGAATTACAATTACAACACTTAAAATCTATCAACACTCATGATACAATCAGGTTCCTCTTACAAATTTTACATCACTCAAATATGACCAAAGAAGTGTCCGGGTCGAACAGTAATAGCGACTTGAATTTGGAGTTTCAACGTTCCAAGTGGCAAAAGTTCCTATTTTGTTCTCCGGGTCGAGTATATATAGGGTCGAGAAAGACAATGAGAGTGGGAACGACTATTATGAGGTAGCACTAGTTCCGGGTTTATAGGCATTTAGTGGGAACTGCTTTCAGGTGACCGGGGGATTCGGGTCGTGGTCACGTGGCATCGGCTCCATTCGAATAAGAGGTAATTGAGATGGTGGGCGGTTATCTTGCGCAGTTTTGAAAGTGTGGTCGGTCGAGTTGAATTTGTTCAACCTGAAAGCCATCAACCTGGCGTTCTCTATTTCTATTTGACCGAAGGCCATAGACCCAACTTCCCTTTATTCTGTTCGACGCGGTAGTGGAAAATTATTTCCGCTTTATTTGTCTTCGAGTCGACTCCAAGCTCTTGAATATGCACGACTCTTGGTATCTAACATACGTGATCATGATAATTTAGACTTTGGACGGCATTGTCACAAGGCAGGCTAATAATGGACAAACGGTAATTTACTATTACCAATATAATCGTTACCAGATAATCGGTATACGAGTCGATCGGTAGCGGTAAGCAATTTTGATTTACCAGTAAAAAATGGTATGGTAACGGTATTTGTCAAATGATAATGGTAACCATTACCATAACAACCCTAGTGCAAAAGATGCCAATTTCTATTTGAACCCAGTAATTTGCTGAGTTGCTCCCGTTTTTAATGAAAATATTCAATGACGAAAATACCATTGACTTATTTTCTATTTAAGTTCATATTTTATTTTATCTTCAGATTTTCTATCCACCTCGCAGTGGGCTGCATGGTGTCTTCAGAGCACCATGCAATGACACTAAAGGGATGCTCTGAATTCATCACGTAGTGCCACTACGTGGTGACTTCAGAGCACCCCACAGTACCACTGCGAGGGAGGGTACTTTTGGATATATTTTTATAAAAAAAAATGAGAGACGACTCAGCAAATTGGTGGGCTTTAAGATTTTTAGACAATCATGGAGAAACTCAGCAATTTCGTGAATTTAAATATAATTTGTCAAGATATCGGCCGCTTCAATCCAATTCCACTATTTACCATGGTTTTATAATGTTAAATCACTCATATTTTAATGACCTTTTTTATTAATTTAGTTGTTTAAGTAAAAATTATTTATCATACATTTGTCACACTACTATTAAAACGCAAAAAAGAAAAGCAAAACAAAAATATTTAGATCTTATACTCGATATTTATTTTAGATTATAACAAATATTACAAATAAAAAATTCCAAAAAAATACTTGATTATATCAAATAACAAAATGAGTCAACCGAAATTTAATTCGGCTTGTCTAGTTGGTTTTCATCTTTGTTTGTCTTAAGTTAGTTTAACAATTTTCATTATTAGACCTACCAAACCAATCAAATGTTCATCTCTACTTACAACCTATTAAAATCTTAGACGAATAAAATTGCCTCATGAATTTTCATATTATGGAAACCTTAACTACAAAAAAAGAACAACTTTAATAGTATCAAATATTCTGATCTATTATTAAATAATAGCAAAGCAAAATAATTAGAAGGTTTAACATTAATTCTACAAGTATCTTTACTGTCCTTAATTTTCCCAAAATCTAAATATTTTATTTTAGAATTTGTTTACTACTTTACCATTATTATTCATAACCTTTCATGCTATTTTACGTTCAAATACCTACTTTTTTGAAAGTATACATTGTTTACAATATATACTGGTTGTTAAACTTAGTCAACTGGAATTTATTAAGAAAGTTAAAAGATGAAAGTTTTAAAATGTATACTACATACACATCAACAAATTACTTAAAGAAATTAGTTAGATGGAAAAATATAGATTATACACGATAATGATAATAACAAATTCATTAATAAATGAATTTATCATATATTACACTATAAAATCATGATAACTTCAAATACGAAATTTAAATTAGCTACATTGAATTCCTTCTCAATTATCTTCTAATTTTTTATATTTAAATCCATAAATTTAACTAGCTCTATAATAATAAATGTAAACTATTCAAATATATATGGTTAACTAACATTCATTAATCCATGTAACAAATCCTAGAAATATGAGAATGTCAATGTGTACAATATCCATACATACTGTTGATGTGGAAAATTGTTCCACGCTAACACACAATGTGTATGCAAATGTATTAGCAACACAGTAATCCAAATAAGTAGTAAAGTAAATGCGGTGTGACACAATTTTTTATAGTAGTTCGGCACCAATGCCTATGTCCACTTTATAATGATCATTCATCATATGATATCTGATTACATTGGTGTACAAGTTTAGACAGTATTCGAGCACAAAGTATTACAATAAAATAACAATGTCCTTATTAATTCTAAACTTTGACTAATATGTCCTTCTTCTTCCTCCTTGAGAAGAGTTGACTTGGTCAACTGTGTCCAATTTGAGCTTCAATCTCCAAGAAATCTAAAACAGCCCCAAAGTAGCATAATTATCCTTGTGAATGTCCACACGTTGATGAAAAAGTGCATGCCATGTTTTAATTGCCCATGCCAAGTCCAATGGTCAGGGGGAAAGAGTTGGCAGCTATAAATGAGTGTTCTGGAGCTCTAGAAGTTCAAAAATGCCAAGGGAGAAGGATCCATATGAAGGCCAAGGCATGGGGTATTTATGAGTGAAGGTGCGTAGTGGAGTCGATGAGATTTGGGGGACCACATGGCAAAAAATCTCATCATACACCCGCCGAATCCGAAAAATCGCATCACCCCCAGTGCCTCAGAAAATTTTCACATCCCGGGATGCGAATTTTCGCATCTCGGAGGATGCTAGCTTCGCATCCCAAGGGATGCAGATTTCGCATCCTGTAGGTTGCGAACTTCGCATCCCGTAGGATGTGGATTTCACATCCCGGGATGCAAATTTCACATCCCGGAGGATGTGAACTTCGCATCCCATAGGGATGCAGATTTCGCATCCCGAAGGATGTGAACTTCGCACCCCACGGGGACGTGGATTTCGCATTCGAGGGATGCGAGTCGGCGAATGAAGGTAGGATGAGAGGCGATGGGGAGTTGTGATGCGGCATGGTGAAGAGATGCGAAATCTTGCTGTCGAAGGAGTCGAGGTTCCTGAACACGAAATGGGAAGACTTGAGTTTTGGTTAGCTCGAACTAGAGGGATATAAGCTTTCGGCTGAGAGGAAAATCGAATGAATCGGGTGGTGCCCACATGTTCGACCTGACTGGCTAGGTCGATCGCCACCAGGACTATCCGGCCCCGGACCCCCATCGACGCTGTGCCCGGACCCGCCGACGGCTCGCCTTCAGCTCGGCTGATGGCTTGCCTTCTATAAGAGTTAGTTCAAAGCATCGTGGCAGACGTTCTCGGGCCCAAAAGTGATCATCTTACAGGAGTTTCGGGCCTTTTTATGTTTGCGACTTTGACCAAGTCGCTTTGTGTTTCTTAACGAATTATTTTACGCTTGAGCCCATTGCCAAGCAGGAACTTAACGCGTGACAGCTTTAACAAAAAAGCGTGTCAACGTATACATTCATACATATATATATTATATGGGAAAAATGGTAAAATTATTTCTTTCTTATTTGGATATATAATGGTATTAAATTAGTAACATAAATACTTAAATAATAATAGCTCTTTAAATTTTTTGGGGCAAGGACTCCCTTTTAACTTCTTATTCATTTATCTGATAAAAGTTATAGTATATTCCATAACATAAATTTCATTTTGAACAAGTTATAAAAGATAAATTTATATTTGATAACATTATGATGTGAACATACAAATTATATCAGTATCAGATGAGATAATTAAGGGGAAGGGCAAACTTTGAGAGAAAAATGAACATGAAGGACACTAAATTTTATTTTTTGGCAGAGAAGTGCAAACTGTGGAAAAAAATATAATGGAGGAAAATGCTAAATATATCTAACATTATGTCCACTTCTTGCATTATACAAAAATGCTAGTTATAACTAGCATTATATTCAGTATTACATTACATAAAATCAAGTTATATTTATCTTCTTCAACCTAATTTTTTTCCAAAGTTTGTCCTTCAACTTAAAAATGGAACTTTGTGTCCTTTAAGCTAACTTTTTCATACTCGTGTGCCAATTTTACACTATTAAATTGTATAAATGTTCAAACTTTCTACATGTTATCAAGTCATGCCTAACCCATAACTAAACTAAATATAAAAAAAATATCATTTTGCAATTAACGATGTTGAAAGCACGACCCTCCTATAATAGTATGAAATATATGGTTAATTACAAGGAGAAAATTGTTTTAAAATAAAGACTAAATATGAATAAAAGTTCACATCTATATAAGCTAACTATATATAAGACCAATGATCTCAATTACAAATATGTACAAAACTCCTCTTAGTTTTCTCCGATTTAGTAACATTCACCTCCTTATACTTAATTAGTGTATTGATAATTAACTCATATTATTTTAATAATTTCAATTATTCAATGGCCACTATTCCATTTATAATCCTTCAAAGAAGACGAAAATTTAGTATACATAAATAAACTACACACACACACACAAACACACACACACACACACACACATATATATATATATATAGACACACACATACACACATACATACATACATATAATATCATAGAAATAAAATGGTAACGCTAATTTGCCGCTCACGCATATAAAATATATATCACATAAATTAAATTATTTTTGTTATTAAATTTTTCAGGAAAATAGTGTGAAGGACAAAGTGAACAAAATTTTTATCCATAAGGACAAGGGGCAAAAAATTTAACCATAAGGACAAGCTTTAGTATAAAGTATGAAATCATAGTGGGTCCCTGAATTCCTCCCTTTACACTGAAAATTGTCCTTGTGGTTAAAATATTTGCCTCTTGTCCTTAAGGATAAAAGTTTTATTGGGTTTGTCCTTGTGCCTAAAAACCCCTAAATTTTTTTATTAATTATTCACATATATAATATTAATAATTTTAATTTATAGTTTTTTTTCTGCTAGAACATTAATTTTTACGAAGATGCATAGTTAATGAGTATTGAGCTCTCAACGTTCTGTTGGAGCATCGTGTGTCATTTTAATTTACAATTAATATACCATGATAATTTTATCGCATATTACATAATAAAATATAATTTTAGTAATAATTAAAATTTAAATACTGTTTTTTTAAACAATATTGTCATGCATAACACACGAGTTATGCACTATTATGCAATAATTGTTATCATAAATTAAGAAATCATAGTTTAAGATATTGAAGTTAAAGATATCAAAGTTAGAGATACTGAAGATAAAGATAATGGAATTCAATATTTCAATATTTAAGATGCCAAAGCAAAAAACAAAACTTCATTTAACAAGGGATATCGTATTTTAAGCATCTTAGGACGATGCTGAAATCCTACAATAGAAATGTTAAACATTAAAGAAATGATGACAAATTTCCAAAGGTAGCGAATTCCGTGTGATTGAAAAAACATGAGGGTTGTCGGACTTCTATAAAGAAAGGATGTCGCACGAAGATATTGAGCCCCCAACGTTGTCAGATTGTAAGGAATATTGAGTATGAACAAAACAAGGGGAGATATTTGTTATCACCATAGATAATAGTTTTGATGATAACAACATTAGTTAAGCATATATAATGTTATAAAATATACACATGTACAAATGATGAGACTGGCTAACGGCTAACGAGGCAATGGGGTGGTTTCTGATGTCTCTGATTCGGGGATTTACGTGGAATGTTGTGAGTCCTTTGATTTTGTGGGTTTGCATCTGACTTTATTTGGGTCTGTTAGTTTTGTTACTTATTGGATCTGGTAACCCTTTTTGTTTTAGTGGTGGCTTGGGTTGAGTGTATTGTGTTGTCTTTAATCTTTTTATTTCACCACGTTTTGCATAAACGTGAAGCTGAAGCCTTGCTCAGATTTTGCAGCATTGTGGGTGGCGTTACATTCCTCTTTTTTACATTTCCTTAACCATGTGTTATGTTTTCGAGTGTGAGTATTGGATACTAGTTTGCTAAATAATTGCTTTCTAGGTATGCTTTTCCGGTGTATGGTTAGGAATTGTGACATTATGTTACCATTCATATTATGCTGCTTATGTCTCTGATGAAGTGTGCTACTTGTGTGGCCTTTCTTCTTCGTTAGGATATTTTTTGTGTGATGTATGAAGCTAGGCTAGACATAGGTGATGTTGTTTTGCTATGCACTGTTGTGTTCTGCGATATGTTGTTAACCTACTCGTTGTGTATGGGTTGCACTGCTTGTTTTGTATAATTCATATAGGATGGTACTGGCTTCTGCTGTTCCTTGTCTTTATGTGTAAATTTCGGCTTCTACTATTGGTTCAAGCTACCTGCCCGGAAGAGGTATTGTAATTGTATGTTCCTGTCTATTGAGAAGATCAATGGGAGCAATTTCTCATTGTGGAAAATGAAGATTAAGACCATTTTAAGGAAGGATTGTTGGAAAAGAACAATAGTAGAGACCCATGTCGAGAATGGGATCATGAAGATTGTGAGAGGTGCTCTTGTGATCATGAAAGTAGTAAAGATCATAGTGAATCTATTCATGCTTGAAGAAGAAACACTGCAGGAAGATAATGCACACGAAGAAAAGGAATCAATGATGATGTGGCATCTCGAACCTGGCCACATGTCGGACCGAGGTATGTCTCCTAGAAATAAAGAAGAAAGGAGCAAGATGATTCGGGTACAGTATGCATCAGCAGTGGGAAGTTTGGTGTTCGCCATATGTTCAAGACCGGATATTGCACAAGCAGCGGGAGTTGGAAGTAGATATATGGCGAATCCAGGAAGAAAGGACTAGAATACTGTGAAGAGGATTCTGAGATACATCAGAGGAACCTTAAATGCTGCATTATGTTATGGAGGATCAGAATTTACTGTCAAAGGCTATGTAGATTCAGATTTTGCAGAAGATCCATACTAATGAGAACCTAGCAAACGGAAGCAGCATGGAATTGGAGAAAGATAAAGGATTGAAGAATTATAATAAAGGTGACTTTAAGTGGGAGAAATGTGAAGGGGTAAAGCCACCTTTATGACTTCTCTTGGAATAAGGAAGCACCTTTATTTAGGGCTGTTATGGTAATCGTAAATTTACCATTACCATACCACTACCAAAGTGGTAACCAATATCGAACTGCATCGGTATATCAATGATATTGGTATGGTAATGGAAAGTTTTACCAGTGTTAATGGTAAAATTGCAGTAAATAAATGTCAATACCAGTGGTAACGGTAAATTTACCAGCCATATTAGTTTTGTTTTTTTTGGCTATTTTAATGAATTCCAACCATTGTTTTTTTTTTTTGAAAATTTATCATACTTTATGCAAATCCTTATAGATTTATTTAGGATGGTAATTCATTTTGTCTTAATTAACTTCAAAATTTAATATTAACAGAATTATTATATCATATTGTTGTAAATATCTTGTGATAAGCTAAGTAAATTTTCTATGCCAATTCAAATAAATTTAAATATTTATATAAATAATAATGAAGTTAGAATTAGTAAAAGAATATTTACTTTTTATCATTATCAAAATTTTAATGTGTTAATGTTTAAATAGCTTTATGTGTTGGTAAATTTACCATTAGTAATCAATGGTTTACCAATTTATCGGTATACCAATAAATATTTTACCAGCAGTAACGGTAAATTGTCGGTATTCATTTTTGACTTACCAATAGTATCGGTATGGTAACGATTTTCTCGTATTGGTAACGGTTACCATTACCATAACAGCCCTACCTTTATTACTATTTTTGGAAAATGAAGCATCCTTTTGAATGCATAAGTTTTTGTGCCAACCGTTTAATGAAATGGCACATGAAAATTAATATGGAAATTGTCTTTTCACAATCTATAAATGGGAGCGTCTAGTCTCATTATTCGTACGAAATTGAGAAGTTCAATGGGAGTAATTTTTCATTGTGGAAAATGAAGATTAAGGCAATTTTAAGGAAGGATAATTTCTTGGAAGCTATTGGAGAAAGGCCAGCGGGAATCACCGATGAAAAGTGGAATGAGATAGATGGTAATGCAATTGCCAATCTACATTTAGCACTTGCCTTTATTGTCTTTATATTCTGAAAGTTACTTGCTGTGCTCGATTATATTGTCTAACACTGTCAGAGTTCCAGGCTTGTGTTTGGTAGGTGTTGCGTGACACTGAGATGAAGCCGCATTTTTTTTTCTTTGTCCCTTTTGCGTTGCGAGCACTGTATGTAATTCTCTTCTTATGAAAGTTATTTAGTGTTATTTTCTTCTCCCTATGTGGAGAAGTTTGCTATTGCCTAGGCAACTATACTAGTTTAATTACTGTAGTATAATCCCTTTGATTTGCTCCACCTCTGTAAGCTAGACTAGTAGCAATGGCTGGCCCACTATAAAAACCGTTGTAGTGGACGGTCCACCTTAAAAATCGGATGTGGTGGACGGTACACCTTAAAAACCAATTGTAGTAGATTAATAATATGTTATTCTCCTGTATTGTTTGTAATAATAATAAGTATTTGCGGTCACTATAAAAACCGTCCGTCTTTGCCAAAGATTATCTAGATATATACTATATGTAATGCATGTCATTAGATAGGTATTTATAATGAAGACTATACAATATCAAGGTAGAAGATCCAGATTGATGTTGATATGAAGACTCGTGAGTATTGAAGAGTTCAAGATGATCAAGATATATTATTGAGTCCTAGATTAAATGTTAAAACTGTAGTTGCACTCACTTAATATCTCTTTGTCTTCTTTTTTTAAAAAAAAATCTCTAAATTATTTCCATATCGAAATATTTTCAAAATGATTTTTCAAAGTATTTCCAAAAAGTAATTTTAAGTTTAATTTTTTTTAGTTACTTTTTAAAATTGATTTTGATTTCAAATATTTTGGTTTTTATACTTTTACTTTAATTTTAATATTATACCTTTGATTTCAATATTTATGCTTTGGTTTTACATTTATATTATAATACTTTATACTTTAATTTTAATTATATTTTAGATTTTGATTTTTAGCCTTAATAATTATGATTTGATATTATAGCTTGATGCTATAGTTTTGATATATATATATATATATATATTAAGTTTAGTATATTGTTTATATGTTGTTTTCGAATATATATTATACTTTTGTTTAAATTATTTTTGATGAAGTTTTCTTAAGTTTTATTATGATCAAAATATATATTTACTCTGTTTAAATAGTTTCACAGTGTTTGAAATCATTATATGTAGTTTTATATTTCAAAACATTAAAAAGAAATTATTCTTCAAATTAACTATGTGTATGTCAACATAGGTCATACCATGTATGTTAACATAGTTGCCAATATTTTCAAAATTCAAATTCAAATTGAAGTATCTATTCTCCATAACCATTGGCGAACAGACACCTCTCTTCACTCTAATAAATAGCCTTCTTCCAAAAATGAATTAATATAGAAAAATTTCATTTTCTTTACTTCTTTCTCTTCTCTTCCATTGTCTAAGAAATCAATACTTCTACTTTGTTAATTTTCACATCGAATCAAGTCAATTGAACCCTGATTTGATTTAACATCAAACTCCCATTATTCAATCAAGGTTAAAGTGTAACTCTATGTTATTGGAGCAACTGTAATCAAGATTAAAAGGTCTAAGGTTGTATTCTTTGTAAAAACAAAACAAACAACTTTTAAGAGTGTGTCTTGGCATCCCTATATCAAGTTGGTTTTGATTGTTCCCAGTAAAAAGCAATTAGGAGTGAATTTTTTGTCTGGAAATCAAGTTGATTATACCTATAGGCCGAGGTTTTGGAGGATGTCTTCTTGTAGTCCCGAAATTAGGAAGTGTAGTCGAATTAACAATGATTAAAGGTTTTTAGGAGCACAGGACTGGATGTACGGTAACTAAGAACCAGTATAAAATATGGTGTTTTCTTTCCTTTTTACTCTATTGTATTTACTTTACTTGTTGTTTTATTCTGTGATCATTAGATACATACTCATAGGCATAATCTAAAAAAATTGTACTAAAATCATAGATTTAAGTGAAAGTTATTCACCCTGCTCTAGTGTAAATAAAGCCTTCGGATCTTATTCTACGTCACTCACATTTGGTTTTAGAGATTTGGTTTTTCAAAATATTTATAATCAAATTTTTGAAGAAAAAAATGGCAATTTTTGATATAATTATTAACACTACTTTCATATGGATTTGTCATAAAATCATCATGATATCATTCTCTATATCTGCATATATATGTTATGAAAAGTCACTTGACCTTTTGGAAAGGTATAATTTACAAGAATAGACATGTTACATGACAACCAATGAAAGGACATATGGCAATAAAGTACTACAAATCAAAAGGAATAAGAGGATATTGAATAGTGGATGCTCAATACATATGACTGGAAATCCAGAAGTCTGAAGGATATTGTTTACAAAGATAGTGGATTGATCATTTTGAAGGGTTTGTTTGGTCTAATCGTTTAACCATCTATAGCATTTTAAACAGTTCAAAACTAAGGATCTATGCAACAATTCTGTAAATCAAAATTTATAACTTTCTAGGGTTTTCTGGATCCACGAATTGGGATTGAATCTTAAATACATGCATAACAAATTTCCATGCCTCTACTTAGTCCACGAGCATTTTCCTCTTGATCGTCGAATGACTTGAGGGAGATGAGAATCAGTACTAGCCGAATCAGAACGCGTTTCCCCTTTTTATTTCATTTAATTTTAGAGATCTTATCTCGTATATCTAAACGAAAAGGGTTAACCCGTCTTTTATAAAACCAAACGAAGAATAATATGGACCATGGTATACCATTTCAAAATTAAATAACAAATCAACACATTTGATTTATATATATTATTTATTTGAAATGGTCCTCCTCTTTCAAACGCTCTATTGTGTGACCTCAAAGGTTATTATAACGCTGGCAATGATTTAAACAATATTTAAATTATAAACAGTGATTAACATCTAGTAATACATTGTTATTACCCAATTTATAATAGTATTAACGATTCAAAACAACCTTGTATGTGACCAGTGTTTCAATGTAATTTAATCCTTTAAACCAATATATCTAGGATTAAACTTGAGACATGGAATGTATCATCCTCCTTATAATTTAATCCTTTTATCTTGATCAATGAGTATACTATATATAATAAATCAATATTTGAGCATGACCATGCATTTCATTGACCCACTCAATCAAGAGGCCCATGGATATCACTACTTATATTGTAGGGTTAAATTCCATCTAGATCATTCATAATTTTCGATCATTCAAGATGTATCCGATAATCACCTTTATTTACGGTTAAAAGTAACTTTTGATGATATCATAACACAAATGTCCTCAAATAAAATTATAATGATTTCAGGTCCGAGGACCATTACATCACTGTCACTATGAGAAAAACTTATGATACTTTCAATTATATTCCACGTAGTTTTTCATGTTGGGTCAGCCCAATACGCTAGTCTCCAATACGTATTTATATATTAACATTAATATCATGTATATTAATGATTAATGAGATATGATCATCAGTCAATCAACATACTAGCCTCAATGTTTTTTTTATTGTCCTATATAAACAATAAAACTTGACTAAGGGACATTTATGAATTATAAGACTTATTATTATATTATATAGTCTTATGTTCAGTTCACTTACTAGAACTATATAATTATGTATTATTAATTTAAGGACTTCTATTATGTTAATATTTATATTACACAGTAAATATAACATAATAGAATCTTTTATTCAAAATAAAATAATAATATCAACAGTGTTATCAATCACATCAATGGATTGCCTCTAGGTCACAAACTCTAACAAATTTAAAAGAAACTCTAAAGAATGTATGATTGCCATCGACAATGTCGATTATTCTAAACCTTTTACTATTTCTAGTGCTTTATTAGTTAGGAATTTAAAACATAATCTACTTAGTACTAGTCAATTGTTTGATTTAGGTAATAAAATTAAATTCGAAAAATATCGAAGCTATATTGAAGATAACGAGTCAAACATTATCTTTGAGGGCGATAGAAAGTGAAACACTTAAATCTTAAGTACGAAAATTTTAAATAAAGACATGCATCTTTTGGTTGATACAAGTTCCCCTTGGATCTAGTATAAAAGATTTGGTTATTTAAACTTTAAAATTTTATCTAAAATTTCTAAATATAGTCTTGCTAGAGGTCTTCCCAAAATTAATTTCATAGCAGATAATTTATATGATGCATGCTAACTAAGGAAACTTAAAAAAATCATTTTAAGTCAAAAAAATATAATTTCTACATCTCAATTCTTTGAACTTCTTCATCTAGATCTATTTGATCCTTCACAAATATAATCTACAAATTGTAACGACCTAGAGTTTTAACCTTTTATTTGAACATTTAAAATTAGTTTTAAATGTTGATTTAGAGTTTATTAACTCGAATTCAATAGTTTTGAATATTTTATTGAGATAAATAATATAATAAATTAATTTCGAAATAGTCAGAATTACTTGAATTTGCAATAATGTATAAATTGGACAATATGGAAGGATTTAATTCGGTTTGGTTTTGAATTATATTAACGAATTCGTTTGTTAAACGACGTTTGAATGTATAATTTATATTTAAATTATAAACGAGTTCGCAGCGACGCGGTAGTTTGAAGTTTTACGTTTTGAATTTTAATTAAATGTACAGGTCCCAATATAAGTCGGAAATCTTTGAAGCAAGAATCGTCCATATCTATTAGATAAAATTTTCTAATGAAAGAGAAAAATAGAGATTTCATCTTATTGATCTTTAGTTATGTCCAAATCAAGTTTTCAAAAGGTCGCTATGGATTTGTTTGTAAACCATAACGATTTATATATAAAAAAGAATTTTATTATGAAAATTAATAACGTTTTAATTGGAATTTAAATGTTTGAATTGGAAACTAGTTTATTTTGAAGCTATATGACATCACGTTTGAATATGTATGATAATAAAAAATTATTATTATTATATTGAAGCATTTTGAAATCAATTTATTTTGATTCAACTTGTACCTTTAAGAAGTGACATTATTCAAACGATCTCGGATTTCAATGAAATAAATTTTACTAAATCCGTAATGAATAATTATTGTTAGATTTCAAGTTTCGCGTCAATTAGAGTTCTTTTGTGAGCATACGTAAATTAAAATGTAAGTAAATCAACAATTTGAACTCAAACTTGAGCCATTTGAGTAAACAGACTTGAGATTTCGACAAAATAGGTTTCACTGGGTCCGAAATGTCGAACCATAGTATGAGGTCTGTTTTCGTCGCGAACAGGGTTCGTATGTGATCATACGAATTAATAAACGTCGATCAGAAATGGAGATAGGCACGAATTAATATTATTAGTCGCTTTCAAAGAAAAAATCGTTAGTCATTTAAGTTAAAATAATATAAATCTACCGTATAAATAACCCCAAATTCCTAACCCTGATTCCTAAATTCGTTCATCAGCGTTCTAATTTGAAAATAATTCCATTTCTCTATTTTAATTTATATCTCTCGATTTGTTAGGAATCAACGGAAGTCACCAACATGAAAGTTGAAGTACTTGAGGTGGTCGACTTACTGACAAAATTTGGTGGTGATTGGTCACATGTGGTGGGCAAAATCGATGAAGACAACGAATAATGGCAGTTATGTTTTGGGTGATTTCTGGCCGGTGGGGTCGATTTCAGGCATGGGGGTATGAAGGGTAGTTATAGAGGGGATAGAGGTTGACATGTTCAGTGTTGGTCAGGTGGCCTTTAGTGGAGTGTGGCGGTAGCGAGGTTGAGATGATCGTAGTTCGTTTTTTTTTTGGGTGTTGGGTTCGAACATTGGTCGATTGAGGGTGATTGGTGGTGTTTCAATACCGGGTCCCTGAAGGAGAAAGGTGGCTGAGGAGGAGGCTGTTCGATTGGTCGTGGTCTTGCGGCTTCAAGTGGTCAGAGATGGTCAAAAGGGGGCGAGGGCATATCCCGGTCGTGGGTGATTTTCTAGTGACCCATGGCACCGTGGTCATCGTTTTGGGCAATGAGGGAAGGATGAATGGCGGTGACATGGTGATGGTTGAGTGGGTCTCTAACAATTTGTAGGAGGTGCGGTGGCCCTGTTAGATTCTCTATTTTGGATTTTAATGACAATAACTGTACGATTATAGAAAGTATATATTGTATCATATAATAATACATTATTTACTCAAGGAGAAGAAGAACTCAGAAATAAGATTACAAGACGTACTCAAAGACATCACTAAGGTTATGTTATGTGTTGAGTATTAGGTTTTATGTACAACCTCCTTGAAATCATATGAGATATTGCATAAGAAAATATATAAGTCTGTGCAAGATCAGACGTCTACTCAACATATAACAAACATCTGATAATTATGTCAGGAAATAGTTCCATACTCAGCATAGACGTCTGTTTTATAGTGATAGACATCCGTTGATGGTCTCAGGAAATATTTTCTTGACAACATAGACGTCTGTTCCTATATGGACAGACGTCTATTCATGTATCTAAACTATATCAGAATACATGGACATATGTCTGTTCATGTAACTGAACTATATCAGAATACATGGACAGACGTTTGTCCTGGCACACGACTTTAAATTCTGAAAGGGCATTTCTTTATTCTCAAAAGTCACAATCTTGCTCTTCATTTCAAAAACGACTTTTTCTAATGGATATATCCTTTCAAATGAACAGTTTTATTTTCAAAGATTGTAACCTTTCATGAAAACTCTTCACTTACCATAAATACATCTAGGATTCAAGTTTCCAATCACCTATTCTTTCTAGATCTATTCTACTCTTTCTGAAAGCTCTTTGTACTTATTACTCTCTAAAGATTTTAGTCAAGCATTCGACTTCTTGTATACTCTCAAGATACTCAAACTCTCATGTTAACTCAAGGAGATTATAGGAGCAATTTGTACAAGTCAGTCAAAATCTGTGTTGTAAAGAACACGATATTGTAAAAGCAACTTATCATTTGTAAGCCTTTTTCTCCGGGTGAAGCGAGGGTAGTTTTGTGTTTGTAAGAAAGTCGAAGGGGAGCTTCGGGACTGGGCGTAGGATGGGAGGTTTGAACCAGGATAAAATACAGGTGTGATTTCTTCTTACTTACATCATTATTTGCTAGTTGTTACTATTACTTTGTATTGTTGAAACACACATACGATCCTGTCATAGACTTTTAATTGGTATCAGAGCAAGGTTAAACCAAATTACAGTAACTTGTATTTGCATCATTTTTTGTATATGGCAAGCAATTACACTAACAACATATTTCAAGAAGATCATTCAACACAAAGACCCCCTTTTTAATGGATCTAATTATGCGTATTGGTCAACACGTATGAAAATTTTCATGGAAGCAAACAGTTTGGAAATTTGGGCTGCTACTCAAAATAAATATGAAGTACCATCCACTGAAATGAGAGTGTGGACCGATGTCCAAAAAGCTGCAGCTTCCAACAACTCAAAAGCCATGTATGTTTTATTTTGTGCACTAGATCTTAGGAGGTCTTCCTACGATCCCCCAAAATCCAACACACAAGCTCTTAGGAGATCTTTCAAGACTCGGTTGACCCTCTCGGTTTAACCATCAGTTTGAGGATGGTAAGCCATACTTAAACACAAATCGGTTCACAAAGCTTCTTGAAAACTCTTCCAAAATCCACTTGGGAACAATGGATCTCGGTCACTCACTATATTCTTTGGAATACCATGTGTTAGGGACTGCGGAATGGATCGTTAAGGCAAAGAAAACACTAGAGGGGGGATGAATAGTGTTTGTAAGAATTTAAACAGAATTTAAATCTAAAGTGAATTATGGAGTGAATCAAACACCACAAACAAAGTTACAGACACATATTCAAACACAAATAAGATAAATAGAAATAGAAATGCAGAAAAGGAAAGAACACACCGGATTTTATACTGGTTCGGATTACTCCTACATCTAGTCCCGCATAACGCTGGATTACACAGAGCTTTATTACTCTTTCAATAGTCAATTACACCCTCCTTGATTTCACGGCTCAAAAGGGAACACCGATTCCTTGATTTCACGGCTCACAAGGACACACCGGCTCCTATTCCTTGATTTCACGACTCAATAAGGATGCACCGACTCCTCTTTGACTTACAACAAGGTATATTCAACCCAAGCAATTATAAAACAGCCCTATAACTCTTCAATAGCACTTGATTAAGAGAGTAGAGAGTGTAGAGAGAAGAACTTTGATAAAAAAAGAATTGAATTCAGTGGAGTATAAGTGTAAGAATCATAAAAATGAGTAAGAATAATGATATAGAGAAAGAGGATGAAGTTAGAGAAGAAGAAATGATAAAAAATTCAATTTTAACCCCTTTTTATAGAGTATGAAAGGTTGCAACGGTTCTGAATCATTTCAAATAGTGAAAAGACACTTCCTTCCAAAATTGTAAAAAGTGTCAGTTATATGTCAACATGGAGTTTTTGTTATGTCGACATACTCCTTTGAAAATTTAAATTTTAAAGCATTTTTCAAGTGTTTTGATATAAAAATAATTCTGAAAATTCTTGAGTAAAATTCAAGTGTTGTAAATTAATATTATATGATAAAAAAACATATGAAAACATAATTTTAAACTATATAAATATATTTATAAAATTATAAGATTTTAAACTATGTAAAGTATAAATATAAAGTATATAAAAAACTTACGTTTGAAAAAACAAAGAAGAAAATTGAAACAAATAGAAAAATAAAATAGAGAGGATTGAGGATAGAATTGAAAATCAGAATTTAAAAAATAGAATTTGAATTTGAACCTGGAGTGCTATTTAGAGTCTTACCAAATCTAGATTCTATAACTATATTAATCTTGAACTCTTGAAATCTTGGTTACTCATGAGTCTTGAAATTTCTCTGATCTTTGAATCTCTATTATCTTTATAACTGTACAGTCTTCAGTAATATTTCCTGTATATAATTCCTGCACACACACACACACTTATATATATATATATATATATATATATATATATTCTATACAAAAATCGTTAGTATTTTTTTTATAATCAATGATAATTGAAATAAGGTTGTTATCATCAAAACTCCATTCTCCAACAATCTCCCCCATTTTGATGATGACAGCCTTAGTCTACAAAATATCATATCTGTATATGCCTGTTGATGATGATCCTTCTAATACTCCCCCTTTCTATAGTACTACTACAAAACAGGTCAGTTGCTTCACCTTATTTACTTCAGTTGTCTTTAAAACAGAAGCAAATAGTAACAGTTGCTTCTGTTCCTTCATTACATTGGAAGCCACTACTTCGTAGGAAGCAACATATATTTTACATATAAGAAATTGCTTCCATTGTTGTAGGAACCGAAGCAGTTGTGTGAAGCCAATATAACTATTTGCTTCTAACCTTTGTAAACCGACATTTTAAACCTGATCTAGTGCACCAACCAAATAAAGAAAGGTCGGTCTCATTCAATCCGACGTTTTAAGATGGGCCAAAGTTTTAGCATACCCGGTTTACCGTGTTTTTTTCCCTCCCGCCACATACTCTTTTGTACCTTTGACTAAATCATATATTCTTTTTTTTCTTCCTTTTCTAAATCGATAATCTAGTTATTGCGTGTGTTCTCATCAAGCTGTCAGATAATTCACTACGTCTTTCAATCTGCAACGAATCCTGCAAAAGCCCCTTTGCTATCGGATCTTTGATTCTCGATGCCCAATTTCAGATTGTGGAGCCCCTAAATCGCTTCTCAGATAATCTACTGGATCGCTATCGGTAAATTTAGTAAACCCTTATTTCTTTGTTTTGATGTGTTTTTGATCAGAAGTGGTCTTTCGTTTACTTGTAATGAAATCCTCTATCTTTGATTATGTCAGCTCAACTTGTACATGCAGTGAGTGTGATGACCAGTAGTAGCTGTTGTTAAGTAGGTGTAAGCGTTTTAATGAGTGCGTGCATTTCTTGATGCCCAAGGTACCAAGATTGTGAACATATCAGTATATAGATATTTAAGTGTGAATCTAAACTTAGTGAAAAATAAGTCTAGATTTTATGTTTGTAAAGACGTAGCAGCCTGAGATACTTACTGAGATATACGAAATAATCATTTTGTCAGGCCTACTTTTGAATATAGCATTCCATTTAATAAAACTTATTTGTGACCTGTTTATATCTTCTCGCACTTGTAGATCCGCTGCCTATTCATATTGTATGCCTAATGTCAGATCTGATTTTCCATTTAATACTTCAATCTGTAGAACTCATTTTGTATAAGTGAATATATTTAAATAAACACATGGAACTTGAGTTTAAAGAATTTGACAAAAATATTTTGCTTCTGTCCTAATTGACTGAATGCTTATGTCGCACGCAGATACCATATTTTTCCTTCATGGTCGAAAACATATTGTTGATTTTTTTCTCCGCTTGTCGATTGTAAAAGGTACTGACTATTTTTTTTACAATGAGTGATGGAGGCATATGAGTGACATGACTGCCAGTTTGGGGTTCTAGAAATTTGTCATTCCCATCATACTCTAAATATGCATGCATACTTATTTTTAGTAAATTAGCTAATTATATCTGCATCTGAGATGATTAATCCACAAAATTTTATCGGTCCTTTCCATTTGTTGCTCACTTTATATGCCTTAGGTTTTGATTTTCGTTTAGAAAGAAAACTGCGTTATGATTGGTTACAAATTTTGAAGCTTGGGTTGTCTATCATTTTAATCAATCTACTTCTATAATTATAATTTTCTTTATAGCTGACATTGTGTAAATTATTAATTGAGTTCTTTATCATATTACATGTGCATTTGGAAGCCTCTGAGTTTTTACTACATCCATGAATTTTAAATCAAAACAAAAATACCATAATATTTATGCATAAACTGATATGTTGTTGGCTTCTTTTACATTTGACGATTTCCTGCAAATTATAGTATGGCATAATCCATTAATTATTCCTATTCATCCTTAACGAATGTAGCAACTATTGATCTGTTATGTACAAGATTCTAGGAACATAAAGCTGAATCAAATTTTACATTTTATATGACGATGAAGTTAGATGTGTCATTGCTGTAAATATAAATAAACTGTAAAACTATAAGAAATAACAGACCTATGGTGGTATCAATGTTTGACTCGAAGAAAGTCTAACAATTGCTACATACAAGGAAGTATTATACAAGCCAAAATAACCTACTATGTAGACTGATAGTTTATGAAAGCGTGACTGGTAATGTAACACCCCGTGAATTCTATAACATTAAGCTTCACAGATTAAAGTGTAATTAATTCTAAATGAAAGGATTAAGGGAAATGGGTTACGCCATTGCGTTCATCTCGGAATTCTGCTTGAGATAGAGTCCGATTTGCGCGAAACGGACTCTGTATGAAGGAGTTATGACCTTCGGAAGTTTCAGAATAAAATTTAAGTTCAAACAGCACAGTTTAAAATTCGAAATACGGAAAACAGGTTCAAACTGGGCTGGGCGGGAAAATTCCTGCCCAAAGACCAGGTCGACCATAGGGTCGACCATGGTGTCGACCTGGCCACCCCAGTCAACCATAGTGTCGACCTGCCAGTCGACCTACCTGGTCGACCTGGCTGGCTAGGTCTGGCTCTGGCTCGAATTTCTGTGGCTCGGTGTGTCACTAGGGCTGACATGTCACCTCTTGATTGGCTGTTTGAACTTTGTATGGTCTAGATTCCTCCTGTCTTTATCTGACGGCTCAAAACAATTTTAAAATCTATAAATACACCCTAAGTCTCAACTGAAAATTCACACAAAAAAATAAGATGCGAGTCGTCATGCTGCCAGGGAGGAATTGAGCATAGACGTCAAGAGAGAAAAGCTTAGAGACGAATCAAATTAAGAAGAAGATAAAAGTTTAATCAAATTAATCAACACAATGTTAATCTACCCAAAGGGGCGCATCTCAATTTCAGAATTCAGAATCCAGAATTCAAGATTCTGCATTCGTTGTAAGTATAGTGACCTTTCAGAATATGAATAAGAACTGTGATGTGATTCGATGTAAATGAAAATAGAATTGTGTTATTGTATGATATAAATTCTGTGTATTGTAACGATTCTGTTATGACTTGTGTATTGATATTTGTGGCCTAAATTGATTGATGCAAGCCTATTGAACAATTGTATATGAAAACAATGGCACTTGCAAGTTTGTGGCAAAAACTAGAATTTGATCCCTTTATGTTTATGCCTATGGCATGGACTATATACATTCACTAAGTCCAAATTAAGGCTTATGTAAACATGTTCTAGATTTGAGACCTTTTATGCCAACATGACTCAAAACCTATGATATCATTCTTATGTTTATTTGCAAGTATAATTGGATCTATGTTAAGTATCGTTTGGGTTTCATAAACTATTCAAGTCAATGATGAAATAGGCTATGTGATTAGATGTTAAAATTGGACATTTTTGGTGAATATATAACATGCTAGTTTTGTGGTTGACATTATGCCAAGTTAAACATGTTTAAACACAAGTTTGTATAAGCCTAAACTATGCCATTTCATATGTCACCTACTTAGTTATACTTTGATTTGAATGCAAGTTCACATGACCGATAATTTATGTTGAATCGCTAAATTGCAAGTTCATGCGTCACACACCTTTATGTGAAATACTACATTTGCTTGATTTACCCTTTTCTCACGTTTATAAAGTTGGGCTGAATTATGTCGAGCCCGACATTTGTTATAATGTTGCGAACGTACAAACGGGGGCAATAACGTTGGGTGTAAAACATGAAAAATATATGTTGGCATGGTTGGCACATGCCAACGACAATGACATTTAAGCGGTATGAATTGATATACCCAAGAATAAAAGATATGACATTTACATATATAATTGAGAAGTAATAAAATATGTAAATTTAGAAAACACGATATGCTTAACCCGAGGTTGGATTGAGTTGTGATGTAAACCTGCCCGGACCCGCCCGACTGTCCAGTAGTCACAAAAATACCTATCCAATGTGGGTGGTTAAGCATTGAGCCCAATAAGGATCCGAGGTTAGACTGAGCTACGGTGTAAACCTGCCCGGAACCGACCGGCACATCCAGTAACCGTAGCAATACCTGTCTAATGTGAGTGGTCAGGTGCTCTAAGAGGCTAAGGACAGATGGTAGGGTTAAGTCAACTATAACACTTAACCAAATTCAACATGTTAACAAGAATTGATGGGTGGGGTTAGGTTAATACAGACACTTAACCACTTAACATGTTTGACTAGAAAATCCTAGTAACGAGGGACCCGTTTCAGCAGAAACCCAAGTTAGGTATCATGGTACCCTGAAACTAGGAAGGGTGGGGCACGATTAATGGGCTGATTGTCAGCGGTCAAAACGACGGTGGTGGGTGCACAGTGTAGGTTCTAACGGAGTGTGGGCGTGCACACACTCCAGAGCAGACAAACAGGGCACTGGGGACACCAGTAGTGTAACCTATGCCTTCTAGAAATTGTGTCGGGGCCGCCACCATGGGTCTTGATACACCACATGGTGGGACCAGCATAGGTATCTACAATTCTTGGGGGCCGTATAACACATGTTAACGCGAGTAGGAGCCGATCTTTAGAAAATGGGGATCACTTCACCCTCAGTATGGGGTGCCAGTTAAAATAAACTCAAGTAGGTGCAGAGATATATAGTGTGGGTGCGATAGCACATTCGATTCTGAACGACACTTCCTTAGCTTGTGACACTTTCCTGTTTTCAGTTTATATCTATCATGCCCTTTTCGTATCCACATACCGAAGAGTTACTAGATTTACTCAGGCTTTATGTCTGACTCTATTTTCTTTTCGTCTTCTTTTCTTTCGTTTCCCCCTAGGTCCATAGGGAGGAAACAACTCAGCTCAGTCAAACTCTTTACAAGCTCCAAGACCGTAGATGTATGATTTGGATCTCTTTTGCTCGGATTATGGCTTTGGATATCACTATGGGGATTTTTGTCACTTTATTTATGTTTTATGCTTCTTTAAAAATCAAGACAGTAATGAGGTTGTAATGTTGGAAGTATTTTGAGACAATTATGGAAATGTTTTGTTTGAACACGTATTGATGAAATAAAAGTCTGTTTGGTTTCCGCTGTTTAAAATATATGTATTTATATCTGTCTTGAGTTTATCTGTGGCTTTTACTTATAAACCTCCACCAAAGTTAAGGCATTCCCTTTGTGAGTGACCTTAGCAGAGGTGGGGTGTTTCAGGTAATAAATTGAAATTTATTCTGAGAAAACATCAATTTTCTAAGGTTTTTATTTGTGAATATTGCAGTGTGATGTGCCAGCCTTTTCAGGATAAAAACCGGTAGTTGTTGTATCCCAGACAATTCGAACATCATAGGTAGCATTCCTTTATCTTTATTTTTTTATTGTTCCTGTCTTCGGCTGACACATGCTATTAAAACTCAAAAAATATAGTCTTAAATAATGACCTATTAGTTTGTTTAAACTAGCTGCATTAACAAAAAAATTATATCACTATTACGGATAAAACAAATAAAGTCTACTGTTAGTCGATAGCATTCCTCTTTATTTTAAATGATTGATGAAATTGAATTGTGTTAAAAACATAAAGTGAATTTAGAAAGATAAGTTTCTATATATCCAATATAGAAATTCGGGTTTATCATATATATTAGAGAAAGATTTAGAAATGGTCTGCTGAATACAGTATCCTATATCAATTCGTTATATGTAAATTCTGTAATATTGGGCCTGGCCCATTTTCTATTTTCTTGGCTATATATACATAGGCCAAACCCTGTATAATATTTTTGCTTCATTTTTTACAATTCAATAACAGTATATCTTTCTCTCTCGCAAATTTTCAATTCAACAAGCAAAGAAATAAATGGCTTTTCCTTTTTGAAGGATCTTGCACATTTTCAATAAGTAAAGAGTGTGGCCTATCTTGATATGGTTTCTCAAACTAGTATTAACGTAAAAACGCATGGTAATTCATTTATCATTGTTCCTACTCTATCACACACGAGACTTTAAAAACGATCGTTTTTCTTAAACAAAACTGGCCTATGAGTTGCTTACGAAGTTGCTTGACTGCGTTTCACAAGCTTCAAATTTGACTCATTTGGAATTGGTGCCGATATGGTCGCAACCATCTCAGATTGATTTTGGTTTTAAATATAGTAAACTTTGATAAAAATAACGTATTATTAGTCATGCACATCCATTTACTGCAGTGGAGTCGTTTTGGAGAAGGCACACTTGGAGCTATTACGATAATTTCTAGAATCATAAGTGAAAATTATAATAACTTAAGAAGACAAAACGAAAAGAAGCGTTTTAGCATAAGAATGTAAGAAAGAAGATGCAAAAAACCATTGCAAGAAAGAAAAGAAACAGTTGTAGTGTTAGAAATGGAAGAAAGGGAAATGAGCCCATCAAAGACAAGGATGGTTTTTTGTTGATGAATATTAATTTCAAAAAATTGAGTATTGTTCGTTGTTGTCAACGCAACAATCTGAGGTCGAAGTTGCTTTCGATCCTTTACTGTTTATCCAAAATGGTACATTCTTCCTGTAATCTACATCCAACATCTACAGTTTACAGATATAAAATCATATATAAATTTATTATAGTTCAATATAATAATCTAAAGATCAAGGTATAAACGATTTGCTTGTATTATTTAAAATGCAAGACATGACGCAACAGATGGAATTACATTATTGACAATAACTGAACGTTTGGTATGTTTGTAACTTTGTATTATCAAATTGCATGAGATATATCATTTTTATAAATAGTAACCAAATTATTTTATTGAAACACGTAAACTTAAAGATTATATTTATATTGAATTTTGATAATGGCAATGAATTGAAGGAATGACAGACAATTACACTGGAAAAAATGCAACATGCAGTAAAACCAATTAAAATTACGGAATAAATATACTTAGTATGAGAGTTATCTATTTTTTTAGTTATAACATTTATATTCAGCTCATGTTTATAAGAATAGTTTGTAAAAATAAATAAATTTGAATATTTTCGATTGCTTTCATTGTGAAGTGCAATGTGAAAGGAAAAAAAACACTAAATAAAACTTGAGGCGATTGGGATATTTTATATTTTTTCTCATCATTTATGATCGTGTACTAGTTCATTTAATAATATATTGTATGTTACATTCTAATAATTATAATAAAAATGGTCCTCAGCTCCGGTATAGTTTTCAATGGTTCCTAGCTTTTCAGCAAAGGAAGTGTAATCGTATCTTAGAGCATCTTCAATGCACATAGAATGAAATGTCTACTTAATCCTATGTGTTCACAATGTGAAATCAATGTATATAAAATATTTGAAAATTTCAACAAAAGTGAAATTATTAATTTGGGAACAAGAGAACTGAGCCCATTATCAGTAATTCAAAATTAATTTTTACCTTCTTAATGAATCTTGGCATATAAATCATCGCATATTACTTGTACTAAATGATTGGCATGTTTTGTTATTTGGTTTTAATTTTTTTTTGTAGCTTGTTTGTAGTATTCTTACATAAACCGTAGTTGGATGTACAACATAAAACGTTGCGATGACGAATTTCTCAATTAAATGGAAGAGTTCATCAATTGTGCATTAACCAATCAATCAAGAAGAGGGGATAAACATATTTTTTGTCCTTGTATACTCTGCAAAAATGCCAGAAGATTCTGTAACGTAGATCAAATTAGAGATCATATAATTAGCAATGGGTTCAAGCAAAATTATATGCAATGGATATGGCATGGTGAAAGTATACTTAGTAGACCTAGTTCTAGTGCTCATGAGACCGTTGAGAATGAACAAGAAAATAATGGGAATAATGAGTTGAATGAAGATAATGATTGTATGCCTGAGATGTTTCGTGATGTCGAAGATCATCTGATGGAGGAGCCACAATTATGCAAAAAATATTAATAGATATCGAAAAGCCTTTGTTTAATAATCGGTATTGTCTACGATGCACAAGCTTTTTAATTTGAAATCAAAACATGGGTGGAGTGATACAAGTTTTACTTCTTTATTGAAATTTTTGAAAGACATGCTTCTAGAAGGTAACGAGCTTCCTATTTCTAACTACGAGGCGAAGAAAATTACGTGCCCTATTGGTATAGGGTACAGAAAGATACATGCATGTCCAAATGACTATATATTGTATCGAAATGAATATAAGGATTTAAATGAGTGTCCTAAGTGTGGATTATCCCGTTACAAGTCCTGGGGAAATGCTCATAACAATTCAAATAAGAAACGACCTCCCGCAAAGGTCTTATGGTATTTACCAATTATTCCAAGGTTTAAACGCTTGCTTGCAAATAAAGAAAATGCAAAAAACTTAAGATGGCATGCAGGTGTAAGAAAAAATGATGAGTTACTTAGGCATCCTACAGATTCTCCGTAGTGTAGAAATTTTGATGCAACATATCCTGATTTCGGTGAAGAAAGTAGGAATCTCAGACTTGGTCTTTGCACAGATGGCATAAATCCATTCAGAAACCTAAGTAGTCAACATAGTACTTGGCCTGTTCTTTTGCTGATTTACAATCTGGCACCTTACTTGAGTTTCAAGCGTAAGTATATCATGTTGTCTCTTCTAATCTCTGGACTACGACAACCAGGAAATGACATCGATGTTTACCTAGCTCCTCTTATTGATGATCTAAAATTTCTATGGGATAAAGGTGTGCATGTGTTTGATGCATATAGTAAAAGTGATTTCACATTGCGTGCCATTATTTTTTGTACTGTAAATTATTTTCCTGTCTATGATAACTTGTCTAGATATAGTACGAAAGGCGCCAAAGCTTGTCCAATTTGTCAAGATGATATGGTTGTTGATCATTTGCATTTTTGCAAGAAGAATGTGTATATGCATCATCGTAGATTTCTTCATATTAATCATCATTATCATAGGAAAAAAAGCCTTTTAATGGAGAAATAGAAAATGGAATTTCTCGGTTACCATTAACGGGAAATGATGTTTATGAACGAGTCATGAATATTGAAAATGCATTTGGCAAAGTCCTTCCTTTTCATGAAGGCTCATGGAAGAAGAAATCTATATTTTGGGAGCTTCCATATTGGAAACATTTAGATGTTCGACATTGCTTAGATGTAATGCATATAGAAAAAAATGTTTGTGATGGTATTTTTGGGACACTCTTGAATATACCCGGTAAGACAAAGGATGGCGAGAAAGCTAGACAATATATGTTGACAATGGGTATTCGGAAGGAGCTAGCACCGGTGCAGGGAGGTAAACATACTTATTTGCCCCCTGCATGTTATACATTGTCAAAAAAAGAGAAAACCAGTTTATGTGAGTGTCTTTGTGGTGTGAAGGTTCCAACAGGCTATTCTTCAAATATTAGCAGTCGTGTATCGATGAAGGATTTGAAATTGACCGGCATGAAGTCTCATGATTGTCATGTGTTAATGCAACATTTGTTACCAGTTTCGATTCGAGGTATATTGCCTAAACATGTGAGACATGTTATTATAAAGCTATGTATCTTTTTAATGCAATTTGTAGTAAGGTGATTGATCCTGATATGCTGGATGCTCAACAAGCTGATGTTATTGTCACCTTATGCCAATTTGAGATGTATTTTCCTCCTTCATTTTTTGATATTATGGTGCATTTAATTGTTCATCTTGTAAAAGAAATCAAAATTTGTGGTCCTATCTTCATGAGATATATGTATCCATTTGAAATGCACATGGGAATTTTAAAAACAAAAACAAAAAACAGATATAGACCTGAAGCTAGTATTGTAGAAGGTGTAGTGGCTGAGGAGGTTATCGAATTTGTCACTCAATACGTACCTAGTGTTGAACCTATTGGACTTCGAAAGCCTCGACATGAAGACCGACTAGATGGTCATGGCATAATTGGATTTAAAATGACTTATATTGGTGATGAAATGTTTCAAAAAGCTCAATTACTTGTTTTACAACACCTTAGTGAGGTTCACCCTTACTTGGAGGAGCACATGACACTTCTAAAGTCTAAGAATCCTTCAAAAAAGGAAAGATGGTTGACAAATGAACATAACTACACTTTTGTCGAGTGGTTTAAAACCAATAGATCAATTGACTGAAACAAGTCATAATGTTTCTAATACATTAAGATGGTTAGCATATGTGCCTCGATTTCAAGTTCACTCTTATGAAGGATATGATATTAATGGTTATGTCTTTTATACGAAACGCCAGGATGAGAAGAGTAAAATGCAAAATAGCGTAGTTAGTGTCGTGGCTTCCTCTCGAGAATTCGCTATGTTAAAGATAACAGACCAATAAATGCGACAATGCCATATTATGGGATAATTGAGAATATTTGGGTGCTTGATTATAAGGACTTCACGATTCCATTATTTCGATGTAGATGGGTTGACAATTATCGTGATGTACGAGTAAATGAACATGGATTCACACTTGTTGACTTTAGTCGAGCGAGTCATGATAATGATCCACTCATCTTTGCATCTCAAGCAAAACAAATTTTTTATGTAACCGATCCAGTTGACAATAAGTGTTCTATTGTTCTGAAAGACGTATTGTTGGGATTAGTGACGTGGTAGACGAAAAAGAATATGATCAATTTGATGAGAACCCACCTTTCTCCGTTGGCATAAGTCTA
This sequence comes from Allium sativum, assembly GCA_030737875.1. NCBI lineage: Eukaryota > Viridiplantae > Streptophyta > Magnoliopsida > Asparagales > Amaryllidaceae > Allium > Allium sativum. The sequence continues at coordinate 145,843,843 of CM060922.1, read as the reverse complement.
CAAGAAGAGGAAGTTGAGTTAAATGCAAATTATATACGTTCTGACCATAACGAAGGAGTTTGGCTAGCGGGATATTTTTTTTCTTCTATGTTTCATGCTTTTTGTTTTCATTTGAAAGCGTAGATATGACATTTGACATTTTCTACAATACTTTTTAAAGAATAACTAGTAGAAGTTGAGTTAAATATGTAGCTTAAAGAAAAATTTGTTGCTGTCAAATTGGCGTGCTTCTTGTTTGTTTATTTCTTGGGCACATAGTATGACAATAGAGTGCACATTCTTTTTATCTGACGTCTCATAAAATAAAATTGCATATGATAGTAAATGTTAGTATGTTTGTGTCTTATTTGTTACATGATGTTTCATTACTAAATAATTAATAATTTTGTGCTTGCAGAGATAGAGATACGGATCCGTGATCTCAACCATCCATCGGCAATTTTAAAGGTAACCATCTAATGGTGGTTTAATTCCTTGATTTATACTGCAAAGTAGTTCCATTAGCATAACTCATGTCATACTGGAGTTAAAAAATGTACTGGGGTAAAAACCCACTTGGTTAGCCATTTGTTTTCATTGATTCTGACCTATTTTTATGTCACTACACTTATAAACATGGTACTTTGAATAATTAATCGAGAATCCACACATTGGTAATTCTGACATGGCTATACACCGAATTATTTTCAAGTTATTTTTTTTCTCTCTTGAGCCTTCATGATAAAATAACAATAAGTTACCTTTACAAATAAATATACTTTATCAGTTTGGGACAACCATATTTTTCCAATTCAGCTCAAGTAATGTGGTTTTATCAGCATGACATTTAAATCCATATTATACTGCCCAGTCTACTTGGCACCTAGCATAAGAAAAAAGACATCCCTTCATTTTAGTTTGTTCAATGATACTGTGTGAATTCATACAGTTCTCCAAATCAAATTTCTTGTAGCAGTTCCAATTCATGTGGTCTAGTTGTGTTTCCACTTCATCATGGAAAACCATACTGAAAGGAATAGCTTGGCTGTTAATTTTGTGGGATTGTAGCATGTCTAGCTCAGTCAGGGTGCTAAAACGTGAAACCCTTGTACTGCAGGTTTTCATTTCGAATGCGAATTAGAACAAAAAAACAATATATACAACTTTGTTTGTGTAAAAATATTGGATTATTCAAACATTTTCCATTCATTGTCTAACTCATACAAATAAATTCTGAATTTGATGTTTAACAGATTCTTTTTTGTCCGAATTTCTTATTGGATATTCTGCCATATTAGCAATCCGTGTAGAAAGAACTATAACCCTTCGAATGCGTGTGTTTTACCTTATTCGTAATAATCTGAAATGGAAATTTCTTATGGCCTAGGGCCCGATTTGCACGGGGATGACACTGGCTATTTGTATTGGTATAGCCAAAACATACAATGCATACAAAACATAAAACTACTTTATTTTTTATTTTATTGTGCTTTGAAAAACAACAAAAAGAACGTTACATGTAGCAGTTCATTCTTCCGCTACTACCACCGTCCTTTGCATCTTCCTCCAGTACTACTGTCATCTGTTTGCGATCTTTCAAACATAATACGCAAGATACACAATACACAAGATACCAACACACAAGTAGTTTGAAATTGCAATATTTTCTTGATTATTATTAAAAACATAATACACAAGATACCAGCACACAAGTATGCGATCTCTCAAACAGCTGAGCTCAACGACGACTTAATAACCGCTGATGGAATACTATTTTTTTTAAGTCTCTCACGAGTCGGTACTGTAGGAAAAATTGCAATTGGAATAGAGAAACATTTTTTATGAATTTTTTCCTTTTGGTCTTGTTTTGAAAACTTATTACAAAAGTAGCTCTCTTTATAATTTATTATATTTATAGCTCCGACTTGATCGATTCATCATTAAGTTGATCAAAACACAATATTGCAATTTCAAACTGCTTCATTACACGTGAGCAATGCCATTTACTTTTATCCGGTATGCATATTTGCTTTTTTTGCCATTTACTAGTGTTCTCTCTCACCCCTCTCACGTTCATTGTATCTTCTAGAAGGCATACTGTATGCACATAACATGTTATGGTTCTACTACAGAGATAAAACTAAAAAAAGAAGGTAGTTTATAATTGAGAAGAAACTCCACAGTTCTACACGTAAAGCTGCCCCTTTGATATCGTGGTGGAAGTCATGGATGTTCTTTTTGCTAACCAAATCTATGGAATGCAACTGTTGGTTCCTTTTTAGGATGAAAATACATAGGATAACAAATGTTTAACCATTATTCATTTTTGTATGCCACTTCCCAACAGTAGTCACAAATGTACGGTCAACTTTATATGCTTTCCTATTTGGCCAGGCACTCTTTGTAATTTACCTTCAGATTCATCCTCTTTCTCCATTCAACGTTTTAAGTCATGCTGCTATAGTTATGTTCTATAATAGTTTTTCCTTTTCTTTTTTCCATTATTCTTGTCTTTTTGCAGATATATGGTTGTTGTATTTTTCATAAGCTAATGGAAAAGAACATGATTTATTTTGAAGGAATTTTGTGTTAAATTTGGTGATACAAAATCACAAATTGTTTGGAACAAATTTGCAAAGAATGGAAAATAAATATTTTTATAATGGGAATGCATTGATTGCATTTGATGAGATGGCAGAGAAATAAATGAAGGTATTAATTTCTTCCATCTATGCTAAAGAAACGGATTGATTTACTTCCTATGTTTGCACATTTATTATTATGGTAATTTGCCTCCATTATATTATTACCGTATGTTGGTAATTTAATTGGTGGCTCACATAGATTTGCACTGGCTATATATTGAGGGGTAGACTTTAGTGTAAACCCATCTTGGCCTGGAGCCAGTGATCCCCAATGGTGTCTCTTCTTGTTAAACCTGATTGAGGTTTGGATATGTAAACTCTTATCTTGTAATCTCTTGTAATTCTCTCATGTGGAATAAAATCTCTCTCTGTTGGACTGGACGTACACTATGATGATAGTGGAACCAGTATAAATATTGTGTCTCTTTGTTTCTCTATTATAGTTATTTACCATGTTGTTGATGTAATAGAATAATTGCTATCAGATTAGATTGATGTACAATTGGCAAATCTAGATCCTGCTTATTGCGCTTCCGCATATGCTCAATTTTGCACAACAGATTGGTATCGGAGCGAGGCGATTTGTTTTAAATTGTGCATCAATTATTTCTATAATGGTTGGTAGATTCAGTGGTGATTATGCTATTACTATTTTGGGAGAAACGGAAGACTTTAATGGAGGAGATTATGTTGAGAGTGAAGAGTGTTTGAATCTAGGAACTTTGACGTGATATGGAGTTTACCGTGTTGAAGGGGCTATTGGATTTGTGAAGTTTTGATCATGTTTCTGATAGGGGTCTTCATGTTGATGATGCTCGAGGGATCCAAGATGATCAGGAAAGGAGCTCAGGTCAAGTGATAGACGGGTGTCGAGACAGAGATCATTATGGTTTAGACAGGGGTCTTCACGTTGATGATGCTTGAGGGATACAGAGTGATCGAGGAAGGAGCTCAGATCAAGTGGTAGACGGGTGTCGATGTGTATTGCAAGCACTTTTAGACCGTTGGTTTATGCGTGGTGCAGCTCATGGTGGTAGATGCGTCTTTTGCAGGCGGTGGGTGAAGCTTGTAATGGTTTTGATTAAGTGGCAGGAGAGAGATTTTTTGGCGATTAAGAGAATTATTTTTTGGACTTGGTGGTATTGAGATTACTTTGGAATCTGCCTTTTTTTTGTTATTTTGGATATTTGCAACATTTTGTTAGCGGGCGGGGACGTAGTCTGAGCTCGTTAGCAATTGTGTGATGGGGGGGTGGCTTTGCTGGAACCCATTTGGTAAATATTCATTTTTTTTGGTGTATCTTGTTGTGAGATTTTGATTGAAGGTGGAGTTCTGTTGAAGAGTTTTATGGTGAGAAGAGAATTTGACTCAAGGTGGGGGTGCTGGAGATATGTGATTTTGCATCAAGGTAGAGTGTTAAATTTGGTGAAACAAAATCACAAATTGATTGGAACAAATTTGCAAAGAATGGAAAGTAAATATTTTATAATGGGAATGCATTGATTGCATTTGATGAGATGGCAGAGAAATAAATGAAGGGATTAATTTCTTCCATCTATGCTAAAGAAATGGATTGATTTACTTCCTATGTTTGCACATTTATTGTTATGGTAATTTGCCTCCATTATATTATTACCATATGTTGGTAATTTAATTGATGACTCACATAGATTTGCACTGGCTATATATTGAGGGGTAGACTCTAGTGTACACCCATCCTGGCCTGGAGCCAGTGATCCCCAATGGTGTCTCTTCTTGTTAAACCTGATTGAGGTTTGGATATGTAAACTCTTATTTTGTAATCTCTTGTAATTCTCTCATGTGGAATAAAATCTCTCTCTGTTGGACTGGACGTACACTATGATGATAGTGGAACCAGTATAAATATTGTGTCTCTTTGTTTCTCTGTTATAGTTATTTACTATGTTGTTGATGTAATAGAATAATTGCTACCAGATTAGATTGGTGTTCAATTGGCAAATCTAGATCATGCTTATTGTTATTCAGCAAAGGCGCAATTTTGCATAACATTTTGCTACTATGGAAAAATCAATTTTTTTGGCAATCACTACCATTTTAATGGTTATGTGCTTCGATTATGATGCGAGAGAATACAGTCTTGAAACTTGTTTAGAGAAATTCAAGAGGGTTATATAGCAAAATTAAAATTACTTAGAGCAAGATTTGACAAAAACTTTATTTGGATATTGTAGCAATTTTGGTTTTAAAATTTGTAAAGAGCGCACGTTTTTAATGTTAATAAACATATCTGTCATTAATTTCACAATGCGTAGATCTGCCATTAATTTCTTACTAGTAATATATTATTTCAGTGCTTTATTTCCACAGATACAGCAATAATGGAAATGGAACCATACAGACACAATGAAGAGCAAAACGGTTCTTCTACCCAGAAGAGGAGCCACAGAGGTCCTACAATAGGAAAGAAATATTGTAGAACACAAGAGCCAAAATATATTGAGTGGAGCGATAATGGAAAACCCATTGGGGAGTGGGCAAAGTCTTACAAAGCGTATGTTGGCGACGTAGCTCGATCCAAAATCGATATCACTATTAAGAGTTGGCATGACGTTAGGCAAGGGCTTCAGGACACTATTTGGGAAGACGTTAAGGTATTATAATTTCATTTATATTTGTTTGTTCATCATAAGCTTTCCATGTGATTATTAGGTTTCCTTAATTAGTATTGACATCCACCTAACACGATGATTCAGGATAAATGAATAGAAGGCTTAAATTTATGTGTTCAGTTTTTAAACCCTGCATACTGATATATGATTAACATAAGCATAAAACCCTTGTATATGTATATAACAAGAGCATAGGAAAAACATCCACTGTTTCTATGTTATAAAGCATGTCGTGATCATTTTTACTTAACATTGATTCCTACAATTTGTTTAAATTTTGGTCGGTATATGTGGTAACTCGCATAATATATATATATATATATATATATATATATGGATATGAGGATTGGGGTGTATACTGTAAACATTTGGGAAAAACATGCCTCTGTATATATATAAAAATAAAAGCAAAGCTCATACTATAATTTAAAAAAATCTATAACCTGAAATCAAACAGGTTATAGGGCTTGATTTCTACACGAAAACTGTTTATGTATCTTTATAGCATATAACAAAAATAATTTTAGTTTATATAATTGTGTATACCCTTCGATACGCCCACTTTCCTGTAACAACTCTAAAATATGAATTTCTCGACCAATTTGAAATTGCATTTCAGGCATATGAATTTCTCGACCACACGCATGCGCACAGGCGTGCAGGCATGCATATTCAAAATTGATCTCACTCCACACCATCCTAATGTAGATTTGCAAAGAATAATATGTGACAAGTAGTTAAAAATAAAATAAGCATTTCTCAGAAGGTGTTTGCCTTCATGTCATGACTTGTCCATTTAGTTTAGTAATAACGACTTGTCCATTCGATGATTCAACACTATATTCATCGCTCATTACTTTTGGGAAAAAATTCTGCCAACTTTTGGCGAAAATAATAGTAGGTGGGGGAAGCATATTTTTGTATAAACTTGTTCATTTTTAATTACTATAGACCAAATACCATATTGGTGATAAAATGAAAAGCATTGTGCTAAAGAATATTTGGGAATGATGGAAAGATTTCAAAACTAAATTGGTTAATGGCTAGATCACAAAGACAAGATAGCTTTTAGAGGGCCATAAAGAGCCGTACGAGTTCTACGACGGAATTACACAAGATAAATGTGAAACATTCAAAAAAAAATGCAAAACCGATGAGTTTAAGGTATGACTTTTATTAATTTTACCACCTTGTTTGTACTGTTGTTGGGTAAATAAATAATAGTAGTATTGTTCTTTTGGACAAAAACGATTGTGTATAAATTCTCGAATCATCTGACCAAAGGTCTTCCTCCCTGAATTTGCTATGCAGTTTTCTGCATTTAAAACAGCTTTGAGTTGCTTATTTGAAGCCCTTTTTTGTGTCTTTAGCTTTAAGGTTTATTAAAATTTGTTTTGAAAGTGGTCTCACGTGTTTCTGAAGGTGCCAGTATTAGTTTTGAAATCTTTTTTAACATAAAGGGGTAGGCAATGTAGGTGGGTTTTCCAACGAATTAAGTTTTTTTTATGTTTTAAAAAATAATGGTCAAATCTGCAATTGAAATCAGGAAAAATTTTACTTGGGTCAAAAAATCCTTCTTTTAGCTGCAAAATGTTAATGATATTTTTGATTTCACAACTTCATTGGAAGTAAATGTATCGTTGATTGCTTACACAACTAGAACTAGCAAATCGTCTGATTTTTTTTAATTATTGTTTAGTGAATAATTATATCACTTAACGCTTAACTAAGATGGTATAATTTAACTGTGATAAAATGCCTAAGAGAATTTAAAAATAAAAGCACATGTAAATGCTGAAAAATAAAGGATACAAAATTTACTGCAGTTCGAATGTTAAAGAATCTTAAGACCATACGTCAAATCATTCTCTCTTTTTATATTATTTGTGAGTACAAGCATTGAATTTAATGAAAAATTGTTAATAACCTTTAAGCATAAAAATAATAATTTGATCTGGGCAGGATAATTTGGTTTGTGGTAGTAGAACATGAGATTTGTACGATGTATCTGACATACGTGTGTTGTTCATAAATGATGTAGCTCAGGATCTCTTTACCTTTATACTGGCCAGTCCCCACACATCAAAGGCTTCATATGCCTCAAGCTTCTGTCGCACAATCTGTGATGCATGCTACCTCCTATTCTTTTGGGTTTTCTCTATTTGTACCCTCTTTTTGGCAAGGGAAAATGAGTGTAACGAGATTTATATAAATATTTTAACTTTAAAAAAAATGTGCAAACCATTTACCAGTAAAAACTATGTATTTTAACTGTTGAAATGAAAAATGCAGTAAAAAATGGTTTACACATTAACAGTAAAACTGTGTATTTTAACGCCTACAATGATAGTGTAAACCATTAACAGTAAACCAGTTTTGACTATAATGATATATTTATGTTGTTAAAATACCCACTTGATGCTAATGGTTTACATTATCCTCAAATAAAAATACACAGTTTTTGTTATCCAGAGAAACCCTAATTCGAAATTAGGTTAACAGAAAAGGTTACTGTTTTGTATCCCGATTGCAAGTTTGATTGTCAAATCCAAGTCCAGCACTGTGCTGTTCCCTTTAAACAAATTTGCTCCTCCTACGACGCATTGGGTTAAGATGAGCAATTGTTTCCTAAGGTGAAACAGAATCTAGTTCGCAAGGCTGCGCTGGCGATGCGAACGGCGACGAACTCAAGAGAAGATTTTAAGAACAATTACGTGGGAGAAGGAAGAAGATTGTCAGAGATTTTGATTTTCGGTGAAGAAAACGGTTCCGATTCAATCTATTTATATATTTTGCGGATGACGATTTGGTTCAAACGGAAGCTTCGTTTGGAAAGGTAACGACCCATTTCTAAACGTTGCAACCCGTTTGAATTCGTATCCGCTCGCAAGAAGATGACCGTTAAGCCCAGCAAAAATATGATTTCGGCCCGTTAATCACAATGCACATTGCAAAGTGCTAAGTGCCTACAAGACGCCTCAAACGCCCATTCGCACACGCGTACGAGAGCGGGCGCGGGCGCGGGCACGAGCACGGGCTCGGGCTCGGGTTCGGGTACGGGTGCGGGTGCGGGGTAGTGCGGTGCACCACCCCTTATGGTCCCCATTGTTAGTCCATAGCACTCTCTCTAAGGAATTTACAATGGTCTCTATACTTATGTATATAAGCCATTATAATTACTTATACCCTACAATGTGGGACTATTCCTACATTGTGGGATACTCTACCCTACGCTTTCATTATTCATTTATTCCAACAATCCCCCACATGAATGAATAATTTGTTAATTTGTTCTTAAATTAGTGAAATTATGTTGTATCGGTTAAAGTAGCATAATGGCCTTGAACTTTCCTAGTGTTTATCTATTTGACCTACTAGCGAATCAGTAGACTTATGAATGTCCTTGAACTGTAAGTCTTTCGTATAGGTCAAGATAATAGATAACACACAACATGATTTCTAAACTTCCTTGGTTCTCTGTTTGTGTTCGTTTTTGCCATGAACACCTGCTTGGTCTCATGAGTGTTTAAAGAATTTGACCTTACAATTCTTTTTGAAGCGGCGCCTTCACACTCACGTAGGTGATTCTATAAAGAGTATCCTGTAATACTCCACTTGGGTCTTTTATAACACCACAGTATATACATCATTAAAAGCTAAACTTATCCTATTCTCCGACGGGTTGTGCACTGACTTATCATAGGAATGGTTTGTATTTTAACAGTGCCATAATGTTTATCTATAAACTTAGTTGTCCTTTTAACCTAGATCTTGGGATCTCCAGTCAACTAGGTGGGGTTTCCATTTTAGAAAACTTTTAATTTATAGGTCTTAAACCCATTCCCATCGATAAGGTTTGAACTTTCTCTCTTGGAAAGCCTTTGGTAAGTGGATCTGCTATGTTATCCTTTGACCTTACATAGTCTATAGTGATAACTCCATTAGAGAGAAGTTGTCTTATGGTTTTATGTCTACGATGAATATGTCGAGACTTACCATTATACAATGTACTATTTGCCCTTCCTATAGCAGATTGACTGTCACAATGTATGCATATTGGAGGTACAGGTTTTTCCCAATTTGGAATATCTTCCAGAAAACCCCTAAGCCAATCTGCTTCTTCTGCGGCTTTGTTTAGAGCAATGAACTCTAATTCCATTTTCGACCTTGCTATGCAAGTCTATTTGGATGATTTCCATGAGATTGCTCCATTTCCTAATGTAAACACATATCCACTTGTGGATTTTGTGTCATTTGAGCTAGTTATCCAATTTGCGTCGATGTAACCTTCCACTACTGAAGGATAATTTGCATAATGCAGACCAAAGTTCTGTGTATATTTTAGATATCCAAGAACTCTTATTATTGCTTTCCAGTGATGTTTACCAGGATTGCTGGTAAATCTACTAAGCTTACTTACAGCATATGCGATATCTGGTCTTGTGCAATTCATTATATACATGGTACTTCCTAATATGCGAGAATATTCAAGCTGATATATACTGTCACCAGTGTTCTTAACCCAATTTTGGTTCATATCTACTGGCGATTTTGCTATAGTTATATTGTATTGCTTGAATTTTTCAAGTATCTTGGCTATGTAATGTGATTGGGATAATACATATCCCTTTGGTGTTCTTACAATTTTGACACCCAATATTACATCGGCTAGTCCTAGGTCTTTTATATCAAATCTAGAGGACAACATATCTTTTTTTGATGTTATTATGGCCTTATTATTGCCTAGGATTAATAACTCATCAACATAGAGACATACAATGACATATCCAATATGTGTGTATTTTACATAGACACATTTATCTGATTCATTTATACTGAATCCATTTGATAACATAGTTTGATCAAATTTCTCGTGCCATTGTTTTGGTGCTTGTTTAAGACCATAAAGTGACTTCACCAACTTACACACTTTGTTTTCATTTCCTGGGCTTACAAACCCTTCAGGTTGCAACATGTATATTTCTTCTTCTAACTCACCATTCAAAAATGTCGTCTTTACATCCATTTGATGTATTTCCAAATTTAGTATAGACGCAATTGCAATAAGCATCCTAACGGATGTTATTCTAGTTACTGGTGAGTAAGTATCAAAATAAACCAAATCTTCTTTCTGTCTGAATCCTTTGACTAGTATATGAGCTTTATACTTATCTATTGAGCCGTCAGCCTTGAGTTTTTTCTTAAATATCCATTTATACCCTATTGGTTTTGATCCTTTAGGTAGATCCACTAGTTCCATGTATGGTTTTGTAAAATAGATTCTATTTCACTGTTGACAGCCTCCTTCCAGTATGGAGCCTCAGGAGATGACATTGCTTGTTGGTAAGTAAGAGGTTCATTTTCTATCATATATGCATATAAATCGGGTCCAAAGGTTTTCGAAGTCCTTTGTCATTTGCTCCTTCTGGGTTCCTCTACCTCAGTTTCAACATTTCTCTTATTCGAGTTTTGATTAACATTATCCTCAGGAGTATCTATTGATCTCCTTTGAATAGTTGTTTCAATAGAGGATTTTAGAGGATAGATGTGTTCGAAGAATCTAGCATTTCGAGATTCGATAATGGTGTTCTCATGTATGTCATCGATTTTAGATTTGTATACCAAAAGTCGATAAGCAGCACTATTATGAGCATATCCTATAAATATGCAATCTATAGTCTTTGGTCCAATTTTGACCTTCTTTGGTTTTGGTATTTCTACTTTGGCAAGACACCCCCACACTCTCAAGTATTTGTAGGATGGCGGTCTGCCTTTCCACAATTCATGTGGTGATTTAGAAGTCTTCTTTCGAGGAAATTTATTAAGAATATGATTAGCAAAAAGTACAGCTTCTCCCCAGAAGTTATCTGGTAATCCAGAACTAATGAGTAGAGCATTCATCATTTCTTTTAGTGTACGGTTTTTACGTTCTGCTATCCCGTTTGATTGAGGGGAATATGGTGTCGTTGTTTGATGTATAATACCATGTTCGGCGCAGAACTCCTCAAAAGGAAATTCATACTCTCCTCTCTATCACTTCTTAGTGATTTTATCCTTTTATTAAGTTGATTTCCAACTTCTGCTTTGTATTGTTTAAATACGTCGAATGCCTCGTCCTTGCTTCTAAGGAGATATACATAACAATATCTCGTACAGTCGTCAATAATGGTAATGAAATACCATTTTCCTCCTCTAGTTTGACACATTTTTAAATCGCACACATCTGTGTGAATTAAGACTAGAGGTTCCGTATTCCTTTCAACTTTATGAAAGGAAGTTCTAGTTAGTTTTGATTCGGCACATGTTTCACATTTGTAATTTGAGTCTATGGCAAACTTAGGTATAAATTCTAAGTTTATCATTTTTCATAAAGTATCAAAGTTAACATGTCCTAATCTATTATGCCATATATTAAATGACTCAGCGATATAAATAGAAGGTTCCACTTTATTCATATCTTTTGGTACAATAGTCATTACATTCATTTTGAACAGACCATCACTCACAATAGTCATTATCAGAAACAAATACCAACTTGAATCCATTCTTGCTCAGTAGTGATCGCGAGACCAAGTTCTTCCGAATGTCTGGAACGTGGAGCACGTCATTCAAACTGAGTTCTTTTCTAGAAGTCATTTTGAGAACCACTTTTCCCTTGCCTTCAACCTTTGACGTGGAGGAGTTTCCCATAAAGAGTTGCTCTTCTTGTGTCGCAGGCTTGTAGTTGGAGAACATCCACTTGTTAGCGCAAATATGTTTTGTGGCACCAGTATCCACAAACCATTCCTTCGTGTTTCCAACCAAGTTGCATTCGGAGATTACAACAGATAAGTTCATTTCTGAAACATCATCCGAGAGCCTATCACATTCAGTAACATTGGCTTCATCATTCTTCTTCTTTGGTCCTCGGCACTCAACTGCTTTGTGACCTTTCTTTCCGCAATTATGGTAATTTCCTTTGAACTTCTTAGCCTTTTTTGCATTTGGATTATGCTCCCTTTTTCTTTTGTTGTTCTTGTCGGACTCGACCACATTTGCTTTGGCCACCATGGTGTTTGTCGCCTTCTTTTAAGACTTTCTGTTGTCTTCCTCGATTCTGAGACGAACAACCAGATCCTCCATGGACATCTCCTTGCATTTATGTTTCAAGTAGTTTTTGAATTCCTTCCATGATGGAGGTAATATTTCTATTGCTGCAGCGACTTGGAAAGATTCACTCAGTTCATTTTTTCATCATGAATTTCATGGATAATGACTTGAAGTTCCTGAATTTGGCTGACAACTATCTTAGAGTCGACCATTTTGTAATCCAGAAATCTTCCGACTATGAATTTCTTTATGTCGGCGTCTTCAGTCTTATATTTCTTTTCCAATGCCTGTCAGAGGATCTTTGCGGTTTGAACAGTGCAATATACATTGTACAGGCTGTTGTCGAGGCCATTTAGTATATAATTCTTGCAAATGAATTCTGAACCCTTCCAGGCAGTGAGCGCTTCGACTTTTGTGGCGTCAGGCTCGAGTTCATCTACTTTGGGAGGGTCCTCTTCAAGGTACTTGGCTAGTCCTAGTGTGGTCAAGTAAAAAAGCATTTTCTGTTGCCAACGCTTGAAATCCACACCAGTGAATTTCTCTGGCCGTTCCCCATGTGAGAAAGGCACATGTTGAGGAACCAAAGTACCAGTCTGAGCGGGAGGTACAGTGGGTGGCAAGGGCTGTTTTTTTGCCGAACTGTCACTGTCTTGAGCCATCGTCTACAAGCAGTCGATTTCAATCAGTAACACGTTTATACAAAAGTAAAACAAATCTGTTTTAAGATTGTTATCCAGAGAAACCCTAATTCGAAATTGGGTTAACAGAAAAGGTTACCATTTTGTATTCCGATTGCAAGTTTGATCGTCAAATCCGAGTCCAGCATTGTGATGTTCCCTTAAAACAGATTTGCTCCCCCTACAGCGCGTTGGGTTAAGATGAGCAACTGTTTCCCAAGGTGAAACGGAATCTAGTTCACAAGGCTGCGCTGGCGATGCGAACGGCAACGAACTCAAGAGAAGATTTTAAGAACAATTACGTAGGAGAAGGAAGAAGTTGGTCAGAGATTTTGATTTTCGGTGAAGAAAACGGTTCTGACTCTGTAACACCCCACACCCGCTATGGACACTCGCTAAGGGAATGCCATAACATTGGTAGAGTATTTTAAGTGAATATAGAACAGAAAAATTACAACAAGACAGATATAAGTAATACTTGAAAATTTTAAAACATCATTTCATTGCAGCGGAAAGTAAAACCTGTTTGGTTACATCACAAAACCATAATAAGAGTCAAGTACAAAATATCCATCCTGATAAATAAAAGTACATAATCCCAATACATGAACTGATAGCCATAAAAGAAAAGGGTAAGCTGAGCTTTACATCTATGGTCCAAGCTCCAAAAGAGCAATAAAGCAGCCTGATCAAAGCCCACTTGTGCTGGGCCCACTCTGAGAACCCGAGGGTTGCGAAAAAGATAAAAACAACGGGGTCAGACATAAGTCTGAGCGAGTTCTATAACTTTAACAATACAATCATTAAAGTAATTAGGGTATGATATAACTTGGTACGGTGTGACTGGGGATAAATGACTACACTCAGTAGCCAATCAGACTTAGGAAGGACTAAGATAACAATAAAGACGCATTTACCCACCCAAGGATAATTACTACACTGCACCACACCAGTCATTACTAACTTAAAGGTTGATCCCACTAAGAGTACTTAGTAAAACTTAACGGTAGTTTCGTGTACCCCGGGCTGACTACATAGGTGCCGTCTTCCCCTATCTCCACTAGGTGTACCCACTACCCCCCCCATTCGATCGGCTCCCTAACGTAGATACCCGTGCTGGTCCCACAGTGGGGTGTATCATCCCCTAAAGTGGCAACCCGACAATGTCAACGGTGCATGGCTTATACCTACGCGATGCAACGACGTCTTACCTACCAGCCCGGGTCCACACACGCATATGAAACCCGTTGGACTTGCGTTGCCACCGCTAACCCGTTTTGGCCTCTTATAGTCTAGCCCAATATGCGTGTCCCGTCCTCGACTTGGGTCGAGCCCACAAAGATACGTTTGGGATATTGGCTGAGATGGGCCCCCATCACTTGGCTCAAGCTATCCACCTAAGCTTGGCCCCCACTAGTGAATCCCACTTAACCCTTTAACCATGTTCACTTACATGTTATAATTTTGGTTAAGTATACTAATCGTATTTTCTATTGCCACACAAGGCAACCCACTAGTTTTCCTCATGCCACCCAAGGAACCCACTTAACCCCTCATGCCCCACTACATGCTAATTTGGTTAAGTGTTTCTTAATTAATTAAGACCGTGATCTTATAAAGACCCCTCACATTAGACTGACATTTTATGGCAACTGGATATGCCGGTTGGTTCCGGGCAGTTTTACACCAAAAAAGAGTCTAACCTCGTGTCTTTACAACTATCACGTATTTAATTTATGCCTAAGACCTCTCACATTGGGCCAATCATTTGTAGCTGCTGGATTTGCTGGTTGGTTCCGGGCAGACTTCCGCTACAAAAGGGTCCAACCTCGTGTCTTAGTCGATTAATTACACCTAATTAATCCCCCCATAATTTGTATTAATTATCCCTAATTAATTACTCATTTTTAAGAATATGGGTAGACCTAACTCAATAGGTAAATTCCCAATTCCATAGTATGGGTAGACCTAACTTAATAGGTAAATTCCCAACTCCATAATATGGGTAGACCTAACTTAATAGGTAAATTCCCAATTATGTCCATTCATTTTATGTTATGCTTAATCATACCAACTTCACACAATTTTGTTAGCGTGCATATTGACCCCATCGTTCCCCACATAATTTGTTCACACAACATGACATATAAAGGGGAAGATTCATCATAATTATAATGGGTTCCACTTATCATAACATTAGCATTAACATGGGTTTAAACTTGCATATGAACTTGCATATAAACTTGCATGTGAACTTGCATAACATGTCATACATAGAGGCAACCTTGCATATGTTATGCATATCATAAAAAGAGACAAACTTGCATATGAACTTGCATCATAACTTGCATATGAACTTGCATCATAACTTGCATATGAACTTGCATAACATGTCATACATAGAGGCAAACTTGCATATGTTATGCATATCATAAAAAGAGACAATCTTGCATATAAACTTGCATCATAACTTGCATATGAACTTGCATAACATGTCATACATATAGGCAAACTTGCATATGTTGTGCATATCATAAAAAGAGACAAACTTGCATATGAACTTGCATATAAACTTGCATCATAACTTGCATATGAACTTGCATAACATGTCATACATATAGGCCAAATTGCATATGTTGTGCATATCATAAAAAGAGACAAACTTGCATATGAACTTGCATATAAACTTGCATATGAACTTGCATATCATGTCATACATATAGGCAAACTTGCATAACTAACTAATAGCATAAACTTGCAAACTAATCATCATGCACATATAGCATATGACAACCACAACTTGCATAGATCCACAATTACAACCATAGCCTCATAATATCCTATCCTAATTAGTTTAGCAATTGCTTGCTAAAGGCATAGGAACTCACAATTAACTAATTAGCACTCCAATGAGGAAGATTAAGTTGCTAGAGTGGATTAGAACTTGATTAGAGTTGATTTGAGATGCTAACTTCCTCTCAACTTTGGTGGAGGCTCCTTCTAGTTTTAATTTGACGGCATGAGGCCCTTGAATCTAATTTTAGTATGAATTAGGGTAGGTTTAGGGTGTATTTATAGATTAGGCAAGTGTTTTAGGCCATTAGATTAACCCTAAATTAGATTAGGACCATCAGATCTCGGAAGCTTCCAGAAAACAGCCCCAAAGCACAGCCAAACCCTAAAATGGTGCCCAGGTTAAACTGGCCGAGCACCCCCTGTCGACACCCAAGTCGACAGGGCTGTCGACTTGGTCCAGCCAAGTCGACTGGCCAGTCGACAGGGCTGTCGACTTGGGTAGCTAGGCGGGAATTTTCCCGCCTGCGCCCAATGGCCCCAATTTCGAAATTTGAACCTGAATTTTAAATCTGTTTTGAACTTTGAATTTTCTGAAAACTTCATTAGGCCATAACTGGGCCATACGGACTCCGATTCTCGAAAACTCGGACTCTATTTCGCGTATTTTTCCGAGACGAACGCAATGACGCAGCCCGTTTCCCCCAATTCTCACATCTGAGATTATTTACTCTGTAATTAGTGAATATTAGTATTAACTAACATTCGGGGTGTTACATTCTCCCCTCCTTAAAGGATTTCGTCCCCGAAATCTCTAAGCTAAGGAGAATGCATATCCTACCATCCAAACAACCATCTACTCAATCCATCAAACACGGGCATCCATTGTCCTTAAAAAAATTTCTAATGATGTATGAGCATATGCAAAAAGTGTGTGTATATGTTCCCTATCTAATGTATGAACATATGCAAACCATGATAGTGCCATGCATCCAATATGTACGCGAGAGAACCCTATCGACACATACTATATCTACATGAGTGCACAATCATTCACAAAAATGCATCATCCATATGATAACACAACCATTATACATCCATAAATATAGCTACCTACACACCCAATTATATGCAATATGCAATATGAAGTGATTGAGCCGATCTAGTGTCTAGAGTGTGTGTATATGCATCCACGAGCAACCACTAGCAAACACTTGCATCCACATGCATCCATCAATCATAACATGTCTCAAACACATGTTTCAACCATAGGTTTACCCTATCTAAAGGTCAAAAGTACTAACGAGAGGACATACTAAAGATAGATAAGTACTAGACAAACGATAAAGGAGAAGTTAAAAGACATACCCTCAAAAAGGAATGGGTATAGTGAACGCATCTTTGCTTCCGTCTCCCAAGTAGCGTTGCTCTCATCTTCTCCCCATTGCACTTTGACTAGTTGAACTTCTCGATTCCTCAACTTCCTAGTCTCAGACCCAAGGATGCGAGTAGGAGCTCATCGAATAGTTGCATCACGCTCTACCTCCACTTCTCTAAGCAAGCTCGGCTCTACCACCTCAGCGGTCTCATGTAGGCACTTCCTCAAATGTGACACATGGAATACATCATGTACACCACTAAGTCTGTCGGGCAACTCCACTCTATATGCCATCCGTCCAATCCTTTCCTTAATAGGAAACGGCCCAACAAATCTTGGAGCTAACTTCCCAACGGACCCAAAGCGAACTACATTCCGTAATGGAGATACTTTGACAAAGACCATGTCCCCAACCTCAAACTCCAGATCCGTCCTCCTCTTGTCCGCATAAGATTTTTGCCTATCCTGCGCTGCTTTCATCCTTCTTCGAATCAAGTCAATCTTCTCAGAAGTCTCCCTAACCATATCAGGCCCAAGCAAGATCTTATCCGTAGATTCCCACCAACATGTAGGTGATCGACAAGGCCTTCCATAAAGAGCTTCGAAAGGAGCCACACCAATACTGGACTGAAAGCTGTTATTATATGCGAACTCCACCAATGGAAGATGCTCTTCCCATGTACCTCCAAAATCTAAGATACAAAGTCTCAAAAGGTCTTCTAGAACACGATTCACCCTCTCAGTCTGGCCGTCCGTCTGAGGATGATATGCGGTGCTCAGACACAATTGAGTCCCCACTGCTTCTTGCAAACTTTTCCAGAACTCGGTAGTAAAGATAGGATCTCGATCACTCACTATGCTAGAGGGTACCCCATGCAATCGAACTATCTCTCGAAGATATACTGAAGCTAGCCATGGAGCAGTCCTCTTGCTCTTCACAGGTATGAAATGGGCGCTTTTAGTAAGTCTGTCTACCACAACCCAAATTCCCGTATTACCCTTTCTCGATCTGGGTAACCCGTCAATAAAATCCATCGAGACGCTATCCCACTTCCATTGCGGAACTTCCAACGGGTGAAGCAACCCACCTGGTTTCTTTTGCTCCGCTTTCACCTGTTGGCACACCAAGCATCGAGCGACATACTCGGCCACATCTTTCTTCATACCGGCCCAGAAGAAAACCCGCTTCATGTCTTGGTACATCTTGTCCCCACCGGGATGAATGGTCATCCTAGAACGGTGTGCATCATCAAGAATAGCCTTCCTCAAACCCTCGTCTTGCGGTACACAAAGTCTACCGTCTCTACGCAAGCACCCCCTATCGTCTAGGGTGTACCTACTCAAATGGCTGGACGACTCCCCCCTTATGAGCTTTTCTACCAACTCAACCAACTGTGGGTCGTCCCTCTGTGCTTCTCCAATCCGCCCCAAAAGAGTAGGTCTGACCTCCAAGGATGCTAGCAAACCGGGTATATAGTCAATGGAAGGTCTGAAATCAAACATCGAGATAAATTCCAAGCTCCGTTATTCCACGAACAATGGACTTAAGGACAACCTTTTTCTGCTCAAGGCGTCCGCCACCACGTTACCCTTGCCAGGGCTATACGTTATCTCGAAATCATAGGATGCTAAGAACTCCATCCACCTTTGCTGTCTCAAATTCAAATCCTTCTGAGAAAACAAGTACTTCAATGATTTGTGGTCAGTGAACAATTCGAATCTCTCACCAAGAAGATAATGGCGCCAAATCTTAAGCGCAAAAACAATAGCGGCCAACTCTAAATCATGGGTAGGGTAATTTTTCTCATGTGCCCTCAACTGCCTTCCACCATAGGCTATCACCCTTCCCTCTTGCATTAAGACTGCGCCCAGTCCTGTCCCACAAGCATCGGTATAGACAACAAATGGCTTACTTCCATCTGACAACACTAAAACTGGAGCAGTGGTTAAAGCTCTCTTTAACCGTCGGAACGCATCATCACAATCTACGTCCCATGTGAAAACAAGATTATTCTTCGTCAAGCGGGTTAATGGGGCTGATATCTTCGCGAAGTCTTTGATAAACTTCCTATAGTAACCCGCCAACCCCAAGAAACTTCTTACTTCGGTAGCATTTCTAGGAACCTTCCAATCTTGGATGGACACTACCTTCGCGGGATCCACAGCTATCCCTTCCTTGGAGACCACGTGCCCCAAGAACCGCACTTCCTTCCTCCAGAAGTGACATTTAGAGAATTTAGCCTTAAGACTATGTGCTCGAAGAGTCTCCAACACTTCCCTAAGATGTAGGGCATGCTCTTCTTCACTCTTAGAAAATACAAAGATATCATCCACAAAGACCACCACGAACTTATTAAGGAACTCCCTGAACTTCCTACTCATCAAATCAACAAAGTATGCAGGGGCGTTCTCAACCCAAATGGCATCACCAGCCACTCATAGAAACCATCTGGAGTCCTAAAGGCAGTCTTGTCTATGCTATCCTCAGCCACCCTCAACTGATGAAACCCCGTGGCTAAGTCCAACTGAGAAAATACTGAAGCGCCAACCAACTGATCGAAAAGATCATCAATCCTCGGCAATGGGTGTCTATTCTTCTTTGTGAGCTTGTTGAGTTCTCTATAGTCTACACAAAGTCTGAGGGACCCATCCGCCTTCGTAGCAAAAACTACTGGAGCCCCCCACTCTGATATACTTCGTCTTATGAACCCCTTCTCAAGCAACTCCCCCACTTGCTTATGGAGTTCCCTCCTCTCACGAGGAGCCATGTGGCGCACTGGTAAAGATACAGGTTTAGCATTATCCACCAGATATATTCGGAAGTCAATCTCCCGCTTCGGAGGTAAGCCCTTCACCTCCTCAAACACATCCGAGTATTCCCGGACCACTCTAACAGATTGCAAACTCTCGGCCGAAGCGTCAAGCGACTCAAGATAACTTAGCATAACAGATTCCATGGGATTACAAGAGATCTCGAGAGTGTTACCCAAGCGGGTCATGAGCCTAACAACTCTCCTTTCGCAATCTAGAACGGCACCATTACTGGATAACCAGTCCATGCCCAAAATCAACCCATAGCCCGTGAAGCCCAAAACAAAAGCATCACATCTAAACTCAATGCTAAGTATAGAAATCTTCAACCCCAAACATATCATGGACAAATAAGTGGAGCCCCCAATTGGGTTTGAAACAACCAAGGGATCATCTACTAGACTGGTGTCTAAGTGCAGTGACTCAACTAATGATGATGAGATAAACGAATGCGATGCGCCAGAATCAAACAATGTACGGACAGGATGATCAAATAGAAAAACCAGACTTTCAACGGAAATAGTTCTACCTCTTTCCTGAATCGGTGGAACCGCGAGAGCCTGTACTTGCCCCCTAGCATGACCCGGTGCCATAAGAGCTTGCACCTGTCCTCCTGAGGTAGATCCCGTCCTCTGCCCCTTCTTAGGGCAGTCCTTCACTAGATGCCCTGCTTCGCCACAGTGGAAGCAGCCAGTCTTCTTCTTCTTCCGATAATCTTTGCTTAGGTGGCCTGGTGTCCC
This sequence comes from Allium sativum, assembly GCA_030737875.1. Taxonomy (NCBI): domain Eukaryota; kingdom Viridiplantae; phylum Streptophyta; class Magnoliopsida; order Asparagales; family Amaryllidaceae; genus Allium; species Allium sativum. Next base: position 145,823,080 of record CM060922.1, on the reverse strand, counting down.
GCAATTGAAGCACTTCTTCTTTCCCTTGCCACCGTTGCCTTTCCCTCCCTTGCTTTGCTGTTGTTGAGGTTTCTTCTGATCTCCTTTCTTTTCGGGTGCCTTATTAGCATTGGGACCCTTCTCTTCCTCATGCATAAGTGCCATGTCTACTAGCTTCTCAAAAGTGGCCCCCATAGGGATGTGAGACATAGCCACTCCATGCATCGGTTCGTTCAAGCCTTTAACGAACCTCAAAGCTTTCTTCTCCGGAGTATTCACCATGTCCATGCCAAACCTTGCCAATTGATTAAATTTGTTGACATATTCCTTCACCGATAAGTTTCCTTGCTTTAGAGTCAAGAACCTTTCCATGTACAGATTTTCTTCCGCTCTTGAGAGAAACTTAGCCCCAAACCTTTGCCTGAAATCTGCCCAAGAGTCAACAAGGCGTTCTCCATTAGTGACCTCCCACCAGAACGAGGCCTCTCCCTTCATTAACCAAGCAGCTAACTTAACTTTCTTTCCTTCTTCCATCTCAAAGATGTCTATCAACTCTTCCGTCTCCTTAAGTCAATCCCTAACTTCCACGAAAGTTTCTGATCCTTGAAAAGATTTCCCTCCCATAGCCTTAAATTCCTTGCAAGTCTTAGCAAATGTATCCGTGCGAGGAGGAGGAGGGGGAGGAAGATTGGGTGCAACGGGTGGTGGAGTAACATTTGCTAACCCCGTAGCGGCGGCCCTAGCCTCCATCAATCTCCTATACCATACTGGTATCATCACACCCGGAATGTTAAGATCTTCAGCCATGCTGAAACGGAAAAGGAAAGATTCAAAACGGAGAATTCGAAAGATAAAGATATGGCTATTGGGGATTATGCTTTTCTTTCAAAAACTTTTTCTCTCAAAAACATGTTTTTGAAAATACTTCTTCCAAAATGTTTTAGAAAAATAGTTTTTCTAAAAAATTTATCTGTTCTGGTAACCTTCAGCTCTGATACCACGTGTAACACCCCACACCCGCTATGGACACTCGCTAAGGGAATGCCATAACATTGGTGGAGTATTTTAAGTGAATATAGAACAGAAAAATTACAACAAGACAGATATAAGTAATACTTGAAAATTTTAAAACATCATTTCATTGCAGCGGAAAGTAAAACCTGTTTGGTTACATCACAAAACCATAATAAGAGTCAAGTACAAAATATCCATCCTGATAAATAAAAGTACATAATCCCAATACATGAACTGATAGCCATAAAAGAAAAGGGTAAGCTGAGCTTTACATCTATGGTCCAAGCTCCAAAAGAGTAATAAAGCAGCCTGATCAAAGCCCACTTGTGCTGGGCCCACTCTGAGAACCTGAGGGTTAGGGAAAAGATAAAAACAACGGGGTCAGACAAAAGTCTGAGCGAGTCCTATAACTTTAACAATACAATCATTAAAGTAATTAGGGTATGATATAACTTGGTACGGTGTGACTGGGGATAAATGACTACACTCGGTAGCCAATCAGACTTAGGATGGACTAAGATAACAATAAAGACGCATTTACCCACCCAAGGATAATTACTACACCGCACCACACCAGTCATTACTAACTTAAAGGTTGATCCCACTAAGAGTACTTAGTAAAACTTAACGGTAGTTTCGTGTACCCCTAGCTGACTACATAGGTGCCGTCTGCCCCTATCTCCACTAGGTGTACCCACTACCCCCCCATTCGATCGGCTCCCTAATGTAGATACCCGTGCTGGTCCCACAGTGGGGTGTATCATCCCCTAAAGTGGCAACCCGACAATGTCAACGGTGCACGGCTTATACTTACGCGATGCAACAACGTCTTACCTACCAGCCCGGGTCCACACACGCATATGAAACCCGTTGGACTTGCGTTGCCACCGCTAACCCGTTTTGGCCTCTTATAGTCTAGCCCAATATGTGTGTCCCGTCCTCAAATTGGGTCGAGCCCACAAAGATACGTTTGGGATATTGGCTGAGATGGGCCCCCATCACTTGGCTCAAGCTATCCACCTAAGCTTGGCCCCCACTAGTGAATCCCACTTAACCCTTTAACCATGTTCACTTACATGTTATAATTTTGGTTAAGTATACTAATCGTATTTTCTATTGCCACACAAGGCAACCCACTAGTTTTCCTCATGCCACCCAAGGCACCCACTTAACCCCTCATGCCCTACTACATGCTAATTTGGTTAAGTGTTTCTTAATTAATTAAGACCGTGATCTTATAAAGACCCCTCACATTAGACTGACATTTTATGGCAACTGGATATGCCGGTTGGTTCCGGGCAGTTTTACACCACAAAAGAGTCTAACCTCGTGTCTTTACAACTATCACGTATTTAATTTATGCCTAAGACCTCTCACATTGGGCCAATCATTTGTAGCTGCTGGATTTGCCGGTTGGTTCCGGGCAGACTTCCGCTACAAAAGGGTCCAACCTCGTGTCTTAGTCGATTAATTACACCTAATTAATCCCCCCATAATTTGTATTAATTATCCCTAATTAATTACTCATTTTTAAGAATATGGGTAGACCTAACTCAATAGGTAAATTCCCAATTCCATAGTATGGGTAGACCTAACTTAATAGGTAAACTCCCAACTCCATAATATGGGTAGACCTAACTTAATAGGTAAATTCCCAATTATGTCCATTCATTTTATGTTATGCTTAATCATACCAACTTCACACAATTTTGTTAACATGCATATTGACCCCATCGTTCCCCACGTAATTCGTTTACACAACATGACATATAAAGGGGAAGATTCATCATAATTATAATGGGTTCCACTTATCATAACATTAGCATTAACATGGGTTTAAACTTGCATATGAACTTGCATATAAACTTGCATGTGAACTTTCATAACATGTCATACATAGAGGCAACCTTGCATATGTTATGCATATCATAAAAAGAGACAAACTTGCATATGAACTTGCATCATAACTTGCATATGAACTTGCATCATAACTTGCATATGAACTTGCATAACATGTCATACATAGAGGCAAACTTGCATATGTTATGCATATCATAAAAAGAGACAATCTTGCATATAAACTTGCATCATAACTTGCATATGAACTTGCATAACATGTCATACATATAGGCAAACTTGCATATGTTGTGCATATCATAAAAAGAGACAAACTTGCATATGAACTTGCATATAAACTTGCATCATAACTTGCATATGAACTTGCATAACATGTCATACATATAGGCAAACTTGCATATGTTGTGCATATCATAAAAAGAGACAAACTTGCATATGAACTTGCATATAAACTTGCATATGAACTTGCATATCATGTCATACATATAGGCAAACTTGCATAACTAACTAATAGCATAAACTTGCAAACTAATCATCATGCACATATAGCATATGACAACCACAACTTGCATAGATCCACAATTACAACCATAGCCTCATAATATCCTATCCTAATTAGTTTAGCAATTGCTTGCTAAAGGTATAGGAACTCACGATTAACTAATTAGCACTCCAATGAGGAAGATTAATTTGCTAGAGTGGATTAGAACTTGATTAGAGTTGATTTGAGATGCTAACGTCCTCTCAACTTTGGTGGAGGCTCCTTCTAGTTTTAATTTGACGGCATGAGGCCCTTGAATCTATTTTTAGTATGAATTAGGGTAGGTTTAGGGTGTATTTATAGATTAGGCAAGTGTTTTAGGCCATTAGATTAACCCTAAATTAGATTAGGACCATCAGATCTCGGAAGCTTCCAGAAAACAGCCCCAAAGCACAGCCAAACCCTAAAATGGTGCACCGGGTTAAACTGGCCGAGCACCCCCTGTCTACACCCAAGTCGATAGGGCTGTCGACTTGGTCCAGCCAAGTCGACTGGCCAGTCGACAGGGCTGTCGACTTGGGTAGCTAGGCGGGAATTTTCCCGCATGTGCCCAATGGCCCCAATTTCGAAATTTGAACCTGAATTTTAAATCTGTTTTGAACTTTGAATTTTCTGAAAACTTCATTAGGCCATAACTGGGCCATACGGACTCCGATTCTCGAAAACTCGGACTCTATTTCGCGTATTTTTCCGAGACGAACGCAATGACGCAGCCCGTTTCCCCCAATTCTCACATCTGAGATTATTTACTCTGTAATTAGTGAATATTAGTATTAACTTACATTCGGGGTGTTACATTCTCCCCTCCTTAAAGGATTTCGTCCCCGAAATCTCTAAGCTAACGAGAATGCATATCCTACCATCCAAACAACCATCTACTCAATCCATCAAACACGGGCATCCATTGTCCTTAAAACAATTTCTAATGATGTATGAGCATATGCAAAAAGTGTGTGTATATGTTCCCTATCTAATGTATGAACATATGCAAACCATGATAGTGCCATGCATCCAATATGTATGCGAGAGAACCCTATCGACACATACTATATCTACATGAGTGCACAATCATTCACAAAAATGCATCATCCATATGATAACACAACCATTATACATCCATAAATATAGCTACCTACACACCCAATTATATGCAATATGCAATATGAAGTGATTGAGCCGATCTAGTGTCTAGAGTGTGTGTATATGCATCCACGAGCAACCACTAGCAAACACTTGCATCCACATGCATCCATCAATCATAACATGTCTCAAACACATGTTTCAACCATAGGTTTACCCTATCTAAAGGTCAAAAGTACTAACGAGAGGACATACTAAAGATAGATAAGCACTAGACAAACGATAAAGGAGAAGTTAAAAGACATACCCTCAAAAAGGAATGGGTATAGTGAACGCATCTTTGCTTCCGTCTCCCAAGTAGCGTTGCTCTCATCTTCTCCCCATTGCACTTTGACTAGTTGAACCTCTCGATTCCTCAACTTCCTAGTCTCAGACCCAAGGATGCGAGTAGGAGCTCGTCGAATAGTTGCATCACGCTCTACCTCCACTTCTCTAAGCAAGCTCGGCTCTACCACCTCAGCGGTCTCATGTAGGCACTTCCTCAATTGTGACACATGGAATACATCATGTACACCACTAAGTCTGTCGGGCAACTCCACTCTATATGACATCCGTCCAATCCTTTCCTTAATAGGAAACGGCCCAACAAATCTTGGAGCTAACTTCCCAACGGACCCAAAGCGAACTACATTCCGTAATGGAGATACTTTGACAAAGACCATGTCCCCAACCTCAAACTCCAGATCCGTCCTCCTCTTGTCCGCATAAGATTTTTGCCTATCCTGCGCTGCTTTCATCCTTCTTCGAATCAAGTCAATCTTCTCAGAAGTCTCCCTAACCATATCAGGCCCAAGCAAGATCTTATCCGTAGATTCCCACCAACATGTAGGTGATCGACAAGGCCTTCCATAAAGAGCTTCGAAAGGAGCCACACCAATACTGGACTGAAAGCTGTTATTATATGCGAACTCCACCAATGGAAGATGCTCTTCCCATGTACCTCCAAAATCTAAGATACAAAGTCTCAAAAGGTCTTCTAGAACACGATTCACCCTCTCAGTCTGGCCGTCCGTCTGAGGATGATATGCGGTGCTCAGACACAATTGAGTCCCCACTGCTTCTTGCAAACTTTTCCAGAACTCGCTAGTAAAGATAGGATCTCGATCACTCACTATGCTAGAGGGTACCCCATGCAATCGAACTATCTCTCGAAGATATACTGAAGCTAGCCATGGAGCAGTCCTCTTGCTCTTCACAGGTATGAAATGGGCGCTTTTAGTAAGTCTGTCTACCACAACCCAAATTCCCGTATTACCCTTTCTCGATCTGGGTAACCCGTCAATAAAATCCATCGAGACGCTATCCCACTTCCATTGCGGAACTTCCAACGGGTGAAGCAACCCACCTGGTTTCTTTTGCTCCGCTTTCACCTGTTGGCACACCAAGCATCGAGCGACATACTCGGCCACATCTTTCTTCATACCGGCCCAGAAGAAAACCCGCTTCATGTCTTGGTACATCTTGTCCCCACCGGGATGAATGGTCATCCTAGAACGGTGTGCATCATCAAGAATAGCCTTCCTCAAACCCTCGTCTTGCGGTACACAAAGTCTACCGTCTCTACGCAAGCACCCCTATCGTCTAGGGTGTACCTACTCAAATGGCTGGACGACTCCCCCCTTATGAGCTTTTCTACCAACTCAACCAACTGTGGGTCGTCCCTCTGTGCTTCTCCAATCCGCCCCAAAAGAGTAGGTCTGACCTCCAAGGATGCTAGCAAACCGGGTATATAGTCAATGGAAGGTCTGAAATCAAACATCGAGATAAATTCCAAGCTTCGTTGTTCCACAAACAATGGACTCAAGGACAACCTTTTTCTGCTCAAGGCGTCCGCCACCACGTTACCCTTGCCAGGGGTATACGCTATCTTGAAATCATAGGATGCTAAGAACTCCATCCACCTTTGCTGTCTCAAATTCAAATCCTTCTGAGAAAACAAGTACTTCAATGATTTGTGGTCAGTGAACAATTCGAATCTCTCAACAAGAAGATAATGGCGCCAAATCTTAAGCGCAAAAACAATAGCGGCCAACTCTAAATCATGGGTAGGGTAATTTTTCTCATGTGCCCTCAACTGCCTTCCACCATTGGCTATCACCCTTCCCTCTTGCATTAAGACTGCGCCCAGTCCTGTCCCACAAGCATCGGTATAGACAACAAATGGCTTACTTCCATCTGGCAACACTAAAACTGGAGCAGTGGTTAAAGCTCTCTTTAACCGTCGGAACGCATCATCACAATCTACGTCCCATGTGAAAACAAGATTCTTCTTCGTCAAGCGGGTTAATGGGGCTGATATCTTCGCGAAGTCTTTGATAAACTTCCTATAGTAACCCGCCAACCCCAAGAAACTTCTTACTTCGGTAGCATTTCTAGGAACCTTCCAATCTTGGATGGACACTACCTTCGCGGGATCCACAGCTATCCCTTCCTTGGAGACCACGTGCCCCAAGAACCGCACTTCCTTCCTCCAGAAGTGACATTTAGAGAATTTAGCCTTAAGACTATGTGCTCGAAGAGTCTCCAACACTTCCCTAAGATGTAGGGCATGCTCTTCTTCACTCTTAGAAAATACTAAAATATCATCCACAAAGACCACCACGAACTTATTAAGGAACTCCCTGAACACCCTACTCATCAAATCAACAAAGTATGCAGGGGCGTTCTCAACCCAAATGGCATCACCAGCCACTCATAGAAACCATCTGGAGTCCTAAAGGCAGTCTTGTCTATGCTATCCTCAGCCACCCTCAACTGATGAAACCCCGTGGCTAAGTCCAACTGAGAAAATACTGAAGCGCCAACCAACTGATCGAAAAGATCATCAATCCTCGGCAATGGGTGTCTATTCTTCTTTGTGAGCTTGTTGAGTTCTCTATAGTCTACACAAAGTCTGAGGGACCCATCCGCCTTCGTAGCAAAAACTACTGGAGCACCCCACTCTGATATACTTCGTCTTATGAACCCCTTCTCAAGCAACTCCCCCACTTGCTTATGGAGTTCCCTCCTCTCACGAGGAGCCATGTGGCGCACTGGTAAAGATACAGGTATAGCATTATCCACCAGATATATTCGGAAGTCAATCTCCCGCTTCGGAGGTAAGCCCTTCACCTCCTCAAACACATCCGAGTATTCCCGGACCACTCTAACAGATTGCAAACTCTCGGCCGAAGCGTCAAGCGACTCAAAATAACTTAGCATAACAGATTCCATGGGATTACAAGAGATCTCGAGAGTGTTACCCAAGCGGGTCATGATCCTAACAACTCTCCTTTCGCAATCTAGAACGGCACCATTACTGGATAACCAGTCCATGCCCAAAATCAACCCATAGCCCGTGAAGCCCAAAACAAAAGCATCACATCTAAACTCAATGCTAAGTATAGAAATCTTCAAACCCAAACATATCATGGACAATTAAGTGGAGCCCCCAATTGGGTTTGAAACAACCAAGGGATCATCTACTAGACTGGTGTTTAAGTGCAGTGACTCAACTAATGATGATGAGATAAACGAATGCGATGCGCCAGAATCAAACAATGTACGGACAGGATGATCAAATAGAAAAACCAGACTTTCAACGGAAATAGTTCTACCTCTTTCCTGAATCGGTGGAACCGCGAGAGCCTGTACTTGCCCCCTAGCCTGACCCGGTGCCATAAGAGCTTGCACCTGTCCTCCTGAGGTAGATCCCGTCCTCTGCCCCTTCTTAGGGCAGTCCTTCACTAGATGCCCTGCTTCGCCACAGTGGAAGCAGCCAGTCTTCTTCTTCTTCCGACAATCTTTGCTTAGGTGGCCTGGTGTCCCGCAATTGAAGCACTTCTTCTTTCCCTTGCCACCGTTGCCTTTCCCTCCCTTGCTTTGCTGTTGTTGAGGTTTCTTCTGATCTCCTTTCTTTTCGGGTGCCTTATTAGCATTGGGACCCTTCTCTTCCTCATGCATAAGTGTCATGTCTACTAGCTTCTCAAAAGTGGCCCCCATAGGGATGTGAGACATAGCCACTCCATGCATCGGTTCGTTCAAGCCTTTAACGAAACTCAAAGCTTTCTTCTCCGGAGTATTCACCATGTCCATGCCAAACCTTGCCAATTGATTAAATTTGTTGACATATTCCTTCACCGATAAGTTTCCTTGCTTTAGAGTCAAGAACCTTTCCATGTACAGATTTTCTTCCGCTCTTGAGAGAAACTTAGCCCCAAACCTTTGCCTGAAATCTGCCCAAGAGTCAACAAGGCGTTCTCCATTAGTGACCTCCCACCAGAACGAGGCCTCTCCCTTCATTAACCAAGCAGCTAACTTAACTTTCTTTCCTTCTTCCATCTCAAAGATGTCTATCAACTCTTCCGTCTCCTTAAGCCAATCCCAAGCTTCCACGAAAGTTTCTGATCCTTGAAAAGATTTCCCTCCCATAGCCTTAAATTCCTTGCAAGTCTTAGCAAATGTATCCGTGCGAGGAGGAGGAGGGGGAGGAAGATTGGGTGCAACGGGTGGTGGAGTAACATTTGCTGACCCCGTAGCGGCGGCCCTAGCCTCCATCAATCTCCTATACCATACTGGTATCATCACACCCGGAATGTTAAGATCTTCAGCCATGCTGAAACGGAAAAGGAAAGATTCAAAACGGAGAATTCGAAAGATAAAGATATGGCTATTGGGGATTATGCTTTTCTTTCAAAAACTTTTTCTCTTAAAAACATGTTTTTGAAAATAATTCTTCCAAAATGTTTTAGAAAAATAGTTTTTCTAAAAAATTTATCTGTTCTGGTAACCTTCAGCTCTGATACCACGTGTAACACCCCACACCCGCTATGGACACTCGCTAAGGGAATGCCATAACATTGGTGGAGTATTTTAAGTGAATATAGAACAGAAAAATTACAACAAGACAGATATAAGTAATACTTGAAAATTTTAAAACATCATTTCATTGCAGCGGAAAGTAAAACCTGTTTGGTTACATCACAAAACCATAATAAGAGTCAAGTACAAAATATCCATCCTGATAAATAAAAGTACATAATCCCAATACATGAACTGATAGCCATAAAAGAAAAGGGTAAGCTGAGCTATACATCTATGGTCCAAGCTCCAAAAGAGTAATAAAGCAGCCTGATCAAAGCCCACTTGTGTTGGGCCCACTCTGAGAACCTGAGGGTTGGGAAAAAGATAAAAACAACGGGGTCAGACATAAGTCTGAGCGAGTCCTATAACTTTAACAATACAATCATTAAAGTAATTAGGGTATGATATAACTTGGTATGGTGTGACTGGGGATAAATGACTACACTCAGTAGCCAATCAGACTTAGGATGGACTAAGATAACAATAAAGACGCATTTACCCACCCAAGGATAATTACTACACTGCACCACACCAGTCATTACTAACTTAAAGGTTGATCCCACTAAGAGTACTTAGTAAAACTTAACGGTAGTTTCGTGTACCCCTAGCTGACTACATAGGTGCCGTCTGCCCCTATCTCCACTAGGTGTACCCACTACCCCCCCATTCGATCGGCTCCCTAACGTAGATACCCGTGCTGGTCCCACAGTGGGGTGTATCATCCCCTAAAGTGGCAACCCGACAATGTCAACGGTGCACGGCTTATACCTACGCGATGCAACAACGTCTTACCTACCAGCCCGGGTCCACACACGCATATGAAACCCGTTGGACTTGCGTTGCCACCGCTAACCCGTTTTGGCCTTTTATAGTCTAGCCCAATATGCGTGTCCCGTCCTCGACTTGGGTCGAGCCCACAAAGATACGTTTGGGATATTGGCTGAGATGGGCCCCCATCACTTGGCTCAAGCTATCCACCTAAGCTTGGCCCCCACTAGTGAATCCCACTTAACCCTTTAACCATGTTCACTTACATGTTATAATTTTGGTTAAGTATACTAATCGTATTTTCTATTGCCACACAAGGCAACCCACTAGTTTTCCTCATGCCACCCAAGGCACCCACTTAACCCCTCATGCCCCACTACATGCTAATTTGGTTAAGTGTTTCTTAATTAATTATGACCGTGATCTTATAAAGACCCCTCACATTAGACTGACATTTTATGGCAACTGGATATGCCGGTTGGTTCCGGGCAGTTTTACACCACAAAAGAGTCTAACCTCGTGTCTTTACAACTATCACATATTTAATTTATGCCTAATACCTCTCACATTGGACCAATCATTTGTAGCTGCTGGATTTGCCGGTTGGTTCCGGGCAGACTTCCGCTACAAAAGGGTCCAACCTCGTGTCTTAGTCAATTAATTACACCTAATTAATCCCCCCATAATTTGTATTAATTATCCCTAATTAATTACTCATTTTTAAGAATATGGGTAAACCTAACTCAATAGGTAAATTCCCAATTCCATAGTATGGGTAGACCTAACTTAATAGGTAAATTCCCAACTCCATAATATGGGTAGACCTAACTTAATAGGTAAATTCCCAATTATGTCCATTCATTTTATGTTATGCTTAATCATACCAACTTCACACAATTTTGTTAACATGCATATTGACCCCATCGTTCCCCACGTAATTCGTTCACACAACATGACATATAAAGGGGAAGATTCATCATAATTATAATGGGTTTCACTTATCATAACATTAGCATTAACATGGGTTTAAACTTGCATATGAACTTGCATATAAACTTGCATGTGAACTTGCATAACATGTCATACATAGAGGCAACCTTGCATATGTTATGCATATCATAAAAAGAGACAAACTTGCATATGAACTTGCATCATAACTTGCATATGAACTTGCATCATAACTTGCATATGAACTTGCATAACATGTCATACATAGAGGCAAACTTGCATATGTTATGCATATCATTAAAAGAGACAATCTTGCATATAAACTTGCATCATAACTTGCATATGAACTTGCATAACATGTCATACATATAGGCAAACTTGCATATGTTGTGCATATCATAAAAAGAGACAAACTTGCATATGAACTTGCATATAAACTTGCATCATAACTTGCATATGAACTTGCATAACATGTCATACATATAGGCAAACTTGCATATGTTGTGCATATCATAAAAAGAGACAAACTTGCATATGAACTTGCATATAAACTTGCATATGAACTTGCATATCATGTCATACATATAGGCAAACTTGCATAACTAACTAATAGCATAAACTTGCAAACTAATCATCATGCACATATAGCATATGACAACCACAACTTGCATAGATCCACAATTACAACCATAGCCTCATAATATCCTATCCTAATTAGTTTAGCAATTGCTTGCTAAAGGCATAGGAACTCACAATTAACTAATTAGCACTCCAATGAGGAAGATTAAGTTGCTAGAGTGGATTAGAACTTGATTAGAGTTGATTTGAGATGCTAACTTCCTCTCAACTTTGGTAGAGGCTCCTTCTAGTTTTAATTTGACGGCATGAGGCCCTTGAATCTATTTTTAGTATGAATTAGGGTAGGTTTAGGGTGTATTTATAGATTAGGCAAGTGTTTTAGGCCATTAGATTAACCCTAAATTAGATTAGGACCATCAGATCTCGGAAGCTTCCAGAAAACAGCCCCAAAGCACAGCCAAACCCTAAAATGGTGCACCAGGTTAAACTGGCCGAGCACCCCCTGTCGACACCCAAGTCGACAGGGCTGTCGACTTGGTCCAGCCAAGTCGACTGGCCAGTCGACAGGGCTGTCGACTTGGGTAGCTAGGCGGGAATTTTCCCGCCTGCGCCCAATGGCCCCAATTTCGAAATTTGAACCTGAATTTTAAATCTGTTTTGAACTTTGAATTTTCTGAAAACTTCATTAGGCCATAACTGGGCCATACGGACTCCGATTCTCGAAAACTCGGACTCTATTTCGCGTATTTTTCCGAGACGAACGCAATGACGCAGCCCGTTTCCCCCAATTCTCACATCTGAGATTATTTACTCTGTAATTAGTGAATATTAGTATTAAATAACATTCGGGGTGTTACAGACTCAATCTATTTATATATTTTGCGGGTGACGATTTGGTTCAAACGGACGCTTCGTTTGGAAAGGTAGCGACCCGTTTCTAAACGTTGCAACCCGTTTGAATTCGTATCCGGTCGCAAAAAGATGACCGTTAAGCCCAGAAAAAAATATGATTTCGGCCCGTTAATCACAATGCACAATGCACAATGCACATTGCAAAGTGCTAAGTTCCTACAAGACGCCTCAAACGCCCATTCGCACACGCGTACGGGAGCGGGCGCGGGCACGTGCACGAGCATAGGCTCGGGTTCGGGTTCGGGTATGGGTGCGGGTGCGGGGTGGTGCGGTGCACCACCCCTTATGGTCCCTATTGTTGGTCTATAGCACTCTCTCTAAGGAATTTATAATGGTCTCTATACTTATGTATATAAGCCATTATAATTACTTATACCCTACAATGTGGGACTATTCCTACATTGTGAGAAACTCTACCCTACACCTTCATTATTCATTTGTTCCAATAGTTTTTACTATTAATGGTAAACCATACACAATTTTTACTGTTAATGGTTTACACTATCACAATTTTAACCATGTAAATGTAAATACACATGTAAATATACCATGTAAATATACATAGTTTTGACCATGTATTTTGACCATGCATGGAGGATTTTGATTTACCCTTTTTATTTTAAGATTATTAGATGAATCTATGTTAGTTCAACCTTAATGTTCATAATTGTGTATGTATTTATGCTATTAAACAACGAAAAAGTGAGAAAGCTAGACAGAGTCAGATGTGCATCCTCACTATTTAGGGCAAGCTGGATATGCCCAAAAAAAAACCTAAATGGATATCCGAAGGCTATAATTCCTCGATGACATTGCCAAGTGGTTATGTCTTGGATCGAAGTATTAGTTGGGTTTTGGCAAGATCGAAAAAGGGAGTTGATGGAAATTATACAATCCCAAATGAGAAAACTAGGAAAGTTGCGGAAAAAGCGGTATGATTAGTTTTCATCCATTCATTGTATCTCTTTACATTAATGTCTTGCAATACATAACAATACATTATTATGTAATTATGCTTTTTTTATAGAATGATTTGAGAGAAAAAGCCGTAGAAGGAGCTTGGATTCCAAATAGACACGGCGATGTGCTAAATCGTTCTCTTGAAAAAAGAGAACATCCAAGCCGAGTTAGAGGAATTGGTGGATTGATCGGTATCAAAGACGTATTTGGGGAGGCACAAAGAACTAAAGGTCCAAATGGCGTAATATCGATAGATGACCTACATGTTATCACTCAGGATTTAGAAGCTAAAATGAATCAAAAATTTGAATCTATGGTGAATATAATGGTTGAGCAAAAGGTTACTACTATTTTGAACATAATGGGTATTAAGGTGCCAAATGATATTGGGGGAGGCAGCATACCATCAGTTGGTACTCGTAGTAGTTGTCAAACGATACACGTGGACAAATTACAATCTACAACCAAAACTCAAGATACAGATCCTTCTGTAGAATTGCAAGTATTTCAAATATCGAAGTCAAAATATCAAATTAAATATTTTTCATTTCATCGTGACTATATTCTTATTATCCATTAATAATGGTCCTCCGTTGAGTTTTTTTTGTAGCTTGTTTCCGTTTCTAACTTATGAGAAAGCATTCATTATTTCTCAAAAAAATCCCACTTCATCAGAAGTTTTTGTTTCCTTTTAATGTTAGCATTAAAATAGATATACATACTGGAGTCGTTACGTGCCATGTACACGAATATCAAATTCTTGCTTTCTATTTTTGTAAGAAAGCTGCATTAGTTGTTCAGATTTGTTGTTATGTCCTATTTATGCTTTAATGTTGAATTACGTCGCTAAGAAAAAAAAATCTTGAATAATACAAATAAAAAGTTCAAAGTACCTTCATCTTCAACACACATCAATTAAAAACTTCATTGCTAAATTAGACTTTTAGCGCCTTTTAATTTGTTTTAGACTAAACACCATTGCCATGTGGTACATATCAGCACATGATCAGTAATCAGAATTCAGCTAGTTACTTAACTAATTTACCAATAATGCAAGTAATTAATCGATCAAGATATCAAACAAGTAATTAATCAAACAAGACATCAGTTAACATAGTTTCAGATTTGCACAAAGCCTTAGTCTAGATAAAAAAAGAACAGTAAACAAACATAGTAAAAAAACAGTGAAACTATTTTAAGTTTTCAATAAACAGTTGTTTCAGATTTGTTAAATCCTAATTTTAAATGATATACAAAGCTAAAGATACACAAGGGTATTTTTGAAAGTTTGCGCTTTCAAAACAACCGTTACTCGAGAGAAAATTATTCACACGAATATTTAATTATAGTTTTACGTTGAAATAATGTGTAATTAGCTTGAATTTACAAAATCTAATTTATTTGTTTATTTTTATTTGTTTTTTCATCAATAAAGAATGATGATGCAAAAAATGTCTGTTTATTTGATTTTAATTTTAAGTGACAAGGTTTTCAAAATGGGATTTAAATCGTAAAGTTTATATTTTGAATTGAAACGGGTTTTAAATCGTAAGTTCTAGATTCAAAATATCATTAATTAAGGGTTTCATATGCTCTTTGAATTTGATTTGGATGTTTGAACTTCTACAATTAAACTTAAAACTCAAATTTTTCCTCTAAATTCATTTTTATTTTGTTGAGTTGAACACTTGAAAGTAGGCCTGAATCGTTATGCCTCAGTTCAAACATTTACTTCTGTAAATATATATCATTTTATGCATCTAATATGTGAATGAAAAATATTTGTTTTGTTATTGTCATCCTTAGGAACCAACAAAAGTCGTCTAGCTGTGAATCTCAACTTCAAAATTATCGTAGTGGGTCGTGGTAGGTTACATCCTGCTTCAAGATCCGGCGATCGATGCCACAATCAACAACTCTTGGTTGATCATGTTAAGGTTGGGATTGATGCGGTGGAGCCTATTCATGCAGGAGTCTCACTTCCAGTTCCAACTCAATATCACAACACAATAGGAGAAGCGGTTGGTTGTTTTGCTCAGTGGCCTAAATATCTTGTGCTTTTAGGAGAAAACGATGCGGTAAAATCTCTTGTGCATGTGCATTATTATGCTTATCTAATATATCATTATTGGTTTTATTTTGTACACAATCATGCTAATCATATAAGTGAAGCTTTAGCAGAACAATTAATAACAGACCGTACTACTATTAGGGACCACGAATATTATAACTAGGATGTCTTTTACTATATAAACTCCTTTTCATTATCAAACTGATTTTTTGTTGGCAAATTTCTTCGCCATTATACAAGTTCTTGATTCGCAGGAAATGGTAGAAAAGGCAACATTTGAGAATGTAAATCAATTATCTTTATGTGCAGGTTACACCTATAACACCTATAGCGAGCACAAACAAAGTGAAACAATATGGTGCCACGACCATTAATAAGAACGAAATGGTCACGAATACAATGTACAATCAATTTGTGAAGCATAAGGCAATCGTGGGAGATGATATCCTGAAAATTTTGATGGATGAGTGTAATCATTTCCACGACTTGATAGTTCAAATGCCAACGGTGATGGTGTTATCATAGCAATTCACGTGAATAAGGATTTATTTACATCTGACGAGGACTTTAAAATTCATATAAAGACAGATGACATTATCCAATTTCTTAGTATGGCATGGCTGAATGCATCATGGTTACAGATTTGCATCGTGTGAGTATTTACATTTTTTTCTGAACGAATAAGAATAATGTTGATTACATGTTTTAATAATGTGTAGATGGTTAAGTCATATATGCAATAATCTCTAAGTGAAGAACATTGGGTTTATGTGTCCTCAGAAGCTTTCCCAAGTACGGAAATATCCAGATGCGACAAATAGATATATCTCAAACTCTTGGCATGTATCACAGTCTAAGTGCTTATTCTTAGCTCCATACTACGAAGGGTATGAATATTAGACTTTTAGTGCATATTTACCAGTTTGTTGTTGATTTTATTTATTATAAACTTATATTGTAGGAAGCATTGCATGTTGCTTGTTTTCCATATCCAAAAAAACGAGGTTTATGTTTTTGATCCCCAGGACGAAATCAAACTCAATCTAGAGATCAAGCCACAAATAAATGTGTATGTTTTATTTGTTTGCCTTTTGTTACATTATTTGTGTAGAGGTCACATGCACGTAGCATGACCATTCTTTATATTAAGATTATGGGTTCATTTGTTGCATTTTCAGGTCCTTCAAAACTTACAAAGCGTTAGGTGGCAAGTCATATCGAGGAACTAACTTGAAATGGAAAATCGTTAAGGTGAATTGTTATGCGACAAATTTTTTTTTGTATGTTGTTTGGAATATAAAACCATTATAACTTGACTTATTTTTTGAAATATTGCTAGTGTTCCAAACAATTTGGACCAACAGATTGTGTGTATTATGTGATGAGGTATATGTATGATATAATAAAAAAAACCACCATCAAAGTATTGATTTTCATGAGGTACCGCTTTCTTAGTTTTATTTTTTCCTTTTATATTCAATATAAATAATTGTATGATTAATTATTTTGAAAAAATCTCTTCATTATAGGACTTTTTACAAGCTGTTTCGTATGGTCAAAATGAGATGGACGAGATCCGAGATAATATAGCTACTTATATCATGCATAACTGGAGGTAGTCGTCGTATATGCTACAATATTGTGAGTTTATTCACGTCACTTTTAGTTGCATCATATTAATATGAAAGTATGGGTTTCTAGAGTTAATATATGTTCAATTTGTTTTCATTTATCAAACCATGTGTTTAGTTTAATTGCATCATATATGTTCAATTTTTTTTGATCTAGGACTAGTTTAATGCCCGACCATTCAGGAATTTGGTATACAATAATTTTTGACTTAATGAAATTGATTTGTTTAGATATTTTTCTGTTTTAACTATAAAATAGAAAATCTGGCATTATTCTAATCTTGCATTTACATTATAATGATAATGAGCTAAATTTTTTCAAATCATAACAAAAGTTTTGTGATTTGATGACGCTGTAAAATATATATGATATATTTTATATGAGTTTATTGCATATGTACGTTTGACATGTATGCAGCGACGAAACCAGGAATTATTTTTATGTTGGGAAAACTTATATAAATAATCAAATATAAGCGACGAAACTGAAGCTCCGGAAAAGCTTATGTTTTGAAATAGAATTCGCTACATTTTGCAAGAACTGTCTACTTTATCATACTGTTCAGATTCTTATATTCTTATGTTTTGAAAAGCTTATGTTTTAACTATTTTTCTGTTTTTGTTTCTAATAGTTGTCCAAAATATGTAATTTAAAATAGACAAGGGAAAGAGGTGCGTGTGAATAAATATTATTAATAACAGTAAACAAAAATAAAAAGTTAAAAATAAATATTAATAAAACATACCCTGTGCCAGCAAAGAAGGGAATCATTGTTTCCCATCCGACTATGGTCATGCTGTATAAGAGAAGTTAAACAGAAAAATGGTTATAAAAACTGCGTACAAACTATTTTATTCTCTGTTTTCCCATTTATTTATTTTTACTTGGTTTAACAAAAATCTTGGTCCTACCCATGCTATAGACTCGTCACTACATGTATGTGCTGGACATGTTATGTAAAATGCACTTGGACATCATTGATCTGATCATATAATTATTATGATGAACGTATGATAAAATCTGATTTCAAAACTTGCAGGAAATCGAGTTCCAGTTTAATTTTGTTCATATATGTTGTAAATTCAAGAAATATAAGAATAAAATTAATTTAATCAAAAAAATTTCCGAGATGATTGGGTTAGCCTTTGTTCTCAAACGTCATTTTAATTCCATCCAAATTGAAATGATTTTGTCGAAAGCAACCAATAATTTATTCCTAAGTCTTTACTTTTTCTTGTTTTATGATTTTTTGTTACTTATGTCTCGTATGCTTTTAAAAAATGCAAAATTTGTTCTTGGAAATAGATTCAGATAATATGGTTATGATCTTCTACTGTAAAGTTAACATGAGTACCTCACTGTGAATAATAAAGTAATACTGTATGTCATAGCCTGGCTAATTAACTTTGGTAAGATCAAACTTTGCTTCCTTAGTTCTTTCCATCAAATTTAATCAGTACGGATTCTAGGATCCCCAAAAAGGCTACTAAATACCATCTACAGAATTACAAATGATAAAACTAAATAAATCGTAGAGACTGGGATTCGTGAAACTATCACAGCTAAATTAACACTAAGCAAGTGGGCCATGAATATTAAGCAAGTGATAAAAAGAGTTAATTAACACTGAAATACACAGTTGCATTGTAGTATTGCAGCATGTGAGACCGTAGTCAAACAGTTCGCAGCGGAAATAGTTATACATATCGCGTAATTCTGCACTCGCATGAAAAGGTGAATGATATAACTAACGACTTATATTTTTATATGAATTAAATTTCTTGAATTTACTACATATACTGTTATGCAAGTTAATGTATGAACTAAATTTCCTGATTACTAAAATTAAAAGTAAAACACAAAAACACAACTGAAATACTGAGTTGAAAATGAATGAAATACGTGTTTCAGTTTTAAATTTAATCAAAACTACTTAAAAGTAACTTATTCAGTATATCATCATGAGTGCTTGAGTATTTCGTGAAGTACGCTACATTTTTTTAACTGAAGCATGTGCTACGAAAGCAGCAACTTTATGATTATAATCATTTGTTATTTTCTTTTAGCCTTAGTACTTGTTATTCAAGCTGTCGTATGTTATTTGCATTAATCGGCAAAATAGTGTTGCCCCTTACTTACATTCAATGGAACCATTCTACAGCCTATGTATTAACCTATTCAACAATGGCTGCTAGTTTTACTGTCTATTTCCGAAAGTACAAATAATAATCAATAGAACTAAAGCTAAAACAAATGAAGCTGACATGATGAGGTCAATACAGTCAAAGGAAAAATGAAGCCCAACTCAATCCTATAATTAGAGACGAAGGGACGCTTGAGAAGGGACCAAATATTCTTTCCTCATTCTGTACCTTTTAAATTTTTGGTAGTACTAAATCAAGTTAGGAATAAGTTTGCTAATTATGATTTCATAATTGTATGGACTTGTACCTAAAAAATGCATACACATAGCCTCTTATGATCCATAAAGATACTTGAACTTGTCCTTCATATCATATTGACTCGAGTACTTATAAGATTTGGACGTGGACTTATTGCGTAGCCTTTCAAATTATAGCAACAAACTTGGCTCTTTAGGAGCTTGCTTTTACGAATTAGTATAAGAATTTATTAGTTAACCTCGCATAAGTTATTAAGGGTGTTAACAAAGAAATTGGTTTACATTTTTTGGTGTTAGAAGGAGGAGTTGAACCTCCTGCTTTGTTGATCTACATTGATCTCCTGCATGTTAAAATTTAGAGGACTTCTTCAACTATACCTATTTGATCTAATTCCAGCCTTAACTGCCTTGCTACTTTGACTATTAGAACAAGGTTTATCTGAACTGAAGATTAAAAGTACTTTCCAATATCAAATTACGAAGAATGTTCAGGAGCTTGAATAACAAGTACTAAGGCTAAAAGCATCATATGTAGCGTACTGTCCTATGTTATTTGCATTAATCGGCGGTTTTAAATTTATCTAGTGGCAGTTTTTTTAATGAAAAGTTACATTTAGGTACAAATTTAATAACAAAACTGAAAATAGTATTCTCAGCAGTAACTAAAAGACTATCAATACCTAATGGGATGCTTTTAACTGTTATCGATGATGTTTCCTATGTAACAGTATTTGAGCTGCATCTTCCTATGTTTGCATTTTTTTCCTATGCTCGTATCTTCCAGTTTGCAGCAGGTTGCATCTCCAGCTTAGTTCACTTCGTTTGCAAGAGGAATGTTCAATTCACTTTGTTTGCATCATGTACGCGGTTTGAGCAATAGCACAAATGTTTTTGCTATCTGTAAGGCGTACTGTAATAATGTAGTTTGCAAAATAGTAGCAGTATTGCATCAGCAACCATCCGAAAAGAGTAGCAGTATTGCATCTTTAATACTGCAGTATCGCATCTTTAATACTGCAGTATAGCATACTGCAGTATTACAGATCGCATATCTGTAATACTGCAGTATTACAGATTGCATATCTGTAATACTGCGGTTGGATTTATACTGTATTTTGTGCTCAATTCACTTTTGTTTTCTTTGTAATACTGCAGTTTATTGAAAGTTTGTTTTTGAAATTTTGCAAGTAGATATATATTGCATAGCAGGTATTCAACGAGGCGATTGGTTTGTTTTTGTAAGTCGGGATTTGGTTAGTAAGAGTGGATTATATATGTTGTATTTGGTTCTTTCTTGGAGTATGACTTAATTATATATGTTGTATTTGGTTCTTTCTTGTAGTAAGACCGAATTTTTGACACTATCTATATATGAATTATTGTTTTCTTATTAATATGTTGTTGCTATTAAATGTGTGGATTATTAACATTATCAATGAAATTATTACATTTATTCCTGTATTGTTCAATCTGTATTGTTATATACCCGGACTATCATTAATTATTTGTTTTGATATATTGATAAAATTGGTGATATATATAGGGGAGCTGGTTTTATCAAAGAGGATTTTTTGCTTCGGTTGTGGTTACAATCGAAGCAACAAGGAAGTCTATTATATGCTCCCTCCTCTTTTATACATCGGTTGTTGATGACAGAAGCAATAAATTATTTTTTGCTTCGGTTATCCATCCGAAGCTACAATCTTCCCTTTAGTGCGCCTTCTTCAGTTGCTTCTGTTGTTAAACCGAAGCAACAATGGGAAATAACCGAAGAAACAGAGTAATATTTGCTTTGGATGCTTGTCCGAAGCAACAATTTTTTGGTCTGTTGTGTCTGCTGTAGTTGTTTCAGTTGCAGAACTGAAGCAACAGGGGGTAAATAACCGAAGCAACTGAACTGTTTTGTAGTAGTGTAAGAATCCTATAAACTATTCCTGTATTTTATAATTTCTCCCCCTTTGGCATTATCAGAAAGAAATCCTAAAACTACTCCCCCTAAATCCTAGAACTATCCAAATAATTCCTATACTAAAGTAAAGTACTCCTCCTGCGTCCTAAATCTGTAATCATAAAATACTCCCCCTAAATCCTATATCTATCTATACATATTCTATTATAATATTCTATCTAACTATCCTTGATTCTATGATATCCTTATATCTCCCTCTAACTCTATGATTCTAAGCTTAAAAGATTATAAATCCCCCAATAATTATGGCTATACTAGTCTAACAGAAGAATAATAAACAAGGCAATCAAATCAATGTTTATAATCAATTCAAATAATCAATTAAAACAAGCAATTCAAGCAATTAATTCAAGCAATTTATTCAAGCAATCAATGTAAGCAATCAACCAAATCAATCAAATTAAATAATATGTATTAATTAATCCTAGAAACTATAAAACTGCCCCCTTAATCTAATACAAGGCTAAACCTCCAATTGTTAGGGGTGATCACCAACTAGTGGCCTAGCCTATACTCTAGTTCCCTTAAAGCTATAATAAGACCTTAATCTAGACTTAGAAATAACTCTGATAAGATATCTTTAAAATTATGATGAAAGTAAAGTAATTCAATCCAATCAATTAAACAATTTAAGTTTTTTTGTCATAAAACATCAACTCAAATATGAAACTAAACATTTCTTGTAACTTCTATCTATCCTAAAACCTATAAAGCTCCTATCATCTATAAATTCATAAGTATATTTATAACAAACCTATTGACCACTAATGAAATTTAACCATGTCAAGTAAGTAAATCAAGTTATTCAATTAAACAAAACAAACAAACCAAATAAGTCAATCAATTCAATCAAATTAATCAAGACAAAGTAAATACGTAATGTATCCTATATTTCTAATAAAAAACTTTTCATACTATATACTTGTTATGTGTTTAATTAATAATCCTATATATTTCTTAGATAATAATTCTGTATACTTGATATGAAGAGTTAAAAGTTAATATATAATGCAGTGTGTGAAATATGTTGATTATAATATACTATGAAATGTATGTCATATTCAAAACAATATGAAATGAAATGCAACTTATGATGTGAATGATCTTGAATTGAAATGCAATTGTAATTTAATAATGATGAATGATATGAAATAAGATGTATAATGATAGTATGCAGAATGACTTTGTGATAATATCTAATATATTCAAAGTACTAACTAACTATTATAAATTATTTGAATCAAACAAAGATAATGTTAATTTCTAGACATAGGTTAATTATATTAATGAAAGTGACTAAAAGAATAATAAAGGTAAGAGTTTAATTAAAAAATATTCATGATAAATAGTTAGATATACAGAAAAATTATGAGTTAAATAATATTGTAGGGTAAATATAGTAAAAATAGAAGATCTTTCTAAAGAGAATATAATATTTATATCATATAAAGTAAACTATCATATATTCATAAGTTTATATAAAAACTAATTTAAAAAGAACTTAAAATTTAATTTATTATGAGATATACATCAATGTTTTGATACAAATCAATTTTAAATTTAAACCTTAGAAATCAGAATATATTAAATAATCATTTATGTGTTAAAATTTTAAAAGAAATCTATAGTTCTAATAAAATTATTTTAATGAAATCTGATAATATAAAGTAAACTATAGAACTATAACTTCCTATATTTAAATTATATTTAAAACTTAAAAATCATATATATATATATATACACCAAAATATTAAGTTGAAAGATACAAGTTTCATAAATCTTAATAAACCAAGAAATCAAAATTAGTATTTAGTTTCAAATAATATATATGATAATGTAACCCAAAATTGTTATGAAATTATATGGAAAATATAAGTTAAACAATGTATGTTTAAACTATATGTAAAAAATATGTAAATTTATATTTTTAAAAAAAATTAAATTATTTCAAGCATATATCTATGTACTATAAATAATTTTATAATTTCAATATATTTTTGACATCAAGTATATGTAACATATGTAGATAAGCAAAATTGGTAATTAGTGTTTGAATAGATATTTCGTATTAAAAAGATGTCTTTTCAATTTTTTCAAAACCAAATCAAAGTGTTATGAATTTTTAATTCATAATATAAAAGATTTAATTAAATTGGTGTATCAACATATGAACCAAAATGTCTAAAATTATAAAAGGGATAAATTTCTATACCTAATTATGTGCTTAGATGTATATTCCTAAATGTAATGATAATTATGAAAATATTGTAAGGCGTACCTATTTTTGTAATCCTTCTTTTTGTTGTTCTTCCATTGTCATGAATATCTTCCAGAATTTGTTGATGAAATCTGCTTTATTGCGATGGTCTCGTTTTTCTGGTCAGGATAGTATATTCATTTGCTAAATTTGAACATCATATAAGAAAGATATCGAAGATTTAGTAGTTCAACCAACTTGGCGCCAAAATTTGAATTTGAATTTTGTATTTTGAATGAATGGACACTTCTACTATATATAAAGACCCGAAAGTCATGTCTCTTCATAACTACTTCTCCTCTCCTTCTTCCTCTCATTTTTCACTTTTAATCAGACTTTCAAGAGGCATAACTTCTTCGTTTCTTAAGGGAATTGGACAAAATTAGTGGCAAATCGAAGAGCAATTCGAAGATTACGATCTAGTTGCAGTTTGGGCATGAATTTGGATGGTATTAGGGTGCAGCAAGTCGAAACAGTAAGAGGTATGCATGAAATCCCATAACAATTTTCAGTTTTGAATCGCCAACTTCAAACTGCCATATCTCACTCAATTTTGGTCGGATTTTGATGATATACCCATCAAATCGACCGTGAGAACGAGAACTACAATATGAAAAAGGATTTGAACAAAATAGTCTAACCTATGGATGCAATTTGAAGATAACCATCGACAGTTTTGGTTTCCTTCTCTCTTTATTCACCAAAACTTCGTTTGATTATTACTTGATCAGTTCTTGACAAATTCACATGAAACCACGGGCATTATGAAGCAAATGAAGAGAAGTACAGTATAAAGATGAGTTGTAGATGAAAATCCAAAGTTTTGAATTGATCTGGTACCTATTTATTTGATGATTTACATTATATATATATATCCATCCATTTCTTCTTAATGTCTCTTCACCAATCGTCATTACTCTTCTCCTCTTTTTGATTTATTTTCAAAATTTGAACTTTCAATAGCCGCCATTTCGGAATTTGAATCACCAACAGCCACATTATTCATCTTTTCAGAATTTGAATATCAATAGTCATATAACACATCTTTTCCTACAAAACAGTATAACTTTTCAAAGAATCCAATAACTTCTCAAATAATTCAAATGTCTTCTCAAATATTCAAATGACTTTTCAAATAATCAAATGACTTTTTAAACTAACTAATCTACAATTTCAAACAATAATATCATGATCGTTTTGTAATGAGACGACCCGAAATCCCGTTCAGACGGAAACCGGGTTATCTTTGGAATATAACACAGAAACCGATAATAGCAGAACATAATTAAATAAATACACCAGATAATGAACAATAGAATATACTGGATAAAAGTAATCATCAGAGTTACATAGTATACAGGATCTTACTTAGAACAAATACAGTTCAGCTATACATAAATGTCTACAGCGGAAATAAACAAAATATGTACAATAGGAGCTGAACAGCATAAAAAGAAATAAATGATAGAATCCATCTTCAGCTCCAGCTATCCAGAAAAAGAACCAGCTAAACCTGAATACAAGGTTGCCGTGTAGAAAAAGGGGCACCCGAGTTTGAGAGTGAAACAAACTACGAGTCAGTCATGGGACTGGTATGAGAAATCCAGTCAACACATATATATATTTTGGCTAATCACAGGACCACGCCACTTTCGTGGAACGGGTTTACTCCATTGGATTGCCAGTGCTTTAAAACAAATCTTTCTTTTAAACATCGCTATGCTTTTTATAAAAATGAAGCCGTTATAAGACTCAGTTCCCATCACACAATGCAACGCAAACCGGAGGATAGAGTTTTTACCTTATAACAGCCAAAATATGATTGATACGAATAAAACAAAGGCATTTGATATTATTGCTAGTGTTTACATGTTTTGAAAACAATTTCAAATCATAACTATCAATCATAGACGGCATTAATGCCCCATACCACTATGTCGCCATATATATAGGTATACAATCAAAACCGCACAGTCACGTATTTGAAAATTGGATTTCCGTCATGAACCAAGGCAAAAGATAGTCCTTACCGAATTCGAGACAATCTAGCCCATGTCTCAGGCCCAGACTCAGGTGGGCCCTTGGATCGTCAGGGCCGGTCCACCGATGTGGATTATTATGCCTGAACACTACGTTTCTCCGCCCTTTGGGGCGTAAACGAGCCAACGAATGACTCCTTCGGACCCGGATCGTCCGATCAAACCGAGGCGCCGCGCAACAGTAACAACCACATAGGTGAAAAGTATATAAATGTCAGGGCTGGTAGGTCACTGACACCACCCTAGCTAGAAAGAAACGCATGCCCTCCCTGAGGTCCTTCTCCTGTTTTAGGTTCATACCGGGGTGTGAGGCTCGCGAATTCACGTTATACACAAAGCTACGCCACACAGGCGGTGCTTTGATCATCACCATAAGACTTTGCTTTTCAACAGAAGCCCTGATCACTGCATCTTAGCATGCCACACCGGCACTTCATGCCATGCGACTGATGTCCATCGATATACAACCTCTGAGCTCGTGCGTCTCAGAGAAGGGCATTAAGCGAAAGAATAAATTCTCCGCCGCCAAACAGATGTATATTTAATAGAGATCAATCAACACAGAATAAAATCCAATGTCAGACACACAGTCCATTTACAAGTCCGTTCTGGGTCTGAACGAAACCGGAGGCACTAAATACCTCGCAAACCCATCGATCACCACGTACGTCTGAACGATCACCACTCATTATCCATATTTCGGGATGCCTCCCAATCAGGACCTCGGTTACCATCCAAATGAGGTGAAGATCTCCGGTCTTCGACCACCGTCTTTATCTTCGACTTTCAATCGTCGGTCAATTATTTGAAATGAGAATTAACTCGGCCTTCTCAAATAATTCACGTATATTTAGAATTTCAATTCAATTTATTTCAATGGTTAAATTATTCGACAACACCAATTTTGTTCTTTAATGTAATTTTCACACCAAACACATTCAACCATCAAATATCACATAAATCAAGCAAATTCAGTTTATTTCCATTCCATATCGCTTATGATATTTTATAACTATTTATCGCTATTTTTATTTATTTTAAAATAGCTAATTTATTCAAAACGACGCTTCGGGCCATAAAGCGGCCGTGGCGCTGTTTTTCTTCAGATTTGATTTACACATGTCTGAAAATCTAACCGTTGGATCTTCGCAAAATTTACATCATTAGAAAGGTCTTTTCAAAACGAATCCAACGGTTCCAGTTTCAGGAAAATCCGACGGTCGGATCTCCCGGTACAATCGTTTGAAATTTCGATTTCAAAATACGAACTGCAGCGTCGTTATTCGATTAAATATATAATTATATTTATATATATATATAAATATAATCGCTTCTGGTGCTGTTTTTCTTCAGATTTGAATTAAACATTCCAGACAATCCAACCGTTGGATTTTTACAAGGTTGGTGCCGTTGGAAAGATTATTCCAAGGCGAACCCGACGGTTGAGGTTTCGTGAAAATCCCATGGTCGGATTCCCCGTACTAGTTGTTTGAAATCACGGTTTCAAAATACGAACTGCACGGCTTCGTTTCGTTTTAATTTTATTTATATTTATATAATTATATAAATATAGTTTCTTCAAAAAAAAATTCCTATATCGTTTTCACTTCAAATATTTCACTAACGCCTTAAATTTTTGGAAAAATTCGCCATAACCTCCCCTGCACCGGGAGCATCGAGAAATCGCAAATAGCTTTCCTGGTCCTTCTAATCTCAAAAAGAAAAAGAAAAAGCCAAGCGGCTAGCCAACAGGCTCATAAAATCATCACCCAAACAAAGCAGTAAATGTGTACCTATTTGTCGGGCACAAAATTTTATTCCTCTTCTCTAGCCCCTTTGCTATAACCTGTTCAATGAATATGCATGTACATATATATATATATATACAGTTCTTATCATTTATCATTTTCTACTCAACTTCATATTTGATTTCTATTTGGTTTAAAAACACCATTCATTCTAATGTTACATAAATAGGTGCAAATCATTTCATTAGCTAATTAATGAATATTTCAACTCATATATGTTTATTTTGAACAAGTGGCTATTTTTAACACTTCACATTTCATCGATTTATGCATACAATAAAAATGTGATTTTTATTGTAAAACAATTCATTTCAAAACACTATTTTTCTATATAGTTCATATAGGTGACAAAAATAGGATTTTATATATATAGATAAAAGGTGAATTTTATTATCAAACAATTTATTTCAAAATATGAATACCATTCAACACATGAATTTCTAATCAACGAATGAATATCAATTCAACACATGAATGTTTTCTATAGTTTCTATATATAGATAAAAAATGTGATTTTTTATTATCAAACAATTTATTTCAAAATATGAATACCATTCAACACATGAATTTCTAATCAACGAATGAATATCAATTCAACACATGAAGGTTTTCTATAGTTTCTATATATAGATAAAAAAATGTGATTTTTTATTATCAAACAATTTATTTCAAAATATGAATACCATTCAACACATGAATTTCTAATCAACGAATGAATATCAATTCAACACACGAAGGTTTTCTATAGTTTCTATATATAGATAAAAAATGTGATTTTTTATTATCAAACAATTTATTTCAAAATATGAATACCATTCAACACATGAATTTCTAATCAACGAATGAATATCAATTCAACACAAGAAGGTTTTCTATAGTTTCTATATATAGATAAAAAAATGTGATTTTTTATTATCAAACAATTTATTTCAAAATATGAATACCATTCAACACATGAATTTCTAATCAACGAATGAATATCAATTCAACACATGAAGGTTTTCTATAGTTTCTATATATAGATAAAAAATGTGATTTTTATTATCAAACAATTTATTTCAAAATATGAATACCATTCAACACATGAATTTCTAATCAACGAATGAATATCAATTCAACACATGAAGGTTTTCTATTCAAATAATTCAAACACAAGAATATTATTCAATATTTCGGCAGCATAACGGCAGGGTAGTTAAAACCGGGACCGTCCCTAGTACGGCTCCTCGCTCTACCTTAAAACCTCGCGGTTTTTGACAATGGGGATCATGCATCTAGTTCGCACGCAGGCGGCATGTATATATTTATTTCATTTCCACAAACTAATCCTATGTGGTTTCAACCAAATATCTCTCAACCATAAATGGGTATTTTTCAACCACCATCAATCAATATCAATCACAAACAATCCCAAACAACCATCCGCTATCAATCAATTTTCACAAAAATTTCAATCAATAAATATAGTCCATGGTTTGTGGACGAGGGGCGTATATATATATATATATATATATATATATATATATATATAGCAATTCACTTTTATTTCAACACACATATATATATAGTAAAAGGAATTGAAGAGTGAGAAATTCTCACCAATAGCTATCCAACTACGACTCTTCCTTTATAGAAATCTTCGCCAATCTCGCCTTTCGTCGCTTTCGTTGCCCGTATTCTCTACATATGTAAAAATCGAATTTTTACTATGTTATTCAATATATAAAAATCGAATTTTTATTATGCTATTCAATATATAAAAATCGAATTTTTGACTTCGCTATTCAATATATAAAAATCGAATTTTGACTTCGCTATTCAATATAAAAAATCGAATTTTGACTTCGCTATTCTATATAAAAAAATCGAATTTCAAAAATATAGATTCCGTCTTTTCAAAAATAAAGATTATATTTTTAATATTCCTATGATGTAAAAATTATATTTTTATTATTTTAAAAATATAAAAATCATATCTTACTTCTTCTACTTAATAAAAATTCCGTCTTTTCTATTTTAAAAATATGATCTTTTCTTATTCTAAAAAATCTGATCTTTTTCTTTTTAAAGTTCTAATCTTTTTCTATCTTAAATCTTAAAATAAAATCAGTTTTTAAACCCTTTTAAAAATCAGTTTTAAACTCAGTTTTAAACTCTTTTTAAAAATCAGTTTTACATTCTTTTAAAAATCAGTTTTACATCCCTTTAAAAATCAGTATTTAAACCTAATTAAAATAAATCAGTTTTAAACCTAATTAAAATAAATCGGTTTTAAACCTAATTAAAATAAATTAGTTTTAAACCTAATTAAAATAAATTAGTTTTAAACTTAATTAAAATAAATCAGTTTTAAACCTAATTAAAATATATCAGTTTTAACCTAATTAAAATAAATCAGTTTTAAACCTAATTAAAATAAAAATAAAAATAAAATACTTACTTTGTCTGCGAAGAAAGGGGGGGTCGTCAGAGTCGGCGCTGGAGGTGCTGGAGGTGGGGCAGCCTTCAGTTCGTCGGCGGTGGAGGCGGTGTGGGGTGATGGCTGTAGGTGCGGCGGCGCGATTCGGGGGTTGCGATCTCGGGTCTAACAGGGAGGAGAGGTGAACGGGGGAGAAGGAGAGGAGGAGGGAGACGATCGGAGGGGCGTGGTGGAGGGATGGTCAACGGCGAAGGCGGGCGTCGATCTTTTTTTTTTTTTTTATCTGAGCGAAAATAAGGAGAGAAAAGGGGGGTGAGGGTTTTAAAAAGAAAAATATATATATATATATATATATATTATTTTATTGATTAAATTAATTCTAAAAAGCAACTTTTATTTTCGACCTCGAAACGAAACCCACCGCCTGTCGTCTATAGCGTATTACCCCCATTCCGAACACAATGGGATATGTATCGCAAGCTGATTTGATCGTTACAATCAGTTTCCGTTGAATTTACATTTAAATCACTATATTGAATTTTAAACGTACATTTTAAATTACCGGGGGCACATACTAACTCTAAAAATTCCAGAAAAATATTTTCTAGCTTCGTATTGACGATACGGTCCTAACAAAACTAGTTTCGTCGAATTCTGAGACCATTTGAAAAATGGCCAATTTCCAGTCGATTAAAATCAACTGAAACTGGTCAAACGCGTTTTCCTTTGCCACGCTCACATATTGATTCGAAATATTATGAAATTTGAAACCTAGCAATAACTTCACATCCCGGACCCAACAAAAGTGGTTTCGTCGAAATCCGAGGTCGTTTCCAAAATGTCCATTTTTAAGGGCCTGAATTCCATAGCGACTATTCAGAATTTTCAACTGGACATATCTTTTGGTTCCCGCTATCAAATTTCGATTTGTCAGATTCGTTGGAAAGATATTATCAATTAGATCCTAATGTTTTTGGTTTCACTAAAATCCGGATTATTTTGCACTCGGTATATTCAATTGACGTTTGAAATCGAATTATCGAACTACCGCACCATTTTCAATTCTATATATAATTATAATTAATTATATTCGTTTTGAAATGTCGATTCAAACTCAGTTTTCATCGCCATTATTTAAAATATTTATTTTAAATATTTAAAATCCATTATTTTAGCCAATTTAAAAATTTTAAATTGGTTCAGATTTTCTGGGTCGTTACAATCTCCCCCACTTAAAACTTTTCGTCCCCGAAAAGGAACAAAGTCGAAAGTGGTTTGATAAATCTACAATCACACAACACAACAACCAATCCAATTGTTTTTAACCTTTAAAAATATACTAATCAAATCCTATACCCTTTAAAAATCTTTCAGACTATATAATTTAAAAGTGCACATCTATGAAAAGAAAATAACAATAGAGTAGAGAATTGAATGGTAGTGCAAAGTAGGGTAAATGTACCTTGCACCGGAGTCAATCAGAGATATCTACTCGGCATCTAGGATAAGCTTTCTGAATGCTCTCCTCCGTTTCCCAAGTACAATCTCGCGGATTTCCACTCCATTGCACTTTGACTAAGCGAACCTTCTTGTTCCTCAGCTCTTTGGTTTCTTTGCCGATGATCTTCAGCGGCTCTCGCCTTACAGCTAATTCTGGAGTAATTTCAATATCCTGCTGAGCTGCTTCTTCCACGATCAAGTCTGGATCATGAACGTGCTTTCGAAGTTGAGATATATGAAATACATCATGCACTCCAGGCAACCAGTCAGGCAGTTTGACCCTATAAGCGAGAGTTCCGATCCGTTCCAGAATAGGAAACGGACCAATGAATTTGGGTGCCAACTTTCCAGTTTTACCGAACCGGATAACTCCTCTCATCGGCGATACTTTCAAATATACATAGTCGCCAACCTCAAAGGATATATCTCTTCTTCTTCTATCAGCATAGCTCTTTTGTCGGCTTTGAGCGGCGAGTAATCGCTTCTTAATAAAATCGACTTTGTCGGCAGCTTCGCGAATCATATCAGGACCCAACACAAGTCTATTTCCAGGCTCGACCCAACAAGCAGGAGATCGGCACGGTCTACCATACAATGCTTCGAATGGCGACATTGGTAGGCTTGCCTGATAGCTGTTGTTATAAGAGAATTCAGCCAAATGCAGATGGTCTTCCCATGATCCACCGAAATCTAGAACACAAGCCCGCAATAGATCTTCTAAAATGCGATTCACCCTCTCAGTCTGACCGTCTGTCTGAGGATGATAAGCGGTGCTTAAGTTCAACTTCGTTCCCAGCTCGACTTGAAATGCCTCCCAGAATTTGCTAGTGAATATCGTATCTCTATCACTTACTATACTGAGCGGCACTCCATGTAGTCTAACTATTTCCCTGAAGTATATCTGCGCCAGACTCTGAGCAGTTCTATTTGATCTGACAGGTATGAAATGGGCGGTCTTCGTGAAGCGATCTACGATCACCCAAATACTGTCATTTCCTTTTCTGGTTCTGGGCAAACCATCAATGAAATCCATAGAAATATGCTCCCACTTCCAACTAGGAACTTCTAGTGGTTGTAACAGTCCAGCTAGTTTCTGTTGGTCGCTCTTGACTAGTTGGCAAGTAGGGCATCGGCTAACATATATTGAAACGTCTCTCTTCATAGCCTTCCACCAGAATGTTCTTTTGAGATCGTTATACATTTTGGCCACACCAGGATGGATACTCAGCTTGGACTTGTGACACTCGTCTAACACTTCCCTTTTTAGCTCAGGAACGCCAGGAACACAAATCCTTCCTTTTAACCTCAAGGTCTCATCGTTATCTATTCGGAAACACGAGGGTTCGCCTTTCTGAATCCTTTTGATCATATCCTTAATAAAGTTATCCTCCTTCTGAAGAATAGATATTTTGTCAATCAAGGATGTCGTGATAATAAAGCTGGCGATCATTACATTCTTTCGGCTCAGCGCATCGGCCACGACATTGGCTTTCCCGGGAGTATATATAATTTCAAAGTCATATGCTGCAAGAAACTCCAGCCAACGCTGCTGCCTCAAATTTAAGTCCTTCTGAGTGAACATATACTTTAACGATTGGTGATCTGTAAACAGTTCAAGCCTCTCACCCAGAAGATAATGTCTCCAGATTTTCAAAGCGAACACAATAGCCAATAACTCAAGATCATGAGTTACGTAGTTTTTCTCGTGCGGCTTCAGTTGACGGCTAGCATAAGCAATCACTTGACCTCTTTGCATTAACACTGCGCCAAGGCCTTCTCTAGAAGCATCAGTCCATACTTTTAAATCCTGGTTGCCATCGATGATGGTTAACTCCAGAAACCGACCCGCAACCACCACCGAAACCCCCACCTTCCTACGCCAGTCGCACCCTCCTGATGCGCCTGCCCCCCCCCCCCCCCCCACCATCCTCCGGCGCAGCAGCGAAGATCCCCCCCTTTGCTCAAAACAAATACAGTAAGTTTTTTTTTCTTTCCTTTTTATTTTATAATAAAGCATTGTTTTATTCTGGTTTTATTTAAATTTAATTTCATTTTTTTAGGTAAATAAAATCAGTTTTGAAAATGTAATTAGTATGAATGAAAAATCAGTTTAAAAAAATGTAATTAGGAAGAAAAGAAAGGTAGAAATAGTATTGTTTTTTTTAAAAAAACGTGATTTTATATATATGAAAGTGTTGATTTTTAACATAAGAAAGATTGGATTTTTAACAAAGGCATGATTTTTAATTTGAACAAAGACATGGTTTTTATATAGTAGCGAATATAAAGATATGATTTTTATATTTTTAAAGTATTAAAAATGTGATTTTTATATTTTTAAAGTATTGAAAATATAATCTTTACTATATAGATGATGTAAAAATATGATTTTTGTTTATGTAGTGAATTAAAAATATAATTTTTACATGATAGGAATATTAAAAATAGCATCTTTATATGTGTAGAAAAATAAAAATGTGATTTTTATAATGATATTTTTATAAAGGCGAAATCTTTATCTTTATAAAGGCGAAATCTTTATTTTTATAAAGGCGAAATCTTTATATTTGATAAAGGCAAAATCTTTATAGTCGAAAAGGCGAGACCTTTACATAGGGAATAGCGAGGTAAAAATAGAATTTTTATCTATATGGCAGTATAATAATAATTTGATTTTTATATATTGAATGACGAAGTAAAAATTCGATTTTTACATATGTAGTGAATACGAGCGACGAAAGCGACAAAAGGCGAGAACAACGAAGACTTCTGCAAAAGAAGAGTCGAGATGGTTGGATAGCCATCGGTGAGAATTTCTCACCTTTCAATTTCTTTTTCTAGTTATATATATATATACTAGGATGCAGACGGTGTTTAGTAGCACCCGACACAATCGTCCACAAACCATGGACTTGTTTGTTTGGTTGCATAAATTAGTTAGATGATTTGATTTGAAATTGAATTGTTTGGGGAAATAAAATTGATTTGATTGATGTGTGAATGGCGTGGGCCTTCACTAGACCGGGGATAAGGCTAGGCCTCGTCCCGTTTCTAGTATCGTGCCGTTATGCCGTTGAAATTTTCTAAAATATGTTAGAAAAATAAAAATATCAATTTTATTGAATAAATGAACTGAATAGAAATTCATATGTTAAAATAAAATATTTTATCGTTAAAAATATAATTTTTAACGTGAAAGTGAATAAATAGATATTTATAGACAAATCAGCCGATTTGTTTATATGCACTGATTTGACTACTATTGATTGGGTCGATAAATTTTACACATCGCCCAACTGCACGAGTAAAAATCTGTGTTTGATTGTTTGAAACCCCACACGGGTGTTGGGATGAAATTTGAAGTTCACTCATCCTGATTGATTAAATATGTCAATCGATTGATTGACAGGCTGTTATGAGCGTTAGATATCAATATTTGATGCTTATACAGTGTAGTGCACTTTGGTTGATGGTTGATTATTTTTCAATGCTATTATATACGTGTGATGTATGAAAATCCATATAATTAACATTATATGGTGATTGATTGGGCCTCATTCCAATTTAGAAAATAAAGAATAATATAAAATAAAGGTTCATGTGTTGACAGTACTCATCCGTTGAGATTAGTCATGTGTTGAACGAAATATTTTAGTAATAAAATTTACATCTTTATCAATATAAAATAAAGGTTCATGTGTTGACAGTACTCATCCGTTGAGATTAGTCATGTGTTGAACGAAATATTTTGATAATAACAACTATTTTGAAAAAGAAATATTTGAAATAGAATATTTGAAAATAGAAATATATGAAGCCGTGTTGATTAGATTGACGCCATTTTGACGTGAACGATATTTATATCGATTTTATTCAATTTGAATTGAATCAAATAGAAAACCAATTTGAATCGAATAAAAAACGACTTTGAAAATGAATTGAATAGAAAACGAATTTGGTTTGAATAGAAAACGAATTTTATTTCAATTGAATATATAACGAATTTGAATCGAATAGAAAACCAATTTGAATTGAATCGAATAGAAAACCAATTTGAATTGAATCGAATAGATAACCAATTTGAATTGAATCAAATAGAAAACCAATTTGAATTGAATCGAATAGAAAACGACTTTGAAATTGAATTGAATTGAAAACGAATTCAAATTGAATTGAAAGCGAATTGAAATGAATTCAAATTGAATTGAAATTTGAATTGAATAGAAATGAATTTTAAAACGAATTTATAAAGAAGAATTCATTTGTGTTTTGGATTGAAATGGAAGTTGAAAATGTTTTTGAAACGAATTTAAAACGATTTATAAAATTCGTTTTAAATAGAAATCGACGAAATATATATTATATATATAATATAATGGCTTGAATAGAACGCACCGCGCCGCGGCAGTTCGTGAATTTCGACCATTTATTTCAAACGAATATTACGGGAGATCCGACCGTCGGATTCTCCTAAAACCGGAACCATTGGGTTCGTATCGAAAAGAGCTTTCTAACGAATATTTGAAATTTGAAATCTAACAGTTGGATTTGGAGATACGTCCAAATCAAATTTGAAAAAGGTCGCTGTAAGTGCAGTTCGATGGCCGTTGATGGAAATCGACTGTACGGGCCTTGATAAAATTATTAAAAATAGTAATAATTTGTGTAAAATCATAAGAAACGATTTACAAAGAATTGGGATGAAAAACTCCATATTTGAAATGATAAAAATAGATTTTTATCAAAATGAACTAGTTTGAACTAGAATTATAACTCTATTTATTTTTAAATAAATTGAATTTAAAATGGTTTTGAAAATAACTTGAATTTCCAATGATTGCATTGGAATGGATTTGAATCGAAATTGTCTTCGGAATATTTCGATGTTGGATTTCGTGATTATACAAATGTTGTTATGGAAATTTGAAAGATATATATATTTATATCGTTATTTCCAATACTATATTTGTTAGTCGTAGAATTTGATATTGAATATAAGCCGGTATATTTTCTATTCAGAGCCTTGTGTTTAATATCAAATGTGATTTGGGTTTGTCGTGAATGGTGTCTTCATTAACGCTGTTCTTGAACCCAGTTGAGAAAGGATTAAATCTTTTTATTTAGATTTAATGAAGTGTACCAATTAAATAATATTTGATTGGAATTGAATTGATATTGATTTTTGGGTTTATCGTGGACAGTGTTTTAAATAACACTCGTTCTTTAACCCGATAATTAATGAATGTGATTTTGGGTTTATCGTGAACCGTGTTTTAAATGACATTGATTCTTTAACCCAGTTGAAGATTAAAACTAAGTGGAGTTTTAATGAATCTTTAATTAGATTGAAAAGAGCGAGAATGGAGTATCACCAGTTTTACTCCAGGCGATAGTTAAATCTTTAATTAGATTTGAACGTGAAATGGTAATTGAATTTACCGATAACACCGTGGTGTTAGATATGAAGTATTACCAGTTTTACTTCATGGGATGAATAGGTTGGGATTGAGAAATTAAAACAAATGATTACTTCGGTAAGGTTCGTTAATCCCGACTAGTTGAATCGAAATTCAAAAGAAGATTTGAGAATAAATTTTAATGATTTATCTTGGATAAAATTAATGGGAACCTTTCCCTATTAATGTGAAATTTAGTAACGAACTGTCGGTTAGCTAAGCAGAATGGTTTTCTGGATATTGATCTGATGTTGGTTTCGGCCTTCGGGGTTAATATTTGGGGAATTATTCTCTTGATTGATTTACAGTTAGTGACTGATGAATTGGAATGAGGCTTATGCTGTGTTTGTGTAACACTTATTTAAAATATACACGAGTTATTCGGGAAGACTGGGTTTATCCCATTCTGAATAACTGATACGACGATAAGTTGAAGACGAAGACGATGGTCGAAGTCCGGAGGTCTTCACGTCGTTTGGGTGATTACTGATGATCTTGATTGGGCTGTACACCCAAGAAGATGGAAACAGTTGGTGATCGTCCAGACGTACTTGGAGATCGATGGATATGCAGGGTACTAGGTGCCTCCGGTTTCGTTCAGACCCAGAACGGACTTGTAAATGGACTGTGTGTCTGACATTGGATTTTAGTCCGTGTGATTGATCTCTATTAAATATATATCTGTTTGGCGGCGGAGAATTTATTCTCTTGCTTAACGCCCTTCTCTGAGACGTACGAGCTCAGGGGTTATATACTGATGGATATCAAACGCATGGAGTAAATTGCCTGTGTGGCATGCCTAAGTGGCAATTGATCGAGGCTTCTGTTGAAAAGCAAAGCCTTGTGGCGATGATCAAAGCACAGCCTGTGTGGCACAGCTTTGTGTAACGTTGATTCGCGAGTATCACACCCGGTATGAACCAAAAACGGGAGACGGACATCAGGGAGGACATGCGTTTCTTTCTAGTTAGGAGTGGCGTCAGTGCTTAAACTGGCTGACGAGTTTGACTCATGTGGATGTTGCTTATTATTACTTGCTGAAAAGCGAGGCACCTCGTGATATCGGTTTCGGCCGATGCTTCTGGTCGGCTGACGGGCCAGGCTTACGCCCCAAAGGGCGGGGAAACGCATGTTCAGGCATTTTAATCCACATCGGTGGACCGGCCCTGACAATCCAAGGGTCACTCGAGCTCTGATCCTGAGACTCGGACTAGACAGTCTCGAATCGGTGAGGATCTTGCCCCTAGCCTCGGTTCATACCATAAATGATAACCCAACTTCCAATACGACATTGCGGTTTTGATTGTAAACCTATATATGGCGACATAGTGGCATGGGACGCTCATGTCGCCTATGATTGATACTTATGATTTGAAGATTGTTTTATACACTATACACTGATAATAGTATCAAATGCTTTGTTTTAAACGTATCAAGCATCCTTTGGCTGTTATAAGGGAAAACCCTATCCCCTGGCTTGCGTTGCATTGTGTGATAGGACCTGGGTCTTATAACAGCTTCATTTTTCTTTATTTAGCATTGCACTGTTTGTTTTATGCACTGGTATTCTTGGGAGGAAACCCGTTCCGTGTTATACGGCGTGGTCCCTTGATTTACCTAACTTTAAAATAAAGATTAATAACTGGTTTAGTTCTCACACCAGTCACATGACTGATCTGGAGTTTATTGTTTTAACCTAAACTCTGGGTGCCCCTATTTTGACACGGGCAGCTAGTAGTTTTGGTTTGCAGATTTATATTCACAGGATTCTGGTTTACAGCTGGAACGATATCCGGAAAGCTTTGTATCTGTATATCTCTTTCTAGTTGTGTATTGTATTATTTTCCGCTACGATGTGTTTAAATGTAATTTAAATCTCTGATATTACTGTGAAATATTCATTTATACTCTGTATATTCTTGTAATCTGATGCATTGTTGTAATATACAATGAAATGTTCTTGTGTATGCATTCTATTTTGTCGTGTTCTCAAACGATAGGGCGTTTCGAACGGTCTGGGTCGGTTTAGCGACTGGTTCGGACCGAGCGAAATTCCTTTTCGTCATAGGTGCTCGGCAAGCTCCTCTCCGCGTTCGAGACACTCTAGCAAATGTCTCAGGGTTACGCACTCTGGGCAACCCTGGATCTTCAGGGCCGGTCCTCACTTACGTTAGAGGATTAATTATGCCTGAACACACGTTTCCCGGTCCTTACAGACCTATAATCGAGGCGCCTCATCCAACAACCACAAAGGTGAAAAGTATATCAATGTCAGGGCTGGTAAGTCACTGACACCACCAAAGCTAGAAAGAAACGTCGTGCTCTCCCTGCAGTCCGTATCCCGTTTTAAACTCATACCGAGGTGTGAGGCTCGCGAATTCATGCTATACACAAAGCTGCCACGTAGGCCGTGCTTTGATCATCAACCACAAGACTTTGCTTTTCAACAAAAGCCTTGATCATTGCATCTTAGCGTGCCACATAGGCAATTCATGCCATGCGACTGATGTCCATCGATATACAACCTCTGAGCTCATACGTCTCAGAGAAGGGCGTTAAGCAAAAGAATAAATTCTTCGCCGCCAAACAGATGTATATTTAATAGAAATCGATCAACACAGAATAAAATCCAATGTCAGACACACAATCCATTTACAAGTCCGTTCTGGGTCTGAACGAAACCGGAGGCACTTTCCTCGCATATCCATCCATCTCCAAGTACGTCCGGACAACCACCAACTATTTCCATCCTCTTGGGTGTACAGCCCAATCAGGATCGTCAGTAATTACCCAAACGATGTGAAGACTTCCGGTCTTCGACCACCGTCTTCATCTTCGACATATCGTCGAATCGGTTATTCAGAATGGGTATAAACCCGGACTTTCCGAACAACCCGCGTATATTAAAAACAAAAGTTACACAAACACAACATACGCCTCATTCCAATTCATTAGTCACTAACCGCAAATTAGCAAGAGAACAATTTCCCAAACATTAACCCCGAAGGCCGAAACCAACATCAAATCAATACCCAGGAAACCATTCTTCTTAGCCAACCTACAGCTAGTTTCTAAATTCCACATTCTTAGGGAAAGGTTCCCATTAATTTTATCCAAGATAAATTCTTTAAAATTTATCCTGTAATCTTCCTTTGGATGTCATTTAAAATCAAATTATGGTTTTTCCAACTAGTCGAGATTAGCGAACCGTAACGAAGTAATTATTTATTTTATCTCCCAATCCCAACCTATTCATCCCATGAAGCAAAACTGGTGATACTCCATATCTAACACTATGGTGTTATCAGTAAAATTAATTACCATTTCACGTTCAAATCCAATTAAAGATTTAACTATCGCTTTGGAGCAAAACTGGTAATACTCCATTCCCGCTCACTTCTAAATTTGATAATTTAGATTATAGATTCACATTTCAATCTAATTGCAGATTCGTTAAAACTCCTTTAACTGGGTTAAAGAACTAGGTGTTATTTAAAACACAGTTCACGACAAACCCAAATCACATTTTATTTGTTATCAGGTTAAAGAACTAGTGTTATTTAAAACACCGTTCACGATAAACCCATAGCTTTTATTTCTAAAAATACAGTTCAGCTATACATAAATGTCTACAGCGGAAATAAACAAAATATGTACAATAGGAGCTGAACAGCATAAAAAGAAATAAATGATAGAATCCATCTTCAGCTCCAGCTATCCAGAAAAAGAACCAGCTAAACCTGAATACAAGGCTGCCCGTGTAGAAAAAGGGGCACCCGAGTTTGAGAGTGAAACAAACTACGAGTCAGTCATGGGACTGGTATGAGAAATCCACTCAACACATATATATATTTTGGCTAATCACAGGACCACGCCACTTTCGTGGAACGGGTTTACTCCATTGGATTGCCAGTGCTTTAAAACAAATCTTTCTTTTAAACATCGCTATGCTTTTTATAAAAATGAAGCCGTTATAAGACTCAGTTCCCATCACACAATGCAACGCAAACCGGAGGATAGAGTTTTTACCTTATAACAGCCAAAATATGATTGATACGAATAAAACAAAGGCATTTGATATTATTGCTAGTGTTTACATGTTTTGAAAACAATTTCAAATCATAACTATCAATCATAGACGGCATTAATGCCCCATACCACTATGTCGCCTTATATATAGGTATACAATCAAAACCGCACAGTCACGTATTTGGAAATTGGATTTCCGTCATGAACCAAGGCAAAAGATAGTCCTTACCGAATTCGAGACAATTTAGCCCATGTCTCAGGCCCAGACTCAGGTGGGCCCTTGGATCGTCAGGGCCGGTCCACCGATGTGGATTATTATGCCTGAACACTACGTTTCTCCGCCCTTTGGGGCGTAAACGAGCCAACGAATGACTCCATCGGACCCGGATCGTCCGATCAAACCGAGGCGCCTTGCAACAGCAACAACCACATAGGTGAAAAGTATATAAATGTCAGGGTTGGTAGGTCACTGACACCACCCTAGCTAGAAAGAAACGCATGCCCTCCCTGAGGTCCTTCTTCCGTTTTAGGTTCATACCGGGGTGTGAGGCTCGCGAATTCACATTATACACAAAGCTACGCCACACAGGCGGTGCTTTGATCATCACCACAAGACTTTGCTTTTCAACAGAAGCCCTGATCACTGCATCTTAGCATGCCACACCGGCACTTCATGCCATGCGACTGATGTCCATCGATATACAACCTCTGAGCTCGTGCGTCTCAGAGAAGGGCGTTAAGCGAAAGAATAAATTCTCCGCCGCCAAACAGATGTATATTTAATAGAGATCAATCAACACAGAATAAAATCCAATGTCAGACACACAGTCCATTTACAAGTCCGTTCTGGGTCTGAACGAAACCGGAGGCACTAAATACCTCGCAAACCCATCGATCACCACGTACGTCTGAAAGATCACCACTCATTATCCATATTTCGGGATGCCTCCCAATCAGGACCTCGGTTACCATCCAAACGAGGTGAAGATCTCCGGTCTTCGACCACCGTCTTTATCTTCGACTTTCAATCGTCGGTCAATTATTTGAAATGAGAATTAACTCGGCCTTCTCAAATAATTCAAGTATATTTAGAATTTCAATTCAATTTATTTCAATGGTTAAATTATTTGACAACACCAATTTTGTTCTTTAATGTAATTTTCACACCAAACACATTCAACCATCAAATATCACATAAATCAAGCAAATTCAGTTTATTTCCATTCCATATCGCTTATGATATTTTATAACTATTTATCGCTATTTTTATTTATTTTAAAATAGCTAATTTATTCAAAACGACGCTTCGGGCCATAAAGCGGCCGTGGCGCTGTTTTTCTTCAGATTTGATTTACACATGTCTGAAAATCTAACCGTTGGATCTTCGCAAAATTTACATCATTAGAAAGGTCTTTTCAAAACGAATCCAACGGTTCCAGTTTCGGGAAAATCCGACGGTCGGATCTCCCGGTACAATCGTTTGAAATTTCGA
Organism: Allium sativum; assembly: GCA_030737875.1. NCBI lineage: Eukaryota > Viridiplantae > Streptophyta > Magnoliopsida > Asparagales > Amaryllidaceae > Allium > Allium sativum. The sequence goes on along the minus strand of CM060922.1, from coordinate 145,780,467 downwards.
TTTCAAAATACGAACTGCAGCGTCGTTATTCGATTAAATATATAATTATATTTATATATATATATAAATATAATCGCTTCTGGCGCTGCTTTTCTTCAGATTTGAATTAAACATTCCAGACAATCCAACCGTTGGATTTTTACAAGGATGGTGCCGTTGGAAAGATTATTCCAAGGCGAACCCGACGGTTGAGGTTTCGGGAAAATCCCATGGTCGGATTCCCCGTACTAGTTGTTTGAAATCACGGTTTCAAAATACGAACTGCACGGCTTCGTTTCATTTTAATTTTATTTATATTTATATATTTATATAAATATAGTTTCTTCAAAAAAAATTCCTATATCGTTTTCACTTCAAATATTTCACTAACGCCTTAAATTTTTGGAAAATTTCGCCATAACCTCCCCTGCACCGGGAGCATCGGGAAATCGCAAATAGCTTTCCCGGTCCTTCTAATCTCAAAAAGAAAAAGAAAAAGCCAAGCGGCTAGCCAACAGGCTCATAAAATCATCACCCAAACAAAGCAGTAAATGTGTACCTATTTGTCGGGCACAAAATTTTATTCCTCTTCTCTAGCCCCTTTGCTATAACCTGTTCAATGAATATGCATGTACATATATATACAGTTCTTATCATTTATCATTTTCTATTCAACTTCATATTTGATTTCTGTTTGGTTTAAAAACACCATTCATTCTAATGTTACATAAATAGGTGCAAATCATTTCATTAGCTAATTAATGAATATTTCAACTCATATATGTTTATTTTGAACAAGTGGCTATTTTTAACACTTCACATTTCATCGATTTATGCATACAATAAAAATGTGATTTTTATTGTAAAACAATTCATTTCAAAACACTATTTTTCTATATAGTTCATATAGGTGACAAAAATAGGATTTTATATATATAGATAAAAGGTGATTTTTATTATCAAACAATTTATTTCAAAATATGAATACCATTCAACACATGAATTTCTAATCAACGAATGAATATCAATTCAACACATGAATGTTTTCTATAGTTTCTATATATAGATAAAAAAATGTGATTTTTTATTATCAATCAATTTATTTCAAAATATGAATACCATTCAACACATGAATTTCTAATCAACGAATGAATATCAATTCAACACATGAAGGTTTTCTATAGTTTCTATATATAGATAAAAAAATGTGATTTTTTATTATCAAACAATTTATTTCAAAACATGAATACCATTCAACACATGAATTTCTAATCAACGAATGAATATCAATTCAACACATGAAGGTTTTCTATAGTTTCTATATATAGATAAAAAATGTGATTTTTTATTATCAAACAATTTATTTCAAAATATGAATACCATTCAACACATGAATTTCTAATCAACGAATGAATATCAATTCAACACATGAAGGTTTTCTATAGTTTCTATATATAGATAAAAAAATGTGATTTTTTATTATCAAACAATTTATTTCAAAATATGAATACCATTCAACACATGAATTTCTAATCAACGAATGAATATCAATTCAACACATGAAGGTTTTCTATAGTTTCTATATATAGATAAAAAATGTGAATTTTATTATCAAACAATTTATTTCAAAATATGAATACCATTCAACACATGAATTTCTAATCAACGAATGAATATCAATTCAACACATGAAGGTTTTCTATTCAATGAATAAATATAGTTTAAGCATATGAAAATAATTCAAACACACGAATATTATTCAATATTTCGGCAGCATAACGGCAGGGTAGTTAAAACCGGGACCGTCCCTAGTACGGCTCCTCGCTCTACCTTAAAACCTCGCGGTTTTTGACAATGGGGATCATGCATCTAGTTCGCACGCAGGCGTCATGTATATATTTATTTCATTTCCACAAACTAATCCTATGTGGTTTCAACCAAATATCTCTCAACCATAAATGGGTATTTTTCAACCACCATCAATCAATATCAATCACAAACAATCCCAAACAACCATCCACTATTAATCAATTTTCACAACAATTTCAATCAATAAATATCGTCCATGGTTTGTGGACGAGGGGCGTATATATATATAGATATATATTTATATATAGCAATTCACTTTTATTTCAACACACATATATATATAGTAAAAGGAATTGAAGAGTGAGAAATTCTCACCAATAGCTATCCAACTACGACTCTTCCTTTATAGAAATCTTCGCCAATCTCGCCTTTCGTCGCTTTCGTTGCCCGTATTCTCTACATATGTAAAAATCGAATTTTTACTATGTTATTCAATATATAAAAATCGAATTTTTATTATGCTATTCAATATATAAAAATCGAATTTTTGACTTCGCTATTCAATATATAAAAATCGAATTTTGACTTCGCTATTCAATATAAAAAATCGAATTTTGACTTCGCTATTCAATATAAAAAAATCGAATTTCAAAAATATGGATTCCGCCTTTTCAAAAATAAAGATTATATTTTTAATATTCCTATGATGTAAAAATTATATTTTTATTACTTTAAAAATATAAAAATCATATCTTACTTCTTCTACTTAATAAAAATTCCGTCTTTTCTATTTTAAAAATATGATCTTTTCTTATTCTAAAAAATCTGATCTTTTTCTTTTTAAAGTTCTAATCTTTTTCTATCTTAAATCTTAAAATAAAATCAGTTTTTAAACCCTTTTAAAAATCAGTTTTAAACTCTTTTAAAAATCAGTTTTAAACTCTTTTTAAAAATCAGTTTTACATTCTTTTAAAAATCAGTTTTACATCCCTTTAAAAATCAGTATTTAAACCTAATTAAAATAAATCAGTTTTAAACCTAATTAAAATAAATCAGTTTTAAACCTAATTAAAATAAATCAGTTTTAAACCTAATTAAAATAAATCAGTTTTAACCTAATTAAAATAAATCAGTTTTAAACCTAATTAAAATAAAAATACTTACTTTGTCTGCGAAGAAAGGGGGGGTCGTCAAAGTCGGCGCTGGAGGTGGGGCTGCCTTCAGTTCGTCGGTGGTGGAGGCGGTGTGGGGTGATGGCTGTAGGTGCGGCGGCGCGATTCTGGGGTTGCGATCTCGGGTCTAACAGGGAGGAAAGGTGAACGGGGGAGAAGGAGAGGAGGAGGGAGACGATCGGAGGGGCGTGGTGGAGGGATGGTCAACGGCGAAGGCGGGCGTCGATCTTTTTTTTTTATCTGAGCGAAAATAAGGAGAGAAAAGAGGGGTGAGGGTTTTAAAAAGAAAAATATATATATTATTTTATTGATTAAATTAATTCTAAAAAGCAACTTTTATTTTCGACCTCGAAACGAAACCCACCGCCTGTCGTCTATAGCGTATTACCCCCATTCCGAACACAATGGGATATGTATCGCAAGCTGATTTGATCGTTACAATCAGTTTCCGTTGAATTTACATTTAAATCACTATATTGAATTTTAAACGTACATTTTAAATTACCGGGGGCACATACTAACTCTAAAAATTCCAGAAAAATATTTTCTAGCTTCGTATTGACGATACAGTCCTAACAAAACTAGTTTCGTCGAATTCTGAGACCGTTTGAAAAATGGCCAATTTCCAGTCGATTAAAATCAACTGAAACTGGTCAAACGCGTTTTCCTTTGCCACGCTCACATATTGATTCGAAATATTATGAAATTTGAAACCTAGCAATAACTTCACATCCCGGACCCAACAAAAGTGGTTTCGTCGAAATCCGAGGTCGTTTGCAAAATGTCCATTTTTAAGGGCCTGAATTCCATAGCGACTATTCAGAATTTTCAACTGGACATATCTTTTGATTCCCGTTATCAAATTTCGATTTGTCAGATTCGTTGGAAAGATATTATCAATTAGATCCTAATGTTTTTGGTTTCACTAAAATCCGGATTATTTTGCACCCGGTATATTCAATTAAAATTTGAAATCGAATTATCGAACTACCGCGCCATTTTCAATTCTATATATAATTATAATTAATTATATTCGTTTTTAAATGTCGATTCAAACTCAGTTTTCATCGCCATTATTTAAAATATTTATTTTAAATATTTAAAATCCATTATTTTAGCCAATTTAAAATTTTTAAATTGGTTCAGATTTTCTGGGTCGTTACATGTAACATATTCGTATATCAAAAATTTCATAATCTAAAAAATTTCAAATTTCAAAAATCGCAAAATTCAAAATTCAAATCATAGTAACTTGATGTTTCAATAAAATTGAATGTAGACTCCTCTAATACTGATGCAATACACAAATTTAAACTAGTGTTCAAAATTTGCCATTTAACATTTTCAAAAATCAGATTATGAACTTTTTGAAAAACATTGCTCCGAAATCAATTGATAGGGACTGCTGAATGGATCGTTAAGGCAAAGCAAACACTAGAGGGGGGTGAATAATGTTTGTAAGAATTTAAATAGAATTTAAATCTAAAGTGAATTATGGAATGAATCAAACACCACAAACAAAGTCACAGACACAGATTCAAACACAAATAAGATAAACAGAAATAGAAATGCAGAAAAGGAAAGAACACACCGGATTTTATACTGGTTCGGATTACTCCTACGTCCAGTCTCGCACAACACTAGATTGCACAGAGTTTTATTACGCTTTCAATAGTCAATTACACCCTCCTTGATTTCATGGCTCACAAGGAGACACTGAGTCCTACTTCCTTTATTTCACGGCTCACAAGGACACACCGACTCCCATTCCTTGATTTCACGACTCAACAAGGATGCATCGACTCCTCTTTGACTTAAAACAAGGTTTATTCAACTTAAGAAATTATAAAACAGCCCTATAACTCTTCAATAGCACTTGATTAAGAGAGTAGAGAGAGTAGAGAGAAGAAGTTTGATCAAAAAAGAATTGAATTCGGCGGAGTATAAGTGTAAGAATCATAAAAATGAGTAAGAACAATGATATAGAGAAAGAGGATGAAGCTAGAGAAGAAGAGATGATAAAAAATTCGGTTTAAACCCCTTTTTACAGAGTATGAAAGGTTGCAACAATTCTGAATCGTTTCAAATAGTGAAAAGACACTTCCTTTCAAAATTGGAAAAAGTGACAGTTATATGTCGACATGGAGTTTTTCTTATGTCGACACATTCCTTCGAAAATTTAAAATTTAAAACAATTTTCAAGTGTTTTGATATAAAAATAATTCTGAAAATTCTTGAGTAAAATTCTAGTGTTGTAAATTAATATTATAGGGTAGAAAAACATATAAAACATAATTTTAGACTATATAAATATATTTATAAAATTATAAGTTTTTAAACTATATAAAATATAAATATAAAGTATATAAAAAACTTAAGTTTGAAAACCAAAGAAGAAAATAGAAACAAATAGAAAAATAAAATAGAGAGGATTGAGGATAGAATTGAAAATCGGAATTTGAAAATTAGAATTTGAACCTGGAGTGCTATTTAGAGTCTTACAAAATCTAGACTCTATAACTATATTAACCTTGAACTCTTGAAATCTTGGTTACTAATGAGTCTTGAAATTTCTCTAATCGTTGAATCTCTATTATCTTTATAATCGTACAGTTTTCAGTAATATTTCTTGTATATAATTCTTGCACACACACACACACACACACACACATATATATATATATATATATATATTCTATACAAAAAGTGTTAGTATATATTTTGACTTACAAATTGTCTAACTTTGTACTGGGCCTATAGATTCACGAAACAGATTTATTAATTCATCAGTCCAATTGGTTTAGCTCTATCCACCTAACACGTTTTAGACATCATATTTATCTCAAATTTGCATTAATTAAATATTAATGCATAGACCTCTCACATTAGGTCAGTAGCTTGTGGCCGTTGGATAAGCCGGGCGGTTCCGGGCAGACTTCTGCCACAAGCCAGACCTAACCTCGTGTCTAAGCATATTTTAGTTATGCCTACGACCTCTCACATTAGACTAGCAGTTTGCGGTTGCTGATTAAGCGGTTGGGTCCGGGCAGGCTTCTACCGCAAACATGAGTCTAACCTCGTGTCTCAGCATTTTTATTATAACCAGTTTATTTCATTACAAATTATACGAATATCAGACTAATTATGTCAATTTAACAGATTTGACTTCATTTCAAGTCGCAGCAGATTAATCAAATTAACATGTTTTACTCAATCTTAGATCGAGCGTACAGATTTTCATACACAAATTACAATCATTCATCTTTTCAACAGATTTAACAGATTTAGCAGCTCAGGCGGTTCAACAGTTTTAGCAGATTAGGCAACTCAACAGATTTAGCAGATTAGGCGATTCAACATATTTAACAGTTTAGGCAATTCAACAAATTAAATAGGTAACAGATTTAGCAGATTAGGAAAATTTAACATATTGAGCAGATGACAGCTTTCAGCCAATTTAAACATTCCTTAAAGTCTTATTCACATATCTTGCCTAATTCATAAAGTAAGCCCAAACTTATATGCCCAAACTATGGTCATAATCCACCATATAACATATGTCCCAAATTTTAGTTAAACTTGCATAGTTCAGAATATTCTCCAAAAACCTTACATATAAATTATGCCAAATGTAGCCATGGAGTACAATGCATGTCACATATCCAAAAAAAACCCTTTCCTTAGGTGTATACACACTTAATAGTCATCAAATCTTAATATAGGTTTTTACACCTAAGTCATATGCAAATTAATTCTCCTACTTCCAAATGACAAACTATCAAATTTAATATGCCCAGATCTAGATATTAAATTATGAAATATGTTCTTTATGTTCTAAGTCACTACAATCCTCTTCTTCCAAGTCATAGATCATCTTATGCAATATGCCACAAATTTATGTCCTGAATTACAACATGCGTTGTGTCCTCAAATTAGTTACAAATCGATTATGCCCAAATATGCCTCATTCAATATTCTTCCCAAATTTAGCGTTTATGCGTTCATCTCTTATGAGATTTGGCTCAGGCTCGTGGTAGCCTGGCTATCAAACAAAAAGAAAGAAAGGAGGAAGAAGAAGAAACAAAATAATAAAACAGAGGAACAGATCTGATAAATAGAAAAAGGGCCTAGTCTCAGATTCAGTTTTATAATTATGTCAAGATCATGATTAAATTTCATATCGGAAAATAACTGCACTTGCCTTGATTGGATTATAGAAGAAGAGTTGCAGTAGTTCTCTTTTAATCTTATTCAGATTTGGAAGAAGATGCACTAGTTCTAGTTTTGATTCCAGCAAAGTAGCGATGCCATTATTTTATTTATTTATTTCTATTATCTCAGAGGCAGCATAATGAGAGAAGAATGGTGTAAAGAGAATGGGGCTAGGGGGCTGTTTATATAGGATTAGGCGGGCGAATCTAGACTGAAAACGAGGCCAGATACATCAGAATGAACCTAGGCTCAAAACTGGGTTCTAGCACCAGGTCGACCCCCAGGTCGACCATTTGGTCAACCTGGTCCCGGGGAGGTCGACCATAGTGTCGACCCCCAGGTCGACTTGGTCCTGGGCGGGAAAATTTCCTCCCAGTCCGCGCTGGGGTTTGAATTCGAATTTCAAATTCGAATTTCGAGCTGTTTTTGATTCTGAAAATTCCTGAAACTTCGGAGGGTCATATCTCCCTCATACGGACTCCGTTTCTCGAAAATCGGACTCGTTTCCAAGCAGAATTTTGAGACGAACGCAATGGCGCAACCTGTTTCCCTTGATTCTTATTTCAAAATTTAATTCTACCTTGATTTAAGGATTTAACATGTTACAAAAATACGGGTTGTTACATTCTCCCCTCCTTAAAGGATTTCGTTCCCGAAATCTTCAAGTTAAGAAGAATGCATCCTATCATCCAATCATCCATCTACTCAACCATCATCCACAAACAACCATTGTCCTTAAAAGATTTCTAATGTTGTATGAACTTATGCAAGAGTGTGTGTATATGTACTTATCTAATGCAAAGATCAGGCGGTCCACTGATTCTGTTGACCTCTTTAATGTGAATTATGTCAGTGCCATGAGTCCAACATGTATGCAATTTTCCTATTTGATACATATCATTTCTATATGAGTGCACAACTGTTCATTCATATGCAACATCCATGTGCTGAGTCAACCATTTTGCATCTACAAAAATTAAAAAAAAAAATGCACACACATCCATATGCAGTATGAGAGTGTTTTTGAGCCAATCTAGTGCCTAGTGTGCGTATATGTATCCACGAGCAATCAGTAGCAACCACTTGCATCCACTTGCAACCATCAAACATAACATGTCTCAAACACATGTTTACACCCATTAGTTTCTACCTAAAGATCGAAGGATAAAGTCGAGTGATAGAAGCAAGTATAATTAAAACTAAAGCTAGGTTCCCATTAGACATCGGTTTAAGAGAATAACTCCCTAAATATCAACCCTGAAGACCGAAATCAACATTAGATTAATACTCAGAGAATCACTCCCATTAAACAAATGCCCAACTGGAAATCTATTTAACACTTTGAGTAAAAACTCCTATCCTTTTCAGAAACCTACAGACTACTGATACAGATCAGATTAGCAAATGATTCTTAGGAAACTAAGCATGATAAAAACTCAGAATGTATGCGTCATGGTCAACTTAACGCCCAACACAGATGCCCTCAAACCCCAACCTGTCACAAATAGATGAGTCGTAACCCTCATGGGGTCTGAGACTATAACGAAACCAGAAACAAGACTAGTATTAAAGTGCAGAGTTTCAATTACAGAATCAAAATGCCAGAATCAGAAAGAGTTTTTAACTCCTCAATCAGACAAGGAAATTAAACCTTCTAGATAAATTTTCTTATTTCTACCCCATCTACCAGTCACTTGAGCATTTGCTTGTCCTCCAGAAGTGGGTTCTGCCCTCTGCCCTTGCCCTCGTTTCTTTGGACAGTCCCTTGTGAAGTGCCCCATTTATCCACAGTTGAAGCAAGTGCCCTTCCTTTTTCCGCAATCCTTGTTCAAATGGGTCGAGCTTCCACAAGTAAAGCACTTCTTTTCCTTCTTATCTTCAGTCTTCTCATCCTTCTTTTGTGTTTCCTTTTTGGGCCCCGCCTTCTTATTCTGTGGTCCTTCAAGCTTTTCTTCTTTCTTTTTACTTTCGGCTTCCTCTTCATGCATTAACACCATGTCCACCAATTTTTCGAAGGTTGCCCCCATAGGAATGTGGGACATCGCCAATCCGTGTAGCGGCTCATTCAAACCTTTAGCAAACCTTAGTGCCTTCCTATGTGGTGTATTTACCAATTCTAAGCCGAATCTTGCCAATTGATTAAACTTGTTGACGTACTCTCTTACTGATAAATTCCCCTGCTTCAACGCCAAGAACCTTTCTACGTATAGACTCTCTTCCGCTGGTGAAAGAAATTTCATCTCGAACCTATGCCTGAAATCCATCCATCTCTCTACCGGATGCTCTCCATTGGTGACCTCCCACCAAAAAGAAGCTTCGTCCTTAAGCAACTATACCACCAACTGTATCTTCTGCCTATCTTCCACCTCGAAGATAACGAACAAATCTTTAGTTTCTTTAAACCAGTTCCTTGCTTCCACGAAGGATCCAGTTCCAACAAAGTTCTTCCCACCCATGGCTCAAAAGTCTATACATATCTTCGGGAAAGTATTCACGCGCGGAGAAGGAGGAGGAACCGCTGCAGCTGGGGGAGGAGGGACGTTTGTTGGACCCACATCATTAGCCCTAGCTTCTAGGTACCTCCTGAACCAGCCAGGTATCGGTACGCCCTCCGGAAGGTTAAGATCCCCATACATGCTAAAACGAAAGAAAAAGGGAAGATTCAAAATAGAGGATAGAAAGATAGGCTATGGCTTTGGGGATTATGTTTTTCAAAATAAACTCTACTTTTGAAATACTTCCTTTTTAAAAACCTTTTTGAAAATAGTTTTCCTAAACTTTTTATCAAATCTGGTAACCTTCATCTCTGATACCAAGTGTAACACCCCACCTCCGTTAAAGTCACTCACAAAGGGAATGCCTTAACTTTGATGGAGCATTTTAGTAGACAGAACAGAAATTTACAAGACAGATAAAACAGTACTTGAAAAATTAATAACTTTATTACAACAGAAACTGAAGTAAGTTTGGTTACATCTTTTCAAATCACAATATCAGAATTCAAGTACAAAATATCAGTCTTATACAAAAGCCTTCAGAATGCATAGTTTTTAAAATCATAATCCCCAATATAAATTGCCATGGAAAGTGTAATGACCCGCATTGGCAGAGGTATTATGATTAATTTATTTAATTATATAAATAGTGATATAGTGAATTTAATAGTCGTTGAATTAAAGAATAGTGAATATTTAATTTAAAATAATAAATTAAATAATATATTAAATTCTGAAATAATCAGAATTGGCTGAAATGGCGATATGGTGTGAACTGGATCATCTGTGATATTTAATTCAGCTTGGAATTTGATTTAAATAACGAATATATTATATAAACGATAGTTTGAACATAGAATTATAATATAATTAAAATAAAGCGCGTAACGACGCGGCAGTTCGCTATTTGGTGATTCGAACTTCAACTGAATGTACAAGGTTCATTTTAAATCGGATTTCCGTGAAACAAGAAACGTGTGGAGCTGGTGGAGTATATCTTTCTAGTGGAAGAGAAAAATCAGGATTTCGTTGTGTAGATTTTGATATATGTCCAACTCAAATTTTAGAAAAGTCGCTGCGGAATTCCTTTATAATTTATAAAGGAATTAATTATATTTTAAAAAAGGAATTTCATTATAAATCGAATATCGATTTAATCAGTATTTGAAATATCGAGTTGGAAATTCATATTGGGATATGCTGAAGCTGTATGGTATTCCACAGTGAATATAGACGATAATATTTAATTTTAAATATTAAATTTAATTATATTTAAATATATTTATATATTTAAATAGGCTATTTAGAGCTTTAAAAATAGCCACTTTTGTAAACGAAGTCGGAATTCGACGAAACTAATTTTGTTGGATCTGCAACATCAAATAGTTGTTAGATTTCCAATTTGGTGATTTTTAGAGTCAGTATGTGGCCGCACGGATTTTTAGAGTGAAAAACAGTCAGTATTTTGACAGTTAAAAATATGCTGTGTGAGCATACGAAGTCTAAATTCGACGAAACCAGTTTCGTTGGGACCGTAATTTCGAACTGTAGCTGCATGTCCAGTTTCGTGATTTTTAGCAATCATATGTGATAGTACAGATTTTTAGAAGGCGAATACTGGCTGCATTTATAATATAAATGAATAAAATAATCAAAAATAAAATATCTAGATATTTCGATTTGCCTATAAATACATCCTTAACATCTCTCCTTAACCTAATTTTATTTCACGGTCAAACTACTTCCAAGCCGCCACTTCCTATTCTTTTCTCCAGTAAAAGCTCAAGACTTCAAAAATGGAAATCAAATCCATTCCTCAATGAAACCGAGCGTACTTGGATTTGCTGAACTCAGTAACTCGAGGGCTACACAGTAGTGTGCAAAGTATGGGGTGCAATATGAGTTTCCTTAGAGCTCCATCTTCGAGCAGCGAGCTACGGCGAGGGGCGAAATCTCGTTGGGAAGGTCTAAGTTGGAATCGAGGTCGTGGTTGAGTTCGTGGGTGGGAGCCTCGTTGGTTAGTGGCGTTGAAGGGGTCTCTGATAGCTTCGGGGGAAAAGCGACGGTGGTGGAAGCATATTAGGGCAGCAGGTCGGTTCAGAAAGGAGGGGGTCGAACTTGGTGGAACGGTGATCATCCGGTGCGGATTTGGATGAGGAGAGGGAAGGTGGTATCTGGTGGCGGAGGTTGGTAGCCAAAGGGAGAGGAAATGGCGGTCAACGGTCAGTCGAAAGGGGGAAACGGATTTCTGGTGTCACGAGAGTTTAATCGGTGGAGAGGAGTTAAAGCAGGCCAGAAGAAATAAGGGTCAGGTTTATAAAAGGTAGGTTTGGGCCTGTTTAAATTGTTTAAGCCCAATTAGAATTTAAATCCTTGTTTTTAATTTAAAATTATATGTATTAACTTGTAAATGAAATATCTCGGCCATACTGTATCAGAAATACGAACGGTCAGATCCGTTGGGATCATATGGACGGACACTACGACATGGAAACGACTAGAAGTCCATCGGAGCTCGTTACAATTTATTGCAAAATAAATTGTCGGTTTGAATCAACCGATGGTTATCGTTATTAATGATGATCGTCCAATGTGAGTAAATCCCACTAACTCTTAACAGTTTATAATTTCATGTTGTATTTTCAGAACTGTTAAATATTGGCTGATTGACTATGTGTTGACGGCTTGATTGAACTGCTAGTCAGTTAGTTGAATTTCTATATTGATTATGTTTAACAGAATATATCATATGGAACTGAAAGTGATGTTATCTATATTGTTTAACATCTGTGATGCAGGGAAACAGGTTGGAGGAATCCGACTGGATCCCTCAACAGTTATTTTATTGTTTTCATATATTGTGATACATTATGTGATATATAATCTGACGTTGATTATGTGTGTTTGGACGATATTTATCGTTGTTATATGGTGTGTTAAATACCATAAGAAATACCAGAATGTGGAAAAGGGATTTTCAAAGTATATTTTGAAAATAATTTATTTATATAAAATCAATGGATTTTATATTATAAAAGAAAAAGGGTTTTGAATAAAAGAATTATATTTGATAATCAAATATAAGGGAATTATGTTTGTAAATCAAATATAAGGGAATTATATTTGTAAATCAAATATAAGGGAAAGAATTTGTTAAATAGATATAGAGGGAAATATTCGGAAAACAAATAAAGGAAATTATTTGTCAAACAAATAGAAATAGAAATATTTGTAAACCATTTACAAATAGGTTAAAAAGGATTTATTTATTTGGGGAATAAATAAAGGTAAAAAGGATTTATTTATTTAAGGAATAAATAAAGGTGTAAAGGATCTATTTATTTGTTAAATAAATAAGATTAAATCAAAGAAATATTTATTTGATAAACAAATAGAATTAAATCAAAGGAGTATTTATTTGACAAATAAATAGAATAGAATCAAAGGAGTAACGTTATTAAAGAGAACATTTATAAAGTGAAGAACCGTTACTAAAAGTAAATCTTTATAAATGAATAAACGTGATCAAATAGGAGTTATTCGAATAACAGAAGTCGATCAGAGTTAGAAATAATCGATTTAATAAATTGATTAGAGTTAGAGTTAATCAGTTAGAGTTAACCAATTAGAGTTAATTAAAAAGAGTTAATCGAATATAGTTTATTCGAATAGAGTAAAGGAGTAATCGAGTATAGTTTATCCGAAAGGAGTTAAGTGCAAGAGTTAAATCAAGTAGAGTTAATCCAATAGAGTACATCGATTAGAGTGAAATCAAATAAGAGTTAATCCAATAGAGTAAATCGATTAGAGTTAAATCCAATAGAGTTAATCCAGTAGAGTTAATCGATTAGAGTTAAATCAATAAGGGTTAGTTGAATAGAGTTAATCGAATATAGTTTATTCGAAGAAAAGTTATCGAATATAGTTATTCGAATGGAGGTGTTATCGAATAGAGATTTGTCGAAAGAGGATTACGTAAAGAAGTTTGTTAAAGTTGTAAAGGATAAACCTTGTCTATCCGAAGTTTAAACCATGGTTCAGTTAAGGTCTGAGAGGTAATTATACCCCAACTTGATTGACTTCGTTTTTAACTAAGGAATGGCTAAGGTTTGATCATAAAGGAATGGCTAAGGTTTGATCATAAAGGATGGTTAAGTGAATAAGTATGATGGTTTGAATTGGCATCGCGATAGTTTGTTTAAAACATATGTCTAAGTCCAATGTAAGAGTTTTGGAAATGTTTTCCAAACAAGAATCAGAATTTTTTTTCTAATATAGAAAACAAGGGATGGACATGTTTTCCAGTGTTAATGACATATATTTTCTAAATTTAGAAAATAAGAAAATGTTGAATATAGGGAAACAGGAAATGACAAATAAGATAAATAGATGATAAATTAATTAAAAGGATAAAAGTTGTTTGATGATTAATCGATATAATTTCCATCTGGAAATAATATCGTTGTTTGCACACTTGTTTTCTTAGATAGTTAACTCACAAACTATCAAAGTTTTGACCATTTTAACGTTGTTAATATGGAGAGACCGGTTGGATCAAAGAACCACTCTGTATTGGCATAAGCGTTGCGAATCTTATATGCCAAAGAAAATTAAAGACGGAGTAAAGTGCAAGGGCTATTGTATAAGTCTTAGATAACAGTGCCTAAGATGGATATACTGAATAGTACCTTCGGTTCATCCTATTCCTAGATGGCTTATATGGATGGATGTCTGACAGAGTATTTCTAGACGATCACGTATATTGATTTCTCCAACTGTACCAAGAGTGGAAGAGAAGAAGGAAACTTCTTTTAGCTAACACATAATGTATGGTTGAGGACGTCAATCAGTGATTTGATGGATTTTACGATGTGGCATTCAAAGTGAATCTGGTGTGATGATAAAGCGTAGCTTCTAGCCTCACATCCGGTAAATGACAGAAATCGGGCAGGCAGCATGGCTAAGTCGGTCGCACCGAAGTAGGATGTATAATCACCTGATCTAGAGTTTCATTTACTTCTAAAAATCTATTGTTGATGTTGTCCCATTCGGGAAACGGTTGTTGATCCCAACCGTTGGTGATATACATTTGATACACTCAAGTGAAATGAGTGGTCAGTCATGTGTTGCCGGGTTGCAAGATGTTCTTGTTGAACCCAGTGTATTCCTTTCTAGAGGTACACTAGCGAAAGGTGGTTCCATACCTTGTCATAGTTGGAAATCCATTACCCAATACATGCTTGCGGTTTTGATTGTATACCATATATGTAGAACGTGAGATGAAAGCGTTTCTACTAGATGATTATTATATTGTGTTGATAGACATTATTATAATATCAAAAGGTTTTTGATATAAAGATATTTGGATTCTCATAAGGGAAAAACCCGTTCCGTTATACTGCATGGTCTTATGAGATACCGATTACCTGCTTGAACTGTTTTAAACTGTTTTACTCATACCAGTCCCATGACTGACCCGGAGTTTATTTTGTTTTGTTTCCCTAAACTCTTGGGTGCCCAATTTTGTACGGGTAGTCAAGTAGTCGGGATTTACAGATATACTGGAAGAGCTTGGAGCAGGAGGCTTCAAGATCATATAGCTATAATTATTTCTGCTATGTTGTAAGTGTTGTACTTTGATAATGATATGTATATTCAAGTACAGATTTGTATTTCAATGTTATGTTATCTATTATATGTTATTCGTTCCGCTGTGAGGTTCGTGTTACGCTGATGTTGTGTTCTTCTTCTTCTTCTTCTATTCTAAGTTTCTATCTTATCTTTCCTCACCCTCTGTTTTCTTTCTATTAATTTCCTGATTTTCAGTTTAATTTGGGGCTGGACTTGTGTTTTTGGTCAGCTCAAATTGGACCGCAATTTTGGGTCATTACAGTTGGTATCAGAGCTTAAGGTTTAGTTAATACCTTGGCTCTATGGCGTGACTCAGTAGAGATGGGGTTAGTAATACCCTAGATTGAGTTTGAGTGTATATATACGAGTGAACGTATTTGTAGATGATATAAAAATAATTTTATATTGTGGAGATTTGTTGGTTGAGTAGTTTATGGATTCTGGTCGATCAGTTTGATCCACTGTATCGGTAGGAGTTTATAAACACTTGAATACGATGGGTCGACACGATATGTTTTGAAAAAAAGGTAAATTAAAGTAAGTTTACCCAAGGTATATCTTGATGTAGAGAAGATATATATATATATATATATATCAAAATTATAATATAATGGATATATTGGTTGTTATTATAATCGAGTAAGATTATAAATTAAATGGTTATGTAAATAACCAATCAGAATTCATATAAGTGAAATACGTGAAATCAGATGAGTTAAATCTGAATTTAAACCAGAAATTGAATTAAAACTCTAGAAAATTGGATAAGTGTTTGTAAATGGATTTGGATTAAAAATAAGGAAAATTTAAGATCCTGGGAGATTTTAAATTGTTTTACAAGCAGTGTGAATTATATTTTGAAATGAATTTCAAAGTGGAAATGTTTAGAAATGGTTTTATAGTATTGAACTCACTTCGATCGCTGGAATATAGATTCCGATGATGACAGCTGCATCATCAGTATTCGTTTTTCGAGTTGTAAGTGACGAATTACTACCAGAGATACTGTTTTGAATTTGTTTTGGGAAAGACAAGTTGTGTTGAATTTCAAAATGGGATTTATAATATAGATTTGAATATAGAATTTGAATAAAGAGAATTCAAATAGAAATTGAATATAGAAATTCAAAAGGAGTTTGAATATATGAAATTCAATGGAAGTGATATAAAATTTGAATATAGAAATTCAAATCGAATTTGAATATAGAAATTCAAATGGAATTTGAATATAAAATACAAATGGAATTTAAAATATAGAATTTGAATATAGAATTCAAATGGAATTTAAACTATAGAATTTGAATAGAATTTGATATATATAATTTGAATATATACAATTTGAATAAAATTTGAATAGAAATTGAATAGAATTAACTAAGTCGAAGAGGAATTAGTTAATCGAGTTTTGAATTTGATGTTGAACTTTGAAAGGTGAATTGGATTTGTAAATGGATATTCGAAATCGAATATAGAACTTAAATTTGAAATTTGGATTCAAATTAGTTAATAAGCAAGTTAAAATATTTGAACATGTCATGTTCAAATATAAAAGTGAAATAGACTAAAGAGTTAATTAACAAATTAATTAACGAATTGAGTTAAAACGATCAGGTACAGTAAAAATAGATTGGGCAGGTATAAATATACATGAGATAGGTATGGATAAGGTATGAAGGTATATAAATAGAATGCTCGACGAAAAGGTATGTATTTAATTCATATGTGAGATTTTATGCGCCGTATCGGCTAGCCGCTTGGCTTTTTCTTTTTCTTTTGGATTGGTGTAACAACCCGAAAATCTGGGCCAGTTTAAATTTTTTTTATTTTGGCAATTTTAGCGAATTTTGAATATTTAAAATAGATTATTTTAAATAAAATCGACGAGAAATTTATTTTGAATATAATTCGATGTATATATTATATACGTCGTCGTTAGAATATAAATAATTATATATAATTATAAATAGAATTGAAAATGGCGCGGTAGTTCGATAATTCCATTTCAAACTTCAATTGAATGTACGGGTGCAAAACAATCCAGATTTTAGTGAAACCAAAAACAATAGGATCTAATTGATGTCAAATTATTGCTAGATTCCAAATTTCATAATTTTTCGAATCAATATGTGAGCGTGGCAAAGGAAAACGCGTTTGACCAGTTTCAGTTGATTTTAATCGACTGGAAAATGGCCATTTTTCCAACGGTCTCGGAATTCGATGAAACTAGTTTTGTTAGGACCGTATCGTCAATACGAAGCTAGAAAATATTTTTCGGGAATTTTTAGAGTTAGTATGTGACCCCAGTAAATTGAAATGTGCTTTTAAATCGAATATATAAAGAATTATATTTTAAATTCAATGGAAACTGATCTTAACGGTCAAATTGGCTCACGATACATATCCCATTGTGTTCGGAATGGGGGTAATACACTAGGGACGACAGTCGTTGGGTTCGATTTCGAGTTCGGGAATTAAACAAGACATTTTCGAATAAAAATAATAATATAAATATCTATATAGGGGGGGTCCAAAACCCTAATCCTCCCCCAAAAGAAACACAGCCGCCACATGAATTGAAGGGCCAGAATTCTCTGATAATAAAACCACAAATTCGCTCAATCTAAATCGAATCAAACTCCGGTTTCAAAGCAAAAACTGTGGAGATTTCCAAGCTCTTTAAAATCACGCTAGTATGATCGAGAACCCTGTGGTATCAAGGGAGAATTTCTGCCTCAAAGACAGTGGGTTTGAGTGCGATTTTCGATTGATTGGGGGGCCCGAGTTCTTCACCGTCGGTGGCGAAGGGAGCTCACGCCTAGGCGGTTGATGTGACACCCGTAGATCGGTCTCCGGTCCCCTGGTTTAACGCGCACAGGTGGGTGTTTTCAACGATGAAATGGGTTTTAATATCGCCTGTAGGAATGACGGGGAAGAAAGGCTTAGGGCCTTAATGAAGTAATTATTTAATTTAATCATAGTTTAATTACTTTAATTAACATAAAATGTTTGTAATCCAATATCTTTGTGATACGAGGTCGGAATCGAACGAAATGAAATGCGTTGGAACCATCTTGAAGAGCACTACAACATGGAACTGACCAGAACAGAAACAGAGCACGTTGGATTTTCGAGCAAACTCAAAACCAAAATGTTCAGAAAATTCAGAAATAAACTGACGGATTGGAAAACCAAAGTGAGAATTCTCTCACTTTAATTTTTCTATTCAGTTATTTATATTACAACTGCATATCTGAACTGTTCCCCGTCATCCACAGACCATGGACGACTTGTTTGTTTGGTTGTATTCTAAGTGAAAATTGATGTGAAAAAATATTATATATATTAGAAATGTATGAAATATATATATATTGAAAGTGAAAATATCGTATATATTGAGAAGTGAAATTCATGTATATAGAAGATGTAAAAATATGATTTTTGTTTATGTAGAGAATTAAAAATATGATTTTTATATTTTTAAAGAATTAAAAATATGATTTTTATATTTTTAAAGTATTAAAAATATAATCTTTACTATATAAAAGTGGTAGAAATATGATTTTTGTTTATGTAGAGAATTAAAAATATGATTTTTATATTTTTAAAGAATTAAAAATATGATTTTTATATTTTTAAAGTATTAAAAATATAATCTTTACTATATAAAAGTGGTAGAAATATGATTTTTGTTTATGTAGAGAATTAGAAATATCATCTATATATGTGTAGAAAAATAAAAATGTGATTTTTATAATGATATTTTTGAAAAGGCGAAATCTATATTTTTATAAAGGCGAAATCTATATTTTTATAAAGGCAAAATCTTTATTTTTGTAAAGGCGAAATCTTTATTTTTGTAAAGGCGAAATCTTTATTTTTGAAAAGGCGAAGTCTATATATTTAAAAAGGCAAAGTCTATATATTTGAAAAGGCGAAGTCTATATATTTGAAAAGGCGAAGTCTATATATTTAAAAAGGCGAAGTCTATATATTTGAAAAGGCGAAGTCTATATATTTAAAAAGGCGAAGTCTATATATTTGAAAAGGCGAAGTCTATATATTTAAAAAGGCGAAGTATATATATCTAAAAAGGCGAAGTCTATATATTTGAAAAGGCGAAGTCTATATATTTAAAAAGGCGAAGTCTATATATTTGAAAAGGCGAAGTCTATATATTTAAAAAGGCGAAGTATATATATCTAAAAAGGCGAAGTCTATATATTTAAAAAGGCGAAGTCTATGAATTTGAACAGAAGAAACCTTTATATTTAAAAGGCGAGATTTTTATATATTGAATAGCGAAGTGAAAATTCGATTTTTACATATGTAGTGAATACGGGCAACGAAAGTGACAAAAGGCGAGAACGACGAAGACTTCTACAAACGGAGAGTCAAGATGATTGGATAGCTATTGGTGAGAATTTCTCACTCTTCAATTTCTTTTCTAGTTATATATATATATACTAGGATGCCGACGGTGCTTAGTAGCACCCGACACAATCGTCCACAGACCATGGACTTGTTTGGTTGGTTGTGTAGTTGGTTAGATTATTTGGTTTGAATTGAATTGTTTGGTGAATTGAATGGATTTGATTGATGTGTGAATGGCGTGGGCCTTCACAAGACCGGGGATAAGGCTAGGCCTCGTCCCGTTTCTAGTATCGTGTCGTTATGTGCCGCCGAAATTTTCTAAAATAAGTTAGAAAAATAAAGAAATCATTTTATTTAATAAATGAACTGAATAGAATATTTTCATAGGTCGAATAAAATGTTTTATCGTTAAAAATATAATTTTTAACGTGAAAGTGAATAAATAAATATTTATAAACAAATCGGCCGATTTGTTTATATACACTGATTTGACTGATATTGATCGGGTCGATAAATTTTACACATCGCCCAACTGCAAAACTAAAAATCTGTGTTTGATTGTTTGAAACCCCACACGGGTGTTGGGATGAAATTTAAAGTTCACTCATCCTGATTGATTAAATATGTCGATCGATTGATTGACATGATGTTATAAGCGTTAGATATCTATATTTGATGCTTATACAGTGTAGTGCACTTTGGTTGATGGTTGATTATTTTCAATGCTATTATATACGTGTGATGTATGAAAAGTCCATATAATTAACATTATATGGTGATTGATTGGGCCTCATTCCAATTTAGAAAATAAAGAATATTAAAATATAAAGGTTCATGTGTTGACTGTACTCATCCGTTGAGATTAGTCATGTGTTGAACGAAATATTTTTATAATAAAATTTACATCTTTATCAATATAAAATAAAGGTTCATGTGTTGACCATACTCATCCGTTGAGATTAGTCATGTGTTGAACGAAATATTTGAAAAATAAATATTTGAATCAGAACATTTGAAAATAGAAATATATGAAGCCGTGTTGTTTAGATTGACGCCATTTAGACGTGAACAATATTTATATCGATTTTACTCATTTTAAAATGAATATTGAAAAGTGATTTCGAAATCGCATATTTTGAAATGAAATTTGAATTAAATTAAATAGGAAACGAATTCGAATTGAATATATAACGAATTTGATTTCAATTGAATATATAATGAATTTGATTCAAATAGAAAACCAATTTGAATTGAATCGAATAGAAAACCAATTTGAATTGAATCGAATAGAAAACCAATTTGAATTGAATCGAATAGAAAACCAATTTGAATTGAATCGAATAGAAAACCAAATTGAATTGAATCGAATAGAAAATCAATTGAATTTGAATAGAATAGAAAACAAATCGAATTCGAATTGAATTGAATAGATAACAATTTCGAAATGAAATTGAATAGATAACGATTTCGAAATGAATTGAATAGATAACGATTTCGAAATGAATTGAATATAAAACGATTTCGAAATGAATTGAATATATAATGAATTCGAATTGAATGGAAAACGAATTTGATTTCAATTGAATAGCAAACGAAACGAATTCGAATTGAATTGAATATAAAACCAATTCGAATTGAATTGAAAACGAATTCGAATTAAATTGAAAACGAATTGAAATGAATTCAAATTGAATTGAAATTTGAATTGAATAGAAATGAATTTTAAAACGAATTTATAAGGAAAAATTCAATTTTGATTTGAAATTGAAAAGGAAGTTGAAATTGTTTTGAAAACGAAATTAAAATGATTTATAAAATTCGCTTTAAATAGTAATCGATGAAATATATATTATATATATTATATATATAATATAATGGTCTGAATAGAACGCGCCGCGCCGCGGCAGTTCGCGAATTTCGACCATTAACTTTGAACGGATATTACGGGAGATCCGACCGTCGGATTCTCCTAAAACTGGAACCGTTGGGTTCGTATCGAAAAGAGCTTTCTAACGAATATTAGAAATTTGAAATCTAACGGTTGGATTTGGAGATACGTCCAAATCAAATTTGGAAAAGGTCGCTGTAAGTGCAGTTCGATGGCCGTTGATGGAAATCGACTGTACGGGCCTTAATAAAATTATTAAAAATAGTAATAATTAGTGCAAAATCATAAGAAATGATTTGGGAAAATTTTGGATGAAAACTCCATATTTGAAAAGATAAAAATAGATTTTTTATCGAAATGAACTAGTTTTGAACTGAAATTAAAACCCATTTATTATTTGAAATGGGTTTAAATAGAATTGATTCATGGGTTTATCGTGAACTGTGTTTTAAATAACACTAGTTCTTTAACTCGATGATAAATAGAATGTGATTTGGGTTTATCGTGAACTGTGTTTTAAATGACACTAGTTCTTTAACCCAGTAAAAAGAGTTTTAATGGATCTTCAATTAAATTGAAATGTGGATTGATAATTTAAATTATCAACTTTAGAAAATGAGCGAGAATGGAGTATCACCAGTTTTGCTCCAAAGCGATAGTTAAATCTTTAATTAGATTTGAACGTGAAATGGTAATTAATTTTACCGATAACACCATGGTATTAGATATGGAGTATTACCAGTTTTGCTTCATGGGATGAATAGGTTGGGATTGGGAAATAAATCAAATAATTATCTCGGTATGGTTCGCTAATCTCGACTAGTTTGGGAAAACCATAATTTGGTTTGAAATGACATCTAAAGGAAGATTAAAGGATAAATTTTAAAGAATTTATCTTGGATAAAATTAATGGGAACCTTTCCCTAAGAATTGAAATTTAGAAACTAGCTGAAGGTTAGTTAAGAAGAATGGTTTCCTGGATATTGATCTGATGTTGGTTTCGGCCTTCGGGGTTAATATTTAGGGAATTGCTCTCTTACTGATTTACGGTTAGTAACTAATGAATTGGAATGAGGCGTATGTTGTGTTTGTGTAACATTTATTTTTAATATACGCGGGTTGTTCGGAAAGGCCGGGTTTATACCCATTCTGAATAACCGATTCGACGATATGTCGAAGATTAAGACGGTGGTTGAAGGCCGGAAGTATTCACATCGTTTGGATAATTACTGACGATCCTGATTGGGCTGTACACCCAAGAGGATGGAAATAGTTGGTGGTCGTCCAGACGTACTTGGAGATGGATGGATATGCGAGGAAAGTGCATCCGGTTTCGTTCAGACCTAGAACGGACTTGTAAATGGATGGTGTGTCTGACATTGTATTCCTTTATATTGTATTTGTTGATCTCTGCTAAATATATATCTGTTTGGCGGCGGAGAATTTATTCTCTTACTTAACGCCCTTCTCTGAGACATATGAGCTCAGAGGTTATATATTGGCAGAAATCAGTGGTACGATATGGATTGATAGTGTGGCATGCTGAGATGCAGTGATCCAGACTTTTGTTGAAAAGCAAACTTTGGTGGTTGATGATCAAAGCGCAGCTGATATAGCATGGCTTTGGGTATAGCATTGATTCGCGAGCCTCACACCCCGGTATGGTGGTAAACTGGTGGTTTGATCAGTATGCTTTTTAGTGGATGGGCACCTTAGTGGTGTCGTGGATTCGGTCGACCGAGATGAGCCTAGTGCTCAGGGATATATAGAGTAGGCGGTGTTTTCTCTCGCTGGGACGTAAGCCGCGGTGGTACTCTGGTCCCAAATGTGCGGATGTGCAGACGGTGTTTTCTCTTGTTGGGACGTAAGCCGTGGTGAATTGCATTACGCGATCGATCTTTCGAATCAGGAGCCACCATGATGGAAATCCAATTTCCAATACGTGTATTTCGGTTTTATTTGTAGAGCCTAGTATGGCGACATAGTGGGATGGGGCACTTATGCCGTCTATGATTGATACTTATGATTTGAAGATATTTTATACAATATGCACTTATAATAGTATCAAATGATTTGTTTTAAACGTATCAAGCCTTCTTGGCTATTATAAGGTAAAAACCCTATCCTCCGGCTTGCGTTGCATTGTGTGATGGGACCTGGGTCTTATAATAGCTTCATTTTTCTTTATTTAGCATTGTGCTGTTGTTTTATGCACTGGTGTTCTTGGGAGGAAACCCGTTCCGTGTTATACGGCGTGGTCCCTTGATTTACCTAACTTTAAAAATAAAGATTAATAACTGTTTTAGTTCTCACACCAGTCACATGACTGACCTGGAGTTTATTGTTTTAACCTAAACTCTGGGTGCCCCTATTTTCGACACGGGCAGCTAGTAGTTTTGGTTTTGCAGATTTATATTCACAGGATCCTGGTTTACAGCTGGAATGATATCCGGAAAGCTTTGTATCCGTATATTTCTTCTAGTTGTGTATTGTATTATTTTCCGCTGCGATGTATTTAAATTTAATTTAAATCTCTGATATTTCTGTGTAATATTCATTTTTACTCTGTATATTCTTGTATTCTGGTGCATTGTTGTAATATACAATGAAATGTTCTTTCGTCTGCATTCTGTTGTGGCTTGTTCTCGAACTATCTGCACTTTCCTTCACGGGGAAGTTACGGGTTTTCACAATTGGTGAGGGACATGGGAGGCTATTTGAAATATCCCGATGCTCCTGGTACAAAGGAGGTTATGGCAATTTTTTTCGGGAATTTAAGGGGTTAGAATATTTTTAAGATAATTTGATAGTTAGAAATCAACGTATCGATATATACATAGAAGTCGATAAGGAAACGAACTTAGAAATAGAATTGTAAAACCAAAAAGGAAGACCAAGAGTAAAATCTAGTAAGAATAGTAAGAGGAAGCGTATACGTGTTTAAAAGTGAATAAGTAGTTTTATGGTATTGATTATTCGAGTAAGTAGTCATATCTGTTTTGACGTTATAAATGTTATTCAGTCAAGGTTTGAGAGGTAGTTATACCCCAACTTGATTGATTTCATTATTAATAAATAAATAGTAATATTTCAGGCTCGAAGATCAATGTTGAATAAGAGTTAGTTGAATACAGTATTTGGGTTGTCGTAACGATGTTTTACACAACATCCATTTTAACCCAAATAAGTGTAAGCTTGGAAATATAATAAAGAATATTTCCTAAGTATAGAAATAAACGAAATCGGAAAAGAGATAAGTAGTTGGAATATTTTCCAATTATAAATAGCATATATTTTCTAAATTTTAGAAAATAAAGGAAGACGATATTCGTAAATGTTTTCCAAATAACGTAAAAGGCCAATATGGTTATTGAAAATATTTGGTTAACAAATATTGATGAAGAAATAGAGAAGTGATTTAACTAATGGAATATTAATTAAGGGCTCAGTGACATGTTCAAAAGGAAATTTGATTTTTGAAAAGAGTAAATTGTTTGAAAACTCCTGGGGAAAGACTGTTTGAATTAAAAACAAATTTAACAGAAATTTGTGAAAGCAAATTTGAATTAAAGTAAAGCCAGTTAATGGGTAACTGAGGTTGAATTAGAATGATATCAAGACAAATTGGATTGTGAGATTCAAATTTTAAGTGAAATGTGACAATCAAGTTAAGAGTTGGGAATCGAGAATGAAACTCGAGTTTGAAATGACATTTGGCTCGGATATAAGCGAATGGTCGTGTTGTGGATAAAAACAGATTAAAATTTGATTGGTATGACCCTTGTATCTGCTGAATTGGTAACGGATGGTAAGGATATAATGATATACCCGACAAAAGGTACAAGTTTATTCTATATATGAGTTTGGGATTATGAGCCGAATTGGCAAGCCGCTTGGCTGTTCGATTTTCTATTGGGATGGAGATGGTCCAGAGAGGCGAGTTGGAGTTTGACCGACTGACCAGTACAAAGGAGGTGCTGGCGAAATTTTTCGAAGAGTTAAGGCATTAGAAAATTTTCAGGATTTTTCGAAGTTTTCGATGATAAGAAATAATTAATAAATTTAATTGAAATTAAATTAGTTCAGTTGAAACTGAAGTTAAGAAGTAAACAAATATGTTCTAACCAGTCGATAGGGTCGTCCTCTACCTTTTAGCAATTTCGAGGACGAAATTATTTTAAGTGGGAAAGATTGTAATGACCCGCATTGGCAGAGGTATTATGATTAATTTATTTAATTATATAAATAGTGATATAGTGAATTTAATAGTCGTTGAATTAAATAATAGTGAATATTTTATTTAAAATAATAAATTAAATAATATATTAAATTCTGAAATAATCAGAATTGGCTGAAATGGCGATATGGTGTGAACTGGATCATCTGTGATATTTAATTCAGCTTGGAATTTGATTTAAATAATGAATATATTATATAAACGATAGTTTGAACGTAGAATTATAATATAATTAAAATAGAGTGCGTAACGACGCGGCAGTTCGCTATTTGGCGATTCGAACTTCAACAGAATGTACAGGGTTCATTTTAAATCGGGTTTCTCATAAATCGGATTTCCGTGAAACAAGAAACGTGTGGAGCTGGTGGAGTATATCTTTCTAGTGGAAGAGAAAAATCGGGATTTCATCGTGTAGATTTTGATATATGTCCAAATCAAATTTTAGAAAAGTCGCTGTGGAATTCCTTTATAATTTATAAAGGAATTAATTATATTTTAAAAGAGGAATTTCATTATAAATCGAATATCGATTTAATCAGGATTTGAAATATCGAGTTGGAAATTCGTATTGGGATATTCTGATGCTGTATGGTATTCCACAGTGAATATAGATGATAATATTTAATTTTAAATATTAAATTTAATTATATTTAAATATATTTATATATTTAAATAGGCTATTTAGAGCTTTAAAAATAGCCACTTTTGCAAACGAAGTCGGAATTCGACGAAACTAATTTTGTTGGATCCGCAACATCAAATAGTTGTTAGATTTCCAGTTTCGTGATTTTTAGAGTCAGTATGTGGCCGCACGGATTTTCAGAGTGAAAAACAGTTAGTATTTTGACAGTTAAAAATACGTTGTGTGAGCATACGAAGTCTGAATTCGACGAAACCAGTTTCGTTGGGACCGTAATGTCGAACTGTAGCTGGATGTCTAGTTTCATGATTTTTAGCAATCATATGTGATAGTACATATTTTTAGAAGGCGAATACTGGCAGCATTTATAATATAAATGAATAAAATAATCAAAAATAAAATATCTATATATTTCGATTTGCCTATAAATACATCCTTAACATCTCTTCTTAACCTAATTTTATTTCACGGTCAAACTACTTCCAAGCCGCCACTTCCTATTCTTTTCTCCAGTAAAAGCTCGAGACTTCAAAAATGGAAATCAAATCCATTCCTCAATGAAATCGAGCATACTTGGATTTGCTGAACTCAGTAACTCGAGGGCTACACAGCAGTGTGCAAAGTATGGGGTGCGATCTGAGTTTCCTTGGAGATCCATCTTCGAGCAACGAGTTACGGCGAGGGGCGAAATCTCATTGGGAAGGTCTGAGTTGGAATCGAGGTCGTGGTTGAGTTCGTGGGTGGGAGCCTCGTCGGTTAGTGGCGTTGAAGGGGTCTCCGATAGCTTAGGGGGAAAAGCGACGGTGGTGGCAGCATATTAGGGCAGCAGGTCGGTTCAGAAAGGAGGGGGTCGAACGTGGCGGAACGGTGATCATCCGGTGCGGATTTGGATGAGGAGAGGGATGGTGGTATCTGGTGGCGGAGGTTGGTGGCCAAAGGTAGAGGAAATGGCGGTCAACGGTCAGTTGAAAGGGGGAAATGGATTTCTGGAGTCACGAGAGTTTAATCAGTGGAGAGGAGTTAAAGCAGGCCAGAAGAAATAAGGGTCAGGTTTATAAAAGGTAGGTTTGGGCCTGTTTAAATTGTTTAAGCCCAATTAGAATTTAAATCCTTGTTTTTAATTTAAAATTATATGTATTAACTTGTAAATGAAATATCTCGGCCATACTGTATCAGAAATACGAACGGTCAGATCCGTTGGGATCATATGGACGGACACTATGACATGGAAACGACTGGAAGTCCATCGGAGCTCGTTACAATTTATTGCAAAATAAATTGTCGGTCTGAATCAACCGATGGTTATCGTTATTAACGATGATCGTCCAATGTGAGTAAATCTCACTAACTCTGAACAGTTTATAATTTCATGTTGTATTTTTAGAACTGTTAAATATTGGCTGATTGACTATGTGTTGACGGCTTGATTGAACTGCTAGTCAGTTAGTTGAATTTCTATATTGATTCTGTTTAACAGAATATATCATATGGAACTGAAAGTGATGTTATCTATATTGTTTAACATCTGTGATGCAGGGAAACAGGTTGGAGGAATCCGACTGGATCCCTCAACAGTTATTTTATTGTTTTCATATATTGTGATATATGATGTGATATATAATCTGACGTTGATTATGTGTGTTTGGACGATATTTATCGTTGTTATATGGTGATTTAAATACCATAAGAAATACCAGAATGTGGAAAAGGGATTTTCAAAGTATATTTTTAAAATAATTTATTTATATAAAATCAATGGATTTTATATTATAAAAGAAAAAGGGTTTTGAATAAAAGAATTATATTTGATAATCAAATATAAGGGAATTATGTTTGTAAATCAAATATAAGGGAATTATATTTGTAAATCAAATATAAGGGAAAGAATTTGTTAAATAGATATAGAGGGAAATATTCGGAAAACAAATATAAAGGAAATTATTTGTCAAACAAATAGAACGAGAAATATTTGTAAACCATTTACAAATAGGTTAAAAAGGATTTATTTATTTGGGGAATAAATAAAGGTAAAAAGGATTTATTTATTTAAGGAATAAATAAAGGTGTAAAGGATCTATTTATTTGTTAAATAAATAGGATTAAATCAAAGAAATATTTATTTGATAAACAAATAGAATTAAATTAAAGGAGTATTTATTTGACAAATAAATAGAATAGAATCAAAGGAGTAACGTTATTAAAGAGAACATTTATAAAGTGAAGAACCGTTACTAAAAGTAAATCTTTATAAATGAATAAACATTATCAAATAGGAGTTATTCGAATAGCAGAAGTTGATTAGAGTTAGAAATAATCGATTTAATAAATCGATTAGAGTTAGAGTTAATCAGTTAGAGTTAACCAATTAGAGTTAACCAATTTGAGTTAATTAAACAGAGTTAATCGAATATAGTTTATTCGAATAGAGTAAAGGAGTTATCGAATATAGTTTATCCGAAAGGAGTTAAGTGCAAGAGTTAAATCAAATAGAGTTAATCCAATAGAGTAAATCGATTAGAGTTAAATCAAATAAGAGTTAATCCAATAGAGTAAATCGATTAGAGTTAAATCCAATAGAGTTAATCCAATAGAGTTAATCGATTAGGATTAAATCAATAAGGGTTAGTTGAATAGAGTTAATTGAATATAGTTTATTCGAAGAAAAATTATCGAATGTAGTTATTCGAATGGAGGAGTTATCGAATAGAGATTTGTCGAAAGAGGATAACGTAAGGAAGTTTTAAAGTTGTAAAGGATAAACCTTGTCTATCCCGAAGTTTAAACCGTGGTTCAGTTAAGGTCTGAGAGGTAATTATACCCAACTTGATTGACATCGTTTTTAACTAAGGAATGGCTAATGTTTGATCATAAAGGAATGGCTAAGGTTTGATCATAAAGGATGGTTAAGTGAATAAGTATGATGGTTTGAATTGGCGTCGCGACAGTTTGTTTAAAACATCTGTCTAAGTCCAATGTAAGAGTTTTGGAAATGTTTTCCAAACAAGAATCGGAATTGTTTTCTAATATAGAAAACAAGGGATGGAAATGTTTTCCAGTGTTAATAACATATATTTTCTAAATTTAGAAAATAAGAAAATTTTGAATACAGGGAAACAGGAAATGACAAATAAGATAAATAGATGATAAATTAATTAGTAGGATAAAGGTTGTTTGATGATTAATCGATATAATTTCCATCTGGAAATAATATTGTTGTTTGCACACTTGTTTTCTTTGATAGTTAACTCACAGACTATTGAAGTTTTGACCATTTTAACATTGTTAATATGGAGAGACCGGTTGGATTATTATCCAAAGAACCACTCTGTATTGGCATAAGCGTTGCGAATCATATATGCCAAAGAAAATTAAAGACGGAGTAAAGTGCAAGGGCTATTGTATAAGTCTTAGATAACAGTGCCTAAGATGGATATACTGAATAGTACCTTCGATTCATCCTGTTCCTGGATGACTTGTATGGACGGATGTCTGCAAAGTATTTCTAGACGATCACGTATATTGATTTCTCCAACCGTACCAAGAGTGGAAGCGGAGAAGGAAACTTCTTTTAGCTAACACATAATGTATGGTTGAGGACGTCAATCGGTGATTTGATGGATTTGATGATGTGGCATTCAAAGTGAATCTGTTGTGATGATGAAGCGTAGCTTCTAGCCTCACATCCGGTAAATGACAGAAATCGGGCAGGCAGCATGGCTAAGTCGGTCGCACCGAAGTAGGGTGTATAATCACTGATCTAGAGTTTCATTTACTTCTAAAAATCTATTGTTGATGTTGTCCCATTCGGGAAACAGTTGCTGATCCCAACCGTTGGTGATATACATTCGATACACTCAAGCGAATTGAGTGGTCGGTCATGTGTGGCCGGGTTGCAAGATGTTCTTGTTGAATCCAGTGTATTCCTTTCTAGAGGTACACTAGCGAAAGGTGGTTCCATACCTTGTCATAGTTGGAAATCCATTACCCACTACGTGCTTGCGGTTTTGATTGTATACCATATTTGTAGAACGTGAGATGAAAGCGTTTCTGCTAGATGATTATTATATTGTGTTGATAGACATTATTATAATATCAAAAGGTTTTTGATATAAAGATATTTGGATTCTCATAAGGGAAAAAACCGTTTCGTTATACGGCGTGGTCTTATGAGATATCGATTACCTGCTAGAACTGTTTTAAACTGTTTTACTCATACCAGTCCCCTGACTGACCCGGAGTTTATTTTGTTTTGTTTCCCTAAACTCTTGGGTGCCCAATTTCGTACGGGCAGTCAAGTAGTCGGGATTTATAAATATACTGGAAGAGCTTGGAGCAGGAGGCTTCAGGATCATATATCTATAGTTATTTCTGCTGTGTTGTAAGTGTTGTACTTTGATAATGATATGTATATTCAATTATAGATTTGTATTTCAAAGTTATGTTATCTATTATATGTTATTCGTTCCGCTGTGAGGTTCATGTTACTCTGATGTTGTGTTCTTCTTCTTCTTCTATTTTAAGTTTCTATCTTATCTTTCCTCACCCTCTGTTTTCTTTCTATTAATTTCCTGATTTTCAGTTTAATTTGGGGCTGGACTTGTGTTTTTGGTCAGCTCAAATTGGACCGGAATTTTGGGTCATTATAGAAAGATAGAGCCAAGGCCAAGCGATACTTCAAGCAGAGAAAATCTGGATCAAGCTCCTATACTTCCACCTTAAAAACCTTGGGGATGGGACGAAAGAAAAGGGGCGAAAACAAGTAAGGTCATACATAAAGTCTGGCAGGTCCAGTGACTTTCAGCATATGAACAGAAAATAATATCATGACATGAAAATAAAGTTGGATAAGAGACAACAACAACAGGAGTAACTGGTATACTTAAGCTAAATAGAAGAAACAGAATGATATAGCCCAAGTTATGCTTCTTACTTAGATCTTACTTCTCTGCACTAATACTTGTATAATAGGATTAGGTGTTACCCTAATGTCTAAAATGAAACAGAAACGGAACAGAATAATCTATATAGAAACAGAATGCCAGTAATGGGCCTTAACCACCCCAACAGACAGAAGGTACATAAACGGAATTAGAGACGGAAACAAAATAATCCCTACATAAACAAACAGGCGTACACTAGTAAATGGGCCTTTACCACCCCAACAGACGGTACCATGCAGAAACAAACAGGTGTTACCACCCAACAGAAACAGACGGTACCCCAATAGAAACAGATAGAACTAAGTATACCCTAAATCTACCCCAAGCGATCGGCTCCCTAATACATAAATACCCTGTGCCAGCCCCACAAAAGGGTGTATCACTCCCTAAAATGGCAACCTTTGAATGACACAGACCTATTTACAGATGTCACGACGTCTTACATCCTCAGAGGCAGACCGGAATCCATGCACGCACATGACCCGGTTGGAACGCATCATCAACACCCCTCGCTATTATCAGAATGAACCACTTATAATTAGTTCAGTAAGCGTCCCTGGACCCTACCTACTTTTGGGTCATAGTTTTGATACCCGAAAGGGTTACTAACTAATACGGGTCCCAAACAATAGATGACACAAGTATTTTCCCTGCTAACCTTGTGTCCCCAGACTAATGGATTTCATATTAACTTGTTTACAAATTTTCTGACCTACAGAGTTCAGATCAACTAGTTCACATATCAGAAAATCAAATCAACAGGTTTTCAGACTAACGGATCAGATGCACAGTTTTAACAGACTTACAAATTGTCTAACTTTGTACTGGGCCTACAGATTCACGAAACAAGTTTATTAATTCATCAGTCCAATTGGTTTATCCCTATCCACCCAACACGTTTTAGACATCATATTTATCTCAGATTTGCATTAATTAAATATTAATGCGCAGACCTCTCACATTAGGTCGGTAGCTTGTGGTCGTTGGATAAGTCGGGCGGTTCCGGGCAGACTTCTGCCACAAGCCAGACCTAACCTCGTGTCTAAGAATATTTTAGTTATGCCTACGACCTCTCACATTAGACTAGCAGTTTGCGGTTGCTGGTTAAGCCGGTTAGTTCCGGGCAGGCTTCTACCGCAAACATGAGTCTAACCTCGTGTCTCAGCATTTTTATTATAACCAGTTTATTCCATTACAAATTATACGAATATCAGACTAATTATGTCAATTTAACATATTTGACTTCTTTTCAAGTCGCAGCAGATTAATCAAATTAACATGTTTTACTCAATCTTAGATCGAGCGTACAGATTTTCATACACAAATTACAATCATTCAGCTTTTCAACAGATTTAACAGATTTAGCAGCTCAGGCGGTTCAACAGTTTTAGCAGATTAGGCAACTCAACAGATTTAGCAGATTAGGCATATTAGCAGATTAGGCGATTCAACATATTTAACAGTTTAGGCAATTCAACAAATTAAACAGGTAACAGATTTAACAGATTAGGCAAATTTAACATATTAAGCAGATGACAGTTTTCAGCCGATTTAAACATTCCTTAAAGTTCTATTCACATATCTTGCCTAATTCATAAAGTAAGCCCAAACTTATATGCCCAAATTATGGTCATAATCCACCATAAAACATATGTCCCAAATTTTAGTTAAACTTGCATAGTTCAGAATATTCTCCAAAAACCTTACATATAAATTATGCCAAATATAGTCATGGATTACAATGCACGTCACATATCCAAAAAACCCCCTTTCCTTTGGTGTATTCACACTTAATAGTCATCAAATCTTAATATAGGTTTTTACACCTAAGTCATATGCAAATTAATTCTCCTACTTCCAAATGACAAACTATCAGATTTAATATGCCCAGATCCAGATCTTAAATTATGAAATATGTTCTTTATGTTCTAAGTCACTACAATCCTCTTCTTCCAAGTCATAGATCATCTTATGCAATATGCCACAAATTTATGTCCTGAATTACAACATGCGTTGTGTCCTCAAATTAGTTACAAATCGATTTTGCCCAAATATGCCTCATTCAATATTCTTCCCAAATTTAGCGTTTATGTGTTCATCTCTTATGAGATTTGGCTCAGGCTCGTGGTAGCCTGGCTATCAAACAAAAAGAAAGAAAGGAGGAAGAAGAACAAACAGAATAATAAAACAGAGGAACAGATCTGATAAATAGAAAAAGGGCCTAGTCTCATATTCAGTTTTATAATTATGTCAAGATCATGATTGAATTTCATATCGGAAAATAACTGCACTTGCCTTGATTGGATTATAGAAGAAGAGTTGCAGTAGTTCTCTTTTAATCTTATTTAGATTTGGAAGAAGATGCACTAGTTCTAGTTTTGATTCCAGCAGAGTAGCGACGCCATTATTTTATTTATTTATTTCTATTATCTCAGAGGCAGCATAAGGAGAGAAGAAAGGTGTAAAGAGAATGGGGCTGTTTATATAGGATTAGGCGGGCGAATCTAGACTGAAAACGAGGCCAGATACATCAGAATAAACCCAGGCTCAAAACTGGGTTCTGGCACCAGGTCGACCATAGGCTCGACCTGGTCCCTGGGAGGTCGACCATTGTATCGACCCCCAGGTCGACCTGGTCCTGGGAGGGAAAATTCCTGCCCAGTCCGCGCTGGGGTTTGAATTCGAATTTTGAATTCGAATTTCGAGCTGTTTTTTATTCTGAAAATTCCTGAAACTCCGGAGGGTCATATCTCCCTCATACGGACTCCGTTTCTCGAAAACTCGGACTCGTTTCCAAGCAGAATTTTGAGACGAATGCAATGGCGCAATCCGTTTCCCATGATTCTTATTTTAAAATTTAATTTTGCCTTGATTTTTTAACATGTTACACAAATATGGGTTGTTACAACTTGGCTTCTTCTGTTCTGCTTTCACTAACTGACAGTTCATGCACTTGGAAATGAACTTTCCAATATCACGCTTCATCCCTTCCTAGTAGTATACTTGCTTCATGTCCTAATACATCTTATTACCACCGGGATGAATCATCAATTTTGAGTGATGACATTCTCTCAGAACCTCGCCTCCTAACCCATCAATATCAGGAACAACCAGTCGTCCTTGCCTTCGAATCCAACCATCTCGATCGACCCCGAACTCTTTATTCCTTGGTTCCAGTTTTTGGAGAAACTCGACAAGATTTTCATCCCGCTTTTGGCTCTCGCCAGTCCTTTCAATGAGAGTAGGTCTTATCGATAAGCTTGCTAACATTTCAGGTTCCATGTAACAACCCACATTCTACGTATCGAAGGATCATAGAATATTTATTTCTTTTTCATATGAGGTCGTATAGTTGTGTAACTTTGGGGAACGGCTATTGGGGTCATTTCCCATGTTCACGATTTTTTTGATTTTTAAATGACTGTTTTGCCCCTAGCTAATCTTGTTTCGGCCATAACTTTTGATTGGTTAGGTGTTTTGACCTGAAACCACTTCCATTGGATTCAGATGATGGTTTACATTTTTGTAGAGTGGTCACATTAACCAAACGGACTCACCTTTGGGAGATATGGTTGAAACAAGGTTTAGAAGGTGAAAACAGCTTAATTGAGCTTAACCGGATGATTAGCAACTAGGCCCATTGGTGGATTTCGGGATTAGAGCTATATGAGGGATGATTAGGGTTAGAGAAACCTTTTCTTTGTCATTTTTCAGCCGCCACTTACCTCTCTTCAACCATAACAATGGCCTCCGCTTTCTAAATTCATCCCAAATCACCGTTTAATCGTGTATTAGCTTAATCTACACCAAATCAAGGAAGTCTAGTGGCAAATCAGAGTTAGGGTTGTTGCTAAGCATTGGAATTCGACCTATAACAGTAGCAAAGTTCAGATCTAAGATTAATTTGTGGCCAAGGTGAGTGATTTGCATTGTTTTTCACTAATTACGGTTAATTAAGAGTGATTAGTGATAATTAGCGAAATTATGCTTTATAAAAATCGGGAAAAATTTGTAAAAATTCTAAAATATTATTTTAGGGCTCTGATAAAGATTTGGGTAAATTTGGATAAGTTTTGCTAATTGTATGCTTAAACACGATTAAAGGGGATTAAGGGGAAAACATGGGTTTTGGGTATGTTTGATCCATATTGACATGCTAAAATTGTTGTTTTAGTGCTTGTGGTTGATTATACATGTTGCTATTACTGTATGGAATGCTTTATGATTGTTTAGAAAAGTTAGAATGGTCGAAACGCCATCGTATGGCGTAAAATAGTCGCTGGAAAAGTTGCAGGAATTCGACCCGAACCGGATCGGATTGGTGGAAGGGGCACGAGTCGACTCGCTTGTGGGGCATCCCATGAGCCGAACTGCTGGCATTTGGAGTTTTCCATGAATTGCTCGTACTTGAAGACCACGACCCGACCTAGACCGAAACGTGGATCATCATGCAACTCCGACCTGACTCGGATGGAGAAGCCCGACCCGATCTGCTGAAAATGGCACGATCCGAACCAGTGTGGCACCACGACCCAGCCTGGAGTATCACGACCCGACCCGGTCGAGTGAAGGAGCCCGATCCAAACTGCCATGAGATAGAGCTGACGATTCGACCGCTCGAGCGAAGACATTACGAACCAAACCGCTTGATGGCCACGAACCAGAGCTACTCACGAACTGATGGAGGACCCGAGCCAAGATGATGATCACAACCCGAACTGAATGGAAGCTCATTTTTGAACCAATCCGGAGATGATGACCAAAACCCAAGATGCAAAGGTAGTCCAAAGGAGAAGTTTGTACTCAGGATCCAGATGGGAATCAACGAGTCAACTTCATGATTGGGCTTTGCTGCGGGACGTGTGCTATGGAGTTGTCGACGTCTATAGCTTGATTCACCACCGAGGGATGAGTGTTAGGCTACAGATCAGTGCAGTGGGGGTAGTTATTACTCCATAGGGCAGAGTGATCGTAGAATGGCTATGAGCCAGTGCAGTGGAGTCGTCATGACTTCATGGGGTAGAGTGGACATAGCAAGGGATTAGTGGCTATAGATCAGTGTAGTAGAGCCACCATGACTCCATGGGTCAGAGTGATCACAGCAAAGGATTTGGGTGGTCAAAGCAGTGGATATCGTATGCTTTACGCACTGAGTGAGAGATGTGAGGATGGTTGCTATGCTTGATTGTTTGACATCACTATGACATGCACACCCCTTCCTCGTTATCTTTGCACCTTATGCTTGTGTTACCTTAGAGTACTGCACATCCTGTTGTGCTAACTCTTTGGTTGCAAGTGCAGGTTCGGGTATGGTTTAGGATACCTGTTATTGTTCTGTTTTGCTTCTTATCGCTCGTACTAGACTTTTGTTTAATCTAGAGTTTTATGTCTCTTCTTATTACTCTGGTGCTCTTAAACGAGCAGACTAGAGACAGGTCAGGTGATTATGCACGAGTAGCTGTACCGGAGACGAGCAGGAGGCTTCCACGTATGATATATATATATATATATATATATATATATATATATATATAATCTCCATGCGTTGTTGTTGGTCACTACTTTGGGCATTAGTAGTGTACCTCTTTCTTTTGCTTTCGAGACAGTATTTCAAAGTTGTAATAATGATGGTTTGGATCATAAGCTGTACTTTGAATTTTCTGCTGCTATGATGGTTTAGTTTCCAGCTTATGCATTGTCTCACCTGTTTTATATCAAGCTATGTTACTATTATATTTTGTTCCATGCGCTGCGAGATATACTATAGGTTTCTTGTTAGTTCAAATTCCTTTCTTTTCCTTTCTTTGGCGACCATCCCGTGCTAGTCGGGCACTGGCACAACGTACTTTCATTGGAAATGTCCGCTGGTGTGGGGCGGGCCGTCACATTCGAATTCACACCTTGGCCTGAAATCAAATCCTACCAAGTACTCGAGGCTCTTCCATTCTGAACACATCGCCCCCAAACTTGCATGTCTTCAACTCAATGCATCTGCAACTGCGTTACTTTTACCAGGAGTATAGGCTATATCAAAATCATACGATGCCAGAAACTCCAACCATCTTTGCTACCGAATAATAAAATCCTTTTAGGAGAAAAGATGTAACACCCCACCTCCGTTAAGGTCACTCACAAAGGGAATGCCTTAACTTTGGTGGTGCTTTTAGTAGACAGAACAGAAATTTACAAGATAGATAAACAAAACTTGAGATATTATAACTTTATTACAGCGGAAAACAGAAACCAGTATGGTTACATCTTTACCAAAAACTCAAGTACATAAATATCAGTCTTGTTCAGGAAATCATCGGAGTACAAAACTTTAAAATCATAATCCCAATAGAAGATGCCATAAGAAGTTAAGCCAAACTTTATGCACTTCAAGTACTTCAAGCAGAAGAAATCCGGATCAAGCTAAAGTATTCCCTCCTTGGAAAACCTGGGGTGGAAACGGAAGAAAAGGGGCAATAACAAGCAAGGTCAGACAAAAAGTCTGGCAAGTCCAGTGACTTTCAGCATATGAACAGATAATACTAATCATGACATGCAAATAAAACTGGATGAGAGATAACGGTAACAGGAGCAGCAGATGTACTTAGGTAAACAGAAGAAACAGAATAATATTACTTTTCATTTCTCTGCACTAATACTAGTACAACAGGATTAGGTGTCACCCTAATGTCTACTGAAACAGAAGCGCGAACAGAATAATTTCCACAGAAGAAAATGCTAGTAATGGGCATTTACCACCCCAACAGAAACAGGATGCTAATAATGGGCCTTTACCACCCAAACAGAGACAAACAGAAACAGAATGTTAATAATGGGCCTTTACCACCCGAACAGAGACAGACAGAAACAGAATGTTAATAATGGGCCTTTACCACCTGAACAGAAGGTACAGAAACAGAATGTTAATAATGGGCCATTACCACCCGAACATAAGGTACAAAAACAGAAACAAATTAATCCCTACGGAAACTGAATGTAGAATTAGGTGTACACTAGTAAATGGGCCTTTACCACCCGAACAGACGGTACCACGCAGAAACAGACAGGTGTTGCCACCCAACAGAAACAGACGGTACCAACAAAATCAGATAGAACTAAGTGTACCCTAAAACCCTACCCCAAGCGATCGACTCCCTAATACATAAATACCCTGTGTCGGCTCCACAGTAGGGTGTATCACTCCCTATAGTGACAACCAATTGGCACAGACCTATTTACAGATGTCACGGCGTCTTACATCCTCAGAGGCAGACCGAGATCCATGCATGCACATGGCCCGGTTGGAACGCACCATCAACACCCCTCACCATTATCAGAATGAACCACTTATAATTAGTTCAGTAAGCGTGCCCGGACCCTACCTACTGTTGGGTCAAAGTTTTGATACCAGAAAGGGTTATTGACTAATATGGGTCCCAAACAACAGATGACACAAGTAGTTTCCCTCCTAACCTTGTATTCCCAGACTAACAGATTTCAGATTAACTTGTTTACAAGTTCAGACATACAGAGTTCAGATCAACTAGTTCACAGATCAGACAAGTTTTCAAACTAACGGATCAGATATACGGATCTAACAGATTTACAGATTTGTCTAACTTTGTAATTGGGCCTACAGATTCACGAAACGGGTTTGTTAAATTCATTAGTCCAATTGGTTCAACCCCATCCACCCAACACGTTTTAGACATCATTTTTATCTCAGATTTGCATTAATTAAATCTTAATGCACAGACCTCTCACATTAGGTTGGTAGCTTGTGGCCGCTGGATATGCTGGGCGGTTCTGGGCAGACTTCTGCCACAAGCCAGACCTAACCTCGTGTCTAGGCATATTTTAGTTATGCCTACGACCTCTCACATTAGACTGACAGTTTGCGGTCGCTGGTTAAGTCGGTTGGTTCCGGGCAGGCTTCTACCGCAAACAGAGTCTAACCTCGTATCATAGCCAATTCATTCCAATACAGATTTTTCAGATATTAGACTAATTCTGTTTATTTAATAGGTTAAACTTCTGTACAAGGTACAGCAGATTATTCGAGGTTCTATTAACAAGTTTTGCTCAATTTTAAGTCGAGCCTACAGATTCACATACTTCAAATTTCAGCATTACAGTTCCAACAGATTACGCCATTCAACAGATTAAACAGACAACAGATCTTGCAGATTAGGCTATTTAGCAGATTTAGAAGATAAGGCAATTTAACATAATTAGCAGATTAGGCAATTCAATCTACTTAGCAGTTTAGGAAATTTAACAGAACTAGAAGATTAGGCAATATAACAGATTTAGCAGATAACAGATTTAGCAGATTATATATATCATATCTTGCCTAATCATAAATTTAGCCTAAATTCACTTGCCAAATCATGGTCATAATTGATAATACCACATATGCTCCTAATTTTTTTTTGTTAAACATTACACAATACAGAATATTCTCCATAAATCACGATAAACAATATAAATTATGCCAAATTATAGCCTATGATGCCAGATATCCAAAAACCCTTATTTAGGCGCATTCACATTAATAGTTATCCTGTTTTGGTATAGGTCTTTACGCCTAAGTCACATATCCCTTTTTCAAGTCATGAATTTTTACATAAAAGAATATGTCCAAAAATCTAGATTTTTAAACTATAACATGTAGTATGTCCTCAACATGCATTATCATTCATGCATAACATGTTGTAAATTATCTTTAAACTCTAACATAAGACCTTGATTTAAAACATGCATTATGCCCCAAGTTTCAAGTTGTCCTATAATTCCCCTTCTCCTAAATCACAGATTATCATACCTAGTATGAACAGATCTAGATCTAGCATATGTTTATTTCTCAAATTAACTACAGATCTAGATTACAACATGTATTACGTATCTAAATTAGTTTCATGTTTACGGTTAAATCTACGCCCCGAATCCCAAGTCACAAGTCCAATATATTTTATGCCTCAATCTCAAGTCAGATGTTAGATATGCCACATGTCCAATTATATGCCTCAGATTTTATGTCATGTCCTCGAATCAATCCTGTCCAATTATGCATCGTTCATTATTTGTCCCAAACATTTTAGCGTTCGCGCGTTAATCTCTTATGAGATTTGGCTCAGGCTCGTGTTAACCTGGCTATAGAACATAAAGAAGAAAGAGATACAGAATAAGATAGATCTAAACAGAACAGAACGGACATAACCTCAAATTCAGATTTACAATTCATGTCATGATCATAATTAACGTTTATAGCGGAAAATAACTGTACTTGCCTTTCGTGGTTTTAAGAAAGGATAATAAACGGTCGTTGATGCAGAAATGCTGAATTATTCCTCTTTAATTGTTGTTGTAGCTCTAAACTTGGATTTGAGATTTGATTTAGCTTTTAATTCTATTCAAGTTGGAAGAAGATTCATCAGTCCAAGTTTTGATTCCAGCAGGGTAGCGACGCCATTTTTATTTTTAATTAGAACAGAGGTAGAATGTAGACAGAATGAAATTGTGTAGAGAAAATGAGGCTAGGGGGCTGTTTATATAGGATTAGGCGGACGAATCTAGACATAAACGAGACCGGATACATCAGAATGAACCAGGTTAAAAAAACTGGGTTTCACGAGCAGGTCGACCCCCAGGTCAACACTATGGTCGACATGGTCTGGGGGAGGTCGACTACCCAGTCGCCTTGGTCAGGGGGAGGTCGACTACCCAATCGACCAACCTGTCGACCTGGGTCCTGGGCGGGAAATTTCCCGCCCATCCCGCTTCTGGGTTTGAATTCGAATTTCGAGCTGTTTTCGATTTTGAAATTCTCTGAAACTTCGGAGGGCCATATCTCCCTCATACGGACTCCGTTTCTCGAAAACTCGGACTCGTTTCCAAGAAGAATTTCAAGACGAACGCAATGGCGTAACCCGTTTCCCTTGATTCTTATTTTATAATTTAATTATTCTCTAATTTGTTACTTATACGATCATAGAAAATACGGGGTGTTACGTTCTCCCCTCCTTAAAGGATTTCGTCCCCAAAATCTTCAAGTTGAGAAGAATGTGTCCTACCATCCAGTCATCCATCTACTCAATCATCATCTACAAGAATCCATTGTCCTTATAAAAACTTCTAATGTTGTATGAACATATGCAAAAGTGTGTGTATATGTTCCATATCTAATGCAAAGATCAGGCGGTCCACTGATTCAGTTGACCTCCTTAATGCGAACTATGTTTGTGCCATGAGTCCAACATGTATGAAATTTTCCAATTTGATACACATCATTCTTATATGAGTGACAACCATTCATTCATATGCAACATCCATATGATGAGTCAATCATTTTACATCCACAGAAATTGAAAATGCTAACACATCCATATGCAGTATGAGAGTGTATTCGAGCCGATCTAGTGACGAGTGTGTGTATATGCATCCACGAGCAACCACTAGCAACCACTTGCATCCACTTGCAACCAACAAACATAACATGTCTCAAACACATGTTTACATCCGTAGGGTTCCTATCTATAAATCGAAGACTCGATTGATAGGATACAGTCGAGTGATGGGAGCGAGTGCAGATAAACAAAAACTTGGTTTCCATTAGACCTTAGTTGAGAGACAAATTCCCCTAAGTATCAACCCCGAAGACCGAAATCAACATCATATTGACACCTAGAGGATTACACTCTTTAGACAATGTCAAAACTGGAAATCTCGACCTTATCAGAAATATTCAGATATTTACAGATTATCGGTACAGAGCAGATTACTAAATGATTCTTAGTGAACTAAGCATGATAAAAACCCAGAATGTATGCGTCATAGTCAAATTAACGCTCAACACAGATACCCAACTTACCACGCTTAGATGAGTCATAACCCTTATGGGTCTGAGTCTACAACGGAATCAGAAACAATACTAGTATTCAAGTGCAGAGTATCGATTACAAAATCGAAATGCCAGAATCAGAAAAGAGTTTTAACTCAAAAATCAGATAAAGAAATTAAACCTCCTACAGAAATTTTTCCTATTTCTATCCTATCCACTAGCCTCGAGAGTGTTCGCCTGCCTTCCAAAGGTTGGTCCTGCCCTCTGCCCTTGCCCTCATTTCTTCGGACAGTCCCTAGTGAAGTGTCCCATATCCCCACAGTTGAAGCAAGTGCCCTTTCTTTTTCTGCAATCCTTGTTCAGATGAGTCGAGCTTCCACAAGTAAAGCACTTTTTCTCCTTCTTATCTTCAGATTTTTCACCCTTCTTTTGTGTTTCCTTTTTGGGCCATGCTTTCTTGTTTTGTGGTTCTTCCTTCTTTGCCTCTTCTTTCTTGTCGTTGTCTTCCTCGTGCAGTAGTGCCATATCCACCAATTTCTCGTAAGTCGCTCCCATGGGTATATGGGTCATGGCTAGGCTGTGCAGTGGCTCGTTCAATCCTTTAACAAAGCGGAGAGCCTTTTTATGCTTGGTGTTGACTAAATCTAGTCCGAACCTAGCCAGTTGGTTGAACTGGTTGACGTATTCCTTGACCGTCATACTTCCTTGCTTAAGAGATAAGAACTTTTCAGTTGTAGACTTCGTTCAGCTTGCGAGAAGAATTTTGCCTCAAACCATGTTCTGAAATCCATCCATGTTTCAACCGGTCTCTCGACATTAGTGACTTCCCACCAATAGGAAGCTTCATCGTTGAGCAACCACACCGCCAATTGTACCTTCTGCCTATCGTCCACCTCGAAGATAATGAACAGATCCTCAGTTTCTTTGAGCCAGTTCCTCGCTTCTACGAATGATTCAGTTCCCTTGAAATCCTTTCCACCCATGGCCCTAAAATCTTTACAGATCTTTGAAAAAGCTATTGCACGAGGAGGGGGCGGAGGAGGAGGAACCGCTGCAGCTGGAGGAGGAATATCTGCTGGGCCTGCATCGTTTGCCCTAGCCTTTAAGTACCTCCTGAACCAGCCAGGTATTGGCACGCCCTCTGGAAAGTTAAGATTCCCAGACATGCTGGAATGAAAGAAAAAGATTTAAAATGAAGAACGGAAAAGATAGATGTATGGCTTTTTGGGGATTATGTTTTTCAAAAATAAGCTTTACTTTTGAAAATACTTCCTTTTTAAAACCTTTTTGAAAATAGTTTTCAAAAACTTTACACAATCTGGTAACCTTCAGCTCTGATACCAAGTGTAACACCCCACCTCCGTTAAGGTCACTCACAAAGGGAATGCCTTAACTTTGGTGGAGCGTTTTAGTAAACAGAACAGAAATTTACAAGACAGATAAACAAAACTTGAGAAATTATAACTTTATTACAGCAGAAACCAGTATGGTTACATCTTTACCAAAAACTCAAGTACATAAATATCAGTCTTGTTCAGAAAATCATCGGAGCACAAAACTTTAAAATCATAATCCCTACAGAAGATGCCATAAGAAGTTAAGCCATACTTTACGCACTTCAAGTACTTCAAGCAGAAGAAATCCGGATCAAGCTAATGTATTCCCTCCTTGGAAAACCTGGGGCGGGGAATGGAAGAAAAGAGGCGAAAACAAGGAAGGTCAGACATAAAGTCTGGCAAGTCCAGTGACTTTCAGCATATGAACAGATAATAATAATCATGGCATGCAAATAAAACTGGATGAGAGA
Organism: Allium sativum; assembly: GCA_030737875.1. NCBI lineage: Eukaryota > Viridiplantae > Streptophyta > Magnoliopsida > Asparagales > Amaryllidaceae > Allium > Allium sativum. The sequence continues at coordinate 145,736,455 of CM060922.1, read as the reverse complement.
TAACGGTAACAGGAGCAGCAGATGTACTTAGGTTAAACAGAAGAAACAGAATAATATTACTTTTCATTTCTCTGCACTAATACTAGTACAACAGGATTAGGTGTCACCCTAATGTCTACTGAAACAGAAGCGGGAACAGAATAATTTCCACAGAAGAAAATGCTAGTAATGGGCCTTTACCACCCCAACAGAAATGGACAGAAATAGAATGCTAATAATGGGCCTTTACCACCCGAACAGAGACAGACAGAAACAGAATGTTAATAATAGGCCTTTACCACCCGAACAGAGACAGACAGAAACAGAATGTTAATAATGGGCCTTTACCACCCGAACAGAAGGTACAGAAACAGAATGTTAATAATGGGCCTTTACCACCCGAACAGAAGGTACAGAAACAGAAATAGATTAATCCCTTAGGAAACAGAATGTAGAATTAGGTGTACACTAGTAAATGGGCCTTTACCACCCGAACAGACGGTACCACGCAGAAACGGACAGGTGTTGCCACCCAACAGAAACAGACGGTACCAACAGAATCAGATAGAACTAAGTGTACCCTAAAACCCTACCCCAAGCGATCGGCTCCCTAATACATAAATACCCTGTGTCGGCTCCACAGTAGGGTGTACCACTCCCTAAAGTGACAACCAATTGGCACAGACCTATTTACAGATGTCACGGCGTCTTACATCCTCAGAGGCAGACCGGGATCCATGCACGCACATGACCCGGTTGGAACGCACCATCAACACCCCTCGCCATTATCAGAATGAACCACTTATAATTAGTTCAGTAAGCGTGCCCGGACCCTACCTACTGTTTGGTCAAAGTTTTGATACTAGAAAGGGTTACTGACTAATATGGGTCCCTAACAACATATGACATAAGTAATTTCCCTCCTAACCTTGTGTCCCTAGACTAACAGATTTCAGATTAACTTGTTTACAAGTTCAGACATGCAGAGTTCAGATCAACTAGTTCATAGATCAGATAAGTTTTCAAACTAACGGATCAGATATACGGATTTAACAGATTTACAGATTTGTCTAACTTTGTAATTGGGCCTACAGATTCACGAAACGGGTTTGTTAAATTCATTAGTCCAGTTGGTTCAACCCATGCTCCCAACACGTTTTAGACATCATTTTTATCCCAGATTTGCATTAATTAAATCTTAATGCACAGACCTCTCACATTAGGTCGGTAGCTTGTGGCCGCTAGATATGATGGGCGGTTCTGGGCAGACTTCTGCCACAAGCCAGACCTAACCTCATGTCTAGACATATTTTAGTTATGCCTATGACCTCTCACATTAAACTGACAGTTTGCGGTCGCTGGTTAAGCCGGTTGGTTCCGGGCAAGCTTCTACCGCAAACAGAGTCCAACCTCGTATCATAGCCAATTCATTCCAATACAGATTTTTCAGATATCAGACTAATTCTGTTTATTTAACAGGTTAAACTTCTGTACAAGTTACAGCAGATTATTCGAGGTTCTATTAAAAAGTTTTGCTCTATTTTAAGTCGAGCCTACATATTCACAAACTTCAAATTTCAGCATTACAGTTCCAACAGATTACGCCATTCAACAGATTAAACAGACAACAAATCTTGCAGATTAGGCTATTTAGCAGATTTAGCAGATAAGGCAATTTAACATAATTAGCAGATTAGGCAATTCAATCTAATTAGCAGTTTAGGCAATATAACAGAACTAGTAGATTAGGCAATATAACAGATTTAGCTGATAACAGATTTAGCAGATTATATATATCATATCTTGCCTAATCATAAACTTAGCCTAAATTCACTTGCCAAATCATAGTCATAATTCATAATACCACATATGCTCCTAATTTTTTTTGTTAAACATTACACAGTACAGAATATTCTCCATAAATCACGATAAACAATATAAATTATGCCAAATTATAGCCTATGATGCCAGATATCCAAAAACCCTTATTTAGGCGCATTCACATTAATAGTTATCCTGTTTTGGTATAGGCCTTTACGCCAAAGTCACATATCCCCTTTTCAAGTCATGAATTTTTACATAAAAGAATATGTCCAAAAATCTAGAATTTTAAACTATAACATGTAGTATGTCCTCAACATGCATTATCATTCATGCATAACATGTTGTAAATTATCTTTAAACTCTAACATCAGACCTTGATTTAAAACATGCGTTATGCCCCAAGTTTCAAGTTGTCCTATAATTCTCCTTCTCCTAAATCACAGATTATCATACCTAGTATGAACAGATCTAGATCTAGCATATGTTTATTTCTCAAATTAACTACAGATCTAGATTACAACATGTATTACGTATCTAAATTAGTTTCATGTTTACGGTTAAATCTACGCCCTGAATCCCAAGTCACAAGTCCAATATATTTTATGCCTCAATCTCAAGTCAGATGTTAGATATGCCACATGTCCAATTATATGCCTCAGATATTATGTCATGTCCTCAAATCAGTCATGTCCAATTATGCATCGTTCATTATTTGTCCCAAACATTTTAGAGTTCGCACGTTAATCTCTTATGATATTTGGCTCAGGCTCGTGGTAGCCTGGCTATAGAACATAAAGAAGAAAGAGATACAGAATAAGATAGATCTAAACAGAACAGAACGGATATAACCTCAAATTCAGATTTACAATTCATGTCACGATCATAATTAACGTTTATAGCGGAAAATAACTGTACTTGCCTTTCGTGGTTTTAAGAAAGGATAATAAACGGTCGTTGATGCAGAAATGCTGAATTATTCCTCTTTAATTGTTGTCGTAGCTCTAAACTTGGATTTGAGATTTGATTTAGCTTTTAATTCTATTCAAGTTGGAAGAAGATTCATCAGTCCAAGTTTTGATTCCAGCAGGGTAGCGACGCCATTTTTATTTTTAATTAGAACAGAGGAAGAATATAGACAGAATGAAATTGCGTAGAGAAAATGAGGCTAGGGGGCTGTTTATATAGGATTAGGCGGACCAATCTAGACAGAAACGAGACCGGATACATCAGAATGAACCAGGTTAAAAAAAATTGGGTTTCAGGAGCAGGTCGACCCATAGGTCGACACTATGGTCGACCTGGTCTGGGGGAGGTTGACTACCCAGTCGACCTGGTCAGAGGGAGGTCGACTACCCAGTCGACCACCCAGTCGGTCCTGGGCAGGAAATTTCCCGCCTAGCCCGCTTCTGGGTTTGAATTCGAATTTCGAATTCGAATTTCGAGCTATTTTCGATTCTGAAATTCTTTGAAACTTAGGAGGGCCATATCTCCCTCATACGGACTCCGTTTCTCGAAAACTCGGACTCGATTCCAAGAAGAATTTCGAGATGAACGCAATGGCACAACCCGTTTCCCTTGATTCTTATTTTATAATTTAATTATTCTCTGATTTGTTACTTATATGATCACAGAAATTACGGGGTGTTACTAAAGATATTTTAACGACTTGTGATATGTGAATAATTCAAATCGGACTCCCAATAGGTAATGTCTCCCCTCTTTAGAGCAGATACCATTACTGCCAACTTCAAATCATGAGTTGGGTAGTTCTTCTCATGCGACTTCAGCTATCGACTCGCGTAGGCCACAACCTTATCCTTCTGCATTAGCACTGCTCCAAGCCTAATGCCACATGCTTCAGTATACACAATCATCTCTTCATTACCACTTAGAATGGTCAACACAGGAGCACTCATCGGTCTCTCTTTCAGGATTCTGAACGCTTGTTCACACTTCGCATTCCATGTGAAAACTTGGTTCTTCTTCGTCAATCCTGTCAACGGTGCAACTATCTCGGAGGAATCCTTGATAAACTGTCGGTAATAACCAGCCAACCCAAGGAAACTTCTCACATTCGTCGCATTCTTAGGTCTATCGCAGTCCTGGATTGCTGCTACATTACGGGGTTAACCGCTATCCCACTTCCGGAAACAACATGGCCTAAGAACCTCACTTCACACTTCCATAAGTGACACTTTGAAAACCTAGCTCTCAACTGATGCTTGCGCAAGATTTCCAACACAACTCTCAAGTGCGTCTTGTGTTCTTCCTCATTTTGAGCGTAAACCAGAATATCATCCACGAACACAAGCATGAACTTGTTCAACTGATCTCTGAAAACCTTATTCATAAGATCCACAAAATACGCTAGTGCTTTAGTCAATCCAAATGGCATCATTAACAATTTAAAGAAATCGGATGCTGTCCTGAAAGCAGTCTTTGGCACACTATCCTTTGCCACCCTCAACTGGTGAAATCTCGTTGCCAAATCCATCTGAGAAAATACTTTGGCTTTGTGAAGCTGATCGAACAAGTCATCCATCCTTGGCTACGGATACTTGTTCTTCTTAGTCACCTTATTCAGCTCACGATAGTCCACACACAATCTTAACGAGCCATCCGCCTTGGTTACAAACACGACCGGTGCACCCCATTCGGAAACACTTCTCTGAATGAATCCCTTTCCTAGAAGGTCACAAACTTACACCTCCAACCTGCGCTGTTCCTTAGGCGCCATCTACCTAAGAGGCATAACGATTGGTCTAGCACCCTCGACCAAATCGATCCTAAACTCGATCTCATGATGCGACAACAAACCTTTGACTTCGTCAAAGACATCCTCAAACTCATTTGCGATCAACACAGATGACAAGTCTTCTTGTGGAATCACAAGTGAATATAAAATGCTAATGAAGATACCCTCTTCGCGCTTACACCGTATCAACACCTTTCGCCCTTCCACATCCCCAACTCTCACCTCTAGCTTCTCGCAATTCACCCTTGTCGCATACCTCTTTAGCAAATCCATGCCCAAGATGATCCCAAACCTAGCGAAGTCAAGAACAAAGCAATCACACACGAAAGAGAAACCATGACTCGACAACACTAGACCACGATAAATCATGCAAAGATTGGATGAACCCATAACTGGATTAGTCACTATGAAGGGTCTATCACAAATCTCGAGTTCCAAACCCAAATGACACACAAGTTCATTGCAAATGAATGAGTGCAATGCTCCAGTATCAAAAAGCACACGAATTGAAACACCATTAACAGAAAGAGTACCTTTTACCATGATACCCTTTCCCTTCCCCTCAGCAGTAGGAGCTATTAAAGAAGACTGTACTGCCCCCAAAGCATAAGCCTTAATCACTTGTTTCCCTTGAGCTGATTCAGGACAATCCTTCTTCTCATGCCCAGGCTTTCCACATTTGAAGCATCTCTTTTCAACTTTGGGATTTTTACAATCCTTGGAATAATGGCCCTTCTGCCAATAGTTATAAGAAGTCACTTCTTTTTTCTGATTTTTCTGACCATCCTTTCCTTTCTGTTGTTGTTGCTCCCTTTTCTTATTATCACCACCTTGCCATGGTTTCTATACTTCCTTGGCTGCAGCAACAACACTGGCCTATTTAGGAGACAAGCTTCTCAAATGGATCGTCAAGATGATCCATCGGCAACCTTCCAATGTAGGCATCCAGACCCATACGAACTTCTCATTCTTTTGATAAGGTGTATCAATGTATGAACGAGCATATTTGGACAAGGCCTCGAAATCAGAAATGTAATCTAGGACGGATCTGCCATTCTGCTTCAGCTCTACGAACTTCTTGAAGAGAATGGATTTCTGAGCTGTGGAGATGAATTTTGCTTCAAACTTAGCTTGGAATTGCTCCCATAAAATCTCTTCCTTTGGAGTTTCAAGTGTAACTGAATTCCACCATTCCATGGCTCTTCCTTGTAGTTGCCTTGACGCAAGCTTCCCCCTTGTTGCACCATCCAATCCCAAGTCTCCAAAGATTTGGACATAGGAATCCATCCACCTCTGAACCTCTTCAACTGGCTCAGACCCTTTGAATGGCTTTCCTCCTAGAGATGTAAAGTCCTTGCACAGCTTTGCAAAATTCACAACCCTAGGCAACTGTACTCCTACATCTACCGTAGCTGCCACTGGAGCAGGCACCCTTCGCATGAATGCCTCCATCATGGCTTAAAACATGGTAGGGTAGCCTGGTTCACCGTTATTTCCCCTTCCAGTATTAGCTCCCCTAGCAGCGTGTCTTGACGGTTGTTTACTCATTCTAAATCTGCAATTTAGAATAATTAGCTACTTCCAAGAAAAATTGCTAAAGGAATACAACCGATACTACTATACATGCTAATATATATAGTAAGCATCCAACTGAAATCTAAAAGTACGTCTCTCATACATGATTACGTCTTCAAACTTTGACCAAAATCATTGACCAGATCTCTGATACCAAATGTGACGACCGCCCACAACCCCTGCGCTATATAAGAAGAATAATACGCTAAAAATTGTGCATGGCAGCTACGATGATCATCAAGGTAGGTATAGATCATCGGAACCTGTCATAGATCTCACAACGCAAGGATAAAATATAATAGAACATATACAACAAGTATCATTAGTGAAGCAGAAACACGAAACTTCAATAACAATGAGAAAGTAATATCCATACTCCTGGATTACAGCAATAGTGTTTATACAATTTGCCTCACTAAACACTCAGAGAAGAAAAACAAACAGTGGAAACAAATACTAAATAGTAATAAAACTGGTACGTAAGCCTCCAGCTCATCATCGATCAGCAACATCGTATCACCAAGCTTTCACTTGTCACCTGCTACTCAGTCTGCCCATCCAAACAATCGTATGAACAACCAAAGGTAATAAGAGGGAAACATAAAACCTTGAGTCAGACAACAGTCTTAGTGAGCGATAAACAACTAACAAACATCATCAATAAAGTACATGAGAAGTGGTAAATAAACGAACTAATCTACCCAGCTACAGCGAAGAACTCACATCTGCCTTCCCCATAGCTCACAGTGATAACCTTTACGATCCAAACATCCAAAGTAGACAACAATTCAGCTATGGCAATCAGAACAACCATTCATACATAGCAAAATCAAGCATTCAAATGTAAATGACTGACTCTGGCTATCACTGCCAACTTTGCTTCGAAACCATCGTTAATCATATGACCCGCCAAACAATGTGTTGTCCGTCAAGGGCCGATGGTGAACCCCGGTTCTAGTTAAAGCCCCATACACGAGACGACAAAATGTGACTAGGCCATACGATGAAATCCAGGGTACTCGACCATACGACGGAATCGTGTAGCCCCTGCTTTGAGCCCACTGGAACCTATAATCACGATAATTTCTCGGCCTTCAGTATCTCCAGTCGTCATCGACGGCGACCATTAAACCATTATCACCTAACTTAGGACACCTTTGAGTTGTAATCACACCTGTTGCTTTACGACTAGCAACATACACATCACATCGCTTCGAACATCCTTATTTGGACTCTCGTCGAAGCCGTAAAATTGTTAAACCAAACAGCAATCAATACAAGGTTTAACACCAACATCAAGTCATTATTAATCAGCCCAAGTCATCATGACCGACCCCGTCCTACCTGACCGACCCTGGCCTGCTCAAACACCATAAGTGACCGGCCCGACCCCCTTGCTTAAATTCATGCCCGACCAGAGACCGACCGACCTCCTTATGCTCGAGCCAACTTCGCTCGACCCATATTTTGCTGAGCCCATGCTCGATCTGACTCTATGCTTGACCGACCTGAAGCTCGACCGACCGAGCCCTCCTAGAGCATGACCAACCGACCCCTTTTTGCCTCAGAAATAATCGAGCTCATTACTTCATGGGTGGTAGACCAACCTCTTCCTTGGTGACCGATCGACCCCTTCCTTGCTCAAGATCACATGGTGCGAACGACCCTTCCTTTACACTGGTTCGATCATGCCTAACTTCCTACGCTCACCCGACCCCCACCATTCTGGAGCGACCGACCAGGTCTGACTTTTTCCCTAAGACATGCGCGACCGACGCCCTTCACATGCGACCCAAAACCTGAAATCTTCAGTTCAAGCCCAATCTCAACCAAAACTTCTCTAATTGACCAAATTGACAAAACATGCTCAACCAATTCACCAAATACAATCATAAACATTCCATAAGATTGCTAACAACATGAATATGACGATTATCACTAAAATGATGTAAATTTCACCACAACCATTAAAAATGGACATAGATCAAAACGTTGGTCTAATAGACATAAGCATATGAAGTGTCACAGAAATAACCGATTTAAACTTGCTAAATTGGATCATAAGGTGATTCATATGAAAATGGACTTATAATGGTATAGATCTATGGTAAAACCCTTAAACTTGATGAAAAACATGATCAAACATTCATATACTTCATTGAATCCATGTGAGAGATGCAAATCACTCACCGATTCTCCAAAACATGCTAAAATCAATGCAATAAGATTCAGGGTAGCAAGTAATTTAAACCAAACCACTTGATCCGATGAACACACTCTTCAATTGATGTAGATCTAGCCCACAAATGGTGTAGATCTTTGATTTTCTTCCTCAGATATTGATTCTTAATGGTGGAAAGGTGTTCGAGGAAGGAGGAACATAGGCCACCTAATGAGAGAATAGAGAAACTAAAACATTTCTCATACCTCCCACCCCTTATTTATACCATTCCACTAGCCCACTAATGGGCCTTGTCAAATTAACCCATTGTGGCTCTCCAAACCGGAACAACCAACTGAAAAACCTTAAAACAACATTCCTCCCAAACCGCTGAGATTCTTTAGTGTAACCACTCTAAGAAAAGGCAATCATTATTTACTTTCCAATGGCACAAGTCTCACCACCTGATTCAACCTAAGTCAAAAGTTATTCCCTGTACAAGACTGACAGGGTCAAAATGGTCACAAACAAAATCAGTAAAAATTATGGACATGTCTCACATTCCCATAAGCAACATATTAAAATATGAGAATGATCCAACCCTTGGAGAATAAAATTAAAATATTTTACGATCCTCTGATACGTAAAATATGGGTTGTTACACGGATTCAGTAATTTGATTTAGTCATACGTATTTTAAATTCTTTAACTAATGAGTGGGGAAAAAAGATTCTAGCCATAGAAGATGCTAATGATCTTTCTTAACTCAAAGTTGAAGAATTAATTGGAAACTTGTTGTCCTATGAAGCTAACTTACTGGTTAGAAAAGAACAGAATACAGAAAAGAAAATTATTGCTTTTCCAGCAAATAATGACGATTCAGATTTAAACGAAGAAGAGATAGTATTCATAGCTAAGAACCACAACCAGTTCAAGAAATTCAGAAAGATGACCAAATTTCAGAAGAATAAGACCAAGTTCAACAAACCAGATAATGACTAAGTGCTACAATTCTGACGAATTTGGTCACAAGAAGAAAGATTGTCAAAAGGATGAAAACAAAACTAGAAGATCGAAAAATTTAAGTGACAGTGACTCGGAACAAGCTATTGTATATTTTATGGCTGGCACAAATGAAGTATGTCCTGAACTCACTCATAATGAGATTTTATAAATAAGCATGGAGTTAGATGACAAGTTTAGAGAGCAAAAGAAATTAAATAAAGAATACATTGGTAAAATAAATAGGATGGAAATTGAAATTGGTCTATTAAAGGATGAGAAAACAATTCTTTAAGATGAATTGGAAAATGCACAAATAAAAAATAAACAGTTAACTTTGGAAAATGAATCTTTATCTATTGAACTCGGAAAATTTAAACTAGAAAATAAAATATTATTGATAAGAATATCAATCTAAGTAGTAATCTAGAAGTATCTTTATCTGAAATCTCTATACTCAAAAATGATTTGGAGAAGATTACTACTAATGTTTCTAAATTTAACAAAGGAAAACAAAGTTTAGATCATTTGATCAAAAATTCAAAACCACCTGGAAACATAAATGGTTTAGGTTTTAAAAAGCACTTAAATACAAAAAATTATAGTTTTTTGTATAAAAAGGTAAAAAAGAAGGAAACCCATGAAAATATGGAATTGCCTAAGAAATATAAAACATGGAATAAGAAGGTGGAACTACCTAAGGAGGTAAAGATTTGGATTCCAAAATCCAATAACAAACTCATTAAGAAAAAGCATATTAAGAGTTTCTTACATAATGTAGTTCATAATTTAAATTATGTGTATAAAGGCCCCACACCCACATGGGTATGGCTGCCTTCTTCACCTAACATTTAGGACCATAACGGAGGGAGTAGGTACCAATTAAAATTTCTTATCCTGTAGGTACCCAAGCCAAGACCAAAAAAGAAATGGATTCTAGATAGTGGTTGCTCCAAGCACATGACTGGAAACAAAGACATGTTGTCAAATATAACATAAATGGATGGTGGCATAGTAACATTTGGCGATAATTCAAAAGGATACATCATTGGCATTGGAGAAGTCATCAATATCGGTATATCTAAGAACCCTATTAATCACTCTAGAACAAAACGTATTGATATTTGACACCACTTTCTAAGAAATCATGTTGAAAAAGGTAATATAACGTTAGAATTTGTTAGTACAGATAAACAAGTTGCCGACATATTCACAAAACCTTTAAAATGAAACATCTTTTATAAACTTACGAAGGGAATTAGGAATCTGCTCATATTCCAAATAATAGTAATTCGTTATCTGTATAATTTTTTATTTATTTTACTAAAAGTTTTCCTACATTCACTCTTTTCCTTTTCTTCCTATGTGGTCTATAATTTTCGCAATATAAAAAGCCACCTATTTTAATGGAGTAAAAAAATAGTAAAAACTTTATTATAAATACAATATACTTTGCTAAAAACAAATACAATAAAATTCCAATATAATTCAATATAATGTCAAAGTTTACGTCTTCTGTTTATATCACATTCGCTATCGATAGTTCGACAATGATACCGCATCCTCATACGCCAACACCAAGACATGAGACTGTATACAAATGGGATGACTATAGGACTGGTTACACACCAGAATCAAAGAAGGCTAAACAAGCTCTGTTTATTTCACCAGAAACCAAGTGAAAGATTGATGAAATTCATCACTTTCAAGAGCAACACCTACGTCTTCAGAAAGATCTGTACTTTGAACAAAAAGTCACGGCCACTTGCTTGAGTTTCCTAGAACAAATCGAAATAAAATTTTGCAGTTCAAAAACAGAAAATGTATCTAAACCTCTTCTAAGACCAGTCAACCCATTTGATCCATCTTCCTCCTATCGTATATCGGCAGATCCAGGTGATCCATGGACTTCATCACAAAGACCTCTTTATTCGCTAAACTCATGGGAAAGGATAAAAATCATATTTTATTGCTATATATATAAAAAACACATTTTTATATTATGTTTATATTTTAAAAAAAATTCTATTTTTATTTTAAAAACAATGCTATTTTATTTATTTAAAAACAATGCTATGTAGTTATTCAAAGGCAATGCTAATTTTAAATTAAAAAACAATATGATTTTATATTTAAAAACAATATATTTTATACTTTAAAAACAATGATAATTTTATTTTAAAAACAATGTCTTTTTATATTTTAATTACTATGTTTACATTATAATTTATTTATACTATGTTTACATTATAAAAATCTCATTTTTAATACTATTTTACAACAATTTTATTTATATTTTTAAAACAATTAATATGGTAAAAACAAAAAGGAATTACCCTTAATTAATGTGTTAAGGTGATTACCCCTTTTTCTCTTCGTTCATTATCTCCTGGACCTCCGAAACCAAGCTCCCAACGTCCATCCCAAAACACACCGCCACCTGAAGCCTTGACCGCCGATCGGAGACCACCTCGACGAAGACCCATGCCTCCTCCTCTCATGCCGTGAAGGGCGCTCAGTTCGAAGCCCCCCACACCTCAAAAACCACGACCGAAGTTGACCAGGTTGAGCACCAAATTCGAGCACCTCAAGCAACGAGGCATCATCATCTCCATACGAAAATGTAGAACTCGAGATTCTCTATATATTCACATTGGAATTTTGATCTAATTTGTGTTAGATTAGGAGAGATTAACGAATTGAAATGGAAGAAAATAGGCCATCGAATGAAAATAGTAGCGGCTAGCTTGTTAGTAGAGAATTAAGGCTTGGAATTTTATATTTATACCCTTTTCTATTATTTTTATTTTATTATTTAATTCAAAAATAATTTGTTTATCAATCCGAACTCCAAAACAAACCTAACGACTATCTGCCCTAGCTAAATACCCTCATTCCGAACACAATCGGAAATGCTTCATAAGCAAGTTCAACTATTCCGATTAGTTTTTCTTCAAAATTAAAATGTAAATTAATATAACGTTCAAAGTAGATTTCAATGTACATTTTAATTTACGGGATCCACATACTGACTCCCAAAATTCCTGAAAAATAAATCTAGCTATGTTTTGATGATTCGGTCCTAACAAAACTAATTTCGTCGAATTTGGAGACCATTTGAAAAACGGTCATTTCCAGTCGATTAAATTCGAACTGAATTAACCAAACACGTTTAAATCCACCACGCTCACATATTAATTTCAAAAATTATGAAAATTGGAATCCAACAATAATTTGACATTCCGGATCCAACAAAAGTGGTCTCATCGAAAACAGAGATCGTTGCAAAATGGATATATTTTAAGGGCTATATGTTATATAAATTCCATAGCGACTATTCTGAATTTTCAACTGGACATAACTTTTTATTCCCATTATGAAATCTGGATTTTTCACATTCCTAGAAAGATATAATTAAACAAATTTGAATATTTCTGGTTTTGCTGAAATCCGATTTATTTTGAATCTTGTACATTCATTTGAAATTTGAAATTGAATTTTCAAACAACTATGCCATTTCAGGCTCATTTTATAGTTAAAATAAATGTATTCGTTCTAACTTCGATTTAAATAAATTTTTAGTTGTTATTATTTGAAATAATTCATTTTAAATATTTAAAATTCATTAAAATAGCTAAAATAAAAAATTTAAATTGGTTCTGAAAATCCGGGTTGTTACACACACACATACGCTAAAAGAACAACAGTAGTTTCCAACGGCTAGAGGCCGTTGGAAATTCCATTGGTATATGGTTCAACGGTTTCCAAAGGCCTCCAACGCAATCAACAACTAATTTCCAATGGTGCCCAACGTTTCTTTTAAAAACGTGGTTTTAGTTATTGATAGCCATTGAAAATCGTTGGGATACGTTGGAAATACGTCATTGGAAGCCGTTAATTGCCAATGAAATAAATGGTCCTATAAGCCGTTGGAAATATGGGTTTTTTTCTTCTTCCGAATTTTAGATTGTTTACCTCCAGTCACCCTTACAATCTTATATATATCAAACCATCTCCATTTCGAGCATATACATCACAATCACACTCATATATATATATATATATATATATATATCCAAACATAACATTGAACCCAAATCATACACATAAGGTTCAATACACATAACATAAACCGATATTTACAAACATCCAGCAAGCCAACATTATCAAATCAAAATAAACAATCCAACAAAACGTCTAAACCATCACCACCACCATAGTAATAACATATACAAACCATCATATTATATCAAGCAAATCCTCACCTACTCAAAGCGTATATGTACATATATACAAAATGAACGATCAACCGAAAATAACGACGGACCATCCATTCTGGGGAGGTGTAGGATAACTCCGTCTACACCATAACCTTGTACAGGTTAACGAAGCCCCCTTGGACGTCAACTACACCAAGTTAATTTTACATGGGGATAGGTGCTTAGGGAAGGCCTTGAACCCCTGACCTCTTACTAGGCAGGGGAAATCCTTTCCATTGAGCTACCAACGCGGACATATATGTGTGTGTGTGTATATCTACAAAACGAAACAAACCAACCTCAATCTCCTTTGGAATTACTAGATGATAAAGTAAAAGTACCGTACTCGACTATGAACTTCGCCAAACGCTTGTTATGCCGTTTTATCTATTCTTCACACTAGCGGTCAGGCCCAGTAAGCGCGGCGATCTAGGTTCGTAGCTATGCAATTTCCTTCTTGTCCTGAGCCCTCTAGTACGACTTCTGAGACGTCTTATGATGTAAACAATTTTAGTTTTTTAGGATTTTATAATAGCAATTCAAGTAAATTTTAGTTTTATTACCGCTTGATTCCCAAAACCATAGCGCCTATTGCGGGTTGGTGGATCCATGACAACCTCAAAAATCAAATCCTCCTTATCAGCAGTCAAGTCGGTTTTTCTAGTGTCCTTAAGCATATGTGCCCGTTGTTGCTAGAATCGTTCCTGTTATGCAAAGTACAATTAAATTTAGATAACACTATTTTAATTAAATTTTAACTTTAAGCTATGTTATACTTACATATGCAGTACGTGCTTTGTCATCATAGTCCTAGGAGTAGGAAATTGAGCCTGAATCGTCGGTCTGACTCACCGCATGTGTATCCGTGAAAACATCCCAATACGACAAAGGAGCACCACACTGTCTCTTCTGAAATATGCATATATGTAAATATATATTATATATTGTTATGTTGTCTATATTTTAACAACTTAGATCTTAAATTCTTTAACTGTGTAATTAATAAATATACCAAATCCTCACAATGATGCTAGAATGACTTGGAAACCCTACGATGTGCAACGGGGCTCTTACTCCTATTTTCTGAATTTCTCTATGACTCGGCCTATAAATTTAAGTTAAAAAACATGTTTTATTATAATTTACATATTAATTGAGTAGAATAATTTAAAGTGCACTGAATTTAACTGAAACTGCTCGTTGTTCCATCAAGTGTGGAGATCATCCCACACATTAGTGCTCATCCAATTAGGCTTTTTTCCAGTTGATTTTATGTTATTTAATATTTCTCTATAATTTTTTGCAACTTTACTGTTCTAATAGCAACGGATGAGGGGAATATCTGTTTCCTGAAGGTCAACTGAACCCTGCATTTTTGAGAAATAACATAAACATGAATTGATCAAATAGAAGCACAACTACTTAGATAAATCACATGTACTAAAAAATCCCGCCAAATAGTCTCCTTAACCTTATGTGGTACTAACGTCCACTTAGGCTAACATGACGCCATGTGACTCATGTAAGCCTATCATGATATCTCCAGGACTATGGTGGAGGGCCCAAACTCAAAGCCACTGTGTTAAATAAAAAAAAACTTCTAATATTTCATGGCTATTATATATATATATATATATATTTATAATATATTGTACAGAAATGAAATTTAATACTTACCATCCATTAATTTTTGACTGAAGCCACACCACAGGACGCGATAGATCCTATAATGGACACCGCCATCAGCACCTGACCAACTAGCGGTCTGACACTTGTGCTTGCTCCTGTTGTTGGCGACTTCTCTCCTTTTAACTTTCTATATACTCAATCAAAGCGGAAATGTAAGCCCACACACGCATGAAATTGGCTTGTGGTCTCTAGTCATGCTCGGGGTTGGCCTATTGGTCGTTGTACTTCCTTAGTGTCAATAAAGACAGTCATAGTGCTCCGCCCCCCACACTTGACCAGTCGAGTATAAAATTCAAACTCCGGTCTCCCTTACACTGGATCCGTCCATTATAACATAAGACTTCGATCTACCCCATACTGGATAAGTCCACTATAATATTCGAGCTCTGGTTCCATGCTTGACCAGTCAAGAATAAAATTCGGCTTCGGCTCCACACTAGACCAGTCCACTATAATATTCAAGCAACGGATCCACGCTGGAACAGTCAAGGATAAAATCCAGGCTCTCCATCTCCACATTAGATCAGTCCAGTATAATATTCGAGCTGCGGCTCCACGCTCGACCAACTGAGGATGAAATTCAGTCTCCGACTCCACACTGGATCAATCCGGTATAATATTCGGGCTCTGGCTCCATGCTCAACCAGTCGAGGATAAAATTTAGACTTCGGTCCCCCTCTCTCTTTTGCAGGTACATACTCGCTCCGGCAGAGACCTCAACAAGCCTAAGGCATCTTATTTTCTCGATCTCATGCATTTCGGACTCGATAGGTCATTCTAAATACGATCCTAATGATCGTCAAATTCCAATTTTAATACGATTTCAACAATCGTCGAAGTTCTACTTTACTACAATCTCAGTGGTCATCGATCTCCTGCTCAAGCACAACCTCGGTGGTCGTTGGACTATTTTGGCTATCTTGGTTATTATGGTTACCTCTAAACGATCCGTGGCAATTACTGGCTTTCAAGCTTTCTAGTTCATGATTAATACGACCCAGTGCGGTCGTGGCTCTTGGGTTTTTTAATTATAGAAGTTCACTTCGGACTTGTCCTGGCTTTGGTTTTTAGATTTCTTTTCTTCTCGCAAAACACATCTTCCTTCTATCAAGCAAGACATGTTTTGGGGGGGGGGGAGTGTTAACACAGTTTTAGGTCAAAGCCGTCACACATCAAGATTTTGGTAAGCAATGCACTCAAGCATCGAGAACGTCTTTAGAAAACACATCGATTTGGTCAAAGTCGCATCAAGCTCGAAAAGGTTGGAAATAACGTAAATTTGTAAAATCGTCGTCGATGAACTTGGAAAAACCGGCATGGTAAAAATACGTGATCGACTGAGACCGATCTGCTCAAAACTTGAGCGTGTCGGTCCGATCACGTGGCAAAACTCGTTATAGAAAAATATGGATTTCGGCAAAATCGTGTTTTGCGCACTCAAAAACAGCTGAATGGCCTGGCACAATCACGAAAATGGCTTGCGTAATTCACAACGCGATCAAACTTGGTAAAATTGGAATTTACCAAAAAATAGTGTCACGCACTCAAAAACAGCTGATTAGCATGGCATGATCACGAAAAATGGCTTGCGCGACTCTTGGCACCAAAATCGGGCATTTGGCAAAAAACAGCGCCGCGCACTCAACAAACAGCTGATCGGCATGGCATGATCATGAAAAATGGCTTACGCGACTCACGGCATTAAAATCTGGTAAATTGGCAAAAACTAATCTAGCACGTCAAAAATGCCTGATCGGCCCGAGAAAAACGTGGAAAACCATGTATAAAACCTTGGCTGATCACTCTAGCAAATTTGGTAAATCTGGTAAATTTTGCACATTTGGCACAATCGAAATACAGTGGAAAACACAGGCCAATCACTTAAAAATGCATGCCTGCATCAGCCAGATCACCTAGAAAATTAGCCTCAAACTGGTTTTGGCAAATCACTCCAGAAATTTCAAATCCCTCAGGGATTCAAAATCACTACATAGCACCTTGCCCCGACAACCTTTTCCCCATATCGTGCAAGGGATTCAAAATTTGCTAGATCACAAGGATTCAAAATTCTTGGATTTTGCCAGATCACCTTGGTACAATGGAAAACACGCATGGACCACCTGTTTTTTCTTTCCAAACACGTGTTTTTGACGTTTTTTCAAGGATTCGAAATGGCAAGTGGCAAACATGCCAAAAAAGTGGTAGAACGCACTTGTTTGGACTTCTACCATTCCGATCACCTATATTGGCCTGATCAACACCCGTTTACACTGAATCTCAGGTTTTATTTTCAAAGTGGAAAATGTGCCAAGAAAGTGGTAGATCACGTTTTTTGAGTTTTTACTGTGTCGATAAACTGTTTTGGCCTGATCGACATGCGTTTTCACTGAATTTCATGGATTCGAATTTTCAAAGTGGAAAATGTGCCAGGAAAGTGGCAGATCACGTTTTTTTAGGTTTTACCATGTCGATCACCTGTTTTGCTAGATCGACACACATTTTCACCAGATTTTTCAGTTTTCACAATTTTTCAACATAACTTTGGTTTTTCGACTCCGATTTTGGGACGCGAATTTCATATCCCTTTGGGATACGAAATTTGGAACGACACACCCAAAACTCGCATATAAATATCCCCAAGCTTGACATTCAAAGGGGTTGGTTCTTATTTGGTATTTTGGACTTCTTGGAGCTCTCAAGCATCATTAATAGTTGTCACCTTCTTCCCCATGACTGTTGGACATAACTTGGACCTATAAAACGTTGCTCAAACATTTTCTATCAACTTTTGGACATTTACAATAACTTTTTACTACTTTTTGGACTATTTTGGATTTCTTGGACATTGAAGCTACTTTTTGGACATTGTTGACCAAGTCAACATATTTTTCACCCAACGTAGAAGGAGGGCATTTTGGTCAAAGCTTAGAATTAACAAATATTTTGTTGTTCTATTGCAACGCATTGTACATAAATATTGTATGAACGTGTACAACTATTGTAATCAACAATTAAATGATGTATGATTACTATAAAGTAGACGTAGGAGTTAGTGCTGAACCACTATAAAATTTGTGTGCTCCCTTTATTTACTTTACTTTGGATTTGGCTTACAATGTTTCAACAACATACACTCGAGGGTTGGCGTGCGTTGAATCGACGACAATTTCCCACGCCAATATATATATATATTACGTGGGAAGATATTTGGACATGAAATTAGACACAAACAGAGAGACACAGCCTTAACCGTTGGATCTTTTTGTCTTTATATAGAGGGGTGGAATTCATAGGGTGATCCAATAGTGCAAACCAATTGTATCCAAATAGACTTTCCTATATATATATATATATATATATATATATATATATATAAGGAGCATTCCGGTGCACCCCTGTTTTGTAGCACCTCTACCGGTTCATGAGCTACAGCGATCCAAATCCAACAAGAATTTGTAGATGTTCAATCCAAACTATATGTTATCATCTATCCAAAATTTGAGCTCAATCTGACATTCGTAACATTTTCAAAATCTTAACTCAATTATTCACCATTTAGACAAGCTATCCACACTAAATTGCTTAGTGTCGATATCGACAGGGGTGGCAGATCCGGTAACCATCCATCCGAATTATGAAGGCAAGTCCCATGCGGAATTAACAATAAGACCGAAAGCCCATATCCGGAAGCCGAAACCTTTCAAAATTCATTCACACCACTAGGCTTAGTAGCAATACAAAAAAGATAGACATGACATCAACGAAAGCTCCAAAGACCGAGACCATCCTCCCGAGAGCTAGATTCGGCACCTTAAAAAGCCATAAGCAAGGCCTTTGGAACCAAAAGGCGGCTAAGAGCCAAACCTTCGGAAACCAAAGGGAAAAGCGGGGCTTCTGTTGGCCCAATAGCAAAAAGGGCCATGATTTTTCTATAAATAAGACCCCAGGGTCTCCTTTTCGAGGTCGAATTTTCATTTCTCAATCTTGTTGTCTTTCTCTCACGAGCAAACCCTAGTTTCCAAATCGAATTCGGGATTTCTTCAAATCTTGTAATATATCCATAATTAATAATAAAGGAGAAGTCTGGGATTTAAGCATTTCTTGATTTGATAATCATATTGTGTCTATAATGATAAGACAGGGAGTTAACATTAACCTTTCTTATGAAAGAGTTAATCACGGTTCTTTTGTGGGAGGGAAGGTCCTGGGTAAAACTAAGGCTTTTTCCCCTTTCGAACGTTCACTATGTGACTAAGCTCTTCCATAGTAAGCCTAATGCAACCCAACCTCAGAAGGGAGCTTGCTGTGAGCTTGTGACTTAATAAGTGACGCAATTAAGGCCTTCCCGGGCTGGTTTGATGCGGAAATATCATAAAAGTTAATAAGTGTAATAGCATGAAAACGACCCGAGCATTGCGAGGCATTAGCTGTTTCCTCTTAGCACATTGTATATTATTTTAATCCAAGATCCAAAGGTGACTATTGCATAAGGTCTCGGTCCTACTTAACTAGTGAAAAACTTTCTCTAAGGTTGTCCTCGACTTCGTAGTCTCGTAAGCGTGATACTCACCCCCCCGAGGGAAGAGTAATCAATCTTCGGACTTAAGGTCTTGATGCCTAGGAAACGGTGGAATTAGTTAAAGAGCACTGATTCAAGGTTGCATTTCGTAAACCTTTAGATCACTCTTGCATCAAACTTCAACGCATATGCATTATTCATCCTAGTTCGTGTGTTCATGGAAAATATCGTTAACATTTTGGCGTTAGAAGGAGGGTTTGAACCTCAAACCTTATGGTTAACTTTACCCCATATCTAACTGTGTTGTTCCCTCTAGTGTTGGAGTAAGTTTTTAAGAAGCAAAATTATGGGTAGATGGATATGTCAGGAACCACTGATGCAAGAGTGACAGAAGAACAAAGGTTAAGAATGGAAGCCTTGCGGATAATCAAGCGGAAAAGGGAAGTAGAGCAGTATGATTCTTAATATTGGAATGGCAACCCTTCCTATATAGGACAAATTCTAACATTTCCACTACGTGGCTCTACGTTAGGAGAATGCAACACCTTCTCTCATACAAGGAGAGCTCTTCGCAAGAAAATTAAAAGAAATGGTATTTGAATGCACTACACCATATATGCTGATTAGGCTGTGATTTTAGCCGTATCTAAAGTTGTTGGGCACGGTAAATAGCCGTATCAAAAAGTGGTGTGTTAAATTATTAGATACGGCTTTAACCCATATCTCAATGGATTAACATACGGCTATTAGCCGTATCTAAAGTGTATGTAGATACGGTCGTATCTTATACACACACACACACACACACACACACATATATATATATATATATATAAGTAGAAACTGCAGCACATATTATTTGTAACACAAAGCATATATAACACAGGATACACTAGTTCACAATTGTAACAGTAAACGAAACATTTGTATGAAATATTTCATTACATTATAATATATAATGATACATGCTATTTGATTACATTACAATAAATAAGTACACGCTGTTTCATTACACTAAAGAAGATACATAATGTTACATTATAATAAGCTGTGATAAATACCCGAACCGGCGTCATGGGCTTGTTGAATCAATGCTTCCTTCAAGATGAACATCCACCAAAACATTGCATTCTATCCAAGACATGAAGGAACCTTTCAGGAAGATCAACACACTATTCTATCCAAGGCCTGGTAATAAGTTAGGTTGGATGTCATATAGCATGTACACTACAAAGACATGTAAAAAAGTGCACACCGCATAGTTTAGGATAGGATATATGTCCACATTATTATTTTCATTAGTAGCTGAATATTGCAAGTCTACAACATTTTTACTTTTTAATCGAGACTGAGTCTTAATTAAAGACAGTTGTTGTAGCCTAATTAAAGCGCAATATAGAGGATATGTCCACATTATTATAATTCTCATTATTGTCACTTGGTTGCAATGTAGATATAACATTGCATTAGCAAGTTCTGCGAGTGGTCGCCCTTAACCAGCCCTATTCAGAGCTTCAAACATGGACTCATGACACACCTTTACTCACACGCAGTGTGACACACATGACACACCAAACAAATTGACACACATGACACACCAAACAAATTGACTAAATCTCAACCTATAAATGCCATTCTATTTTCATTCATGCATCCATCACCGACTTTTCTACTCAATCACACAAATTTCCCAATATCAATTACCAGATACATGCAGCTCAATCAACAGAACTAGTATGCTTTAGTTCTCAAATGAAGTCATACACATGCACTTCAAATTAGTTATAAGGATCAGTGTACATGGTGCAATAATACACACAAATGAGCCGGGCAGCACAATCAAAAGTGTCTGAATTCAAGGTAGACAAATACAGCACAAGTAAATGATAGCAAATACACTGCCGCACTATAATACTGGGGATAATACCCAATTTAAACAAAATAGCAGCATATTAAACCTAATTTAAACCCAATTCGAATTCAAATTAAACCCAAATTAAACCTAATTCATATTTATATTTAACGGTGATCTAGAACTCACCTCCAGAGGCGACGAGAAGGATGGACAGCGGTGGACTGAGGCTTCGCCGGTCAGCTGAAGGCATTGCGAGATGATGATAACTCATGGACTGCGGTGGATCGATTATTGACAAAGGAAGTCAGTCGAGTACCAAAACCCTAATTTGGGTATTCGGTGGTCGCCACTGCAAAATAAAAAGAGGGGGGATTATTCGGCCGAAAGTTTTGATAAGGCAAAACTCGATCGTGCCTATGTATAGGTACGGGGAGGGGGGGATTTGATATGAATTTCATACGGTCCAAAGCCGCATCAAATGAACAAATCCGGGACTTCGTTGATGGACGGTCAGATTAAGGGTGTTTAGGGTGGTGCGGATCGCAAAACTTAGTCTGATACGGATTTAAGCACTGTCAAATTTGATACGGCTTATAGCCCAATTTTACGCCCGCATCCTGGTGTGCCAAATTGGCTGATATGGTGTAGTGGCAAGAAATAATGGATGATTTCAACCACTTTGTTTCCAAATGGACTATAAGGGGTAGCACTCTAATCTCAGCATACCTTAAAAAGAAGAAATAAGGATATGAGCGAAACAACAAGGATCAGTAATAGAAGGGATAAGTCCCAACAACAAGAAAGGAAGTTTACACAAGACTACCCAAAGTATACCATATTACCACTTCATTGGAAAATATCTATTTCTTAACCAAACACGAACTCAATTATTGGCCATCCACGAAGAGGAAGCCCAAGTATGAAAGGAAATTGGGAGGGCCTTACTACCACTATCACATGATTAATGGACATGAAACTAACTATTGTATAATCCTCGAAGGGATGATCATTGAGTTCCTCAATCAAGGCCAATTACAAGAATTTGTAAAAGGAACAAATCGAGTCTAATAAAATCCTTAGAAAAAGGATTATCCACATAACTAAGGGTATGGAAACCCTTTCGAACTTCGGCATAACCCAAGATAGGTCAAAGCACAAATGGATAAAAACCCTTGTCACCGCCGAGTTGGCCAGGGCAAGGCACCTCCCGGAGGGGGGTGATGTGTAAGACTTTCTCTGCGCTCGAACCAGAAAGGGCCAGGTTAAAGCATCAAAAGCGTAAGCCTCCGACCCATATCCAAAATGGTCACAGCGGAGCATCTAATTAGCACACCCTGCCTCTTCTCGCAAAAGAGTATTCCATGCCTCTGCTACGAACTAAGCATGCCCCACCTCTGCTCGTAGAAGAGAAGGTCCTACCTCTGCTTATGCTTCGCGTTACCCACAGAAGGAAATGCAAACTCCTATCATCGCCTACGATGGCCAGGATAGGGCACCCCTTGGAGGGAGTGGAGTGTAAGCCTCTATCACCGCCTACAATGGCTAGTATAAAGCATCAAAAGAGTAAGCCTTAATTTCGCTTCTATGATGGCCCGGTTTAAGAATCTAAGACCTTATCATCGCCTATAATGGTCAGGATAAGGTGCCTTCTGGAGGGAGGTCGGGTAAGTCCTTGGGCCCTGCTTGTGGATAAGCTAGCCAAGCGCACCGGACGCATATGCCCAGTGAGTGGCCAACAAAGCATGTACACCTTATGCTTTGACAATGAAAATCCCAGAGAGTGGCTCAAGAAGCACATACATCCTCTGCTTCATGAATCACACCCAAAAAGGGGGGATGAAACTAATAACAGAGATGGCCTTCGGTCTCCTATCTTAAATACCCAAATCTGGGTTGAGCCAAGTTCCAATTAATACCCGAAGTGAATTTCCGGTCCTATTTTAATACCCGAACCTGGGTTGGTTTGAATCTCAATTATTGCCAGAAGTGGATTTCTGGTCTTCCATTCTAAATACCCGAATAAGTTTTGGTTCAGGACTTCTGCTAATACCAGAAGTTGATTTCTGGTCTTCCATTCTAAATACCTTAATCTGGGTTGGTTTGGGACTCTTATCTTGCCAAAAGGGGATTTTTGGTCTCTCGTTAAAATAGCCCAAATCTAAGTTGGCTCTGGACTCCTATTAACAAAGGGAAGGGCTCCTACACTTTTATTCGATATACTAATCTAAGATACGAGTCAAAGTTCTATTATTTTCAAAAGAGGATTTCTGGAGTTCTATTTCTAATGCCCAAATCTAGGTCGAGAGGTTCGAATCCCTAAGGAGAGAATATATCATTAGCAATTAAGGCAGTGGTCTGAAACTACTACCCCAAAGCCTATGGTTAAGGATAAAGATCGTTAATCTTACTCATTGAGCTTTTCTTAATTAATATGTACAACAAGTCATTATTCATTATACCAGTTGCCTATACGATACAAATAGCTACACTACACTAGAACATAAGCTCAGAGAGAGCTAGAATGGATATCTCAAACCTTCCCAACATAACCCTATAGCAAGGATTACACATTTTTTAGAAATCCTATAGAGGGAGGTTTCCTAGAAATTCCTATTACACTTGGAGATTTTCACTAGTGCAAAAAGCATAAGTAGACTCATTACCATTCATGCATTCGATATCATGATACTGTTGATCTCAAAAAAAGCAAGTGGTGCATCATGCGTGGTGCGAACTAACACTTAACAAAGCATCAAATGCATGTAGACGGGTACATTGAGATCTTAAAAAGAGAACCATCATGTATATCATATAAGAATTAACGTTGAATGATACATGTTAAACTTACGTAGAATCACATGATAGAACTCCTAATGGAGAACCTTTTTTGTCACAAACTGTGATTATACATCAAATGACACCTTTACAAGTCATGAAATCGTTTATGACATCATTACGACAGATCATTACATATGAAACAAAATGCATCAAGTTCCTTACACTCTGCATATTTACTTACGGAAGAATGTGAAAATAAATATATTTCTTGTGAGAAAGGCATTTCAATTCTAATATCATAGCCCGCATGTGGGCTTAACTTAGTTATCAAAAGTGCTATTATAGGTAGTTAGTACGATTCCCAAGGCAAGAGGCGATCCTCCTAACTTTGTCCAAAACATTAGAAGAAAGATTAAGTGAGGAATCGAATTGAGTTCCAAAACCCTCAGGTGTATAAACCAGGGGGCACTTATGATAATCCCACTTTCCAATGGGTGGACTCTCATAACCTCGAGACAGCCTCGACCGATAGATGCGGATTTTGATTAAGAGCCGATCTTTTTCTTCACCAAGAAAATCAACGGGGATCCGAGTATATTGAGTATAAACCTTCTCAAGGTCTCTTAAGAAGCAATACTGTGCCAATGAGGAGAACTAAATAAGAGAAGAATTCTCTTGTTGTTGTTTTTTTTGTAAGGTAGAAGAATTTTTTTATTAACAAACTAAAAAAAAAGTACAAAGAATTACATACAACTCATTATACCCTCAACTCATTATACACCAATGCTTTACTGGTTCACTCATCATCACATATAAATTACAAACTGAAACTAGCTTCTCTCGGTATTCTCTTTTCAACTTAACTTAATCTCCTAAGAAATCTCTAGAAAGCAAACTTGAGGTAGAGGACAGGTTCTGAAGAAAATATTAAAGGAAACAAGAGGAAAGACAATTTATTGCATCATAAACTAAGCAAGTACATTCATTACAAGTACTCCTCGTGCTCATACAAGATTGATATCTTAAAAGTCTCGGATACAAACCAATGCTTATTATACTTAAGTTTGTCTAAAGGCAATTCTCTGGGAATAGAGGTAACTTGGGGAAGGTTCCAGCACTCGCCGGGTGGAGGTCCAGCCCACGTTCATCTAGGCACCTTCTATGGAGATGTCTAAGCAAGCCACCGCTATGACCACCTAAAAAGTAAAAATCCACTATATCATTTTTTTAAGAGTAAAGTTATCAATAACCAATCAAACCAAAAATCATTCCCAAATCACCATGATAATAATCGATAATACAAAAGAATTTCAAAAACAGAAAGATGACCGTCTAATACAAAGAAAAGGAGAAAACGCAGCAAGGAGAAAAGAACAGAAAGACGGGAAAGTAGGAAACCCAAATCCGGAAGCAGCAGACGTTGGAGATGGAGCAGGCGCCATGGCCATTTCACTTTCCAGTGCTGTAGTCGCTATGGCCAAAGAAAGAACCAAAGCAACGACCAGTAGAAAGGAGAAGTTGAAGGTTGCCATTGAAAAATGAATGTTAGCTAGCTGAAAGTACTTTATTAGAGTAGAAGATCAGAATTATTTTTGGAGGCGCAGTAGTAAGTTGTAAATCCACTATTTCATATCTACTGTAAATTTGGTACAAAAAGTTTACTAATGTGTCCCTGTGTTCAATTAACATCAAGAACAGGGTCGTTAGCTCAGCATTTTCTCTTAAAAGCCTCTCACATCGCAGTCGGGTTGTTCTCAACCTAGGGGCAACTTCCCTCTCTTAAAAAAGCAATAGTTTTGCAGCACTTTTATCAAAGAGGTGATATATGTTGGACAAGGTGTTATACTCATTATCTGTTTGTCCAGCTCCCTAGTGAGACGAATCACTTCCATCTGAGCCTTTTTAAGATTGGAAAACCTAAAACTTATTTTTTTTCCTTCTCGCCTAAGCGAAAAGGAGCAAAGATCAATTATTGAAAAGGAGTAAAAACAATATATGACGTAGAAGCTGTTATACCTCAGAAATAGGAGCAGAAACTTGAGAAGTTTCAACAGAAGAAGCACCCTTGAAGCTTGGGTCTTTCCTCGTCTATTGTGCTTCAGAAAGATTGGCAGGGTTGGTCAAAACAAGACCACCCCCGGTAATTTCAGTATCCTTGCCACACGCTTCATCTCGACTATCAAGGGTTGAAAAGGTACAACCAACACCCGCAGAACCACCACTATGTTTTTCTTCACCCCCAGGAACGTCTATGAACTTGGATTATCATCGTTAGCATGAACAATCTATAGCACCTCAACAAGATATCTCTCGTCATTGGTATGTGGCTCCTCAAAATGAATATCTTCAATCAAGAAAAGCTCGGCCACGTTAGTCTCTTTCCTCACAGGAACTTCTCTCTTCCTCATACAGGATATCTTGGACATAAATTTTTCCACCAAAGACGGGTCGAGAGAAGAGAAGTTTAAATCCGAGCATTTGTCTACATTGTCCGCATAAAGAAGAAGGAAAGCATCCTCATAGGAGTTAACAATAATTTTGTCCAAAATGGTCTGAAGGAAGTAAGAGATCCTCCGTTTAGCATCGCTCACTACACTAACAGACTTGGCTAGTAAGACCTTCTTCCTGCTAAGCTCGATCTTGATAGAATCATTCTCTTTTTCCAGAAAGGAATTGTTTTTTTTGTAAGGAGGAACAACAAGAATCAAGCATGGCAATCCCTTCTTTGGACATTTCCAAACTCCCCTTAAAAGCCTTCACTTCTTCAGCAAAGGCCAGATGGGATACTCTTTCCGAGGCGATCAAGTTTTTCGCTTCTGTTAGGGAAGACTCTAGCCTATTTCGTTCCACAACCAAACTTCTCAAACAAGAATAAAAGCATCATTTTCCTTCCTCAAAGACGTGTTCTTTTCTCTAAGTCTCGACAACTCAGAGGAAGGTTCAAAAACATTGTCTTGTGTCACAAACTGCCGCTTGATAGCCTATGAAGAACACAATGGTCATGTACAAAACAACCGAAAGAAGGACAGGAAAACAAGAGAGATAAAAACTTGTACCAAAAGTAGTTGTTCAATCAAAACTTGACAACCATCGGGGGATCAAATGAAAAATCAGCGTTGGAGAAAGCAGATGAAGAAATAATTTGTCCAACTAATTCATCGAATCTGTCACCATTAGAGGGATTGGTAAAGTCAGGAAGGGCAATGTCTTCAGAAGAGAAGGAAAATACCATCGCATAATGTAATTCATTAGAGACTTCGGAAGACCCAGCAAGATGATCGTTTGAGCAGGAGGCCTTCTTTGGAGAAGTGATCTCCGGGACATCAGAAACTGAATCAAAACAAAGAGAGGAACCTGCCACATCCTTTGCCTTTTTCGAAAGAGGATCTTCTAAGATTCTTTCCATAAGCTTCCTTTTCACGTTTTCCCTAGACTTTAATAATGCATCCTTAAGAGAAGAAACTCTAGCCCTTGGAACCAAGGAAACAGAGTCGGTCTTACTAGACTCAGTGCAGACGACTCCTAACATGCAATGAAAGAGAGTTGAATAAAATTCAAACTATGACTCCATTCAAAAAATATCACATAAAGAGTATACCTGGATTGTCAAGAAATAAGGGAGAGTTGGGGGAGAAAGGACCATTCCTTCCCAGTGACAAAGAAAGGGTCCCTTTACTAAGTAAGACCAAGGGTGGCTGCCCAATAATGGATTGGCCGGCCGACAAGAGGGAGTGCCTATGGAGAACAGAGGAAGTGAGTAGTGAAGACATGTTACCATATTTACCAAAGGCAGTGGCAAGGAGGTCAATTACCTCTTTATCTACGAAACTCGACAGTTTGGATGCAACATCTATAAAAAAGCATATACAAAAGGGGAGATGACACTTAGCAAAAAAAGGGTGTTTTCGGATATGAATACTTGGATTTTGGATGCTGCCGGAAATACCAGGAGGACGATGAATAAAGAAAAATTGGGTTTCCCAGTCTTTAAATCTTGTTGTTCCCTCTGATAAAATATTCTTTATGGGGTTTGCACATAAGATCTGAGGGTTCGTATCATTAAGTTTGGAAGGGCGAATCAAGCAATCAAGTGTAGAAGGGCTTAAAGAACCATTACTCGATTCTAAGGATAACACTTCTAATCCTAGTAAATATGTGTAAGTATTGGGAGAAAGTTGGATGGGAGCAATCCCCAAATATTGCAAATACCGATGAAGGAAGCCAAGAAGGGGATAAAACCTTCATGCCAGATGTGGATAGCAGAGTAGGAAAAGTAGCCCTCTTGAAGGGAAGAGGTGGTATCCATTTCGCGAGGAGGAATGGCTTCAACGCTCCTGAAGAATGGCATTAACTTGCTCTTGAGACGAAACCAAAGAATGCCTCCCAACAACACTAACCTTCCTAGAAGCAGAAGGGTCATTCGACAAAGGGCCATTCCTATTAGGTTTAAAAGCAATATACTTCTTTCCCATAGTGCCAGAAATAAACTGTTTAATTTTATGCAGCCAAGTAAGCACAATGCCCGAAAAGGTAGGAGCCTTATTATCCTGAAAAGATATTAAGAATAACAGAAGACTATACCTTCGACGCCATCACGAAAATGAAATCAAGTAAAAATGCTAAGTAGATATATCAGATAAGTGGAATTGATTGCTGAATACCAATAATTAGGAAACTAAGATAAGTTTATGGCAGACAAATCTGATAGTTACCATAGCTCGAGATTAGCTAACAACATTCTAGTTATAAAACAAAGTATGATGACTCACCGAGATACTTGTTTAAAGATTGCTAATGCTTTTCTAAGATAATTTTTTTAGGAAATAATGAAGAAAAGAAAGAGCTAATAAAACGAAATAAGGAGGGTATATATACAGGGAGAAAGAAGCGATTAATCCATTCAAAAAGTTTGACTTGAAAAGTCGAAAATACACCTTTACAAGGGGGAGGACGAATGTTACTACCAAAATTAATTCTGAGACAGGTTAATGGTGAAGGGATATCGGACCATCACGGACAAAAATAATAATAATTCGCAAGCAGAAGCTAAGCACAAGGTAAAACCAAAAGCCAAAGAGAACTATTCAGAAGGGCAACCAACCGGGCACAAAGAGAAATTACCGGCAGGGTAATTCCGGTAGGAAGGATAACAGACAAGAAGTCGTCCGAAACCGGGAGCTAATGAAGAGGAAAGCAAAGAACATTGCAACCCGAGACCTAGAAGAACAAAAGGGCTATCGGTATTAACTCGCTTAATACTGATACATCAAGAAATGAGAGAACCAAAAGTATAGAGTTTAAAACATAAGAGAGTCATCTGGGAACCAGCTACTGAGACCCCCATTAGATGGTCACCGAGAGGCCACTTTAGTAAACAACTAATAAAGCACCGGAAGCAATCCTCCGGGAAGCCGAGATACACTTCAAGAACCTACCGAAAGGCAAACCGATACCTCGAAGAGAGACAATCTATCCACACTAATTTGCTTTGTGTACCGATAGGGATGGTGGATCCGGTATCCATCAATCTAAATCATGAAGGCAAGTCCCATTCGGAATTAACAGCAAGACCGAAAGCCCATATCCGGAAGCCCATATCCGGAAGCCTACATCCGGAATCTGAAAACTTCCGAAAGTCATTCACACCGCTATGCTTACTAGCAATACAAAGAAGATAGACATGACATCAGCAAAAAGATCCAAAGACCGGGACCATCCTCCCAAGAGCCAGAACCAGCACCTTAAAAAGCCATAAGCAAGGCCTTTGGAACCAAAAGGCGGTCAGAGCCAAAACTACCGAAACCAAAGGGAAAAGCAGCAGACAGAGGCTTCTACTGGCCCAATAGCAAAAGGGGTCCCGATTTGTCTATAAATAAGACCCCATGGGTCTCATTTTGGAGGCCGAATTTTCGTTTCTCAATCTTGTTTTCTTTCTCTCAAGAGCAAACCCTAATTTCCAAATCGAATTGGGGATTTCTTCTACTCTTGTAATATATCCACAATTAATAATAAAGAAGAAGTCTGAAACTTAAGCATTTCTTGATTTGATAATCATTTTGTGTCTATAATGATAAGACAGAGAGTTAACACTAAATTTTCTTATGAAAGAGTTAATCACAGTTCTTCCGTGGGGGGGAAGGTCCTAGGTAAAACCAAGGCTTTTCCCCCTTTCGAACGTTCACTATGTGACTTTGCTCTTCCATAGTAAGCCTAATGCAACCCTACCTCGGAAGGGAGCTTGCTGTGAGCTTGTGACTTGATAACTGTCTCAACCAAGGCCTTCGTTCTCTGGTTCGATGCTGAAGTATCATATAAGTTAATAAGTGCTATTACATGAAAAAGACCCGAGCATTGCGATGCGTTAGCATGTTTCCTCTTAGCACACTGTATATTATTTTTATCCAAGATCTAAAGGTAACTATTGCATAAGGTCTGAGTCCTACTTAACTAGTAAAAACCTTTCTCCAAGGTTGTCCTCGACTTCGTAGTATTGTAAGCGTGATACTCACTCCCCGAGGGAAGAGTAACTAAACTTCGGACTTAAGGTCTTGATGCCTAGGAAATGGTGGAATTAGTTAAAGAGTACTCATTCAAGGCTGCATTTCAATAAACTGTTAAATCGCTCTTGCATCAAACGTCAAAGCATATGCATTGTTCATCCTAGTTCGGGTGTTGACGGAAAATATCGTTAACATAAAGCATGCCAAATGAATATACATATGTTTTAAAATGACTTGTAAAATTACTGTTACAGCTGGTATTGAAGAAATGTTACCGATAATTTACCATTAAAAAGGTAAATTTGCCGTTACTGTACCGTTTTAACTGGTATACCGATTTTAATCAAAAACGGTTACCGATCGACTAGTAACGGTAAATTTACCCTTGCCATAGCAAGCCTAATCAGAAGCGACGTCAGTTTCAAAAGTGTGTCATAACATAATATGACCTCCAAGTGCCTCTTTATTTGCAGATTGATTCATCTCAATGCTGTGGAATTTCACATAGATAAAAAGTTTAGCGTTTAAAGTATTAATAATCACATAGAGGTCAAATTCATCTGAAGCATTAACATAAATTGAAACCATAGTTATCATGACCATACCTAACCCTCGGTCTGACCATGAAAACTACGAGATATGACCTCGGATAGTCCAGAGAGTAAAATAGCCGTCGTTAGTCACTAACCACAGCTAGCCATGGTTCGATCTTGAAAACTGCGTTTAGATCTCAAAAACTAGGGTTATTTGAATTGAGATAGCCTCGATGCAAGGAGGAGAAGAAGCGAAAAGGAAAGAAAAAAGAGAAAGTCTGGAAGGTTTGCGTTGGAAAAGTAAGAAAGTAAACTTAAAAAGTTGAGACAAAAGGTAAGAATTGTAAATTAAATAGCAAGCTCTGTTTTTTAGATGAGGTCAGACATAATTGCCTGTGTATTGTAGTTGAATTTGTCAAAGTTTCAACACTTTTCGCAATGCATGAGAACCGCGAGTCAACAACTTCAACCCTGGGAACCTCTAGCCGTAGAATACAACGGTTCGATGCACAGTCCGATCATGTTAACCATGACTGAAACCATTATTAAAATTTTATTAGAATTTCAGAAGTAATAAAAACTGAAATGTCTTACACAAAACCTAAAAGATACAACTGTTTATTAGTGTTGTTAAAACTTTATATTACAAACTCATGTGTACATTCATCTTGTAGTTGACAAACAAACTAAATTGATAATTTGATATTAACTGAGATAGGATTTAGAGAGGCTCAAAAAACAAAGTATATCTGACAGTCTGACATGCAATTATACATTCATCTATGCAATGTGATATTTATAGTTTGAAGGATTATAAACACATGAGCTCTAACTACATAAAAATCTAAACACTGAAGTTATTGTTGATTAAGTCCACGATAAATAACATGTATCGATAACTATAATTTATAGAACACTATCCTAGGTTCAATGTTTTTATTATTAGCAAGCATGAAATATATAAAAACAAAAACACATAAAATTAGATTTAAATTTATGGTATCAGAGATCATCAACCAAAAATGTGCTGTAAGATAATAAGTTCACAAAGGAATGTAAGAAAAATCGTTAACAATGGTTAAAAATGTCCAACTAGCATTCCATAAGAAATAGTAATGACCAATGAGACTATATATTTATGAGAGGATGCTCACTGTCATTAGACGGCTCAACATCTGAAGGATGCTCACTGTCACTAGACGGCTCAACAATGGTTAAAAATATCCAACTAGCATTCCATAAGAAAATAGCTCTAATATCTGATTCGTAGACATATAAACTCCTTCGAAATGTGAGTCACTAGACGGCTCAACATCCGAAGTATGCTCACTGTCATTTCCAAACATTAGCTAAAAATAGAAAATAAAAGTAGATTATTCACAGAGGTAAGATATTATAAATTGGATTTAATACAAAGGGAATTTACGAAATCAAAATTTTACACTCTTAGACGTATTCCCCTTATATCTACCCAAAGAACATGTGAAGGGTTAAAGACATTATTAGGAACGACTTCGATTAGGGATGATGTTTGCACTCGTATTATACATTGATGTACTACAGTATATGCACTGTTCTGTGTTTATACAATTTTGTTCTGAATTATGCTCTGATACCATGTTGTGACGCCCTTCCCCAAGGCTTATATTAACAAAGAGCATTAACGAGTAATGTCGTATGTTAATACGAAGAATATGGCTAGTTAGAAGCGACCATTCGTAATCATGTATTAAACAAGTGCCAAATATATCGATATTTTTTTCCTTCAACGAGTCGACATACTTAATTCTTATTCAATCCAATACTATGATGGATACAAGATCTACTCAGAACAAAACACAGTATAAATAATAAACACAGATCACAGAACAGTAGAACAAAACACATCATGCACAATATAAAACACTATATAAGTGGTTATATAAACCACTATACATATACACACATCAAAATCCCATAAAAGAATATGTATATCAACATGTCACAATATAACTACAAGACTCACTACACCAAAAACCATGCATAAAAGGGTCGATAAAGTGTTTAAGGAAGAACAACTAAGCACAAGCTATAAGACCTAACCTGCAACTCTTTCTGACCCGAGTAATAAATACACGGGCCAGTCTAAGTTGAACAAGATAATCAATATATGATGAGATAACCATAATATTCACAAAGGGAAACATTTCTTTAAATCATAAAGGAATGGTATATCACATATTTCCACGGGTTATGTATAATGACTTGCATAGAACCACACTAAGGTTTTACTCATGAAGGGTGAATACACTAGCATAGATGTTTCTTTAATAAATGTAACACAAGATATAAATCGCCCGAAATCTCAAAAAGTAAACAACAAAAATCACAGAAACTCGATAATTCAGTTAAGAGTTCAAAACCACAGAAATGAAATGACCATATACACACAATTCCTCGGGTACCTCGGAGCTATAT
The DNA here is from genome assembly GCA_030737875.1 of Allium sativum. Taxonomy (NCBI): domain Eukaryota; kingdom Viridiplantae; phylum Streptophyta; class Magnoliopsida; order Asparagales; family Amaryllidaceae; genus Allium; species Allium sativum. Next base: position 145,702,569 of record CM060922.1, on the reverse strand, counting down.
ATATAATAATAGTCATCTCAAAATGATGAAATCATCAATAAACAAAAAAATTCAAAAACACCGATTTTTGGATTTAAACACAACATTGGCAAGCCGAAGCTACGCCTACACGTGCTAACCACAAATGGCTCGAAGCCATGCCCGTATTAATATAAACCTAATAAGTACCTTTAAAAGATGACCAAAAGGTCATAATGCCACCAGATTGACTCGAAGGTCTAAATGCCACCACATTGACCCGAATTTCTAAATGCCACCAGATTGACTCGGAGATCATGAATATTACTGGATTGACCCGAAGGTCTAGTAATGGCAAATCCATATAACGTGTCACAAACTCTAAGACAGTAACCCGACTAATAATAACTGTACGTCTTATACCACACGTTCTCACTACTAGTTTACACCCCGCAAGTTAATTCCACATTAGAAAACATTAGCAACAATAGCCTCGAGCATACAAGTCTGAAATCAACCGATATAATAAACTGTGCATCACATAGCACATGGTTTACTAAATTGTTTAATTCACAACCTCGCCTTCTCCAAGGGTGCAAAGATGTGTGATTTTATACAAGAAAACATTCTTTGGAAAAATCAGGTTCATAAAATGATTTAGAAATCAGTTTACTTGTTGCCTTGAAACGGTTTATTTAGAAAGCAAAATAATGAAAATCCTTATTTAAAATCGTTTTATAAAACATGTGTAGTGTCAAAAAACACACGAAAATACGCGAGGAATATAACACAAGATTCACAGGAAAATTATGAAATTCGAATACACACAAATGTTGGCTTGTATATGTATGCATCAAGCCATTAAGATTTCACATGAATTATCACTTGAAAAACAAACATTCTGGGAGTCTTAATCACCAAAATCAAGCCCAGGGACCAAAAACACATAACCCAGGCTCACAACACAACAAAATACGACCTGGCCCAAGTTTACAACGGCCCCTTCTCACCTCCAGTTCGACCTGGGGGTTGACCTAGGGCAGAGTACAGGTCGACCTGAGACACACGCTTTACCCAGGTTGCAATCTTGCCCAGATTGTTATTTTCAATTGAATTTTGGATGACTTTTTGAGCTTGCAATTGACTGAAAATTGTTATGTATACAGAGTAACAACATGACTATCAAACAAAAGTGATTTTGTCAAATTCCGACATGAAACAAAAAAGATATTCAACCACGAATACAGTTCAGACCTTGTTTACAGCAACACTACGCGTAGTGTGAAGTTAAACTAGATTAATTTAGATTGAGGAGCAATATTCTTAATTAGTAAAATTTATGATCGACTTGGACTAAAAAATGGGGTATCCAGGCTCTGCTCATAAAATACCAAATGGTTAATAGTAATATATGTAAAATTACCGCTTGTAGCTATGCATACCAAAACAAGTAGTCCCAATAGTTGTGAACTAGTAGGGAGTAGTGCCCCCAAGTCCTAAAGGGTGAGGGAGTGTACTTGATTAGATGCTAACGTGTCTGTGTAGGAGATAGATAAGCATGATGTTAGAGAAATTCACAGAAACAGGATACTATAAACAACAGTATTTCACAAAAACACTTCTAGAAATCAAATTATTAAACATGAATCAAGTTAGAAAGCGTGAGAGCAATCTCATCTTGAGTTACAGCAAGAAGTTTGTGAATTTGCAACAAGAACTTGATAAAAACTAAAGCTTGGAGGTTCACTAGGATGTTTCAGCACTTGAAAATCAAGTTACATGGACATGCAATAGAATATTCAACATACAACAAAATAGTTTCACAAATTTGAGATGAATGAGAACGAATTTCTGGTTTTGATGGATTATCTATGCTTAACACCTAATTTAGCTTCTAATTTCCACTTTAGATTGGGCTTTTGGCAGCTTGGATTTAAATTTAGCAAGAGGTTACCATTGCTTTCTTTTTACTGTAAAAACTTAGATGAAGAAACATAGGGGAAAACTACGTACTATCCAGAGCATCCCCCCCCCCCCTCCCAGTTCAAGAGTTAATGGGTCATTAGCCTAATTGAGGTTGATTAGTGGCTACTAATAGCTTGTTTTAATCAAATAGCCCTATTTACACAACTTTAAAGCTTTTCTTCACTAATTACATATTTTAGTCTTTCAATTTGTAAAATTAACACCAATCACTTTAATAAAATACAAGAATATGTTTCAAAACATTTTTGACAACTTTAGTTAATATTTTAGGCTTATTTATACTAAAATTACAAGTTTTTTTTACAACACCACACGATTTTCACTCTTATAAACAAAATTTGCAATTCTTGAAGTTAAAATCGTTTAAGCCTCATTATTTTGACACAAATGGATTTATAAACACAATATTTACTTTAATTCTCAATTTCACACATTATAAACTTTCAAAAAACTTTAGTTTCCAATTTATTTATATTCAAACATTGAGGTTTAAACCCAATCTATTCCCAACTTACTATTTAATTCAAATTTGACCACAAAATCGATTTTATTACTTTATTCTTCACCAAAACACATTAATTAACTTATTTTCCCAAAGTTTATTCCAATACAACATATTTTCCACGAATTCCTTGTTTAATCATTTTAAATGATTAAACTTCTCGTTTTTCTCAATTTTTCCAAGTCAAACCCAAAAACTAAAAAATTTAAGTATATTTGGATAATTTACCTAAATCATCCACCCAAGTATTATTTACCACATGATTAACAAATTATAATCCCATTATAATTCATTATAATTGTTACTAATAAATAATTGTAAAATCGGGTCGTTACACCAATCATCACTATCAAGCATCAAACGCAGCTTAATCAAATAACTCGACACCTACTCCATCGAGATCTCATCCCAGTAGGTTGCCTAGCCACTTTTTCATAGAAAACAACTATCACAATGGGGCGTTCAAGGCGGAGCGTGTTATAAACCATTCTGTTTTTGAATCTTGGGCATGCATTATATACAACATGGCAAACCCTTTATAACACAATGAACTTATTCAACTGAATGTATTAAACCTTCAATTCATACAACTGTACAATTTAAGACTGCTACAATCTACCACACAAATGAATAAAAGCTAAATCTGAACCATCTGCCACAAACTTCCCAGTCCTTGTAAAATCTTTATTTGAGACCATCACTAAGATTCCAGTCCACAGTACTGAAAACAGCAACAACACTAAAATCAAAAGATTATGATGATCAGAATAAATTTGTAGGTGTGCATGTACAAGAAGCCACGTATTAATAGCCATCGGTTATCGAGTATAGACTTGAGCATATAGAGTAAAATGAATCTGTAAAATAACAGTTGATATGTTATTACCAGGTAAAATAAAATCAACGCTGATTCTGCTCATCATTTCTCGATCTCATAAACCTTCTACGCCTTCTCCTTCTGATTAGCGACCTACTTTCATCCATATAGAACCTGCTACTACTCCCCCACCTTCTAAAAGAAGAGCTTGTTCTCCGTTCAACACGTGATCTAACCTGACCATCAAAAACATCCAACAAAAACAAAGTAGAAGAGTCAATGACATAATCTCCAAGCACGACCGCCCCAGGCATTTCTGACCTAAGGGCGCTAACCACATCCCCAATCTCGCTCTCATTCTCCAACCTGAGCCACGCCCTCTGACGCATGGGGTCCACATCGGCTGGCCTAGTCGTAGGGTGCACTTCCCTTGCATGCCTTCTGAGTTCTTTATAGCTGCCAGAAAAGGAACAGGAATCGCGTGTGCAGATTCTTGATTTTAGGTCAAGATACTCCCTTACTTCTTTTACGACCATCCACCCTATCACACTTCCTCTACATAGTGGACACTTCAAGTTATGGTTACTACTACTAGTTACATCTTCGGTATTTGAATAAAGTTGCTTGAAACGATCAAGGCAGTTTGAGTGTCGGTAGCTTGTGTCACATATGTAGGACTTGCAGCCTTTATCGTGAGAGCTACAGACTATAAGGACTGCATTATGCGGATGGTCCATGCATATAGGGCATGATATATCATCCCACTGGTTGTGACTACTTTTCACTTCTGAACTATTTGTATCTGTCATCTTGAATGTACTGGATTTTGTTTTTTAAATGTTAGTTGAGTGAAAATAGTGTTGGCCTTGTTCTTATAGCTGCTTTGTGTGCAAGAATAGTTCATAACAAGCACTAAGTATTATATGTGAACGTGAGACAAGCATTCCTCATTTTAACAGAATACACATCAGGGTTTGTTACAACAAGACCGAGACCATGTTATTAGTTACTAGAGCTACCAATCAAAGGCAAAGGCATATATGGACTGAATTCTTACTTGATAAGAACTCAGCACTAAATTGAATTTCATATCCTAATTATAAAATCTTGAAGTCCGAAACTTGCACAATCCCCTATTAGTTTTGTCAAAGGTTACAAGATAAATTGGTAATATATTATAACTGAATCCTTGCTTAGAAAAGGATAGGGCAAAATCTGTAGATGCAATGGATTTATTGGATCGAGCCCTAATCGGACATCGACCGACTTCTATAACAAGTAATAATTCAATGGGTCCTGACTTGCTCTGGAAACATTCAATTTAAAAGACAACTTGCAGAATTTTGCAATATTCCGATATCCTAAGAAACCTTAGAATTCGGATGATAAAAAAAGAAGGGAAACATTCCTAACGAAGAAGAAAGAGAAAAGGAAGTGAGCTGCAACTATGTTATAATTGAGGAAGGACACAGCTGTAATATCATTATTAATTTTTGCAACATCTCTAATGCAATTATCAGGTTAAGTCCATAGAAGTATTATGGCATGGATGTCATGACGCATGTAAGATGATATAACTTTATTTTAAACCATATCCTTCATTCTACTTTTATTGTAATTACAACAAGCATATGTAAAAATGCCAAAGTGGAAAATAACCACAATGACAAACATTGTGAATATTTTGACCCCAAACATGGCATGGTATTTTTCTTTTGGCTGAATATCAAACGTTTGACAAATACTTTTAAAGCACTTAGCGGTTTTATAGCGGTAGATGTACAAAAAGTTAAATCGGGATAAAACGGGAATATATTGAAAAATAACAGAGGTGTTATAATGTTTATCTGAGATGGTTTATTCCCATCCATGCATTGTTTGAGTAGGATATATATATATATGTATATATATATATATATATATATATATATATATATATATTGGGGAAGTCTATGTGGACACAAAATTAAAGACACAAATTGTGAACCATTAGATTTGTTTGTCTTTATGTGGAAAGTGGAATTCAAGGGAGGATCTAATGGATGAGATTTATTGTGTTCAATTTTGTGTCCATATAGACTTCCCCAATATATATATATATATATATATATATATATATATATATATATATATACACACACACACACACACACACACACATATATATATATATATATACATATACATGTATACAGAGAGAGAGTTCACTTTTATTCCCGATCACACATTGTTTGTGTAGAAAAGAAAAACGTTGTTTACTTCTATATAACAAAACTAAAGAATATCGCGATCCAAGTAATTCAGACTAACAGACAAAATACCATAAATTTATGTTGATTGCTTAGGGCTTGAATTTAGACATATACCAAAAATTTAATCAATTTGGTTTAAAAAAAACTGATCAAATTAACCTTTTCATGTTAAAGTTGCTAAAGTAGATGTTAGAAACTCTTGATTTAGCGAAAGTAGCAGAAAATAGCAATGTTTTAAGCGGAGTTACCATTTAATAGAAGTGGACGACGCAACAAATGTAAATCACAAAAGGTAGATGACACAAGTAAGAAAATATAATTTTATTTGAATCGTTACAACGAGTGTACGTAAACGAGCGTTACGGCACACGCTTTGCATGTGATTATGACACTCGTTTCGCACATGAATTGTCATTTTGCAAATAGTATATGTTTAAAAATTCAAAAGATAATGTTTAGCAGTGACATCTAGTCTTATTTTGTTCTATTGAAATAATGTATATAGATGATTTGAATTTCTATTTAGAAGTTACAAAATCAATTTTTTTTTTTTTTTTGGGTCTGTTAACTTTATTTGTATTATTAATTAACAAAAATGAACTTGTAAATGAACTTTATTTTTTAAATATTTTTAAGTGACATTAAGATTTGATAATATTTATAAAGGAGATATTTGAATTTGCAAATAAAGTTCACTTCTTAGATCTTATTTCTAAGTGATTTAAAAAAGGCATTTTCGGTAGTTCATGTTGGTACCAAAAAAACAAGACACTAAAGATATTGACTGATTTATGTAGAAAAATCTTGTATCTGAACAATTGTACTCTAAATAATTGGAATTAACATCTAGATTTAAATATGTCTAGAGTAATTATAATTATAGAGAAATTTTATCTTCTATTTATTTGGGAGACCATATGAAAAAACAATTTAGCATTTAGAAACTTATACAAAAGAGTACTTGGGAAGTTCACAGTCGAATCAAAAATTTAGGCTATCAAACCAACTATTAATAAATATGTCAAAGTAAAAAATAGGCACAACGACAAACATTTTGAAAATTTTTACACTAAGAACTCTTTTTTTATAGCAATAAAGGTGTAATGGGTTATAGAGAGAATAAAATGAGGATATATTGAAAAACAGCAAAGGAGTTAAAAACTATATAAAAGTAAATCAAATCTACAAAGTTGATTTATTCCCAATCACATTGTTTGTGTAGAAAAAAACATTGATCACTTCTATATAACAAAATCGAAGAATATCATGATTCAAGTAATTCAGACTAAGAGATAAAATGGAGTTCTAATTTATGTTGAGCGCTTAGGACTTGAATTTAGACATATATCCTAATTTTAATCAACTTGATTTATAAAAGAACTGATGAAATATAACCTTTTCATGTTAAAGTTGCTAAAGCAGATGCTAGAAACTTTTGGTTTAGCGAAAGCAGTCGAAAAAAGCAGCGTTTTAAGTGGAGTTATCATTTAATAGTGGTAGATTAAAAAAACATAGTGGTTAGAATCCACCAAGTGATTTAGCGAGGCATTATCAAGGCTTTAGCGAACCTTTTAACTGCATTGCTCACACACAACCCAACATTTTTGAACGACAGCCACGACCACGATTCAACTGCGATGTAAGTGCTTGCCAGAGGTAGGCAACAACGACGAATGGACAGGGTAACAATGACGGTTGGGAAGGGGCGACTATGATAGCTAAAGAAGGTGACAGTTATTGGTGTGAGTAGATGTAAGGTAGGGTGGTGTGATAGATGTAAGGTTACCTATTCCAAGAGAAATGACGAATTTGTGATAGAGATGAAAGACATGGTGTTGTAGTGTTGTTGGGTAATGGTTCGACATCAATGAAAATAAGGGCAAAGGCGGCGGCGGCGGATGGTGGTCGATATTCTTTTGCAAAGTAAGAACCAAAAGTGCTAAATGTGACTTGACATTTTGCGACAAATTATATACTATATATATATATATATATATATATATATATATATATATATATATATATATATATATATATATGTATGTATATGTGTGTGTGTGTGTGTGTGCGCGTGCGCGCATGTGTGTGTGTGTATGTATGTGTGGCATCCCCCATGTTAGATTAGACTGACTCAAAAAATACAAAATATATCTTGTCTCCCATACACTTCCTCGTGACTTTAGTAATCATGTAACCGATAAAGCCATCATAAACATTCTTAGCTTGTTTTACTTGTCTTTTAATCGAAAAACTGAACAGCACTTGTCAAATTTGGTAATAAATTTTAATCTAATACACATTCAAAGCAATTAGAGATGGCAACCTACTGATCTCATGATATCAAGGTGCCTTAGACTAAATCCGAAATTCTTAAAGGGTCATTCTAGAATATGTATATAGAATATGAACAATTGAAAATGTAACAGAATAAGCAAGGCTCACCAAGCAAATAGACTTTTGTTCCACCGCTTGAGTTACAGAAAATAGCCTATATTGCACTTCCAATCTGAATCTCTGTGAATAAAATCTAGACAATCTCCAAGCAATGACAAAATCCTCAAAACCATGTAAGAGTTAATCCAACATCATAATAATCTTTGATTCAACCAATATTACTAACTTATGCTCCAAAATTCACAAGCAAGTCTGATATCTCTGTGGAACAATTACATAAATTAACTATTCCAAATTTTAATAAATCGGTAGCATATTACACATATTTCAGAAAAAAAAAAAAATCATTTCTTTATTCAGATAACAAAAGTCCATCAATACCAAAACCCATACCGTTCCCCTTTAACCATAGTTTTTCAATCAAAGGAAATCTAGCCAACCCCAATCGTATCAAAATCCATGACCCCAATTTCTAATCGAATTTATAATTAAAATCGCGAACTTTAAAGAAAAAAAAAAACTAATAAAGTTATTAGAGAAACATTCCATAATAATTGAACAAAAAAAGCAGGAAATATATAAGAAAAAGGTCCGATTTTTTACAGTAAATAGGAAGAATACGATCTCCCTCTCTGATTTCTGGATCCTTTAAACGCAAAAGCGAGAAGGCGAAAAGGAGAGATTCCAGAAGGGTAATTGTGAAACTAAAAAGTTTGGTTTGCGATGAGTCTACACGTCGGTTGCGTATATATACATCGTTAGTATATTAAAAAACGTAAGTAGATTGACTTGCTATTACGGCCCGAATTGAAATACAGACGAATACGGACCATGGATGACAATTGAAAGCAAAGCCACAGGCAAATCGAACATTGGAGAAAAGCCTAATTAGATAAGAATCCACTAAATAAACATTATGTGAATGGTGAAAAATACTATAAAGATCCGGTTAATCCAAACTGAATTGGTATGAGTCATAAAAACAATATAAAATATGCACTTTCAGTATTATTATATAATTTGATTGTAATCAATATGAATCAAAACTCAATTGTATTTGGTTTTTAAGATTATAAGTTGAATGTGAAAAAATCGACTCAACAAACCTAACTATCACCTCTGTCTACCAACATAAATTGTTTTAATATGATGGCTCATATTCTTTGATCACAAATTTTGAATGTTGTGTCATTTTGTAGACACATCACGAACAATTATGCCAGTTGCGTATTATTTCTCTTCCATCCCACCCATTTAAATAAAACCACCAAACCATATTTTAGGTTTTGGCACAAGTTTTATTCTCATTAATTAATCCCTTCCTTGTATCTTTTTTTTTATTTTATATATAACTATAAGTAATATTGTCAAATCTATTATGGAAATTGAAAACTCGAACAAGGCTGCAACGACACGTATTTTTACGTATAAAATGATCATCAAATAATTTTATTTAGTTCACATGAGGTCGTACATAAACATATTTTGATATATGGTTAGTTATGATGTTTTACACATATATAATTTTAGCTGGACGGTTTTGTGTTCATTTTACTCTTGGGTACCTTGTTTTGGTCGTATATTTTGAATGGTGCATAATTAGACGTTCAAACATGTGTAATTGAAAAGATTTGATGGTTGGTCATTTCGTAGAATAATTACATTAACATTTGGTTATGGGGTTAGGAAGATACGACAGCTTTAAGTTTTCATGATTATTGGGCAGATTTAGTTAGCAACTAAGAGGCTGAGATCATTAGGGTTAATGACCTAGTATAAATATGTATTGAAGAGATTAGCTTAACCCCTTCTCTTCATTTTCTTCTAAGATCCTCTAGTTTTTCCTCTCAAAACCACAAAATACATTCTATATCGCTTCTAATCTCCTCCAAACATTTAGAAGAGATTAGATATTCATTGATCTACATATTTTTCATTACTTTGGGTCATTATATTCATTTCCTTGTAGTCCAAATCCACATTCATTGTGATATATATAGATTCGTTGCTTTGGTGAGTGATTTTAATCTCTCGCTATGCTTTATTGCATCAAATGCTTAGAATATGTGTTTTTCTCACATTTATATGTTAGATCATACCAAACCATGATCATTTATGTTCATTTCAGTTGAAAATTAAGGGGTAATGTAACTAGTGAAAATATATTAAAATGATATGTTTAGATTCATTAGTATGTGTATATACACTAGATCTATGCGTATAAATGATTATTTCATGTTTTATATGAATATGGGTGTTTGAATATGATTGTTGATTCATATGTTTGCCTTTTGGACTGTTGAAATCGTCGTTTGAATGATGTACTTGATTTTGTGTGTTAGAAGCATTGAAATTATGACTTGAAATGAAGATTGAAGCATAACCGAATCAAAACTCGTCGAAATCGCACGAAAATTGGAGGTTGAGCTTTGGAAGGCAGCCGAAAGACACATAAAAAATTTTGGGCCAAAATACATTAAGTACATGGACCGATACCGCTCCATGGCCTATGGACCGACATCTGTTTTGGGGATGAAGCATTTCAGCTTCATATTTTTGGCGTGGGCTCCCAGTGTAACAACCCGGGTTTTTGGGTACCTGGGATAAACAAATTATAACAAGTTTTGTGACTTTAGAACCAGGAAGTGTAAAATACGAGTTCATGAGCTTAACTCGTATAATAACCTAAAATGAGAAAAATAAAGGATTTGTGATTTATAAGAAATAATGTATATCATAATAAATTAAATCTGTTGAATGTAATAAGGAAATTTATTCTAATCTTTGCATGTTAATAATAATTTAATGTTTGTAATGAATATTGAAAATATAAAATATTGATTAGCAATCAATATTTAAGTGAAAATTTATTTTCAATATGAAGAGTCAAGTTGTTTTAATAAAATCTTGAATAATTTGTAAATTTGGGTATGAACATATAAGTTGTAGAAATTGTATAATAAATAAAAAGTTGGTTTAAAAAACCATGTTTGGAAATGGTAAAATGAGTTTATAGAATAACCATTGAATTGCATTAAGATAAAATAAAATCATAGATTGTTATTAAAAGTAAAATTTTAAGGTTTGGTCGTGTAATAAAATTTAAACAAACACAAAATAGAATTTTGTTAAACCATATAGTGTGAAATATATTTGTTTAAGATATTTGAATGCGCTTATGTGTTTAAATATTAGATCTAGTGATAATGGTGAACTTTGATGTGAATTGGAAATTTTAACTTGTTGGGTTGTTAAAAAAAACAACAAAATGAAAATATTAGTTAAAACTCAATATTAAGCATGTTAAAAATAATTTAAATGAAATTGGTGTTTAATTTAATAAGAAGATGTAATTTGTGTGATATTTAAGTTTAAAAACTAACGCCTCACCCCGAGATCCACATTAATAAAGAGTGTTAACAGGTAATATCATCTATTAATGCAGAGAATAGGGCGGGTTAGGAGCGACCAACCATAAGTCTTGTATTATATAAAGATCGAGAGTGTCGATAAGTGATATGTTTTTTTCATGAGGGTCCACACCCAAAATCTTTAGTCAATGCAATACTCCGGTGGCTATAATATAATCCAAAACAAAAGCGAATAAATAAGACATCGCATTTCACAGAACAAACAACCCAGCAACATATACAAATACCAGTTTTATACAATACATAGTGTCTCAAAACTGTGGCATTCAACCACAACACATATACATCAAGTCAATTAATAAGGTGCATGATAAAGTACAAAGGAATATCTAAAATATAGACTATAAAATAAAAACAACTACGAAGTCCAAAAAGTGAGGAAAGGCTCATAGCAGGGGCAACCAAAAGAGAATTACCTGAAAATCTCAGTCTGACCCGAGCATTAACACACACGGGTCAGTCTAGTTAATAGAGAGTACAAATATAATAATATCATATGATATGAATAATAACTCTCCCGCAATAAGAGCTGGAAGGATATCTAACAAGGTAAACAAAGTCGTAGGATGACATCTAACATCAATGAAGAAGTCTCGTAGAGAATATGTACTTAGCTATAGGCTAAGCACACAACATCATTATCACTAACCAACAAGGCTTAATGCATCAATTTTGTCGAAAGACGGTATTTATATAAACTCAAAAGAGGTTAAATGGTTTAGATGTCATCATAAACATCAACACCAAAAATCAGCAATAGGTATGGAAAAGAATTCGATATCACCCAACCACCAACACAGTCAGGAGATCAAAATCATCAATGGATAAGACCAAGGTCAACCTCATCAAAGCGATAATACATCAATACATAAGAGCAAGGTCATTAGAATCATAGCAATTCATCAGAGCATCAATTCAATAGTCAGTAAATCATCAAATAAGAATTCGAATCCGAAGCATCATAATATTCCACGTGCATGTAGTTCCCCTAAGCTTTTACCATGTTCCATAGATCAAGACTCGCCAATCTCAACCACATCATAAAATTTAGGGTTCCTAAGGCTTCCTGTCGAACCCACCAGTTTGAAATATCGAATCCACTTGATCGATAATTGGATTAGTGACCCATCAGTCCTTATTCTAGTGCACTAGCCTTCAACAAATAATTTTGTACATATTAATGTATAGGACCGCATCCCCAGGTACTGGAATTAACAACAGAATGTGTCACCCGACTTGTGTATAGTAACCCAACTGTGGTAACTATGTGTCTCATACCACACGTTCTCACTGCTATTTACTATTCGCCCATCAATTCCACACCGGAAATCATCAGAACATCAATCAGTAAAAACATCAAAACATCAACTTCTATTAGAAGAACCTAGGATTAACCAACTCCGTATACCATCGTGTCATATACCATGGGTTTACGACACCATTTAATCCCAGTTACGCCCTCTCAAAGGTGTGTATAAAAGTGTGAGTTTATATGTAGAAAATATATTTGGTTTAGCGAAAACTATTTCTAAAACGATTCCGAAACCTATTAATTTCATTCTTTGAAAACTCTTATAATATTTAAAATATTGCTATACAATTGCTTTGAGACAATGTGTATTGAAAATTTAACAATAATATATATATATATATATATATATATATATATATATAGGAAAACTAGTTTAAAACCACCATCAAAATCCATCATAAAACACAACAAATAAACCATCGAAATGTATACGAATCTAGGATGCAGATTAGCCATGGTATAAATTCACTTTGCTAAGATGAGGTTGCCTAAATCAACACTAAGGCATGAAAATGTACTTAGAAGTCCGTTTTGGTTGCAACTTTCAGGTAGGTTTAGAATAACCAAACGACCTCAGAATGGTCCAAGAACTGATAGGCACCTAATAGAAAAGAATATATTTTAATTAAGAAAATAATCACTCAATTCTGACATGATATGAAAAAGATATGGAGTCTCAAACTTGCAGTGCTGAAGACGAGATCTAAAATCTCTTCCAGGTTCAAATTTGAGACCTGGTTTGAATGATAAAATGACCTCAAAATGGTATGAAAGTTTGAAGGCATGAAGACAAACTTTCAAAATTTATAACACAAAAAGAATCATCTAAATCGGACCAATATCGATGGAGACACAATGTCCCAAAGTTAGACTCAGGAGTTGTTATAACAAAGCATCAAAATTTCAAGTCCAGGGGCAAAGTACGTGAAAATTAAATGAATGGGTCGATCCGTAAAGGGTGTAAGAAGACCCCTAAGAGGTGCAGGCCGACCATGGGTCAACACTAGCTACAAGATTTTCTGCAAGTCAAATTCACGACCGAACTGCAACTTTGATGATCAAGTAAGCATACATCTAGTGATCTGATTCGCCTTAAAATTTGCAAGCACTTAAATAATAAACCCAACAATGAATAGAACCTTAAACGACATAATTTCATCTTGCAATGACAAGGATATAGCAATCCAAAGTGGTAGCTTGGCTGCTTTGAGCGGTAGAAGTAAAAATACAATAGTATGTTTCAGATTTTCACGAAATCAAGCACACACTCAATCAAGCAAACGAACACTACTGTAACTAGATAGTGCGAGGGAAAACTCACCTCTTCAGCGAATTGCAACAAAATTAAGGGTGGAATGAAGAAATTTGAGGCTCTACAATTTGCAATGAAGTACTTTGTCACTTGAAAGACCAACTACATCAACATGTAAGATAAAATCTTCAATATACAGCAACATTCAAATAAACAGAGGAGTAGATGAAAATAATTTACGTTTTGAATGGATTTACCTTCTTAAGATGTAGATTAGCAACTAGAGTTAACTATTTTGAAGAGTTTAGAAGTTGGCCGTGGATTTTCTCTTATTTGTTTTTCTGTGTTTTGAAGTATGGAGAAGGAGACAAACTTTATCAGCCCAAGCATCAAATTTTACTTAATCGTCATTTTACAAAACACATCGGCAATCAATAATTAATCACCAACCCAAGTTAATAATCACCAAGCCTTATTTTAAATATTTTAAATGATTAAACGTTCCCCTCTTTCCTATAATCAAATTCAAAGACTATATAAAGGTTCCAACTTAATCAACTAAGCCAAATTACCACATTGAGGATACATATTTTATTTTATTTCCACCTTAATATACATAGTATAGGCTGTCATTAATTAGCAGGTAATCGTCAAAAACCTGGGTTGTTATAGACTCCCCTCTACAAAAATTGCATTCCAGCAACTTCCTTAGGGATAAGTCATGCTCAACCCGATTTATTCCATCCATAAAAGATAAATGAAGGCAGATAAGCTTGAATTTTTAGTTTTCTCACCCCATCATCGAAAGGAAAGGAAGAATTGTTACAACTGATTGGAAAAATTCTTTAATTTCCCCACAAGCAACATATTCTTGACTCCGAAGGTACGCAACCCCCGAAGCAAGGATAGAAACTAAATACTGCATAAGGAAAACTTAGGTTAGATTTCGAGCTTCTTAAATGCACCAGAATCAAACTCCAAATCAAAATCTCGACAACAACCCCGTAATAGAAAAACATGGTATGCGTTGATTAAGGATATGGGAACGACTTAGGTAGATCTCTAACTTATTGTGAAAGCGAATAGAAATAACTTAATACTTAAAGTTTCTAGAGATTTTAGCAACACTCATCGATAAATAGCGTATTTTTTAACATGGGCACATAAAATAGATAATGCAAAAGTTTAATGGTTCCTTAAAACAAAATGACATGAAAAGAATAACTTTAATTCGATTTGATTGGAAAATAATATTAAGCTCAAAGGATAACTACTCAATTCTTTCCATAAAGATGACAAAGGATAATAATACTGAAAACCCTCAACACAAAGTCACGGCTTCAGTTTCAAATAATGAGGGGAGGTATGCGAATTCTAGATCTTGCCTTAAAGAATTTGTTTACAATCCAAAGGACTAGAAGGAGTCCGCAGTAAATAAAAAAATTATTCTTGAAACTTTGCCTAGTTGAGTTCACAAAACATCTTTAAAATTTTACTTTATGTTTCAAATACCAAATCTAAAACCTTTGATATACACACACACACACACACACACATATACATACATACTACAAGGGCTAATTTACCTTATACAATCAATTCTAGGACACATCCATTAAATAATTTTTTTCTAGGACATTATTTACTGAAATAATTTGTACACGACACGTCCTCTTTCTGCCATTTTACAATGACACGTCTCGATTAATTTCCTATTTCCGCCATTTTTCATTCAAAAAATTGAAAGAATCGCAAATTATATTTTACCCAAAATCGATCCATTTCCCTTAAATTTTGTTGCGACAAATTTTATTACCATACTCTGATCGATTTTTAGATTTTTATTGAATCTAATTCTAATAATTTTTTACTTAATCTAGGGCTTACTTTGGATCTGCTTATCAACTATAACATTGCTTGGTAGACGACATCATCTTCTTCTATCGATTAGTGCACAAGTAAGTTTTCTAATACATAGGATTTACTATATTTTAAGTTTATGTTTACGTTTTGTTATATGATGTGGTTTAGATGATTAAAAAGATATTCAATTATATCCTTTTATTTTATATTATGCAAATTGTTCTTAGGTTGAATGATTATTTGGTTATATGGCCTTCTGAAATTTATGCTGTGTTATGTTGAATAATTATTTGATTATTTCATTTTTTTCGATAGCAAAGGTTTGAAAAGATAATTGTATTTATATTTTCATGTAAAGACAATAGTTTAACTTTGTTGTGTGTACTAAATTTAATAGGTTGATGTTGTTTCAGTATGTATGTTATATAACGTATTTTTGTTTGAAAACATTAGTAAATAATTGCATAATGCTTTCACTGCTAAATTATTATATTATGTGGTTTACGGGATGAAAAAGATAAATATTATTATCTTTTTAATTTATATTTTTCTAATAACAGTAATGAAATAATAACTGCTATGATCTACAATTATCTTTTTAGACAAATACCAGATAATTTTTATTAGTCAAAAAACCATGTTTTGTAATCCTAGGATTTACCGTTTGTTGCTGATATTGCTTGAAAGAAATCTTAAATTGCTAACTGTATGTACATGATTACTAACATATAAGTATACTTATCTTTTTAATGCAGGATAAAATATGAAACCAAAAAAAAACCTCTAGATTGTTTACAAAACAACCACTATGCATTTTTTTCAATGAAGGAGGACACATCAATGCATAAATTTCAAACCTATATCAAGTCCATACTGTGAAGAGCATAGCCAATCAAGATTGTCATCAATAACTCCATTGGTAAAATTTTCTTTCTCTATATTTAGTTATCATAATTATAATATATATATATATATCTTTATTATATTATATTTCAATCATGTCAATTTTAATTTCCATCATTTATTATATGTACCTCTATTTTAATAAAAAAATAAATATACTTATCTTTTTCAAAATGTATGAGAATGGTGTAATTAAATATTTTAAAAACATTATTATCTGTATATCGGACCTTATTTAAAAAATATAGCAAAAAATATTACATGAAAGATTCAATTTTAACACACTAGTCAAAAAAGATAAATAGACTTATCTTTTTAAGTTTTTACATATTAATTATACAAGGTATATTAGTAGTTATATTTATTTGTAAAAAAAATATATTTAAGAATCTTGTTTTAACTGCTGATTATGTAGGAAAATAATTCGTAAAAAATGTTAAATGAAATCATTAAAAGTAAAAGCTTGCACATGTAATATCATTGAACTAGTTTAAGCTCATAAACTAAGTGATAGCAAATAGTTTTAGAAATAAAAGAAATATAACATACTATTTGTTTTAAAACACAAAACTATTAAAATTTGTAAATAATTTGGATTTGCTAAATTCAATTTCTCTCATGTTAATTGTTACCAAAATAGGAAAATTCTGAGTCAACAAACAATATATCACCTACTGGAACAGAAGATAACAACGTAGAAAATCTGATGAAAAAAGGATAGAGACACAAGAATATGAAGGAGAATCACTGATATAGATGAAGTCAATAAGTATGAAATTCAACAAATACCGAAGAAGTCAATAAAAATTCAATATCCAGGGACGTATAGATGTAATTTAGATGTTGTTTTCAAAATAATGAAAACAATTAAGAAAGAAAAAATCCTCTCTGCTGATGCAAAAAGATACTTTGAAAAATCACCTTTCAAACACTTTTTCAATGTTTTTCTCGGAGATTCTATATCAAGGCAAGATTTGAGAAAGAGTGCAGCAAATTTGGATGACTTAATAACCTCTTATGATTCTACAGAACAAGCTTTCCGATTTGGTAACAAATTGATTAAATTGAAACTAGAAGAAGTTAGTCTTTATTTGGAATGCCGATGGATGGAGAAGATTTATTTCCAATACCTGTATCAAATAAAGCTACAACAATGGAAAATTTCTCAGATTTTTGGACAAACAACTTTGAAGAAGTAGACATTATAAGTCAAAAATCAGTGACAAAAAGATTGAATAAAATGATAGAAAACAAAGATGGTAGCGTTGATTTAGTAAAGCTATTACTTCTGCCGTTGATCATAACATTTTGTTTCCGAACAATCAAAGCTACTTGCAGTGGGGATTTCTTCCTAAGATCCTCAATTTGAAAAAAGTTAGTTCTATTTCTTGGCCAAGAGCAATATGTGAGAATGTTTGCAAAAATGTTTGCAATATGTGAGAATGGTTTTACTTGTAAGATTTCTTACACTTATCTAATATTTCATTATTACAAAAATATAAATGTATATATCTTTTTATTATAGTATTGGTTTTGTGAGAAGACAAAAGTAATACAAGAAAAAGAAAATCTTAAGAAAAATTTCTCATGGATGATAAAGTGGGACTTGTCTAACTTGAAGGACATAGATCTTACAACAATTGATAGCAATAAGGTATAAATGTATTACTTTACTATTTATTTTATTTAAAAGATATATGTTTTTATCTTTTCAAGTTTAGAAGGCACATTAATGATTAAATCAATAGTTGCTTTCAGAATACATAATATTAGTAATAAGACTTTTGAAATAAGTTATAATCGTGACAGTATAATAGATATAAAACAAATTAAGTTTAGTATGTCAATAGATCATTTACCTTAAAATATGAATACATTTATCTTTTTAAACTATTCAATCAAATATATTTATAACATTGAATTGATTGTATAATTATTTACTTTCATGATAAAAACATTAAGTACCTTGATAATTTACAGCACTTGACAGCAATAAGGTATAAATGTATTACTTTACTATTTATTTTATTTAAAATATATATGTTTTTATCTTTTCAAGTTTAGAAGGAACATTAATGATTAAATAAATAGCTTCTTACACAATACATAATATTAGTAATAAGACTTCTGAAATAAGTTATAATCATGATAGTATAATAGACAAAAAATAAATTAAGTTCAATGTGCCAATATATCATTTACCTTAAAATATAAATACATTTATCTTTTTAAACTATACAATCAAATATATACATATAGAACATTGAATTGATTGTAGAATTATTTAATGATATGTAACAATATTTAATTACAAATATCATTCATGCAGATTTCGAAAAAAAATTCAAATATAACTTCAGAGGAGAAAGAGTTTCTTTCAAAAAAATAAATACATCCACTCCTAGAAGATGAAAGACCAAGGAAAAGAAAATTATCTGAAAATGAAGAATTAGAAAGGCTAAAAGAGGTAGAGACAAAAGTCAGATTTTTGACTAATGAGATGAATAGTATAGTAAAACAACTGGATAATGAGAAGATTTTAAGACAAAAGTCTGGCCAAAGACTCAAAGAAATTGAGATGATACTTCAAAAAGTGAAAACTTTTGAACAGCAAAATGTGGCTAATACTACTGAACCTGAAAAACATATCAAGCAAGGAAAAATAGTTGGTATGGTACATATAAATTGTTCTGCTAATTTTCCTTGTTTTGATTCGTTTGAAACTCAAGATTTAATAATAGATAATATAGAAAGTTCAAAATCTGATGATATCGAAGAATTTACTGAAGAATGTGCTGCTGAAATTCCTATTTGTGTTAAAGATGTCATTATTAAAGAACAAAAAAAGGAAGAATCACAAAAATATTGAAAAATTCCAACTCTTAAGCATTTTACAGACAAACAACAAGAAGATGTTAAAGTTTTTTTTAAGGTTATTGGAGATAACAAGTAAGTAATGAAACATTACTTTTTTCCAAAACAACCTATATAGTTCAGCTGACTTTTCTACTTATTGCTTTGTTATGATACATTGTATGGTATTACACTACCGAATGCAAGGTGTTGATTAAAGTACTGTTTTAAATATCACTATCAACTAAGTGGCCGGTCCACTATAAAAACCAGTCGGCCATGCCAAAAAATAATAATATCACTATCAACTCTTAGTTTACTCAACACCAATAAGTAAATAATTAATTACACAACATCTATCGTAGTTGGCTTTTTTGCAGTGATTAATGTTAACAAGTGATTGAAATTATGAAAGTTTAGGTTTTCTTATATGCTATGGTTTAGGAGATTAAAAAGATATTCAACTTTATTTTTTTATTTTAAATTATGCAACTACTTCTTTTGTTGAATGATTATTTCGTTATATGGCTTTCTGAAATATATGATATGTTATTTTCAAAAGTAATATTTCATAATTAAATTTTTTTCAACATTAAAATTTATAAAAGATAAATGCATTTATCTTTCATATTTCACTTTATTATTAAAAGATAACAGAATAAGTTTTTAAAGATAATTGCTATTTTATTGAAACGACCCGAAATCCCCCTTACAAGAAACAATGGATTGCTTTGAGAACACGACGCATCAGAACACGAACAGTAGAACATTTTATTGCTATTACAACTATTTACATCAAAGTATAAGAATATCAGAGAATAAATAATATACAGCGGAAAATAAATATAAGAGATTTACAAATTTCAAAGCAGCGGAAAATATAATACATAAGCATAATGTACTACGGAAATCAACTACAACCACAACTGAATGAGATATACAGATACAAAGCTTTCCGAATATAGCTCCAGCTGTAATCCAGATCTAGGATCCTGTCAAAAGAAGTATCTACAAAAACCAAAACTACTAGCTGCCCGTATGGAAAATATGGGCACCCAGAGTTTAGATAGAAACAATAAACTCCAGGTCAGTCATGGGACCGGTGTGAGAACTAAAACAGTTATTAGCTTTTTTATTTTAAAGTTAGGTAAATCACGGGACCACGCCGTATAACACGGAACGGGTTTATCCCTCATGAATACCAATGCATAAAAATAAATAGCGCAATGCTAAAGAGAAAAATGAAGCTATTATAAGACTCAGGTCCCATCACACAATGAACACAGTCAAGGATAGATTTTTCCCTTATAATAGCCAAATATGCTTGATACGCGTAATTTTATCTTTTATTATTACTATAAGTGAAGAAATCAACTTCAAATATAAATGTATCAATCATAGGCGGCATAGGTACCATTATATTACGTCGCCATATAGGTTTACAACTAAAACCGTAAAATTACGTACTGGAAATTGGGTTTCCATCTATGAATGAAGGCAAGGAATCATCCACCCCGATTTCGAGACATACTAGCAATGCCTCAGAACTCAAACGCTGGCGAGCCATGGGAACGGCAGAGCCGGTCATCCGTCGATGATTAATTATACCATAAACTATATGTTAGTCGGCCCTATCGAACCTACAAATGGGTCAGTAATGTCGACCCCTCTAGAGCCACCAGGGACTCAAATCATATCCGAGGTACCTCGCTTTCCATCAATAAAGTTTTCCAACATCCACATAAGTAAACAGTCTGGGCTCCATACCATGACGTTACTCGCAGCAAGAAACTAACATATGTCCATTTCCCTACGGTCCCTTATCCCGTTTCTGGTTCATATCAGGGTGTGAAGCTCACGAATTAATGCTACACAAAGTTATGCTTTGATCATTAACCATAAAGCCTTTCTTTTCAACAAAAGCTTTGATCCATGTAACTCAGCATGCCACACTGTCAATCCATACAGTACCACTGATTTTCACCAATATATAACCTCTAAGCTCGTACGTCTCAAAGACGGGTGTTAAGAAAGAGAATAAATTCTCTGCCACCAAACATATATATATATATAGCAAAGATCAACGAATATAGTATAAAGGAATACGCTGTCAAGCATAGTATCCATTTACAAGTCCGTTCGGGTCTGAACGAAACCGGAGGCACCTTGTTCCTTATCCCATATGTCCAATACAGGAGAGAGGCCCTCGCATACCCGATCGATCTCCAAGTACGTCTGGACGATCACCACTTATTACCTTGTCTTGGGTGTACATCCCAATCAGGACATTAGTAATCATCCAAACGATGTGAAGATCTCCGGTCTTCAACCACCATCTTTATATCATCCACATTTAGTCGCCATATCAGTTATTCAGAATGGGATTAACCCGGTCTTTCCGATTAACTCGCGTATTTTATAATCAAGTGCTACAAAAACACATCATACGCCTCATTCCAATTCAGAATATTCTTTTATTTAAATATTCACATCCTCAGGGAAATGTTCCCATGAATTTTATCAAAGATAAATTCTTTTAAATTTTCTCTTTAATCTTCCTTTTGATATCATTTTCAAAAAGATTTTATTTTATCTTTCCCGCAATTCTAAACCAAATTAAGGTTTATTAACTAGTCAGGATAATTGCCTTACCGAAGTAATCATTTATTTTATTTTTCCAATCCCAACCTATTCATCCCATGGAGCAAAACTGGTAATACTCCATATTTAACACCCACTGTGTTATCGATAAAATTAATTACCATTTCAGGTTCAAATCTAATTAAAGATTCATTAAAACTCCACTTAGTTTTTGAAACACCCCAACTCCATTAAGGTCACTCACAAAGGGAATGCCTTAACTTTGGTGGAGGTTTGTAAGTAAAAGTCACAGATAAAACACAAGACAGATATAAACACACATATATATAAATAGCGGAAAACAAACAGACTTTTATTTCATAAATACGTGTTCATACAAAACATTTCCATATGGTCTCATAATAACTTCCAAAACATTACATCATCATTTCTGTCTTGATTATTAAATAAAGAAGAATAAAACATAATTAAAACTGCATAAATCCCCATAGAATGTGTCCAACAGCCATAGCCAAGGAAAGAGAGTCCAAACCATACATCTACTATCTTGAAGCTTGCAAAGAGTCTGACTAAGCTGGGTTGTTTCCTCCCTGTGGACCTGGGGGGGGGGGAGAGAAAAGAAGACGAAAGAAAAATAGAGTCAGACATAAAGCCTGGTAAGTCTAATGACTCTTCAGTATGAGAATAAGAAAAAGGGCATGATAGGTATAAACTGGAAACAGGAAAGTATCGTAAACTAAGACAA
Source organism: Allium sativum (assembly GCA_030737875.1). Taxonomy (NCBI): domain Eukaryota; kingdom Viridiplantae; phylum Streptophyta; class Magnoliopsida; order Asparagales; family Amaryllidaceae; genus Allium; species Allium sativum. The sequence goes on along the minus strand of CM060922.1, from coordinate 145,679,700 downwards.
AGCAGTTTTTAACCGAATATACTATCGCACCCCACACTATATCTCTGCACCTACATGTATTAGTTCCAATTGGCACCCCATGATCGGGGTGAAGTGATCCCCTTTTCTAAATATCAACTCCTACTCGCAAAATCATATGTGTCATACGTCCCCCAATGATTGTAGATACCTATGCTGGTCCCATCATGGGGTGTATCAAGTTCCATGGTAGCGGCCCGACACAATTCTAGAATGCATAGGTTATACTACTGGTGCCCAGTGCCCTGTTTGTCTGCTCCGAAGTGTGTGCGCGCCCGCACTCCGTTAGAACCCACACTGCTGCACCAACCGCCGTCGCTTTTGACCGCTTACAATCAGCCCAGTAATCGTGTCCCACCCTGCCTAGTTTCAGGGTACCATGATACCTAATTGGGTTACTGCTGAAATGGTTCCCCCGTTACTAGGGTTTTCTAGTCAAACATGTTAAGTGGTTAAGTGTCTGTATTTACCTAACCCCACCCATCAGTTTAATTAACATGTTGAATTGGTTAAGGGTTTTAGTTAACTTAACCCTACCATCCTGACTTATCTGTCCTTAGCCTTAATTAGTTAAAGCACTGACCACTCACATTAGACAGGTATTGTAACACCCCACGTCCATTAATGTAACTCACAAAGGGAATGCATTAACTTCCATGGAGCATTTTAAGTAAGTATAGAACAGAAAATCACAACAAGACAGATATAAAGTAGTACTTGAAAATTAAAATTTATTTCATTGCAGCGGATAAACCCATATGTTTGATTACATCATCAAAACCATAAACCAAAGTCAAGTACATCATATCCATCTTGATAAAACAAAGTAGATAAACTGAAAGACATAATCCCCAACATTAAAATAGCCATAATTAAAGAGAAGCTGAACATTACTTCAGCGGTCCAAGAAATCTTCTAAAAGCAGTCCAAAATCAAGCTCCACTGGTGCTAGTTCCAACCTGAGCACCTGTGTGTGTGTGTGGGGGGGGGGGGGGGGGGGGGTAAAAGGAAAGAGATGGAAAAAGGGGGGTCAGACATAAAGTCTGGCGAGTGCGATAATTCTAACAATATAATTAACAAAGTAACTAGGCTAAGGCATAAGTTGGAAAATAAGGAAATGATCATTAACCATTGAGTATGGCAGAGTAAATAAGGAAATAGGATGATCAACGATATCGTTAAGCGCACCTAAACCACTATAGGATGATTACTAAACTACACCAACACTATGGGATAATTCCTAAACTGCACCGCCACTAGTATACTGCACCACCACTAGTCAACCTAAGGTTGATCCCGCCTACAGACTTAATAATGATATTGGTAGCTTCGTGCACCCTTAGCTGCCTTCATAGGTGTCGTCTGCCCCTATCTCCACTAGGTGTACCCACTACCCCCAAGCGACCGGCTCCCTAACTCGTAGATACCCGTGTTGGCCTCATAGTGGGGTGTATCACTCCCCAAAGTGGCAACCCGATACTACCAAGAATGCACGGCTTATACCTACACGATGCAACAACGTCTTACCTACCAGCCCGGGTCCACACACGCATATGAACCCATTGGACTTGCGTTACCACCGCTAACCCGGTTTGGGCTCTTACAGTCAAGCCCAGTATGCGTGTCCCGTCCTCGACTTGGGTCGAGCCCACAAAGATACGTATGGATTACTGGTTGAAACGGCCCCCTTTACTTGACACAAGCTATCCACCTAAGCTTGGTCCCCTCTAGTACATCCCACTTAACCCAATTTTTATTCATGTTTCAATTACATGTTTCAATTACATGTTTCAATTTTGGTTAAGTGTTTCTAATCGTATTTCCAAATGCCACCCAAGGCACCCACTACATTCCACATGCCACCCAAGGCACCCACTTAACCCCCTCATGTCCCACTACATGCTTATCTGGTTAAGTGTTTCTTAATTCATTAAGACCGTAACCTCATAAAGACCTCTCACATTAGATTGGCATTTGTGGCAGCTGGATTTGCCGGGCGGGTCCGGGCAGTCTTACACCACAAAAGAGCCTAACCTCGTGTCTTTACAATTGTTACGTATTTAGTTTATGCCTAAGACCTCTCACATTAGACTGACATTTGTGGCAGCTGGATTTGCCGGGCGGGTCCGGGCAGTCTTACACCACAAAAGAGCCTAACCTCGTGTCTTAGACGATTAATTACTCTTAATTAATCACCCCCAATTTGAATTACTTTCCCTATTCAAATTATCAATCAATTCCAAATTTAGCGATGTCCATAATTGACTCAATTATGTCCATCCATTTATGGTATGTAAAATCATACCAATTTCACCACAATTTTATTTTATGCCTTTTGAGGCATTTATGCCAATTAAACATTTTTAATATTATCCCCTTTTTCCCCACGTAGTACGTTTGTTCGTTTAACGTAAAAATATACGTTAGACTCGAATAGTCTAACTCATGAAATAAAAGAAAACATCACATATATACACATAGTTAAAACATAGATCTAACATTGGGGTGAACTTGCATATGTGAATGATGTTCTACATCTAAAACTTGCATAGGCCAAGATTACAACTTGCATAAACAACATATGTCATGGATCCAAATTTAAAGGGGTGAACTTGATGAGAAAATGGTCATAAACTTGCATAAACATCATATGTCATAGATCTATATCTAAAGGTGTGAACTTGATGAAATAATAGCCACAAACTTGCATAAACTTCGTATGTCATAGACCTATATCTAAAAGGGTAAACTTGCATAGGTAATAACATAACATGATTCATATCCAACTCATATACTCACATATGTGATTTATACATTGCAACAATGGTGTGAACTAATATCTAACATGTAAAGTATCATGTAGAATTTAGCATATATCATAGCCTAACTTTCAATTAAATTTCACATAAACTAGGTGCCATAGCCATGTAAAGTCACATATAATTCTACCCAAACTTGTATATGGTTCATGTTTGAATCAACATCTAAACTTTCCTACATATGATTCATCATATGAATCAATACAAACTAGCATAAGAAACATGATGATTTGATTGTATATAAAATTTACAACATGGATGATAGCAACATAACCTTGCATCATAAATGATAGCATCACAACATAACATCATAGATGTTTCAATCACAATCCTACAACATAATTACAACATGCAATCAATACTTCATATCACATCCATACAATTCGCGTTATAACTTAATCTAATTAAATTACTAATTATTTTGCTAAAACTATCGAACTCACAACTCAAAAGCAGTCTTGAGTTCTGAATTCTGATTTCTGGAGTTGAATTAGCGCTCCTTTGATGAAGATTCGCTGTTAGGGTTGAGTAGTTCTGATTTGATTGCTGGTCTTCCTCTTAATTTTGGTGGCGGCTGCTCCACGGTTCAAGACAACAGCATGACGGCCATAGTTTTAGTTTTAATTATGATTTAGGGTTTGAGTCTATGGGTCTTTTTATAGAGTTATGAATTAATTTAAGCCGTCGGATGTTCTTAGGGTTAATCAAAACCATTCAATCATGATAGGGTGATGAGTCAGCCCTAATGACTCAGCAAGGAGTAAGAAAGGACTCAACAACACGGGTCAGCCTGAACCAGAAAGCCGTGTAGGCTCCAGCCTCGGCCTGGGCGCACTTGGCAGGTGTGCCAGTGTAAATATGTACTGGCGCACTTCCCAAGTGCGCCAGTGCATTTATTTATTTTTTTATTTTATTTTTTATTTTGCCACCAAACTTCGTTCGTCCATAACTCCTTCATCCGGTACTCATTTCCCGCAAACTCGGACTCTCTTTCAACCAGAATTCCGAGACGAACACAATGGTGCAACCCAATCCCCATAATTCTCACGTCTGAGATTAATTTTTCTTTAATTCAATTAATTCGATTATTCAAAAATCCGGGGTGTTACATTCTCCCTCCTTAAAGGATTTCGTCCCTGAAATCTCCAAGTTAAGGAGAATGCATATCCTACCATCCAAACAACCATCTGCTCAACCATCAAACACGGGCACCCATTGTCCTTATAAAATTTCTAATGCTGTATGAATATATGCAAAAAGTGTGTGTATATGTTCCGTATCTAATGCAAAATCAGGCGGTCTACTGATTCAGTGGACCTCCTTAATGCAAACCATGATAGTGCCATGCGTCCATTATGTATGCGAAAGAACCCTATCGATACATATTATTTCTACATGTGTGCACAACCATTCACCAAAATCCAACATCCATATGATGGTACATCCATTATACATCCATTACTTAAATATGTACACACATTTATATGCAACATGAAGTGAGTGAGCCGATCTAGAGCCTAAAGTGTGTGTATATGCATCCACGAGCAACCACTAGAAAACACTTGCATCCACGTGCATCCATCATACATAACATGTCTCAAACACATGTTTCAACCATAGGACTATCCTATCTAAAGGTCAAAGATACTAGTGAGAGGACATACTAAAGATAAGATAAGTACAAGGTAAGCGATAAAGGAGAAATTTAAAAGACATACCCTCGAAAAGAAAAGGGTATAATGAACGCATCTTCGCTTCTGTCTCCCAAGTAGCGTCGCTCTCATCGTCTCCCCATTGCACTTTGACTAGCTTGACCTCTCGATTCCTTAACTTCCTAATCCCCGACCCAAGAATGCGTGTAGGAGCTCGTCGAATCGTCGCATCATGCTCGATATCCACCTCTCTAAGCAAGCTCGGCTCTACCACCTCCGCGGTCTCGTGCAAGCACTTCCTCAAGTGTGATACATGGAATACGTCCTGTACACCACTAAGTCTCTCGGGCAACTCCACTCTATACGCCATCTGCCCAATCCTTTCCTTAATAGGAAACGGCCCTACGAACCTTGGTGCTAACTTCCCAACGGACCCAAAGTGAACGACGTTCCGTAATGGAGACACCTTGACAAGGACCATGTCCCCAACATCAAACTCAAGATCTGACCTCCTCTTGTCCGCATAAGATTTCTGCCTATCTTGCGCCGTCTTCATCCTCCTTCGAATCAGATCGATCTCCGAAGTCTCTCTAATCATATCGGGTCCAAGCAAGATCTTATCCGTAGATTCCCACCAACATGTAGGCGAACGACACGGCCGTCCATAAAGAGCTTCGAACGGTGCCATGCCAATACTAGACTGAAAGCTATTATTATATGCGAACTCTACCAACGGAAGATGTTCCTCCCATGTACCTCCGAAATCTAAGACACACAACCTCAGTAAGTCCTCTAGAATACGATTCACCCTCTCGGTCTGGTCGTCCGTCTGAGGATGATATGCGGTGCTTAAACATAACTGAGTCCCTACCGCCTCTTGCAAGCTCCTCCTAAATTCGCTAGTGAAGATGGGATCGCGGCCACTCACTATGCTAGAAGGAACACCGTGCAAACGAACTATTTCTCGGATGTATACGGAGGCTAACCATGGAGCGGTCCTCTTACTCTTCACGGGAATGAAATGGGCGCTTTTAGTAAGTCTGTCTACCATGACCCAAATCCCCGTATTACCCTTCCTCGATCTCGGTAATCCGTCAATAAAGTCCATCGAGAAGCTTTCCCACTTCCATTGTGGGACCTCCAATGGGTGAAGCAATCCACCGGGCTTCTTTTGCTCCGCTTTTACTTGTTGGCACACTAAGCATCTAGCGACATACTCAGCCACATCTTTCTTCATGCCAGCCCAAAAGTAAATTCGTCTCATGTCCATGTACATCTTGTCCCTGCCAGGATGGATGGTCATCCTCGAACGATGTGCATCATCAAGAATGGTCTTCCTCAGATTCTCGTCCCGTGGTACACAAAGTCTACCGTCCCTACGTAACCAACCCTTATCATCTAGGGTATACCTACGGAGATGGCTCGATGACTCCCCTCCTTTGAGATTTTCTACTAACTCAACCAACTGTGGGTCGTCTCGCTGTGCCTCGCCGATCCGTCCCAAAAGCGTAGGTCTGACCTCTAAGGATGCTAGCAAACCAGGTATGAAGTCAACGGAAGGTGTGAAGTCAAACGTAGAGATGAACTCTAAACTTCGCCGCTCAACAAACAACGGACTCAAAGATAATCTTTTTCTACTTAAGGCATCTGCCACTACGTTACCCTTACCAGGGGTATATGCTATCTCGAAGTCGTAGGATGCTAAAAATTCCATCCACCTTTGCTGCCTTAAGTTCAAGTCCTTCTGAGAGAATAAGTATTTTAGCGATTTTTGGTCAGTGAATAATTCGAATTTTTCGCCAAGAAGATAATGACGCCAAGACTTAAGCGCGAAAACAATAACGGCCAACTCTAGGTCATGTGTAGGGTAATTTCTTTCATGCACTCTCAACTGCCTTCCACCATAGGCTATTACCCTTCCCTCTTGCATTAAGACTGTGCCTGGTCCTGTCCCACAAGCGTCGGTATAAACGGTAAATGGCTTACTCCCATCCGACAACACTAAGACTGGAGCTGTGGCCAAAGCTCTCTTTAAACGTTGGAACGCATCATCACAATCTACGTCCCACATGAAAACTAAGTTCTTCTTCGTCAAGCGTGTTAATGGAGCTGATATTTTTGCGAAGTCTTTGATAAACTTCCTATAGTAGCCAGCCAATCCTAAGAAACTTCTCACCTCGGTAGCATTTTAGGAACCTTCCAATCTTGGATGGCCACTATCTTCGCGGGGTCCACGGCTATCCCTTATTTAGAAACCACGTGCCCTAAGAATTGCACTTCTTTCCTCCAAAAGTGACATTTAGAAAATTTTGCTTTAAGGCTATGCGCTCGAAGAGTCTCCAACACTTCCCTAAGATGTAAGGCATGCTCTTCTTCGCTTTTAGAAAAGATCAATATGTCATCTACAAAGACTACCACGAATTTATTAAGGTACTCCCTAAACACCCTACTCATCAAATCAACAAAGTATGCGGGGGCGTTTGTCAAACCGAAGGGCATTACCAGCCACTCAAAGAAACCGTCTGGAGTTCTAAAGGCAGTCTTATCTATGCTATCCTCAGCCACTCTCAACTGATGGAAACCAGTGGCTAAGTCCAACTGCGAAAACACTGAGGCGCCAACTAACTGATCGAAAAGATCGTCAATCCTCGGCAGTGGGTGTCTATTCTTCTTAGTTAGCTTATTAAGTTCTCTATTGTCCATACAAAGTCTAAGGGACCCATCTGCCTTCATGGCAAACACTATTGGAACACCCCACTCCGATATACTACGTCTGATGAACCCTTTCTCAAGCAATTCTTTCACTTGCTTACTGAGTTCTCTTCTCTCTCTTGGAGCCATGTGGCGCACTGGCAATGCAACCGGCTTTGCATTGTCTACTAGGTATATTCGAAAGTCGATTTCATGTTTTGGGGGTAAACCCCTCACCTCATCAAAGACATCAGCATATTCACGGACTATGGGAACAGAATGTAAATCATCATCGGATGCGTCAAGGGATTCTAGATAACTAAGCATTACTGGACCTCTAGGCTCACAAGAAATATCAAGGGTCTTTCCGGAACGAGTCAACAACCTAACTACCCTTCTTTCACAATCTAGGATGGCCCCATATCTAGTTAGCCAATCCATACCTAGAATTAAACCGTAGCCCATGAAGCCAAGAACAAAAGCGTTGCACTCAAACTCAACGCCCAAGATAAACACTCTCAAATCCCGACAAATCATAGAAAGATGAGCCGAACCACCAATAGGATTTGAGACTACTAAGGGATCAGTAACAAGACTAGTATCTAGGTGCAATGTTTCAACTAATGATGTAGAAATAAACGAATGTGATGCGCCAGAATCGAATAAAGTACGGACATGATGATCAAACAGAAAAACTAAACTTTCAACGGAAATTGCTCTACCTCGTTCTTGCAGCGGTGGGACCACGAGAGCCTGAACTTGTCCCCTTGCCTGCCCAGGTTCCATAAGAGCTTGCACCTGTCCTCTCGAGGTAGACCCTGCCCTCTGCCCTTTCTTTGAGCAGTCCTTAATAAGATGTCCCGCCTCGCCACAGTGGAAACAACCGGTCTTCTTCTTCTTCCTACAATCTTTGCTTAGATGGCCGGGTGTCCCACAGTTAAAGCATTTCTTCTTCCCCTTAGCATTGTTGCCTTTGCCACCTTTCTTGTTCTGTTGTTGCTGTTGCAGCTTCTTTTGATCCCCTTTCTTATCGGGTACCTTATTAGCATTGGCGCCCTTCTCCTCTTCATGATTGAGTGCCATGTTAACTAACCTCTCAAAGGTAGCCCCCATGGGAATGTGGGTCATAGCTAACCCGTGAAGCGGCTCATTTAAACCCTTAACAAATCTTAGAGCCTTCTTTTCTGGAGTATTCACTAAGTCTAAGCCAAACCTTGCCAATTGGTTGAATTTGTTAACGTACTCTTTCACCGATAGATTCCCTTGCTTCAGCGACAAAAACCTTTCCATGTATAGATTCTCTTCAGCCCGTGAGAGAAACTTCGCCTCAAACCTTTGCCTAAAATCTGGCCATGTATCAACTGGACGGCCCCCATTAGTGACCTCCCACCAAAACGAGGCCTCATCCTTCATTAGCCACGCAGCTAGCTGGACTTTCCTTCCATCATCCACTTTAAAGATTCTAAACAATTATTCCACCTCCTTTAGCCAGTTACGAGCTTCAACAAATGTCTCCGTTCCGTGAAAAGGTTTTCCTCCCATTGCTCTAAAGTCCTTACATATCTTAGCAAAAGTATCGACACGAGGAGGGGGGAGGAGGAGGAGGGGGAGGAGGAGCATTAGCTGGACTTGCAGTGGCGGCCCTAGCCTCAAGATATTGAGGAAACCAACCGGGCACATGAACGCCCTCTGGTATCTCAGATGCTTTAGACATGCTGAAACGAAAAAGGAAAGATTCAATACGAAAAGGACTGAAGGAAAGATATATGGCTCTTGGGGTTATGATTTCTAAAATATACTTTTCTCTTGAAAATACTTTCCTTAAAACATACTTTTGAAAGTACTTATTTATAAAAATTGTTTTGAAAAATTGTTTTCCAAAATTCATATCTGTTATGGTAACCTTCAGCTCTAATACCACGTGTAACACCCCACGTCCATTAATGTCACTCACAAAGGGAATGCATTAACTTCCATGGAGCATTTTAAGTAGGTATAGAACAGAAAATCATATCAAGACAGATATAAAGCAGTACTTGAAAATTAAAACTTTATTTCATTGCAGCGGATAAACCCATATTTTTTATTACATCATCAAAACCAAAAACCAAAGTCAAGTACATCATATTCATCTTGATAAAACAAAGTACATAAACTGAAAGACATAATCCCCAACATTAAAATAGCCATAAATAAAGAGAAGCTGAACTTTACTTCAGCGGTCCAAGAAATCTTCTAAAAGCAGTCCAAAATAAAGCTCCACTGGTGCTAGTTCCAACCTGAGCACCTGTGGGGAGGGGGGGGGGGGTAAAAGGAAAGAGATGGAAAAAGGGGGGTCAGACATAAAGTCTGGCGAGTGCGATAATTCTAACAATATAATTAACAAAGTAACTAGGCTAAGGCATAAGTTGGAAAATAAGGAAATGATCATGAACCATTGAGTATGGCAGAGTAAATAAGGAAACAGGATGATCAACGATATCGTTAAGCGCACCTAAACCACTATAGGATGATTACTAAACTACACCAACACTATGGGATAATTCCTAAACTGCACCGCCACTAGTATACTGCACCACCACTAGTCATCCTAAGGTTGATCCCGCCTACAGACTTAATAATGATATTGGTAGTTTCGTGCACCCCTAGCTGCCTTCATAGGTGTCGTATGCCCTATCTCCACTAGGTGTACCCACTACCCCCAAGCGATCGACTCCCTAACTCGTAGATACCCATGCTGGCAACACAGTGGGGTGTATCACTCCCCAAAGTAGCAACCCGATACTACCAAGAATGCATGGCTTATACCTACACAATGCAACAACGTCTTACCTACCAGCCCGAGTCCACACACGCATATGAACCCGTTGGACTTGCATTGCCACCGCTAACCCGGTTTGGCCTCTTACAGTCAAGCCTAGTATGTGTGTCCCGTCCTCGACTTGGGTCGAGCCCACAAAGATACGTATGTGTTACTGGTTGAAACGAGCCCCCTTTACTTGACACAAGCTATCCACCTAAGCTTGATCCCCTCTAGTACATCCCACTTAACCCACTTTTTATTCATGTTTCAATTTTGGTTAAGTGTTTCTAATCGTATTTCCAAATGCCACCCAAGGTGCCCACTAGATTCCACATGCCACCCAAGGCACCCACTTATCCCCCTCATGTCCCACTACATGCTTATCTGGTTAAGTGTTTCTTAATTCATTAATACGTAACCTCATAAAGGCCTCTCACATTAGACTAGCATTTGTGGCAGCTGGATTTTCCGGGCAGGTCCGGGCAGTCATGCACCCCAAAAGAGCCTAACCTCGTGTCTTTACAATTGTTACGTATTTAGTTTATGCCTAAGACCTCTCACATTAGACTGACATTTGTGGCAGCTGGATTTGCCGGGCGGGTCCGGGCAGTCTTACACCACAAAAGAGCCTAACCTTGTGTCTTAGACGATTTATTACTCCTAATTAATCACCCCCAATTTGAATTACTTTCCCTATTCAAATTATCAATCAATTCCAAATTTAGCGATGTCCATAATTGACTCAATTATGTCCATCCATTTATGGTATGTAAAATCATACCAATTTCACCACAATTTTATTTTATGCCTTTTGAGCCATTTATGCCAATTAAACATTTTTAATATTATCCCCTTTTTCCCCACGTAGTACGTTTGTTCGTTTAACGTAAAAATATACGTTAGACTCGAATAGTCTAACTCATGAAATAAAAGAAAACATCACATATATACACATAATTAAAACATAGATCTAACATTGGGGTGAACTTGCATATGTGAATGATGTTCTACATCTAAAACTTGCATAGGCCAAGATTACAACATACATAAACAACATATGTCGTGGATCCAAATTTAAAGGGGTGAACTTGATGAGAAAATGGTCACAAACTTGCATAAACATCATATGTCATAGATCTATATCTAAAGGTGTGAACTTGATGAAATAATAGCCACAAACTCGCATAAACATCGCATGTCATAGACCTATATCTAAAAGGGTAAACTTGCATGGGTAATAACATAACATGATTCATATCCAACTCATATACTCACATATGTGATTTATACATCGCAACAATGGTGTGAACTAATATCTAACATGTAAAGTATCATGTAGAATTTAGCATATATCATAACCTAACTTTCAATTAAATTTCACATAAACTAGGTGCCATAGCCATGTAAAGTCACATATAATTCTACCCAAACTTGTATATGGTTCATGTTTGAATCAACATCTAAACTTTCCTACATATGATTCATCATATGAATCAATACAAACTAGCATAAGAAACATGATGATTTGATTGTATATAAAATTTACAACATGGATGATAGCAACATAACCTTGCATCATAAATGATAGCATCACAACATAACATCATAGATATTTCAATCACAATCCTACAGCATAATTACAACATGCAATCAATACTTCATATCACATCCATACAATCCGCGTTATAACTTAATCTAATTAAATTACTAATTATTTTGCTAAAACTATCGAACTCACAACTCAAAAGCAGTCTTAAGTTCTGAATTCTGATTTCTGGAGTTTAATTAGCGCTCCTTTGATGAGGATTCGCTGTTAGGGTTGAGTAGTTCTGATTTGGTTGCTGTTCTTACTCTTAATTTTGGTGGTGGCTGCTCCAGGGTTCAAGACAACATCATAACGGCCATAGTTTTAGTATTAATTCTGATTTAGGGTTTGAGTCTATGGGTCTTTTTATAGAGTTATGAATTAATTTAAGCCGTCGGATGTTCTTAGGGTTAATCAAAACCATTCAATCATGATAGGATGATGAGTCAGCCCTAATGACTCGGCAAGGAGTCAGAAAGGACTCAACAACACGGGTCAGCCTGAACCAGAATGCTGTGTAGGCTCCAGCCTCGGCCTGGGCGCACTTGGCAGGTGCGCCAGTGTAAATATGTACTGGCGCACTTCCCAAGTGCGCCAGTGCATTTATTTATTTATTTGTTTTATTTTTTATTTTGGCACCAAACTTCGTTCGTCCATAACTCCTTCATCCGATACTCATTTCCCGCAAACTCGGACTCTCTTTCAACCAGAATTCCGAGACGAACACAATGGCGCAACCCAATCCCCATAATTCTCACGTCTGAGATTAATTATTCTTTAATTTAGTTAATTCGATTATTCAAAAATCCGGGGTGTTACAGGTATTGTTACGGTTACTGGATGTGCCGGGCGGTTCCGGGCAGGTTTACACTGTAAATCAGTCTAACCTCGGGTCCTTATTGGGCTCAATGCTTAACCACCCACATTGGATAGGTATTGTTGTGATTACTGGACAGCCGGGCGGGTCCGGGCAGGTTTACATCACAACTCAATCCAACCTCGGGTTAAGCATACTCATATTTTCTAAATTTACATATTTGTCTCTTTTACTTGTTATATGTAAATTTGTTAACAATTAAATGTTATGGCCCACTTTCCAAGTTTAACATTTTTGGTATAAGAATTTATACCATTTAAGTGCCACCAATTTTTGCATGTGACAAACATGCCAATACATATAATTTTCACCAATTTATGTCAAGTTTCCTATAATTACCAATTTTCCCAACGTTAACCCGGCTAAATATTAGGCTAACAATCTTAGCCTACTTTTTCGTCCGCATGATTTTTAACATATAATATTAGGCTAAAAACTTAGCCTAATTTAGCGTACACAAAATTGGCATAAAGAAATTCATTAACATAAACATGACATAGGTGTAAACTTGGCATTTTCGGCATAGTCAATATGAACATCATAGGTGTGAACTTGCAAAATAGTCAACATGAATATCATAGGTGTGAACTTGCAACATAGACTAAATCAACATACATATATGTGAACTTGCATTGAAATAGGGATCTAACTAAATAGGTGTCACATGAATTAGCATATGATTAAACTACATAAGCCAAAACATGTTTAGATCTAGGCATAACATCGAACATCACTAGCATATGACAAGAATATCACATGTCCATAAAGTATGTATAATTTTATCACATGTGTGAACTAGATCCAATCATGTTTACTACTATAACATGAAACTTGCATTAAAATGGATCTTGGCATGGATCCAATTATGAACTTGCAACTTTTGTATAAACATATGAGCATGTATATGAACTTAATCATTTAGGCATAGAGGTTTTAGCATAAAGTATATACATGAGATCTTAACTTGGACATAACATAAACAACCTATATTAAACATATAAATATATAGGTGTAAATTCTAACATTAACCATATACTTGTATGTGATGTTGCTTTCATTCTAAATGTACAATAGGATCAACATCAAATCAATTAAACCACAAACATCCCAATACCATTCACAACACAATCATTTCAATACATAGATATGAATTAACATCGTCGTTATACAATAGCAGAATTCCACTTCCATTTTACATTGAATCAAGTCTTAATTTTTTTCTCATCGGAAAAATCACTATACTTACAATAAACGACGGTCTTGTTTTCTGATTTCTAAGTTCTGAATTTGCAATGCTTTCCTTTGGGTAGACAAACGTTGTTTGAATCTTGTTTTACTTTAGTTTTGCTCGTCTCTAAGCTTTCTCTAACTGACGGCTACTCTTAGTTTCCTCCCAACAGCATGACGACTCTAGTTCTATTTTATTTGTGTGAATTTAGGTTGAGTGTTGGGTTGTATTTATAGAATTTCAGATTGATTTGAGCCGTCAGATGATCATAGAGTGAATCCAGACCATACACACCAAGAGAAGCCAATCAGAAAGTGACAAATCAACCCTAGTGACACACTAGAGCTCAGGAATTCGACCAGAACCCGACCAGGCCAGCCAGGGCCAAACTAGGTTGACTGGGCAGGTCGACCACATGGTCGACCTGGGTCCTGGGCGGGAAAATTCCCGCCCAACCCAGTTTGGGTCTGTTTTCGAATTTCGAACTGAATTTTGAACCATTTGAATTTTAAATTGAATTCTGAAACTTCCGGAGGTCATAACTCCTTCATACGGAGTCCGATTTACGCAAACTCGGACTCTATCTCAAGCAGAATTCCGAGACGAGCGCAATGGCGTAACCCGTTTCCCTTAATTCTTTAATTTTGAATTAAGTATACTTTAATTTGTTAATTTATAGTTAACAGAAAATTCGGGGTGTTACATTCTCCCCTCCTTAAAGGATTTCATCCCCGAAATCTTCAAGTCTAGAAGAACGTATATCCTAACATCCAATTGTTTTAAATTTAAAAGGTGATTAACTAATATATTTCTAGTTAACTACTTTTACTTCATTATGAAGTAGAATATTATTTTATTTAATGATTAAAGTGATTACTTTTTAAATAGAATTCATTTTAAAAAGTAATTGAGTCTATAAGGGAATTTTAGTTGAATTTTTAAAAGGATTTTATAATCCAAGTTTTATAAACAAAGTTTATAAAAGTAAGTGATAAAAGGGATTTTAAGAATATAAGCCCAAGTAAATCATAAGATAATTAGTGGTTTGGGTAAAGGGATTTTAATAATATAAGTCCAAGATTTAGTTTTTTATGATGTTAAACGGTTTGATAAATGGATTACCATAATATAATCCAAATTATAAATGGAATTTTATAAGGTGATTTTAAAGCTAAAGGTAAGTGTTTTAGTAAAACAATTACTTAATCAATGAATTAAGTAAAAATGATTGTATTTGACAATGGTTTTCAAAAGTAAAGATATGGTTTATAAAACAATATTTTAAATAGAAAATGAGATTTGGTTGATATTATAAGTAATATCGGTTTTGGAATTACAAGCATTTATCTATCTGAAGATAAGAACGTTGTTGATTGAGGTCTGAGAGGTAAATAGAATACCCTAACTTGAACGACTTCAAGATTATCCGAGGATGGTATTAGTTTGTAAATGGTAAGATGTTGGAATTATTTTATTGTTTCCATAAGAGAAATAATATTACAACTTAGTTTGTAAGGTTTAAGAAAATAAAATAAATTATTAGGTTGTATAATGAATAATGTATTACATGACATCGTTTGGATTAAATATAAAGTGTGACATACTTATACGATACATTTAAGTAAATGGTGTTATTTTCCTAAGTAGTAGAAATAGTATGTTTGTAATACACTTACTTAATAAAATAAGCAAATGATTGGGATTTTGAAAAGATGGAATAAGAAGTTACATAGTTTTGAGATGAAATTGAATATTGGAAATTAAATGAAGCAATATTGTCAAATGTAACCTAAAAGGTTTGAAAGATAAATAAACTATTTGGAGTTATATTTTAAACAACGTGTCAATCGACATCGTTGTGGTCCACATATAAGAGTGGTAATTAGATTATACCATTTGGTTAAGTAAATAGAACGTTATTTCCAAAGAAAATGAAATAAAAAGAGATTTTGAGAATATATATAATGATATTTCCAAAGCAAAGGAAATAAAAAAAAGGGTTTGGAAAATATAAACGATAATTCTAAAATAAGGAAGTATAAACGGTTTTGTGAAGTATAGTGATATTTTCGCTGTAAAGGAATATAAAAAGGGAATTTGGAATGCGCCTATTATAAAAGGTAAAAGATGTAGTTTTGTTTCTCAATGGTTCGGTTTCCAAAAATGAGGATAAAAGGTTATATGGGTTTTGAAATGAAATTGGATATTAGGAATAGAATTATAATTTTCATAAGCAAGATTGTAAACTATAATTGGTAAGAGCTTAAAAAAAGTTAACCATTATGGTTAATTATAAGAATACGTCGCCTGACGTTATTTTGGCTTAGATAAGTTTTGGCAATTAAACTATACAGATTGATTAAAGGTGTATATAATGATGTTTCCAAGATAATGGAAAGGAAAGAGAATTTGTGAAATATAGCTATATTTCGAGATAAAGGAAATGACAAGATGAGTTTTCTTTAAGATGTTTATGTTCAAAAGGGTAAGGGTTGATTTTGTTTTCAAGTAACGGAAACAAAAGAGATTTATTGAGATGAGTTATAGAATCAGTTTTGTAATAATCAATAAAATAAATTTAAATGAATGGTTTTAAATGAAAGCCGCTAAAATACTAATCTATACTATTTGAATTGATAATTAAAACCCCGACTATCAATGGATATTGTTTGGACCTTTGACGAGTTAGTTCGAAATGATCGGGATGGGAACCAGAGCGAAAACCACTTTGAACCGACTGTGCGTTCGAGACTAATCTGCAGGGTTGTTATAAAAATGAAGCATTGAAGACCGTGGTTCTTCATGAGAGGAAGAACTACTCATTGAATTTATCTGGTTCGCACCTAGAGTTATTATGACTTGTTATTCTATCGTGATTGAAATATTCGGATTGCAAAAACTTCTCACACTGATCCTTAGGGTGATTCCTATATAAGATGTGGTACGAGGATACCTTCGGTTCATCCTGTTCCTGGGTGACTTATATGGATGAATGTCTGATAAAGTATTTCCAAAGGATCACGTATGTTGATTTTTACAAATATACCAAGTTTGTTGGCGGAGAAAGAAACTTCTTTTAGCTTAACACATAGAGTATATTTGTAGACGTCAGTTAGTGGTTTGATGGATCTGACAATGTGGCATTTAACGTTAATGAGATGTTCCAAAAAGGTAATCGTAACCTCAAGCCTCTTCAGTCGGGAAATAAAAGAAATCGGGCAGGCCACATGGCTATGTGAGGTCAATCCCGTTAGGATGTATTGTCACCATTTAGAGAAATTTCATTTGTTCTTGTTTTGTCATTTTTGTATCTTACGGCAATATGGTTTAGGTCGCTACCAACCGTGGTGATAATATATTTAATACACATAAGTTGAATGAGTGGTCGGTCATGTGTGGCTGAGTTGCAAGATGTTCTTGTTGTATCCTAGTGTATTGTCACTAGAGGTACACTATCGGGAGGTGGTCCCATACCTTGTCATGTTGGAAATCCAAATTCCAATACGAGCCGTACATTTTTAGTTGTAAACCAACTATGTTGGAAAGAGAGATGCAAGCTTTCCGACTATATTCCTATTTATTTGTGAACTGATAGACATTATTATAATATCACCAGATTTGATATCAAAAATGTTTTGGGTTATCATAAGGTAAAAACCGTCCGTGTTTATGTATGGACCGGTCTTACGATTATCCTTTTCTTTCAAAGGATTTTCTAAAGTTAAGCAAGTTATTTGTATTATGAATCTATCACTGAAAGTATTCTAGACTGATCCAGGTTGATTTTGTTTTGCTTCAAATGTGCTCGGGTCAGACCGAGTATACTATCAGGTTTGGTTTCGCTTGGAGCTTCAAAAGGGAAACTAGAATCAATATGTATATCCGTATTTTCTGGTAATAGAATATTTCGTTGTGTGTATTGTATTGAAATGTGTGTACACTGATGTTGTAATCATATATATATATATATATATATATATATATATATACAGTTTCTTTTTGTATAAAGAGTTTTGATATATTATATTTTGTCCATTCCACTGTGAGACTCTGATGTACTTACTCTTCTATTTTAATATTTCTTTCTTTCTTTTCTCACCCTCTAAATTCTTTCTATTAACAATATGGGTTTTCCATACTTGGGTTTTTGGCAAGTAATACAGGAATATGTATTATTGTCGTAAATTCGAGCGTTGAATTTTCCGAGTTGTTATAGTATGTATCAGAGCACAAAGGTTTAGTGATAACCTTGGCTCTGTGGCGTAACTCAATAGAGATGAGCTTACTAATACCCTAGATTGAGTTTGAGTATATATATAAGAGCGCGCATTTGTAATTGAATATAAAATTATTTTAAATTATTTTTTCCCAGCATATTTTATAAAAGAAGGTAAAAGTAATAATTTTCATAAATTATTTTAATATTGGTAATAAATATACCAATGTTGATTTGAATTGAATTCAAATTGGATTAGGAAGTGAAATATGAATTTTAATATTTAACTTAACTTGTTGAGTTAAATTGAATCTTATAAAGGGAAACTGAACTTGAGTTTTGAAATAAAATTTAACTTAAATCAATAAGAATTGACTTGAGAAATACAGGTAAGTTAATGAATCAAAATGGAATATTTGAGAACCAATTAAGGAATTAAACTTATTGAATGAATCAAATGAATCTGAATGGATTGTTAAAGAAATTGATTATAAATAAAATCCATGTGAATTGAATAACATATTAAATTGAAGCAAATAATCTGAAAGTTTGAACCCATATTTCATGTAATGTGATATGAATAATTGTAATGGATGTGGAGTTTTACAGTTGCTTGCACTGCAACAAGCTTGGTATTTGATAGCACTAATGCTTAGCGTTTTCGTCATTTCCACTTCCCAACGGTATGCCAGTTATGATTTCCAAGTACGTGGACGCTCCCCTCAACGCTATCCTATGGAAAGGAGGGAACGAATTATTTGTGCGGGAATAAAGTTGCGCTATTCACTTTTTGTTGCCTCCCAAAAAACACGTCTTCTTCTCAAAATCGTCGCCTGTTGAAAAAAAGTAACGAAATCTATCTTCAAAATATTAACAATTGATTGAATCTCCAAACACTCCACCTCTGTCATTAGCGGTCATCAATTTTAAATCGCAAAACCCTAACCTTTATTGTCATTGTCAACAATCGATCCCAATCCCTAAATGGTGGCACAATTTCAACAACTTAAATCGCTTCACCAATTTCAAATGCTTAAATCGTTTCACTAATTTGAACTGCCGTGAAAGGTACTAGGAGATTTCTTTCACTTTTATTTCACTCATCGCATGTTTCGCTTCCAAAGCCTTTTTTCGTACTTTTCTGTTGAAACCCAACAATAACAAATCTCCCGCGATCCAGGCTTCAAACCATTGATTAAACGTAACGAAGAAGACCTAGTTTCTCCTTTTTCCATTGAAGGTAACATTAGCTAAGGTAAACTGTTTTCCCTTTCATGTTTTTCTTAATTTCGTATGTTCGATTAGTTGGTTTTGATATCTTATTCTTCTGATCTATTCATTTAATCTACTCCATTTTATAAGTCCTTATAATGATTTTATCGGTTTAATTTTGCATGATTTTATCAATCAAATTATTGAATAGAAGTTGTCATGAAAATTTCAGTTGATTACATGATGATATTAGTATTTTAAAGCAATGATTTAAATTCAGTTGTTTTTAGATATATGGTCTCCGAACGAGTATTAATTAATTATTTATTGTATAGTGCATACGCTGTAAACTAACATGAAACAAAGATTGCATCATGAGATTTTACAAACTAGCAATGTTAATATTATTTACTCAATATCTTCACATTTAGTGTAAATTTAATACATATATGATTTTATATGATCAATTCAATTAGGTAACCCTCAATTATCCATTGATTAATGATGCTATTGTTAATTATCACTTGGGAGCATATATCCTAATGTTTTTGTAGGTATAATGACATGTAATTTGTTTCTTCCTTAGTATGCAATGTATTCATGATTTGTACTTGATTAGTTTTCGTCCATCCCATTTTAAAACATTTTTTTTTGCATAAAGTTTAGATGATTTCTAAAACCTTCTTGTAAAGAACAACTGTATTTCTGTTAAAAATTTGTTAGTAAAAAAACTACATGCATTTCCATAGGAAGGTTGTATGTTAAGCATTGACCATTTTTATCAAACAATAATAGAA
The DNA here is from genome assembly GCA_030737875.1 of Allium sativum. Taxonomy (NCBI): domain Eukaryota; kingdom Viridiplantae; phylum Streptophyta; class Magnoliopsida; order Asparagales; family Amaryllidaceae; genus Allium; species Allium sativum. The sequence continues at coordinate 145,659,802 of CM060922.1, read as the reverse complement.
AAAGGTAAAATATTATCTTTGGAGTTTAGTTATTTATTGCTTTTGATAATTTTAATAAAATCAAAATTTTGCTTTGTTTTCAACGCTAGATATAAAAATGTTATTTATACAACCAAAAGAATTCGTTATAAGTAATTATTATGACGAGTACAAAGATATAATTGAAATTAACAGCCATAATTGTAACCTTTTTCTCTCATGAGGTAAATTTATGAAATGCTGAGTTATAGCAAATTTTACTTCCCATGTAATCAAGTTAGTGTGCATGGTCCATTTTTTGGTGTCTACTACTATTTTCTTTGAATGCTCACCATACTTGCTTTGGAAAATTTTGTTAAACAAAGTTTGTTATTTACTACTTTATCATATTATATTAGACGTAGTATAAAGTTGATATGGTAGCAAAAATTAATTCAAGTTTTTCATGCTTCTATACTACCTTATCAACATGAAAACCTATTTAAACTGTTGTATTTAGGCAATGTAAATTTAATGTGGTTGTCAAATAATTCCGAGTTGCGTACTGTTCATGCATATACATGTCTGTATCAAGAATTAGTTTTGTGCATATGTTGCTTAATCACAAAATGTTTGCTTAATAAATCAAATTTGTAATGTTTTATATTAGAAGAATGAGATATTGTTTATTACCTAATAAGTTTTCCATGTCTGCAATGTCAAGCGATAAAAGATTCTGTTGAAACATTCTAATGCTCATAGTTTGATTTTTCATTTATGGAGAACAATATATTTTCTACCGCTTCAAATTACTAATGACTTTGTTTTTTGTTTTTTATGTCTGTATGCTTTTTGCAGATGTAGCTGGAAATTCACTCATGTTGTTTAATTTCCAAAGATAGTGATTTATTCCACTTGAAAACTGTATAGTAATCTTAGAAAAATTAGTGCCAGTTACCTTTTTTCACTCTCCTTTAGAATAGAAGTTGAAAATTAGAAGGGATGAAGTGAATTTTCTTGGGTATTTTATCGGAGAGAACACAAAAAATTTAAGGGAGTGCAAAGAGAATATTTATTATGCATTAAGGGACTTCGCAGTCATATACAATCAAAATGCGGCCTGCATTTCCTACAATATGAGCTGATTAATATTCCTCAAAAATTCAACATTTTGGCTCATTTGGTTAAACCATACTATTTTCGTGAAAATATACATTTTCATACGTATTTTTGTTTGTGGAGAATGGTCCTTGGAATATGGAAATGTGATAAACGAATTGGAAATGAAACTATCAAAGAAGATAGTAATGAGTTTAAAATTAACAACAAAACATTTGAGCCATTTTTTACAAATGCAGACTTAGGTACAAGAATCAGACTCAATTATCATCCTCATGTCTTAAGCCTAACCAGATACTTGGCATGGGCCAACATACAGATCAAAGGGCTTTTACTGTGATCACATAAGTTAATGGAGTTGGTGGTCTTGATGTTAAGAGGATATCTCACGTCAAATCATTTCCTAACTCCTACATTATCAACTGTGGTGATCATTCAGGTTATACATACAATATGAGTTATAAATCTGGTATTCACTGTCTCAGATTTATACCTCATTCTTAAAACATGCATGATGCAGGTTTGAACAAACGATATGCATGAGAGTTGTGAGCACAGAGTAGCAGTGAAAGTGACAAAGGAAAGATTTTTGATTGCTTTCTTTTATATATTGCAGAATATGAAGTAATGGCGGGCAAGGGAAATCCACCAAAGTACAACAGGTTCACTTTTGGGAATTTCTTTTAAGCCCAGAGAAATAGTAACTATATCAAAACTGGATTTTGAAAATGTTTGGATATATTACTTTAAAACAGCTAACTAAATGCAAGCATGTGTAGATGGGTTATATGGCTATGATAAAAAATGCAATGATTTTAATAAATGTATATTACACAATAATGCTTTTTCAAATATTTGCTTTTTTTTATCCCAGTATATGTTAGAAGCCATCAGATTCATGCATGCACTGTTCAAGAGCAAAAAAGAATCTGGCTTAAAAATAATTAGAACTTGTGATCCTATAAATTGTTTGCTACATTTATGATTTTCACTTTTCATTTATTTAAGCATTCAAATTTAGCGAAGGGAATAGAAATTACCTGTTAAATTTATTGTGTAATAATATTAGTATTGTTTTCTAGTAGAACATTGTTTCCATATCTGGATATATAATTGTTTTGTTGTTAGTGTACGATAGAGACAAACCTTTAAAAATCCTGACTAAGAAAGAAGTAACTTAGATGTAAACGTTTTGTCATAGATGTATTCTTTTGTGATATAGATGACTTCAAGTAGCTTGTATCTTTGTTTGGCACAACAGAGTAATATGTGGAGAGATAGATAAAAAGATTGAATTTTTCTTTAGGTATTTTTTTTCATTTCATCAGTATATGAGATACAACTGTCTTATATAATGAAATACATTCTCTGGAATATTCTTGACAATGCCTTATCTAGAATTCTCTAATATTTCATATATAGGAATTCTTTATTCTTAAATTATTCCTTACATTAATACAAGGCAAATTTGTAAATGCAATTAATTGTTGCCTAATAACATGATTATTTCCAACAGATTAATCTTGAAAATTACAAATTAACTTTTAACACTCCTCCTTAATTTGTAATTTTTAATTGCTTTTTGAATTTTTCAAACTTCTCCAATGTGACTGCTTTAGTAAGGAAATTCGCTGGCTGCTCTTTTGTGCTGATGAAGTCCATAACAGTCTCCTCCTTGCTAATCAATTCTCGGATAAAATGATAACGTATCTCAATATGCTTTGTGTGAGCATGAAACACTAGATTTTTGGTCATTGCCACAGCCGACATATTGTCACAGTAGATTTTTGTTGGTTTGTCTTGAGTTTGCTTCATATCATTTAGAATTCTCCGCAGCCACACCGCTTCACAGGCTGCCATGTACTCAGCTTCAGCTGAAGATAAAGCTACGGTCTTTTGCTTTCTTGAACTCCATGAGATTACGTTGGAACCGAGACAAAATACATAGCCTAATGTGCTATTCCGATCATCCAATGCTCCTGCCCAGTCACTATCAGTGAATCCGACTAACTTACATTCGTCCTCTTTGACATAATGAAGCCCACATTCTTTTGTCCTTTTCAAATATCGTAAAATTCTTTTTGCTGCAATCAAGTGGTTGTTATTTGGATTTTGCATGAATCTTGAAATTATACTTACTGCATGACAAATATTAGGCCTTGTATGAGTGAGAAAAATTAGCGAACCAACAAAGCTTCTAAATATCTTTCCATCCGCCTTCTTTGCGCCATCTTCTTGCTTTAATTTTTCATTTAGCATCATTGGTGTGTTAACTCGTTTGCAATCTGCCATGTGAAATTTTTTGAGAATGTCTTCAATGTATTTCTCTTGTGAAATGAAGATTTTGCCCCTTGCTTGTCTGACTTGCATGCCTAGAAAATACTTCATCAGACCGAGGTCCGTCATCTCAAAGTCCGTTATCATTCTTTCCTTCTTAAATTCCTTAACAAGATTGTTGCTGATACCGAAATATATTAGATCGTCAACATATAGACATACAACCAGAAATTCTACTCCTTGATTTTTCACATAAATGGCAGGTTCGTTCTTGCTTCTTTGAAAACCATTTTGAATGAAGTAGTTATCAATCTTGCAGTTCCATGCTCGAAGCGCCTGTTTTAGTCCATACAGCGCCTTTTGAAGCTTATAGACTTTATTTTCTTTTCCTCTTATCACAAAACCTTCTGGCTGCTCAACATATACCTCTTCCTTAAGCTCGCCATTAAGAAAAGCAGACTTCACATCGAGTTGGAAAACATTAAGCTCTAATTGCGCGGCAACTACAAGAGCTGTTCTAATGGTTTCCATCCGAACTACTGGAGCAAATGTCTCATTAAAGTCAATTCCGGGCTGCTGCGAATATCCTTTTGCAACCAGTCGTGCTTTGTGTCTTGTTATAGATCCATCTTCGCCATATTTTGTCTTGTAAACCCATTTCAGGCCAATGACTTCTTTATCTTTTGGCAAGTCAACTAACTGCCATGCCTCTTCAAACAACTGCGGTTCACAAGAAAAAAGAACAACATTGCATGAGTCATAAATGTCTTGTAAAGAGCGTACCTTTCGAATAAGAGAGTCCAAGTATTCATATTCATTTTCATCATTTGAGCCGTAACTAGGAGCAGTATCTACATGGATACTTTGCTGAGAACCGTCAGGTTGTGAGCCATTATTTTGAGATCTTTTAGGCTCCATAGAATTTGATTTTTGGTGGCCATCATGATCCCACTGCCATGCTGCCATTTCATCAAAGACAACATCTCTTGAGATAATGAGTTGATCATTTTTGGGATTTAATAACCGATATCCCTTAGACTCTTCGCTGTAACCAACAAAGACACATTTCTCTCCTTTCTTCTCAAATTTATCTTTGTTTGGGCTCTAGTTCAATGCATACTCTACACTTCCAAATACTTTCATGTGGTCTACTTGGGGCTTTCTTTTATGCTGGGCTTCAAATGGTGTCATATTTCTAACAGCTTTAGTTGGTGAACGATTCAATATATAGACAGCCGTGTTGACAGCTTCAGCCCATAACTTCTTTGGCATGGATTTTCTTTCCAACATACTACGAGCCATTTCAACAATTGTTCGATTTTTCCTTTCTGCAACGCCGTTTTGCTGCGGTGTATATCGCACAGTAAGCTGCTTTGCAATCCCTTCTTTATTGCAATGATTCATGAACTCGCTGCAAATAAACTCTCCTCCACGATCAGTTCGAAGAGTTTATATTAAGTGTCCACATTGGCGTTCTACAAGAGCTTTAAACCGTAGAAAACTTGAGAAAACTTCTGATTTTTCACTTAAAAAATAAATCCACATCATACGAGTGTAATCATCAACAAAAAGAATGAAATATCTCTTGTTATTTAGTGAAAAAGTCCTTATAGGACCAAAAATATCAGCATGTATCAACTCCAAAAGAGCTTTTGCTTGCCATGAAGTTTTCAGAAAAGGAAATCTATTCATCTTGCCAAAAATACAACCTTCACACACCTTATTTTCCTTCATGATGACAGGAAGACCAATGACCATATTCTTTGATTTCAGCAAATACAACCCCTTGTTGCTTAAGTGGCCATATCTCAAATGCTATAAATGAGACACATTAGAATTTTCAGATTTGAATGCACAATTCTCATTTAGAGACATAAGTAGGCGGAAAATTTTATTTGGAGCCATGTAAATATTTGCCAATGTTAAATTACTTTTCTTATCAATGATCTTGCAAGAATTATCATCAAAATTCACCACATAACCTCTTTGAACAAGCTGTCCCACACTTAAGAGATTTTGAGCTAAATTTGGCACGTAAAACACATCATGAATAAGTTTCTTAGCTTTTTTAGTGTGGACTGCAATGGTTCCCTTTCCTTCAACTCTTTACGCCTTATAATCTCCAAGCTTTATCTCTGATGAAAAACTTGCATCAAGTTCTACAAAAAAGTCTTTGTTGCCGGTCATGTGGTTGCTACAATCACTATCAATATACCAAGCATCTTGTGATTCATTTTCAGCAGATAAACAAGAGTAGAAAACCTGCTCTTCATTTTCTTCACTTGTAAAATTTGCTTTGTCCTTCTCTTTTTTATTTTGATACCAACAATCTCTTTGGGAATGATTAGGAATTCGACATTTCATGCATTTAAAGCGACAACTTTCAGAATTATGATTTTATTTATTACAAATAATGCAATAAGTGGCAGAATTACCTTGCATTTTCTGCTTTCCTCGTCTTTGTTCTCCTTTGCCTTGATAATTTCTTTCGTTGCCCTTTCTTTGATTTTGATTTTGCTTCTGAAATAAGCCCTTCTTTGAGTTGTAATAACTTCGTTTCTTTTCTGAAAAACTGAGATTGGATTGGAATGCTTGCTCCAATGAATTTGCAGATGTTCTATAAATTCTTTGTTCATGAGCTTGAAGTGAACTCATTAGCTCATGTGTTGACATCTTGCCAAAGTCCTTTGATTCCTCTATTGCAGCGACGCAATGATCGAACTTTAGAGGAAGGCATCTCAATATCTTCTTTACCACCTTCTTTTTTTGAATGCTATCTCCAAGGCATTGAATTTGATTTACAATTTCAGAGACTCTGGAGAAGAAATCTCTGATATTTTCAGATTCCTTCATTTGCAGGTTGTTAAAATCCCTCCATAAAAACTGAAGTTTAATGAAGATAACTCTGTCATTGCCTCGAAATTCTTTTTGCAAAACTTCCCATGCATCCTTTGTTTTCTTTTATTGAAAATTCTTGGATAGATAGATTTACTCACTCCTTGTTTGATATACTGAAGTGCAGTGGCATCTTTCTTTTGATTTTCGTTGTACAACTTCTCTTGTGCAGCCGTCCATCTTGTAGAATCTCCATCTGCAGGTGGCTTCAGATAATCTTTTTCGATGACATCCCATAAATCATGAGAGATGAAGAAGTCCATCATCTCACTGCTCCAATAGTCGTAATGCTCGCCTTCGAATATTGGCACTTCACTTGGAGAGTACTTGAACATTGTAGGGACTGCTGCCATTGTTTTTGAGTGACTGATCAAGACTGTTGATATGGCTATGATATCAAATTTGTTTGGCACATCAGAGTAATATGTGGAGAGATAGATAAAAGATTGAATTTTTCTTTAGGTATTTTTTTCATTTCATCAGTAAATGAGATACAACTGTCTTATATAATGAAATACATTCTTTGGAATATTACTGACAATGCCTTATCTAATATGTCATATATAGGAATTCTTTATTCTTAAATTATTCCTTACATTAATACAAGGCAAATTTGTAAATGCAATTAATTGTTGCTTAATAACAAGATTATTTCCAACAGATTAATCTTGAAAATTACAAATTAACTTTTTAACAATCTTTGCTTATTCTGTACATTGTAAGGAATATAACTTGTAAAGCTAAATGATGAACTGCTTCCAAATGTCCTTCATATTCAAATGATTTTAAATGTTGTTTAGCAATCCTTTCAAGTTTACTGAACCTGAATTTTTAATTTTTAAGGAATTATTATATTCTACGCTATTTTGTATTTTCAGTTCTGACTTTTTTATAAGTTTATCGAACCTGAATTTCTTTTGAACATGATTTATGATTCATAGCTTTTTTAATATGAAAATAAGTATTTACAGCATCATGCAACCATAATATATATAATCTACCGGCACACAACTGAAAGGCCTAATTAATTCTACACAGTTCAATCCAGTCCAAGCATACAAAATTTCACTAGACTGCAAAAGGAGGTTAGGAAAATTAGGCTCCTCTTTACTAAGCCATACTTATGTGTTGCTTCGTTCCTATCATTCATTTAGTCGTGGCATATACAAAGCAAAGATAAAATGTGGGATTAGTTCTATAATGTGTATTGCCTTTATAGTATTGCGCTTATTAATTTTTTTTCGTAGATTCAATGAAGACCGAACATATTATAGAGCTTCAGTGGGCTTTAAAGCAAAAAGGAGCTTCAATAAAGAACTTTGGCTAGCCTAGAGAAGCCGCCTCTTCATCGAAGAAACTAAGGGATACCCTTTTCCCTCCTGGCATCGAAGCTTCATCTCTCCTGATGAACACTTCTCATCTCCTCGCCTCTCGAGTTCTTTTGTTACTGCTTTTGCATTCTGAAAGGATCAAGCCCCCGGACATTCAACTGCTTTGATGACGACATTTCCTCTCTTATAGATAAGGAGGGAAAATAATACAATAGAGTCCTCCTTAGCTTGTTTTTCCTGCTACGCTTGCTTTCCCTTTCCTATTATCTCTCAAGATGTCTCAAGCATGGAACTTTTCTGAGATGAAAAGGTTGATTCTTATGTAAATGATTTCCTTTACTTGTCTTCCTTTTTCTTAAAGTTGCGTTGATCTGCTCAAAATTTATTTTTTTGCAGCTTGTACCTGTCACAATGAGGGTCCATCAAAGAGATGAGCATGGAAGCTTCTCTTTAGGAAATTAATGTGGCTAAGCTTAAGGCTGATTTGGCTGTGCATGGAGCCAAGAAAAAGGTTTTGAATTCAAGATTAGAGAGGATCAAGAAGGATGATATGAGGTTTATACGAACATGTAGGAAGGCTGAAAAGGCTGCAGAGGCCATGCGGGAGTACCCTATGAGGAAGGAGGAAGAAATATGCCAATTCTAGGATGGGTTGGATAGGCGTGCACGTTGAGTTGGCAAATTCTAGCTCAAAGTTGGTCAATTTCGAGAAACAATTGACGAACGTGGTTAGGAAGCTTAAAGACAACACTTTGGACTCCCTTATGATATTTATGTTGCTACCAGGTAACCATATAACACAGAATATAATCTTAATTTTCTAGATTATTCTGAATTAGCCATAGATATGTTGGAGTACTGCTGAGACTTGTGGGATGAATTAGCCATATATTTTGTATGTGGGCCTCATACCGATTTGTATTATCTTTACTTTGGTTTTACTTCAGTGCAAAGTTGAAATAGGGGGCGTTGTTCTTTTTCTGGATTTTCAGGTTTACATTCTAGCCATTGATATTTTAGAGGCTTGTGGGATATATCTTATGAAAATGGTTGAGGTTTGGGATTTCTACCAAATCCTCAAATTGAATTCTAGTAAGCATAGTTATGTTTACATTTCGACTGATCAAAATAAAACATCATCAATGATGATGCCTTTCCTGAAGATTTAAGCAATTTGAACAAATTTCACGTCACATGCGAAGGGTGTTATACTTAAAATAAGTAGGAGATGGGTTGCATTAGTATATTGCTAGGTACACAGGAGAATTATAGTCTTAACTTTTATTTATTTTTACCTCTTTCTTGTTTATGTAAATATTTGTCGAAGTTGATGCTTGGTTTGGCCGTTGCATTTGGTTCATCATCTCACTGCAAATTTTGAGTCTGAAAAGTGTACATGAGTTATAGCTAGTAAATGAAATGGACAATCTGAGGATATTGGTTCCTAATAAGAAATTATTGGTTAAACATAATAACAATGAAATTTAAAATCTAAAATCCCAAACATAATTAAGGAAAATCCTATTCATTAATTTTATGTAGTAATAACATATTTGGAATGATGTAATGGAAGATAAGACGATAATATTATCTCAGTAATAAAAGTTTCAGCACAACCCTTAATAGTCTGTTCATAATTAGCATTACTTTATCAATTTTAGATATTATGGATGTATGAAGCAACAAATTATTAAAATAATATTTGATAATCTAGTGTATTCAATTTTCTATATATAACACATTGATATACTTTATACATAAAATATATCCTATTCATTCCACCTTAATTATTTGCAGTAACATGTATTTATAAGTCAAGTATTTATAGTGGTTATCAATTAAAATTAGGAGCCTAAACAAACCGACATTTTTAGGAAAACATAGACTGTATGAGGGTTAATTCACACGAGGAGTGATAAATACACGCTCCATAGCTAACTCCGCTTGTTTTCACATCTTTCTAAACACAAATATTTGCAAAAGAGAGCGTGTTTAGTAGATGGAAAGGAAATGTGGGAGTGAATTCGTTGTCTCTACGATAATTTTGACTTACCATCTGAATTTTCTCATCTGGCTAACTGTTTTCTATAGGAGTATTCAAACGACAATGATCTGCTTATGAGGCCTTTGCCTGGTATGGCTAATGCCTTTTCTGGTTCAAAGGTAGCCTTTTTGGACCATTTTTTTTCATCTTTAACATTTGATTATCCCAAGGTGTTTCCCGGTTTTGGCTATGCTGTATGTTTTTTAAGTTTGAATTGCTACGAATACGATTGTAGTTTTCATTTCCTTGTTTTCCTCTGAAGTTCTGATAAGTTAGTATGAGCAATTTCGAACCGCGCCCTGTTCAGTGTGATGATTTTCGTTTGTTTTCACCTTTCAGTAGGCTTTGATTATTCCAAACAGCTTCTTTGACATTGGTTTGACGGTCTTATATATATGCTTGGTACTTTGTTCTAGGTTAAGCAGAATGTACCCCAAGCAAAGGGCCAAGATGCAAAACACACACAAAGAGTTCGCGATGATATTGAGAATATGCTGTTTAAACTTTTTGAAACACAGCCAAATTGGTCTTTGAAACAACTGGTCGTACAGACTGATCAGCCTGAGGTTGATGTTCTAATTCCAAATAAGAATACATTTTATTCCTGTAAAACAGAAATTACTTTACTCCAGTTAGTCATCCTTTTTTTTTATAGTTGTTTATTTTGGAGTTAATATTTGTTTCCTTTTACCCCTAGTGACTGGACTGCAACAAGCTGCTAGGGTATATGTTAGGAAACATACAAGTAATCAAAATAACTTGCAATAACTTACCGTTGTATTGAACTGGTTGTGAGGAGAATAAGTTACTTAAGAATTTAAATATGAGAAAACTTTTTTTAGCTTGTAGCTTATAAAAAAATTCATTAGTTATTTTTAGATTATGTATATAGTGAAAATCCCCTTGCTGTCGGAAACCTGCATCATATCTATTTTTGATTATGTGTTATTTCATATAATTTGTTGTACAATCATTATTTACTCATATCAATCAAACAACAATATTAAGTCATCTATCTTGAAAGTTAAATTTCATTGAATCGCTTTTATTTATTTGATCAACACGGCCTGAAAGTTGATCTTCCATTCGAACTTACAGAATGCACAACATTTATTAATGTTTTAGTCTTGAATTAATTGCATGATATTTACAACCGACATATAATATTCTTTGGTTCAAACTTTGCGCTTAGTTTTCTTATACGATGACGAGCAGCAATTTTTGAAGGAGATACTGAATAATCTTTGCGTGTACAACAAGAGAGGGCCAAACCAAGGGACTCATGAGCTTAAACCTGAATACAAGAAATCTAGCGATTGTAAGGTGAACAGTATTATACAAACAAAACAGCCGAAACTGAATATGTGAACATCATACTTTTAAGCTTCAGTATAACACTTTCTCGAATGCGGAAATAAACAAAAGAATATGTACCTCCAGCCATATTTGCTATTGAAGTGGACAAAGTTAAATCTGAGATGTAAGGAGCTGTTCTACTGAAAGTTGCCTGCTGCTTTTCTTTTTACTGAAAGCTGATTCTCACGAGAAACTGAATGGAGAGGAGAGAAAGTGGATTTTCGCACAGCCTATATTTTCTTTTTTATGATCGTGTAGTCGATGAATACCACAGGCCTTTTATTTATAGACTGACGAGATCCAAATCCCGTTAGAAACTTTGACACGTTCTCGTTCATCAAGAGAAGTGAGGATGAGTACAAGTGGCATGACTATTTCAAGGATCCTCATTTTCAGTAAACACATACGTTATCACGTATGCTAATAATATGGCATGTGGGGCAAAAAATGAAAGAGCTGTTCTCACATTCTCCCACTTGAACCACGTGACATATTTATCTTTATGATCCAAGAAATATAGATTCAAATATTTGGCCAAATAGACCAATTGTGCTCATCACATCTTATTTGGAAGTTAATGCATGAATCATGGCGGTTTATATTGTGAAAATCACAACTTCCTTCCATGTATCACAATACACTACTTTCCATTAAACTTTAGACGGTAATACTTTATGTATGACTTCCAATAAGTCATTCTGGATCTAATGTTCTCATGAACTATTTTATTAGGAGCAAGAACTTTATTGTGCACAAACAAAAATTATTATTGACATTCAACTTTAAACAAAAGCAAGAACAAATGTGTTAATACAAATTCATGCTAATCCCATGTTGTTTACATGCTTTGTAAACACCTTTATTGAGAGTCCTTTAGTTAGTGGATCAGCTACCATCAAATCTGTAGAAATATGCTCAATTGCCACGATTTGTTCTTTGATTCTATCTCGTACAGCCAAATACTTTATGTCAATATGCTTATTACGCCCCCCAATCTTGTTATTCTTCGCAAAGAATACAGCTGACGAGTTATCGCAATAGATCTTCAATGGCTTATGAATCGAATCCATGATTTGAAGCCCAGCGATGAAATCCTTTAACCACATGGCCTGTGAAGTTGCTTCAAAACAAGCAATGTATTCTGCCTCCATCGTAGATGTTGCAATTATTGATTGTTTGGCGCTTTTCCAAGAAATAGCACCACCAGCTAGCATGAATACATATTCCAAAGTGGATTTCTTAGAATCTAAACACCCAGCAAAATCTGAATCCGAATATCCTACCACTTCAAGATTGTCAACATGCTTATATGTCAACTTGTAACATTTAGTTCCTTGCAGATATCTCATAACCTTTTTCGCAGCTTTCCAGTGGTGAATTCCTGGATTTTCTTGGTATCTACCAAGCATTCCAACCGCAAATGCTATGTCAGGTCTTGTACAAACCTGAGCATGCATTAAACTGCCAATTGCAGATGCATAGGGAATATTCTCCATTTCTCTCTTTTCTAAAGAATTTTTCGGACATTGACTTAAAGAGAATTTGTCACCTTTGACTAGGGGTGCTGCATTGGCTTTGCTTTCATGCATTTTGAATCTTTCGAGAACTCTTTCAATGTAGGCTTTATGAGATAGACCCAATGTTCTTTGAGATCTATCTCTATGAATCTCCATGCCAATGACATAAGAGGCTTCACCCATATCCTTCATTTCAAAGTTTTTAGAAAGAAACTGTTTCACGTTGTATAACAAAGCCATATCATTGGTTGCAAGTAAGATATCATCCACATACAACACTAGGATGATAAATTTACTCCCACTGACCTTAAGGTATATGCAATCATCCTTGATGTTTTCCGTAAAGCCATAAGAGCATATAACATCATGGAATTTAAGATACCATTGACGGGAGGATTGTTTTAATCCATATATAGATTTCCTTAATTTGCAAACCAATTGTTCACCCAAACTTGAGCAAAATCCTTGAGGTTGTCTCATGTATACCTCTTCTTCAAGATCGCCATTCAAAAAGGCCGTTTTCACATCCATTTGATGTAGCTCTAAGTCATAGTGTGCTACTAATGCCATTATGATTCTAAAAGAATCCTTTTTAGAAACAGGAGAATATGTGTCATGAAAGTCAATGCCTTGCTTTTGTGTGAAACCTTTGGCTACAAGTCTGGCTTTATGTCTCTCTATGTTACCATTGGAGTTCCTTTTGGTCTTATAGACCCATTTACAGCCTATGGCATGTGCTCCCTTTGGTAACTCGACAATTTCCCAAACTTGATTTTTAGCCATAGATTCCATTTCATCCTTCATGGCATTGTACCAAACATCCGAATTTTCTCCATTTACAGCTTGTGAAAAGGAGATGGGATCTTCCTTATGTCCAACATCAAAATCAGTGTCAATGAGGTACACTAGATAGTCACTAGAAATAGCAGGGTTCCTTATTCTTGAAGATCTCCTAAGACCTTCAGCTTCATCCATATTTAATGGATGTTGAACTGTAGGTTGATCTTCAGGTTCAATGATGACGTGTTCATCTAGAGGTAGTGGATTATGAATTGGTTGTTCATTCAAGTTGTCAGCTTGAATGTTCGGAAAAACAACCAAATCATCCTTATATGCGGATATTTCACCTTGATTCCGCATTTCCTCCCACTCAACTTTTCGAGTATCCGTACTCCCACTAATGCCACCATTTTCTATGAATTTTGCATTTCTAGACTCAACAATTCTAGGAGTATGTAAGGGACAGTAAAATTTATAACCTTTAGATTTTTCTGCATAGCCAATGAAATATCCACTGACTGTTCTAGGATCCAATTTCTTGATTTGTGGATTGTAAATTCTAACTTCCACTTTACAGCCCCATATGTGTAAATGTTTTAAACTAGGCTTCCATCCTTTCCATAACTCAAATGGAGTTTTAGGAACAGCCTTCGATGGAACCCTATTCAACAAATACACTGCTGTTTTCAGTGCCTCGCTCCACAAAAATAATGGAAGATCATTGTCACTCATCATACTTCTTACCATATCCATAAGGGTACGGTTTCTCCTTTCTGCAACACCATTTTGTTGCGGTGTGCCCGGCATAGTATATTGTGCAACAATACTCTCTTCCTTAAGAAATTTTGCAAATGGACCCTCATTTTGTCCCGACTCTGTGTATCTACCATAATATTCACCACCCCTGTCAGATCTTACGATCTTTATTGTCTTCTCTAATTGTTTCTCAACCTCCTTCTTATATGTTTTGAAAGCATCAAGTGCTTCACCTTTATCATTAAGAAGGTATAAGTACATATATCGTGTATGGTCATCAATGAATGAGATAAAATACCTCTGACCATTAAGACAAGGGGTACTGAATGGACCACAGATATCTGTGTGTATGATTTCAAGAGTTTCTGTACTTCTTTTGGCACCCTTTTTGTTCTTGTTGGTTTGCTTTCCCTTTATGCAATCCAAACAAGTACCAAAATCGGAAAAATCTAGAGTATTAAGAACTCCATCATTAACCAACCTTTTAATTCTTTCAATGGAGATGTGTCCTAATCTCCTATGCCAAAGTACAGACGAAGACTCATCCAACATGGTACGTTTGGTACCAACTTTATCATGCAGAGTTATAAGACTATGTTCATATTTTGGATCTAAATTCAATTTATACAAACCATTCATCAAAGTTCCAAAATCAACTTGTACAGAATTCTTTAAAATAATTAGTTCAGATCCAACAAAATTAAACTGATAACCAAACAGCACTAAACGAGAAACAGATACAAGGTTTCTAGAAAAGGAAGGAACATAAAAGGTGTTTTCTAAATCCAATACATAACCATTATTCAAAATAAGACTAAAAGTCCCTACAGCCTCCACATGAGAAAGCATTCCATTCCCTGAATAAATGCCTTGTTCACTTCCCATCGGTTTCCTTAGGCTGAGAAATCCCTGCATAATATTCACAACATGAATTGTAGTACCAGAATCAATCCAATATGAATTTTGTTGTGAGTCTATAAAGTTAGATTCATAACACACAAGGGCATTAAGATTACCATGCTTTATAAGCCATTGCTTTCGTTTCTGGCAATCCTTCTTATAGTGTCCCTTTTTCTTGCAGAAGAAGCAGCACTCGTCCTTATTGCCATGTTTCTTGAATGACACAGTGCCATCATTCTTTTTCTGTAAAGCTTTCTCAGCACCTTTACCCTTTTTCCATTGTCCCTTTTTATGAGTGACTAAGTTTGCACTCTCCAAATTTTCATGCTTAAGCCTTTCCTCCTCTTGCACACACATGGTCAAAAGTTCATTAATAGACCATTTTTTCTTATGTGTGTTATAAGAGATTTTGAAAGGTCCATACTCCGAAGGAAGAGAATTAAGCACGAAATGAACAAGGAATGATTCCGGAATTTCAACTTCCAGTGCCTTAAGCTGAGAAGCAATGTCCCTCATTTCCATTATGTGCTCACGCACACTCTTTGATTTGTGATGTTTCATTGCAGTAAATTTGCTCATTAGGGTGATTGCCAATGTCTTGTCCGAGCTAATGAATTGCTCTTCAATGGCTTTCATGTAGTCCTTGATCTTTTCACATTGTGGAATTGAACCTCTAATGCTCTTACTTACATGAGACTTAATGAGCATTAGACTTAATCGGTTGGATCGCTCCCACCGTTCATAGCTCAACCTTTCCTCAGGTGTACTTTGATCTGAGGGCACAGGCGGTTCATCAATGCGAAGCGCAAGGTCAATGTCCATACACCCTATCACCAAAAGGATCTTGTCCTTCCATTCCGTATAGTTCTCACCACTGAGAGTAGGAATTTGAGCTGCGCTTACAAATGAGTTTGCTGCTACAGAAGTGTTAGCTGCAACAGTAATAGTAAATTAATATTTTGAAGCAAATGACTTTATTATGAACTAACCCAATGTTAAATTCAAGTAACAGCATAATCTAAACCTTTCCTGTGGGAAATGGTGGCAACACTGCATTAGATTTGCTAATCAGAAATGATTAAACTAGTGATTCCTTTATCATTTTATAATAAAATTCTATGCCTGTGGGCTTCTAGAATTTCATTACTTATTATTAAACCACTATTTAATCTTATCAGATCTGTCAAATAATTGCATTTCTGTGGGTAAAGCAATTAATTTTAGTGATACGTTTACAATCCAGTGAACACATATCATATAGATTCATACAACCAAAATGAAATATACACTTGGCATAAGATGCTGTGGCTAATCTTAATCCATAGTTATATTTTTCCGTAAGCATGAAAACAGTATGTGCATTTCTGGAATGAAATTTTACATGTATCCAAAACTGTATAACTCTTGCTGTAACATGCTAATTTTACATTACACTTTCCAGTATGTACTAAAAGGAAAAATAGAACTGGTATGAAATTGCTTTATGGGATATAAGCAAAGTTACAGTCAGCAGTTCAGAACCGATATGTGCAGATGAACACAACATGTATGGTTTCAGTGAATAGCAGACCCATATTTAAAATGACAGGTCATAAAAGTATCAAGGCACAGCAGCTTTTCCTTGTTTTTTTTTTTTTTTTTTTTAGAAGTTCGAATCAACTATGTGATATTTTAGTAGGAAAAGCGCACATATTTATACATGTGTTCAATTGCACGAAAAAGGAAACTGTATGCAGAGCATCCTATATATGATTAGCACCAGCTATACACATGTATCATGATGACAGCATTTCTTTTATGAGTTTAGGCAACATTTAAAAAACTGTCAGTCCATTTAATGGAAAAAGCATACATATGTATACCCACTTGCATGTAAAGGTAACAGTACACAATTGATAAAGTGGATTTAAACATGCTTTGGTCCATGTACAGCTAGTATTTAATAGGTTCATTATGCGGTTAAGCTGGACACATATTTATCTAGAATGAAAACTTGCTTTGATAAATATATATAGCAATGAAAACATGTCCAGGCTCTCTAGTTTTTTATTTATAGCAGGCGAAAAGCTTAATATGCCTAAACTAATAGAAATAAAGCCTGTACATCCTTTATGTAACTTATGATGACACATATATATAGCTATGGCCAATGGGTTACGGTTTTACATGTCAATATTAACATGAGATTGACATATAATTTTTTTCCAGAGATTAAAGTAATACAGCATGGAGGTCGGCTCTGATACCAATGTAAGGTGAACAGTATTATACAAACAAAACAGCCGAAACTGAATATGTGAACATCATACTTTTAAGCTTCAGTATAACACTTTCTCGAATGCGGAAATAAACAAAAGAATATGTACCTCCAGCCATATTTGCTATTGAAGTGGACAAAGTTAAATCTGAGATGTAAGGAGCTGTTCTACTGAAAGTTGCCTGCTGCTTTTCTTTTTACTGAAAGCTAATTCTCACGAGAAACTGAATGGAGAGGAGAGAAAGTGGATTTTCGCACAGCCTATATTTTCTTTTTTATGATCGTGTAGTCGATGAATACCACAGGCCTTTTATTTATAGACTGACGAGATCCAAATCCCGTTAGAAACTTTGACACGTTCTCGTTCATCAAGAGAAGTGGGGATGAGTACAAGTGGCGTGACTATTTCAAGGATCCTCATTTTCAGTAAACACATACGTTATCACGTATGCTAATAATATGGCATGTGGGGCAAAAAATGAAAGAGCTGTTCTCACAGCGATGACATGGACGCTGCTTCCTAGTGCAGAACTTTGTTCTTAAACATGCTCAATGTCTCAAGGAGCATATATACGCTTATTACGTAGTTCTACGTGTCAACTGATAGGAATACACGGTGGAAATTTATGTCATCGTTCAGTGCAATTACATGTCTGGAGCCGTGAATTATTAGAAAGGTTTACTGTATTTTAACACATGGAGAGCTGGCGTCACTTGTTTGAACAGGAACTAAACTGTGTGTTGTAGCAAATGTACAATTTTAGATGTCAACCTTTGCACAATTCTTATCAGGTGACGGCTTGCTTCTGTTGACTCACCTTTCTAAGCTTTGGTTGTATCTTTTGCAGTTAACATGTGTGAGTCAGAGTTTCTGGAAGGAGAGGTATCTAAATTAATGTGATCAGATCGAGGCAATGTAAGGGGTCTGATGTTTGAAGGTACATATACGTTGGATCTTTGATTTTGGTTGTTAAATGAAGATCTTGGCATGTCAATTCTAGAAGACACTTCTTGATTTCTGGAGTTTCTATTTTCTTTAAGTTTAGAATTTTTTGGTCAAGACTTCTTGAATTTTATCCACCTTTAATATCTTGAGTTTGTCTTGTGAGTTCTTGATTGCTGACTATTAAATTGTGTTTGCAGAAACAATACTTTAGTGGGACTCTAATTTCTTCAAAGATAAGTCGTTTTGATTGGTAACCAAGTCTTGCCTTATATATAGATTATGTTGAGATAGATCAAATCATTGACTGAATCAAGGGAGGAAGAGGCCTCTTTACTGCCATTAGCATGATTAACATCATGTGGATCATCATGGTGAGGGTCTGAATTTTGCTCACCGTATGGCTCTAGTACCAATTTGTTAGCCTCATTGCCTTTTTTGATTGTCCCGAGTTTCTGACATAATGGAAATGTTTTTTGAATGCAGGTGAGTAATGAACAGGGTGATCAATTGGTAAACCGAGAGCAAGTACAAAAAAATAAAAGAACTGGGTTGGTTTAGATAGCTGCACATGCAGGTGAACAAACAGAAGAGCATTCAGAAAATTGAAGATAAAGAGAATACACAACACATAGGTGAATTGCAGTGAATTTTATAAATGAACTTCTTAGTTTACATGTACTTCAATCAGTTATTTTTATATAAATTCATTAGGATTTAGTCAATACATTCTTAATTAGAAAAATGCCTTAGGTGAATTTGATTTTAAAATGTAAGCTTCAGACCTGTGCACGTGCACATTCAATTTCTTCCTCCCGCTTTGATCATGTGATTATTGTCTCCTTGACCTTATTTTTCACACACAACAGGCTTCTACAACGATTTTCTTCGTTTTCTAAAACCATAATGACTTTGTTGATGAGTGCCTACCAAATGTTCGACACAATGTTTGGCTATAACACTCCTTCCCACCCTTTCTCGGTTCCATTTCCCTTTCTAACCTAAATGCATCGGTTTAACCAAATTTAAGCGTTTGATCCTCGTGTAGTTGATTGCTCTACCAAAAAATTGTAAAGGATAGTAATCAGTTACGCTGAAAAGTAAATCAGTACCTATCAACATGCATCCACTAATTTAAACATCTCTCTATTTATAATCATAAGTATTCTTCAACAATCAAATCTTACTATTTCCTTTAGCGTAATAGCAGAAAAAGTTTACTTTATATTAGCTTGCATCACAACAACTGGGTCCGAAGCAATATTTCCTTTAGAATCTAAAAGGAGATTTTTCTTATTAATCGGTAATTTAGAGTATTGAGGCAATATAATAGTCATGAAACAATTAAATAAGTACAGCAACAAATCATCTAATTCTGTATATTTAACCATGTAAAATAATAATTTGTTCAAGACTTAAAAATACGAATGTCCTTGGTTTTCTTTCATTTACATGCTTTGTTGTTGAGTTTCTACATAGTGGAATTATGATACTGGTCTGTATTACTTCAGAAGTTTTTGGTAACTTTTGGCAGTATAAACAATTGGTTATGAAATTAATGAGTTTCATCTGAGTTAAGAAGAAGTGCAGGAGCTAATTCATCTTTTCGATTGAGTTCTAAGGCTAATTGGATCCAGTATGGCTATAGTTGCATGCTAGTTGAGCGAGCTCACGAACATCTTATTGTTTATTGCTATATAACGCTTGTAAAAGCTAAGCTTACACGAAAATATTAATTTTGGGTTATAAATTGAACTTTTTTGACCGTGTGGGTCGATGAATATATTTGTGTTGTTTCTGCAATATTGTAGAAGTCACTCCGTACAAGGGAGACTCTATTGATTTTTTTTTTCAAAATTTAAGGTGTTAGAGGAAGTTTAAATCTGTTTGAATTTTTTTGTTAACAAGAATAAATTGGTTTCTTAATAAAAATTATTTGGATCAGTGAAATTAAAAGTTTAGAAAGTGAAACAGAGATTTTAGCTAAGTGGATTTGGGAAAGCTAATTGCTGCATATAACAATATGATTTTTATTTGATGATAACAAACATATATGTTATTATATAAATGTGTTTGTAGTTGTACCGTTCCATATTTCATCTCACACAGAAATAAATATTTATTGAATAGAATACTACTGCATAACAACTCAATATTCAAACGGTATTTTTATTCAAATAAGAATTTTATTTCAATGTTTGAAATTGTACATATTTCTGACTCCACTATTGTATATCTCACTGTGGTATAATACATTTAATTTCATTTATTACATTCATTCCTCATTGCAGTTCACTCATTTCACTCTCTCTGTATATCAATACTGACACACACTAAGTCTTCTGACTGCTTCTATATCGTGTCCAATCACCTGTACACCTGTCATAAAAACTCACACAGTAAAATGGAACAAAAATAGATTTAAATTGCTGCAAATATAAATTTATTTTAAATTTTATTTGCTTTAGAAATTTTGATCTGTTTCTCATCATATTTCTAGACTTGGTCTAATATGTATATACATTTATTTGAGTCTATACTGCTTGTGATATTCACAGTGATTCACTATAAATACCACAAGGTATACTGAATACTAGTGCCCACAGATCAGCCCCAACACAACTATAGTGGTCTGCTGATCAAGACCAGTCTCGACTCACATTTGTGGTATGTTGATCTTGACTAGCCACGACACAACGTATAGTGGTCTGCTGATTTATATAGAAATATTTTTGAACTTGTATACAGTTACTTTCCAGGTGAGCAGATACAAAATTCGAGCATGCAACATAGTGCATAGCAATCAAGGAACAAGGACGTAGCATGCACAAAGAGTCAGATATGCCAAGGCAAAGAAGCATTGAAAATCAAATACATAAGTAACATGCCATACATATAAACACATAAAAATGGGTGTGTGTGTGTATTTGTGCATATGCATATATGTGTGACATAGCCAGTGCAAATTTCAACAAAGCAATGGTCACAGGGTTCAAATGCAATTCAGCAATAATAGATGGTGCAAAAGCATGCAGCAGTAATGATCCTAGCATAACAATAATTCAAAATCAAGACAGGTGCAAACAAATGAATGCACAACTTTCAGGCCGAAACAAATAGCATGCAACAAGGCTCATAGGTGCAGCAATGTAGTGCACGTGCACACAACAGGTTCCAGTCGTGACAAGGGTAAATAGCAAGTGCCAAAATATTTTAGGTCAGCATAATCATGGCAATAACCATGAAGTAGCAAGTTTCGAAGTACACAAGCTTTCAAGTGCAACATGAATCGACAATCCAGAGAAATGACAAAATGAAAATACATGTCCAAGTGAAGTTTTAGAACTCAGCAACTACACAACAATGGCATGGCATGGCCGAGAAAGTGTGTGCGCACAAGTATATAACAGTGCTAAATCAGTAGTGCATAAGACAAGCTCAAGTGATCACAAAATGTACAAAGTGTACACTACATGGATCCGGTGTACATGGCTTACTTCAGGGAGCACACGAGCATGATAGCATTCAAGACATTCAAAGCATGAATCAAAATGGACATAGTAGCCTTGGCAAATACAACAAAATGACAAGTGCAACAAAGCTTGGTGAAAAAGGGATACAGTTTCAGGTAGCATGGCATGCAACTGTACAACAATGACATGCAACAGGTGCAACAATAAAATGCATATATGCAAGGTTAAAAATAAAATGCTAGTGGAATAGCCAAGCCATGCAATCACATAGCACAACAACTTCAAATAAGGAGCATCAATATACAAGAGAAATGCAGTTTCAGGTTCAAGAAACATGCATAAGTGATGGAGGAATGAAAACAACAATACAAGTGTACACAAGATTAACACAAGAGCTCATGAATGTGCAACAATAGGATGCATGAGTGCAACATGCACATATGTACACAAGTATTCACGTACATAAGCACAAGCATGCAAGTGAAATGGTGCAAGTATAGTAGTTCGAAGTTAGTCAAACAAGAATGTGCAGACTAGAGAAGTAAAAGAACCTGCACTCACACATATACACAGACGGAAATATATATATATATATATATATATATATATATATATATATATATGTATGTATGTATGTATGTATGTGTAATGTACGTATAAGGGTCTACGCATATAACAATCAGCAATAAGACAACAAGATCAGGAAATCAAGTAAATGGTGCGGTAGACAAGGAAAAGAAGTGATCAAGTATGGAATCCTTTTCAAATCAGCTATGGACTAAATGAATGATTTGAAGAATTCCCAAAACAACATGGCATAATTTTTGGCAAGAAGAAATTCGAGAGTTCAACACACAATGAATATATTTGGCAATCAAATATTTGGAAATGTTTTTCAATCATGCAAGTGTATTTTCTTTAGGTAAACAAATCGAGAAATCATCACATATTTCGGTGAGCAAGCATGGTGTTATTTTCGGCAAGGATCAACAATTTCAAATCTATCCTGATAATAGCATAGGATATTTTAGAACCAAGAAAATCATTCAAACATGTTATTTTTGGCAAGGATGAATTTACGATTTCAAGACATTCCAAAAAATCACAAGAATCAATTGGGTATTCACGGCAAATTCAATGAGCATAAGTCATGCAAATATCAAGACCTAATATATGGGGTAAATCAGAGAATACAAGGGTTTTTAAACCCTATTTAAGCACCACATCACCACAGGCATTTTGTATCGAAAACCACAAGCAAATCAATCGATATAAACAAGTCAGAGATACTCACATACTATCGAGTTTTCGATCATCCCCAAACCCAAATCAAATGACCAGAGAGTAACAAGCATCAAAGCCATCACTGAATCAATTACGTCAACAACCAGAAGTCGTAATTTGGAGAAACCCTAGTTTTGATTTAATAAGAGAGGAACGACGACCATTGGAGAATAAAAGAAAATAAAATGGAGCTGGTTCTTTTGTTTTAAAAGTAATATATTTAAACTAGGGTTTTGAATTTTTTTTCCTGCAACTATTTTATAGTTTTTCTGTAAACTAGGGTTCTAGCTATAGGTTTTATAGTTAGGGAAAAATCTGATCTCGGGGTTTGAGATTAGTACAAGGTTTTAAGTGTAAGATTAAAGCAATAGCGAGAGGTTCCGAGTGTACAGGTGTTGTATGCGGGATATTGTTTCAATACTTAGTAGAAACCTTGAGGAAGGCAGCAGTAGGTAGGGGTTTGCCGAAGCTGGTTAAATTCTATGTCGTTTATTTTCTGCTTTATTTATTCTGTTGTGATTTGTGCTGTAATAATTTTTATATTTTGCAAAACTGCAATAAACCCTATTCATCCCCATGTTAATCTAGATCTTCTAAGTGGTATCAGATCAGGTATTTTAAATAACTCTAGAGTCAATGGATTTTTCATATAGTGATCTTTATTGTTGTCAATCTAATGGGAGTTTTCTCAGTATAACCCCAAATATTTTTGATGGAACAGATTTTTTTAAAGTGAAAATCAAAAATGGAATTCTATTTAAAATATGTTAATATTAGATGTTGGAATATTATTATCAATGGATGTGATATGGTAGATAAGAATGATATTGTGAATAATTCTTCTGTTACACATATTTAATATTCTTATATTGATGATGATCAGCATAACCATATCTCCCATTGTTTAAATGCACAGGAAATCTGGAAAACACTCGATGCGAAGTATGGAAGAAAAGACAACAGGAACTCAAAACCCTGGAATGTCAACTCAGTTTAAGATATGCTTAACAGGATTTACATATGGTGATTCAGATGAATCAGATAGTGGAGACTCAACAGACGATGAGTGTGGTGAATTTTATTTTAAAGAGTTGGTTTTTCTTCGTGAAAAATTGAAACCGTTGATAGTCTCAAATCGAAAAATAAAAACTTGAACTAAAAATCTTGAGTTGCGGCATAAAAATCATGATTTGGAATTGAAACTTGAAAACATAAAATTAGAACTTCGATTGCAAAAATTGTTTGGACTTGGAAACTAAGATTAAAAGTTCAAGGATTTTGAAAAATTGGAATTTGAAAAACAACAATTTTTTGAAAAGGAGATGCTTGAGCTTAAGACCAAAATTAAGGAACATGAAAATGAAAATTCGATCTTAAAAATAAAAAGATGCTGAGAAGAGAAATTGTCAGCAACCGTTGTTCTAATAAATGAGAATAAAATATTGATCCAAAGTCAGTGAATTTGAGTTGAATTTTAAGAAGTTTTCAAATAGTTAAAATTCTTTGAATTCACTATTGAAAAATAATTTCGAGTTTGCAAACAAGAATGAACTTGGGTTTGAAAATTTAATCAAAAAACAAAATTCTCAAAATTTCTCGAGTTCTTCAAATTGTTTGATTTGTGGAAAATTTAATCACAATTAAAGTAAATATTGGTTTAAAAACAATTCGTTTGAACAAATGAGGTTCCCGAAATTTACAAATTCAATTGTGACTAAAACTAAGGAAATTTGGGTTCTTAAGGGCACAATGGCAAATTCAAATGGATTGTTATTTAAACAAGTTTGGGTACCGAAAGTCATGAACAAAGTTAGAAGTGGTTTTACAACTTTTGTTAGACCACACGATCCCCTAAATATTTAGGTACCGGAGATTGGCTAAGGAACGACTTTCTAGAAGAATCAAAGATTGTTCCATCTTTGAATTGAAGCTATCCGATAAGTGTTCCTTAGCCACTAGTGATGAGTTGGAGATCCATGAGCTATATATGGTGAGTTGGGTATGATCTCTAAACTCGTGTTTCTTTTTATTTTATTATTTTATTCTTTTGATTTTGATTGACATTGCCACTCCATTCATATCTTATTCTAGCTTCTTCTCTGATAGATTCATCCATGAGAAAATCTTACTTTAAATAATTCGACTCATGAGAATTGCCATCGTTGTCTCATATACTTGTCGGTTTAGTTTGAATAATGTGGTTTTGGATGGATGATTGGATAACATTCATGTTTTATAATTTCTTGTTGATAACCATTTTTGATAGGACACTGCCATAATAATTCTGTGATAACTTGAGCTTAATAACTTCAAATTGCAAAATTCTTGATTTTCTGGAAATTAGATTCAATTGTCTACAACTTTCATGTTTTGATGATTTCCATATTTTGAACTTAAATTTGCAAATAACTGCAATTCATTTTAATTTTAACTTTTAGACAATCCCTTGAATTTCTGACAGTGTTGTAGTACTTTAAACATATCTTGAACATTGTTGCTTGGAATTTTAGAATTTTTGATGTTATGGAAAGCTAATGAAATTTCACACATCTTTGATGTTTTGAGTTTCTTCTAATTCATTTCGCAAAGACTTGAAAACTGCACTCATTACAGCATATTACTTGACAATTGTTTTGATAATTTCATAGCTTCTGTTTTGGCTTGACTATTTATATTTGAAATCATTTGAAAATGTTGATAGCTAAATCTCACGAGTACTGTATTTGGATTTGAATTTATGAAAATACATCTCATCAAATGATTTCAAATCGACTGTTTTTAATCTTGGATCATGAATTATCTCT
The DNA here is from genome assembly GCA_030737875.1 of Allium sativum. Lineage (NCBI taxonomy): Eukaryota > Viridiplantae > Streptophyta > Magnoliopsida > Asparagales > Amaryllidaceae > Allium > Allium sativum. The sequence continues at coordinate 145,634,108 of CM060922.1, read as the reverse complement.
TGAGCTTGTTGTAAATATTGTGAAAATTTCTCTTGTGAATCTTGCTTTAAAACTGATTTTTCTGCTGCTCTAATAAAGGGAATTGAATTGTTATATTTGTTTTGCTTGGGCTTGGTGATTGGATAATTTGGCGAAAAATCACTTACTGTGATACATTGTAGTGTCATTATGCCAATTAGGACCTACAAATGGTATCGGTCTTAGAAGCTTTGTAAATTTCACATTCAACTGATTGATTTTTGAAATTGTTTGTCAACTTGCGTTGTTATTTCAGAATTAATCTTGAAATTGATATTTTCAAAATTAAAACCATTTTTGGTTATTTATTCAAAAACTGAAATTATCGTCCAAATTGAACTATTTTGGAACTCATCAAAATTATTATTAGATTTATGAATTTGTGATGAGTCGTGACAATAGTATATCCCATAATTAGAGGAGATATTATTTAAATTTTCATGATGATTGGACAGATTTTCTAATATCTTTGAATTGATGCTTATTTCGCGATCATCTTCTTTTTTACCATTTTTCTGTCATTCATCATGGTTTTATATAATGTCAAGAGTTTAATTGTTTTTACATCATTAAAAAAAGTACAGTGATGGAAATGTGACTAAACTATTTTTTCAGAATAAGAAAGCTGAAAATTTTCAAAAATCCTGGTACAGATGAACATATTTCATAATATGATTAATTTAGAGATTTATTTCATGACCATCTCTGTTTCTATCATATTTATATCTTTCATTATGGTTTTATATAATAAGGGAATTTTTATATAATAGGTATTACTCTAATCTCATTTAAAAAACCTATACGGTCATTCATGGTTAGAGAATGCTTATAATTTAAGTTGCAACTTACCTCATTTAAAAGTCCTTATGGTTATGTGTGGTTAGTGTGCTCTCAAAAAAGGGAAAGAAAATAAAAAGAAAGCAAAGATTATATATATATATATATATATATATATATATATATATATATTTAAAAATTGGTTACCTTTATTTCTACTGAAAAAACATACAAGAAAGAGGTTAACATACTGACCTTAACATAAGCAAAACATAAAAGAAAACTTGCATGAATTAAAACCTAAACTAAAGATAACCGGCCCATGAAGAGCCATAAACCCGCTTCTGTGCACTTTCTGCACCTCCTAAGCCACAAACACCCGCAAACGTTCAACTCTGCACCTTACTAGCCAGAAGTTCCTCTTGCAAATGATCTTCGAATGCCAAATCCAGCTCCACTGCTTAGAGTAGACATCCACGTGTTGATTCATCTTCATGAATACAGTTGTATGGATCCTCATTCACAGCAAATTGTTGTGAATAAACCATGGTCTTCCAACATTATATGCAATAATACTCAAATCAGTACTCACTGCCTTAACATATGCAGTCATTATCCTCTTAACTTCTACACTAAACCAATGCTCCCACTCCAGCTATTCCAGTTCCGCAGCAATACATATCACCAGTATTGTACCACTACCATGATAAACATGCTGTAAATCTGATTCAAAGAACTGAAATCACTGGAGTACTAGAAATAAAGAAGGATCCAACTGCAGTCAAAAATTCCTTTTCAACAAGAACTGAAATCATAAAAAGCTGCTTTCGACCATTCGACCCAAAATCTTCATTGAAACATCCATCCATAAAAATGAACAGACTCATAAACATGAGAATGAACAACATGAAGAATTCATAGAACCAACCATTAACGTAGATATCTGAATCCAATCTGTACATCACATTGCACCAATATACCATAAAACCATTCATCCAGAACAAATCAAAATCCGAATAATCATAAGGAGGTGCTAGAAATTTGACTCAAATATCCCATAATCATAATGGAGCCACGAAAAATCATCATTGCGAAGAAGATTATTCACGGGAAACACACACCAGTAAACCAGATATAAATTAATACCAACCTTACTGGATGATAGGACTGTAAACTTCATCATTAATTTGAAAAACAACTCGAGAAGAGCAGAAATTCCCAAATCGCAAGTATCAGATCTAGACAGACTAACATTCTAATCACCCAAAAATCAACTAATCATACTCACATCCAACTCTGGAAGCGATTCAGTTCAAACAGACGAAAGAACGATTGAAGGATTTGGAACCAAACCTTGTTCAGTTGCGCCGGCGATGCCAGAACCCAGATCCACAGTGGCTTGTCTTTCCATGATTGAAACAAATCCCATCCAAACGAGAAGAAGCAGAGTGATTGATAATATTGGGGATCGGCAAGTACGAACCCTAGATTTGGCATGATCTGGATTAAATCGTTTATAGATCTGGCTTTTGATGTGAAAATCGAATTGAAATATTTTGGCTTATCAACGAAAAAAGGATTCGTTGAAGGTTGTAGGTAGAAATCAAATGAAAATCAGATGAAAATCGAATGGAATTAAATGATCAGTGAGAACTCACGCATAGCGAAAGCAGGGGAAATTATTCCGCCTGTCGCCATTAACGAGTCTCCTTCAATTAACGATATATATATATATATATATATATATATATATGTATATATATATATGAAATCCTCCTCGTTATATAAAAACCAACCTATCAATCCATTCTTTGAAATGTGAAATGTGTAACGATGTTATGAATTATTATGATTTTTTGTTTGATTGTTTTTAGGATTTGTGATATTTGATTTTTTTTCTCTTTATTTGAGTTTATATAGTCTAAATCCATCGCTATTTTGTGCTTAATTTTTTTTTGGAATTCATATTCGTACATTCAAAGTTCTATAACTCTCTCTCTATTTTGTAAAATTCGTCGTAAATTCATCATTCTGAAATGTGAAATTTGCTTCTAGTTTGAAAAATATTATGATTTTTGTTTGATTAAATGAGGTTTACTGTAATAACCGGAATTCTGAGCCAATTTAAAAATTTTATTTTGGCGAATTTAATGAATTTTGAATATTTAAAATGAGTTATTTTAAATAATATCGACGAGAAATTTGTTTTGAATAGAATTAGAACGTATATATTTATATACATCGTGGTTAGAATATAAATATTTATTTATATATATAAAAGGAATTGAAAAATGGCGCGGTAGTTCGATAATTCGATTTCAAATTTCAAATGAATGTACCGGGTGCAAAATAAACCGGATTTTAGTGAAACCAAAAATATTAGAATCTAATTGAGAATATCTTTCCAACGAATCTGAAAAATTGAAATTTCATAGCGGGAATCAAAAGTTATGTCCAATTGAAAATTCAGAATAGTCGCTATGGAATTCGGGCCCTTAAAAATAGTCATTTTGCAAACGACCTCGGTTTTCGATGAAACCACTTTTGTTGGATCCGTTATGTCTAGTTATTGCTAGATTACAAAATTCGTAATTTTTCGAATCAATATGTGAGCGTGGTAAAGGAAAACGCGTTTGACCAGTTTCAGTTGATTTTATTCGACTGGACAATGGCCATTTTTCAAATGGTCTCAGAATTTGATGAAATCATTTTTGTTAGGACCGTATCGTCAATACGAAGCTAGAAAATATTTTTCGGGAATTTTCTAGTTAGTATGTGGCCCCGGTAAATTGAAATGTACGTATAAAATTGAATATACTGATTTATATTTTAATTTTGATGGAAATTGATCGAAACGATCGAATCGGCTTACGATGCATATCTCATTGTGTTCGGAATGAGAGTAATTAGCTAGGGGCGACAGTCGTTGGGTCTCGATTGGTGTTGGAAATAAAAGTCAACCCTCATGGAAAAATTAAAGAATTAAATTATTAATATATATATATATATATATATATATTTATTTATTTATTTAACTACCCCAACCCCTTCCCCTTTTATCAGAAAACCGATGGCCCCCCCTTTACCAAATCGATCTCGTCTCCCTTCTCCTCTGACACCGCCGGAGTCACCCACCACCACCGCTCACGTGCGCGACCCCCCCTCGCTGTCCAGCCTCCCTCTCCCTCTACCTACTCTCGCGCCTCTGAAAGCCCCGTTGACCCCAAACCCCGCCTGAAATCGAGCCCGTCGCCTCCCCCACTGGAGCTGCCGCCATCCGTGACCCAGTCCTCCACCTCCTCCGCCGTTCGAGACATCATCGCCTCCCTCACCACAGCCTGCGAGGCGCCTCCACTCCAATCTGATAACCGTGACTTTTTCATTTCGATTTTATTTATTAAGGTAATTAAAGTATACGATTTTTATATATTATAACATAGGAGGAAAATCAAATTTTTACACATATGATAACAGGAAAAAGAATAGTTTTTGTTAGAAGAATAAAATATTAGATTTTTAATTGTTAAAAGATTTGATTTTTATAGTATAGAAAGAATAAAAATACAATTTTTATATTATATAGATAATAAAAATTCGATCTTTATATGTGTAGCGAAATAAAAATCTGATTTTTATTATATATATGTTGAAATAAAAATGTGATTTTCTATGGCGGTGATATAAAAATTCGATATTTATATTAGAAGTAGATATATAAAAATATAATTTTTATATAGAGAATAGTGTGATAAAAATATAATCTTTATTATATGAACATCGGTGTAAAAATAGAATTTTTATCTTTATAGTAGCGGTATAAAAATGTGATTTTTATCCGTATAGAGTGATTATAAAAATATGATTTTTATATATGTAGTGGATGCGGGCAACGAAAGTAACAAAAGGCGAGCACGACGAATATTTTCTACTTATGAAGAGTCGTGGCGTTTGGTTTAGCTTGGGTGAGAACTTCTCACTTTAAATTCCATTTTCTAGTTAAAATAAATACTAGGATGCAGACGGTGCTTAGTAGCACCCGACACCCGTCGTCCACAGACCATGGATGACTTGTTTGTTGATTGCTGTGTTGCCAAATTTGATTGTGTGATGTGGAGTGAAATAAAATATTTTATAGTGGAAAATATTTTATAGTTAGAAATATAATTTTTAACGTGTATATGAAATAAATATTTATAAACAAATCGGGCGATTTGTTTATATACACTGATTTGACTGATATTGATTGGGATGATAAATTTTACACATCGCCCAACCGTACAAATAAAATATGTGTTTTTTGATTTGAAACCCTATACGGGTATTGGGATGATGTTTGACGTACACTAATCCCGATTGTTTAGTTGTATGTCAATCGATGGGTTGACAGACTGTGTAAGCGTTAATTATTTATATTTAATGCTTATGCAGTTGTGTGGTGCACTCTAGATGATGGTTGATTATTTATCGTTGCTATTATATACATGTGTTGTAGAAAATCCATATAATTAACATTATATGGTAATTGATTGGGCCTCATTCCAATATAGAAAATAAATTCATGTGTTGAATTGAAAATAAATTCATGTGTTGAATTGAAAATATATTCATGTGTTGAATAGAATAAACATTCATGTGTTGAATAAAAGCCGTGTTGATTAGATTGACGCCATTTTGACGTGAACGATATTTATATCGATTTTATTCATTTTTCAAGGAATATTGAAAGTGATTTCAAAATCAATTAAAGTGAATAGATTTGAAATTCGAATTAGATTTGAAATTCGAATTAAATTGAAATTCGAATTAAATTGAAATGAATTGAAATTCGAATTAAAGTGAATAGATTTGAAATTCGAATTAAATTGAAATTCGAATTAAATTGAAATGAATTGAAATTTGAATTAAATTGAAATGCATTGAATTTCGAATTAAATTGAAATGAATAGAAATTAGAATTAAATTGAAATGAATAGAAATTCGAATTAAATTGAAATCGAATTGAAACCAATTTGAAAAGGAATTAAAACAAATTTATATTGAAAAAAATCAATTTTGATTTGAATTTGAAAAGGAAGTTGAAATCGTTTTGAAAATGAATTTAAACGATTTATAAAATGCGTTTTGAAAGGAAATCGACGAAATATATATAATATATATATTATATATATAATGGCCTGAATAGAACGCGTCGCGCTGCGGCAGTTCGTGAATTTCGACCATTGACTTCGAATTGATATTACGGGAGATCCGACCGTCGGATTCTCCTAAAACCGGAACTGTTGGGTTCGTATCGAAAAGTGCTTTCTAACGAATATTGGAAATTTGAAATCTAACGGTTCGATTTGGAATTATGTCCAAATCAAATTTGGAAAAGGTCGTTGTAAGTGCAGTTCGATGGCCGTTGATGGAAATCGACTGTACGGGCCTTGATAAAATTATTAAAAATAGTAATAATTTGTGTGAAATCATAAGAAATGATTTGTGAAGAATTAGGATGAAAATTTCCATATTTGAAAAGATAAAAATTGATTTTTATCGAAATGAACTAGTTTTGAATTAGAATTATAATTTTATTTATTTTTAAAATAAATAAAGTGGATTTGAAATGGTTTTGAAAATAACCAGAAATTCCAATAATTGAATTGGAATGGATTTGAATCGAAATTGTCTTTGGAATATTTCGATGTTGGATTTCGTGATTATACAGATATTGTTATGGAAATTTGAAAGGTATATTTATATCGTTATTTCCAATACGATATTTGTTGGTCGTAGAATTTGATATTGAATATAAGTCGATATATTTTCTATTTAGAGCTTTGTATTTAATATCAAATGTGATTTGGGTTTGTCGTGAATGGTGTCTTCATTAACACTGTTCTTAAACCCAGTTGAGAAAAAGATTAAATCTTTTTATTTAGATTTAATGAAGTATACCAATTAAATGGAATTTAATTGGAATTGAATTTGAATTGATTTTTGGGTTTATCGTGAACGGTGTTTTAAATAACACTTGTTCTTTAACCCGATAATTAGTGGAATGTGATTTTGGATTTATAATGAGCCGTGTTTTAAATGACATTGGTCCTTTAACCCAGTTAAAGCCAGGATGTGATTTCCCAAGTTAAATAATCATTAATATTGATTTTTGGGAAGATTAAAACCAAGTGGAGTATTAATGAATCTTTAATTAGATTGAAATAATCGAGGATGGAGTATCACCAGTTTTACTCCAGACGATAGTTAAATCTTTAATTAGATTTGAACGTGAAATGGTAATTGAATTTACCGATAACACCGTGGTGTTAGATATGAAGTATGACCAGTTTTACTTCGTGGGATGAATAGGTTGGGATTAGGAAATAAAATAAATGATTACTTCGGTGTGGTTCGCTAATCCCAACTAGTTTGAATTGATATTCAAAGAAGATTAAAGAATAAATTTAAAGAATTTATCTTTGATAAAATTAATGGGAACCTTTCCCAAAGTATAAGAATATTTGAATAAAAGAATATTCTGAATTGGAATGAGGCGTATATTGTGTTAGTGTGACACGTGTTTATTATGTACGCGAGTTATTCAGAAAGACCGGGTTTATCCCATTCTGAATAACTGATTCGACGTGGTGTCGAGGATGAAGACGGTGGTCGAAGACCGGAGGTCTTAATGTCGTTTGGATGATTACTGATGATCCTGATTGGGCCATACACCCAAGAGGAGGGAATCAGTTAGTGATCGTCCAGACGTACTTGGAGATCGATGGATATGCGGGGTACTAGGTGCCTTCGGTTTCGTTCAGACCCAGAACGAACTTGTAAATGGACTGTGTGGTTGATTTCTATTAAATATATATCTGTTTGGCGGCGGAGAATTTATTCTCTTGCTTAACGCCCTTCTCTGAGACGTACGAGCTCAGGGGTTATATATTGATGGATATCAAACGCATGGAGTGGATTGCCTATGTGGCATGCCTAAGTGGCAAATGATCAAGGCTTCTGTTGAAAAGCAAAGTCTTGTGGTTGATTGTAACACCCCACATCCGTTAGTGTCACTCACAAAGGGAATGCACTAAGTTCTGTGGAGCATTTAGGGTAAAAAATGCAGATAAATTACAAGACAGACAGAAATTAAACAGCGGAAAATAAAACTCTACTTTATTGATAAGATAGTTTGTACAACAATTGTTTTCCAATATCAGAGTATCATCTGTCTTACAAAATAAAGATGCATAAAAATACATTTATATTCTCTAATGTAGCATAAGCCAGCCATAACAGCGAAAAGGAGAGTCCAAAGCACTTTGTCCAAGAATCTTCAAGCTTGGGAAGAGCAGCGGTCCGATCTAACCTGAGCTGAACTATTCCCTCCTCAACTACGTGGGGGGGGGGGGGGGGGGAACGGAAGAAAAGAAGACGAAAGAAAAGTAGAGTCAGACATAAAGCCTGAGTAAGTCTAATGACTATTCAGTCTATGGATAAGGAAAAGAGCATGATAAGTATATGCTGGAAATGGGAAAGCACCCTAAACTAAGTTAAGTTATCTCGAACAGAATATACTATCGTACCCCATACTAATCTCTGCACCACCTAACTAGTGTCCTAACTAGTAATGATAACGTGATCCCAATCCCTGTAATTTTTGTTGCCTTCAGGCGTACATTTATTGTTTCTGACCTAGATCTAATCTAGGATTTATGCTATCTTCCGAACGATGCCCTCTAGTCTATGACACACTACCTAGAGTGGTATATGTTCCTTGACTTTTTCCACGTATGTGTCACGAATCGTTATCGCTTGTCTAGATGCACATGTCCTGTAATGTGCGGCCCGAGTTCCGTGTCAGGGCTACTCTAGAAATACGGAACTCGGTCGGGAGCTTTCAGATATCCGCCGATGCAGATGCTAAGGTCTGTTTTTTTCTTCTAGTGGCTATGGTCCCACTCGACCCCTCCCTCAACTAATGAAAGGTCATCCTTGAAAAATGAGAACTATGCGCAGACCCCCCTATGCCCCACTGTCCTATGGCCATCCACAACCATAACTAGATAGCAAGTATATGGTCTTTTGGAGTTCTCCGCCTTTCCGCTTCACGTATCTCGATTGACTCAAGATGGTAGGTAGACGACGATTTGCTATCACATGGCTACCGTCTTCTCGCCGAATCACGCTGGTCCATCCTAGTCTTTAGGTTGCCATATTTTGCAACCCAGGCATACCCTTGGTTCTTCTAACGCAGACCTTAACCTCTGTGAGTCCAGGAGGATCATCTGCAGCCTCACAGAGGGATACCAAGAGTACCCTCACGTCCCCTCGAAGCCTCGGGCTTCGTAACCCAATTCGTTGGAGCCTTCTAGAATCCGACGGACGTACGCTCCTTCTCGTGTTCTACTAAGATTTACTACTTAGTTTCTTTCCTTCATCAAGTTGGTTTAGTGTCATTAGTCAGTTCAAGTCAACTTAACCCATCCCTTTTGTCATATTATACTGGTTAAGTCCTTGTGTTAACTTAACCTCACCATCTGTTTAACTAACCTGTTACAACGGTTAAGTGTCTCCTTATATAACTTAACCCTACTACTTGTTTAATTAATAGATTATAATGGTTAAGTGTTGTCCATTCACGTTTAACTTTACTACAAGTCAAATTACACTGGTTAAGTGTTCTTGTTACTTAACTCTAATCATTCATGTTATATTGGTTAAGTATTTCCAACTTACTTAATCCTAACCCACTTGTCAAATCAACTTGTTATCATGGTTAAGAGTTCTAATTTTACTTAACCTCAATCACTTGTCTCACTAACATGTTTCTATGGTTAAGTGTTCTAATTAACTTAACCTCAATCACTTGTCTCACTAACATGTTTCTATGGTTAAGTGTTCTAATTAACTTAACCTCAATCACTTGTCTCACTAACATGTTTATGTGGTTAAGTGTTCTAATTAACTTAACCTCAATCACTTGTCACACTAACATGTTTCTATGGTTAAGTGTTCTAATTAACTTAACCTCACTCTCTAGTCCAGTTTAATCATGTTAGAATGGTTAAACATTTGCTTAACCTTACCCACTCCCCTAGTCAACATATTAAATTGGTTAAGTGTCCAGATTAACCTAACCCTACCCACTAATTTAATTAACATGTTGAATTTGGTTAAGTATTAATTCAATTGACTTAACCCTATCAATCCTGACTCAGGCTTAATTTATTAATTAAAGCACCAACCACTCACATTAGACAGATATTGTTGTGGTAACTGGACAGCCGGTCGGTTCCGGGTAGGTTTACACCACAACTCATGTCTAACCTCGGGTCTTTATTGGGCTCAATGCTTAACCACCCACATTGGATAGGTATTGTTGTGATTACTGGACAGCCGGTCGGTTCCAGGCAAGTTTACATCACAACTCAATCCAACCTCGGGTTAAGCATATCGTATTTTCTAAGTTTACATATTTGTCTCTTTTCAATTTTATATGTAAATATTTTGTGGCCCATTATCCAAATTCGTTATTCTTGGGTATAATAATTTATACCACTTAAATTTCACAAGTCGTTGGCATGTGCCAAACATGCCAACACATATATTTTAATTAAATCCAGCGTTATTTTCCCCGTTTGTACGTTCGCAATATTATAACATATGTTAGGCTTCAACATTTCAGCCCAACTTAGAAACATAAAAAAAGAGGCTTAGAACATGATATATTCTAAGTAACATAAAAGGGGTGTGTGAACGCATGAACTTGCAACATAGCGATTTAACTTACATAAATTATGTGGTGCATGAACTTGCAATATAACGATTTAATTAACATAAATTAGTGGTGCATGAACTTGCAATATAGAGATTTAATTAACATAAATTATGTGGTGCATGAACTTGCAATATAGCGATTTAATTAACATAAATTAGTGGTGCATGAACTTGCAATATAGAGATTTAATTAACATAAATTATGTGGTGCATGAACTTGCAATATAGCGATTTAATTAACATAAATTAGTGGTGCATGAACTTGCAATATAGCGATTTAATTAACATAAATTATATGGTGCATGAACTTGCAATATAGCGATTTAATTAACATAAATTATGTGGTGCATGAACTTGCAATATGGCGATTTAACTAACATAATTTAGGGGCTTGTGTACTTGCATTGTAATAGCATATAATTTTGACATAAATCATAAACCTAAACATGAGTCATGGGTTTCAATCTATTCATGTAAGCTTGCATTTAAAATATGAACCTAACTAAATTAGGTGTCCCTTGTATTAGCATATGATTTTTATAACAACATAAGCCTAAAACATATTTTTATTTAGGCATAACACTAAACATAAACTAGTCATTTCCATAAAGTCACTATATGTTCACAAAGATGCTTACTTTTGTCACTAATACAAAAGTATAGTTTAACTTGAATTATGAGGCCTATTCCAACATAAACTTATATGAATCATGTTACCCAAATGGATCCAACTACACTTGAAATGATCATAGGCATATATATACAAAGATCTAAATCATGTAGGCATAACAGTGAATTATGTTTACATAAGTCTCAACTTGGTTGTAACAAAATATATACAACTTCTTATTAACCACAACATATAAATGTCAATTTCCAACATGAATCGTATACTTGCAAGGGGTGTTACTTTTCATTGCAAATGTACAATTAATCCAATATCATGTTAATTATACTACAACATCCCAAATCCATTTATAATAAAATCAGAACAAGATACAATTATGAACTAGCATCGTTACAATTAAAGTACGATTCCATTTTCATTCTACACAAATCAAGTCTCAATTTTTATTCATATCGGAATAGTACTCTACTTACAGCGTATGACGAATCTTTTATTAAAGATTCTGAATTCTGAATTCTAAATTCTGAATTCTAAATTCTGAATTTGGTGATGCTATCCTTTGAGGTTGACGTTGTTTTGATTTATTTGTTGTAGTTTTAAGCTTTGAATCAACTCTTAATCGTCTCTAAATTTGACGGCTACTCCTAGTCTCTCTTCAGCAGCATGACAGCTCCTTTTTTTTGTGTGAATTAGGTTGTGAGAGCTATGTTGTTTATATAGAGTTGCAAGTTAATTTGAGCCGTCGATGAAGCCAAGGTTAATACAAGCCGTCCGTTCTAAAGAGAAGCCAATTATGTTCACAATTTAAGGGCTGTAAATTACTCCTATTTCAAATTATGTCATAATTACTTTCTTAACGTATATTATCAACATTTATTACTAGTCAATCCATCAAATATAAATACGTACACATTAGATACATCTCCCTTTACACTTTTTTTTGTGTGTATGCACATTAGATACATCTCCCTTTTACACATTTATTATTATTTTTGAATTAACAACTTTAGTGTTAACAGAAATACGGGGTGTTACATTGATTATCAAAGCACGACCTGTGTGGCATAGCTTTATGTAGCGTTGAATCGCGAGCCTCACACCCCGGTTGTGAACCAGAAACGGGAGAGGACTTCAGGGAGGGCATGCGTTTCCTTTTAGCTAGAAGTGGCGTCAGTGGTTTTACACACCCTGACGAGTTTGACTTATGTGGTTGTTGCTGTTGCAAGGCGCCTCGGATATATCAGTCGATCTGGGACCGATGGAGTCATTGGACTCATTTACTCCCCAAAAGGCGGGGAAACGCAGTGTTCAGGCATTTTAATTCACATTGGTGGACCGACCCTGACGATCCAAGGGCTCACCTATGTCTGGGTCCTGAGACATGGGCTAGATTGTCTCGAATCGGTTAGGACTATCTTTTGCCTCGGTTCACAGATGGAAATCCAACTTCCAATACGTGACTTTGTGGTTTTCATTGTAGAGCCTATATATGGCGACATAGTGGGATGGGGCACTTAAACCGCCTATGATTTATACTTATGATTGAAATTGTTTTGACACTGTACACTTACAGTAATAAAACATGAAATTTAGCGTATCAAGCATTCTTTGGCTATTATAAGGTAAAACCCTATCCTCTGGTTTGTGTTGCATTGTGTGATGGGACCTGGGTCTTATAATAGCTTCATTGTTCTTTATTTTAGCATTGCGCTGTTTGTTTTATGCACTGGTATCCTTGGGAGGAAACCCGTTCCGTGTTATACGGCGTGGTCCCTTGATTTACCTAACTTTAAAATAAAGATTTATAACTGTTTTAGTTCTCACACCAGTCACATGACTGACCTGAAGTTTATTGCTTTAACCTAAACTCTGGGTGCCCTTATTTTGACACGGGCAGCTAGTAGTTTTGGTTCTGCAGATTTATATTCACAGGATCCTGATTTACAGCTGGAATGATACTCGGAAAGCTCTGTATCCGTGTATTACTTCTAGTTGTGTTTAGTATTATTTTCCGCTGCTATGTAAATTATCGTAATATCTGATATTTATCGAATGTATTATATTTATTCATACTTTGTATATTCTTGTAATCTGATGAAATTGTTGTAATATACAATGAAATGTTCTTCTGTCTGCGTTCTTTTGTGTGTTGTTCTCAAAGTATCCGCTCTTTCCTTACCGGGGAAGTTACGGGTTCTTACAGTTGGTATCAGAGCTTTGGTTTACAAAGCTCAAGAACAAGACACGTTGGAACCAAACAAAATAATTCATCAGAGATTGGATTAGTAATATCCAATGGGAACGACTCGTTAGAGATGAGATCAGTAGTATCCTAGAACGAATGTGAAGAATATATTTTTAAAATGAAAACCTATTTTGTTTTGAAATTTAAATCGTTTTATACGTATTTGAATATTTATTTTAAATTAATTTGGACAATCCAATATATAAAGATTTTGCATATATGACTTGCAAACGTGTATTCGAAGTTTTAATATACTGGATAGATATAGAATCACACTGTAGTCGCCCGGAGATGATTTCTGATGATTGATCGATCATCATCAGAATTTATGTTCGAGTGACGAAAGTGGGATTTCTATATATTTCCTATTGACTGGTGTGAGAACCAAAATTTGATAGGGCCTATTGTTGTGATTTGGCACCAAAAATGTGATTTTTGACTATATATCAAAATTATGAATTTGTAAAGCTAATTCACTAATTGATTGATGGTTGTGTTGTATGATTATTCCTTTAAACCATTATGTGAATGAACGGTAAATTTAGGCTAAATTGAACCGAATATGGAACTGTATTGAAAATTGTTTGAAAATGCATGCATATACATGTGCTTACATTGAACAGGTCATAGCAAGGAGGCTAGAGCAGAAGAATAAAATTGTTTGCCTGACAAATAGGTACATGTTTATTGTATTTCTTTGCGTTTGGATGATTTTATGACCCGATTGGCTTTTTCTTTTTCTTTTTGGATTGAAGAAGGCCATGAGAGGCTATATGAAATATCCCCAAGTCCCCGGTGCAGGGGAGGTTATGGCGAAATTTCGGAAATTTAGGGTGTTAGCCAAATTTTTGAAAAATTTGAAAAGTTCTTAGAAACTGAAAAGTTGAAGAACTTAAGCCGTAAAGAAAATAATGGAAGTTGAGTTGATTTTTGAAACAACTTTCAGCTTCGTTCCTTTTCGGGGACGAAAAGTTTTAAGTGGGGGAGATTGTAATAACCTGGAATTCTGAACCAATTTAAAATTTTTATTTTGGCGAATTTAATGAAATTTGAATATTTAAAATGAATTATTTTAAATAATATCGACGAGAAATTTGTTTTAAATAGAATTAGAACGTATATATTTATATACGTCGTCGTTAGAATATAAATATTTATTTATATATATAAAAGGAATTGAAAATGGCGCGGTAGTTCGATAATTCGATTTCAAATTTCAAATGAATGTACCGGGTGCAAAATAAAACGGATTTTAGTGTAACTAAAAATATTAGAATCTAATTGAGAATATCTTTCCAACGAATCCGAAAAATTGAAATTTCATAGCGGGAATCAAAAGTTATGTCCAATTGAAAATTCAGAATAGCTGCTATGGAATTCGGGCCCTTAAAAATGGCCATTTTGCAAACGACCTCGGTTTTCGACGAAACCACTTTTGTTGGATCCGTGATGTCTAGTTATTGCTAGATTCCAAAATTCGTAATTTTTCGAATCAATATGTGAGCGTGGCAAAGGAAAACGCATTTGACTAGTTTTAGTTGATTTTATTCGACTGGAAAATGACCATTTTTCAAACGGTCTCAGAATTTGACGAAATCAGATTGTTAGGACCGTATCGTCAATACGAAGCTAGAAAATATTTTTTGGGAATTTTTCTAGTTAGTATGTGGCCCCGGTAAATTAAAATGTACGTTTAAAATTGAATATACTGATTTATATTTTAATTTTGATGGAAACTGATCGAAATGATCGAATCGGCTTACGATACATATCCCATTGTGTTCGGAATGAGAGTAATTAGCTAGGGGCGATAGTCGTTGGGTCTCGATTGGTGTTGGAAATAAAAGTCAACCCTCATGGAAAAATTAAAGAATTAAATTATTAATATATATACTTAACTACCCCAACCCCTTTCCCTTTTTCTCAGAAAACCGATGGCCCCCCTTTCACCAAATCGATCCCGCCGCCCTTCTCCTCTGACAACGCCGGAGTCACCCACCACCACCGCTCACGTGCGCGACCCCCCCTCGCCGTCCAGCCTCCCTCTCCCTCTACCTACTCTCTTCTCGCGCCTCTGAAAGCCCCGTTGACCCCAAACCCCGCCTGAAATCGGGCCCGCCGCCTCCCCCACTGGAGCTGCCACCATCTGCGACCCAGTCCTCCACCTCCTCCGCCGTTCGAGACAGCATCGCCTCCCTCACCACAGCCTGCGAGACGCCTCCACTCCAATCCGATAACCGTGAGTTTTTCATTTCGATTTCGATTTTATTTATTAAGGTAATTAAAATATACGATTTTTATATATTATAACATAGGAGGAAAATCAAATTCTTACACATATGATAACAGGAAAAGAATAGATTTTGTTAGAAGAATAAAATATTAGATTTTTTGTTGTTAAAAGATTTGATTTTTATAGTATAGAAAGAATAAAAATACGATTTTTATAATATATAGATAATAAAAATACTTTCTTTATATGTCTAGCGAAATAAAAATCTGATTTTTATTATATATATGTTGAAATAAAAATGTGATTTTCTATGGCGATGATATAAAAATTCGATCTTTATATCAGAAGTAGATATATAAAAATATAATTTTTATATAGAGAATAGTGTGATAAAAATATAATCTTTATTATATGAACACCGGTGTAAAAATAGAATTTTTATCTATATAGTTGCGGTTTAAAAATGTGATTTTTATCCATATAGAGTGATTATAAAAATGTGATTTGTATATATGTAGTGGATACGGGCAACGAAAGTAACAAAAGGCAAGCACGACGAAGATTTTCTACTTATGAAGAGTCGTGGCGTTTGGTTTAGCTTGGGTGAGAACTTCTCACTTTAAATTTCATTTTCTAGTTAAAATAAATATTAGGATGCAGATGGTGCTTAGCAGCACCCGATACCCGTCGTCCACAGACCATGGATGACTTGTTTGTTGATTGCTGTATTGCGAAATTTGATTGTGTGATGTGGAGTGAAATAAAATATTTTATAGTGGAAAATATTTTATAGTTAAAAATATAATTTTTAACGCGTATATGAAATAAATATTTATAAACAAATCGGACGATTTGTTTATATACACTGATTTGACTGATATTGATTGGGACGATAAATTTTACACATCGCCCAACCGCACAAATAAAATATGTGTTTGTTGATTTGAAACCCCACACGGGTATTGGGATGATATTTGACGTACACTAATCCCGATTGTCTAGTTGTATGTCAATCGATGGGTTAACAGACTGTGTAATCGTTAATTATTTATATTTAATGCTTATGCAGTTGTGTGGTGCACTCTGGATGATGGTTGATTATTTATCGTTGCTATTATATACATGTGTTGTAGAAAATCCATATAATTAACATTATATGGTAATTGATTGGGCCTCATTCCAATATAGAAAATAAATTCATGTGTTGAATTGAAAATAAATTCATGTGTTGAATTGAAAATATATTCATGTGTTAAATAGAATAAATATTCACGTGTTGAATAAAAGCCGTGTTGATTAGATTGACGCCATTTTGACGTGAACGATATTTATATCGATTTTATTCATTTTTCAAGGAATATTGAAAGTGATTTCAAAATCAATTAAAGTGAATAGATTTGAAATTCGAATTGGATTTGAAATTCGAATTAAATTGAAATTCGAATTAAATTGAAATGAATTGAAATTCGAATTAAAGTGAATAGATTTGAAATTCGAATTAAATTGAAATTCGAATTAAATTGAAATGAATTGAAATTCGAATTAAACTGAAATGAATTGAAATTCGAATTAAATTGAAATTCGAATTAAATTGAAATGAATTGAAATTCGAACTAAATTGAAATGAATTGAAATTCGAATTAAATTGAAATGAATTGAAATTCGAATTAAATTGAAACTGAATTGAAATCGATTTGAAAAGAAATTAAAACAAACTTATATTGAAAAATTCAATTTTGATTTGAATTTGAAAAGGAAGTTGAAATCATTTTGGAAACGAATTTAAACGATTTATAAAATGCGTTTTGAAAGGAAATCGATGAAATATATATAATATATATATTATATATATAGAATGGCCTGAATAGAATGCGCCGCGCTGCGGCAGTTCGCGAATTTCGACCATTGACTTCGAATTGATATTACGGGAGCTCCGACCGTCGGATTCTCCTAAAACCGGAACCGTTGGGTTCGTATCGAAAAGAGCTTTCTAACGAATATTGGAAATTTGAAATCTAACGGTTGGATTTGGAATTATGTCCAAATCAAATTTGGAAAAGGTCGCTGTAAGTGCAGTTCGATGGCCGTTGATGGAAATCGACGGTACGGTCTTGATAAAATTATTAAAAATAGTAATAATTTGTGTGAAATCATAAGAAATGATTTGTGAAGAATTGGGATGAAAATTTCCATATTTGAAAAGATAAAAATAGATTTTTATCGAAATGAACTAGTTTTGAACTAGAATTATAATTCTATTTATTTTTAAAATAAATAAAGTGGATTTGAAATGGTTTTGAAAATAACCAGAAATTCCAATAATTGAATTGGAATGGATTTGAATCGAAATTGTCTTTGGAATATTTCGATGTTGGATTTCGTGATTATACAGATATTGTTATGGAAATTTGAAAGGTATATTTATATCGTTATTTCCAATACGATATTTTTTGGTCGTAGAATTTGATATTGAATATAAGCCAATATATTTTCTATTCAGAGCCTTGTATTTAATATCAAATGTGATTTCAGTTTGTCGTGAATGGTGTCTTCATTAACACTGTTCTTAAACCCAGTTGAGAAAAAGATTAAATCTTTCTATTTAGATTTAATGAAGTGTACCAATTAAATGGAATTTAATTGGAATTGAATTTGAATTGAATTTGAGTTGATTTTTGGGTTTATCGTGAACGGTTTTTTAAATAACACTTGTTCTTTAACCCGATAATTAGTGGAATGTGATTTTGGATTTATAATGAGCCGTGTTTTAAACGACATTGGTCTTTTAGCCCAGTTAAAGCCAGGATGTGATTTCCCAAGTTAAATAATCATTAATATTGATTTTTGGGAATATTAAAACCAAGTGGAGTTTTAATGAATCTTTAATTAGATTGAAATAATCGAGGATGGAGTATCACCAGTTTTACTCCAGGCGATAGTTAAATCTTTAATTAGATTTGAATGTGAAATGGTAATTGAATTTACCGATAACACCGTGGTGTTAGATATGAAGTATGATCAGTTTTACTTCATGAGATGAATATGTTGGGATTGGGAAATATAATAAATGATTACTTCGGTGTGGTTCGCTAATCCCGACTAGTTTGAATTGATATTCAAAGAAGATTAAAGAATAAATTTAAAGAATTTATCTTTGATAAAATTAATGGGAACCTTTCCCAAAGTATAAGAATATTTGAATAAAAGAACATTCTGAATTGGAATGAGGCATATGTTGTGTTTGTGTGACACGTGTTTATTATATACGCGAGTTATTCAGAAAGACCGGGTTTATCCCATTCTGAATAACTGATTCGACGTGGTGTCGAGGATGAAGACGGTGGTCGAAGACCGGAGGTCTTAACGTCGTTTGGGTGATTACTGATGATCTTGACTGGGTCGTACATCCAAGAGGAGGGAATCAGTTAGTGATCGTCCAGACGTACTTGGAGATCGATGGATATGCGGGGTACTAGGTGCCTCCGGTTTCGTTCAGACCCAGAGTGAACTTGTAAATGGACTGTGTGTCTGACATTGGATTTTATTCTGTATGGTTGATTTCTATTAAATATATATCTGTTTGGCGGCGGAGAATTTATTCTCTTTCTTAACGCCCTTCTCTGAGACGTACGAGCTCAGGGGTTATATATTGATGGATATCAAACGCATGGAGTGGATTGCCTGTGTGGCATGCCTAAGTGGCAAATGATCAAGGCTTCTGTTGAAAAGCAAAGTCTTGTGGTTGATGATCAAAGCACAGCCTGTGTGGCATAGCTTTGCGTAGCGTTGATTCGCGAGCCTCACACCCCGGTTGTGAACCAGAAACGGGAGAGGACTTCCCGGAAGGCATGCATTTCCTTCTAGCTAGAAGTGGCATCAGTGGTTTTACATGCCCTGATGAGTTTGACTTATGTGGTTGTTGCTGTTGCGAGGCGCCTCGGATATATCGGTCGATCCGGGACCGATGGAGTCATTGGACTCATTTATGCCCCAAAGGGCGAGGAAACGCAGTGTTCAGGCGTTTTAATCCACATCGGTGGACCGACCCTGACGATCCAAGGGCTCACCTGTGTCTGGGTCCTGAGACATGGGCTAGATTGTCTCAAATCGGTGAGGACTATCTTTTGCCTCGGTTCACAGATGGAAATCCAACTTCCAATACATGACTTTGCAGTTTTGATTGTAGAGCCTATATATGGCGACATAGTGGGATGTGGCACTTATGCCGCCTATGATTTATACTTATGATTGAAATTGTTTTGACACTATACACTTATAATAATAAAACATGAAATTTAGCGTATCAAGCATTCTTTGGCTATTATAAGGTAAAACCCCATCCTCCGGTTTGTGTTGCATTGTGTGATGGGACCTGGGTTTTATAATTGCTTCATTGTTCTTTATTTTAGCATTGCGCTGTTTGTTTTATGCACTGGTATCCTTGGGAGCAAACCTGTAACACACCACCTCCGCCAATGCCACTCTTGCAAGCGCACTGGTTTCGGAGGGGCGTTAAACGAGGTAAGCATGCATGCAAATATCACAAGACAGAAAATATAAGTAAAAACAGAGTAAATAAAGCAGCGGGTAAAAACTAACATTTCAAAACCATAGTCAAGTTACCTCAAAGTACCGAGTCATTATTTTCCCAACAAAACAAAGTCTAGAAAACATAAACTGAAAACTGGAAACAACATAAAGTAACTATCCCCAAAGCAGAATAAAGCCATAGCATGCTCAAGTCCAAACCGTACATGAGCTATCCAGAAAAGCAGCTAAAGATCCGAGCTAGGTACCAGTGTTCCCACCCTGTAAACCTGGGGGGGGGGGAACGGAAGAAAAGAGGCGAAAGAAAACGGGTCAGTCAAAAAGACTGGTAAGTCCTACTTACTATTAGTATAAAAACTAATAAAGTTAATTAGACATGTAAAACAGAGATGAAACATAGGGTGATAACTGTCGTAGCGAAAAGTTAACAAGATAGATCAAGTGTGGCATCGCATATACAAGGTTAAGTTGCACCAAGTGTGTACTAGTAATCCGATCCATGTCAAGTATAAACAAGAAATGATCCCTTGGCCCAAAGCTGGCCCAATATCATGAGGTGACCTAAATCAAGGTCCAACTACTCGGTCTAGTCGATCGGCTCCCTAAAAGCCTAACTCGTCAAGTGTCGGTGTCATACGGCCCAATCACGAAGTGTAGTCAAACCGTGCTAGGTCCACCCTAGGGTGTATCAGGCCCTAGGGTGCCAACCACGGACACAAATCAAGCACGCACAGTCTAAACCTACTGTTGCCCGTGTCTGCTTTTTCAACTCCGGACTATGTGCACGACCATAGTCCGCCTGAACCTACACCGGCGCACCAACTCAGCCGTTGTTTTGGTCGCTTACATGTCAGCCCAGTAATCGTGCCCCACCCTAGCCTAGTCCCTAGGGTATCATGATACAATCAAGGGATTACTGGTGAAAAGGACCATGTAACTAGGGTTTATAACGGGTTAAACATGGTTAACCCTACCCAATCAAGTTGGTTAAGCGTACCCAAGGTTCATGACCTAACCTTATCAACCCATCGTGTTTAATTGGTTAAGTATTCAAGTGGTCTATGACTTAACCCTATCATGTGGCATTAATTAATTTAATGCACCCAACCTCTCACATTAGACCTTGTTGTGGTTACTAGTTAAGCCGGGCGGGTCCGGGTAGCTTTACACCACAACTTGGTCTAACCTCGGGTTTCAAGTGCGACATGACCAACTACTCACATTGGGTCTTATTGCTTGTAGCCACTAGTTAAGCCGGTCGGTTCCGGGTAGATTTATGCTACAAACTCAACCCAACCTCGAGTTGGCCATTCTCATGTTTTCTAGAAGTCATGTCCAAGTTCATGTTCATGTTCATGTTTCAAGCATAATCACATGTCATATTTCATGTCATCTTTTCAAATCATGTTTTTATGTCATTTTAGTTTACCCATAACGTAAACCCATCACATGTAAGTTCGCATAAACGAAAATAGATCTCAAAGAGGGAACTTAGAAGCATGACATAATTAATAAGGTTTGGGCCACAAGTTAAACATGGTGGCATATGAGGCAAATGTGTTCATGAACTTGCACATTACATTATAGGCCTCAAAACATGCATGATATCAACTTTAGAAAAATAGATGAAACATGGTCATAAATAACATGGGATGATGGCAAGTGATTCGCATATAACATCATATGCAAGTTAACATAAGGGTTATGAGAGTTTCTATGTTGCTTCTATGCAACATTTCAAACCAAAGCTCATAGCTTTTTATACACAAAGTCAAGGTGGTAGCTTTACAAACATGCATAGAATAAGTCTATGAATAACATGATAGAATCAAAGCTCATAGCTTTCTATGCACAAAGTCAAGGTGATAGCTTTACAAACATGTATAGAATAAATCTTATGCATAACATGAGAGAATCAAAGCACAAATCATACTTAGGCCCAAACTCAATGTAACATGTCATATTTAACTTCATAGTTAGAATCTAAGAGTAGAATAGGGCTTACAATGCTATGAAGACTTATAAAATAAAATAAGATTGAGACGAAGTCACTAGCAACTCTAAAAACCCCAAATGAATACAAGCTCCAAGAAGCTCCTTTGATTATATGAAGAATGATCCTCATTTTAGTGAAGAAAGATTGAACTTTGGCCTTGAATCAAGCCTTGAAACTCTCAAACAAGCTTAGGAACTCTCATATGAATGAAGATGGAGGCTATGACAAGAGGGTGGAGGCCATGATTAAACATTTTGGCATAGTTTACTTGTAGGAATGATTTATGTTGATTTAGGCTAGGGATTAGGGTCTTTTTATAGATGATTAGGTTAGTTTAGGCCATAGGATTAACCCTAATTCAGATCTGGGCCATCAATTCACGTCACTAGCCTCCAAACATGTCTTGAGAAACAAGTCAGGTGCACCCAGGCCAGACTGGCCGACCACCCAAGTCGACAGGGGTGTCGACTGGGCAGTCGACACAGCCTGGGGTGTGTCGACTCCCAAGTCAACTCACCAGTCGACTTGGGGAGTGGTGGGATCTTTTCCCGCCTATCCTGCCCTGCTGAATTTGAATTCGAATCTGTTTTTAAACTTGAATTTTCTGAAAACTTCTATGGGCCATAACTGGGTCATGCAGACTCCGATTTTCGAAAACTCGGACTCTATTTCGCATATTTTTCCGAGACGAACGCAATGGCATAGCCCGTTTCCCTTGATTCAAATTTTATCACTTAATTCTGCCTTGATTTATGTTATAACTTGTTATTCAAAATACGGGTTGTTACATCCTCCCCACCTTAAAGGATTTCGTCCCCAAAATCTCTAAGTTAGGAAGAACGTATCCTACCATCCATCATCCATCTACTCAAAACATCATCCACGTGCAGTCAATATCCTTAACAAATTCTAAATGTTGTATGATTATATGCAAAGGTGTGTGTGTATATGTACTTATCTAATGCGAAAATCAGGCGGTTACTGATTCAGTAAACCTCCTTAATGCAAAGTATGTTAGTGGAATGCGTCCATATGTATGCAAATTCCTAACATAATTTATAATCTCTATATGAGTGCACATAACATTCATCCATATGCAACATCCACGTGATAGCATAACAAGTTTCATCCATGAATAAGTATAAGCACTCATGCATATGCAATATGAAAGTGTGTGAGCCGATCTTAGTGCCTAATGTGTATCATGCATCCACGAGTATCCACTTGCAAACACTTGCAACCACTTGCAAACATCAAGCATAACATGTTTCAAATACATGTTTCATCCAAAGGGTTTCTATCTAAGGTTCTCATGACAAGGTTAACGAGATAACAAGATAAACAGGATAAACATGGATAGCAAAAAGGAAGATATGCTAAAAAGGAAAAGAGATCGAGAATGTACCCTCAAAAAGAAATGGATAAAGCCCACACATCTTCTCCTCGGTTTCCCAAGTTGCATCCTCTTCGGCTTTACTCCACTGAACTTTCACCAATTTGACTTCTCGATTTCTTAGCTTCTTGATCTCCGTTCCCAAGATACGAATCGGAGCTCTCCTCAAGGTTACCTCTTTCTCTACCTCCACGTCTTCAAGAATGCTAGGTTCAACCACCTCAGCGGACTCATGTAGGCACTTTCGGAGATGCGAGACATGAAAGACATTATGCACTCCGGCTAGTTTCTCGGGCAATTCCACCTTGTAAGCCATCTTTACAATTCTCTCTATGATAGGGAAGGGTCCTACGAACCTTGGTGCCAGCTTCCCAACTGCTCCAAAACGTACCACATCACGCAAAGGAGAAACCTTCACGAAAACCATATCTCCAATTTCGAATTCCAAATCTGTTCTTCGCTTGTCAGCATAGGATTTCTGTCTGTCTTGGGCCGCTTTCATCCGTCTTCTCGCCAATTCAACTTTCTCGGATGTGTCCCGTATCATATCGGGCCCAAGTATAAGCCTATCCGTTGTCTCCCACCAACAAGATGGTGACCTACACGGCCTCCCATATAGAGCTTCAAATGGTGCCATCCCTATGCTAGCTTGGTAGCTATTATTATAAGCAAACTCTACAAGAGGAAGGTGGTCTTCCCAAGTACCACCAAAGTCAAGAACACAAAGCCTCAAAAGATCTTCTAGCACTCTATTCACCCTTTCGGTTTGGCCATCCGTCTGGGGGTGATAGGCTGTACTCAGATTCAATCGCGTACCCATCGCTTCTTGCAAACTATTCCAGAACTGGCTAGTGAAAATTGGGTCACGATCGCTAACTATGCTAGAAGGAACTCCATGCAACCGCACTATCTCTCGAAGATAAATAGATGCTAGCCATGATGCGGTCCTCTTGCTCTTCACTGGAATGAAATGAGCACTCTTCGTAAGTTTGTCAACTATGACCCATATGCTCGTATTCCCTTTCCTTGACCTAGGCAATCCATCCACAAAATCCATAGAAATACTTTCCAACTTCCATTGCGGGACCTCCAATGGATGTAATAGCCCTCCGGGTTTCTTCGACTCGGCTTTCACTTGTTGGCACACCATGCACTTTGAAACATACTCTGCCACATCCTTCTTCATTCCAGCCCAAAAGAAAATGCACTTCATATCCCTATACATCTTATCTCCTCTAGGATGTATAGTCATCTTCGAGTGATGCGCTTCTTCGAGAATTTTATGCACCAAGTCTCCTACTTGTGGAACGCATAGCCTTCCATCACGCCTTAGCCAACCCTTGTCATCAATAGTATATCTAGCAAGGTGACTAGACGTCTCACCACGAATCAACTTGTCCATGACCTCGACTATCTGTGGATCTTCCTTCTGCGAAGCCCCAACTTGATCAAGAAGCATAGGTCTAAGCTCAAGGGATGCTAAAGAACCCGTCATCGACTCAACAGCTGTTGTGAAATCAAAGGTTGCCAAGAACTCTAGGCTCTTCATCTCAACAAACAAGGGACTCAAAGTCAACCTACTTCTGCTTAATGCATCTACCACAACATTACCCTTGCCAGGGGTATAAGCTATCTCGAAGTCATAAGATGCCAAGAATTCCATCCACCTTTGCTGCCTTAGATTCAGATCTTTCTGCGAGAAGAGGTACTTGAGCGACTTGTGATCGGTATATAACTCAAACCTTTCACCTAGAAGATAGTGGCGCCAGGATTTGAGTGCAAAGACGATCGCCGCCAACTCCAAATCATGAGTGGGATAGTTCTTCTCATGAACTTTAAGTTGCCTACCCCCATAACATATCACTCTTCCTTCCTGCATTAGAAGATCACCTAAACCCGTGCCACATGCATCGGTGTACACGGTAAACATCTTACCGCCACCAGGTAATGCCAAAACTGGAGCTGTAGTAAGGGCCCTCTTGAGCCTTTGAAAAGCAAGCTCACACTCTAAGTCCTATGCAAAGACTAAGTTTTTCTTCGTCAACTTAGTAAGAGGGGCTGAAATCTTAGCGAAGTCCCTGATGAACTTCCTATAGAAGCCCGCCAGACCGAGAAAGCTTCTTACTTCGGTTGCATTCCTAGGAGTCTTCCAGTCTTGAACTGCAACCACTTTCGCGTGATCCACCGCTATGCCTTGCTTAGAAACTATATGTCCAAGAAACCGAACTTCCCTTCTCCAGAAATGGCATTTGGAGAACTTGGCTTTCAACTGGTGAGCTCTAAGCGTATCCATCACTTCCTTGAGATGTCTAGCATGTTCTTCCTCATCCTTTGAGAAGATCAGAATATCATCCACGAAGACAACCACAAACTTGTTAAGGAACTCCCTGAACACCCTAATCATCAAATCTACGAAGTAGGCGGGTGCATTAGTCAAACCGAACGGCATGACAAGCCATTCAAAGAATCCATCTGGAGTCCTAAACGCAGTCTTATCAATACTATCCTCAGCCACTCTAAGCTGATGGAATCCGGTGGCTAGATCGAGTTGAGAGAAAACAGAAGCACCAACAAGCTGGTCAAAGAGATCATCAATCCTCGGTAACGGGTGTTTATTCTTCTTTGTCAGCTTGTTCAACTCTCGATAATCAACACATAGACGAGGCGAACCATCCGCCTTAGTAGCGAATACCACAGGTGCACCCCATTCAGAAATGCTTCCCCTAATAAAATTCTTCTCAAGCAACTCCTTGATTTGCTTACTGAGCTCTCTTCTTTCTCGTGGGGCCATGTGCCTAACGGGCAATGAAACTGGCTTGGCATTATCAACAAGATAAATGCGGAAATCTATCTCTCGTTTAGGGGGTAACCCTTTAACCTCTTCAAAAACATCAGGATATTCTCGAACCACCCTTACAGATCCTCGATGGACGAGTCAAGAGATTCAAGATAACATAACATGACGGGATCTCTAGGGTTACAAGAAATTTCTAGGGTATTACCGAGGCGAGTCATGAGCCTCACCACCCTACGCTCACAATCGAGAATGGCTCCATAACTGGACAACCAATCCATGCCCAAAATCAACCCGTATCCCATGAATCCGAGAACATAAGCATTACACGTGAATTCTACGGTCAAGATAGAAATCTTCAAATCCACACAAATCATAGATAGATGGGCGGAACCCCCAATTGGATTTGAAACACTAACGGGATCCTCAATTAGACTAGTACTTATGTGCAAACTTTCCACAAGATCAGAAGAAATAAAACTATGCGATGCGCCAGAATCAAATAAGGTGCGAACAGGATAATCAGAAATATAAACAAGACTTTCTACAGAAATACTACCTCGGTCCTGAACTGGAGCAGTGTTGAGAGCATGAACTTGCCCTCCAGAAGGTCCTGCACGCTGAGTCTGCCCTTGCCCTTGTCCTTGCTTCTTGGGGCAATCCTTGCTAAGGTGTCCAGGCTTTCCACAGTGAAAGCATTCACCCAACTTCCTCTTCTTCTTTCTGCAATCTTTGGCTATGTGCCCAACAATCCCACAGAAGTTGCATTTTCTTGGGTCTTTTGCCTTGTTGTTGTTGGCTTTATTGCCCTTGTTGTTCTTGTTGTTCTGATTGCTATGATTCCCTCCCCACTTGGAGTCCGTCTTCTTGGTTTGAGTCTCATTAGGCTTGACTTCTTTCTTGCCATTCTTATTGTCTCCTTGAAGCAATGCCATGTCCACTAGGCCTTCAAAAGTGGCCCCCATGGGTATATGAGACAGGGCTAAACCTTGTAATGGCTCATTCAACCCTCATGCAAAGCGTAAAGCCTTCTTCTGGGGAGTATTAACCATGTCCAAACCGAATCGAGCAAGCTGGTTAAACTTATTCACATACTCCCTCACTGTCATGTCCCCTTGCTTCAAAGATATAAATTTCTCCAATTGCATATTTGCCTCAGCAGATGATAGAAACTTAAGCCCAAACCTCGTCCTAAAGTCGGCCTAAGTCTCTATAGGCCTAGTAGCATTGGTGACCTCCCACCAATAAGCAGCTTCTTCTTTCAATAGCCACGCTGCCAACAGAACTTTTCTACGGTCTTCCACATCAAAGATGGCGAAGAGATCTTCAGTTTCTTTCAACCAATTTCTCGCCTCCACAAAAGTCTCTGTCCCAATAAAATTCTTGCCACCCATCACCTTAAAGTCTTTGCAAACCTTTGCGAAATCTGCTTGTGGATGCCGAGGAGGAGGAGGAGGGGGAACCTCAGTTACGGTGGGGTTATTCACTGGGCCCGCATCGTTGGCCCTAGCTTCCAAGTACCTCCGGAACCATCCGGGAATGGTTACTCCCTCGGGAAGGTTAAGATCGGCCATGCTGAAAAAAGAAAAGATAGATTAAGAACGAGGAAACAAAGGATAGTGCTAATGGCTTTTGGGGAATAGTCTTTTAAAATAAACTAGACTTTTCTTGGAAAATACTTAATTGGTTTTGAAAATAGTTTTCCAAAAAGGTAAGTTTTAAAAACACTTTTGCTCAAATCTTGTAAACCTTATGCTCTGATACCAAATGTAACACCCCACCTCCGCCAATGCCACTCTTGCAAGCGCATTGGTTTTGGAGGGGCGTTAAACGAGGTAAGCATGCATGCAGATATCACAAGACAGAACATATAAGTAAAAACAGAGTAAATAAAGCAGCGGGTAAAAACTAACATTTCAAAACCATAGTCAAGTTACATCAAAGAACTGAGTCATTATTTTCTCAACAAAACAAAGTCTAGAAAACATAAACTGAAAACTGGAAACAACATAAAGTAACTATCCCCAAAGCAGAATAAAGCCATAGCATGCTCAAGTCCAAACCGTACATGAGCTATCCAGAAAAGCAGCTAAAGATCCGAGCTAGGTACCAGTGATCCCACCCTATAAACCTAGGGGGGGGGACGGAAGAAAAGAGGCGAAAGAAAACGGGTCAGTCAAAAAGACTGGTAAGTCCTACCTACTATTAGTATAAAAACTAATAAAGTTAACTGGACATGTAAAGCAGAGATGAAACATAGGGTGATAACTGTCATAGCGAAAAGTTAACAAGATAGATCAAGTGTGGCATCGCATATACAAGGTTAAGTTGCACCAAGTGTGTACTAGTAATCCGATCCATGTCAAGTATAAACAAGAAATGATCCCTTGGCCCAAAGCTGGCCCAATATCATGAGGTGACCTAAATCAAGGTCCAACTACTCGGTCTAGTCGATCGGCTCCTTAAAAGCCTAACTCGTCAAGTGTCGGTGTCATACGGCCCAATCACGAATTGTAGTCAAACTGTGCTAGGTCCACCCTAGGGTGTATCACACCCTAGGGTGTATCAGGCCTTAGGGTGCCAACCACGGACATAAATCAAGCACGCACAGTCTAAACCTACTGGTGCCCGTGTCTGCTTTTTCAACTCCGGACTATGTGCACGACCATAGTCCGCCTGAACCTACACCGGCGCACCAACTCAGCCGTCGTTTTGGTCGCTTACATGTCAGCCCAGTAATCGTGCCCCACCCTAGCCTTGTCCCTAGGGTATCATGATACAATCAAGGGGGTTACTGGTGAAAAGGACCACGTAACTAGGGTTTATAACGGGTTAAACGTGGTTAACCCTACCCAATCAAGTTGGTTAAGCGTACCCAAGGTTCATGACCTAACCCTATCAACCCATCGTGTTTAATTGGTTAAGTATTCAAGTGGTCCATGACTTAACCCTATCATGTGGCATTAATTAATTTAATGCACCCAACCTCTCACATTAGACCTTGTTGTGGTTACTAGTTAAGCCGGGCGGGTCCGGGTAGCTTTACACCACAACTTGGTCTAACCTCGGGTTTCAAGTGCGACATGACCAACTACTCACATTGGGTCCTATTGCTTGTAGCCACTAGTTAAGCCGGTCGGTTCCGGGTAGATTTATGCTACAAACTCAACCCAACCTCGAGTTGGCCATTCTCATGTTTTCTAGAAGTCATGTCCAAGTTCATGTTCATGTTCATGTTTCAAGCATAATCACATGTCATATTTCATGTCATCTTTTCAAATCATGTTTTTATGTCATTTTAGTTTACCCATAGCGTAACCCCATCGCATGTAAGTTCGCATAAACGAAAATAGATCTCAAAGAGGGAACTTAGAAGCATGACATAATTAATAAGGTTTGGGCCACAAGTTAAACATGGTGGCATATGAGGCAAATGTGTTCATAAACTTGCATATTACATTATAGGCCTCAAAACATGCATGATATCAACTTTAGCAAAATAGATGAAACATGGTCATAAATAACATGGGATGATGGCAAGTGATTCGCATATAACATCATATGCAAGTTAACATAAGGGTTATGAGAGTTTCTATGTTGCTTCTATGCAACATTTCAAAACAAAGCTCATAGCTTTTTATGCACAAAGTCAAGGTGGTAGCTTTACAAACATGCATAGAATAAGTCTATGAATAACATGATAGAATCAAAGCTCATAGCTTTCTATGCACAAAGTCAAGGTGATAGCTTTACAAACATGCATAGAATAAATCTTATACATAACATGATATAATCAAAGCACAAATCATACTTAGGCCCAAACTCAAACTTGTAACATGTCATATTTAACTTCATAGTTAGAATCTAAGAGTAGAATAGGGCTTACAATGCTATGAAGACTTATAAAATAAAATAAGATTGAGACGAAGCCACTAGCAACTCTAAAAACCCCAAATGAATACAAGCTCCAAGAAGCTCCTTTAATTATATGAAGAAAGATCCTCGTTTTAATGAAGAAAGATTGAACTTTGGCCTTGAATCAAGCCTTGTAACTCTCAAACAAGCTTAGGAACTCTCGTATGAACGAAGATGGAGGCTATGACAAGAGGGTGGAGGCTATGATTAAACATTTTGGCATAGTTTAGTTGTAGGAATGATTTATGTTGGTTTAGGCTAGGTATTAGGGTCTATTTATAGATGATTAGATTAGATTAGGCCATAGGATTAACCCTAATTCAGATCTGGGCCATCAATTCACGTCACTAGCCTCCAAACATGTCTTGAGAAACAAGTCAGGTGCACCCAGGACAGACTGGCCGACCACCCAAGTCGACAGGGGTGTCAACTGGGCAGTCGACACAGCCTGGGGTGTGTCGACTCCCAAGTCGACTCCCCAGTCGACTTGGGGAGTGGCGGGTTCTTTTCCTGCCTATCCTGCCCTGCTGAATTTGAATTCGAATCTGTTTTTAAACTTGAATTTTCTGAAAACTTCTATGGGCCATAACTGGGTCATGCGGACTCCGATTTTCGAAAACTCGGACTCTATTTCGCGTATTTTTCCGAGACAAACGCAATGGCACAGCCCTTTCCCTTGATTCAAATTTTATCATTTAATTCTGCCTTGATTTATGTTATAACTTGTTATTCAAAATACGGGTTGTTACAAAACCCGTTCCGTGTTATACGGCGTGGTCCCTTGATTTACCTAATTTTAAAATAAAGATTTATAACTGTTTTAGTTCTCACACCTGTCACATGACTGATCTGGAGTTTATTGTTTTAACCTAAACTCTGGGTGCCCTTATTTTGACACGGGCAGCTAGTAGTTTTGGTTCTGCAGATTTATATTCACAGGATCCTGATTTACAGCTGGAACGATACTCGGAAAGCTCTGTATCCGTGTATTACTTCTAGTTGTGTTTAGTATTATTTTCCGCTGCTACATAAATTATTGTAGTCTCTGATATTTATCGAATGTATTATATTTATTCATACTCTGTATATTCTTGTAATCTGATGAAATTGTTGCAATATACAATGAAATGTTCTTCTGTCTACGTTCTTTTGTGTGTTGTTCTCAAAGTATCTGCTCTTTCCTTACCGGGGAAGTTATGGGTTCTTACATTTACGATATATATTCTCTCTCTTAATTTGAGTTTATATTTCTAGTCTATGTTCATCACTATTTCAATTTCGATTATCCTTTTGATGATAACAAAATGGGGAGAATGATTAAGATTTATATTGATGACTGAATAATTCAAGAATATTTTAATATTGGAAATTCAATTGATTCTAAATTCACTCATATACACATATGTAAGGGATTCTAGTTGTAGGGGGAGCATACAAATAGGGGAAGTTCTATACTTTACATTCAAACACATTTATCATTTTTCAAAATCTTATGTGTATGTTTATCATCATCAAAAGTAGGAGGTTGTAGAATATAACAATATGATTTTTGTTAGATGATAACAAACATGTATATTGTTATATAAATGTGTTTATAATTGTCCCATTCCATATTTCATCTCACATAGAAATATATATTGAATAGAATACTATTGCACAACAATTCAATATCCATAGTATTTTTATTCAAATAAATATTTTATTTCAACATTTGAATTAGTATATATCTAACTCCATTATTGTACATCTCACTGTGATATAATACATTCAATTTCATTTATTACATTCATTCCTTGCTACAGTTCACTCATTTCACTCTGTTACATACTCACTCTCTCATATACATTCATACAAGCACACACTGAGTCTTTTGATTGCTTCTATATCCTATCCAGTCACCTGTACACCTGCCACGGAAACACACACAGTAAAATGGAACAAAAATAGATTTAAATTGTTGCAAATATAAACTTATTTTAAATTTTAATTGCCTTAGAATTTTTGGTGTGTTTCTCATTATATTTCTAGACTTGGTCTGATAGGTATATAGATTTATTTGAGTCTAGACTGCTTGTGATATTCACAGTGATTCACTATAAGTACCACAGGTTAGACTGAATACTAGTGCCCGCAGATCAGCCTTACAAAGCTATAGTGGTCTGCTAATCAAGACAAGTCTCGACTCACATTTGAGGTCTACTGATCTTGACCAGCCACGACACAACGTATACTGGTCTGCTGATTTGTATAGAAATATTTTTGGACTTGTATATAGTTACTTTCCAAGTAAACAAATACAAAAATCAAGCACGCAACATAGTGCACAGCAAGCAAGGAATAAGGACGTGCATACACAAAGAGTCAGATCTGCTCTGGCAAAGAAGCATGGAACAACAAATACATAAGCAACATGACATACATATACACACATAAGTGTGTATATATATGTGTAACTGTGCGTATGCATGTATATGTGACATGGCCCGTTTAAATTTCAACAAAGCAATGATCACAGGGTTCAAATGCAATTCAGCAATAATAGATGGTGCAAAAGCATGCAGCAGTAATGGTCATAACATAACAATAATTCAAAATCAAGACATGTGCAAACAAATGAATGCACAACATTCAAGCCAAAACAAATAGCATGCAGCAAGGCTTATAGGTGCAACAATGTAGTGCACACGCACACAACAAGTTCCAGTCAAGGCAAGGGTAAATACCAGCTTCCAAAAGATTTGAGGTCAGCATGATCATGGCAATGACCATGAAGTAGCAAGTTTCAAAGTACACAATTTTAGGGAATGCGGAATACATATCTTGCAAAACTAACAATAGAGGGGGATGAATAGTGTTTTCAAGAAATTTAAAAAAAATCTAAAACTTATATTATCTACTATATGAATCACACACCACATAGATGATCACAGACACAGAATCAAACGCTAACACAGAAATAAACAAAAGTAAAATGCTAAAAAAGAAAGAACACACCAGATTTTAGATTTGTTCAGATTGCTCCTACGTCCAGTTCCATGCAACGATGGATTGCGAAAAGTTTTATTACTAGATCAAAATCTAAGTACAATCCCCTTGATTTCATGGCTACAAGGTTAACACTGATTCCACCACCCTTGATTTCACGGCTACAAGGTTCACACTGTTTCCTTTCGTTGATTTCACGGTATAAGGAACACACTGTTTCCTAAACAATCCCAAATGATTACAACGGCCTTATAACTCTTCAATAACACTTCAATTCAAAGAGTAATGATTAGAGAGTGAGAAGAGAAGAAGTTTTATATACTTAGAATAGAAATCGACAGAGTGAAAATGTAAAATCATAAAAATATGAAATAATAATAGAGGGATGAAAAAGAGTGAAGATGGAGAAAAAGCTATTTATAAGATTTGAAAGGTTGCAATGCTTTTGAAACATTACAAATAGTGAAAAGACACTTTCTTTTAATACTGAAAATATGACAGTTGTATGTCGACATATGCTCCTGTGTATGTCGACATATATGTTTTACAAATTTGAATTTTGAATATTTTTCAAGTGTTTTACTATATATATAATTCTGGAAATTCTTGAATTAAAACATAATGATATAAATGAGTATTATAAAGTAGAAAATCATATGAAATCATAAATATAAATTATATAAACATATTTAGAAAGTTATAAAGTTTAAAACTATATAAATATAAAATTATACAAGTATATAATTATATAAATATATAAAAACATATAAAATTTAAAACTTATGTTTGAAATCAAGAGTAATATAGAAAAACTATTTAAACTTTTAGAATTTGAAATTTGAAAAATATAATTTGAATTTTGAAAATCAGGAAGAATTTGAAAAATAGAATTTGAATTTGAACCTAGAGTGCTATTTTGAGTCATACATATAAGCTAGACTCTATTACTATTTTTGTCTTAAACTCTTGAATTCTTGATAACTTGATTACTCATAAGTCTTGAATCTTCTCTGAATCTTGATTCTCTTGAATCTCCAAAACTCTAAAACTGTACAGTCTTCAGTATTAATTCATGTATACAAATCCTGCATATATGTGTGTATATACATATATATTCTAGATAAAGATGTTAGTATATATTTTATAATCAATTAATGTTGAAATAAGGTTGTTGTCATCAAAACTCCATTGTCCAAAAATCTCCCCTTTTTGATGATGACAACCTTAGTTTATAAAATATTCATACCTGTTGATTCTGATCCTTCTAATACTCCTCCTGTCAATATGAATCCTATATGTTCTACTTATACAAAGTCTATATTTTATTATTTCTCCCCATTTGGCATAATCAAAAAGAAATTCCAAAAATACTCCCTCTAAATCCTATATCTATCTACATATTCTATGATTAAAATATTTAATTCTATACTAAAGTACTCAATATATACGACTCCCCCTAAATCCATGCCATAAATGATCATAATGACTATATTATACTCCCTGAATTGAATAACCTTATATTTCCCTCTAAATTTATGATTCCAAACTTAAAATATTATAACTCCCCCTAAAATAATGACTATACTAGTCTAAAGTAGAAGGATAATAAACCAAGCAATCCAATCAATTTAAACAAGCAAATCAGTCTAATCAAGCAATTCAAACGATCAATCTAAACAATCGAATACAAAAATATATGTCAATTCAAAAATACTTATTAAAACTTCAACTAATCCTAGAAACTATAAAAGCTCCCCCTTAATCTAATACAATATTAAATCTAGTCTAAACTCTAATTCCCTTAAGGTTTTAATCTAGACTAAGAAATAACTATGATACAACTTAAAGTAATATAAGTCAAGTAATGATAAGTCAATATTCAAGCAATTTAATCCAAACAATAAAGCAATTTAAGTTTTGTTGTCATCAAAATATAAATCCAAACATTTTCTATTTTTACTAAAAACCTATAAAGCTCCTATCAACTACAAATGCATACGTATTTTTCTAACAAACCTATCAACCACTGCTGAAATTTAACCATGTCAAGTAAGTCAATCTAGTTATTCAAGCCAAACAAACCAAACAAGTCAATCAATCCAATCAATTCAATCAAGCCAATCAATTCAATCAAGACAAAGTAAACATGTTATGTATTTGATTAATAACCCTATATTTCTAAATAGAGGAAAAAACTTTTCAAAGGGTATATTTGGTATGTATGGAGTTAAAGTTAATATGTAATGCAGTGTGTTGGTGATAATGCAGTATGTCATATGCAAAACTATATGAAGTGATATTATGATGATACATAATGAGTTGATGATGATATGTATTTTTGTAAAAAAATATTTAAAGTAATATCTACATATATATATTATAAATTATTTGAATTAAACTAAGGTAATATATATTAATTTCTAGACTTAAGTTAATGGTACTTGTGAAAGAGATTGAAAGGATAGTGAAGATAAAAATTTAATAGTAAAAATATATTCATGATAGTAAAATATTCAGAATAATTCTATGAGAAATATGGAGTTAAATAATCTTAGTAGGGTGCTTCTTTAATATAGTAGAATTGTATCATATAAACATATATTCACAATTGTATATATATATATATATATATACATATATATACATATATATGTATATATATATATTAATTTTAAAAAGGACCTAAAATTTAATTTTTTATGAAATATAAATCGATCTTTTGATACAAATCAAATTTAAATTTAAACTTTTAGAAATTAAAATATATTAATTTTCTAAAGAATAATTTATATGTTAAAGCTTTTAAAAAGAAATCTATAGTCATTAACAAATTTATAAAATCTGGATATAAATTAAACAATAACTACATATTTAAGACATAAAATCATATATATATATATATATTATTTTTATACCAAAATGTTAGGTTAAATATTCAAGCTTTTATAAATCTTAACAAGAAATCAAAATTAATATTAAGTTACAAATAGTATTTGTGATAATGTAACCCAAAATTGTTATGAAATCATATGAACAATATATAAGTTAAAGCTGTGTATGTTAAAACTATATATAAAAGATAAATAAATTAATATTTTATAACAATATCAAAAAATTATATTAACTCTGTATATCCTATTAATATTTCTATAAAATTTCATTAATATATATATATATATATATATTGAAAC
Source organism: Allium sativum (assembly GCA_030737875.1). Taxonomy (NCBI): domain Eukaryota; kingdom Viridiplantae; phylum Streptophyta; class Magnoliopsida; order Asparagales; family Amaryllidaceae; genus Allium; species Allium sativum. The sequence goes on along the minus strand of CM060922.1, from coordinate 145,597,626 downwards.
AAGATATAAGAAAATAAGTAGATAGACAAAGTTAATAATTAGAATTTGAACTGGAATTTTCTTATTTAAAAGATGGAGGAAAGTTTGAAAGTTTAAGCTTTTGAAACTCAAAATTTGAATTTTATTTTACAGGCCTTTATGTCGACATAAGAACATATGTATGTCGACATATATGCATAAATTTCAAAGAACATATGGTTTTGTGATTTTGGTTTTAAATTATCGATTTATATTTCAGGTTTAACTATTTCCTGAAATAATATTAATCCTAACAAACATACAAAATTTATTTTATTATTTTATTTATTATTTATTATTTTATTGATATTATGAATTTCACAATTCAAGTTTCAAATTTGAATTTTAAATTTCAAGTTTAAATTTTAAAGTTTTAAATTTCAAATCCAAAGCAAACAAGCAAGACAAACAAAGCATTCATTCAACCAAAAAATTTAAAAATTAATTAAAGCATACTCGATTTTTAGATCCATTTCTTCGATATTTTCTGAATTCTGAATTGCTGTGAACACATATTTGAATTTCTAGTTTTTGGCTCTTCATCGCTTGATGATGAATCTGAATCATCTGGATAAGGACACATCCTTTTTATATGGCTTGGTCAACTTGGCGTCTAAATTTTGAATTTAAATTTGAATTTTGAATGAATGGACAATTCAACTACTATAAGCCCAAAAGTCACATCCCTTCATAAACTCTTCTTTTCTGATTGATGAATGATCATCTTGGTGTCTTTTGGCCAACAGTCATCAGATACAAGACTCATGAGTATCAAGAATTCAAGAGTTCAATAAATATAAAATAATTGTGTATAGATATTTTGTTAAAAATCTGATTAACACTGAATTCTAATTTCAAACTTTTTCTCACTACTTTCGAATGATTTCAAAATTGCTTCCTTGTTTTTAAATCTATTTTCAAAATGATTTCAAAATTACTTCCTTATTTTAAGTTTATATCTCTTTATTCTTAAATCTATATTAACTCATGAAATTTATTTTAACTCATTTTTTCAAATTATACTTTATTTCTTAATTTGTTTTAACTTCTAATTCAAATAATTATTACTTCTAGATTTAATACTAATTTCATAGTTACTTATGTTTTCAATTTTCTTAGTTATATTTATTAAGTTCTAAAGTATTTCTTATATTCATAGTTTTAAATATATATATATACACACACACACACACACACACACACACTCTTTTATGTCATTTTATATTTAGTTTTTAATCATTTTTTTAATCATCTTAATACATGTTTTTAATATACATTTTTACTTGAAAAACTCTATTTTAATATAAAAGAATATAGTTTATTTTAACTCAAGAATTATCATAATTTATTTAACCATTATTTGTTTTAAATCAAATTATTTTATTTTTAAAAATTCCTTAAGGATGTCGACATATGTGTTTTTATATGTCGACATATGTACCGCTTGTTTTTAAATTAAAATTTGATAAGTTGTGTCTTTTGAATTCAAAACTATTTTGAAAGGATTTGACTGTTGGGAGACTATAAATAGGCTTATGAATTCGATTTTTAACTAACTTTTCATTATCTTCTTCTTCCTTTCTTCTCTTTCCATTATTCTTCCCTTAAAATATAAACTTATACTCTGCCGATTATCAAAGAGATTATATCAACCTCTTTCTCTTTCAATTCCCCATCAAACTATCTCTGAAATTCAAGTGTTACTCAAGAGTTATAGGCTATTTTTAATCAAAGAACATGAGATCAAGTTTTATCAAGTTAATACTTTAAATCTGATACTGAGAAAGGTGTGATTGTAGCCTGAAAATCAATTGGGTGTGATTATAGCCCGAAATCAATTGGGTGTTGGTTGTGGCTTGGAAATCAATTGACTCTCACTGTACTCCGGAAATCGGTTGGGGTGTTCCCTTGTATCTCTGAAATCAAGGATTGTAATACTGGATATAAGTCAAATCGTGAATAGTGTTGGACCAATGAAAATTAGACAATGAGGCTTCTCTCCTTTCCACTTGGCATCCTCCCCTTAATTTGTGCTTCTATGACATGATTTAGGGTTATTTAGTTTAATTAAACTAATTGTTTCTTCCATTTCACAAAACAATCTTAAGAGCTTAAAAGAAATTAAAAATGGTAGCCTCCTCTTCTTCCTTTGCTATTCCACCCACCGCCTAGTGGGCCCACCTTCGCCTGCCACGTCAGACCCCTCCTCCATGTCAGCTACAGCTGCCTCCCTCCCCTCTCTCTCCTCTTTTATCCTCCTTAAATGCTTCCATGCATGAAAGCTTGCTCCTTTAATTGTCTCTACCCTTCCTACCACCCTTATCTACTCTCTAGTGGACCCTATAAGTCACGTGGCACCTCGTGGACCCCGCAACAGCTCTCTTCTCTGCTGGACAGCGAAGACCCGTGTTTTATTCGCCTCTAATTCGCTAAATATTGTTGCTTTCTTGCTTTAAGCACTAGCTTAGGTGTGTACAAGAGTGCTTAAAAGTTTGGAGTTATTCCGGGTAGAAAAGACGACATTTTTTATGTCGTGGCGCATTTACAAAAGTCTGACGTTGCAGTGCATTGTTATTCAATGTCTGGGGTTAGGGCTGTCAATGGGTCGTGTCGGGTCGGGTTGGGTCAAGTCGGGTTCGGGTCGATTTATAAACAGGTCGGGGCAACTTGTTTATTAAACATGCCATTTTTCCTAACTTAAACCCGACCCGTTTATAAACGGGTTGACTCGACCCAACCCATGTAACATGTTTAACTAAACGGGTCGTGTCGGCTCGGGTTTATCCATTTGACTCATTGGCAAATGTTGCCCACTAATATAAACAACAACATAACCAAATCACCAACAGGCAACAAGTTACAAAATTACCAACATGTAGCACATATATAAAGCATGAAATCACCATATCCCTAAATTCACTTTCCATACATAAGAATACATATATAAAGAATGAAATCACCATATCCCTAAAAATCACTTTCCATACAGAAGAATACATATATAAAGCATGAAATCACCATATCTAATAATCACTCTCCATACATAAGAATATAGGAGCATACTACATACATAAAAGACTAACAATATGGAAGAGATACGGTTGTGATAAGTAAAATATAACTAACATCATAGAAGAATGAATTAGTAAAACATACAGATTTCACAAGAATATATGAGTATATTGATTAACGCATACATAAAAGACTAACGCTAATAGCATACATAAAAGATTAACAATATGGAAGAGATACAACATATAATCGGGTTTGACGGGTCAAAATCGAGTTAGCGGGTCAACCTTAAACCCACCCATTTATAAACGGGTCAAATTCGGGTTGATCCGAAAATGACCCGCCAACTAAACGGGTCGGGTTAACCTGCTAATTTCCGTGTGAGTTTCGGGTCCGGTTTCGGGTCATGTAGGAAATTTACAGCCCCAGCTAGGGTGAGAGTTTCTCACTTTAATTAGTGTATTTGCATAGTTTAAATAAGTTTGAAAGGTTAAATAGTTAATTGTTTAACGATATAAGTTAATATGAAAACGTTAAGTGAATTGTAAGTTAGAAATTCGCCAATTTTGTAGTTAGCGCGACACTGAAATATTTGATTTACACATCTTCCTTATATATAGCTCATATTTTGATTGATTGATTAACAAACTGAAATAAGCGTCAATATATTTGAGGCTTATATAAAAATAGACGCACGCTGGATGCTAGGGCTGCACATAACCCATATCCAACCCGACCCAACCCACCAATCCGACCCAACCCATATAAACCCGACCCAACCCAAAGTAGTTCGGATTGGATATGGGTTTCAATTTTTAACCCATACTATATATGGGTCGGGTGTAATTTTTCAATCAACCCAACCCTATATTAACCTAACCCAACCTCACTTTGAAAAAATAAAAAACCCTTCACACTTCTACTTTGATATCTGCACCAAATTAATGAAATTTAATTCATTCCAGGCAGCCGCTTTTCCATGTAGCTTGGACTTGGTCTTCATACATTATTAACTTGCTTGTATTTAGTTAGACATGCTTCAGATATTTAGTTATATTGTGTGCTGAGTCACTTGTGTGGTGTACTGGTGTGAGAAATTGGTTGGTTTTTCCATGAGGTATGTTTTTGCATGTCTTAAAACATAAATTATTACGTCAAAATTTATGTTATGGATTAATCATGCATACAACCCAATCTTATTTAACCCGACCCACCTCATACTTCAACCCAACCCAACCCAACCCTATATGAGGTTGGGTGCGGGTTCAATTTTCATCAACCCAAACCATTACGGGTCGGATGAAGTATTTGGCTTGACCCGACCCAACCCAAACTTTGTGCAGCCCTACTGGATGCAATTTGGAAGTTTAATAGTAGTTCACAACTATTGTTGGATGTGTAGAATTTATGTGAATAATATTGTATGATGTTTGGTTGAATTTAATTCCAATCCGAATTAAAAATGAATTTTAGAATAATATAATATTTGTTGAAAAGCCGAAGTTTGATTTCAATGTCCGATTTTGGATGGACATGTTTATATCGAAATATCGATAAATATTTGTAACAGCAGCGAAAACCGTAGATTTTATTTGGTTATTATCAGAAAATGTTATACAGTATATGGTAGCTCACATCACTATTGTTTGCAAACCCGATGGATGAATTGTTGATTTGTTGTGTAATGTTTTGATTGTGATTTTGAGATGTTTGACATGCTAAAATAATGTTAATATATTTATGGTAGATGAAATTGGATTAAATATCCATTTATAATTTGAACGGTAAATTTATTATTACTCGTTTAAGTAAAATTGGTTAGTTAGAAAAATAATTTAAATTGAACTAATTATGATTGACTTCATAAATCCGTAGTAGATTTATACTGATTGATGTTGATTGAAAACCCCACATGGGTCTCGGGACGATATTTGATTTACACACCTCCGTTGTATATGGCTCGTATGTTGATCGATTGATTAACAAACCGAAATAAGCATCAATAAATTATTTAAGGCTTATATAAAAATAGATGCACACGGGATGTAATTTATATGTTTAATAATCATTTGTAACTATTGTTGGATGTATAGAATTCATGTGAATAAAATTGTATGATGTTTGGTTGAATTTTATTCCAATCCGAATTCAAAATGAATATTAAAATAATATAATATTCGGTGAAAAACCGAAGTTTGATTTCGATGTTCGCTTTTGGATGGACGTGTTTATATCAAAATATCGATGAATATTCATATTAGTAGCGAATGATTTTGAAGTATTTTTAATATACTTATGGCTTGTCGAAGTTTTAATTTAAATGAATAGTAACTTTTCGAAGTGAAGTTCGGTTAGGATATGTAGCGAACGTTTGAAAAGAAATTTTCTTTTGGAAGTTTTTCGTTTATTTTCATTATGACTGTAAGGAAATTTTGATCATGAAATGAAGATTTTTGAAAAATGATACTATTTTATTCAATAAAAATAAAAGAAAAATAGATCAAACAGTGAAATATTTGATTTTGAAATTAAACGACTGAAATGAGTTTTCAATGGTAATTATTTACATTTTATATAGTTAGCAAAGAAAGTTCAGAAGGATTTTTGATTTGTTTATAAATTATAAATCGATTCAGGGTTGAATAGAACGCGTCGCGTAACGACAGTTCGTGAACGTCAACCCGTAACTTCGAATGGACGTAATGGGAGATATTTGACAGTCGAATTCTCCTAAAATCCGAGTCGTTGGCTTCGTATCGAAAAGATCTTTCAAATGATTATAAGTGGTTTAAATTTGAACGGTTAGATTTCAAAATATATCTTGATTAGTTTTGAAGAAGATCGCTATGGATGCAGTTCGGTGGCCGATATTGAAAACCAACTGTAAGGTCCTAAATAAAAATTATTAAAAATATAAATAAATTATGATAAATCATCATAAATGATTTGAAAAGGGTTTGAATAAATATTCCAATTTTTGAAACATAAATGATATTTTTACCCGAAAGAATTGTTTGAAAACAAAAAGGAAAGAACCCAATGTTTTGATATAACGAATTCGACTAAAAAAGGGTTTCAATATAACCAAAAATTTCCAATGTATAATTTGGAAAGGATTTGAAGGGGAAATAATCTTCGAATATTTCAATATTGGATTCCGTGATTATACGGGTGTTGTTGAGAAATTTTGGAAGATATTGATATCGTTATTCCAATATGATATCTGTTGATTTCAGAATTTGGTATTGAATGTAAGTCGACATTATTTCCATTTAAGATCTTATATTTAATATAAAATTGATTTTGGGGTTTGTTATGAATGATGTCTTAAATAATACTGTTCTTAAACCCAGTTGTGAAAAGAATAAATCTTTTAAATAAGATTTCATGAAGTTATCAGTTATTTAATAAAATTGGAACTGAATGGAATTCGATTAATAATAATCGAAATGAGCTTCTATAAAGGAAGGCCTTTACTATTTATGGAATTTAAAAGGCGTTGCCGCTATCTACTTATAGTGTTGGTCTGATATAGAAATTTATATCGATTATAAATTATTCATATTTCCGTGAAGATTCCCTATTAAATAAAAGATAATTTTGGGGTTTATTGTGAACAGTGTTTTTAAACGACATCGGTTCTTTAACCCAATTAAAGACAAGATTAATTTCCAAAAATGAATAATCATTGAGAAATGATTTTTGAGTTAAAGAAATATTATATAATCTTTCGAAATGATTTCCGAGGAATGAATTAAACAATAAGTTTATAAGATTTTTTTTTTGATAAAATCTATAGGGACCCTTCCCTAAAGATATGAATATTTGACTAAAAAGAATCTTCTGGGTTGGAATAAAATGAGTGTTATCTTTATTTATCTTTTGATTTTAAAGATGCATGAATTATTTGGAAAGACAGGTTTAACCCATTTTGAATAACTGTTACGACGATCTAAAGTCGAATATTGAAGACGGTGGTTGAAGACCGGAGATCTTCACATCGTTCTAGGCTACTGCTAATGTCTTGTTTGGGCCGTATACCCAAGACGAGGTAACAAGTGGTGGTTGCCCAGACGTACTTGGAAATCGACCGGATATGCGAGGACCTCTCTCCTGTATTGTACATATAGGATGAGGAATAAGGTGCATCTGGTTTCGTTCGGACCCAGAACGGACTTGGAAATGGATAGCATGTCTGACGTTGTAATATATGCCGTGTTCATTGATCTCTGCAAAATATATATCTATTTTGTGGTGGAGAATTTATTCTCTTAGCTTAACACCCTTCTCTGAGATGTATGATCTTTGAGGTTATATATCAGTGGAAATCAATGGTATAGTATGGATTCACAATGTGTCATGCTGAGCTGCAATGATCAAGACTTTTGTTGAAAAACAAGGCCTTGTGGATTATGATAAAAACATAGCTTTAATATAGTGCAACTTTGTGTATAGCGTTGAATTGCGAGCTTCACACCCCGGTATGAGTCAATAACGGGATGAGGGACCGTAGGGAGGACATGCGTTTCTTTCTAGCTAGAAGTGATGTCATGGTATGGAGCCCAGACATTTTACTTATGTGGATGATGGATAGTGAGGGACCTCAGATATGGCCATAAAACACCAAGGTAGTCGACGTACTGACCATGTAATAGGATCGATAGGACTGGGAAATGTATGATCTAGGCATAACCAATTAGCAACATGCAAGCTAACCGGCCATGCCGATCTAAGGGTCGCATGCGGTGGTCCTAGGCATCCCATTAAAGATAGCCCAAACTCGGAGAGGAGAGATCCGTTGCCTCGACTCATAGATGAAATCCAATTTCCAATAGACGACTTTTTCGATTTTAGTTATAAACCTATATGGCGACATAGTAGGATGGGGTACTATGCTGTCTATGATTGATACATTTATATTTAAAGTTTTTTCTGCACTATGCACTTAAAATAATATTAAAATATTTGTTTTAAAAGTTATAAAGCATCTTTGGCTATTATAAGGTAAAACTTTATCCTTCGGTTTGCGTTGCATTGTGTGATGGGACCTGACTCTTATAATAGCTTTATTTTTCTAAAATCATTTCATTGTTTGTTATTTATTTCAAGGTTTGGTATTCACATGGAGTAAACCCGTTCCGTGACAAACGGCGTGATCTCGTGATTTACCCTACTTTAAAGTAAAATTTAGTAACTGTTTTAGTTCTCATACCAGTCCCATGACCGACCTGGAGTTTATTATCTTCCACCTAAACTCTGGGTGCCCATATTTTTCACATGGGCAGTTAGTAATTTTGGTTTGCAGATTCTTTTCTTTCACAGAATCCTGGATTGCGCTGGAGCTATACTTTGGAAAGCTTTGTATCTGCGTATTGCTTTAAGCTATGTTAGTTGATGTTTTTTCGATGCATTGTATTTGTATATTACATTTCCGCTGCTATGTAATTTTTTTATTCTTTGATTTTTGTATTTCTGTTGTATATTTATTCCGCACTATGTTATTCTTGTACTCTGATGTAAGTTATTGTAATAGCAAATAAAAGATTCTACTGTTTTGTGTTGCAATGCGTCATGTTCTCAAACAATCCGTATTCTTGTTCGTTTTAGGCCGGATGGGGGTTTCGGGTCGTGTCAGACTGGTATCAGAGCTTTGGTTTACAGAACTCGAGAACAAGACACGTTAGAACTAAACGAAAGAATTCATCAGAGATGTGATTAGTAACATTCTATTAAAGAATACTCATTAGAGATGGGATCAGTAGTATCCTAGAATGAGAAACTCATTAAAGATAGGGTTAGTAATGCCCAAGGATGAGTTGAGTTATATGTTTACAAGGAACATATTTGTGATTAATATATATAATCTGATTTTCAATTATATTTTATGTATACAAAAGAGATTCATGTTTTGATAACTTATATGATTTAAAAAATTAAAATAATCAAGGGATTGTTTTCGTGATTGTTTGATTTATCGTTTCATTACTCAAGATGTTTGAATTGGATAAATTAAACGGAATTTTCGGCGATTTTGGACAGTCGATGTACTCTGGCATGCCTTAGGGATTAAACGTACTAGGGAGTTATATTCACAATTTTAGATAGTGAATATACGAAAACACTTGTTATTTATTTTTAAATGATTTGGTTTAAATTTAAGTCCTAGTTTGAAATACTTTGTTTCAAATTCGTAGAGATGTAAGCTAGTACCTGGTGGCCAGCCCGAGATCTTATTTATTCTATCTTCTTCATCTTCGGATGATAGCTCATCCTTTAGCATGGGCGATAGTTCTTCGTTCTCCCTTCATAGCGGTGACAACGTTTATGGGCCTGACAGTGATAGTTCATCAGATAGCTTAGACAACAGTTCTTCTGTTTCTACCTATCTCAGTAGTGTCCCAGTTATCCCAGATCACAGTAGCAATAGTGACCATATATCTGATGCTGTATACATTCAGATTCTGAGGACATCCCCATGGACTTAGGTTCTCCTAAGCCTGAGGATTCAATGGACTATGATGCTTGGATGTTAGAAGACGACGAGGGGATCCCACTTAACGAGCATGGACATGTGATTATGGGAGACCCGATTCCCATTCCCCTCTCGTGAGATAGATGTTATTGTAGAGGAGCAGCCACTGATCATCCCCGATCAGATCCCAGAGCCTGAGTTAGACCTAGTATTTTATGAAGTCCCTGAGTTGCCTGTCCTTCCCCACCCCGAGATAGATGTTATGATGTGGGAGTATATGTTGATGGAAGGCTTCGACCCACCCGTGATCCCCGAGTATGATGTTATGATAGTAGACCAACATTTCTAGCTTTAGATATCGTCCTTTACTATATACAGGAGGTTGCCATGATGATTTCCCACATTGCTCAGCCCGTAGTACCAGCAAAGCCGCCTGTTTGGAACTTAGCCCCCGAATTACTAGGTGAGGAGGAGCCACTAGTTGCTCCGGCATTAGTAGAGATAGATGAGCCCTCGTAGCTCCAATTGTACCAAATGTAGAAGAAGAAGAGGTAGAGGAAGAGGAGGTAGTCATCTACTGATCGGATCGTAACAGTGATCATGACCAGCCCGACGACATCTTGATGGAGGACCATGTGCCGAGTGATTGGCCTTTTTTTCCCTCCTGGTTTTGAGGATGGGTTTGCACAGGAAGCAGAGGAGCTGACTTTATCCAGGCCTTCCGTGCAGAGTTCTAGTGCTGACCACTGATAATAGTTGTTAGTTGTATGTATATATATGATATGTACATGCTAGTTCTGTTTTGGTGCGACATAGGCACGTTGTGTATATTTTGGATATGTGATATTTTGTGATGTAGGACACCTTAAGTACGTAGCTGTACTCGGGTGAGCATACATATGGGTAGTCTGATACATATACATGGTTTATACCTTAAGTGGCACTAGGGTATACGCTATGTCTATGATATTGTTGATCTTTTTGGTGATGACTTCACTGTGATACAATATATGATATGATGATGATGGTTGATCTTTTTTTATGACTTGACGATGTTAAATATATGTTTGGAGATTTGTGTGATTTAATTAAGTAGCATATGTTGTGCTATATGACTACACCGATAGCATACATTATGGGCTATATAGTATAGCATATCCATATAAGCATGTATTTATTTGATGTTATATGATGAGGCAGGAAACCATATGAACAAAGTAAATGCGAACACCTTATATTGAGTGTGTATGTGTGTGTATATATATGTTGAGCAGGTTATTGATTTAAAGCTAAGTAAAGGAATAAATTGCAAGCTCGACAAATAGATGCATATTTATTTAGTTGATTGTGCAATTTAATTATGATTATTGTTGTGTGTGAATTGGATGCGCTGTGATGGTTGCTTGTGTGAAATTAAACATGCACCATTAGGTAGTGAACTATAATTGTGGACTACACGGCATAGCATAAATTGTAGACAATATAGCATATCCATATAAGCATGTAATTTTTTGATGCTTATATGACGAGGGTTTAATGACCATATGAGCATGTAAGTGTTTGATGCTTGTATGGTGAGGACTGAATTATGGACGGACTCGAGGACTGAATTATGGACTTAATAAACGTATAACGACTAATCGCAGGATTTAATAAGAAAATTCCATCAGTGGGTCATGAGATGACAGAAACATACATGTCTCTCTTGTGTGTAGATAAGGCACATGGATCGCGACTAACCCCCATCATAGGGTTAAGGGATGTTTTTTCACACATCTCGCTTGGGTGTAGACAAGTTACAATTGTTTTGCTTGGGTTGTAAATATATATATTTATTTATGAGCGCCTATTTAGGCTATATATATTTGTCCAGATTAACCCGTACAAAGGAGGTTATGGCGAAAATTTTCAGAAATTTAAGGCGTTAGCCAAATTTCAGGACAATTGGGAGTACTTAGAAACTAAAAAGTTGAGAACTCGAGGTAGAATGAAAGTTGAGTTGGTGTGTTAAAAAACTTTCAGATCCATTCCTTTTTCGGGACGAATTTTTTTAAGTAGAGGAGATCGTAACAACCCTAAATGGAACCAATTTAAAATTTGAATTGAATCTATTTTAATGAATTTTGAAAAATAAATTGCAAATTTTAGCTTGATAAATTTGAGAACAATTTTAAAATTTGTTATATGTTTTATTCTACTTAAGCAGAGTTAGTAATTTTTTTTATCCATTTATAAGCTCAGAATTTAAATATCGATATTTCAAAGCTATATCAATTGCTTATAAAAGGACCATTTTTAAGACAATAGCAGAATTCGACGAAATCACTTTTATTAGATCCGGAATGCCGAAACATGTCAAAACTTAAATTTTCAAGTTCAATGGAGTTCCTATATAGAAGAACGCCATATAAACGTACGTTGAAAATTTAGTTAGAATTCAATTTTAGCTAGAAATAAGGCCATTTTTCCAACGGTCCACAAATTCGATGCGGTTAGATTCGTTTGAACTATAATTCCATAATATAGCGAGATTTCAATTTTCGTAATTTTTGGAGTTAATGTGTGGCCGTGAGACTAGAACGAAGTTTGCACGTTGTAATTAATACACCATCAATATAAGTCAAATCATGAATAGTATTGGACCAGTGAAAATTAGACAGTGAGGCTTATCTCCCTTCCACTTAGCATCCTCCCCTTAATTTGTGTTTCTACGACATGATTTAGGGTTAATTTAGTTTAATTAAACTAATTGTTTCTTTTATTTCACAAAACAAGCTTAAGAGCCTAAAAGAAATTAAAAATGGTAGCCTCCTCTTCTTCCTTTTCTCCTCCACCCACTGCCTAGTGGGCCCATCTACCACCTTTGCCTGCCACGTTAGACCCCCTTCCACGTTAGCTACAACCGCTTCCCTCCCCTCTCTCCTCTTTTCTCCTCCTTTGATGCTTCCATGCATGAAATCTTGCTCCTTTAAGTGTCTCCACCCTTCCTACTACCCTTGGCTACTCTCTAATGAACCCTACAAGCCATGTGGCACCTCATGGACCTCGCAACGGCTCTCTTATCCGCCGAAAAGTGAAGATCTGGCATTTGTTCGCCTCTAATTCACTAAAGATCATTGCTTTCTTGCCTTAAACACTAACTTAGGTGTATACAAGAGTCGCCAAGAAGTTTGGATCTACTCCGGGTAGAAAAGACAACATTTTTTAAGCCGTAGCACGCATACAAAAGTCCGACATTGCAGTGCATTGTTATTCAATGGATAGTGTGAGAATTTCTCACTTTAATTAGAGTATTCGCGTAGTTTAAATATGTTTGAAAGGTTAAATAGTTCATTGTTTAATGATATAAGTTAATATGGAAATGTTAAGTGAATTGTAAGTTAGAAATTCGCTAATTTGGTGGTTAGTGCGACACTGAAATATTTGAAAGTTAGTGATTTTAACATTTGCGAAAACTGTAGATTTTATTTGGTTAATATCAGAAAATGTTATATGGTATATGGTAGCTCACATCACTATTGTTTGCAAACTCGATGGATGAATTGTTCATTTGTTGTGTGATGTTTTGATTGTAATTTTGAGATGTTTGACATGCTAAAATAAGGTTAATATATTTATGGAAGTTGAAATTGGATTAAATATCCATTTATTATTTGAACGGTAAATTTATTATTATTCGTTTAAGTAAAATTGGTTAGTTCGAAAAATAATTCAAATTGAACTAATTATGATTAAATTCATAAATTCGTAGTAGATTTAAATTGATCGATGTTGATTGAAAACCTCACACGGGTCTTGGGATGATATCTTATTTACACATCTCCCTTGTATATAGTTGTTATGTTGATCAATCGATTAACAAACCGAAATAAGCGTCAATAAATTATTTGAGGCTTATATAAAAATAGATGCACATTGGATGCAATTTGGATGTTTAATTGTCATTCACAACTATTGTTGGATTAGTAGAATTCATGTGAATAAAATTATATGATGTTTGGCTGAATTTTATTCCAATCCGGATTAAAAATGAATATAAAAATATTATAATATTCAGTGAAAAACTGAAGTTTGATTTCTATGTCTTATTTTGGATGGATGCGTTTATATGCAAATATCGATGAATATTCGTAACAGTAGCGAAAATCATAGATTTTATTTGGTTATTATCAGAAAATGTTATACGGTACACGGTAGCTCACATCACTATTGCTTGCAAACCCGATGGATGAATTGTTGATTTGTTGTGCGATGTTCTGATTGTGATTTTGAGATGTTTGACATTATGAAATAATGTTAATATATTTGTGGTAGTTGAAATTGGATTAAATATCCATTTATAATTTGAACGATAAATTTATTATTATTCGTTTATGTGAAATTAATTAGTTAGAGAAATAATTCAAATTGAACTAATTATGATTAAATTCATAACTCCGTAGTATATTTAAATTGATTGATGTTGATTGAAAACCCCGCACAGGTCTCGGGATGATATTTGATTTACACATCTCCCTTGCGTATAGCTCGTATGTTGATAGATTGACTAACAAACCAAAATAAGCGTCAATAAATTATATGAGGCTTATATAAAAATAGATGCATACTGGATGCAATTTGGATATTTAATAGTCGTTTGCAACTATTGTTGGATGTGTAGAATTCATGTGAACAAAATTGTATGATGTTTGTTTGAATTTTATTCCAATCCAGATTAAAAATGAATATTAAAATAATATAACATTTGGTGGAAAACCAAAGTTTGATTTCGATGTCCGATTTTGAATGGATGCGTTTATATCGATGAATATTCATATTAGTAGCGAATAATTTTGAAGTACTTTTAATATACTTATGGCTTGTCGAAGTTTTAATTTAAAACGAACAGTAACTTTTCAAAGTGAAGTTCGGTTAGGATATGTAGCGAATGTTTGAAAAGAAATTTTCTTTCGGAATTTCTTCGTTTATTTTCATTACATCTATAAGAAATTTTGAGCTTAAAACAACGACTTTTAAAAAATAATATTATTTTATTCATTAAAATTAATAGAAAAATAGACCAAACAGTGAAATATTTGATTTTGAAATTAAACGACTCAAATGAGTTTTCAATGGTAATTATATACATTTTATATTATCATTAAAGGAAGTTTAGAAGATTTTTGATTTGTATATAAATTATAAATCGATTCAGGCTTGAACAGAATGCGTCGCGCGGCGATAGTTTGTGAACGTCAACCCGTAACTTCGAATGGACGTAACGTGAGATCTGACCATCGGATTCTCCTAAAATCGGGGCCATTAGTTTCCTACCAAAAAGATCTTTCAAATGAATATAAGTGGTTTAAATTTGAACAGTTAGATTTCAAAATATATCTCGATCAGTTTTGAAAAAGTTCACTATAGATGCAGTTTGGTGGCCAATATTGAAACCGACTGTAAGGGCCTAAATAAAAATTATTAAAAATATAAATAAATTATGGTAAATCATCATAAATGATTTGAATAGGGTTTGAATAAAATAATCCAACTTTTGAATGATAAATGATATTTTTACCAGAAAGCATTGTTTGAAAAACAAAAGGAAAGAACCCAATGTTTTGATATAACGAATTGGATTAAAAAGGGGTTTCAATATAACCAAAAATTTCCAATGTATAATTTGGAAAGGAATTGATATTGTTATTCCAATACGATATATGTTGATCTATGGATATCGTTGAGAAATTTGGAAGATATTAATATCGTTATTCCAATACGATATCTGTTAATTTCAGAATTTGGTATTGAATGTAAGTCGACATGATTTCCATTTAAGATCTTATATTTAATATAAAATTGATTTTGGGGTTTGTTGTGAATGGTATCTTAAATAATACTATTCTTAAACCCAGATGCGAAAAGAATAAATCTTTTAAATAAGATTTCATGTAGTTTTCAGTTTATTTAACAAAATTGGAATTGAATGGAATTCGATTAATAATAATCGAAATGAGGCCTTTACTATTTATGAAATTTAAAAGGCTTCCCTGCTATTCCATTTATAGTATTGGTCTGATACAAAAATTTATATCGATTATAAATTATTTAGTTTTTTATGAAGATTCCCTATTAAATGAAAGATGATTTTAGGGTTTATTGAGAAAGATGTTTTTAAACGACATCGGTTCTTTAACCCAGTTAAAGACATGATTAATTTCCGAAGATGAACAATCATTGAGAAATTATTTTTGAGTTGAAGAAATATCATAAAAATCTTTCGAAATTATTTCCAAGGAATGAATTAAACGATAAATTTAAAAGAATTTATCTTTGATAAATCTGTGGGGACCCTTCCCCAAAGATATTAATATTTGACTAAAAAGAATCTTCTGGGTTGGAATAAGGTGAGTGTTGTCTTTATTAATCTTTTGATTTTAAAGATGCGTGAATTATTCGGAAAGACCAGGTTTAACCCATTCTGATTAACTGTTACGACGATTAAACAATTGAAGATTGAAGATGATGGTTAAAGACCAGAGATCTTCACATCATTTGGGGCTGCTGCTAATGTCTAAGTTGGGCCATACACCTAAGACGAGGTACTAAGTGGTGGTTGTCCTGACGTACTTGGAAATTGACCGGATATGTGAGGATGTCTCTCTTGTATTGGACATATGGGACGAGGAATAAAGTGCCTCCGATTTCGTTCGAACCCAAAATGAACTTGAAAATGGATAGTATGTCTGACATTGTAATATATGTTGTGTTCGTTGGTCTCTGTTAAATATATATCTGTTTGGTGGCGAAGAATTATTCTCTTAGCTTAACACCCTTCTCTATGATGTATGAGATTAGAGGTTATATATTGGTGGAAATCAATTGTATAGCATGGATTGACAATGTGGCGTGCTAAGCTGCAATGATCAAGGCTTTTGTTGAAAAGCGTGGCCTTGGGGATCATGATCAAAGCATGACTTTAATATAGCGCAGTGTTGCGTATAGCGTTAATTAGCGAGCTTCACACCCTATTATGAGTCAAAAACAGGATGAGGGGACATAGGGAGGACATGCCTTTTTTTCCAGCTAGAATTTATGTCATGGTATGAAGCCCATACATTTTACTTATTTGGATGATGGATAGCGAGGGCCCTCAAATATGGTCGTAAAAGGCCAAGATGGTCGACGTACTGACCATGTTATAGGTTCGATTGGACCGGGAAATGTATGATCCAGGCATAACCAATCAGCAATATGCAAGCTGACCGGCCTTGCCGATCCAAGGATCACATGCGTGTGGTCCTGGCATCTCGCTAGATATGGTCCGAACTCGGAGAGGAGAGATCCCTTGCCTCGACTCATAGATGGAATCCAATTTTCAATATGTGACTTTTTAGAATTTAGTGGTAAACCTATATGGCGACGTAGTAGGATGGGGTACTATGTCATCTATGATTGATACATTTATATTTGAAGTTGTTTTCTACACTATGCGCTTAAAATAATATTAAAATATTTGTTTTAAAACGTATCAAGCATCTTTGGCCATTCTAAGGTAAAACTCTATCCTCCGGCTTGCTTTGCATTGTGTGATGGGACATGAGTCTTATAATAGCTTCATTTTTCTAAAAGCATTGCATTATTTGTTATTTATTTCAAGCTTTGGTATTCGCATGGAGTAAACCCATTCCATGACATACGGTGTGGTCCCGTGATTTACCCTACTTCAAAGTAAAATTTTATAACTGTTTTAGCTCTTATACCAGTCCCATGACTGACCTGGAGTTTATTGCCTTCCGCCTAAACTCTGAGTGCCCATATTTTCCACATGGGAAGTCAATAGTTTTGGTTTGCAGATTCTTTTCTTTCACAAGATCTTGGATTATGGTTGGAGCTATACTCTGGAAAGCTCTGCATTCGTGTATTGCTTTCAGCTGTGTTAGTAGGTGTTTCCCACTACATTATATTTGCATTGTGTTTATATATTACATTTCTGCTGCTTTGTAATTTATTTATTCTTTGATTTTTGTATTTCCGCTGTATATTTATTTTCCGCACTCTATTATTCTTGTACTCTGATGTAAATTGTTGAAGTAGAAAATGAAAGATTATATTGTTTTGTGTTCTGATGCGTCGTGTTTTCAAATAATCCGTATTCTTGTTCAGTTTAGACCAGATGGGGGTTTCGGGTCATGTCAGTACTTTCTTTTTACTTCTTTTTATTTTTATTTTCTGCATCTGTGATTGATTATGTGATTGTTGATATATGTGATTTGCATAACATTGATAAACTATAAAAGATTTCATGAAATTAATAAAATCCATAAAACATTATTCACCCCCTCCAGTGTTTAGTTTTCCTTAAGTTCCTTAATCTGCACCCCCAACAATTGGTATCAGAGCATTGATTTTCAAAGGTTTCATAATCTGAAATTTTGAAAAGTTTAAATGGAAACCAACACTGGAATTGTCAATAATAATTGTTCATTTTTAGAGGGTCTGTCCACTATTAAACCACCACTATTCAATTGTAGTAATTATGCATATTGGGCTTGTAAAATGAAAATTTATTTACAATCTGTAGGATTAAACACTTGGAATATCACACAAACTGAATATGTTGAACCCACTATTAATTTTGCACCATGGACTAATGATCAAAATGCCACTGCACAAAATAATTCAAAGGCTATGAATATTTTATTTTGTTCACTAGATAGAAATGAATTCAATAGGATATCTGTTTGTAAATCTATATATGAAATCTGGAAAACTTTGCTAGTGACTCAAGAAGAAACAAGTAAAGTTAAACATACCAAAATACCTATGTTAACCAATTAGTTTGAATTGTTTAAAATGAATCAGAATGAGTCTATCTCCGATATGCACTGCAGGTTCTAGGAGATCGTACATTCACTAATGGCTTTGGGAAAAACATATTTTGAGGAAGACCAAGTTAGAAAATATCCTGAATTCGTTAACTTCAGATTAGGATCAAAAGACACCTCCAATTGAAGAGGCTAATGATATTAGTGCAATGAAAATTGAATAATTAATCGGTAACCTCATGTCATTGGAAGTCCAGATGCATGGAAGAAAAGAAAATAAGTCATCGGAAAAGAAATCAATAGCATCTAATGCAACATTCGAAGATTCTGACTTAAGCTGCGACGGCGATGAAGAAATAACCTTAATAACAACGAATTTTCGAAAATTTCTGGGATATAGAAAAAGAAATAATTTCAAAAGGAATGAGAAAAGAAATCCTATGAAAAATAATGAAGTCCCGAATAATGTCAGTTGTCTTAACTATGACGAACCAGGCCACTTGAAAAGATCCTATCCTTATCCGGAGAGACAAAATCAACTTATTCATCAACATGTGCAGCAACTCTAGATGGTTCTGATTCATCTTCCAGCGATAAAGAGCAAGAAACGAACAATTCGAATATGTGCTTCACAACAATTCACGAATCAGAAGACGAAGAACGGATCTAAAAATAGGTACGCCTTTATAATAACTTTTTAGTTAAATTGTTTGAATGGTTGCTTGTTTATTTACTTTGTTTGAAAATTTAAATTTAAAATTCAAAATTTAAAATAATAATTAGTTAATAAAACAATGAAAAAATAATAATATAAAAAGTATTTTTATAATAAATATTATCCCAAGAAATAATTAAATAAGCATATAAGTTGTAAATTAATCAAAAAGTCAAAAAATGTCACTTGTAAAAATTAGAAGGTATGTCGACATACCATTTCACATATGTCGACATATGTGTGAAATTCGAAATTCACAATTCAAAATTCAAAATTTAAATTTCAAACTTTTGAATTTCCCTTCACCTTTTTACCAAACCTAATGTACTAAAAAGTTGTCCCTAAAAAAAAGAGCATATCCTTTGACTATTTATTTAATTATCTATTTCTATCATCTCTTTCTACCTTTAATTCAAAATTCAAACTTATCTTCATTATCTTATACTCTTCAAAACTATTCTATAATGGCTCCTCAAGCACACCAAACACCATGAGGCTGACCAAGACTACCAAAGGTTTCCTTCATAATAACCCAGATGCTATCAAAGAATACACAAGCTATGTAAATTTTGGTAAAGTTGATAGGGTAAATTTTGTAATTTATAGTGATTTTTCTACTTATGATCTTCAATCTCTCTTTCATCAAAATGGAATTTTAAGATTAATTAATTCTCGGGAGATTGACCACTACTACAAAAGTGGGCATATTCGACATGAATGTGTGTGCATTGCACGAAAAGCGATGCAATAGCTATGCTTTTTTTGATCTTCTATAATAATATTATATGTTGTTGCACTATACGTGAATGCACTGTTGCAGTTGGAATTCTAGTGGTGTGATGTGCAACACCAGTTCAATGCGTTGCTTTACATAAATACAAACCAGGTCAGCGATCCGCGTTATCAGCATAAACGAAACCTCGACCGTAGATGCATGACTAATCCACAGGTTCAAATCAATCAATGCCTGCACTAAGTGAAATTTTGGCGGGATGTTTCCTCCTTCACGAAATATTTACCCGTTACGTGAATTCCTCTCCCTTCTAACCCAATTCCCAATCTCTTTCCCATCTGCAATAACCTAGGGCACCATTTAATCCACGTATACAAAAGGGCAAAAAACCACGATCCAATCATGAAACAAAATAAATCACGACACTACAACAAAAAATACTTTTCGCAACAGGCAATATCTGTTGCAGTAGACCAATTGCAACAGGCTTGCGCCTGTTGGTATAGCCAGAGTTGCTAAAAGTCTGCAACGTTTTTTGCCTGTTGCGATAAAAGGTTGCGGTATACCTTTTTGCAACTGGCTTTTGTTGTTGCAACAGACTATTTTGCAACAGTATATGCTCGTTGCAATAGATTCATAAATCTATAAAAAATATATATAGCTTATGGATATTACATATTAAATGTATTTATTTTAGTAATAGCGTATATCACAGAATGGAATAAACAAATAAATTTTTTATTTTAACGAAGTTTTAATAGTACAAACAATTACAATAAAGGTTTCTACAATTTTCATACACCATTCATGTGTAACAATTTCTTCTCTCACACAACACATTTTTTTCGAATAGAGTATTTTCTACTCATATTTCTACCCTATCATACATATACTATAATAGGAGAATAAACTTGGACCATTGATGGTCTTTTTTAAGCTGCTGCTTGTGTGCAAAAGAGTGCAACTTCTGCGTATCTTAATACTTCTTCGAGGTATCCTTCTAGACTTGAATCCACTCTCTTTCAATCTCCCTTCTTCGCGTAGTTGCCATGCCTTTGGAAAATGTAAATACATAAATACTCAGAGGCAAATGAATGAAACCATAAAAACAAAGGTTAAGTTAAAACAAGAATGAGTTTATTAAGGCTTTATATCGTTGGTCCATATGTGTAACAAAAATTTAATCTAACAAGTGGGCAACATACAGAGTAACAGAAATCCAACTAAAATTTAGAACTCTAACATCTTTAAAAGTCAAAACCCATGTCTTTTATCATTTCCAATTTACATGCATTCAGAATATGTAATCATTCTCTAGGAATATTAACTGACATGGGCTGGTTATATGTTAATTAACAATGGGCATAAATAATATTATACAATCACCAGTGCATCAATATGGATAATTGGGACTGCTAGCATGGCTGTGTAAAAGTGTCAATAACCCAAGTGCAGGCATCATCATTTAAAGAAATGTAACATGCATGGTAATACTTGAACACAAAGGCTAAATCTTTCAATTATACTAGTATATTACCTTGGAGGGTGCATATGCATTATAAAGTACAAGTTATAAGATTTAGGTACATCAAAAAACGAGCAGTTTGGAATGAGGATAAGAGAGCACACCATAGTGTCAAAAGGTTAACACCTATCCACATGACTCGCATTTTAAGTGACAATTCTCTGGATCGTTGCTAAAGCTATATAGCTCTTGATACATGGGACATAATTAAAGAATGTCATAAATGCATATGTAACCGACACATTAACACGGCCTTTCTTTCTTTCTTTTCCTTTTTTCTAATTTTGTTTAATTTTGGAAGGCATAACCAAACACCAAACACTCTTTTTCATTTCTTGGTTAAGATCACGTAGTTGTGCTTATTATTCTAAGGAAGCAGCAAAAACCCCTAAATACTAAAGCATAAAACATAACCCAATATAACAGTCTGCACTAAATCACAATTGATACTGCTCTATTTCTTCATTGCACAAAGAAAGATACATCAGACGTTATGATAAAACTATAAAAAGGATATGATACAATAAATCAAGAACAAACAAAATACACAAGGAAACAATTTACCTGAAAAGCTTTAGAAATAACGTCATCGTGAAGGCAAACATGATTTCTACAATTGCTGCAGCTGTAGATTCTAGGACCAACTAACCCATCCATCAAATTCTTGCCTATATCGATTAAGATTCAAATCTTCAAAATAAAACCTTCGCAAAGTCACATGTAAGGGTCAGAAAAGCTTGTATTTGGCCTAAATGGTTTTCAAGGAGCACTATGTCACCGCGCACGATCGAAAGCCTATGGATCGTCAAAGGCAAAGACAAGGTTGAAACATTAGAAATGCTAGTCAAAACAGAAAAATAGGTGGAGGGGTTTGAGTGGAGCGCCTCTGTAGAAGACCAGGCATGGCGAAAGCAGACTCGAGATTTGGAAAAAAGGAGATGAAGAAGGGTAGATTTAAAACGAACAGAGGAAGAAGATGTAAAAAGAGGTGGAAAGGGAAAAGGGTCTGTTGTTGGCATTTTTTTTATATATAACTTTAGAGAGCTATATAGTTTGTTCACAAAACCAATTGGTTTATGTGAACTACAGCCTCTTAGTATTTATCTAGGATCTTAGTCGATTATTTCCCGATGTGGGACTATTATTTTCATCACTCCCCCTTCACTTGTGGCGTATTTTGAGCCATCTACGTGAACATAGTATTTTGGATGGAGTGGGGAACGTATGCCGGTTAAGCACATACGTATTTTTTGCATTGGCTCTAATCCTGAGCTCTGATACCACTGATGGCAATTTTTTTTATATATAACTTTAGAGAGCTATATAGTTTGTTCACAAAACCAATTGGTTTATGTGAACTACAGCCTCTTAGTATTTATCTAGGATCTTGGTTGAAATTTCCCGATGTGGGACTATTATTTTCATCATCTGTCGCCATTTCCAGAGAAATGCAGAAGGCTGAGGAGATTGGAAAAGTAGGGAAATGGGAAAAAGTGAAGCGGGCACGAAATATTAAGTGCGAAGCGGTCCTCAAATTTTCGAGAGCCCGCCTTTTTATTTTAGAGCCCGCCTTAACGTTACTTACCAGCGGAATTTAGTTAGCCTATAGTTTAAAACTGTATACTTTTGAACTTTCGTGGAGGAAAAAAATATGACTTAACTTATTGATCACCAATAATTAAATATTATATTAAAAATATAAAAAATAATTATTAACGATAACTAGAAACTATTAATTAATTCATAAAAATACCTCTATCAAACACAAATTATAAATTATTCCATACAAGAAATTATTATTAATTCTTAATTACTCCTTAATAGTAATATTAATCAATTATTGTTATTTATTTATTATAAATTTATTAACTATTTAATTATTAAATATTTAAATATATTCATATTTCAAATTAATTATTAATTATTAATTATTATCCATTAGTTTTTATTATTACTTAATAATAATTTATTATTTTATTATTTTTTAATATTAATTATATATAGCATATATATACATTTATATATATATATATATATGTATGTATGTATGTATGTATATATCAACTATTATGCTTATACTTCTTATATTATAACCAAATATTACTTGGGGAAAAATAATTTTTAAAAGTACGTTTTTTGCAAGTGGCTTTACCTGTTGCAAAAAGTTTACAGTTATCGCAACTGGTGAAAACAGTTGCTAAATTTATAATTTTTGCAACTGGTTTGAAAGCGTAGTTGCAAATAATATGTCTATTGCAACAGGAATTGAAGAGCAGTTGCTAAAAGTCTGTTTTCGCAATAGGCATGAAAGTGTTGTTGTAAAAAATATGATTTTCGCAACAGGAAGGAAAAGCCTGCTGTTAAATCTTATCTATTGCAACAGCTACGAAACGTCTGTTGCTAAATATCATTTACTGCAACTCATTTGAGGCCTGTTGCAAATAGCTAGTTGTAATAGGGTATTTTTCTTGTAGTGCGAAATCGTTCATGTAGCTAATGACGACAATCGAGCTGCAAACAATGCGACCCAAATTCTCCACATCCAAGCAGGTAAATATTGGAAGGCCGTAATAGTAGCTTCAGTTGAACTAAAAGCCAAAGCCGAATTGCGAAAAACAAGGATCTTAGGTAAATAATTCAATAATTTGGAAGTTTGGATAATCAAATTTTAGATTTTGAGTTTAATTGTAATATTTAGCCGGCTGTAGGAGTGTATATGGTTTATTGCTATTAATACTCAGTCATATCTATGTAAAATAATGTCATTAGCTTGTAATTTGGATATTTGCCTAATTGACAGCATATAGGTAGGTAATGTTGCTAATGGTTCCTCAGATAATTTTTCTATTCGTTAAGGGTCAACGAATTTCACTGATAAAATTCTAAAACTTAGTCATTTTTTAATCCTTTACATGTAATTTCTTTCTGTGTAGTTTAACTAGCTCAAAATATATACCGTTTTCGCTGGCTTGATTAATGCTTATTTCGCTATATTAATAGCAATTATATTTTTCCATTATCAGGCTTGAGGAGAAGCTAGAAAATTTGGAATCAGAAAATCAGGTACTTCGTCAGTAGGTCGTGTCCATACAATGATTTACGTTTACTTTTATATTTTATATTTTAATTTTGGTTGCAGAGAAATTTATCAGGCGTTGACCATCTTATTAGTGGAGAGACAAAAACATCTTATGTGAGTTGAGTTTTTTTTTTTGGGTCATGATAGAAAACTATGTGGAACGTATAATCATAACCAACCACGCCTTGTTATGCAAATCCCAGGATTTAACTGTCGCCTCATCTCCTTTGAGGGAATCCTTTTAAGTTGAAGATACATTAGTTGACGTCCACATAATAAGAAATAGTTAAACCATGTTTCAAATCATAGTGAAATCATTGTTTTTTAGCAATGATGTATATACACATCGTACCATGCCATCGCTATTGGATAAATAACGATAATGATTATGCATTACAACAAGCATATACAAAAAAATATTTCCCTTTTTGTTCTCTAATTGTACATTTTTAAGAAAGGTTAATTCTTTAGGATACCATGGTATTCAAAACTGCCATATTCAACATAAGCATTATGCCTCGTAAAGTCCATACGCTAATATATACAAGCAATACATGCGAATGTTTTACAATTTCCATCACATGTTACACATCCACATGCACCTCTATTGCAGTTTTTTCTACCGCTTACGTATTTGTTAAAAGAAGAAGTATCTGCATTACATTTACATATCCTTTATTTAAGACATTTGGGTTTGAGGTTTTGTTTTTTACAACAATGTTTCATACATTAATAACAGTTTCTTCACTGTCGGTTTTTTCTACAGGTCGACAAGTTTGCAGAGCCTGCATTGAAATACACAGAGTCAAGGAGGAACAAAAGGCTTGATTTGGTTACTGCATTACTTCCTGAGCTTAATAGGTTGAGAGCTCTTAGGGAGTATGTACTTTGAAAAGCACTCAAAGATTACCTGTTCCATGCAGGTCAGTACACCTGTATTATTTTATATGCATTTCATGATCTATGGCAAGCTATGATATTATCTTAGGCATTTACTAAGAAGTATACTTGTGCCAAACATACTAAGTCACACAGGTATTTGGAATTGAGGGTTAAAACTAAGTCGCACGCCTCGACGATGCTGGTTTTTTAAAACAGTGATAATGACATATTGTGTACAAGTTTGATCTTTTTGTTTATGACATTTTCTTTGCTAAATCAACTTCCAACTGTTGAACAACCTAGATACACGTTCTCCATCTTTTTGATTTTTCGATGCTAAGTTTGTTGTATCTTGATTTGATAAGTTGAGATTTAGTGCATAGCCACAAGATCCACAACTGCATAATCAAGACTATCACAATCATGTCGTGGTAAGCATTTGTTATCTTGTACAGATGATTAAGACAGTTTTAAAAGACAAATTATAATCAGTATTTCCATGATCTAATGAACACAAGTTTGAAATTCAGATATGCATTTGATAAACTTTAATTACAATTTTCTTAGTTGGGGTTGTTAAAACTAAGAGATTAAAGTATTTCATGAATGAACATTTTTCTGAAACAAATGCTTTAAAATGTCACCATGTAACATGAAATTAAAAGTTGCACTACCATTTACCAATTGTCAAAAGTGAAAATAATTTGATGTTCCATACTAGGACGTGCATGTTTATTGTTAATGCTATGTTTTCGAGTATTTATCTTTTATTTGGCTCATCCCAGAAGTGCAAGGGAGATATTGATACTGAACAACTAAATTTTCATTTGTAGTGCTTAGCGACCCAATAAAACATCTTGATTATGATATATCTGGGAGTTAAAAAATAAACAAATATAGTTTACAGGTGAGAACTACTTCTAGTATGCCATTTTAATCTTCAAAAATCCTATTGTTAGTTTTGATTTCATGTTTGGTGCTAACAAGAAGTCAGATTTCTCACAACTGACATATCTCATATTATTTTTTTGTGTACTTTCGTTTGCAGTTTAGTATAATCAATGTCACATTATAGTTCAAGTGCATGTTGCAGGATAAAGCATTTGATGGTTGATTCAGCAAAGGCCAGGTTCTAGTTTATTACTCACTCTTCCGTTTTTTCTGCATAGAGTTGATTATAAAACAAGTTCTAGCGGGTTGCGACTTAGTAAATGAAATAATTATTTCATTAGAAGTTAACGTGATAAATAACTAAGGTATAACTAATAGATAGAAAGCAGAACTTATTGGAATTGGCTTCTTATTAGTTGCTTCAGGATTAGAACGGCTAGCTGGCCCATGTATTTTTTGTATGATATTATCTGATTGTACAATTTTTATTATAGTAATAATAATTGTTAAATGCTTGAGTGAAGGAAAGAACAAACAAATTATGGATAAGTATGTTATTTTAGTTAGTTACAGACTTAAAAGTATCTTATTCCTCCCATATACCATTCATATGATGGCTTTAGTAAGTATACTATCATATTTCAGTATAAAGTATAAACCATTAGAGATGTAGACATCATTTTATTTTTATTTTTGGTAGCTAATTGTCTTCCATGGTGGTAAAGTTACAACAGTTTATAACCATAAGTGTTACTAGTAAAAGATATAGTAGACGTGGTTAACTAGTAATGACTCCCATAATGTTAAGCATACATAGTGGAAAGCAAAACAAAAATTTGATACAAGGCAGAACAAACAATCTATGTCCAACTGATAATATGGACTAAAAGATGTGGTTAAACGTTAGTTTCTCCATATTACAGCAGTAATTGGTTACCAATTAGTCTGTTCATATGTTTATGCCATAAGTGGTTTGCATGAGTAAAAAGTAACAAAGCTATAAATTAATTTCAGCTTTTATGGGACAATGATTATATTTTACAGTTAGATTTTTAGTGTTTTACAAATTTTAATAATGTATCACAAATGTGATATAGTCATATAGGATTCTGATGCATATTTAGTGAAGGAGCTCTATCACTATCTGTGAACAGTTACTGTTTAGATTATTAAAACAGTTAATGTTCTGGTAGAAGCAAATAGATATTTCAACACTAGTGCGTGTATCTGCTGGAGATGAGCATACAGTACCACTTGATTCTAGTGGATATGTCAGTCTATTTTCAATACTAAAGCACAATATATTTTTTCACCTAAATCGCAGGCAGTGCATATAATCATGTTTTTTTTTTTTTTTTTTTTTTTTTTTTTTTTTTCATTGCAGGTTTATACATGGGGCAGAGGCTATTATGGAGCTTTGGACCATGGCGATGAGAATGATAAACTAGTCCTGAATTGATATTCGGTCTCAAAAACCACCTTGCAGTTCGCGTTCGTATTCTACGCCTTTTTCTAGCTACTTTTCATCATACGAGAATTTAATAAATGCTATAGTGAAAGCCTTAGGTTTGTGCAAGGAAGAGGAAGACATTTGTTTTGACGGATTCAGGCTCAGTGTTTGCTTTTGGGTGGATGGCTTTTGGAAGTTTGGGGTTTTCAGATCGTGGTCTCTCCGACAAAGTGATGAAACCACGAATTCTTCAAAATCTAAGGTCACGTTTTGGATATCCAACTTTTCCAAGTCTGCATATGTATTGAAGGTGTTATGTGTTGGCGCTTGTGTATGTAGAATATTTGAATTTTACATTTAAATTATGTATTTGATCGTATATGTTGCACTTGTGGTATATTCAAAGAATTGGTATGGTATGTAGTATATTTTGGATGGTTTGAATGTGATGATGAATGTTTTGCATGGGTTTATTCTGTGAACAAAACTGGTACTACAGAATTTTTAATTAAAGCGTTGTATTTGTTTTCTTCTAAGCATTTGCCTTTTTTACTGTTGCATTTGATTTTTTCTGATGTTGCATTTCTAGATAACAGTGTTGCATTACATAAAGCAGTGGCATTGCATTAAATAAAATATTATTAATTCTACTATGGTATGGCACGTGGGACCCGCAGCTAACGTGGCGTGTGACATATGGAGAGATGATGTGGCATTTGACACGTACGCAGCTGACGTGTCGTGTGACACGTAGACAACTTACGTGGAAAGATGATGTGGCCCCACCATAGTGACCTGGCAGCCAGGCTCTAACTAATGCTTATGGAAACATTGTATATTTTTGCATTAATTGCAAGAACTATTGCAATACGGTTATAATGCAATATTTCTTTTCCATGACAGTAGATGGGTAAAAGTGTTACCTTAGGCTTAGAGAGGTAAGGCAACGATGCGGATGCCACGCCCCTCTATGTTGCCTATTTGAAAAAAGGGCTTAAGAAAACGCTTTTTCGATCTACAGTCACGTAAAACTAGTGTTGAATATGCCCACTTTTGTAGTAGTGGATGAAGTTTGCTACCCGAATCTTGTCAAAATGTTTTATGCAAACATGAATCGTGATTTTTATCAAGGAAATGAAAATGAAACATGGAGTAGTGCAAAAGGAACTCAAATTGTTTTGAGTTGCGATATTTTGGGTGCTATTTTAGGTTACAAAAATACGGGAATGAATCTCACGGATTTTAAGATTAATTAGAATGATCTAAAGACCTTTCACCATATTTTTGAAAGTGATGAAAATTTGGAATTCAGAAACCATTTTTATCGTCCTAGGGCAAGAATTGTGAACTTACTTCTCCAATATACCATCACTCCACATTCCGGAATTTCAACAACCCAACGTTGAAAGTTTGTAGAGCCCTTTTTGCTATTTTTGGAAACTATAACATAAATTGGGCTTAAGTGATTTTAAGTGAATTTCTACCAATGGATTTATCATCAAAAGATAATATGTTATATCATGATTTACCTTACTCGTATTTTCAAATATTTTGGAGTTGATCTCAAAGAAGAAGAGTTTGTTTCTAAAAAGATTTTCAAATCCATAGATATATCTCTTACGAAGATTCCACTTGTGTTTCATCCATATGAAACATTTTTGGAAAAACAAGCAAGAATGGAGCAGGAAGAAGAAGGTGAACAAATGTATATCGAAGAAGAGAAAGAAGATGAAAATACTTCCTTAGAAAGTATACAATTTTCCGCTAACACCAATAACCCTTCCAAGAGAATCCTCCTTGAAAATCAATTAATTCTAGCCAAAAGCCAAAAAGGCACTAAAAAAGTCATTTAGTCAGAAATTTTGAAAATTTATCTTCTAAAACAAGCAAGTTCTTTGGGAAAGTTAGTAGAAAAATTGACTTGTCATCATCCTCATCCTCCTCCGCTGAACTAAAGATTTACTATCGTGTTGTATTTGCTTTTATTTCAATTTCCATATTTCAACTTCATGTTATGTATTAATCGAATGTATCGTTATCATTAGTATGAATGAAGCTTTATATTTATGTTAATTCTTCCTTAAACATCTATGGAGTAGTGATAAAAGTAATTAAAATAAGTATATATAAGTCAAAACAAAGCATATATCACAAAATACTTCAAAAAGTTGAAAAGAACAAACATATGTCGACATACATCTTTTTATATGTCGACATATAATAGTTAGAATTTCAAATTTGTTTAAATTTAAAAACTACTTTAACCAACTAGTGTCAGTTCATTTCAAATGAATTCCGGAGCCTATATATAACTATTTCTTCTAGAAAAACATATTTATTTATTTCTCCTTCATTTGCTTTCATTATCTCTTAATAATATCAAATCCATGGCTTCCTAAATCCATAATTTTAGTGAAAGTCTTGAGAAAATTCTTAATTCATTCAAGAATATTATCTCTATTATCTTACGCAACCAGCGTCACTTAGAGTTGAGTCAAATACAGATGATAAAACAATAAGAGAAGCTATTTGATGCGATTCGATGGATTATCTCTTCTCTTTCCGAAGACGAAGACAACAACATCACATGAGCATCTCTCACCAAAGACAACAAAGACTGGGATGCTATAAAGGTTGTTCCAATCTTTGGTGGTGATGGATGAGTAGAAGTTCCTATAAATGTATGAATTTGAATTAAAAAAATTGTTTATTTTGATTGGATTGCTTTAAAATTGAATTTGTAAATGAGTTTAATATTTGTTTGGTTTAAATTGGATTTCTTGATTGTATTGGTATGTACTGATTTGAATTGAATTGGTTTGGTTTGTACTGTATGCTTTAAAATATAGTATAGTTTGTACTCATTCAAACTATTACTTAGTGTAATTAGAATAATTAGATATTATGTCTTATCTCTACTAATAAAGGAATCTTTAAGAGCGGTGAAGCTTTGTAGGAGTTCCATAAGAACCCATTGCCTATTTAGAATGCCAAAAAAAAAAAAAAAAAAAAAAAAAGGTTGGAGGGCAAACACGTCTTTCATTGTTCCACTTTCCTCCCCTCACTACTTCTTTTACGGTTAGTCAACCTGTTTCCCATGTTTTCTTTTATTTCCTATGTTCTTCACGTGCTTAACTGCTTCCATGTTCATCACATGCTATCCTCTCCTTCTCAAATCCACTCGCTTCCTTCTTACTCCTCCTTTGAATTTCTGATCACGGATGAATCGTCTTCCGCCTCGACGGCAACATCAGCGGTAAAACTATCAAGATTTAGTTTGATTTTTTATTTGTTGTTTCTCTTTCATGCTTAATTACCCTACGATCGATGCTTAAACTTGTTGTTTAATATCCGCTTTTCCTCGGATATGCCGCACCTCTTCATATCTGGCAGTGGATGAACCGTCTTCCGCTTCTACGACGACATCTTCGGTATAACCGTTATGCTTCAGTTTGATTTATGTTTTTGGTTTCTGTTTCATGTTTTATTTCTGTTGAAAAACATAACTTTTAAAATGCATGCTCTGTAGAATATTAGAGTGACGACAGGTTTTCACACACACACTTTCCAATCTACATCGCAAAATGAAAAACTAGGCCTGAAATCAAAGGCAGACATCAACTACATTGCATATACAATTCAAAATAAACTGATTTGCAATATGGCAGTAAAGGTTTTGGGTATGATTTCTTTCTTTTTGTTAAATTTCATATGTATTTTTACTATTTCAGTGGTAGCTAAATTTTGTGGATTTGCTTTAGCATTATTAATTGTTTAGAGATATGCGATTCTGTTGCTTAGTCATATAATATATATTCTAAAAAATTCATTCGAAGGTGTCAGGGTACTGATATAAATCATTTATGGTCAACCATTTAATTTCTACAGTCTTTTCCCTTTTTATGTAGGTTGATGTTGCAATAGGGATTAGAAATCGGTTTTGTATACCAAACAAGGTTATGGGGCCGAGTAACCAAATTACACAGCAGGTGAGTATATTACTTTCCAGGATTTTGCCTTCATCTTTCGATGGTTGATTCCAATTTTGTTCTACATACAATTTCACTCCATTTCTATTTGACAATAGAAAGATTTGACAATTGGTTTTATATTGAAACACCGATTACATTGTTTTTATTCTGGCTTATAGGTTTTGAACAACAAAAAATCTTTTGCAAAAGAATAGAAAACGATATTCCAGTTGTTGATGCTGTAAGTTAAATTTAAAACTTTTTTCCTTCAAAATTTTGATTTTTCCGGTTTAAAATGGTGTTTTAAACTAATAAATTGTCAACTTTATGAGATTAGCGAGTAAAAAGAAAGCATTCAATTTTTGGAGAATATAAATCTACAGATATCCTTATATATGCAATTTGACAATTTTGTGAGAATATATAATATTGCATATGATATCTGCTTACACATGCCATTATATGGCAACAATGTTCTTCGGATACCTTTGTGTTCTTAGGCTGTTACATGAACAACAATTTTATTCCCACTGAATTGGTTTTTCTACTCATTCGTACTTCACTTTTCTATATACAAAAATACTTAATTTTTACCAAAAAGAAAAGTTAACACGTTTTTAAATTTTTTTTTATTGTGACAAATAAACAGAAAATGTTCACTTTCAAACTTATATTTGTACATATCACTTTAGTTTATATGCAATAAAACTTCGTGAGCGTACTATAACAAGTATGTACATGTATATTAGAAACTTAGAGTTGTAAGTTGCAACTGTACGAAATCATATTTTTTACTTCATTGTTAGGAGTCTTTTTTTTCAATCATCTTGCCTTATTTAATTTATATGATATAATGAGTAATTTGATATTCTACAAACATGGGATTTACTTACAGTTTCACGTATTCCATTCCTAACTTCTCTACTGATTTATTCTTCAATTTTCTATATACAAAAGCACTTAAATTTTACCCAAAAGAGAAGTTAACTCATTTTCAATTTTTTTTTTGGCAAATAAGAAGAAAGTTTTAACTTTCAAACTTATATGTATAGATATCCTTTTCTTTTATATGTAATATCACTTCATCAGAATACAATTACAAGTATGTACATGTATATTAGAAACTTAGAGTTCTATAAAAGTATATTTTCCCCTAAGTTGTAAACCGTTTTCGATTTTGATATTTCAAACTAGCTTTCATTCAGCTTTCATTAGATCTTGACTTCTGGGCATCTCTTGAGGGTAATATCTTAGTTTTTTGATTGAATAACTTATCACTTTCAATACCTTTTAGACATAATTCATCTAAATTTTATGATCAGCTATTTTATAATTGATTATCTGTTCATCCATTGTCTCCAAATTAGAAGCCATGCTATAGTTACACTAGCCATGTTCAATTTTTTTTGGATCGAGTGTGTATGCTTAATCGGTTCAAAATTGCAAGTGTGTGTGCCTTTATTTCATAAATAGATGGCTTACAATCTCTTGCTTCTGAAATATGCAAGGCATGAGCAAGCAAGAAGTTATTGCTGTGTCTCAATCTCAAATCATGGCCAGTACTGTGTTAAGCAGTCAGAACTAGCGTATATTTCTATCACCATTTAGCAACTGTGAAGTTTTTTCCTTTATTTTTACGCATTAGTTATCAACATATTTGGTTACTGTACTATCTAAATCTTATTAATAAAGTATAGCTTTCTGTAGTTTTGGTTAATTCATAAACTGTAATAATGTTATACTTCACGTCCTTCATAATTTACATAATGCATGAGTAAATGTACAGCTATAAGCAAAACACAACATATTATTGAATTTCAGATTTATTATTATAGAACAAACAATGCTGAATTTATTACTTCATGCACATGAATTTATTTGTATATTTTAAGATTTATTGTCAAAGTTAATGGAAATTTATAATTTACCTTGCAGATTTGAAGCTCGTTCACATTATGCACATTTACAGAGGAGCAGCTTGAATGGTTTCATGGATATTAAGCTTATGAATGGAGTTTCAAAATATAAAGTTAGCTCCTTAATTTATGGCTTATCATTCAGCAACAATAGCATGCTCCCTCCTACACTCAAGAACAAAGATTTCACCATAAGTGCAACAATAATTACTGGCATCCATAAGTGCAGCACCACACTTCCTCTTATTACCAGCTGTCACCTCTGCCGTCTTGCAGTCCACATCCACATGGTCCTTGCAGTCCATGACAATTCTTTCATGCATTACGGGTTTTTGGAATGAAGTAGGCAGTTCAGATTTTTGTTCCTATTGTAACACAAGTTTTCTCAATTTTAGGCTTTTGTTATCTTTTATCTGTCTTTTTTATGTTCGTGTTTTTCTCATTTATTGATCATCTAAAGGATGATCTTCTACAAGTGTAAGCTTGCATTACCTGTCAAACGCATGTACGGTTTTCGGCTATTAAATTAAAAAGTAGGGTAATGTACTTTCTGCATATTTATTTTGTCATTACAATCTTCAGGCTTTACTTTGAACCACACACAGTCTGCACCACATTCACTTTTCTTTGTTTAGTTCGTTTCTTTTTTTTTACAAACTGTTGTACCCTAAAATTGTAGACACAAGCGATTGTCCATTTTAAACATCAATTCCAACTACGGTCAAATTCTTCTGTGCACACGCCCATCGGGTGTGCCTGCGTACTAGTTAAAATAATTAGAATCAGTCTTAGTACTTAACTATGCCATATTTTTAGGGGGAATATAATAGTTTAACTTAGGAATATATGTCTTTATTGATGACAAAGTGGGAGAATTATAAAATAAGGTTTAGATTAAGGGAGAGTTAGTAGTTTTAAAAAGGAGTTAATGGAGTAAGGGGGAGTAATTGGAGAATCAAGACATCATGTATGAATATTTATAAACCAAGGTAGTCATCATCAAAAAGGGGGAGATTGTTAGGGATTGAGATGATGACGATTTTGATGACAATCACTTTATTTCAAGTATTATTATTATGAAATATACACTAACTCTGGTATCTATAATATATATATATATATATATATATATATATATATATATATATATATATACACACACACAGGAAATCTAAGTAGGTATTGGTTATTTAAGACTGTACAGTTCATAGAACCAAAGATTTCACAATAGAAGTGTTCAAGATACAAGACTCATGAGTATCAAGAGTTCAAGAGTTTAAGAAATATAATGTAATTGTGTCTAGATATTTTGTTAAAACGTTGGTTAGCACTGAATTCCGATTTCAAAAATTTTCTCCATATTTTTCAAATGATTTCAAAATTACTTCCTTGTTTTTAGATGTATTTTCAAAATGATTTCAAAAGTACTTCCTTATTTTAAATCTATATCTGGTTATTCTTAAGTCTATTTTAACTCCTAAAATTTATTTTAACTCTTGTTTTAAAATTAACTTTATTTCTCAATATATTTTAACTCCTAATTCAAATATTTATTACTTATAGATTTAATACTAATTTTATAGTTACTTATGTTTTCAATTTTCTTAGTTATATCTATTAAGTTCTAAAGTATTTCTTATATTCACAGTTTTAAATATATATATATATATATATATTATCATTTTATAATCATTTTTCAATCATCTTAATATAAGTTTTTAATATATATATATATTTACTTGAAAAACTCTATTTTAATATAAAGGAATATAGTTTATTTTAACTCAAGAAATCTCATTATTTATTTAACCATTACTTGTTTTAAATAAAAAAATTATTTTTAAAAATTCCTTAACGGATGTCAACATATGTGTTTTTATATGTAACAACCCAAATTTCAACAGATCGGTTTTTTTTTAAGTTCTAATCTACAGAAACTCGTGTTGGTTTTCTCTGGTATCATGCAGAAAAGACAGAGACATAAAATGTGACAGAGCTCAGAAAAATATCTCACAACGGAATGAATAAAATATAATATAATCAAAGTATAGTCTTACCATATTAATAATACTGCCTAACCAGTATCCAAAGCTATCATGTCTCTGCCATAAATCTAACCTGCGAGTTTGTTTTGAGGAGGGGGTCAGAACACAAGTTCTGGTGACTGGGTTTAAATTATACACTTTGGATAATCCTACATATACCGTTCCATCACATTTTCTTATTTATTACGTTAGTTGGGTTAACAACACTCAAGGCTTACACAAAAATCGTACGCATTTACTTCTCAGTGGATTAACCTAATACACTATATATGTAGTTGTCCCTCAATATTGAGGTACACCCCATGGTACCCTACTCGCACAATCTCCACCGTAATACCACAGAAATGAATGCAACCCCTTATCCTACATCGGAGTGACGTACGGATCTCTACATAACAATGTTACATTCTACATATATATGTCATTACTATCTAGGTAAGTGTACGAACTGCCACCTTTGATTGAATCAGATTCCATACCAGAGTAATGCCCTCAAGTCTACAATACACCACCCAGAGCATACATGCATGTATCCAGACTTTCCTATGTACGTATTGTCAATCGTATTCGATGCCTTAACCGTACATAATGTGCACCGACTTCCATGGCAGGGCTATACAAGAAACATGGAACTCGGTTGGGAGCTTTTCCATATCTGTACAGGCCTGCCTTTAACAGCCTTAAAATGCAGATATTCCTAGGGTCTGTTTTTCATGGTGGCTATGACCCTACCTCAGCCCCTCCCTCAACTAGTAAAGACTACAAGAGCTAAGCGACTTGCCCCTAACCGACAACCTAAACATCCAGTTGGCGTCTTCCCTCAACCACCATACCTCTATAGTGAAAGGTGGATGGTCTATTGGGTTTAGCTCTAGTCTTTTCGCATCCCACTGGCTGCCGATGACGGGTACCCGACAATCTACTATCCTTGTTGGTCCTCACCTCTGCCTCCTCGTTGAGGCGACCGCCGAATCACCCTAGTGTCACCTCGTCACAGCATTCTGACTGTAAGGCTACTTTTGCAGTTAAGGCCCACCCACCTGGTAGTAACGCGCAGACCCAACCTCTGTGAGCATAGCCTAAACATCTGCCACCACACAGAGGACTACCAGGAGCACCTTACGTATCTCAGGAAGTCGCGTGCTTCCCCTTCTAGTCCTTCGGAGCTGACAGAATAATTAGATGAACGTGTGCTCCCCTCGTGCCTTATGACACCACGATGATCTACCCCGTGGGGTTATTCGCCCTCAAACGTGCGAACTGGTCCAAGCGCCTCATTTTAATACGTTTTTAGACCCTATGTCTAAACATTCCTTTATGCATGTAACACCCCGAATTTTTAACGACATTAAAGAAGATAAATTAAAGAATAATTAATTTAATATCTAGAATTAAGGAAAATGGATTACATCATTGCATCCGTCTATAAATTCTGGTCAAGATAGACACTTAGTTTGCATAAAACAGATAACGTATGAAGAAGTTACGGACGATAAAAAGTTGAAAATCCAAATCGGGTATAACTGGCGCACTTGCCAAGTGCGCCAAGGAAATTTTGCACTGGCGCACTTGTAAAGTGCGCATTTTCTTTTCTTTTATGAATGGAAATGGATGAACTATCATATGGATGTTGCATTTGGATGAATGAGTGTGCACCCATATAGAGCTTATATGTTATAATAGGCTTATTTGCATACATATTGGATTCATGGCACTAACATACATTGCATTAAGGAGGTCAACTGAATTAATAGACCGTCTGATTTTCGCATTAATATTGGGACATATACACACATCTTTGCATATGTTCATATAAGCATTAGAAATTTTTAAGGACAATGGATGCCAGTGTTTGGTGGATGAGTAGATGGATGATGGATGGTAGGATACATTCTTTTCAACTTAGAGATTTCGAGGACGAAATTCTTTAAGTAGGGGAGAATGTAACACCCCAAATTTTAATGACATTAAAGAAGATAAAATAAAGAATAATTAATTTAATATCCAGAATTAAGGGAAACGGATTACGTCATTGCGTCTGTCTCGAAATTCTGGTCAAGATAGACACCTAGCTTGTGTAAAACGGATAACGTATGAAGAGGTTACAGACGATAAAAAGTTGAAAATCAAAACCGGGTATAACTGGCTCACTTGCCAAGTGCGCCAAGGCAATTTTGCACTGGCACACCTGTAAAGGGCGCCCATAATTGTTTTTAGATATTCGGGCCTTTTCCCAAGTGGGAGGCGACCCGCGACCTGATTTTACCCTAGGGCTTATGTGGCAGTCGGTTCAAGATGGTTCTGCAGCTATAAATTTGGCCATTTCACATATTTCTTTATTAGAAATCATGGCAGCCAAACTATGCCGGATTCTGAACTAAACTAGGGTCTCTCATCTTCTTCTAAAGCATATCGAATTCTGAGATTCAAGCATAGACTCAACACCTTTTCTATCATCTTAGCAATCCAATCACAGTGAGTTCTAGTTGCTTTTAGGTTTAGATAAATAATAGTGAAGTATGAAAGACTGTGATTTGGATACGTTGTAGACTTTGAATCTATGTTATTGTTAGATCTTATGTTATGTCATGATAGATCTATTTCTCTAGATCCAATTCAATTGTGATTGTTCTACTATGTTATTATTGTGGATCTTGGCTTGTAACTTTTATGATATGCTATGATGTGTATAGATCTATTTTATGTGATCTAAATTGTCACCTTATGTTAACATGTTAGACCTATTTTATGTGATCTAAATTGTCACCTTATGTTAACATATTAGATCTATTTTATGTGATCTATATTATCACCTTATGTTAACATGTTAGATCTATTTTATGTGATCTAAATTATCACCTTATGTTAACATGTTAAATCTATTTTATGTGATCTTAATTATAACCTTATGTTATCATGTTAGATCTAAACCGATTGGACATCTAAATTGCTAATTTAGATATTGTGACATCATAGTTCATCAGTTTTATGTCCACCTCGTTATGATGACATCTTCATGTCCATGCTAGTATGTATGTTCACCTTATTATCATACTTGTTTATGTTTATGCCAAGATGACCATTTTAGTTATATTCCCATTATTTTCCCTATTATCGTTTATGACTAGGCTATTGTCTAGCCTAGGCATGTTGCCAATTTTGTGAGGGTGCTAGTTAAGGAACAGGGGAAAACGGGTTAAAAATGGCATAATTTGAATATGAACATTTTTGGACATGTAATTCAAATTATTTGGTGAAATAGGTATTAACACCTATAAAAGGAAAGGATTAATTAATTGGTAAATTAATTAAAAATGGAATGTCTAGTAATTACAATTAGGAATTGTAATTGTACTTATGACACGAGGTTAGGTTGCATTAGTGATGGAAGTCTGCCTGGACCGGACCGGCATATCCAGCAGCCACTAATGTTGAATCTAATGTGGGAGGTCTAAGTACGTAAATACAAATCAGGCTATGACACGAGGTTAGGCCCAACTGTGGAATAAGTCTGCCCGGACCCGACCGGCATATCCAGCATCCACATGTTGTAGGCCTAATGCGGGAGGTCCAGCTCATTATGAAGCCATAAATGGACATGGTAAAGAATTGGACTGCTTAACCTAAGTTAATCCATAGGGATTGTGTGAACTTAAATTTAAGTTGGGGGTTAAGTAAACATGGTTGAGGGGTGGGTTAAGTAAATCTGAAGAGGGGATGGGTAATATTCACATAAAGGCCCACAAACTTAACCCGTTAAGGTTATGTAATTAAAGACACCTAGTGGTATACATAATCGGTGGAAATAATAAAGTTATGTAACTAAAGACACCTTCTAGGGTTAACATAACTTGTAGAAGAGATAGGGTTATGTAATTAAAGACACATATAGGTAAGCATAACCAGTTGGAAGATTAGGGGTTATGTATTAAAGACACCTATAGGTAAGCTTAACCGGTAGAAATAAATAAGGCTATGTAATTAAAGACAACTATAGGTAAGCATAACTGGTAGAAATAAATAAGGCTATGTAATTAAAGACACCTAGTGGTATACATAGTCAGTGAAAACCTAGTGGGGGATACGAGACAGAGGGGAGAGCTTGTATCATATTGTGTGGGACCCATTTCAGTCAGTAACCCGGAGTAGGTATCAAAAAAAGTACTCCGTACTAGGCAGAGAAGGGGCACGCTTACTGACTGATTGCAAGAGATCCAAACGTAGAGGACGGTGTGGGTGGCACAAACCGACCGGGCCATGTGCGTGCACGAGCCGAGAAGAGGGGGATAAGACGACCGTGACACCTGTAGATATGGTTGTGCACATTATTACGACGAGGGGTTTCCACTTTAGGAAGTGATACCTCATACTCTGGGGCCAACATAAGGTATCTACCAGGGTTAGGGAGTCGATCGATCAGGGTAGTAGTTAGGATACATTTGGACGTATACCTAAGTCTACCACCTTATAGTTGAAGGGATCATTTCT
Source organism: Allium sativum (assembly GCA_030737875.1). Taxonomy (NCBI): domain Eukaryota; kingdom Viridiplantae; phylum Streptophyta; class Magnoliopsida; order Asparagales; family Amaryllidaceae; genus Allium; species Allium sativum. The sequence goes on along the minus strand of CM060922.1, from coordinate 145,557,622 downwards.
TTCTGGATATACTAGTAACAGTGCAGAGTAATTATTCGAAGCATATACACCTCATCATGTCTACCTTGTCACACCTGCTATTTATGTAGTGATCTCTCTTATCCACTTTATATGCCTATCATGTTACTTTTATTTATTTACTGGCTAAAAGTAACTAGACTCGCCAGACTTTATGTTTGACCCTTTTTGTTTCCTATTCTTTCTTCCGTTTTCCTCCTAGGTTTTCAAGGGAGGGAATTCTCAGGCTTAGTCAGGATTCTGCTATCGTCTTGCTTGGAGCTTCTAGATGTACTGCTCAAGCTTCTATCTTTGCTACTATGGCTCATGATTTGGGGATTATGTTTTCTTTGTTATTGTACTCTGGTATTTAAAGTACAACACAGAAGTTTTAATGATATACTGAGTTTATGTATTTTCAGACATATGGTTTAACCATGCTTTATGATTAATAGAAGTCTTTAATTCCACTGTTATTTTATATCTGTCTTATAATGTTTCTGTTCTGTTTACCTATAACGCTTCACGAAACTTAATGCATTCCCTTAGTGAGTGACATTAACGGACGTGGGGTGCCACACTTGGTATCAGAGTTGAAGCTTACCAGATTAGATAAAAGTTTTTGAAAATTATTTTCAAAAAGGCTTTAAAAGATAGCATTTTCATAAGGAAAAGTCTATTTTGAAAAACATTCCCCAAGAAGCCATATGTAGTATCCTTCGGTCCTTTATCTAAATTTCTTCCTTTCTCCTTTTTCAACATGTATGGGGAACAAAACATTCCTAATATCCCAGAGGGCGCCACAATACCCGGATGGTTCCGTAGGTATTTGGAGGCCACGACGCCGGTCGAAGGCCAAAGAGACGTTCCTCCCCCAGCAGTACCAGTATTCCTCCTCCTCCCCCTCCAAGAGCAGATAACTTCTCCAAGATCTGCAAAGACTTCCTTGCTATGGGAGGGAAGCCATTCCATGGGAAAGAGACATTCGTAGAAGCCCGGAATTGGCTTAAGGAGACTGAGGACTTATTCGTAATCTTTGAAGTGGAGGACCGAAGAAAGATTCATTCAGTTAGCTGCTTGGTTATTGAAAGATGAAGCCTCATTTTGGTGGGAAGTCACCCAAGCTGGACGTCCGATGGAAACTTGGGAAGATTTTAGACAGAGGTTCAAAATGAAATTTCTTCCCCATGCTGAAAGTAGCATGCAGATGGAGAGATTCTTAGCACTCAAACAAGGAAACTTGAAGGTGAAAGAATATGTGAACAAATTCAACCAACTAGCAAGGTTCAGGTTAGAGTTGGTGGATACGCCGCACAAAAAGGCTTTGCGGTTTGCTAAAGGGCTGAATGAACCCCTTCATGGGTTAGCCATGTCCCATATTCCAATGGGGGTCACCTTTGAAAAACTTGTCGATATGGCCCTGATGCATGAGGAGGACAAGGGAGAGAAGAAGGAGGAAAAGGCTGAGGGGACATCGCAAAATAGGAAGGTGTAGCCCAAAAAGGGGCACCAGCAACAGCAGAAGAAAGGAGGGAAAAATGATAAAGGAAAGGATAAGATAAAATGTCACCATTGTGGGAAGGAATGTCATTTGGTTAAAGACTGTAAGCGAATGAAGAATTCTTGCTACCACTGTGGAGAGGTCGGACACTTTGCTAAAGAGTGCTTGAAGAAACGGGGATCACAGGGACAAGGTCAAAGGGCAGCAAATTCTGGAGGGCAGGTGCATGCTCTCGCGACCAGTGCTCCTGATAGAGGTAGAAAAATTTCTGTGGAAGGTTTAGTTTCTCTTTCAAACCATCATATTAGAACACTTTTTGATTCTGGTGCCTCACATTCATTTATATCAAGTTTTGTAGTTGAATCTCTGCACTTAATTACTAGTATGGTAGTGGATCCCGTAGTTGCTTCAAACCCCATTGGTGGTTCGGCTCATTTATCTATGATTTGTCAGGGTTTGAAAATATTTGTGTTAGGCGTCGAGTTTGAATGCGATGCGTATGTGCTCAGGTTTATGGGCTATGGGTTGATTCTAGGAATGGATTGGCTTACCACATATGGTGCCATTCTGGATTGTGAAAAGAGGGTTGTTAGGCTTCTGATTTGTCATGAGAGAACCCTCGGGATTTCGTGTGAACCACAAGGGTCGGTTATGCTTAGTTTCCTAGAGTCTCTTGATGCATCTATCAACGATCTGTAATCTGTTCCAGTAGTCCGAGATTTTTCCGATGTTTTTGATGAGGTTCGGTGTTTACCTCCGAGGCGCGAGATCTACTTTCGTATATATCTGGTGCACAATTCAAAGCCAGTTGCATTACCAGTGCGCGACATGGCTCCAAGGGAAAGGAGGGAGCTGAGTAAGCAAGTAGGGGAGATACTTGAGAAAGGGTTTATCAGACGAAGCATATCTGAATGGAGTGCTCCAGTAGTATTCGCAACTAAGGCGGATGGTTCGCTTCATTTGTGTGTTGATTATAGGGAGCTGAATAAACTCACTAAGAAGAATAGGCACCCGCTTCCGAGGATTGGTGATTTATTTGATCAGTTTGTTCGTGCCTTGGTATTTTCCCATTTAGACTTGGCCATGGGGTTCCATCATTTGCGGGTGGTTGAGGACAGCATAGATAAGACTGCCTTTAGGACTCCGGATGGTTTCTTTGAATGGCTAGTTATGCCTTTTGGGCTGACGAATGCACCCGCCTAATTTGTTGATCTGATGAGTTGGGTGTTTTGGGAGTTCCTAAACAAATTTGTCGTAGTCATTGTTGATGATATCTTGATCTTCTCCAAGAGCGAAGAAGAGCATGCCCAGCATTTGAGAGAAGTTTTGAAAACTCTCTGTGGCCATCAGCTTAAAGCAAAATTCTCCAAATGCCATTTTTGGAGAAAAGAGGTGAGATTCTTAGGGCATGTGGTCTCCAAAGAAGGGATAGCCGTAGATCCAGCGAAGGTGGTTGCAGTGCAAGATTGTCAGGTTCCTAAAAATGCAACCGAGGTGAGGAGCTCTCTTGGGTTAGGAGGTTACTATAGGAAGTTCATTAAGGACTTCGCAAAGATATCAGGCCCACTCACCAGGCTGACGAAGAAGAACTTGGCATTCTCAAGGGATATAGACTGTGACATTGCTTTCCAATGACTGAAGAGGGCTCTAATAACAACCCCAGTCTTGACCTTACCTGACGGGAATAAAGTGTTTACCATTTACACTGATGCATGCGGTACACGGCTTGGTGCGGTTCTAATGCAAGAAGGGAAAGTAGTGTGTTATGGGGGTAGACAACTGAGAGTTCAGGAAAAAAACTACCCCACCCATGATCTAGAGCTAGCTGCCATAGTGTTTGTGTTAAAGACGTGGCGTCATTATTTACATGAAGAGAAGTTCGAGTTATACACTGATCATAATTCCTCAAGTATCTGTTCTCGTAGAAGGATCTCAATTTAAGGCAACATCGGTAGATGGAGTTTCTAGCTTCTTATGATTTAGAGATTTCTTATACCCCTGGCAAGGGTAATGTGGTGGAAGACGCACTAAGTAGGAAGAGGGTGGCCCTGAGCCCTCTGTTTGTGGAAAGAAAGAACTTGGAGTTCATATCATCTTTTGATTTTAGACCCTCCATCGAGATTTTTCCTGATTTGTTTGCATCCTTGGAGATACAACCAACTCTTATGGACTAGATAGGAGCTTCGCAACAAGGTGACCCACAGATTCTAGACATCATGGATAAGCTTGGAAGAGGGGAGACTTCTCGTCACCTCAACAGATATGTCATAGATGAAAAGGGGTGGTTGCGACGAGATGGAAGGCTTTGTGTTCCTCAAACTGGAAGCTTGATAAAGGCAGTCCCAGAAGAAGCCAACCATTCTAAGATGACCATTCATCCAGGCGGTGATAAGATGTATAGGGACATGAAGAGGGTTTTCTTTTGGGCTGGGATGAAGAAAGATGTGGCCAAATTTGTTTCTCAATGTTTAGTTTGTCAGCAAGTCAAAGCTAAGCAAAAGAAGCCCGGTGGTTTACTTCATCCTTTCGAGATTCCTCAGTGGAAATGGGAGAGCGTCTCTATGGATTTCATAGATGGTTTGCCTAGATCGAAGAAAGGCAACACCAGTATCTGGGTTGTGGTAGATTGACTCACTCAGAGTTCTCACTTTATTCCAGTTAAGAGCAGGAGGACGGCATCATGGTTAGCAGCAATTTATGTCTGAGAGATAGTTCGTCTTCATGGAGTTCCTTCCAGCATCGTGAGCGATCGTGGCCCCATCTTTATCAGCGAATTTTGGAGGAGCTTGCAAGAAGCATTAAGTACACAGTTGTGTTTGAGCACCGGTTATCATCCTCAGACCGATGGGCAAACGGAGAGGGTGAACAGAATTCTAGAATATCTTTTAAGGCTATGTATCCTAGGCTTCGGAGGGACTTGGGAAGAGCATCTTCCTTTAGTAGAGTTTGCCTATAACAACAGCTATCAGGCTAGCATTGGCATGGCACCCTTCGAAGCATTGTACGGACGACCCTGTAGATCACCAACTTGTTGGTGGGAATCTACAGAAAGGTTACTACTTGGACCAGATATGGTTAGAGAAATGTCTGAAAAGATTGACCTTATTCGACGGCGGATGAAGACAACTCAAGATAGGTAGAATCCTATGCAGACAAGAGAAGGACTGACCTCGAATTTGAAGTAGGAGACTTGGTTTTTATCAAAGCATCACCTCTGAGGAATGTGGTTCGCTTCGGATAGGTAGGGAAGTTGTTGAGCCGAGTATATTGGAAGAGGTAGAAGTGGAACGGGAGGTGACGGTCAGGCGAGTTCCTTCCCTTATTCTTGGATCGGAAGTTAAGAAGCTACGCAATAAAGAGCTCAAGTTGCTAAAGGTTCAATAGTGTGATAACCCAGACGATGCGACTTGGGAGACCGAAGACAAGTGTAACAACCCGCACCTCCATTCACGCAAGATATTGCCCCCAACTTAGCCACCATATAGGTGTGGGGTTTTGTTCCTCAAAAGGTCTCGTCGTTGGTAAAAGATGGGCTCTACTATGTAAGTAACCACTTCACACAGGCTTCCATGATGTGGGAATTAGGGGTATTACATTGTCCCCTCCTACAAAGCCCAACGTCCTGTTAGCTCACAAACACCTCACCCAGGCGCTGTGGTCCACACAGGAGCCACAATTCCGGCTGGGTATTGGCTCTGATACCACTGTAACAACCCGCACCACCGTTCACGCAAGATATTGTCCCCAACTTAGCCACCATATAGGTGTGGGGTTTTGTTCCTCCAAAGGCCTAGGCGTTAGTAAGAGATGAGCTAACCACTTCACACAGGCTTCCACGATGTGGGACTTAGGGGTGTTATCGTGAACTATGTTTTAAACGACATTCGTTCTTTAATCCCGATTAACTGTGGAAATATAATCTGGAATTTATAAATCTTTTATTAAGATTTAAATGGAATTTATAAATCTTTTATTAAAGATTTACATGGAATTTATAAATCTTTTATTAAGATTTAAATGGAAATTTTCCAAAGTAAAGTTTTCCAATTGAATATATTAAATTGGAATTCGATTTGGTAATAATCGAGATGAGCTTCTGTGAGTGAAGATTGTTACTATATATGGAATTTAAAAGGCCTTGCCATTATTCCATTTATATTATTAGTCTAATACAGAAATTTATATCGATGATATATTGATCTGATTTCTGTGAAGATCCCATATTTAATGGAAGATGGTTTTGGGTTTGTCGTGAACTGTGTTTTTAATAACATTGGTTCTTTAACCCAGTTAAAGATAAGATTAATTTCTTAAATTTGAATAATCATTAAGTAATGATTTTTGGAGATTAAAACCAAATTGGTTTTTAATGTATCTTTTTAATTTCTGGAAGATTAAAGAATAAATTTAAAAGAATTTATCTTTGATAAAACTAATAGGAACCTTTCCCTAATAATGTGAATATTTTATTAAAACAATATTCTGAATTGGAATGAGGCGTATGATTGTTTTTATAGCACTTAATTATAAAATACGTGAATTATTCGGAAAGACTGGGTTTAACCCATTCTGAATAATTACTACGACGACCAAGAGTCGAATATGAAGACGGTGAAGACCGGAGTTCTTCACATCGTTTGGGTGATTACCGATGTCTTGATTGGGTCGTACACCCAAGACAAGGTAATAAGTGGTGATCGTCCAAACGTACTTGGAGATCGACTGATATGCGAGGACCTCTCTCCTGTATTGGACATATGGGACGAGGAATAAGGTGCCTCCGGTTTCGTTCAGACCCAGAACGGACTTGTAAATGGAGGGTATGTCTGACGTTGTTTTCCTTTATGTTGTATTCGTTGATTTCTGCTAAATATATATCTGTTTGGTGGCGGAGAATTTATTCTCTTGCTTAACACCCTTCTCTGAGACATACGAGCTTATAGGTTATATATTGGCAGAAATCAATGGTATGGTATGGACGATCAACTTACGCGATCTACCAGATATACTCTGTCAGACATTCTTCCATTCTAAGTTGTCCTGGGACTGGACAACCCGAAGGCACAATTCTGTAAATCCATCTTAGGCAATTTCTATCCAGGATTTACTGAACAGCCCTTGCATAACTCCATCTTCAATTACCTTCATTATATTTGATTCACAACGCTAATCCTATACGGAGTGGTTTTCAGATAATATATCTGATCTCGGTCTCTCCATATTAACAACGGAAATGGTCAAAAAACTTTAATAGTCGGTTATTTAACTATCAAAGGAAAACATGTGGCTAGCCGCTTGGCTTTTTCCTTTTCTTTTGGATCGATGAGGGCCCTGTGAGGCAAGTTGCGGTTTTAAATATCAACCCGTGCAAAGGAGGTTACAGCAAAAAAATTCGAAAATTTAGGGTGTTAGCCAAATTTTTGAAAAATTAGAAAAATCTTAGAACTGAAAAATTGAAGAATGAAAGCCAGAATGAGAGTTGAGTTGGTTAGTTAAACAATTTTCGGCTCCATTCCTTTTCGAGGACGAAAATATTTTAAGTGGGGGATATTATAACAACCCGGATTTTCAGAACCAATTTAAAATTTTTATTTTAGCTATTTTATTGGATTTTGAATATTTAAAATGATTTATTTTAAATAATAACAAACGAACATTTATTTTAATCGAAGTTGGAATGTATAATTTTTTTATTATATAACGAGCCTTAAATGGCGTGGTAGTTCGAAATTCGATTTCTAACTTTAAATGAATATACAGAATTCAAAATAAATCAGATTTCAATAAAATCGGATATATTAGAATCTGTTTAATAATTTCTTTGTAACAGATGTGAAAAATTGAGATTTTATAATATAAATTGAAAGTTATGTCCAGTTTAAAATTTAGAATAGTCGTTATGGAATTTATATATATATATTAAATTAAAAATAACCTTTAAAGGTTAGCCATTTTGCAGAACGACCTCCATTTTTTATGAAACCACTTTTTTTGGATATAGATTATCAAATTATTGCCATATTCCAATTTTCATAATTTTTGGAATTAATATGTAAGCGTGGCAAAATAAAATGTGTTTTGTCAATTTCAGTTGAATTGGATCGACCAGAAAATGGTCATTTTTCAAACAATCTCCAAATTCGACGAAATTAGTTTTATTAGGACCTTATCGTCAAAACATAGCTAGATTTATTTTTTTGGAATTTTTGGAGTGAGTATGTGGCCCCGGTAAATTAAAATGTGCGTTCAAATTCAATATATATTGATTTATATTTTAAATTAAAGAAAAACTGATCGAAACAGTCCAATTGGCTTACCGGACAGGCTTTTGTTGAAAAAGCAGAGCCTTGTGGTTGATGATCAAAGCACAACTTATTTAGGCATAGCTAGCTTTGTATATAGCATTACTTCGCGAGCCTCACATCCCGGTATGAACCAGAAACGAGAGAAGGATCCAGGGAGAACATACGTTTCTTTCTAGCTAGAAGTGGTGTCATAGTATGGAGCCCAGACATTTTTACTTATATGGCTGATGGAATGAGGTGCCTCGGATATTGAGTCCCTAGTGGCTTACATTTTATGCCCCATAGGGCAGGGAAACGTATTATTCAGGAATTATATATAATCCACTAACGTAAGTTGTGAACCGGCCATGTGGCTCCAAGGGACGATGCGTTCTGTTCCTGAGGCACGGGCTAGAGTGTCTCAAATTCGGTAAGGACTATCTCTTGCCTTGGTTCATAGATGGAAATCCAACTTCCAATACGACATCATGCGGTTTTGATTGTAGAACTAGTATGACGACATGATATATGGTACTCATGCCGTCTATGATTGATACATTTATATTTGAAGCTATTTTTGACACTATACACTTATAGTAATGATAATAAAAGATGAAATTTCGCGTATCTAGCATATTTGGCTATTATAAGGGGAAAATTCATCCTCCGGCCTGCGTTGCATTGTGTGATGGGACATGAATCTTATAATATCTTCATTTTTCCAAAAAGCATTGCGTTATTTTATTTTAAACTAACATTTATGTGGAGTAAACCCATTCCGTGTTATACGACGTGGTCCCGTGATTTACCCAACTTTAAAATCAAGCTAATAATTGTTTTTGTTCTCATACCGGTCCCATGACTGACCTGGGGTTTATTGTTTTAACCTAAACTCTGGGTGCCCATATTTTCCACACGGACAACTAGTAGTTTTTGTTTTGCAGATATTATATTCTCAGGATCCCGGTTTACAGCTGAAGCGATATTCCAAAAGCTTTGTATCCGTGTATTCCTTCTAGCTATGTTATGTATTATTTTTCCGCTGCTATGTAATTTAAATCTCTTATATTGTATTTCCAATGTGTAATATTTATTCATACTCTAGAATGTTCTTATACTCTGATGTAATTGTTGTAATAAACAATAAAATGTTCTTCTGTTGTGTTCTGATTTGCCTTGTTCTCAATACAATCCGTACTTTCCTTTACGGGGAAGTTTGGGTCGTTTCATTTTGGTATCAGAGCATTTGTTTACAGAGCTCGAGAACAAGACACATTAGAACCGAATGAAAGAATTCATCAGAGATTGGATTTGTAATATCCAATGAGAATAACTCGTTAGAGATGGGATTAGTTGTATCCTAAAACGAGTGTGAAGAGTATTATTTTCTTAAAAAAAAATAGTTTTGAAATTTTTATCCTAATATACGTATTTGAGTATATTATTTTATTTTAATTTGGATAATCGAGTATATGAAGATTTTGCATATACGCCTAGCTAGCGTGTATTCGAAGTCTCAAATATATTGGGTAGATATAGAATCACACTCTAATCGCCCGGAGATGATTCCGATGATTGATGCGTCATCATCAGTATTTATGTACTAGTTTCGAAAGTGGGATATCTATATATTTCCAATTGACTGGTGTGAGAACCAAAACTTAAAGTTTATTGCTGTGTTTTGCACTAAAAATATGATTTTTTTAAAGAATATATACTAAAGTTATATGTTTGAAAAGTTAATCAACTAATTGATTGCTGGTTGTGATGTATGATTATTACTTTAACTAATAAAATTATTGGAATGATAATTAATTTAACCAACATGTAAATGAATGAGAAATTAAGCCAAAACAAGTAAGTTATTGAACTTAATTGAAATTTGATTCAAAATGCATACATGTACATATATATGTATGCATAGGTCATAGCACGAAAGCTAAGAAGAGGAATAAAATTGTTTGCTCGATAAATAGGCACATATTTACTTTATTCATTGGGGTTTGATGATTTTATCAGCCGACTGGCTAGACGCTTGGATTTTTCTTTTCTTTTGGATTGATGAGGGCCCTATGAGGCAAGTTGCGGTTTTAAAGGTCTCCCCATACAAAGGAGGTTATGGCGAATTTTTTCGAAAATTTAGGGTATTAGCCAAAATTTTGAGAAATTAGATAAATCTTAGAAACTGAGAAGTTGAAGAATGAATGCCGGAATGAAAGTTGAATTGGTTAGTTAAACAACTTTCAGCTCCTTTCCTTTTCGAGGACGAAATTTTTTTAAGTGGGGGAGATTGTAACAACCCGTATTTTCAGAACCAAATTAATTTTTTTATTTAGGCTATTTTAAGGAATATACGAATAGAAATTGGGTATTTTTTCTAAATTAAATTTGAGAATAATTTTAAAATTACTCTTTATCTTTTATTTGACTAAAAATAAACTCAGTAAAAAAATTCAATTGATTTAAAACCTTTGTTTTAGAAATTTTGAAAATTCGATGTTTAAAATCAATACATAGCCCTTAAAAAGTGAATTTTTTCATATGAGCTCAGAATTCGACGAAATAAATTTTTCTAGATTCATAATGATAAATCATTGTTGAGTTCCAAAATTCACGTCGAACGGAGTGAGTATGCGGCCAAACAGTTCAGGGCAAAACAGACGATCAGTTTACAAAGGAATATTATTGAGACGATCTCGGAATTCAATCCCACATTTTTTTTGGATTTGTATCGTCAAATAATGGTTAAATCCAAAAGGGCATAATTTTTGGAGTTAGCGTTCGGGCATACAAGAAGAAAATGTATGTTAAAATCGCATTTTTAAAGCTAATTTGAGCAGTTTTACAAAGGAACATTATTGAGATGACCTCGGAATTCGACGAAACTTTTTTTATTGAATCCATAGCGTCGAATAATGGTAAGGTTCCAAATTTCATGATTTTTAGAATCAGTATGTGACAGGGGGTGATTTTTAAAGTGAAAAACAGACAATATTTTGATTTTAAAAGTTCGCTGTTTGTGTATACGGACTCAGAATTTGACGAAACCAGTTTCGTTAGGTCCATAATATCGAAGAGTAGCTGCATGTCAATTTTCGACGAAAACGGAGTCCATAGGTGACAACATGGATTTTTAAATGATGAAAGTAGACAAAAATTCAGGAGAATTGAATAGATAAAATAAAATAATTAATAAAAAAATAATTCCCTTCCATTATAATTTATCCTAACACTCTCTAAACCTAATCCTATATCAATTTCAAGACGCTGCCCTTTTTTTCTTCCTCCAACGTGAGAAAGGCAAGAAAAAAAAAATCATAACAATCAAAATATAACTCCTAAATCATGAAATCAAGTTGTTTGAGTTCCTGGGAGATTTCTCTACATGCTAGTATGATTTTTGAAGGGTTCGACAACCCTCATGTTCGTTGAAAATTCCTAACGTATGTCTTTAGTCCCTAGGGTTGGCTAATGATCAGATTTGGGACATCGATTCGTGTTTTTAAGTATTATATTTGGATTCAGCAGTGAAAATAGCTCCTAGTGCCAAAGTTTTGGGAATGCTCGGAGCAGAAAGTGTCGAGGGCTGCTGTTGATGGTGCGTTCCAGGTTTGAAGTCGTGAATTTGGAGAGGGCATCGATGGAGCGAAGTGGATATGGTTTGAAAGAGACCGAGAAGAGAAGAACAACAATGCCAACGGTTGGTATTTTCATTGAGAAACAAGGGAGAGAAGGGAAGAAGTTGCATGAACGGGGCGGTTGTGTACAACATGTTACGTAAGGGAGAAGAGGATGAGGATGTGATTAGTGGAGTGATTAAGGTAGTTGATTAATTGATTACTTATGTTAATGCCGTTATATATGTATGCAAACTTGTAAAATGCATAACTTTCTCATACGAACTAGGAAGTTAGCGAAACAAGATCGATTGGAACCGTATCGACAAGAGCTTCGCAATGAAACTAATTTTGAGTCATTTGGATGTCGTATGCGAACTGTATAGCAAAAATGTCACATTTTCTTTGCATAAAGACTGGCGGAGTGGAAACCAAAGGTGAGAACTCCTCACTAAAATTTCAGCTCAGTTATTTATTTATTTTCATAACTGAAAAATATATAGAATTGCCAATGCAGATTTATGTCAATTTTAATAATTATAAACTGTATATAGTGCTTGTTAGATCACTTCCCTCATCCACAAACCATGGACGATTTGAATTGATTGTATTGTGTGTTGTTTGTGTTGTTGAAATGTTTAACACATTAAAAAATGTTAATATTAATGTGATAGGGAAATTAAATTATAAATATTCATTTATAATTTGAATAGCGAAAATTGGTTAAGTTTATTAACCAATGATTTATTTAAATAAACTGTTGTTGTTTGAAAACCCCACATGGGTATTGGGATGATATTTGACATACACTAGTCCCAATATTTAGTTGTATGTCAATCAATGGATTGACAGGTTGTGATGAACGTTATTTATTTATTTTAATGCTCACACAGTTATAAATTTCACTTTGGATGTGGATGGACTGTATAGTGATTATTTGTCATTATTGTTGAATATATGCGGTGTGTGAAATCCATATAACTTAAATTATATGGTAATTGATTGAGTCGCATTCCGATTCAAAAAATAAATAATGCTTTATAGTAAATAATGTTTATTAATAATGTTGAGTAAAATATCATTTTAGAATTAAAAAGACATTTTAGAATTAAACAGACATTTTAGAATTAAAAAGACATTTTAGAATTAAAAGACATTGTAGAATTAAAAGGACATTTTAGAGTTAAATATACATTTTAGAATAAAAGATCATTTTGGAATAAAAGATCATTTTAGAATAAAAGTTTTAGAGTAAAAAGGACATTCTAGATAAGAAGAACATTTTAAATAAAAAAGTAAACATTATATGTAAAAAGAACATTTATATGTAAAGTAAACATTATATGTAAAAAGAAATTTTTTATGAAAAGGAAACATTATATGTAAAAGAACATTTTTATGTAAAGGAAACATTATATGTAAAAAGAACATTTTTATGAAAAGGAAACATTATACGTAAAAAGAACATTTTTATGTAAAGGAAACATTATATGAAAAAGAACATTTTTGAGTAAAAGAACATCTATATGCAAAAGAACATTTTTATGTAAAAGAACATTTACATGTAAAAGAACCATTTATATAAAAAAGAACATTTGAATGTAAAAGTACATTTTAATGTAAAGGAATGAAAAAGAGCATTTTAATGTAAAAGTACATTTTAATGTAAAAGAATGAAAAAGAACATTTGAATGTAAAAGTACATTTTAATGTAAAGGAATGAAAAAGAACATTTTAATGTAAAAGTAAATTTTAATGTAAAAGATTGAAAAAGAACATTTTAGAATAAAGAACATATTAGAATAAAGAATATTTTCAAATATAGAATCTTTTAAAATAATGAATATTTTAGAATAGCAAATATTTTAAAATAATATTCAATGAAGAATAAAATTATGATTTTGATGCCTGATTCTGGATGGACACAAAAATATTAAAATATGAAGCTAAGTTAAGTAGCCAACGCCATCTTAACCCGAATGGGTTTATCGATTGATTTTATTCATTTTATAATGAATATCGAAAATAATTGATTTCAAAATCTAACATTTTGAAAATATTATCATTTTAATATTATAATGATATGGAATATTCAATTTTGATTTAAAATTGAAAATGAAGTTAGAATCGTTTTAAAACGAATTTATAAATATTTTATAAAGTACATTTCAAATGGAAATCGACAAAATATAATATATATATATATTATATATTTAATGGCCTGAATAGAATGTGCCGCGCAACGACCGTTCGTGAATTTCGACCATTAACTTTAAATTGGCGTAACGGGAGATCCGACCGTCGGATTCTCCTAAAACCGGAACCGTTGGGTTCGTATCAAAAAGAGATTTCCAATGAATATAAGAGATTTGAAATCTAATGGTTGGATTTGGAATTATGTCCAAATCAAATTTGAAAAAGGTCGTTATGGATGAAGTTCGGTGGCCGTTATTGGAAACCGACTGTACGAGCCTTATTAAAATTATTAAAAATATGAATTTTTTTTGTAAAATCATAATAAATGATTTAGAAAGAATTTGGATGAAAAATTCCAATTTTGAAAGGATAGAAATATATTTTTATCAAAATGAACTAGTTATTAACTAGAATAATAATCCAATGTTTTTAAATAAAATAAATTGGATTTTGGGTTTGTCGTGAATGGTGTCTTAAATAACACTGTTCTTAAACCCCGTGTGAAGAGAATAAATCTTTCAATTAAGATTTAGAGAAGTTTACTAATTAATTATTAATTAATTAGAATTGAAATGAAAGTTGATTGTGGGTTTATCGTGAACTATGTTTTAAACGACATTTGTTCTTTAATCTCAATTAATTGTGAAAATATAATCTGGAATTTATAAATCTTTTATTAAGATTTAAATGGAATTTATAAATCTTTTATTAAAGATTTACATGGAATTTATAAATCTTTTATTAAGATTTAAATGGAAATTTTCCAAAGTAAAGTTTTCCAATTTAATATATTAAATTGGAATTGAATGGAATTCGATTTGGTAATAATCGAGATTAGCTTCTGTGAATGAAGACTGTTACTATATGTGGAATTTAAAGGCCTTGCCATTATTCCATTTATATTATTAGGCTAATGCAGAAATTTATATCGATTATATACTGATCTGATTTATGTGAAGATCCCATATTTAATGGAAGATGATTTTGGGTTTGTCGTGAACTGTGTTTTTAATAACATTGGTTCTTTAATCCAGTTAAAGATAAGATTAATTTCTTAATTTTGAATAATCATTAAGTAATGATTTTTGGAGATTAAAACTAAATTGGTGTTTTAATGTATCTTGTTAATTTCTGGAAGATTAAAGAATGAATTTAAAAGAATTTATCTTTGATAAAATTAATGGGAACCTTTCCCTAATAATGCGAATATTTTATTAAAAGAATATTCTGAATTGAAATGAGGCGTATGATTGTTTTTATAGCACTTGATTATAAAATACGTGAATTATTCGGAAAGACTGGGTTTAACCCATTCTGAATAATTACTACGACGACCAAGAGTCGAAAATGAAGACGGTGGTTGAAGACCGGAGTTCTTCACATCGTTTGGGTGACTACTGATGTCTTGATTGGGCTGTACACCCAAGACAAGGTAATAAGTGGTGATCATCCAAACGTACTTGGAGATCGACGGATATGCCACACTGGCTTCCAGATTATATTTTCACAGTTAATACGGGTTGTTACAACAAAATTCGTGCTTCGTACCCTTTTCTCTTCGAGGGTAGGTTCTTAACTCCTTTTTCCAAAGCTTTATCGGTACTTGTTTCTATCTTTTTAGTATATCCTATCCATTGTATTTTCGACCTTTAAATAGGAATCCTATGAATGTAAACATGTGTTTGAAACATGTTATGTTTGATGGATGCAAATGGTTGCTAGTGGTTGCCTGAGGATGCTTATACACACACATTGGGCACCCATATAGAGCTTATATGTTATAATAGGCTTATTTGCATACATATTGGATTCATGGCACTAACATACATTGCATTAAAGAGGTCAACTGAATTAATAGACCGCCTGATTTTCGCATTAATATTGGGACATATACACACATCTTTGCATATGTTCATATAAGCATTAGAAATTTTTAAGGACAATGGATGCCAGTGTTTGGTGGATGAGTAGATGGATGATGGATGGTAGGATACATTCTTTTCAACTTAGAGATTTCGAGGACGAAATCCTTTGAGTAGGGGAGAATGTAACACCCCAAATTTTACCGACATAAAAGAAGATAAATTAAAGAATAATTAATTTAATATCCAGAATTAAGGAAAACAGATTACGTCATTGCGTCCGTCTTGAAATTCTGGTCAAGATAGACACCTAATTTGCGTAAAACGGGTAACGTATGAAGAGGTTACAGACGATAAAAAGTTGAAAATCAAAACCAGGTATAACTGGCGCATTGCCAAGTGCGCCAAGACAATTTTGCACTGGCGCACCTGGAAAGAGCGTCCATAATTGTTTTTGGGTATTCGGGCCTTTTCCCAAGTGGGAGGCGACCCGCGACCTGATTTTACTCTAGGGCTTTTGTGGCAGTCGGTTCCAGATGGTTCTGCAACTATAAATTTGGCCATTTCACATATTTCTTTATTAGAAATCATGGCAACCAAACTATGCCGGATTCTGAACTGAACTAGGGTCTCTCATCTTCTTCTAAAGCATATCAAATTCTGAGATTCAAGCATAGACTTAGCACCTTTTCTATCATCTTAGAAATCCAATCACAGTGAGTTCAAGTTGCTTTTAGATTTAGATAAATAATAGCGAATTATGAAATAATATGATTTGGATACGTTGTAGACTTTGCATCTATGTTATTGTTAGATCTTATGCTATGTCATGATAGATCTATTTCTCTACATCCAATTCAATTGTAATTGTTCTATTATGTTATTATTGTGGATCTTGGCTTGTAACTTTTATGATATGATATGATGTGTATAGATCTATTTTATGTGATCTAAATTGTCACCTTATGTTAACATGTTAGATCTATTTTATGTGATCTAAATTGTCACCTTATGTTAACATGTTAGATCTATTTTATGTGATCTAAATTATCACCTTGTGTTAACATGTTGGATATATTTTATGTGATCTAAATTATCACCTTATGTTAACATGTTAGATCTATTTTATGTGATCTAAATTATCACCTTATGTTATCATGTTAGATCTAAACCGATTAGACATCTAAATTCCTAATTTAGATATTGTGACGTCATAGTTCATAAGTTTAATGTCCACCTTGTTATGATGGCAACTTCATGTCCATGCTAGCATAAACTAATTTTTCTTTGTAGCAAAAACTGATTTTTCATTATAGCAAAAACTGATAATTTTTATTATAGAAAGGATAAAAAAATTATTATAGAAAAGATTTGATTTTTAAAGAATTAGAAAGATCATATTTTTGTTTAGAGAAAAAGATTATATATTTTTATAAATATAAAGATTGTATATTTTTATTTGTAAGAAAGATTAAATTTTTAATGTAAGTAAAGATATGATTTTTATTTGTAGAAAGATTTGATTAGGGGTGAGCGTTCCGTCGATTCGGTTGGTTTGGAGCTAAAAAAAACTCAAACCGAATTGAAACCGAAATTTTTCCAAACCAAACCGAACCAAATTAATTTCGGTTAATTCAGCCGGTAACCGATTTAACCAAACTTAAAGGATATGTTACTATTTAAACGATGAATTCAGTTAAAGTAGAAAATAAATTCATATTTGAAGAAATTTTACATATTAAATTTTATGTTTGAAATGTAATTTAACATATTTAGAACACATGCCTTTGTATTTTATCACTAAACTTATTATTTAAAATGCTACAACACCGTAAGTTTGGATAATAAATTAAAAGTTCGGTTAATTCGGTTAAACCGATAACCAAAAAAATATATTTTACAAACTAAATTCAAACCAATTTAGTTTTAAAACAGAACCGAACCGACCGAAATGAACCGGTTTGGTCGGTTAATTCGGTTTGAACCGAATATTGCTCACCCCTAGATTTGATTTTTATTTGTTTAAAGATTGGATTTTTATTTATATTTCTAGCAAATAAAAAAATATAATTTTTATATATGGAAAAGCGATATAAAAATATAATTTCTATTTGAATAGCAAGATAAAAATTCGATTTTTATATATATGATGGCGCTATAAAAATTTGGTTTTTATTATGAAGATAGCAATATAAAAATCTGATTTTTATATAAGTAGCAATATAAAAATATAATTTTTATATAGAATATGGCGTTATAAAAATGTGATATTTAAAATATAAACATCGATTCAAAATATAAACATCGTGTTAGAAAAAGGTGATTTTTTGTCTGTGTAGCGTTGGAAGAAAAATATGATTTTTAGTATCAACTGCATAAAACAAATGACGATGGAACAGATTGAGATCAAAAAAGGAATACAAACCGTTCAGAAATAGAGAATGGCGGAGTGGATCCCAAATGTGGGAACTCCTCACCATAATTTTCGTTATGCAGTTATTTATTTTATAACTCATATATGAACTGTTCCCCGTCGTCCACAGACCATGGACGACTTGTTTGTTTGGTTGAGTGGTTGATTGGATTATTTGTTTGAATTTGGTTGTTTGGGTGAAATGAATTAATTAGAATTGATATGTATATGGCGCGAGCCAATATCAGGAGAGGGGTAATGCTAGACATTACCCGCTTTCAATATCGCGCCGTTATAATGCCGAAATTTTCTAAAATAAAACGTGTTAGTTAAAAATAACATTTTTTATTGAATGCATGAACTGTTAAAAATAGCAAAGTGTTGAAATAAATATTTTAACGTTAAAAAATTATTTTTAACGTATAAATGAATGACATGAAATTCTCTTGAAAAGAATTGAATATTCATTTACAAATCAGACGATTTGTTTATGTACATATATTTATCTGACATTGATTGGGACGATAAAATTTTACACATCGCCCAACTGCACAAATAAAATCTGTGCTTGATCGATTGAAACCCCACACGGGTATGCGGATGATATTAGACTTACACTAATCCCAATATTTAGTTGTATGTCAATTTGTTGGTTGACAGACTGTTATAAGCGTTAAATATTTATATTGGATGTTTATGCAGTGTAGAATGCACTTTGGATGATGGTTGACTGTGTTTGATTGTTGTTGTGTACATGTGTGTATGAAATCCATATAAATCAAATTATATGATAATTGACTGTGTCTGATTCCAATTCAGAACGAACGAATATTTTAAAATAACGAATATTTTAAAATAAGGAATATTTTAAAATAATATTCAGTAGAAGATCAAAATATGATTTTGATGTCCGATTTGGGATGGACATGAATATATATAAATATATAAAACCGTGTTGATTAGATTAACGCCATTTTGACATGAACGATATTTATATCGATTTTATTCATTTTTATAATGAATATCGAAAAGGAATTGACTTCAAAATCTAATGTTTTGAAAATATTATCATTTATATATTAATGATATGGAATATTCAATTTTGATTTGAAATTGAATATGAAGTTGAAACCGTTTTGAAAACGAATTTAAAACGATTTATGAAATAAGTTTTAAATGGAAATCGATGAAATATACAATATATATATATATTGTATATATAATGGCCTGAATAGAACGCGCCGCAGTAGTTCGCGAATTTCAACAATTGACCCTGAACGGACATTACGGGAGATCTGACCGTCGGATTCTCCTAAAACTGGAACCGTTGAGTTCGTATCGAAAATATATTTTTAACGAATATAAGAAATTAGAAATCTAACGGTTGGATTTGGAATTATGTTCAAATCAAATTTGAAAAAGGTCGTTGTAAGTGCAGTTCGATGGCCGTTTATGGAAATCGACTGTACGGGCCTTGATGAAATTATTAAAAATATTAATAATTTATGAAAAATCATAATAAATGATTTGGGAAGAATTGGGATGATAAATTCCATATTTGAAAAAATAAAAATAAATTTTTATCAAAATGAACTGGTAATTAACTAGATATGAAATCCAATAATTTTTAAATAAAATAAATTGGATTTGAGAAGGTTTTAAAAATAAACGGAATTTCCAATATATGAATTGGAATGGATTTGAATTGAAATTCTCTTTGAAATATTTCGATATTGGATTCCGTGATTATACAAGCTTTATGCAGGAATTTGGAAGATATATATATATATATCATTATTCCAATACGATGTTTGTTGAGTTCGGAATTTGATATTGAATATAAGCCGATATATTTTCTATTCAAAGTCTTGTATTTAATATCAAATAGGATTTTGGGATTGTCGTGAACGCTGTCTTCAGTAACACTGTTCTTGAACCCCACGTGAAGAGAATAAATCTTTTAATTAAGATTGTTAGAGTTTCCAATTATATTAAATAATTGGAATAAAATAGAATGTGAATTGGGTTTATCGTGAACTGTGTTTTCTAGCGACATTCGTTCTTTAACCTGATTGACAGTGAAATATTATTTGGAATTTATATATCTTTTGTTAAGATTTAAAGGAGATCTTCCAAAGTAAAGTTTTCCAATTTAACATATTTAATTGGAATTGAATGGAATTCGATTTGGCAATAATCGAGGTGAGCTTCTGTAGAGGAAGACTGTTAATTTATATGGAATTTAAAAGCCTTGAAAGTTATTCTATTTATATTATCGGTTGGATATGGAAGTTCATATCGATTATATATATTGATCTGTATTCAGTGAAGTTTCCATTGCTAATGGAATGTGATTATGGGTTTATCATGAGTTGTATTTTAAATGACATTAGTTCTTTAACCCAGTTAAAGATAAGATTAATTTCTTAACTTTGAATAATCATTAAGTAATGATTTTTGGAAATTAGAACTGAATTAGAGTTTTAATGACTCTTTAAATAGATTGAAAGGTGAATTTGATAGCTAAAATTATCAAATTCAAGAAATGATCGAGAATGGAGTATCACCAGTTTTGCTCCAAGCGATAGTTAAATCTTTAAATAGATTTGAACGTGAAATGGTAATTAATTTTACCGATAACACCATGGTGTTAGCTATGAAATATTACCAGTTTTGCTTCATGGGATGGATAGGTTGGGATTGGGAAATTAAACAAATGATTACTTCGGTAAGGATCGCTAATCCTGACTAGTTTGGATAAACCATAATTTGGTTTGAATTGATATCCAAAGGAAGATTAAAGGATAAATTTAAACAATTTATCTTTGATAAAATTAATGGGAACCTTTCCCAAAGTATAAGAATATATGAATAAAGGAATATTCTGGATTGTAATAAGGCATATGTTGTGTTTTTATAGCACTTATTTATTATATATGCGAGTTATTCAGAAAGACCGGGTTTATCCCATTCTGAAAAACTGATTCGACGATAAGTCAACGATAAAGACGGTGGTTGAAGATCGGAGGTCTTCACATTGTTTGGATGATTACTGATGTCTTGATTGGGATGTACACCCAAGACAAGGTAATAAGTAGTGATCGTCCAGACGTACTTGGAGATCGACTGGATATGTGAGGACCATTCTCCTGTATTGGACATACGGGACGAGGAATAAGGTGCCTCCGGTTTCGTTCAGACCCAGAATGAACTTGTAAATGGATGTGTGTCTGACATCGGATTTCATTCTATGTGATTGATAGACATCGGTTGCATAGCGTGAATTGCCTGTGTGGCATGATGAGATGCAAATTATCAAGTCTTCTATAGAAAAGCAGAGTCTTGTGGTTGATGATCAAAGCACGGCTTTAATATAACATAGCTTTGTAGTAAAAACTGATTTTTCTTTATAACAAAAACTGATTTTTCATTACAACAAAAACTGATAATTCTTATTATAGTAAAGATAAAAAAATTATTATAGAAAAGATTTGATTTTTAAAGAATTATAAAGATCATATTTTTGTTTAGAGAAAAAGATTATATATTTTTATAAATATAAAGATTGCATATTTTTATTTGTAAGAAAGTTTGAATTTTTAATGTAAGTAAAGATATGATTTTTATTTGTAGAAAGATTTGATTTTTATTTGTTTAAAGATTGGATTTTTATTTATATTTCTAGCGAATAAAAAATATGATTTTTATATATGGAAATGTGATATAAAAATATAATTTTTATTTGAATAGCAAGATAAAAATTCGATTTTTATATATATGATGGCGCTATAAAAATTTGGTTTTAATTATGAAGATAGCGATATAAAAATCTGATTTTTATATAAGTAGCAATATAAAAATATAAACATCGTGTTAGAAAAAGGTGATTTTTTGTCTGTATAGCATTAGAAGAAAAATATGATTTTTAATATCAACTGCGTAAAACAGATGACGATGGAACGGATTGAGATCAAAAAAAGGAATCCAAACCGTTCAGAAATAGAGAATGGCGGAGTGGATCCCAAAGGCAAGAACTCCTCACTATAATTTTCTTTATACAGTTATTTATTTTATAACTCATATATAAACTGTTCCCTGTCGTCCATAGATCATAGACGACTTATTTGTTTAATTGTGTGGTTGATTGGATTATTTGTTTGAATTTGGTTGTTTGGGTGAAATGAATTGATTTGAATTGATATGTATATGGCGCGAGCCAATATCGGGAGAGGGGTAATGCTAGACATTACCTGATTTCAATATCGCGCCGTTATAATGCCGAAATTTTCTAAAATAAAATGTGTTAGTTAAAAATAACATTTTTTATTGAATGTATGAACTGTTAAAAATAGCAAAGTGTTGATATAAATATTTTAACGTTAAAAATATAATTTTTAACGTATAAATGAACGACATGAAATTATCCTAAAAAGAATTGAAAATATTATCATTTATATATTAATGATATGGAATATTCAATTTTGATTTGAAATTGAATATGAACTTGAAACCGTTTTGAAAACAAATTTAAAATGATTTATAAAATACGTTTTAAATGGAAATCGACGAAATATATATAATATATATATTATATATATAATAGCCTGAATAGAACGCGTCGCGCCGCGGTAGTTCGCGAATTTCGACAATTGACTTCGAACGGACATTACAGGAGATCCGACCGTCGGATTCTCCTAAAATCGGAACCGTTGGGTTTGTATCGAAAAGATCTTTCTAACGAATACAAGAAATTAGAAATCTAATGGTTGGATTAAGAATTATGTCCAAATCAAATTTGGAAAAGGTCATTGTGAGTGCAGTTCGATGGCCGTTTATGGAAATCGAATATACGGGCCTTGATGAAATTATTAATGTAACGACCTGAGGAATTTTCGACCTTGGATATCGGCATACGACACCATGTCAATCATCCAAGAACCGGAAACACCAGATTGTTAATAGAAAGAAGTTAGACGGTGAGAATAGATAAGATAGAAAATTAGAATAGAAGAAGAAGAAGAACACAACAACATCAGAGTAACACGAATCTCACAGCGGAACGAATAAAATATAGTATACAAAGTAACATTGAAACACAAATCTGTGTATTTGTATATTAGTGTACATCACTTACATCACAGCGGAAATAAACAATAGTTATAAAATACTGTAGCCTCCTACTCCAGCTCCTCCAAGAATATCTGGAAATACCTGAACTACTTGACTGCCCGTACAAATTTGGGCACCCAAGAGTTTAGGAAAAACAAAAAAAAATAAACTCTGGGTCAGTCATGGGACTGGCGTGAGTAAACTCCAACCACTTGGTTTAACTTTTCAAAACCTTTTCAATAGAAATGATAATCGTAAGACCGATCCACACAAAAACACAGATGGTTTTTACCTTACGATAACCCAAAACATTTTTCGAAATCAATACTTTTCTGATATTATAATAATGTCTAATCACAAATAATTAACAATCTAGCAGAAAGCTTGCATCTCACGCTCCACATATATATATAGTATACAATCAAAACCACAGGCGCTTATTGGAGATTGGATTCCGACTATGACAAGGTATGGAACCATCTGCCGATAGTGTATCTCTAGAGAGGAATACACTATGTTCAACAAGAACGTCTTGCAACCCAGACCACACATGACCGACCACTCATTTCTCTTGAGTGTATCGAATATATTGTCACCTACGGTTGCTAGCAACATAGCCGTTCACGGGAGATGCAGAAGCGAAAAGAAGTAACAAATATGAATATTCTCAAGATGGTGATAATACACCCTAATAGGGGCGACCCACTTAGCCATGCTGCCTGCCCGATTTTTCTCATTTCCTGGTTGATGAGGCTTGAGGTCATAATGTATCTTTTGACAGATCACACCTCAAATTTACTTTGAATGCCACATCGTCATACCCGCCAAATCACAAATTGATTTCCCCAAAAATATCACGGGTATAAAGCTAAGAGAAACGAATTCCTCCGCCACCAAACGTGGATACATTTGAAGCGATTAACTTACCTGATCCATTAGATATACTTTGTCAGACATTCGTCCATACACATTGTCCTGGGTCTGGACAAACCGAAGGCACTATTCTGTAAATCCATCTTAGGCAATTTCTACGTAGGATCGCCAGAACAGCCCTTGCACAACTCTGTCTTCAATTATCTTCATCATATTTGATTCGCAACGCTAATGCCCATACAGAGTGGTTTTCAGATAATAAATCTGATCTCGGTCTCTCTGTATTGACAACGGAAATGGTCAAAAATCTTTGATAGTCGGTGATTTAACTATCAAAGGAAAACAAGTGTGCAAACAACGGTTGTATTTCCAAACGGAAATCTTACCGAGCAAATCATCAATCAACACTGTTCCCCTTTTTAATTAATTTATCATTTATTTATTCATTTCCCGATTTCCCATTTCCGTATATTCGTAAATCCTTATTTTCTATATTAGAAAATATACGTTACTAATCATTTGAAAACTTTTCCATATTTGATTCCATTTCTTATTTCCTATATTAGTAACCATTTCTGATTCTTATTTGGAAAATATTTCCAAACTCCTTCATTTGGATTTAAACAGATGTTTAAATAAAACAGCGCTACGCTGACTCGAACCATTAACACTTATTAACTAAATTCAATTAACTAACCTTCACTTTTGAACTTTAACCATTCCTTAGTTAAAAATGGAGTCAATCAAATTGGGGTATAACTACCTCTCAGACCTTAACTGAACAACATTTCTAACCTCAAAATAGACAAAGTTCACCTTTTAAATCTTAAATAAACTTCCTTACGTAACTCTCGGATTCTATTTATGAATCCACTTCTTTTACAGAAATCATTTGATTTTAACGATAACATTAAATCCCTACTTTCGAAATAATTAACTTTAAAATAACTTTTATTTCTTAATTTGAATAAATAAATAAATGATTTATTTAATAAATAATTCTTAATTTAAAAATCTAAAAGTAAATAACCCTTCCTACATTTGAAATAGTCGAATCCCAATGTATAATTCTCCCTCAAATAATCTCTGTTTGATAATTCTCTATCGAATAACTATATTCAATAACTCTTTCGAATAATCTATATTCGATTATCTCTCTTCCGAATAAACTATATTCGATAATATCTCTTTTTCGAATAAACTATATTCGATCATCACTCTTTCGAATAAACTAATATTCGATTAACTCTCGTCGAATAACTTATATTCGATTAACTCTCATCGAATAACTTATATTCGATTAACTCTCATCAAATAACTTATATTCGATTATAACCATAAGTTTCTAGTCGAATGCTAATTACACATCTTTCCAGATTTTGTTTTAAATCCTTTTTACATTTCGAACATCGAAATGGATTTAATCATCTTCTTTTTAAAACTTCCAATTTTCCATTTTATATTCACAGTTGAATTTGCAAATCTTAATTATCCACTGATAATTATATTTTTAATTCATTTATAAACTTTGTTTATAAATCCGACTACTTGTTTTTATTATTAAACAAGTTATTCATTTCTAATCATTCGGAATTTCATTTCTGTTTGAGTTCCTGTTTCAAAAACCCAATTTTCTTTACAAATGTTTTTATTTGCAAAATCTTTACTTAAAACTATTATTCACATCGAACGTGAATAATATTTTTTTTATATCATTCATTAAGTTTGATTTCGTATTTTACTAATATCCCATTTCCATACTTCTATTTATACTTCTATCTGTAGAATTATTCATATGAAATTTCCTTATTATTTCTAACACGTAAATCTCTTTTATAATTCCCATTATAAATGTTGAGTTCATATTCCATTTAAAATATCGGTGCTAAAACTGATTTCTGTTTCTCTATATAAGTTCGTACTTATATATTCCATTTATCAAATGATAAATATTTTATTTCGTTTATAAAATATTATTTATAAATTAATCATTTTCATTTATCTGTTTAAAACAAATTAAAATCTACTTTGAATTCATCTTCTCGTTGTTCTTTGATATCTTGTCAATCCCCTTTTATAATGTCTATTCAATTTTATAAATAATTCCTTTTATAAAATTCTATTCATTTTAAAAATGATTCCTTTTATAAAATCTATTCGTTGCATAAATGTTCTTTTTATAAAAATGTCTTCGTTTCATAAATGTTCATTTTATAAAAATGTCTTCATTTCATAAATGTTCGTTTTATAAAATCTTTTTCATTGTATAAACGTTCTCTTTTCTAAAATCTTTTCATTTTATATAAATGTTCTCTTTTTATACAATCTATTCATTTTAAAATATTTCTTTCCATATAGTCTGTTCATTTCATAAATGTCCTTTTTTATACAATCTATTCATTTTAAAATGTTTCTTTCCATACATTCTATTCATTTCATAAATGTCCATTTTTATGCAATCTATTCATTTTAAAATGTTTCTTTTATAATGTCTATTTATTTTATATAAATATTTTATTTTCAATCTACACTGTAAAAAATTCTCTTTTCACATTCCAGTACGTCTTATAGTATTTATCGTACCATATAACAATGATCGGTATCATTCAAGCATACTAAATCAGCAACAGATTGCATATCACATCATATAACACAATACATGAAAAAAAGTAAAATAAATGTTGAAGAATCCAGTTGGATCCCTCCGACCTGTTTCCCTGCATCCACAGATGTTACACAATATAATTCACATCAATTTCAGTTCAACATGTAATATTCTGATAAACAAGATCAATATTGTTTAATGAAATGTGAATTTTTCGTTATCTATAATCTCAACCAATCAAACAACAATTCAACCGACCCATCATCACACAATAGTCAATCATTATTTATCAGTACTAGATTTTATTTATAAAAATATAAATTAGACAGAGTTAGTTAGTTTTACTCACCTTGGTCGATTATCGTTAATTAACGATATTCGATCGTCGGACTGGTTCAGGCGTTTTATTTCACCATAAATTGGGACGAGCTCCAAATCACTCCAAACCAGTTTCATTATGAAGCCTACGTCCATACGATTCCAACGCGAGTAGTTTCGCTGAATTTTGATTTCGTATGACAAAGTTATGTATTTTACAAGTTCGTATACTATTTATTAAAATTTAAACTCAACTATTTATTTGAATTGGGCCATACCTTGCAAACCCGGTCCAAACCCATACCCATCTTCCCCCTTCTTCTTCACCGAATTAAATTACACGCTCCAGGCAATTTACCAACCCCCAAACCCATGCTTCTCTCTTTCGCTGCTCCTCCCCTTCATCATTTAAAATCAGACTAAAATCACCAAAAATCTCACCATCTCCTTCTCTTCAACCTCACATCGATTCCTTCCTACTCGCATCCATACCCTCTATCGTGACATGAAGTTCCTCGAGCACTGTACAAATGTCGCGCGACACTCACGATCACCGAATACCCCAAATCCATGCTCACAAGTGCTACTTTACCTCCTTAATCCAAACATCAACTCAAAAATTCAAGCGGCGCCTTCATTCACTCGAAATCGCGAACCCTGGTACCCGCTGTACAATGTCGAGCTCTGAAAACTTTAATCGCATGACTTATAAATGGTATCGAATCGAAGAGAATCTGTTAAGGAACCGATATGCATGAGTATTATGATTTATAGATTTTTCTACCGTTTGTTTTGAATTTTGAAAGATTGCGTTTTGGCTTTCTAAAGAAAAATGGTGACAGCGGATTGAAATTGACCAGAGAAAAAGAATGAATTAGGGTTAGAAGAGTTAGTGGGTTTTACAGAATAAGAATATTATTTTTATATTGATTATTATAGTTGTTTTTAATCAACCATTGTTTGTATTTGTCCATTAAAATTCCTGTGATCACATAAGATATTCAAAAATCATGAAAATGGACATGCACCTACAGCTCGGTATTGCGGACCCAACGAAACTGGTTTCGTCGAATTCCGACTCCGTTTGCTCACACAGCGTATTTTTAACTGTCAAAACATCGACTGTTTTTCATGTTAAAAATCGGTACGACCACATACTGACTTCGAAAATCACTAAATTGAAATCTAACAATAATTTAATATTTCGGATCCAACAAAATTAGTTTCATCGAAAACGGAGGTCGTTTGCAAAACTGTCTATTTTTTATATCCCTAAATAAACCCTTTTAAATATAAATATATTTAAAAATAATTAAATTTAATATTTATAAATAAATATTATCGTATATATATTCATAATAGAATATCATATAGCTCCAATTGGATTTATAACTCGATATTCAAATCCCGGTTGAATCGATATTCAATTTATATTGAAAAATTCATTTATAATATAAATAAATCATTATAAATAATAAAGGAATTCCATAGCGACTTTTGGAAAATTTGATTTGGACATAACTCAAAATATACACAATGAAATCCCGATTTTTCTCTTCCATTAGAAAAATATACTTCACCAGCTCCGAACGTTTCTTGTTTCACAGAAATCCGATTTAAAACAGATTCTGTATATTCAATTGAAGTTCGAATCGCCAAATTACGAACTATAGCGTCATTTCGAGCTCGATTATAATTATATTATAATTTATATGTTCCAACGTCGATTGAATAATATATTCGCTATTCTAATCCAATTCTAAACTGAATTATACCTTGTATATGATCCAATTCCCACTGTATTGTGAATTCAACTAATTTTGACTGTTTCAAAATTATAATATATTTTTATATTATAAATATTAGTTAAATATTCAATATTATTTAATTAAATAACCATTTAAATCTATAAATCACTATTTACATAATTAATTATTACACCGTAAAAATATGGGACATTACATTCTTCCCCCTTAAAATAATTTCGTCCTCGAAATTGCTAAGGTAGAAAACAAAACCTATTAACTGGGTAAAAATTATTTGTTTACTTCTTGAATTTCAGTTTTACTTAACCATTTTAACTTCAATTAAAATATTAATTCATTTCGAATAACTAAAATTTTCAAAAATTCTGAAAATTTTCTAACACCTTAAATTTTTGGAAATTTTTGCCAGCACCTCCTTTGTATGGCTCAATCAGTACAACTACAACTCGCCTCTCTGGCCATCTCCAAACCAAAAGAAAATCAAATAGTCAAGTTGCTTGCCAATTCGGCTCATAAAACTCATATCCAATATAAAAATATAAACTTGTACCTTTTTGTCGGGCATATCAACTTTATCACTTTCACATGCTATCAATTCAACATTTACCAATGGCAACTCAACCAATTTCCAATCAATATATGTTCAACACAGCTATTCGCTAATATCCAAACCAAATTTCATTTCAACTCAAGTTCCATTCTCGATTCCGATTCTTAACTTATCACTTTAACGTAATTCCAGATTCCTGTCTCATAATCCAATTTTACTCGATATCATTCTATTTCAATTTCAATTACTACTTAACTGGCTTTAATTAAATTTTCAATTTCTATTGGCTTTTACAAATTCGACTTTAATTTTTTTTTTAATTCAAATAATATGTTTCTTGGAGTTTTTAAACAGCTTAGCCTATTCCAAAAATCAAAATATTCATTTTGGAATATCAAAACAACTTGTTTTCTCAAAATAATTTAAAAAACAAAAATTTTGGTAGTAATCCATCACTAATAACTCAAAAATGAACATCGATGATGTCATGATCATCGTCGGAATCTATTTTCCAGCTACTGAAGTGAGTTCAATACTATATCACTTTCAAAACCATTTCTAAACACTTTCATTTTGAAATCCATTTCAAAATATCCTTTTCAATGCTTGTAACAAATTTAAAATCTCCCAGGATTTTAAATTTCACATATATTTAACCCAGATTCATTTACAAACACTTTTATAACCTTCAAGGGTTTTAATTCCAATTCTGATTTAAATTCATATTTAATTCATCTGATTTCACACATTTCACTTATATAAATTCTGATTGGCTATTTACATAACCATTTCACATTTTATAATCTTATTTGATTATAACCACAACTAACACATCCAATATACTATAATACTTCAAAAACCTATACTTTGTTTATATCAAAATATAATTTGGGTAAAATTATTTCATTTACCCTCTTTTCAAATCATACTGTGTTGGTTCATTGCATTCAAGTATTTATAAGCTCCTATCGATACAGTGGATCAAACTGATCGACCAGAACTCTTAAACAAATCAACCAATAAATCTCCACAATATAAATAACAAATACGCGCTCATATATATATATATATATATATATATATATATATATATATATATATGTATGTATGTATGTATAAACATTCAACTCAGTCTAGGGTATTACTAACCCCATCTCTATGGAATCATGCCACAGAGCCAAGGTAATAACTAAACCTTAAGCTCTGATACCACTGTAGCGACCCGGAGAATTTGCGACCTTGGATATCGGCATACGACACCATGTCGATCATCCAAGAATCGGAAACACCGAATCGTTAATAGAAAGAAGTTAGAGGGTGAGAATAGATATGATAGAAAATTAGAATAGAAGAAGAAGAAGAACACAACAACATCAGAGTAACACGAATCTCACAGCGGAACGAATAAAATATAGTATACAAAGTAACATTGAAACACAAATCCGTATATTTGTATATTAGAGTACAACACTTACATCACAACGGAAATAAACAATAGTTATAAAATCCTGAAGCCTCCTTCTCCAACTCCTACAAGAATATCTGGAAATACCTGAACTACTTGACTGCCCGTACAAATTTGGGCACCCAAGAGTTTAGGGAAAACAAAACAAAATAAACCATGGGTCAGTCATGGGACTGGTATGAGTAAACTCCAACCACTTGGTTTAACTTTTCAAAACCTTTTCAAAAGAAATGATAATCATAAGACCGATCCACACATAAACACGGATGGTTTTTACCTTACGATAACCCAAAACATTTTTCGAAATCAATACTTTTCTGATATTATAATAATGTCTAATCACAAATAATTAACAATCTAGCAGAACGCTTGCATCTCACGCTCCACATATATATAGTATACAATCAAAATCGCAGGCGCTTATTGGAGATTGGATTCCGACTATGACACGGTATGTAACCACCTGCCGATAGTGTATCTCTAGAGAGGAATACACTGGGTTCAACAAGAACGTCTTACAACCCGGCCCACACATGACTGACCACTCATTTCTCTTTATTGTATCGAATATATTGTCACCTACGGTTGCTTGCAACATATCCGTTCCTGGGAGATACAGAAGCGTAAAGTAGTAACAAATATGAATATTCTCTAGATGGTGACAATACACCCTAATGGGGGCGACCCACTTAGCCATGCTGCCTGGCCGATTTTTGTCATTACCTGGTTGATAAGGCTTGAGGTCATAACGTATCTTTTGACAGATCACACCTCAAATTTACTTTGAATGCCACATCGTCATACCCGCCAAATCACAAATTGATTTCCCCAAAAATATCACGGGTATAAAGCTAAGAGAAACGAATTCCTCCACCACCAAACGTGGATACGTTTGAAGCGACCAACTTACGTGATCCATTAGATATACTTTGTCAGACATTCGTCCATACACGTTATCCTGGGTCTGGACAAACCGAAGGCACTATTCTGTAAATCCATCTTAGGCAATTTCTACCTAGGATCTCCAGAACAACCCTTGCACAACACTGTCTTCAATTATCTTCATCATATTTGATTCGCAACGCTAATGCCCATACGGAGTGGTTTTCAGATAATAAATCTGATCCCGGTTTCTTCGTATTGACAATAGAAATGGTCAAAAATCTTTGATAGTCGGTGATTTAACTATCAAAGGAAAACAAGTGTGCAAACAACGGTTGTATTTTCAAATGGAAATCTTACCGAGCAAATCATCAATCAACACTGATCCCCTTTTTAATTAATTTATCATTTATTTATTCATTTCCCAATTTCCCATTTCCATATATTCATAAATCCTTATTTTTTATATTAGAAAATATACATTACTAATCATTTGAAAACATTTCCATATTTGCTCCCATTTCTTATTTCCTATATTAGAAACCATTTCTGATTCTTATTTGGAAAATATTTCCAAACTCCTTCATTTGGATTTAAACAGATGTTTAAATAAAATAGCGCTACGCTGACTCGAACCATTAACACTTATTAACTAAATTCAATTAACTAACCTTCACTTTCGAACTTTAACCATTCCTCAGTTAAAAATGGAGTCAATCAAGTAGGGGTATAACTACCTCTCAGACCTTAACTGAACAACATTTCTAACCTCGAAATAGATAAAGTTCACCTTTTAAATCTTAAACAAACTTCCTTACGTAACTCTCGGATTCTATTTATGAATCCACTTCTTTTATAGAAATCATTTAATTTTAATGATAACATTAAAATCCCTACTTTCGAAATAATTAACTTTAAAATAACTTTTATTTCTTAATTTGAATAAATAAATAAATGATTTATTTAATAAATAATTCTTAGTTTAAAAACCAGAAAGTAAATAACCCTGCTTACATTCGAAATAGTCGAATCCCAATGTATAATTCTCCCTCAAATAATCTCTATTTGATAATTCTCTTTCGAATAACTATATTCAATAACTCTTTCGAATAAACTATATTCAGTTATCTCTCTTTCGAATAAACTATATTCGATAATATCTCTTTTTTGAATAAACTATATTCGATCATCTCTCTTTCGAATTAACTAATATTCGATTAACTCTCGTCGAATAACTTACATTCGATTAACTCTCGTCGAATAACTTATATTCGATTAACTCTCGTCGAATAACTTATATTCGATTATAACCATAAGTTTCTAGTCGAATGCTAATTACACATCTTTCCGGATTTTGTTTTAAATCCTTTTTACATTTCGAACATCGAAATGGATTTCATCATCTTCTTTTCAAAACTTCCAATTTTCCATTTTATATTCACAGTTGAATTTGCAAATCTTAATTATCCACCGATAAATATATTTTTAATTCGTTTATAAACTTTGTTTATAAATCCGACTACTTGTTTTTATTATTAAACAAGTTATTCATTTCTAATCATTCGGAATTTCAATTTTGTTTGAGTTCCTGTTTCAAAAACCCAATTTCCTTTACAAATGTTTTTATTTGCAAAATCTTTACTTAAAACTATTATTCACATCGAACGTAAATATTTTTTTTTATATCATTCATTAAGTTTGATTTCGTATTTAACTAATATCCCATTTCCATACTTTTATTTATACTTCTATCTGTAGAATTATTCATACGAAATTTCCTTATTATTTCTAACACGTAAATCTCTTTTATAATTCCCATTATAAATGTTGAGTTCATATTTCATTTAAAATATCGGTGCTACAATCGATTTTTGCTTCTCTATATAAGTTCATACTTATATATTCCATTTATCAAATGATAAATATTTTATTTCATTTATAAAATATTATTTATAAATTAATCGTTTTCATTTATCTGTTTAAAACAGATTAAAATCTACTTTGAATTCATCTTCTCGTTGTTCTTTGATATCTTGTCAATCCCCTTTTATAATTTCTATTCAATTTTATAAATAATTCCTTCTATAAAATTCTATTCATTTTACAAATGATTCCATTTATAAAATCTATTCGTTGCATAAATGTTCTTTTTATAAAAATGTCTTCGTTTCATAAATGTTCATTTTATAAAAATGTCTTCATTTCATAAATGTTCATTTTATAAAATCTTTTTCATTATATAAATGTTCTCTTTTCTAAAGTCTTTTCATTTTATATAAATTTTCTCTTTTTATACAATCTATTCATTTTAAAATATTTCTTTCCATACAGTCTGTTCATTTCATAAATGTCCTTTGTTATACAATCTATTCGTTTTAAAATGTTTCTTTCCATACATTCTATTCATTTCATAAATGTCCTTTTTTATACAATCTATTCATTTTAAAATGTTTTTTTTAAATGTCTATTTATTTTATATAAATGTTTTATTTTCAGTCTACACTATAAAAATTCTCTTTTCACATTCTAGTACTTCTTGTTGTATTTATCGTACCATATAACAATGATCAGTATCACTCAAACATACAAAATCAGCAACAGATTGCATATCACATCATATAACACAATATATGAAAAACAATAAAATAAATGTTGAGGAATCCAGTTGGATCCCTCCGACCAGTTTCCCTACATCCACAAATGTTACACAGTATAATTCATATCAATTTCAGTTCAACATGTAATATTCTGATAAACAGAATCAATGTTGTTTAATGTTATGTCAATTTACCGTTATTTGTAATCTCAACCAATCAAACAACAATTCAACCAACCCATCATCACACAACAGTCAATCATTATTTATCAATACTAGATTTTATTTATAAAAAAATAAATTAGACAGAGTTAGTGAGTTTTACTCACCTTGGTCGATTATCGTTAGTTAGCGATATTCGATCGTCGGACTGGTTCAGGCGTTTTATTTCGCCATAAATTGAGACGAGCTCCAAATCACTCCAAACCAGTTTCATTGTGAAGCCTACGTCCATATGGTTCCAAGGCGACTAGTTCCGGTGAATTTCGATTTGGTATGACAAAGTTATGTATTTTACAAGTTTGTATACTATTTATTAAAATTTAAACTCAACTATTTATTTGAATTGCGCCATACCTTGCAAACCCGGTCCAAACCCATACCCATCTTCCCCCTTCTTCTTCCCCGAATTAAATTACACGCTCCAGGCAATTTACCAACCCTAAACCCGTGCTTCTCTCTTTCGCTGCTCCTCCCCTTCATCATTTAAAATCAGACTAAAATCACCAAAAATCTCACCATCTCCTCCTCTTCAACCTGACATCAATTCCTTCCCTCACGCATCCATACCCCTTATCGCGACACGAAGTTCCTCGACCACTGTACAAATGTCTTGCGACACTCACGATCTCCGAATACCCCAAATCCATGCTCACAAGTGCTACTTTACCTCCTCAATCCAAATATCAACTCAAAAATTCAAGCAGCGCCTTGATTCACTCGAAATCGCGAACCCTAGTACTCGCTATACAATGTCGAGCTCTGAAAACATCAATCGCATGACTTACGAATGGTATCGAATTGAAGAGGATCTCTCAAGGAACCGATATACATAAGTATTATGATCTATAGGTTTTCTACCATTTGTTTTGAATTTTGAAAGATTTCATTTTGGCTTTCTAACGAAAAATGGTGATTGCATATTGAAATTGACCAGAGAAAAAGAATGAATTAGGGTTAGAAGAGTTAGTGGGTTTTTATAGAATAAGAATATTATTTTTATATCGATTATTATAATTGTTTTTAATCAACCGTTGTTTGTACTTGTCCATTAAAATTCCTGATATTCAAAAATCACGAAAATGGACATGCACCTACAGCTCGGCATTACGGACCCAAGAAACTGGTTTCGTCGAATTCCGACTCCGTTTGCTCACACAGCGTATTTTTAACCGTCAAAATATTAATTGTTTTCACATTAAAAATTGGTACGACCACATACTGTACTTCAAAAATCACGAAAATTGAAATCTAACAATAATTTAATATTCCAGATCCAACAAAATTAGTTCCGTCGAAAACGGAGGTCGTTTGCAAAAATGTCTATTTTTAAATCCCTAAATAAACCCTTTTAAATATAAATATATTTAAAAATAATTAAATTTAATATTTTTAAATAAATATTATCGTATATATATATTCACAATAGAATATCATACAGCTCCAGTTGGATTTATAACTCGATATTCAAATCCCGGTTGAATCGATATTCAATTTATATTGAAAATTTCATTTATAATATAAATAAATCGTATAAATTATAAAGGAATTCCATAGCGACTTTTCGAAAATTAGATTTGGACATAACTCAAAATCTACACAATGAAATCCCTAGTTTTCTCTTCCATTAGAAAAATATACTTCACCAGCTCCGAACGTTTCTTATTTCACAGAAATCCGATTTAAAATGGATTCTGTATATTCAATTGAAGTTCGAATCGCCAAATTACGTACTGCAGCGCCATTTCGAGCTCGATTATAATTATATTATAATTTATATGTTCTAACGTCGATTGAATAATATATTCGCTATTTTAATCCAAGTCTAAACTGAATTATACCTGATATATGATCCAATTCACACTGTATTGTGAATTCAGCTAATTTTGACTATTTCGGAATTATAATATATTTTTATATTATAAATATTAATTAAATATTCAATATTATTTAATTAAACAACTATTTAAATCTATAAATTACTATTTATATAATTAAATTAATTAATTATTACACCATAAAAATACGGGACATTACAATAACAAATATTAATAATTTGTGTAAAATCATAATAAATGATTTGCGAAGAATTGGGATGATAAATTCCATATTTGAAAAGATAAAAATATATTTTTATCAAAATGAACTGGTTATTAACTAGATATGAAATCCAATAATTTTTAAATAAAATAAATTGGATTTGAGATGGTTTTAAAAATCACTGGAATTTCCAATATATGAATTGGAATGGATTTGAATCAAATTATCTTCGGAATATTTCGATATTGTATTTCGTGATTATACAGGCATTGTGGAGGAATTTGGAAGATATATATATATATATATATATTGTTATTCCAATACGATGTTTGTTGAGTCCAGAATTTTATATTGAATATAAGCCGATATATTTTCTATTCAGAATCTTGTATTTAATATCAAATGGGATTTTTGGTTTGTCGTGAACGGTGTCTTTAGTAACACTGCTCTTGAATCCCATGTGAAGAGAATAAATCTTTTAATTAAGATTGTTAGAGTTTCCAATTATATTAAATAATTGGAATAAAATGGAATGTGAATTGGGTTTATCGTGAACTGTGTTTTCTAGCGACATTCGTTCTTTATCCCGATTTATAGTGAAATGTGATTTGGAATTTATAAATCTTTTGTTAAGATTTAAAAGAGATTTTCCAAAGTAAAGTTTTCCAATTTAAAATATTAAATTGGAATAGAATGGAATTCGATTTGGTAATAATCGAAGTGAGCTTCTGTAGAGGAAGACTGTTAATATATATGGAATTTAAAAGGCTTGGCCGTTATTCTATTTATATTATCGGTTGGATATGGAAGTTCATATCGATTATATATATTGATCTGTATTCCGTGAAGTTTCCATTACTAATGGAATGTGATTTTGGGTTTATCGTGAGCTGTGTTTTAAATGACATTAGTTCTTTAACCCAGTTAAAGATAAGATTAATTTCTTAACTTTGAATAATCATTAAGTAATGATTTTTGGAAATTAAAACTGAATTAGAGTTTTAGTGAATCTTTAAATAGATTAAAAGGTGAATTTGATAACTAAATTTATCAAATTCAAGAAATAATCGAGAATGGAGTATCACCAGTTTTGCTCCAAGCGATAGTTAAATCTTTAATTAGATTTGAACGTGAAATGGTAATTAATTTTACCGATTACACAGTGGTGTTAGATATGAAGTATTACCAATTTTGCTTCATGGGATGGATAGGTTGGGATTGGGAAATTAAACAAATGATTACTTCGGTAAGGGTCGCAAATCCCGACTAGTTTGGATAAACCGTAATTTGGTTTGAATTGATATCCAAAGGAAGATTAAAGGATAAATTTAAAGAATTTATCTTTGATAAAATTAATGGGAACCTTTCCCAAAGTATAAGAATATTTGAATAAAGGAATATTCTGGATTGAAATGAGGCGTATGTTGTGTTTTTATAGCACTTGTTTATTATATACGCGAGTTATTCAGAAAGACCGGGTTTATCCCATTCTGAATAACTGATTCGACGATAAGTCGACGATGAAGACGGTGGTTGAAGACCAGAGGTCTTCACATCGTTTGGATGATTACTAATGTCTTGATCGGGCTATACACCCAAGACAAGGTAATAAGTTGTGATCGTCCAGAGGTACTTGGAGATCGAACGGATATGCGAGGAACTCTCTCCTGTATTGTACATACGGGATGAGGAATAAGGTGCCTCCGGTTTCGTTCAGACCTAGAACGAACTTGTAAATGGATGTGTGTTTGACATCGGATTTCATTCTGTGTGATTGATAGACATCGGTTGCATAGCGTGAATTGCCTGTGTGGCATGCTGAGATGCAAATGATCAAGGCTTCTGTTGAAAAGAAGAGTCTTGTGGTTGATGATCAAAGCATGGCTTTAATATAGCATAGCTTGGTGTAGCGTTAATTCGCCAGCCTCGCACCTCGGTGTGAACCAGAAACGGGAGAGGACTTCAGGGAGGACATGTGTCTCCTTCTAGCTAGGAGTGGTGTCAGCGTTTTGTAAGCCCTGACGTTTTACTTATGTGGATGATGGATAGTAAGGCGCCTCAGTTATTTCGATCTCTGCGGAGGCGATAGATGGTCTTTATACAGACCAGATTTATGCCCCATAGAGCTGGGAAACGCCGTGTTCAGGCATTTAATCCACTCCATGTAGACCGGCTCTGACGATTCAAAGGCTTAACAGAGTACTTGCCTGAGGCTTGGGCTAGAGAGTCTCGAAGCGGTAAGGACAATCCTTTGCCTTGGTGCACAGATGGAAATCCAACTTCCAATACGTGACTTTGTGGTTATGATTGTAGAGCCTAATATGGCGACACAGTGGGATGGGGCACTCATGTCGTCTATGGTTGGTACATTTATATTTGAATTTTTTTAACACTATACACTTATAGTAATAGTAAAATATGAAATTTCACGTACCAAGAATTTTTGGCTATTATAAGGTAAAAACTCTATCCTCCGGCTTGCGTTGCATTGTGTGATGGGACCTGAGTCTTAAAATAGCTTCATTGTTCTTTATTTAGCAATGCGCTGTTGTTTTTATGCACTGGTATTCTTGGGAGGAAATCTGTTCCGTGTTATACGAAGTCATCCCTTGATATACCTAACTTTAAAATCAGATTAATAACTGTTTAAGTTCTCACACCAGTCACATGACTGACCTGGAGTTAATTGTTTTAACCTAAACTCTGGGTGCCCCTATTTTCTGCACGGGCAGCTAGTAGTTTTGGTTTTGCAGATTTATATTCACAGGATCCTAGTTTATAGCTGGAATGATATTTGGAAAGCTCTGTATCCGTATATTCTTTTCAGTTGTATTTTGTATTATTTTCCGCTGCATTGTAACTTGTAAATCTCTGATATTTAGTAAATGTGTAATATTTATTCATACTGTGTATATTCTTGTATTCTGATGTAAATTGTTGTAATAAGCAATGAAATGTTCTTCTGTTTGTGTTCCGGTTTGTCTTGTTCTCAACTCAATCCGGGATTTCCTTCACGGGGAAGCTCGGGTTGTTATACCAATTTTGTGAGGGCGCTACTTAAGGAACGGGGGAAATAGGGTTAAAAATGGCATAATTTGAATATGAACATTTTTGGACATGTAATTCAAATTATTTGGTAAAATAGGTATTGACACCTATAAAAGGAAAGGATTAATTAATTGGTAGATTGATTAAAAATGGAATGTCTAGTAATCACAACTAGGAATTGTAATTGTACTTATGACACGAGGTTAGGTTGCATTAGTGGTGGAAGTCTTGCCCGGACCTGACCGGCATATCCAGCAGCCACTAATGTTGAACCTAGTGTGTGAGCTCTAAGTACGTAAATACGAATCGGGCTATGGCACGAGGTTAGGCCCAACTGTGGAATAAGTCTGCCCGGACCGACCGACATATCCAGCATCCACATATTGTAGGCCTAATTTGGGAGGTCTGACCCATTATGAAACCATAAATGGACATGGTAAAGAATTGGAATACTTAACCTAAGTTAATCCATAGGGATTGTATGAACTTAAATTTAAGTTGGGGGTTAAGTAAACATGGTTGATGGGTGGGTTTAGTAAATCTGAAGAGGGGATGGGTAATATTCACATATTGGCCCACAAACTTAACCCGTTAAGGTTATGTAATTAAAGACACCTAGTGGTATACATAATCGGTGGAAATAATAAAGTTATATAATTAAAGACACCTTTTAGGGTATACATAACTTGTAGAAGAGATAAGGTTATGTAATTAAAGACACCTGTAGGTAAGCATAACTGGTTGGAAGATTAGGGGTTATGTATTAAAGACACCTGTAGGTAAGTATAACCGATAGAAATAAATAAGGCTATGTAATTAAAGACACCTAGTGGTGTAAGTGAAAACCTAGTGGGGGTTACAAGACAAAGGGGATAACTTGTATCATATTGTTTGGGACCCATTTCAGTCAGTAACCGAGAGTAGGTATCAAACAAAGTACTCCGTACTAGGCGGAGAAGGGGCACGCTTACTGACTGATTGTAAGAGATTCAAACATGGAGGACGGTGGGGGCGACGCAAACTGACCGGGCCATGTGCGTGCATGAGCCGAGCAGAGGGGGATATGACGACCGTGACACCTGTAGATATGATTGTGCATATTATTACGATGAGCGGTTGCCACTTTAGGAAGTGATACCTCCTACTGTAGGGCCAGCACAAGGTATCTACGAGGGTTAGGGAGCCGATTGGTCAGGATAGTAGTTAGGATACATTTGGAAATATACCTAAGTCTACCACCTTATAGTTGAAGGGATCATCTCTTTCTGGATATACTAGTAACAATGCAGTGTAATTATTCAAAGTATATACACCTCATCTTGTCTACCTTATCACACATTCCATTTATGTAGTAATCTCTCTTATCCACTTTATATGCCTATCATGTTACTTTTATTTATTTACTAGAAAAAGGTAATTAGACTCGCCAGACTTTATGTCTGACCCTTTTTGTTTCCTCTTCTTTCTTCCGTCCCCCCCCCCCCCCCCCCCACCGGTTCTCAACGGAGGGAATTCTCAGGCTTAGTCAGGATTCTGCTATCGTCTTGCTTGGAGCTTATAGATGTATTGCTCAAGCTTCTATCTTTGCTACTATGGATCATGATTTAGGGATTATGCTTTCTTTGTTATTTTACTCTGATATTTAAAGTACAAGACAGAAGTTTTAATGATATATTGAGTTTATGTATTTTCAGACATATGGTGTAACCATGCTTTATGATTAATAAAAGTTTTTAATTCTGCTACTATTTTGCATCTGTCTTGTAATGTTTCTATTCTGTTTACCTATAACGCTTCACGAAACTTAATGCATTCCCTTAGTGAGTGACATTAACAGATGTAGGGTGCCACAATGCGCTTGCTTTAGCTCATCAGGTTTCCATTTAATTTGGTTATTCCCATTCACATTGACTTCTTATTCAAGTTACCAAGTCCTCTTGCTTATTAATTTCAGTCATATAACTTAACCCATTTAAGTTTATTAATAAGTCCACAACATGTTATTCTCTAAATTGTGGTCCAAGGTCTGTAATACACAATCCCTTTATATTCTTGTTTGATTTCATGGTTACAATAACATATTCTACTTAATACGTAATTAAGTATATCTCAATTCACATGTTTTCTATTTAACTTGTCACTTATGATTTATGATTATATAACTTATTTTATTTCATAAGTTGCCTCATTCTTTCTTAAATTAATCATAATTCCATCTTATATTGTCATTACAACCAATCATTGTTTACTTATTAACTTAGTTCTCTTAACTAAGGTTACTAATAAGTCTCCTTTCCATTTATTATAACCTATGTTATAATTTCCTCTTGTCCCTAGGACAAGCCTTAACATGTTATTCTTATCAGCATATTTTAGATTTTCAAGTTTTCAAATTACTTATTTTATAATTAAGTACAGCTTCTTTCATTTCATAAAATTTCCCCCCATTTGTTGATTACTTAATTTACAATTAAGTAGCACTTTTCTCATTACACAAGTTATCTCATTTTCTCACAAGTTTATTATAACCTAAGTTATAATATCAACTTATCCCTAGGACAAGTCTACCTATTATATAACATTCTCATTAATGTAATTTATTTATAATAGGTTATTATCATTCCTCGTTTATTCCTTTTCTTTTACTGTTGTAATTATCTTTCATCCAATTCCATTTATTTCCGTTAATTACAATTAATGTCGTTTATCAGTCCTGCTACACACACACACATATACATACATACATACATATATATATATATATATGTATATATATATATATATGCATTAGACCTCTCACAATAAGCCAACACTTGTGGATGCTGGATTTGCCGGGCGGTTCCGGACGGACTTCTACCACAAGTTGACTTAACCTCGTGTCTTAGCACCACTGCATGTTTTATTTATGCGCTGAGACTCCTCACATTATATTTACCATTTGTGGTTGCTGGATATGCCTGGCGGTTTCGGGCAGACTTCTACCACAAACGTAATCTAACCTCGCGTATAAGCGCTATTGCAGTTTACTATTTACTGTAAATTTCCTATATTTTACATGTCATCATATTAAACCCATTTTATGTCGCGTGTTCTTTCTAACATACAATAAATTCTATTTTAACATGTAATCGTTTAATCATGTAATTGTTCAAACCAACAAACTAACATATAATTTTCTCAATTTCTACCGTTAATGGTCCAGGTACATAAATGTCATAAGTTAACATGAAATTGAAGCAACAGTAATCGCTACACATATTTTGACAAGTTTATATTTCAACATATGAATTTTTCAACATATTAATATCTTAACATATTAATATTCCAATAAGTCATGTTCGTCACTTTGATCTTTGTAACATATGTTTAAACATTTCACCATATCATATTTCAACATGTCATATATAACATTTCAATGCTTTTTAATTATTCTAGCAAATTCACATCGTGTAATAATGGGGAATGTTAAACGATAATATATCATTATAAAAAATGATATAACTTAAATCCACTCACCTCATTTTCTTTCCAAATCCTGGATCTGGTCCATATCTAGCATTCCATGGTTTTCCCCTAATTGGATTCAGAACCTAACAACCATGGATTCATATTTTTTACTAAAAGAAAAGGGAAAGAAAAAGAAAGAAAATTGAACATACCAGATCTAGAAAATTACCTCACTTCGCATACGATTCTGAACACCTTTTTTATTAACGTCAATTCTTTTCCTCCAGATCTTGATTTAAAAATTTTCCTAAACTAATATTCTTAATTTTCTAAAGAGATTTGAGGAGGAAGAAGAATGACAGAGTTTCTGTGTTGTACCAGAAATGTGAGATTTAGCTATGATCTGCTAGCTTATTTATAGGTGTTCAGGATCTTATTGTACACGCAGCGCTGAGTCAGCATTGAACTTGGTTATGAAAATAGTCCAGATTCATCTTTTAACGTTTATAACGTTTACTTTTTTAAACGTTTAATCTCTTTCATGTTTTGCCTTTTCATACCTTATTTTATGCTGCATATATATATATATATATATATATATATATATATATATATATATAAATAATATTAATGTTTTGCAGCGTTTAATAGCTTCCTTGTTTTGCTCTTTTTAAATTGGTTGTGCCTATTTTCCTTCTTTAACTGATTGCATGCTATTAATCTTTTACTTTTGAATTTCGAATGTTATGTGTATATAACTATACACATTCTCCTTTATTTTATTACATGCATTATCTTTTTATTTAATGCAATCATTTTACCATGTTTTCTTTTTCCTTATTTCAATCATTTCATTGCATTAATTTA
This sequence comes from Allium sativum, assembly GCA_030737875.1. Taxonomy (NCBI): domain Eukaryota; kingdom Viridiplantae; phylum Streptophyta; class Magnoliopsida; order Asparagales; family Amaryllidaceae; genus Allium; species Allium sativum. Next base: position 145,513,967 of record CM060922.1, on the reverse strand, counting down.
GCGCATGCGTTATCTTCCCATCAGTTTTGAAATGATTTGAATTATATTCATATATAAGGTCATTATATGTATACAAAACTCATAATGACCATTTTACGCGTATATATATACGCACAGTTTTCGTTTCGTTTCAAAATTCAAACGGTATTGCACCGTTATTTGATTCTTGCCATAGTTCTATGATTTCAGCCTTAACTTGAATTTTATCTCTTGTATATATATATATTCCTACATATATATATATATATATATGCATATATTCTCATATACATATATTTTATGTACTTCCTTATATGTATATTTTTCCTTATATGTGCGTTTGTACATATTCTCTTACAAACATGTGTCATTTTAGCTGTACCATTAAAACAAAAATATGATGGCGGCGGGGATCGAAGTTTTCACCTCTTGTATGCAAGTCACGTGTTCTAACCAACTAGGCTATCAAGGCTATTGTTAATAAGACCTAGAACAATGGTAATTATTGTTCTCTTCTTACTTTCTTTTTCATGTTTGTTACAATATTACCGTTAAACCATTGCATGAATCATTTTCTTTTATTTCTCTGTTACTATTAATGCATAATCAGTGCATGCAACATGTTTACACCGCATGCAACCAATCCTTTCTTTTAATGCATGCATTAAATTTTTATTCGCATTAATATTCTCTTCTTTTTAAATGTATATATCAACGCATATATATGTACATGTATGCATTATTTAATTATTTTAATCATTACAAAATGTGGGGTATTACATTATCCCATCCTTAGGAAATTTCATCATCGAAATTTGATAAGGGTAAAAATCAATTAACCCCTCGCATAATATACATCCATCATGTATGCATCCAATTTTCGCAAATATTGTGCAGTTGAGCAAAGTAAAATACAATATAATAATACATTTATGCCTAAGCGGTACCTACTATGTATATGCAAATTTTACAAAAAATCTTTTTACAACATGATGTTCACATCCAAAATATACTGGCAGTTCTACATGAATGCAATATGTTTTAATTCAGAATGCTTTTTCATCCAAATTTTCCCACACTCTTATTGTGTAAGAGCATAGTTCATCCAATTGTTGCATACCAAAATCCTACCAACCAACTTTATTTTCGAATTTCAGAAAAAATTAATTTTCTAAATTCGATTTCTTATGTTATAAAAAGGTAGAAAACGGAAAATTTCACACCTTCCGTTTTTATTTTATATATCTTTTTCCAATCGTACTTTGATTTTATGTAACTATTTATAAAGATTCCCTATTTTTCTATCCAAGTACAACCCACATAAGAAAATTTTCTTTTGTTACAACTTTTCTTTTTCATTTTATCTTGGAAATTTTTATTCTTATCCATCTTTCTTTAACTGTCATGTTTGTTTCTTTACTGAATTTGCTGTTTCCTTTTTTTAGTTGTACCATTTCTCTTTTCTTAGCTTATTTAATCATCCGATCTAAGTTTAGTTTTCAGATGAACCTTCTAGTCTTTCAACTAAAACAGGAGAACAGACACAATACATAGCTACCATTAAGGGCCAAGAATCTCGGGACTATGTCCCCTTGGACAAAAAGTCCAAACCATGGGATCCACGAGAGGTTTAGGTGTTACCCTAACTACCCAACAAGAACAAAATAACGGAATGATCACACAAGAAATGTAGTAACGGGTTTAACCCCTATCATGAAAATTAGCAACATGATCTAAACACTTACTTGCCCTTTTTACTATCTAGTGGTCACCACTAGTCCTAGTTGTGTACTAACAATTATTTCAAGCAACACCCTAGGATTTTTAATGCTTACGCATTCTACGGGAACTTACCATTATTCCAAGATAATTCTCGCTATTTACTTCATAGCCTTAAAACTATTTCCCATCTTCCCTAGGCACTAATCCTTACCTACTCCATACTTTTAAAACATGGTTTGGCCTTTTCATTTAAATTTTTCTTTCAAAAATCAAAAGTGTCAAAATTTTATTTTCCTCATGAAAACTTACTTTTGCCAAACCATAAAACATGTCATCTTAAAAAATATAAATATTTTTTTCAAATCATAAAAACTGGAGTAGATACGGATAATTATTTTCTCAATCGGGTTTACGACTTGTTCTTGCCTATAAGGTTGGTTCAGTTTCTTACTACAAGGTGCAAATATCCACTCTATTCTTAATTTCTACAACTTATTTTGTTCACCCAACAAAATTTTCTCTTTTAAACAATTTATCAAAAATAATTGTCAAAAGAATAGAGACTTCAAAACTTTTTTTATTAAAAATTCTTGTATGAAATATAACAAGAAAACTAGCAAGCTATACGTGCTCTATAATATGCACCTTTTACTGAAAAAAAATTACTTTAGACAAAATTTTCGCAAGAAACCACTATTCAATAAATATACCCCATTTTACTTTAAAATGCAATATGTACACTTTACATATTTAAAACTATAACCTTTAAGATTAAAACTTGAAGACGCCATAAACTATTTTCCCAAAACTTTTACAATTTCAAGTTTTTAAAAGTTAACAATGGGGTTAGACTCAAAACGGGTTTCCAATTTTTCTAGGCTTTCCAAGACACTCCCACAAAGTCAATTCTCTCAACTATATATATTCCTAATCCATTTTTCTCTTTTTAATCTTTTCCAATTTATAAGGTTTTACTGCCAAGCCCACTAATCCGAAATACTAACATATAGGATCCTCCTTTCTTTATTTCAAAAAAATTGTAAACTTGCCACCCAAATTTCCTAGCGGTCTCAGATTTCCATATTCATTCCTTTAGTGTACAAAACAAACATCCCATTTCTTATCATATTGTACTCTTTCTATTTAGTGGGTTTCTCTATGGATCTAGGTATATATATATAATATATATATATTTTTAAAAATACAAATATGTTCACTCACTATCTATGCAGAAATCTTAAACCTAAGCTCTGATACCAGTTGTAACAATCCGAATTCCGACAGACCAATTTTTTTTTAAATTCTAATCTATCGAAACTCGTGTTGATTTGCTCTGGTGTCCTGCAGAAAAGACAGAGACATAAAATATGTCAGAGCTCAGAAAAATATCTCGCAGCGGAATGGATAAAATATAATATAATCAAAGTATAGCCTTATCGTATTAATAATACTGCCCAACCAGTATGCAAAGCTATCATGTCTCTGCCATAAATCTTACCTGTGAGTTTGTTTAGAGGAGGGGTTCAGAACACAAGTTCTGGTGACTGGATTTAAACTATACACTTTGAATAATCCAATATATGTCGTTCCATCACATTTTCTTATTTATTAGGTTACTTGGGTTAACAGCACTCAAGACTTACACACACGTCATAACCATTTACTTCTCAATGGATTAACCTAATACAGTATACATGTAGCTACCCCTCAATATTGAGATACACCCCATGGTACCCCACTCACACGGTTTCCATTGTAATGCCACAGAAATGAACGCAGTCCCTCATCCTATGTCGGAGTGATGTACATATCTCTACATAACAATGTTACGTTCTGCATATATCTGTCATTACTATGCTACGTAAGCGTACGGACTGCCACCTTCGATTGAATCAGATTAGAGTAATACCCTCAAGTCTACGATATACCATCCAGAGCAGACATGCATGTATCTAGACTTTCCCACGTACGTATCGTCAATCCTATTCGATGCCTTAACCACACATAATGTGCACCGAGTTCCGTGGTTGGGCTATACAAGAAACATAGAACTCGGTCGGGAATTTTTCCATATCTGTACAGACCCGCCTTTAAGAGCCTCAAAATACAGATATTCCTAGGGTCTTTTTTTTATGGTGACTATGGCCCCACCTCGGCCCCTCCCTCAACTAGTAAAAACTACAAGAGCTAAGCGACGTGCCCCTAACAAATAATCTAAACATCCAGTAGGCGTCTCCTCCCAACCACCGTACCTCGATTGAAAGGTGAATGGTCTATTGGGTTTAACTCTAGTCTTTTCGCATCCTACTGGCTGCCGATGACGGGTATTCGACGATTTACTATCCTTGTTGGTCCTGAACTCTGCCTCCTCATTGAGGCGACCGCCGAATCACCCTAGTGTCACATCGTCATACTTTTGCAGTCAAGGCCCACCCACCTAGTAGTAACATGCAGACCTAACCTCTACGAGCACAGGCTAAACACCTGCTACCGCACAGAGGATTACCAGGAGCACCTTACGTATCTCAGGAAGTCGCGTGCTTCCCCTTCCAGTCCTTTGGAGCTGACAGAATAATCAGATGAACGTGTGCTCCCCTCGTGCCTCTTGACACCACGATGATCTACCCCATTTGGTTATTCAGCCTCAAACGTGTGGACTGGTCCAACCACCTCAATTTAGTATGTTTTTAGACCCTATGTCTAAATATTCCTTTATGCGCTTGCTTTACCTCATCAGGTTTCTATTCAACTTGGTTATTCCCATTCACATTGACTTCTTATTCAAGTTACCAAGTTCCTCTTGCTTATTAATTTCAGTCATATAACTTAACCCATTTATGTTTATTAATAAGCCCATAACATGTTATTCTCTTGATTGTGATCCAAGGTCTGTAATACACAATCCCTTTATATTCTTGTTTGATTTCAAGGTAACAATAACATGTTCTACTTAATACGTAATTAAGTATATCTCAATTCACATGTTTTCTATTTAACTTGTCACTTATGATTTATGATTAAATATAACTTATTTCATTTCATAAATTGCCATATATTGTCACTTCAACTTATCGTTTTTCACTTATTGACTTAGTTCTCTTAATTAAGGTTTACTAATAAGTCTCTTTTCCATTTATTATAACCTAAGTTATAATTTTCTCTTGTCCCTAGGATAAGCCTTAACATGTTATTCTTATTAGCATATTTCAGATTTCCAAGTTTTCAATTTACTTATTTTACAATTAAGTACAGCTTCTTTCATTTCATAAATTTTCCCCCATTTGCCGATTACTTAATTTACAATTAAGTACTATTTTTCTCATTACACAAGTTATCTCCTTTTCTCACTAGTTTATTATAACCTAAGTTATAAAATCCACTTGTCCCTAGGACAAGTCTACCAATTATATAACATACTCATTAATGTAATTTATGTATAATAGGTTATTATCGTTGCCCGTTTATTCCTTTTCCTTTACTGTTGTAATTATCTTCATTTAATTCCATTTATTTACATTAATTACAATTAATGTCGTTTATCAGTCCTGCTATTTACATACATACATACATACATACATACATACATATATATATATATATATATATGCATTAGATCTCTCACATTAAGCCTACACTTGTGGATGCTGGATTCGCCGGGCGGTTACGTGCAGACTTCTACCACAAGTTGACTTAACCTCGTGTCTTAGCACCACTACATGTTTTATTTATGCTCTTAGACCCCTCACATTAGATTTACCCCTTGTGAATGCTGGATATGCCGAGCGGTTCCGGACAGACTTCAACCACAAGAGTAATCTAACCTCGTGTCTAAGCGCGATTAGAGCTTACTATTTACTGTAAATTTCCTATATTTTACATGTCATCATATTAAACCCATTTTATGTCGCATGTTCTTTCTAACATACAATAAATTCTATTCTAACATGTAATCGTTTAATCATGTAGTTGTTCAAATCAACGAACTAACATATAATTTCTCAATTTCTATCGTTAATGATCTAGGTACATTAATGTCACAAGTTAACATGAAATTGAAACAATAGTAATCGCTACACATATTTTGACAATTTTATATTTCAACATATGAATTTTCCAACATATTAATATTCTAATAAGTCATGTTCGTCACTTTAATCTTTTTAACATATGTTTAAACATTTCAACATATCATATTTCAACATGTCATATATAACATTTCAGTGCTTTTTAATTGTTCTAGCAAATTCACATCATGTAATAACGGGGAATGTTAAACGATAATATATCATTATCAAAAATGATATAACTTAAATCCACTCACCTCATTTGCTTTCCAAATCCAGGATCTGGTCCAGATCTAGCATTCCATGGTTTTCCCCTAATTCGATTCAGAACCTAACAACCATTGATTCATAATTTTTACTAAAAGAAAAAGGGGAGAAAGAGGAAGAAAATTGAATAGACCAGATTTAGAAAATTACCTCACTTCGTATATGATTCTGAACACCTTTTTATCAACATCAAATCTTTTCCTCCAGACGATTTAGAATTTTTCCTAAACTAGTAATCTTAGTTTTCTAAAGAGATTTGAGGAGGAAGAAGAATGGCAGAGCTTCTGCGTTGTCTCAGAAATGTGAGAGTTAGCTAGGATCTGCTAGTCTATTTATAGGTGCTCAGGATCTTATCGTACATGCAACGCTGAGTCAACATTGAACTTGGTTAAGAAAACAGTCCAGATTCATCTTTTAATGTTTATAACATTTACTTTTTAAACGTTCAACCTCTTTCATGTTTTGCCTTTTCATACCTTATTTTACGCTGCATATATATATATAATATTAATGTTTGACAGCGTTTAATAGCTTTCTTGTTTTGCTCTTTTTAAATTGATTGTGCCTATTTTCCTTCTTTAACTAATTGCATGCTATTAATATTTTACTTTTGAATTTCGAATGTTATGTGTATATAACTATACACATCCTCCTTTATTTTATTTTGTTCTATTCTATTACATGCCTTATCTTTTTATTTAATGCAATCATTTTACCGTGTTTTCTCTTTCCTTATTTCAACAATCCATTACATTAATTTAGCGCATGCACTATCTTCCCATCAGTTTTGAATTGATCTGAATTATATTCGTACGAGCGTCACGGCACGCACTTCGTGCGTGATGAAGGCACGCGCTCCACGCGTGATGACGGCACGCGCTCTACGCGTGGATTGTTATTGACTCATTATTCAACGGCCAACGCATACAAAAATAAAGCTTTAAAAAGAAAAAAATCTATGATCAATGGTATAAATCTAAGATCAATGCAAGTTCAATCTATGCTCAGAGTTTGTGAGTAATCTTAACATTCATCATCATGAAACAGCAAGAACAACATATAAGTAGAGTGTCAAATGTTCACAATCTCAATTGCTTCTTTCGGACAAATGTGGCTTTTGGTCCTCAATGACTACCAATCCAGAGGAGTATTTCTTAATCCTCAAAGATATCAATATATAGAACCAATTCCAATCAAAGAAATCTTTCTGTGAGCCAGTAGAAGAAGATACTGCAGCTCCAGCCATCCTTTTTGACTCCTTAAGTGAGTAGATGAAAGTATTTGCTGCTTTCGGCCTAGTCCATTGCTGATTTTGAACTCTGGAAAATTAAATGTCCGACGTAGAAGGAAAGAGAAGCCCCTAAAATTTTTGCTGGAAAAATCAAAGAGAACATCACGCAAAAATCCAAACAACAATGAAGCTTCAACTTCAAAAAACACGGCATAAGACAAACATTTTGACAGTATAAAGTATATCATCAAGGCATGAAAAGTACATGAGTTATGGTGGTATGTGCTGCAATACTAATTTGAATAAGAAAAATATTTGTAAATAAGACACTATATATGTTTATATATAATAACATACCAAAAGAAAAGTTTTTATGACGTACGCAATCTAACCTGAAGCTTGAAACCACAACGGCAGTAGCCAAGAGAAGTGAACAATAAAGATTAGCGAAAATGAAGAGAGAAGTTGTAAAGACCCGCAAATCCCCACCCTTTGAATCGACCATAAACCACACAGGTCTGACCCAAAAGTGAAAATCTACGAATACTTTAACTTTGGGCATACAACATATTAAAACAACAACAGAAGACTTTTATAACATATCATCATATAATGTTACATCAGAGTACAGAATATACATATCAGAGTACATTGGAATATAATTACAGCGGAAGATAAATACAAAAAATGTAATATACTGCAACGGAAGAACACAACGGAAGACTCTCTATCTCTGGACACGGCTTTAAGCTTCAACCCAGAATCCTGTTTAATATATCTGTAAAAATAGCTACTCGACTGCCCGTGTGGAAAATATGGGCACCCGAGTTTGCCAGTGGACAAACTACAGGTCAGTCATGGGACTGGTGTGAGAATTCTACTTAACCTATATAATATAATAAGGCTAATCACAGGACCACGCCACTTTCGCGGAACGGGTTTTCTCCTATAAATTGCCAGTGCATGACTAAAGTAAATCGTCAAAATAACGCAATGCTTTTTAGAAAAATGAAACCATTATAAGACCCAAGTCCCATCACACAATGCAACGCAAACCGGAGGATAGGGTTTTACCTTATAATGATCAAAAAATGCTTGATACGATAAACCCGGTATTATATAGTAATAGTGTGCAACCAATTTGAAATACATCAAAGTAAATGTATTAATCCTAGACGGCATGAGTGCCCCATCCCACTATGTCGCCATATATAGGTATACAATCAAAACCGCGTGATGTCGTATTGGAAATTTGGGTTTCCATCTGAGTCCAGGCTAGGGAGGAGATCCTTACCGATTCGAGACACTCTAGCAATGCCCCAGGATTGGTACTCTGTCCAACCCTTGGATCCTGCAGGGCCGGTCCACACTTACTTTTGTGGATTGGTTATGCCTGAACACACGCTTCCCGGTCCTTTTGGACCTATACTACGGCCAGTAGCGACCGCATAAACCGAGGCCTCGAACAATCCAACAACCACAATGAATAAATGCCAGCGCTGGTAGGTCCCTGGCACCACTCTAGCTAGAAAGAAACGTGCGCACTCCCTGCGTTCCCTTCTCCCGTTTTAGACTCTACCGGGCTGTGAGGCTCGCGAAGTCACGATATACACAAAGCTATGCCTAAATAGACTGTGCTTTGATCATCAACCACAAGGCCTGCTTTTCAACAAAGCCTTGATCAATTGCAACTTGGCATACCACATCAACAACTCATATCATGCGATCGGTAATTATTTAACATACAAAAGGGTGTTAAGCAAGAGAATAAATCCTCCGCCACCATGCATTTATATATTAAATAAAAACCAATTTAATTACATGAAATAAATTTCAATGTCAGGCATGCTATCCATTTACAAGTCCGTTCTGGGTCTGAACGAAACAACGTATCCGTCGATCTCCAGTACGTCTGGAAGATCATCACTTTTACCTTGCCTTGGGGGATCAGTCCCAATTCAAGATATTAGTCACCATCAACCAAACGATGTGAAGCTCTCCGGTCTTCAGTCACCGTCTTCATCTTTGACTCTTGATCGTCGTGATGATTATTCAGAATGGGTTAGACCCGGTCTTTCTGAATAACTCGCGTATTTGTAATTAAAATCAACCATACGCCACATTCCAACTTTGAATATCCTTTTAAATAAAAATTATTATTTATGTTAAAAGGTTCTCATTAATTTTATCAAAGATAAAATAAATTAAATTTTTAATCTTTCTAAAAAGATTTATTAATATTCCAATTTTGATTTAATTTATAAAATAGATTTATAAATTTCAAATAGTAATTTCAATGTAAATTGGATTAAAGGATAAATGTTATTTAAAACATCGTCCACTACAAATCCAATCTACATATCAATCACCAAACATAATTGTTAAGATCTAATAATCTTAAATAAAATATTTATCTTAAAGATATTAATTCATTACTATATAAAAAAAACACATTTTAAAATAATCAATAAAATATTCTATATATAAAAGATTCTGGATGTAAAATATACTTTATAATACAAAATCTTTTATCTTACAAAAATCCTTTTATTTTATAAAAATTCTTTATTTAAAAAGAAATCCTGCATTGGAATGCGACTCAACCATGTACCATATAATTTGGGTCATATGGGTTTCATACATTTCATGTATAGGGTAATAACAAGAAATAATCCTCAATCCATCCATTAACAACCAGAGTGACAATGTCAACTGTGTGAGCATTAAAATAAAACAATAACGCTCATCGCAGCCTGTCGATCAATCGATAGACATATAAATAACATTGGGATTTGTGTCAGTCAAGTATCGTCCCAATACCCGTGTGGGGTTTTCAGCCAACAAACAAATAATAAATTATTTGTGCACTTGGGCGATGTGTAAAAATAATCGTCCCAATCACATAAACAAGTCGGGTGACTTGTAAATGGAAGTGTAATATTCAATCTTGAATATACTAACATCACATTTAACACATCAAAATACAACATCACAGGCAAATTTTTCAATACTCTTTATTATGAGCATATGACAATAAAAATCGTGACTTTTATTTATTTACAAAAATGCATATTTTTGGTCTCATTCATTTTAATGACAAAATGAATATTTGACTTCATTCTTTTTAATGTATAAAAATATACATCCTTAATTCATTCTCTTTAATGTATGAAAACATACATTTTAAATCCATTCTTTTTCTCAACATAAACAAATATGATGATTTTGTTTCTTAACTTCTAATGCAACAAAATGAGAATTTTGTCTAATCTTTTTCAATGAATAAAGATGTCTATTTTTACTTCATTCATTTTAATGTGCCAAAAATGTCCATTTTGTCTAATTCACTTTTAATATACAAAAATGAGTATTTTGTTTTAGTCTCTTTTCTTATGCATAAAAAAAATGTTTATTTTTAATTTAATCTTTTTTTTTTTATGACACCAAGTGTTCATTTCTAATTAATCCTTTTTAATGACACAAAATGTTCATTTCTAACTAATCCTTTTAATGTATAGAAAGGTTCATTTTCTAATTTTGACATGTTAACTCAAAATGACAATTTAAATTCACTAATCAAGTCTTGACAAGAATGTTGTTCTTTTTCATTTACAATAAAAAATGAAAATAAAAATGATTCACATGTCTTGTTCTTTTATTTACCATAGAAATACCAATAAAATGATCAACATATTCCGGTCTTTTCATTTACAAAAGAAGTTGTAAATAAAGTGGTCCTCATATTTTTACTCTTTTCATTTACAATAGGAGTTGTAAATAAATGATTCTCATGTTCCTGTTCTTTTTATCACATCTAAATGACGATAGAAATGTACCATTAACATCGCTATTCATATCGCATCAAAAATGTCGAATAAAATGAATCACTAACATTGTCTATTTCTATCGCACTAAAAATGTCGATAAAAATGAATCACCAACATTGTCTATTTCTATCGCACTAAAAATGTCGATAAAAATGAATCACTAACATTGTCTATTTCTATCGCACTAAAAATGTCGATAAAAATGAATCACTAACATTGTCTATTTCTATCGCACTAAAAATGTCGATAAAAATGACAACATTAACCATTCTATTTTCACCGCGTTCAAAATGACGATAAAATATTCAACATTAACAATTCTATTTTTACCGCATTCAAAATGACGATAAAATATTCAGCATTAACAATTCAATTTTTACCGCATTCAAAATGACGATAAAATATTCAGCATTAACAATTCAATTTTTACCGCATTCAAAATGACGATAAAATATTCAGCATTAACAATTCAATTTTTCCGCATTCAAAATGACGATAAAATATTCAACATTAACAATTCTATTTTTACTACATAGAAAATGTAAATAAATATATTTCTAAATTCTATTCTTTTTATTTACATAAGAAAACGTAAATAAATAATTCACATATTTTGTTCTTCTCATTTACAATAAAAAAAATGTAAATAAAATGATTCCTATATTTTGTTCTTTTGATTTTACATTTGAGAATAATGATTCACACATTTATCCTTTTCATTTACTATAGAAAATGAAATTAAAAATGATTCACAAATTTTGTTCTTTTTATCTTACATTAGGAAATGTAAATAAAATGATTAGCATATTTTATTCTTTTTACTTACAATAGAAAATGAAAATAAAATGATTAACATAATTTTATTCTTTTCATTTACCATAGAAAATGTAAAAAACGTATTTTCTAAATTTGTCCTTTTATTTACAAAAGAAATGTAAATAAAAACTTGCTTTCTAAATGTGTTCTTTTATTTACAAAGAAGTTGTAAATAAAAACTTGTTCTCTTATATTTGTTCTTTTATTAATAACAGAAATGTAAATAAAAACATTTTTTTTTAAGGACAAAAAGAAATTCATTTGTGTACATGTTCTAAAAATAAAAGAGGATTTTATTTGTTTTACAAGTTCTAATCCAATCTTAACATATATATATATATATATATATACACTGAATAAAATATGTTATGATCTCATTTTAGATCCCATTTCTCCAACCGCAAATAAGATATATATAAATCCAAGCGGATTTGCAAATCATGTACAACAATCATTCAACAAACAACAATTATCACTCCAAACAACACCCAACATTTCAGGTCAGAATTAAACGATCAAACAATTATTTTTAATGCAAGAAAATAATTTATAATTAATTAAACAAAAAAAAATTAGAATCCTCACATTGAATTTTTGGCCAAAATTTTACTGTCTCCTTTTCAGCTGCGGTCTGCGCCATCGCGAAGCACTTAATTTTGTGATTCCAACGCAATTTACAGTTCGTCAAACGGACCTCGTATGAAAGAGTTATGAATTTTTAAAGATCGGGTAATTAAATAATTAATATTCGTGAAAATACCTAAAAATTTCACTGTCTCAGAATTGGACAAAATTAGTGTCCACGCGTCCATCTCGTCGCCACGATCCCAACGCACCTGAAATCGTCGATTTTCGACTTCGTATGAGTGAGTTATGCAATTTTAAAGTTCTGGAAATTAATTAAATAATTTAAAAATAAAATAGAAAATACCCTCAGCCCATTGACCGCGAAACACTGTTCACCGCCGAACTTTGACCGCGATTTGCCGCTGCTTCAGGCCACCTGATGCCACGGGACCACCGCCAACGTCTTCGTCTTGGCGAGACGCACCACCACCAGAAAGAGCCGCCCCTAAAGCTTCTCCGATCATCGGGAAATCGCCTAGAACGGATTTCGCCTCGCGGGTCCCACAGGCCGCCTCACATCTCCAAACTGCCTGAAATTTTCTGAGCATCTTCGTCTTGCGTAGACGAAGAACTTCCGTGTTCGCCACTTCCTCCAGTTCTCGCTAGATTCTTGGGAAATTTGTGATTTAGGTTTTGAGCTTCTGAATTTCGAAAACAGCGATCTTTAAGACGAGATTCCGGCGAATCCGTGCGCTGTTTGACGAAACCGACGACTCCATTAGCTTCGTATCGTCGATACCTTCGAGTGGACATATAATTTGCTATGTTTTGAAGAAATTTTATTTTTTATGAATTTTAGAGGAAGAGGGAGCCGCCATGGAAATTGAGAAAAATGATGGAAAAGAGAAGTGGCTGCTGTGTATTTCGAATTTCAGCCCTAAATTCTGAGAAAAAAGATAATATATACCATGGGTTTAATTTTGGTTTGGGCCCAAATATCATTACGTGCCCAATTACTCAATTTTCAACTGTTTTCTTCAATTCAGAAATTCTTATAAATACATGCGAATTTCAAAATTAATAAATTTTTGAACATAATTATTTCAGGTCATTACGAACCCAATGAACCTGATTTCGTAATTTTCCGATTCCGTATGAATTTATTATAAATTTCCGAAGTCTGAAAATAGGCTGTATTTCCACTGTAAAAATTATACAGGCCACAAAATAATTCCAAAAATTATAAATTTTATAATTTACCTTAATTTAATATTCCGAATCCATAGAAACTTGTTTCGTCGAATTCGGAGTTCGTTTGCAAAAATTCTAATTTTCAGGTGTATATTTTAATATTTAAAAATACCAAAAATAGTGGAATTTTTCCGAAAGTCAAAAATATAAGTTCTTATAGTCATTTTTATATGTAAACAACATTCTAAAACCAATGGAGATGGTTTCGGGTCCTAATTCCTTATTCTGCAAAATGTAGCATTTTGGCCCTTATAAATTTCATAGCGACCTTTCTAAATATTGAATTGGCCATAACTTTTGATTCCCGTTATGAAATTTCGATTTTTCGGATTCATTGGAAAGATATTTTTAAATAGATTCTAATATTTTTGGTTTCACTAAAATCCGTTAAATTTTGCATCCTGTACGGTCAGTCAAAGTTCAAGTTTGACTTTTCAAACTACCGCGTTATTTCTAACTCTTTTTATAATAAAAATTAAATCATTCATTCTAACTTCGATTTAAATCAAATTTGTGATCATTATTATTTAAATAAATTATTTAAATATCAAACTTATTAAAATCACTTAAAATAAATTTTTAAATTGGCCCCAAAATTCCGGGTTGTTACAGAAGTGGGGATTACAATTGGTATTTAAAGGGTGATAAGATATTCTATTGTGCTATTTTTGTGGAGATTTGAGTATCCGAGAAAAGTCAAAAAATAAATACCTCCTTATTTTTGTGGGCATTTGGCCAACCTTCCTTTATTAGCATATTTAGAAGATTTTTTTAATTTGGCTGAATTTCCTTTATTTTTGTTGAAAACATGGAAATGGACAATGAAGGAAATTAAATGCTTTCCATTTTAATTTCACAATGCTAATACATCAACTCCTAAATACAATTTAATAATTATCCATATACATTTTATAAGGTATTAAATCTGATTTGATTAATAAACAACAAAGCCTAGCATGTATTTCAAATCTTTAATTTAAGTAAACTGAATAAATGGAAAATTTTCTTAATTTATTGCAAGAAAAAACAGGAAATATATTGAGATAAAGGGCATATTTGAAAATGCTTATTTAAAATCAGCATATAAGTCAATTTCCTTTATTTTTGTGGATAATGTGGAAATGGACGATGAAGGAAATTAAACGCTTTCCATTTTAATTTGAAAATGATAATACGTCAAATCCTAAATACAATTTAATAATTGTCCATATACGTTTTATAAGGTATTAAATCAGATTTGATTAATATAAAAATGCACAACAAAACCTAGCATGTATTTCAAATCTTTGATTCAAGTAAACTGAATAAATGGAATTTTTTAATTTATTGTGAGAAAAATTAGGAAATAGATTGAGATAAAGGGCATATTTGAAAATGCTTACTTAAAATCAGCATTTACGTCAAATCCTAAATACAAATAGCTCGGCGTATACAATTTATTGATTGTCCATATATGTTTCATAAGGTATTAAAACTGATTTGATTAATAACAAAATGCACAACAAAACCCAGCATGTAATTCAAATCTTCAACTCATGTAAACTGAATAAATGGAATTTTTTTCTTAATTTGTTGCGAGAAAAATTAGGAAATATATTGAGATAAAGGGCATATTTGGAAAAACTTATTTAAAACCATAATATACATCAAATCCTAAATACAAATAACTCGGCGTATACAATTTAATAATTTTCCATATACGTTTTATAATTAAATTTGATTTGATTAATAAAAAAATGCATTACAAAACCCAACATGTATTTCAAATCTTTAATTCATGTAAATTGAATAAATGCAAAATTTTCTTAATTTATTGCAAGAAAAAAATAGGAAACAACAACTAAAATGAGAAGCGGTTAAAATTTGCAATTAAAGCCTATTTAGATATCCTCTTTTGGAGCGATATTAAAGAGGCAATTTGAATTTATTGAAAAGGTTTATTAAATCCTAATTTAAGTGACATTAAATGCCTAATTTATTGGGGATATTAGGTTAAATAATAAATTTGTACATTTAAAAGCTTATACGTAAGGGAATTTTGGGAAGTTCACGGTCGGACCAAAACTTTGTGCTCCCAAGAGAATTATTAATAAAGATATATGTGTATGGTCCTTATATGTATACAAAACGTGTAATGACCATTTTACGCGTATATATGTATATATATATATATATATGTATGTATGTATATGCACAATTTTCATTTCGTTTCAAAATTCAAATGATGTTGCACCGTTATTTGATTCTCGCCATATTTCTATGATTTCAGCCTTATCTTGAATTTTATCTCTTATATATATATTCCTATATATAAATACGCATATATTCTCATATACATATATACATATATTTTCTTTACTTTCTTATATGTATATTTTTCCTTATATGTGCATTTGTACATATTTTCTCTTATGAACATGTGTCATTTTAGCCGTTCCCGTAAAACAAAAATACAACGGCGGCGGAGATCAAACTTTGCACCTCTTGTATGCAAGTCACATGTTCTAACCAACTGAGATGCCAAGGCTATTGTTAACAAGACCTAGAACAATGGTAATTATTGTTCTCTTCTTAATTCTCTTTTTCATGTTGTTACATTATTTTAGTTAAACCATTGCATGAATCTTTTTCTTTTATTTCTCTTTTATTATTAATGCATAATCAGTGCATGCAACATGTTTACACTGCATACAACCAATCCTTTCTTTTAATGCATGCATTACATTTTTATTCGCATTAGTATTTTCTTCTTTTTAAATGTATATATCAATGCATATATTTACACATATGCATTATTTAATTATTTTAATTGTTACAAAATGCGGGGTGTTACATTATATGTCAAATATGTACCATTTGTTTTGAAATTAAAATTTTGAAAAGTTTTGTCTTTTGAATTCAAAACTATTCTGAAAGGATTTGACTATCGGGAGATTATAAATAAGCTTCTAAATTCGATTTTTTAACTAACTATTCATTATCTTCTTCTTTCTTTCTTCTCTCTCCACTATTCTTTTTAAATTATTAAATTTATACTTACACTTTACCTATTTTCAAAGAGTCTCATATCAATCTCTTTCAGTTCTCCATCAAACCCCTCTCTGAAATTCAAGTGCTACTCAAGAGTTATAGGCTAAGTGTAATCAAAGATCATGAGATCAAGTTATATCAAGTCAATACTTCAAAATTGATACTGAGAAAGGTGCAATTGTAGCCCAAAAATCAATTGGGTGTGATTGTAGCCCGAAAATCAATTGGGTGTTGGTTGTGGCCCGAAAATCAACTGAGTCTCACTATAATCCAAAATCAGCTGGGGGTGTACCCTTGTATCTTTGAAACCAAGGATTGTAATACTGGATACTAGTTGAATAGAAATCCACATCAACCCAGCGTTGTGTGGGACTGGATGTAGGGTAACTTTGAACCAGTTTAAAATCCTGGTGTGTACTTTCTTTTTCTGCTTTTTATTTTTATTTTTGCATCTATGATTGATTCTGTGAATGTTGATATCTGTGATTTGCATAATATTCCGATAAACTTAAAAATATTTCAAGAAATTAATAAAATCAATGAAATACTATTCACCCCCTTTAGTGTTTAGTTTTCCTTAAGATCCATAATTCGCATCCCCAATAATAATAGTTGATATCAAACCCTTATGTCCTTACCCTAAATTGAAATCGCACCAAGTCGTGTCCCTTAGCTTCTTCTTTGTTTGTGGAATGGATGAAGGGGAATGCGTCTAGGAATTAAATTAATTTTATCATTCGTTAGTATTCCTTTAAGCAGTATATATATATATATATATATCTTGCCCTATGAATATTTCTACCTTTTTCCTTAACATCTGTCTTTGTATTTATCCTTACTTGTGATCCTGTTTATCTTGTTTCTTTCTAATTTCTTATAGCTAGTGGTAGCCAAGGTAGTCATATTAGCGTGGGACCAGCTAACATCCCATGTCTAGTTGATGCACATACGTTTGTTGATCATTTCATTAAGTCGGTTACTAATCTCCAGCCACTTGATGTTACCTTCTCTTCTCCTCAGTGTAGGTCTAATTTCGTTCTGCTTTACCATGGCTCTTTTTATTTGGGAAAAACATCCTTTTGTGGATCATAAAGCGTTCCTAAGACCTTTAGTTGGCTTGGTTCATGTGAGAGAAGCTTTACCGATATGGACTTGTATGATCTCCAACATATTCTTGTAGCATCAAGTATTGTAACACCCCTAAGTCCCACATCGTGGAAGCCTGTGTGAAGTGGGTGCTTATATAGTAGAGCCCATCTCTTACTAATGCCGAGGCCTTTTGAGGAACAAAACCCCACACTTATGCGGTGGCTAAGTTGGGGATAATATTTTGCGTAAACGGAGATGCGGGTTGGCACAGTGGTATCAGAGCCAATACCCAGCCGGAATTGTGGCTCCTATGTGGACCACGGCGCTTGGGTGAGGTGTTTGTGAGACAACGGGGACGTTGGCTTTGTAGGAGGGGAGAATGTAACACCCCTAAGTTCCACATCGTGGAAGCCTGTGTGAAGTGGGTACTTATATAGTAGAGCCCATCTCTTACTAACGTCGAGGCCTTTTCAGGAACAAAACCCCACACTTATACAGTGGCTAAGTTGGGGACAATATCTTGCATGAACGGAGGTGCGGTTTGTTACAAGTATGCTACGATAAGATGCCCTCAATTGGTATGAGTCCTTATTTTCGAAAATAGATGAGCCTCGCTTGATTTAGGATCAATAATGCTTTATTTCTAAGATATTATTCATTGTTAAGAAGCACTTCCTATTGCAAATCCTAGTGGTAGGTATGCAGCTCTCTTTTTATAGATTGGCATGTCGCTCTCAATTGAGATTGCGGTAATTTTTGGGACGAAGTGTCGTCATCATCTCAAAATCTGAAATCTTTGTCATTAAATAAACTTCTGTGCTTTGGTTTTGGTGCGCCATTATCCTTGGGTTGTGTGATGCTGATCATGGCGGTCGATCATCCTCGTTTTCTTTTGATGTATGAGATGTCGATGATGTATCCCATGTTTTAATTAATCTATGCAGTTTGTTTTAGTTGCATGCTGGAATATAGAATTCCTTGTGGGATTTCAAGGAGTGAGCAAGAGTTGGCTTACTTGATTTGAAGTTACGCTCCTAAATCTAAACTTCTTATCTTGTGTATTAATAATCGATTGATCAGTTGTCGATTATCCTTTTTGAAGAACGACGGTGGTTTGAGCTTTTGATTCTTCAAATCCCGAGATAATGTAAATTTATCTCGAACTCTTGTAATGCGTAAATCTCTCCTTATGTTGGGTCTACTTAGGTTAAAGCCTGCGTAGACAGTTGAATTTTGCAGTAATTTTGTTTCTTGAACCTGGTCGTCAATCATTTTCCCTCAATGTTGCCTAGTAGGGAGATGGAATTCGCGAAATCCTTTTGAATTTAATCATAATATCAAATTGTGGTCCATTTTCATATTAGCTTCACCTATTATCAATCTTATCGGTAAATGATTTTTGTTGATCTATAAAATGCAGCTCTCTTATTACTCAAGGGCTAAGTTCGAGTCCATATTCTTGTATTCAATCTTGTGATTTGAATTGCCCGTGGAATATTTTTAGAATTCTGACTGATACCTCTTATCAACGTTATCAGTAGGAATATTGTAAATACTGATACGAGACATTCGAACACATTCCCTTGGGAATAATGGAACATTAATCAGAGTGCGCAGAGAAAGCTATTTTATCGCTTTGGCTAAGCACTTGATTAATATATAGTTGGAATATTCTAAAGATCATTTTCTATAATTAGCAAAATGATAAGAAGAAAGTTTATGAATTGCAAATATTTGAAAATAGAGCTACTAAATGATTTTGTCAATTCGAGTAATTTAACTGCAGTTATCCATTGTGTTAATGTGCCTAGACATGGTTTAGGAACTCTATTCGAGACAAGGGACTCCTTGGGTAGATAGGGCTTCCAAAACGCCGTATGAAGTATTATTGACAAGAGAAATAACCAAGATGTATTTTTATAGTAAAGAGTTTATTTTGATAACTATTCTAATTAACCGAGTTAATGGAATTTGATGTTTATAAGTAATAAGAAGTAATTTTGCAATTATCTAGTGGTTTGACTTATAATTTATCTTTTATTTTTTTGAAATAAAAAATGTGTGATCTTCTACAAAGAAGAGAGCAAGCGCGCACGCACACACACGTGCGCGCGCACACACACTGTTAGAATTTGTGATACAATATTTCCATTTGCTAAAGATTGGAAGATACTATTGATTATGGTGATAGAATATTTCCAATTAGAGAAGATTTGGGAAATATTGTTCATTTGGGAATATAATATTTCCAATTTGCAGAAGATTTGGAAGATATAAGAAAATTATTGCTCTTTTATTTGTAAAAGGGATAGGCAATAAATTACCTACATAAGTGGAAGGAATTGAAGAAGGTTTCTTTTTGGGATAATGAAGTAAGGAATTAATTCCCTAATTGGTTGGTTAAACAAGGAAACCTATCAGGAAAATTGGAGAATTAATTAGGCATTGATTTATATCATAAATCAATTACTTCAACCCCAAGCATTAATCCTTATACAAGGATAGAGATTAGGTGAATGTATTATCACCTCAAAAATGTGAGGTGTATCATCTCTAAGAGTTCTTCTTCTTCCCTACTATCAGTCTTGTAATTTTTCTTATTGAGAAAAGTAATAAAATATCCTTTCCCCAAGTGGACGTACACTAACAAGACATTAATGGAACCACTATAAACCTCTTGTGTTATTTCTTTTATTGCTAGATCTGTGATTGTTTTGCTGGTGACTATCTTTGTTTGTTTTGCCTCACCATCAATACATTCCTATTCATTTTTTTTCGCAACAATTGGTATCAGAGCTTCGAGATTGATTGAGAAAGGGTATTAGGCATTATGGCAGGAAATAAGGAGAATTCAACAATTGTATCAAGGTCATATGTCAAAGGGACATATATGGAAGAAGGATCTTAGTTAGCAATAGAAAGATGGAATGGGGATAAAGACTTCGAGAAGTGGCAATGGAGGATGAAAGCTGTTCTGATGAGAAACAATGTTCATCCTGTGGTATTTGCTTCTGAGGAGTTGACGGATGATATTTCAGCCGTGGAAAGGAAGGAGATGGAGCTATGGGCATTTACTACTTTACAATTAGCAATAGGAGAAAATGTCATTTCAGAGATTAGGGGTGAGACCACTGCTAAGGACATTTGGACCAAGATGGAAAAACTCTATCTAAAGAAGTCACTAACCAACCGTCTGATTTTGCTGAAGACGTTTTTCACCATGCGGATGAGAGAGGATACTTCGGTGAAGGCACATCTTGATGTGAAGGTAGGTCTTCTATCTGAGGACTTGAGGGATCAGATGAAGGGGTTGAGTGAAGGTAGAGGAGGAAGTAGTACGGAAGCCTTATTAACTGGTATGGAGAGAGGGGAGAAGAAGAAAATAAAGTCAAGAGATGAGAAGCACTGTACTTGGAGAGTCAAGGGTTGGAGCCTACAGTTCTCATGGAAAGATGTCAAAGCTAGGCATACGAGAACGGACTTCGAGTTTCTGCATAGGAAGAATATGATCAGAGGGGAAAGCTTCAACAAGGTGAAATTTTTCCAAGAGGATGTGCTTGATAAGCGGAAGAAGGGATCGTCTGAAGTTGGTCAGAGATCAAAGGAGAAAGCAGTGGATATGCGTAAGTCTTTGCAGACTGCTAAGTTCGGGCGTTGTTCGAACTGGAATCGCTTATCGAAATGCTAGGTGCCACGTGGTGGCACGGTGTGGGGAGAGGGTTGAGATGGTTCATGGAGACGTTTGTTTTCATGGTGAAGATTGATAGGTCTTACTTGAAGGGGTTACTTTGTACACCTTGTTGGAAGGCGGTGGCGTTGCTGGAGTTTGTTAACAAAGTGCAATGGGTGATGGCCATGCCGATCATTGGGGGAAGTAACCATGTTGTCTTGTCCGAGAAGATGCTTAGAGTAAGAGGATGTAGGTGGAGTTGGTATGCTTTCAAGGAAATATAGTATCAAGGTGGAGATTGTTAGAATTTGTGATACAATATTTCCATTTGCTTAAGATTGGAAGATATTATTGATTATGGTGATAGAATATTTCCAATTAGAGAAGATTTGGGAAATATTGTTCATTTGAGAATATAATATTTCCAATTTGCAGAAGATTTGGAAGATATCAGAAATTTATTTGTCTTTTATTTGTAAAAGGGATAGGCAATAAATTACCTACATAAGTGGAAGGATTTGAATAATGTTTCTTTTTGGGATAGTGATGTAAGGAATTAATTCCCTAATTGGTTGGTTAAACAAGGAAACCTATCAGGAAAATTGGAGAATTAATTAGGCATTGATTTATATCATAAATCAATTACTTCAACCCCAAGCATTAATCCTTATATAAGGATAGGGATTAGGTGAATGTATTATCATCTCAAAAATGTGAGGTGTATCATCTCTAAGAGTTCTTCATCCCTGCTATCAGTCTTGTAATTTTTCTTATTGAGAGAAGTAATAAAATCTCCTCTCCCCAAGTGGACATACACTAACAAGACGTTAATGGAACCACTATAAACCTCTTGTGTTATTTCTTTTATTGCTAGATCTGTGATTGTTTTGCTGGTGACTATCTTTGTTTGTTTTGCCTCACCATCAATACATTCCTATTCGGTTTTTTTTCGCAACACACACACACACACGCTCACACACACACACACACACACACACACATATATATATAAAGAAAAATAAAGTCTACAATATCTGTCTACAAGTCTAATAATTTATCTTTTGTTATTTAAAAAGTGATAGTAGGCCTCTCAATTTCAATGTTGAAATTTAGAAAGTGGATATATATATATATATATATATAAAGATTGGGCATACCAAAGTTCTAATGACATTATGACCTTTAAGAATATATATATGTATATATATAGTGGAAATTTGCGTTAAGGGCTTACCAGTCGGACCCTATTATTTTGCAGGACACGAGATTGAAATAATTATTTTCCAAGACAAAAATCTGTACGTCTTCATCTTCTTAAACAATCAATTTCTGAAATCAGTTTCCTGTGGAAATTACGTCAAAATTAAGCCGTCGATTTTTGTGCAATGAAAGCGATGGTTTATTTTCTAGGAAAAAAATTAGGCGTTATTTTTTAAAAATCAAATTCGACTTTAATTTTGGAAACCGTGAGGCGATTTTGTTCATCTAGATAGGCTAATCGATTTTCTCTGTTGGATTTCTATAACTGATGTTAATTAACTTATTTTATTACAAAATACATTTTCTAAACCATTTTTAAAAAGACAAGTGCAACAGATGAAAACTGGGTAAATATATTGACAAAATAGTTCAACCGTTTTATCACAAAATTACTTTTAGATCCATTATGTATCAATATCTTATTCCCAATACATGGAAATGAACATTGGAGCCTCCTTGAACTAAATGTAGTAGAGTGCACTTGGAAACACTGTCACTCACTATACTTAACCACAAGATCTAATCACAAATATTAAAAATTAACTATGAAATTTATGTAATGATTGTCATGCTATAACTGGTTTTATCTTTTTCAAAATTGTACTTAAAAATGAAAGATAAGTGGTTATGTGGGCTTCAATGGCAAATAACAATAATTCGTTATAGTTAATTAAAAAAAAGTTGTTATCTTGTATATATAATTAAAATGATAAATGATTAAAGATTATATGTAAAGATAACACAACAATTATATGTAAAGATAAT
The DNA here is from genome assembly GCA_030737875.1 of Allium sativum. Classification (NCBI taxonomy): domain Eukaryota; kingdom Viridiplantae; phylum Streptophyta; class Magnoliopsida; order Asparagales; family Amaryllidaceae; genus Allium; species Allium sativum. Next base: position 145,490,429 of record CM060922.1, on the reverse strand, counting down.
ATTACAATAATATGTAATGAAAGCACAATAATTATAATACAATTATCTTTTAAAATCATTTATGATATTTTAAAATTGTTGTATAATTTTGTTTTTCATTCAATATCATAACAGGAGCAAAAAAGATAACTGGTTATTTCTTTATGTAAAATGTCTTATAAAAAGGTTAAAATTGTATAGTTATTTACTTATTTATGTTTTCAATTGCAGGTCTGATATATCTGTGATGGTTGTATGGTTTAAGTTGAAGCTAAAGAATCATTTATGCTTTGTTATGTTAAATGAGTATTTGATTATTTTGTTTTTTCGACAACAAAGGTTTGGAAAGATAATTGTATTTATATTTTCATGTAAAGGCAATATTTTAAGATTGTTATATGTATTAAATTTAATAGGTTGATGTTGTCTGAGTATGTATTTTCTATAAGATAATTTTGTTTCATTACATTAGAAAATAATTGCACAATTATTTCACTTTTAAATTATTTTATTATGTGGTTTCATGATGAAAAAGATAAATATTTTTATCTTTTTAATTTATATTTTACTAATAACAGTAGTGAAATAATTATTGATATGATTACAATTCTGATATGAATTAATCATACACACTAACAAAATTTAGCAATTAATCATATACAACAACATAATCATAATAGATATACAAATAGTGTACGACATATTTGAAAAAGATATATGGTTTTACATTTTTAGCAAAACACAGTCTAATCTTTATTTTTGCTGTTACATACTAATTTTTCGTCATTTTAGTGAGAAGAACAAATTATGTAAGAGAAAAAAATATGTATACATGCTGTTGACTTTGTATATGTACTTACTATCAAGAATACCACATTCATTACTGTCACTATGTAGTTGATATTTTGTTTGATAGAAGCATTGCTTCTTGTAGTGTCCCGAAATTCCGGTACATTTTGAGTTGACCAAATAACACAAGTCCAACCCCAATTGCACTGGAAACCAGAAAACTAATAGAAAGAAAACAGAGGGTGAGAATAGATAAGATAGAAACTTAAAATAGAAGAAGAAGAAGAAGAACATACAACATCAGAGTAACACGAATCTCACAGCGGAACGAACAACATATAATATATAACATATCTTTGAAATAAAATCAGTATATGTATACAGTAACATTATCAGAGTACAACACTTACAACACAACGGAGATAACTATAGTTATATAATCCTGAAGCCTCCTGCTCCAAGCTCTCCAAGAACATCTGTAAAATCCTTACTACTTGATTGCCCATACAAAATTGGGCACCCAAGAGTTTAGGGAAAACAAAACAAAATAAACTCTGGGTCAGTCATGGGACTGGTGTGAGTGAAACAATTTAAAAACAGTTTGAGCAATAAAACGATATCTCATAAGACCACGCCGTATAACGGAACGGGTTTTTCCCTTATGAGAATCCAAAAACATTTGATTTAACTTTCAAAATCATTTTGAAAGAAATGATAAACTTTATATCAAACTCTTTTGATATTATAATAGTGTCTATCAATCACAACTAAATAATCATCTAGTAGAAACGCTTTCATCTCACGTTCTACATATATAGTATACAATCAAAACCGCGAGCACTTATTGGGTAATGGATTTCCTACTATGACAAGGTATGGAATCACCTTCCGATAGTGTACCTCTATAAAGGAATGCACTGGGTTCAACAAGAACATCTTACAACCCGGCCACACATGACCGACCACTCATTTCGCTTGAGTGTATCGAATGTATATCACCAACGGTTGGGATCAACAATCATTTCCTGAACGGGACAGCATCGAATAGATTAAAGAATGAAATGAATATCTCTAGATAGGTGATAATACACCCTAATTAGCAGTCAACCACTTAGCCATGCCGCCTGCCCGATTTTTGTCATTTCCCGGTTGTGAGGCTAGAGGCCACGCTTATCTCTGACGGATCACACATTTATTCACTTTGAATGTCACATCGTCATACCCGCCAAATCACAAATTGATTTCCCAAAAAATACAACAGGTATACAGCTAAGAGAAATGAATTCCTCTGCCACCAAACGTATATATGTTTGAAGAGATCAACTTACGCGATCCATTAAAACTCTGTCAGACATTCTTCCATACAGGTTGTCCTGGGACTGGACAAACCGAAGGCGCTATCTTGTAAATAGGACAGCCCTTGCATCTTCAATTATCTTCATCATATTTGATCGCAACGCTAACGTCCATACAGAGTGGTTTTCAGATAATGAATCTGATCCTAGTCTCTCCGTATTGACGACGGAAAAATAGTCAAAAAATTTGATAGTCGGTGAGTATCAAAGAAAAACATGTGTGCAAACAACGATATTTTTTCCAGATGGAAATTATATCGATCAAACATCATTTAACATTGATTCCCTTTAATTTAATTTGTCACTCAATTATCCATTTTCCTATTCCTGTTTCCATATATTCAACATTTCTTTTTTTCTAAATTTAGAAAATATACGTTATTAACATTGGAAGACATTTCCATTTCTTATTTTCTATATTAGAAAACATTTCTGATTTCTTATTTGGAAAACTTTTCCAAAGCTCCTTCATTGGATTTAGCAGATGTTTAAATGAAACATCGCTATGCTAACTCAACTCATTACACTTATTAACTAGATTCCCTTAACCAACCTTTACTACCGAACCATAACCATCCCTTAGTTAAAAATGAAGCCAATCAAGTTGGGGTATAACTACCTCTCAGACCTTAACTAAACAACATTTCTAACTTCGAAACAGACAAGGTTAACCTTTTAAACCTTTAACAAACTTCCTTACATAACTCTCTTTCGAATAAATCTCTACTCGATAACTCTTTCCTTCGAATAAACTATATTCGATAATCTCCCTTTCGAATAACTATATTTGATAACCTTTCTTCGAATAAACTATATTCGATTAACTTTATTCGAATTACTAATATTCGATTAACTCTAATCGATTAACTCTATTGGATTAACTCTATTCAATTAACTCTAATCAATTAACTCTATTGGATTAACTCCTTCTGATAAACTCTAATCAATTATCTCTATTGGATTAACTCCTTTCGAATAAACTATATTCGATTAACTCCTTTTCGAATAACTCTATTCGATAACTCCTTTCGAATAACTAATATTCGATAACTCCTTTCGAATAACTAATATTCAATAACTCCTTTCGAATAACTACTATTCGATAACTCCTTTCGAATAAACTATATTCGATTAACTCCTCTCGAATAACTAAATTCGATTAACTCTTTTAACTCTATTCGAATAAACTATATTCGATTAACTCCTTTAACTCTATTGGATTAACTCTAATTCGATTAACTCTAACGGATTAACTCTAATTCGATTAACTCTATTTAATTACTCTAATCGATTAATTCTAATTTAAATAACTCTAATTGATTAACTCAATTTGAATAACTCTAATCGATTAACTCAATTTGAATAACTCTAATCGATTAACTCAAGTTCCATTAACTCTAATCGATTAATTCTAACTCTAATCGATTAACTCTAGCTCTAATCGAATAACTCTAACTCTTTTTCATCAACCCATTTTGATTAACACCTTTTGGTTAACTCCTTTGATTAACTCTACGTCCATATTCAGTTTCAAATATCGATGTTGAAATTGATTCTTACTTCTCTATATAAGTCCTGACTTATATATTCTATTTATCCAATGATAAAAATTTCATTTAATTTATAAAATATTATTTATAAATTAATCTTCCCAATCTATCAGTTAGAACAGATTCTATTTAAAATCTTTGCTTTAAATCCATATCATGTTATACCCGTGCGCGAAGCACGGGTCTAAACCTTTCAAATATAAAATTCTCTTTTATACTATTCTATTCACTTTTCAAGTATTTCCTTTTATGATATCTTATTTATTTTCTAAATAAATATTCCTTTTATCTTTCTATTTATTTAACAAATAAATATTCCTTTCTAATTCTGTTTGTTCAATAATTATTTCCTTTTCAATTCTATTTGTAAATGGTTTACAAATATTTCCTTTTCTATTCTATTTGTAAATGGTTTACAAACATTTCCTTTTCTATTTGTTTTCACAAATATTTCCTTTTCTATTTATTTATTTTCTAAATAAATATTTTCTTTTCGTAAAATCTTTTGATTTTATAAATATTTCTTTTTTAGTATAACATTGAAAATTTCCTTTTTAACATTCCAGTATTCCTTATGGTATTTAACATACCATATAACAATGATCAATATCATTCAAACACACATAATCAACAACAGATTATATATCACATCATATCTTACAATATATGAAAAGAATAGTTTTACAAATATTGAGGAATCCAGCTGGATCCCTCCAACCTATTTCCCTGCATCCGCAGATGTTAAACAATATAATTAACATCGATTTCATTTTAATATGAAATATTCTGATAAACAGAATCAATGTTTGGTTAACGATTTATATATATATCGTTATCTATAATTTCAATTTTCAAACAATCAATCAGCAATTCAATCAAACAGTCAACACACAGATATCAATCATCATTTATCAGTTCTAAAAATACGTTATAAAAATATGAAATGATAGAGTTAGTGAGTTTTACTCACCTTGAATGATCATCGTTAAATAACGATAATTGATCGTCAGTTCAGATCAGACAGATTATTTGGCTATAAATTGTAACGGGCTCTGATCGACGCTAAAAAAAGCGCGATATTGTAATAAATTCTGCAAGCGTACAGGTATGTAGTATGCAGGTCGAACACAGGGAGGATAAATTAAATTTTGTTATTTATATATTCCTTGGGCGAGTTAGACAAAATTGGAGGGTGATTAAAATTGAAATTGCAACTTGGTTCAAAACAAAACTAATTGAATCAACGACCAAATTACAATTATCAATAAAGCAAATTAAAACTGCGATTTAATTCACAACAGATTCGAATCTAATCGAATCTATAATCAATTCAATGATTAGGAAATAAACAGATTGCTGGAAATAGACTTGCAAAATAGAAATAAATTAACAGGAAAATAAAATTGCAATAACAATTGTGTTCTAGCAAATCTAATTAACTAGACAACACCACTTGTCATGAGAATAAAAATGCAGAAAAGAGAAAATAGAGAAAACTTTATTGATTCCCGGATCCTTTTTACAATGAGAGTACAACGATATTTATAAGATAAAATGCCAACCTCAAACCTTAATCCAATATATGCATATATGGCCCTTTTAATAGCAATTATTTCTCTTATATTAATCAGCAATTATTCCTCCTATATTAATCGGCACTTATTCCTCCGATCAGCAATTATTCCTCCAATCAGCAATTATTCTTCCCATCAGCAATTATTCTTCCCATATCTTCCTTGTTTGACATGTGATTAATTGAAGGGAGATAAGATCACATGTGATTAATTCTTCCAAACAAGGACGTTTATTCGATTCCAAAGGCAACATAGGATAAAATATTCAAAATTGGTCTTCTTCTTGTGTAATATCTTTGCATTTCGGGGTGCATGAGAATTGATGAACAAAATGTGAAAATATATGAAAATACCCAATGTAAAATTTATTTATTTACAATAAAGATAAATTATAAGCATAAAAAATTAACACTTTTACATGTTAATCAAATACCCCTACACTTATATTTTACTCGTCCTTGAGTAAAAAGAAAGAAAGATAAAAAAAATGAAAATCTAAACTAGATAGGTAACACTTTCGTAGGAAATACGATTGCATTGAGCGTATGCATCAAGCCGTTAAACCTCTAGGTGTCCCTAGTAGGACGAGTGGTGTCTCGTGAGGGTTTTCAGCGGATACTACCCACAAAATCCAAATGCAATGTGCAATGATTTTAATGCAACTATATGAATACAATAGACATATACGAATGAAAACAAAAATAATGAAAACACGACTTATTTCAGGAAAATGGTACAACAAATTAAGTTGACAATTTCTAGTCAGTTGATTTTATTTTAGATACCTCAACTTGTCACAAATTTTCAACACAACTCAAGTTTTCAAATGTTAAATTTCAGTTTGGTCAGTTGGTTCAGTCGATAACATAGTGCAGCCATGAAATAAATTCTTAGATTGCTTGTCACAGTTTGTAAAGTGGTATTCTAATTTCCTTGTGTATGGCTAGTCAAATCAATAAGGTCAAGAAATGTTTGGGCAACGTCGCTTATTCTCTATCGCTATAAAATTAAAATTTATGATTAAGTACATACACCTAACTCAGAAGACCAAGGTTTACCACCCATGCACTGCCTCGCGGACTAACGGAGAGTGGGTAAAGAGCTTGGCGGATTGTGCAGACCAACTTTGACTTTGTCAACAACGTGTCGGTAATCCTTAGGTGTCCAATCTCATAAAATGAGACCAAGATATTCCAACGCTGACTTTGTCAACAACATGTCGGATAGAGCTTGGCGGGTTTGCACACCAACGCTTGATATACAAGCAATGTTGGATACCCTTGGATTACTATTATTATTATTATTGAAAATTTAAGAACAAGAGAGATTACGCGAATTCAACTTAACACAACTTAGTTTTAAAGATTCGAAAAGCCAATATAAGTATTTTAAGTCCTCCACTCAGTAAACAAAGACTACAATTTAGAATAAACTTCATGGTCATCACCTAAGTATCTCCCTATGTACCAGTTACACTATTATCCCTCAAAATTCAACTTTTCATTATATTTCTTATTTGATCTTAGCTGAGAGAGAAAAATACTATCAACTGATTAACAATCCTTAACTTATTTTGTTGTATCAATCTAAAATGAGTCAAGTTTCAAAAATAAAAATAAAAATGGCATGTTACTACAATCTAAAATGCATGATGGTCCTATTTAAATGGCTGAAAATGAAAAGAAAGAAAAAATAAAGAAAAAACGAAAATGAATGAAATGCAGACTCCCCCCACACTTGGACAAAACAGTGTCCACACTGTAGCACGTTTCCTAAATTTGAATGATAAAACCCATAGATGGATTAGATGCAAAATGATTTGCAGAATGAAATGCAGCCTAACTATATGTAAGAATGGATCATATGTACAATGATATATGTGTTTACGATGCATGCGATGCAAAGAATGCCACCAACTTTTCCCCCCACACTTGGTTCTAGCCCGATGAATTTCATTCCCACTATGTCTAGGCATGTTTTTTAATAAGCAAAAGGTTTTGAAAACCATCTCATCTTTATACCTTGATTTATAGTCCAGTAGATAAATGTCCAGGGTCATCCTAACATGAAGTTTTTCAAGCAAGCCAGCATTCCAAAAATAATTCATGTGTTCCACAAATTTATCAGTGTAATTGTTCAAAAATTTGTGATCGTATATAAACTCAGTTGCAATCGTGAAATTTGAATTCTGAGTGTTGTTCAAGATTATGTGATCACATTTCTCAATTTGATTCATTGACAACGTATTTTTGACACTGACAACTTCAAATTCGTTGGAAGTTTCCTCATTTGGCAACTCATCCTCGTACAATACAAAAAATTCATGTTCATTAAAATCCTTTTCCAATTCTGAGTTTTCAAAAAATTCAACATTTTCATTTTGTTCAAATTCAAAAATTTCAAGTTTTTCGCATCCTGAAAGAGAGAGATCAAAATCTAAGCTTAAATCATTTTCCTGAAAAGAATCGAAGTCCAAATCATTTGTTGAATTTTGAACAACTTCATTTAGATCGTTATTCTCAATTTCCAAAGTTGTTATCTGAAAATTTCCACTATCAGTAAAGAATGGATTATTTTCTAATTTATCGCTTGTTTGAATTTGATTTTGTTGCTCTCGTTGTTCTTTCAAAGATGCCATTAAACAAAGAAGTTCATCCATCTTTTTATTTAGCCTTTCTTCACTCTCATCAAAATGACATTCTTCAGAATCATTGATTTGAGAGGTCTCATTTTGGATTTCTTGATTCTCAAAATTATAGGCCACATCAATTTCACAATCAATATTATTTCCAATGTAGTAGTTGTTTGAATTTTCATTTTGATATTGCAAATCATCTTGATTGTAAAAATTATGTTCGTAACCAAAACTGTTGAAATTCGAGGGAAAATTGCAATTTTGGTTATTTTCAAGATGTTGATATGGGCTATAATTTTGAAAATTTTGATTTTCAACCTCATATCGATGTGAATCAAAGCTATATTGGGATTCAAAGCTATTTTGATTTGGATGTGGCTCATAATCGAAATTATTGAAATTTGAATTAAAGTCGCAATTTCGATCATTTATATGATTTTGAAAATGTTGGTCAGTTGGAAAATTTGAAAATTGTTGACATTGGACTCACGAAATTTTGGAAAATTTTGCTTCATGAGTTGTAATTCATAGTCATACACTTCAACAGGACGTATACTCCAATTATAATCCCACATTTCTCTTAATGATTTTTTTGAATCAGACATTTTAAAGAAGTCAAGGCAAGACAGAAATTACTCTAACTTCAAAAATAGTATAAAATACTAAGTTGTGCTCTATTAATTAACTGACTCAATTAGAAGGAGGAAGAAGGTCTTATGGTCGTTCACGTATAGTATAAATATTAAGGGATACGACCAATGTTTTATGGGTAGTATGCAACCTCTTTTGCTAGAAGTTCAAAAAAATTGAACTAATATATATCCGCGATCCAATTATACAAGACAATCAACTTCACAAAGCCCCACTTTTCAATTATATTATTTTGAAATATCTAATCAGATTTTATTGTTGAGAAACGATGAGAATGATGACAGTAGTTATGGAAATTTCAACTCACAACAATCAGAAAGAATAACTGCAGAAATTAAAAATTGTACATAGCAAGCCGCTGCCCCTGCAGAAGATTTTTACAAGCAATGTCTATATTTTTTTTCAAAGCAGCAGAGCACCTGTAGAGTTAAAGAAATTTACAGTGGGGTATGACTGTCCGTCCAGAACAGTTGAGTAGCACTGACAATTCAAATTTCACTGCTTGAAAATCGATTGAACTCTGAATCCCTTGATTGATTTTTTTGAATTATTATCTTCGCTTTGGCCTTTGAATTGTTTTTTTAGATTCCACTTTTTTTTGAAAGCAAATAAAATAAATAAAACAAAACTTACAACTAGCTAAAAAAACTAAACAAACTAAATAACTCAACTCAACTCAACTTAAGAAGAAAAAGGAAAAAAATTAACTAGCTAAGAAGACAATTAAAAAAAAAGAAAAAAAGAAGAAACTAAAAACAAACAGATCACTCTCTCACCAAATTATCACCAAATGAATACGTAACACCACAGGCCACGTTCACACTTGAAAACAAAACAAAAGACCATAAACCAAAGCTAAAATCAAGTTCCCAGAATAAATGCTCATTACGCCCCTTCTATTTTCAACAAATCGAAATCAAACACCAAAAAAAAAAACTCAGTAAATCACGCAATCACACCTCTTTCTTTTTGGAAGTCAATTTGGGGTTACGATTTTGGGCTAGGGATTGGATGTTCTAATCAAAGGTGGGTGGAGTTTTTGAACTAGCGTGGGTTGGAGAATGTAACGACCCAGGATTTTCGATTCCGAAAATCGACACAAAACCCAGCGTCGACTGTTCAGACATCGAAAATACCGGACCATTAATAGAAAGAAGTTAGAGGATGAGATAGAAAAGATAGAACTAATAGAATAGGAGAAGAAGAAGAACACATCTGAACATAATCAGAGTAATCACGAATCTCACAGCGGAACGAATAAAATATATTATATAACATAACTTTTGAAATACAAAACTGTATTGTATATACATACCATTATCAGAGTACAATACATCATATCACAGCGGAAATAGTCTCTAAATACTAACGGTGAAGCCTTCTGCTTTTAGCTCCTTCAAGCGTATCTGTAAAAGCCTGAAACACTTGACTGCCCGTACAAATTTGGGCACCCAAGAGTTTAGGGAAAACAAACAAAATAAACTCTGGGTCAGTCATGGGACTGGTGTGAGTAAATTCCAACCATACGGTTTAACTTTGAAAATCCTTTTTGAAACAAAAAGGATAATAGTAAGACCAATCCACACATAAACATGGACGGTTTTTACCTTACTATAACCCAAATCATTTTTGATATCAAAATCCAGTGATATTATAATAATGTCTAATCAAATAAATAACCAAATAGTAGAACGCTTGCATCTCACGCTCTACATATATAGTATAAAATCAAAACCCGCAGGGCGCTTATTGGAGATTGGATTCCAACTATGACAAGGTATGGGACCACCTTCCGATGATGTATCTCTAGAGGCGAATACACCTGGGTTCAACAAGAACGTCTTGTAACCCGGCCCACACATGACCGACCATTCATTTCGCTTGAGTGTATCGAATGTATATCACCAACGGTTGGACTCAAACCACCGTTCCCGAATGGGCAGAATCGATAGATTAAGAAACAAAAGGAATTTCTCTAGATAGGTGATTATACACCCTAATGGGAGCGACCCACATAGTCATGCTGCCTGCCCGATTTTTGTCATTTCCCGGTTGTGAAGCTTGAGGCTACGCCTACCTTTTAGAAAATCTGGCCACCATACACTTTGAATGCCACATCGTCAAACCCGTCAAATCACTAGTTAATCTTCTCAAAGATAATACGGGCATAAAAGCTAAGAGAAACGAATTTCTCCGCCACCAGACGTAACATCTTGAAAAGATCGTCTTATGTGATCCGTTAGGAATACTTTGTCAGACATTCGTCCATACAAGTTGTCCTGGGACTGGACAAACATAAAACACCATTCTGAAACAGGACGACTCCTGCATTTCACTCCGTCTTCAATTTTCTTCAGCATAATCGAATACGCAGCGTTTATGCCTATACGGAGTGGTTCTCGGATAATATATCCAACCGGTCTCCCCGTATTGACAACGAGGGTCAAAACACTTCGATAGTTGGTTATTTAACTATCGAAGTAAAAACAAACATCCATTCAAATGTATAACTAAATATCATACAATCACACTTAAGTTTGGTCAACAGCGCTAATTTATCGTTATAGTTCAAAAACTGGTCATACGCTGTAATATTCCCCTTTATAACTAATCTTGACACAATAGTCACGCTTAAGCCTAGTCAACAGCGTTATTTTATCGCTATAGTAGTACGCTACTAAATTCCACTTTATATTTAATCTCAACACCTCTTTCCGTTACAAAAATCTTGACACCTCTTTCTGTTACAAAAATCTTGACACCTCTTTCTGTTACAAAAATCTTGACACCTCTTTCTGTTACAAAAATCTTGACACCTCTTTCTGTTACAAAAATCTTGACATCTCTAATCGTTACAAAAATCTTGACATCTCTAATCGTTACAAAAATCTTGACATCTCTAATCGTTACAAAAATCTTGACATATTCTAAATATGATTTTATGACACCATATCCTTATTTGAAAACTCGGTTATTTAAAATTATTTACCTTGGTCATTATCTCTTCACTCCATCTTCCTTACACATTTCTCTTTAAACTTCTCTTATCAAAAATCGATCACGTTCTTTGTCTTTTTGGCAATTTACTTCTTATTCGAATTATTAATCCCAATTCAATAAACCATCTCAATACAAACTCAATACTAGTTTATAATAGGATTTCTATTATAATTTAAACTTTGCTTTAATTATAAAGATATAATTTTTATAATTAATTTTGTTGATTTGTCAGACGGTCAACCAACTTCTTAACAAAATGGGTTTATGGTTGACTGTCGCTGACATCGTTTATTTACTAAATCAACATAACGTTAAATTTCCATTCAACACGGTTCAAACAGTGCACAACCAGTACATCTAAATATTTAGGAATCCGGTTGAGTTCCTCCAACCGATTTCCGCATCCATAGGTGTTATTCAAATCAGTATCCAACCAATGATGTGTGCATATGCAATGATATATATTTATTTCAACCAATTTAACTGTAATTTATCTAATCAACCATCACAAAGCATCCAACCATTATTCAAAATATAATTAAAATATTTTAAATAAAATAAAGTTAGTGAATTTACTCACCTTGGCGCTTTAACCGTTAAATAATGATTTGCGTCGGTGCACCGGATCAGACGATATAATTTCCAACGAGCTTCCAATGGTTTCGAACAAGTTCCAATCCACTCGGTTGCCTTCATCCTTTCTCGAACTGCTCCTTTTCCTTGACCCTATGTTATTTTCGATATCACTTGGACTTGCAAACACTCGGACCCATCGTGGGATCACTGCGCCTACTCACGATACCTGAACGCCGCCATGATCATTCCTAAGTACAGCTGCACTTTCTTTGCATTCGCTATGTGAAAGAATCAGCGAATAATCGTGCGCCCCTTTCATCCGCTCCTCTTTTAATTTGCACGGCAACACTCCGATCATCAAATAACTCGACCCCGCAATTAATCCATGTGCGTACATGCCATGCACAAGTATGTGCATTTCCAGTTCACGTTTTTAAACATCAAACTGTTCATGAGAATCTTCTTCCACAACTGGAAAGCCTGTACTTAACCTCTCAGTTTACAAACATTCCCAAGGCTGACCAACTCATGGTTCCTGGAGCGCCACTGCTAACAGACGGTACTATTACAAGCTTCTCCGGTAAGCCTGCCTCGGACGACTAAGTAGACTAACGCCATAAAACTTCTCCATACATGAATGAAACTCCACGTGCATCCATTGTTTCCGGATCGTCCTCCTTTTCTACTTCTTATGCACAAAACTCGCCTACGCCATAAAATGCAAACCAAACCTGCTTCTAACTTATCAAACAAAACACCCCTTTTTCCTTAATTTCCTTGTTAAGTCTAAACCCTTTAGTAATTCATCCTACCTGTCACGTTTGCATGCCCTCCCACTACACATCCCCTATGCCGCCTCCTTCATGCACACAACGTCTTTCCCAAAGCCACCTCCCCCATTAAGAACCCACTTCAAAGACTCCATCCTATTGCATACACAATCTGCGAGGACCCCATGCACACAGTAAGCCGGCCATTCTCCTCTTTCATGCATGCACTTCACTTCACGAGCTCCCATACTCCCTCTCTACAATTCTACTCTTGCTCGACACCTCTATCACTCGCGCCGATCAAACCTAGGCGTTGCCGGTTGAGTTCGAACACCACACAAATACATCGGACTCAATAAAAAGGACAAGAGAATAAAGCTAAGGCTTAGACGAGCCTTGCGAGTTTGAAATCACATTTTTCAGTTGATTCTTTGGTTATTATTATTATTATAATTTTCTCCTGTTTGAAGCCATTTCTCTGTTTGTATTTGTTGAAACCAAGAATGAAGTTGGCGAGCTTGTTTATAATGTATAATTCCTTGGCAAGCACGGCTTAGGGTGGGTCGGCAGCTGCCATGAGTTGTCTTTGCTTAGGTTTGCAGTTTGATGAGACGTTGATTTGCCTTGACATAGTTTCGGTAGCTAGGCTGTAGGGGCAAGTCTGCTTGATTTGAAAATTGATTAGAAGACACGGTTCTGTATTTATGAAAAGGAGAGACTACCCTAACTAAGCTTTGAAGTTTTGCTGATATTTGTGTTAGGGTAGGTGGTTAGGGTCATGTATTTTCGTTTTATAGTTTCCTAGGGTAGGTCTGCTATTGATTAGAAAACACTCCCCTGCGTGAAATACAAAAAGGATAGGACTCACATTAACATGAAGTAATAGGCGTATAGGAACATAGGGTAGATACAGCAATTTTCCTTCTTTTCTGCGTTTTCATTTCAAAATTCAGTATTGAGGTCTGTATACGTTGGTTTATGTGAAGCTTCATTTTGGTTTGCGGAAATGTTTTTCTTCACAATGAAGCAGTAGGGAATAGGTTCCCTATTAAGTTTTCATTTCAACGCTTTGGTTGATTTGAAAGCATACACCGCGGTGAGGTTTGCAAGTGTCAAGACTATTGATTTTACTCGACGTAGCACCTAAGAGATTAGGCGTTGAAAAAGAAGACTTCCCAAAACTTGCTAAAAAAGGAATAAATATAAATATATATTTCATATCTGTTTTATGGTACCTGTTATATAAAATTTATTTGTTTTACGGGCTGTTATCGACAGAGATAAAAATACAGTCGTGTCCAGTGAGGTGCCACAATCCCAAAAATATAATAATATCGGTAGGTTAATTCATATTGTGAAACCCCAAAATGTTGATTAAGGGTGCAAAATACTCCAAATAAAAAGTTGCTTATTTAATTAATTAAAAATTACAGTAAAATTCTAAAAATTAAATTATCGCTGCGCCTCAAAAGAACCTTGTCCCGACTTGCACCCGATATCAAGTTATATTCAAATAATCGTTACGGTCGATATACGATTTCACAGCGACTTTTTGAATATTTGATTTGGACATATTTTGAAATCTATATGACGAAATCTCAATATTTCACTTCTGTCAGAAAGATACAGTTCAACAGATTCCAATACTTCTTGTTTTGCAGAAATCCGATTTAAACTGGTTTCTGTACACTCAGTTGAAGTTCAGAACGTTAAATTACGAACTGCAACGTCGTTATGAGCTCGTTTATATTGAATATATATATTTTTATATGTTCAACTTCGTTTAATTAATATATAAGTCCACTTATAACACGAATTCAATATTTAAACTGATTTAAATATTCAATTACGAACCGGTAAAAATGCGGGACATTACATTCCTTCCCCCTTAAAATAATTTCGTCCTCGAAATTGCTAAGGTAGGAAAAATGCTACAATTTCTGTTGTAAACATGTTAAAAATTCTTTTGGTTTACTTCATAATTTCAGTTCCAACTGAACTGATCAAAATATTAATTCCCTTCTTTGTAACGAAAATTTTCAAAATTCTGAAAATTTTCTAACACTTTAATTTTCAGAGAATTTCATCAGTCTCTCTGTTGCACGGTTCATTTGGTACTATTACCACACGCCACTCTGGCCTTCTCCCTTTATCGGGAATCCAACTTTCTCGTTTCCATTTGCAATCCATTCAGCATACCCAAATGCATCTCCAACTGATCTCCAGTCAGTTTATTCTCAATCAATAATTCTCTTACATCCCAACTCAAATTTCTTTCTCAAACTCCAGTTCAATTCCAATTCCAAATAATCAAATTTCCAAACCAAGTTTGGTTCCATTCCCAATCTCAATTCACAACTCAACTATTTTGCCAAGTCAAATCCTTATTCTAGTACGTTTTCCACTTACTTGGCTTCAATTCAACTCAAATTTTATTTGACTTATTTAAATTCGTTGTTTATTTACTTCATAAGTAAATTTTTAAATTTAAGAATTCAAATTCCTGGGGTTTTCATTTCAAATCAGTTTGAAATAATATATATTTATATATATTTAAACATATATAGCAATAGCAATTCAAACATTTGAATTCACGAACAGCTTATTTCAAAACAAAATCTTTGGTAGTAATCCGTCACTTAGCACTCGAAAATGAATACAGATAATGGTCGACTTCATCATCGGAATTCATTTCCCAGCGATCAAAGTGAGTTCAATACTATATCACTTTCAAAACCCATATTCAAATACTTTTATTTGAAATTACTTCAAAAATATCTTTTCGAAACTTGGATAATATTTCAAAATTTCCCCAGGATCTTAAAATTCCATATATTTAATTCAAATTTCATTTACAAACATTTTCATGTTTCAGAATTTTTATTCCAATTCTGGTTTAAATTTCAGATTCAGTTCATCTGATTTTACATATTATATTTATAAAATATTTCGATTGGTTATTTATATGACCAATTCAACTATAAATCTTATTTGATCTTAATTACGATCAACACATCCAATATACTACATTAATCCCAAGATATATACCTCTTTTATATCAAAATATATTTTTGGGTAAAATTATCCCATTTACCCTCTATTCAAAACATACTGTGTCGAATTACTCTGTTCAAGAGTTTAGAAACACCTATCGACACAGTTTGCATTACTGTTTCGACCAGAATTCATAAACCACTTGTCAAACCAATCAACACAATATAAAACAGTTTTTATATTGGTTTACAAATACGCGCTCATATACATACACTCAAACTCAATCTAAGGTACTGCTAACCTTATCTCTATTGAGTCACGCCACAGAGCCAAGGTAATCACTTAACCTTATGCTCTGATACCACTGTAACGACCCAGGATTTTCGATTCCGAAAATCGACACAAAACCCAGCGTCGACTGTTCAGACATCGAAAATACCGGACCATTAATAGAAAGAAGTTAGAGGATGAGATAGAAAAGATAGAACTAATAGAATAGGAGAAGAAGAAGAACACATCTGAACATAATCAGAGTAATCACGAATCTCACAGCGGAACGAATAAAATATATTATATAACATAACTTTTGAAATACAAAACTGTATTGTATATACATACCATTATCAGAGTACAATACATCATATCACAGCGGAAATAGTCTCTAAATACTAACGGTGAAGCCTTCTGCTTTTAGCTCCTTCAAGCGTATCTGTAAAAGCCTGAAACACTTGACTGCCCGTACAAATTTGGGCACCCAAGAGTTTAGGGAAAACAAACAAAATAAACTCTGGGTCAGTCATGGGACTGGTGTGAGTAAATTCCAACCATACGGTTTAACTTTGAAAATCCTTTTTGAAACAAAAAGGATAATAGTAAGACCAATCCACACATAAACTTGGACGGTTTTTACCTTACTATAACCCAAATCATTTTTGATATCAAAATCCAGTGATATTATAATAATGTCTAATCAAATAAATAACCAAATAGTAGAACGCTTGCATCTCACGCTCTACATATATAGTATAAAATCAAAACCCGCAGGGCGCTTATTGGAGATTGGATTCCAACTATGACAATGTATGGGACCACCTTCCGATGATGTATCTCTAGAGGCGAATACACCTGGGTTCAACAAGAACGTCTTGTAACCCGGCCCACACATGACCGACCATTCATTTCGCTTGAGTGTATCGAATGTATATCACCAACGGTTGGACTCAAACCACCGTTCCCGAATGGGCAGAATCGATAGATTAAGAAACAAAAGGAATTTCTCTAGATAGGTGATTATACACCCTAATGGGAGCGACCCACATAGTCATGCTGCCTGCCCGATTTTTGTCATTTCCCGGTTGTGAAGCTTGAGGCTACGCCTACCTTTTAGAAAATCTGGCCACCATACACTTTGAATGCCACATCGTCAAACCCGTCAAATCACTAGTTAATCTTCTCAAAGATAATACGGGCATAAAAGCTAAAAGAAACGAATTTCTCCGCCACCAGACGTAACATCTTGAAAAGATCGTCTTATGTGATCCGTTAGGAATACTTTGTCAGACATTCGTCCATACAAGTTGTCCTGGGACTGGACAAACATAAAACACCATTCTAAAACAGGACGACTCCTGCATTTCACTCCGTCTTCAATTTTCTTCAGCATAATCGAATACGCAGCGTTTATGCCTATACGGAGTGGTTCTCGGATAATATATCCAACCGGTCTCCCCGTATTGACAACGAGGGTCAAAACACTTCGATAGTTGGTTATTTAACTATCGAAGTAAAAACAAACATCCATTCAAATGTATAACTAAATATCATACAATCACACTTAAGTTTGGTCAACAGCGCTAATTTATCGTTATAGTTCAAAAACTGGTCATACGCTGTAATATTCCCCTTTATAACTAATCTTGACACAATAGTCACGCTTAAGCCTAGTCAACAGCGTTATTTTATCGCTATAGTAGTACGCTACTAAATTCCACTTTATATTTAATCTCAACACCTCTTTCCGTTACAAAAATC
Source organism: Allium sativum (assembly GCA_030737875.1). Classification (NCBI taxonomy): domain Eukaryota; kingdom Viridiplantae; phylum Streptophyta; class Magnoliopsida; order Asparagales; family Amaryllidaceae; genus Allium; species Allium sativum. Next base: position 145,472,525 of record CM060922.1, on the reverse strand, counting down.
TTGACACCTCTTTCTGTTACAAAAATCTTGACACCTCTTTCTGTTACAAAAATCTTGACACCTCTTTCTGTTACAAAAATCTTGACATCTCTAATCGTTACAAAAATCTTGACATCTCTAATCGTTACAAAAATCTTGACATCTCTAATCGTTACAAAAATCTTGACATCTCTAATCGTTACAAAAATCTTGACATATTCTAAATATGATTTTATGACACCATATCCTTATTTGAAAACTCGGTTATTTAAAATTATTTACCTTGGTCATTATCTCTTCACTCCATCTTCCTTACACATTTCTCTTTAAACTTCTCTTATCAAAAATCGATCACGTTCTTTGTCTTTTTGGCAATTTACTTCTTATTCGAATTATTAATCCCAATTCAATAAACCATCTCAATACAAACTCAATACTAGTTTATAATAGGATTTCTATTATAATTTAAACTTTGCTTTAATTATAAAGATATAATTTTTATAATTAATTTTGTTGATTTGTCAGACGGTCAACCAACTTCTTAACAAAATGGGTTTATGGTTGACTGTCGCTGACATCGTTTATTTACTAAATCAACATAACGTTAAATTTCCATTCAACACGGTTCAAACAGTGCACAACCAGTACATCTAAATATTTAGGAATCCGGTTGAGTTCCTCCAACCGATTTCCGCATCCATAGGTGTTATTCAAATCAGTATCCAACCAATGATGTGTGCATATGCAATGATATATATTTATTTCAACCAATTTAACTGTAATTTATCTAATCAACCATCACAAAGCATCCAACCATTATTCAAAATATAATTAAAATATTTTAAATAAAATAAAGTTAGTGAATTTACTCACCTTGGCGCTTTAACCGTTAAATAATGATTTGCGTCGGTGCACCGGATCAGACGATATAATTTCCAACGAGCTTCCAATGGTTTCGAACAAGTTCCAATCCACTCGGTTGCCTTCATCCTTTCTCGAACTGCTCCTTTTCCTTGACCCTATGTTATTTTCGATATCACTTGGACTTGCAAACACTCGGACCCATCGTGGGATCACTGCGCCTACTCACGATACCTGAACGCCGCCATGATCATTCCTAAGTACAGCTGCACTTTCTTTGCATTCGCTATGTGAAAGAATCAGCGAATAATCGTGCGCCCCTTTCATCCGCTCCTCTTTTAATTTGCACGGCAACACTCCGATCATCAAATAACTCGACCCCGCAATTAATCCATGTGCGTACATGCCATGCACAAGTATGTGCATTTCCAGTTCACGTTTTTAAACATCAAACTGTTCATGAGAATCTTCTTCCACAACTGGAAAGCCTGTACTTAACCTCTCAGTTTACAAACATTCCCAAGGCTGACCAACTCATGGTTCCTGGAGCGCCACTGCTAACAGACGGTACTATTACAAGCTTCTCCGGTAAGCCTGCCTCGGACGACTAAGTAGACTAACGCCATAAAACTTCTCCATACATGAATGAAACTCCACGTGCATCCATTGTTTCCGGATCGTCCTCCTTTTCTACTTCTTATGCACAAAACTCGCCTACGCCATAAAATGCAAACCAAACCTGCTTCTAACTTATCAAACAAAACACCCCTTTTTCCTTAATTTCCTTGTTAAGTCTAAACCCTTTAGTAATTCATCCTACCTGTCACGTTTGCATGCCCTCCCACTACACATCCCCTATGCCGCCTCCTTCATGCACACAACGTCTTTCCCAAAGCCACCTCCCCCATTAAGAACCCACTTCAAAGACTCCATCCTATTGCATACACAATCTGCGAGGACCCCATGCACACAGTAAGCCGGCCATTCTCCTCTTTCATGCATGCACTTCACTTCACGAGCTCCCATACTCCCTCTCTACAATTCTACTCTTGCTCGACACCTCTATCACTCGCGCCGATCAAACCTAGGCGTTGCCGGTTGAGTTCGAACACCACACAAATACATCGGACTCAATAAAAAGGACAAGAGAATAAAGCTAAGGCTTAGACGAGCCTTGCGAGTTTGAAATCACATTTTTCAGTTGATTCTTTGGTTATTATTATTATTATAATTTTCTCCTGTTTGAAGCCATTTCTCTGTTTGTATTTGTTGAAACCAAGAATGAAGTTGGCGAGCTTGTTTATAATGTATAATTCCTTGGCAAGCACGGCTTAGGGTGGGTCGGCAGCTGCCATGAGTTGTCTTTGCTTAGGTTTGCAGTTTGATGAGACGTTGATTTGCCTTGACATAGTTTCGGTAGCTAGGCTGTAGGGGCAAGTCTGCTTGATTTGAAAATTGATTAGAAGACACGGTTCTGTATTTATGAAAAGGAGAGACTACCCTAACTAAGCTTTGAAGTTTTGCTGATATTTGTGTTAGGGTAGGTGGTTAGGGTCATGTATTTTCGTTTTATAGTTTCCTAGGGTAGGTCTGCTATTGATTAGAAAACACTCCCCTGCGTGAAATACAAAAAGGATAGGACTCACATTAACATGAAGTAATAGGCGTATAGGAACATAGGGTAGATACAGCAAATTTCCTTCTTTTCTGCGTTTTCATTTCAAAATTCAGTATTGAGGTCTGTATACGTTGGTTTATGTGAAGCTTCATTTTGGTTTGCGGAAATGTTTTTCTTCACAATGAAGCAGTAGGGAATAGGTTCCCTATTAAGTTTTCATTTCAACGCTTTGGTTGATTTGAAAGCATACACCGCGGTGAGGTTTGCAAGTGTCAAGACTATTGATTTTACTCGACGTAGCACCTAAGAGATTAGGCGTTGAAAAAGAAGACTTCCCAAAACTTGCTAACAAAGGAATAAATATAAATATATATTTCATATCTGTTTTATGGTACCTGTTATATAAAATTTATTTGTTTTACGGGCTGTTATCGACAGAGATAAAAATACAGTCGTGTCCAGTGAGGTGCCACAATCCCAAAAATATAATAATATCGGTAGGTTAATTCATATTGTGAAACCCCAAAATGTTGATTAAGGGTGCAAAATACTCCAAATAAAAAGTTGCTTATTTAATTAATTAAAAATTACAGTAAAATTCTAAAAATTAAATTATCGCTGCGCCTTAAAAGAACCTTGTCCCGACTTGCACCCGATATCAAGTTATATTCAAATAATCGTTACGGTCGATATACGATTTCACAGCGACTTTTTGAATATTTGATTTGGACATATTTTGAAATCTATATGACGAAATCTCAATATTTCACTTCTGTCAGAAAGATACAGTTCAACAGATTCCAATACTTCTTGTTTTGCAGAAATCCGATTTAAACTGGTTTCTGTACACTCAGTTGAAGTTCAGAACGTTAAATTACGAACTGCAACGTCGTTATGAGCTCGTTTATATTGAATATATATATTTTTATATGTTCAACTTCGTTTAATTAATATATAAGTCCACTTATAACACGAATTCAATATTTAAACTGATTTAAATATTCAATTACGAACCGGTAAAAATGCGGGACATTACAGAGAAAGTTTTTGAAGCAGGAGCGGTTTGTGGCAGAGGATGCGGGTGGATCTGAACTGGTGGTGAAGGAAGGGCTCGACACTGTTTGTGCATGAATGGTATGTTTGCGGCCCTGGCAGAACTTGTTAACGGTGATGGTTGATGTAAATGAGGGGTAGTGAGGATGGTAATAGGGGATGGCAGACGTAGAGCGATGGTGATTTCAGTAGTTGAAAATTGAGGGTGAATTCGTGATGTAAATGTTTGCGTTGAAGAGATGGTATGAAGACGGCGGCTGTGAAGTAGATTGGAATTAGGAGACGTAGATGAGGATACTGACGTATGTATAAAAAGGAAGGGGATTTTTTTTTAAAGAAGATGGAAAGAAATAAAGGGAAAATGGAAAGAATATTTTTTTATTGTAAAGAAGAAAACAAGTTGTACAAAGAAAAGAAATAGATGGGAAAAAAGGGAAAGAAGTTGAAAAGAAGAAAGAAGTAAAAAAAAAAAAAAAAAACTGGCAAGATTATTAATTTTTTTTTGTTAGGCTTGTAGAACAAGAAAGAAATTTTTACAAAGGAGGGGAATGATTGAAAAAAAAACGAAAGAAATAAAAGAAAAAGAAATGGCAAAGACAGAAAATCAATGAAAATGGCAAGTTATTTTTTTTCTTATTTGGAAGATTACGGTATCATTGAACAACACCAAATCTAACCACTCAAGATTTTTTTTTATAATATGTATACAAGAACACAAAAGTAAAATATGAACAAAAACTAACACGAATCAGAAATTAAATAAATAATAAAATTTAATTATTACCTCCCCGGCAACGGCGCCAAAAACTTGATCGACGCTAAAAAAAGCGCGATATTGTAATAAATTCTGCAAGCGTACAGGTATGTAGTATGCAGGTCGAACACAGGGAGGATAAATTAAATTTTGTTATTTATATATTCCTTGGGAGAGTTAGACAAAATTGGAGGGTGATTAAAATTGAAATTGCAACTTGGTTCAAAACAAAACTAATTGAATCAACGACCAAATTACAATTATCAATAAAGCAAATTAAAACTGTGATTTAATTCACAACAGATTCGAATCTAATCGAATCTATAATCAATTCAATGATTAGGAAATAAACAGATTGCTGGAAATAGACTTGCAAAATAGAAATAAATTAACAGGAAAATAAAATTGCAATAACAATTGTGTTCTAGCAAATCTAATTAACTAGACAACACCACTTGTCATGAGAATAAAAATGCAGAAAAGAGAAAATAGAGAAAACTTTATTGATTCCCGGATCCTTTTTACAATGAGAGTACAACGATATTTATAAGATAAAATGCCAACCTCAAACCTTAATCCAATATATGCATATATGGCCATTTTAATAGCAATTATTTCTCTTATATTAATCAGCAATTATTCCTCCTATATTAGTCGGCACTTATTCCTCCAATCAGCAATTATTCCTCCAATCAGCAATTATTCTTCCCATCAGCAATTATTCTTCCCATATCTTCCTTGTTTGACATGTGATTAATTGAAGGGAGATAAGATCACATGTGATTAATTATTCCAAACAAGGACGTTTATTTGATTCCAAAGGCAACATAGGATAAAATATTCAAAATTGGTCTTCTTCTTGTGTAATATCTTTGCTTTTCGGGGTGCATGAGAATTGATGAACAAACTGTGAAAATATATGAAAATACCCAATGTAAAATTTATTTATTTACAATAAAGATAAATTATAAGCATAAAAAATTAACACTTTTACATGTTAATCAGGCTCCAATCCACTCCCAGTCAGTTCCGTATTGTAGCCCCCGTCCATACGATCCCAATGGATCCAGTTTTGTTGAATTTGGTTAATGTATGAAGGAGATATTCAATTTACAAGTTTACAGACTAATTTAATTTTAATTTAACTATAATTATTTGTTTCGGGCCTCACCTTCTTTCCATCTGGCCCATCCACTTGCTAAAGCCCACTTCAACATGAATAAACCCGCCTCCGTTACTTCCTCCTTCTTCCCCGGAGTACCCATCGCGATCTGCTCTTTTTCACCATGACCGAACATTTGGAAAAAACAAAGCTCCCTCCTCGCTAACTTATAAATCAAAATAATAACACCAAAATTTCCCTCTTTGTGAGATCCATCTCCGCATACCCAGCATATAAGGCTCGCACCAACCTTGAAAAGTCCGACTTCGAGCAAATCTATCATCCTACAGTACATCATCGAACTCAAACACTATGGTACTCCACAATAAAATCACAACACATGCTACCCGGTGCCACAAACCTCAATCCATCATTTAAACTTGGATCGATGCTTTTAAAAACCCAATTCGATGAACCTTATGTCATGCAGTCCATAACTGGACTTCAATAATCTCGTGCACACCCTCCATAAATTATACCAGAATGAAGCTCCTCCCCAAGGGATCACAAATATATATAGTATATAATTTATTTATTTTTGTTTGAGTTTGTGTGAATTTTTGAACTTAATGTTCCTACTGTAAGCGGAAATTTTGGTGGCGGCATTTTGTCTGTTGACTACGGGAGAGAGAATTTAGGGTTAGAACGGTTAAGGGTATTTTATAGGGTAATTATAATATTTTTAAATTCGATTATTTAATTCATTTTTAAGCAAACGCTATGTGTATTTATTGTTAAAAATTCCTATAATTACACGTGATATCCAAAAATCATAAAAATGGACATACAACTAGAGTTTGACATTACGGACCCAACGAAACTGGTTTCGTCGGATTCCGACTCCGTTTGCTCACACAGCATAATTTTAACTGTCAAAATATCGACTATTTTTCACATTAAAAATTGGTACGGCCACACATTGACCCCAAAAATCGCGAAACCTGAAATCTAACGATAATTTGATGTTACAGATCCAAGAAAATTAGTTCCGTCGAAAACAGAGGTCGTTTGCAAAACTGGCTATTTTTAAAGCTCTAAATAACTCATTTAAATATATAAGTATATTAAAAAAAATTAAATTAAATATAAATAAATATATATTATTGTATATATATTCACACAGAATATCGTATAGCTCCATTTGGATTTATAACTCGATATTCAAAATCCCGGTTGAATCGATATTCAATTTATATTGAAAAATTTCATTTAAAATATAAATAAATCATTATAAATTATAAAGGAATTCCAAAGCGACTTTTCAAAAATTTGATTTGGACATAAATCAAAATCTATACAATGAAATCCCGATTTTTCTCTTCCAATAGAAAAGTATACTTCACCAGCTCCGGACGTTTCTTGTTTCACAAAAATCCGATTTAAAGCGGATTCTGTATATTCAATTGAAGTTCGAATCGCCAAATTACGAACTGCAGCGCCATTTCGAGCTCGATTATAATTATAATATAAATTATACGTTCAACTGTCGTTCAAATAATATATTCGTTATTGTAATTCAATTTTACACTGAATTATATATTTTGAATTTCCCAATTCACACAATATTGTGAATTCTACTATTTCCGACTATTCAGAAATTAAATATATTATTTTATTATTTAATTTAATTAAATATTCACTATTATTAAATTTAAACCATTTAAATATATAAATTACAATTTAAATAATTAAATAAATTAATCATTATATTACTGAAAATACGGGTCGTTACACTTCCACACAGTTTTGCCTTCTTACTTCGCTATATCATAACAGTTGGGCAATACATCCCATGGTACTGGTCGCACAGGAGATCGATAGCCTTTACAATCAGGGTCGTAGCATTTCTGATAGTAGCCACCTCTTTGGAAATCAACAATGTATAACATGATTACTTTTATGTTCTCTTCCAATTCGTTCACAATATCGACTTTTGGACATGCTATAAATTATATAGCCATGTGTAGAAAACCAGTATCACTTTCTGATTTTACCCAAAACATTTCCATGAGATGCTAATAATGAAATTTTTTCATCCAAATCTAAAAAGAGAGATTTTCCCGAATTATAGGACTTAGGTATATTGCAAGAGTAAACATTTACTGACTTTTCACTTTGGATGTACCTGTTGTTGCCATTCTCCTCAGTTTTAAAATGAATATTTTTGTAAGATTTCAAATCCATTTCACACTCTAGTAGCTTATCTAAATTATCTTCTACGTTGCAAATAAGTGATTTTTGTAAACACTTGTTCGTCATTAAGATTGTTACATCCAAAGCGTCTGCTTGGCAGTAGTATAGAATTTTTCCCTGCTATTGTTGAAAATGGAAGACAAAAACAATGATTATGGGTATAAACTCTAGTATCAATGAATAAACTCTCTGTATTTTCTGACGATCTTAAATCTTTCTTGATGTAAAGTTTTTCAAAGTGTGAATCAGTTAATCTTGAATTTTTTATATATGAGCATACCTTAGATATGTATCCTCCAACATGCAAGTTGTTTTTGAATGCAATATTTGGGATACGAATTATCAAACGCCGAGAGAACTTGTCTTCATTAGATGAATCAAGTTTTATAACCCAATCTTCATTTCCCTTTATTTTGTATATGTCATTCAGAGTTTTAAATGTGATGGAAATCAAAATATTTACCATTTCATCGCCATTTTGTATACTGTTAATATTTTTGTTGAACTCCAGATCATAGTACAAATGGCAAGGCAGTCCAATTTGAATAATCTCGTAATGGTGGCGTATCTTAGGATTCATGCTCTTCTACCTTCTCCAAAACTCCTCATATGAAGAAACTAGGAACCTTCTTTGTCCAGTCAAATGATCTTGGTAGCAAAATTGTTAGTGTTTGCATGTGTTTGGACAAATATTAAAGCTTCTTCTTGTCTAGGAAAAGTTGTCCATATTGCATTTGTTTGCTGTGTAAAAAAATAGAATTATAGAACATATTACTAGTTAAGTATAAATGATAAACAAAAGATAAAAGGATTTATCTTTTTAAACATAGTAATAGAAAAATGTATTGAATGAGAATTTAAGTAAAAGTAAAAATCATCATGTTCATAAGCAATGTCAAATTTGCTGTCTAAAAAGTTATGCAGTATGAATTATTGAAATATTGGTATAATCCCTTACAAATTAATCACCAATTGTATTATCTAATTGTTAGAATCAATTATTACAAATTCTGAAATTTTGTGTTAGTTCAAACATTTTTAAGAGCTGGGCCAGAGCTGGAAAAAAAATTCAATTGTCCAACAATATGGTTTATCACTGAGAATATCTGTAGCTATCTTTGCTCTGAATGCAGTAGCTTCTTCAGTAGTAATATTTGATGTACTCTCCATTCCATGTGCAATTTTTTGCATGAACATCATCACATAAATTCCGCAATCGTATCTAAAATTATGAAATTTAGTACTTTGCATCTAAAGATAAAGCATATTATCTTTTTTTATTATAATAATGAATTGTAATCTATTTCTTCTATATCTTAATGTGTATTATGAAATTGTATATTATATTATTATCTATTTGTATAATTACCCATTGATTTGTTGAGCACAATCAACATTCACAAGCTGTGTCTTTTTTTTAATAATTGTTTTGTGACCTTCTTGTTTTAGCTCTTCATTTAGGTTATTCACTATTGTTTTCTGCAAAAAAGTCAGTGTTTGTTAGAATAAATATAAACACATACATGAAATATAATTTTTAAGAATATTTATTTACCACATTAATGACATATTTTATATGTCCACTTCTGCGGGATTTAGATCTTGTGGTTAAGTATAGTGAGTCGTAGTGTTTCCAAGTTCACTCTACGACATCTAGTTCAAGGAGGCTCCGATGTTCATTTCCATGTATTGGGAATAAGACGTTGATACATAATGGATCTAAAAGTAATTTTTCGATAAAAGGGTTGAACTTTTTTGTCAATATATTTTTCCTGTTTTCATTTGCAGCACCTGTCTGTTAAAAAAATGGTTTAGAAAATGTATTTTGTAATAAAATAAGTTAATTTGAAAATATAATTCACTTAATGTCATTATTGTGTCAATGTACACAATACTATTGCTTTGATCTAGTTGCTTTGCTTTCCGAAACCAAAACCAATCAATGATCTACATTTGAGGAATAATATGGGTAAAGTACACAATTTATACTAAAGAAAAGTTTTGTTTTTTATACTTACTAGACCAAAAGTATTCTGTTCATATAGAAGATCTTATAACATGTCTTTTGTTATGGTGATGTTGTTTTCATCATTATAACTAAATGCTTCATTGCTGAAAAATAAGATATCTGCATTTATTATGTCTTTTATTAATAAAGATATAATATGTAAATAAGATTTTTGTATGGAAACATAATTACTAAATGTAACAACCCGGAATTTCTGAACCAATTTAAAAAATTTATTTTAGCTATTTTAATGTATTTTGAATATTTAAAATGATTTATTTTAAATAATAACAACTAAAAATTTACTTAAATCGAAGTTAAAATGTATAAATTTATTTTAATTATAAAACGAGCCTGAAATGGAGCGGTAGTTTGAAAATTCGATTTTAAATTTCAATTGAATGTACAAAATTCAAAATAAATCGGATTTCAGTAAAACAATAAATATTTGAATCTGTTTAATAATATCTTTCTAGCGAATGTAAAAAACCAAGATTTCATAATATAAATTGAAAGTTATGTCCAATTTAAAATTTACTATAGTCGCTATGGAATTTATATATATATATATATATATTAATATAATATATTGCCCTTAAAAATAGCTATTTTGCAGACGACTTCCGTTTTCGACAAAACCAACTTTGTTGGATCCGGAATGTCAAATTATTGTTAGGTTTCAAATTTCATAATTTTTGGAATTAATATGTGAGCGTGGTGAATTTAAACGTGTTTTGACCGTTTCAATTTGAATTGGATTGACCAGAAAATGACCGTTTTTCAAATGGTCTCCAAATTCAACGAAATTAGTTTTGTTAGGACCGTATCGTAAAAACATAGACATAATTATTTTTCTGGAATTTTTGGAGTCAGTGTGTGGCCCTGGTAAATTAAAATGTGCATTCGAATTCAATATATATTGATTTATATTTTAATTTTTATAAAAACTAATCAAAATGGTCGAATTGGCTTATGAAACATATCCCGTTGTGTTTGGAACGGGGGTATTAGCTAGGATTTGATTTGGAGTTCGTGATGATTTTGAGTTTTAAAATGAATTAAAAAAATTATAAAATATATATAAGGTCAAATTTGGTCAAACCCATAATTAAATTCCTGCGTGGTTAAAGCCTCTCTCAGCTGATATTTGCCTCTACCGACGATCGCAACTTCCCAATTCTTTCCACAAATTTCTGTTCCATCCTCTCATCAAATTCAAACCTTGATAACTGCAAAATAGTTCGGCTATATGAGATCAACATAATCAACGGGCATGATCAGTTTTTATTTCGTATATCATGCAAAATTGATGCTTAAAGCCACCGCAATCAACCTCGAATTCTGGAAATAGGGGGTTCGAACTCCGAGCTACTACAGGCGGTGGAAGGCGACTCTAAGCCAGTCAGAATGGTGGCGGTTGATCAGCGACTGGGCGGCTATGGACGGAGCGCGACAGGAGAGAGGAGGTCGAGCTTTTTATCCAAACGTCGGCCTGAAGTTTTTATAGAAGAAGGAGATATTTATTTTAATTAATTAATTTATTAATTAATTAAATGTCATTAACCTTTATAGTAGCGTGACTTTCTCATTCAGTGTCGAAATCGCATGAAACAGGATCCGTTTTGACCGTGGGGACTAGAGCTTCGCAATAAGACTAACCGGGTCAAATTTGGAGCTTGTTAGAATTTAGGGTAGAATTAAATTCAAACTGTCCAATAAAGAATGACGGAGTGTAAACCGACTGTGAGAACTTTCTCTCACTCAAATTATTTTATAGTTATCATATCCTAGGTTACAGACGGGGCTTAGCAGCTCCTGACACTACTTTTTGCAAACCATAGTTGAGTGTTTGTTTGGATTGGGATTAGGATTTGTCCTTGATTGAACTGTTGTATATAAAATTATTTATATAAATTATTTATATAAAAATTATCATGAAATGAAATTAGAATAAATATTCATTTACAAATCAAGACGGTTTGTTTATGTACATCTATTTATCTGATATGGATTGGGACGATAAATTTTACACATCGCCCAACTGCACAATTAATAATCAGTATTTGCTGTTTGAAAACCCCACACGGTATTGGGATGATATTTGACATACACTAATCTCAATATTTAGTTGTATGTCAATCGATGGGTTGACAGGCTGTGATGAGTGTTATTTATTTATTTATTTAAATGCTTATATAGTTGTAGGATGCACTTTGGATGTTGTTGGGATGTTTATCATTATTGTGAATACATGCGACGTATGAAATACATATAACTAAAATTATATGGTAATTGATTGAGTCTGATTCCAATTTAGAAATAAAAATATTTTAAAATAAGGAATATTCAGAAATAAAGAATAGTTTAAAATAACTAATATTTCAAAATAAGGAATATTCAAAAATAAAGAATATTTTAAAATAACTAATATTTTAAAATAATATTCACTGAATAATCAAAATATGATATTGATGTCCGATTTTTGATGAACACGAAAATATGTAGCCGGGTTAAGTATAGAAACGCTATTTTTAACCCAAACGGGTTTATCAATCTATTTTATTCATTTTAAAGTAATATCGAAAAGAAAAGATTTCAAAATCTGATATTTTAAAAATATTATCATTTTAACATTATAACGATATAGAATATTCAATTTTGATTAGAAATTGAAAATGAGGTTGAAACCATTTTAAAATGAATTTACAAATGAATTATAAAATATGTTTTAAATGGAAATGGACGACATATATATTATATATATTTAATGGCCTGAATAGAACGCGCCGTGCAGCGACCGTTCACGAATTTCGACCATTAACTTCAAATCGATGTAATGGGTGATCCGACCGTCGGATTCCCCTAAAACCGGAATCGTTGGATTTGTATCGAAAAGAGCTTTCCAATGAACATAAGAGATTTGAAATCTAACAGTTGGATTTGAATTATGTCCAAATCAATTTCAGAAAAGGTCGCTGTAAGTGCAGTTCGATGACCGTATATGGAAATCGACTGTAAGGACCTTAATAAAATTGTTAAAAATATGGAAAAATTGTGTAAAATCATAATAAATGATTTGGAAAGATTTTGGATGAAAAAATCTATATTTGAAAAGATAAAATATATTTTTATCAAAATGGACTAGTTTATAACTAGAATAATAATTAAATTGGATTTGAAAATTGGTTTTAAAATAACCAGAATTTTCCAACGTATGAATTGGAATGGATTTTGTTGAATAACGAGATTTTGATCGATGCCAACGAATGAAGCTACTATAGGGATCGAATCATAAAGATAAGGTTTTTATATATATATGCATTAAGTCGTGTTAGAATTATGTTAAAATCTATACTCAAGTATACACGAATGTGTTAATCAAGTTATATATATATATATATATATATATATATATATATGATTAAAAACCTTAAAAAGCCAGATATGTGCAAAAACTGGCCTACCAGTCGACTAGTAGGAAATGGACCAGTCGACTGGTCAAGCTTTTTCTACATATAACAGCTAGTTTTTGATAAAAAATATTTATACGATTTAATTCTACCAGTCAACTGATGATTTTTAACCAGACGATTGATTCAACCCAAAAACTATTTTGTGAAGAGTCACCATCCTTCATGAAGAGATTCCTCTTCATTAATCAAAGGAAACGGACATAACTTTTAATGGAAACTATTCATGAAGGATTGCTACTCTTATACTATTATATAAACAACTTTAATCATGTTTTACAAATACCTAATCTATCCGAATTTTACTGATTTTTCTGATCATCATTCTATTTTTCTCCATTTACATTCTTTGCAATTAAAGCTCTCCAATTCAAATTCTTATTGAATCTGTATATCAATTTAATATCATTTGATTCAACAAGCAATATTCTTCCTTAAATCTTTGCATTCAAAGTATATACTCGAGGATCAGATTATAGGAAGGTTGTACTTAAACTATTGGCTATCCATGTTGATTCAAGAGCACAAATTAGAAGTCAAACACTTGTAATTGTTGAAGATCTGAGTAGTTGCTCAGGCGAGAGGCATCCTTGTTGGGGCTCGGGTGTACTAACCTATTCCTCCTAGTTAAGAGAGGGCATTGTTAGTGAATTCCAAAGAGAAGCTTTGGGACTGGACGTAGGTGGGAAGTCCAAACCAGTATAAATACTCCTGGTGTCTCTTTTACTTTACTTTCCGCATCTACTTTGCTTGTGATATACCTCTATAACTTAGATTTCATTTGCTTAATTGTTACATATTATTTAGCTAGCATATCACATATATTTCTGCTATATCCATATAGATCCTGCTTAAGTCATACACACCGACTTTTCAATTGGTATTAGAGCAAGGCTATCATATAACCGTAAAACCGTTATTTGATATTTAGATAATATGGATAATAATACTAGCACTAGTAATAACACCAGATATTCTGAAGGCCAATCAACTGCTAGACCACCCTTCTTTAATGGCATGAATTATAGTTACTGGGCTACTCGAATGAGAATATACATGCAAGCTAATAGCTACGATGCATGGAATATTTCTCAAAAAGAGTATACATCACCTACCACTGCATACACTGAATGGTCAAATATTGAGAAAAATGAAGCTATTGCAAATGCTTAGACTATGAATATGCTACATTGTGCTCTAGATAGAAATGAGTTCAATTGGATTTGTATGTGAAACACTGCATATGAAATATAGAGAACACTCAAGATTACTCATGAAGGCGTTAACAAAGTTAAACAAAGTAAAATATCTATGCTCAAGAATCAGTTTCAAAATTTTAAGATGAATGAAAACGAATCCATAAATGATATGTATTCACGTTTTCAAAATATTTATAATTCTTTATTAGGACTAGGAAAAAAATATTCCGACTTTGACATAGTTTCAAAAATCTTGAATTCTTTAACCGATGAATGGGAGAGAAAAGTTTTAGCGATCGAAGAGGCTAATAATCTCTCTGCCATAAACCTGAAGAATTGATCAGTAATCTAATGTATTATGAAGTGAATTTGTAGGCAAAGAAAACACAGGTGCAAGATAAGAAAAATTTAGCTTTCCATGCAGAAAAAAAGATTCCGATTCAGATGAAGAAGATATAGCATTTATTGCTAAGAATTTTAGAAAATTTCTAAAATACAGAAAGAGTCAAAGCAAAAATATAAAGAAGAATTCATCAAAAGAACCTGATCCGGCTCTAGTAGAATGCTTCAACTGTCACAAGACCGGACACTATCAAAAGAATTTTCCAGAGCTAAAGAGAAATCGCAAAAATGAAAAATCAAATAAACAAGCTTTTTCAGTCACTTGGGACAACTCGGATTCATCTTCTGAAAGTGATAGCGACAGCGATAGTGAGCAAGTAAATGTGTGATTTATGGCTAAGGACAACGAAGTAAGTGATTTTACTTTTGATGAATTAGTAGAAATTAATACTGAAATCTTAGAATCTAGGAAAATGTTTAAAAGAAAATTTAAATAAGCTAACAAAGATAAAAACAAAGCCGAATTCGAGAGAGACCATTTGAAAGATGAAAAAGAAATTTTAGAAGAAGAAATTAGAAAATTACAAGATTCTCTTTCAATTGCAAATTCTCAAATTTCTTTGTTAAGTCAAAAATTAGAAATTCAAAAGAATA
Organism: Allium sativum; assembly: GCA_030737875.1. NCBI lineage: Eukaryota > Viridiplantae > Streptophyta > Magnoliopsida > Asparagales > Amaryllidaceae > Allium > Allium sativum. The sequence continues at coordinate 145,457,232 of CM060922.1, read as the reverse complement.
AAAATAATTTGTTAGTTTCAAAAAATCATGATTTAAATAATAAAGTTAAAATTATAGAGTTAGAAAACTCTAGTTTAAAAACTAAGTTAGAAAGTATTTATAAAAATGTAAATAATTTTAACATGTGTAGAGAGAAATTATCTAAAATTTTAGAAAATTCTCAATTTGTTTTTAATAAAAAAGGACTTGGATAAGATAATAAAATAAATTCAACAAAGAAATCCAATATAAAAAATTCTAATATTAAATCGAAAATTTCTAGTAGTAAAATAAATATTTCTACTAAGAAAAAATATTCGGATAATATTAGTATATTGATTCCAAAGACAAATAATATTCTTATTAGGAATAAATATATTAAAAAAATTAGATTTTATTCATTATAATAGTAATTACTTTTTCAAAAAGGAACCTAAGCCCTCTTGGGTTTGGCTTCCTAAGACTTAACCCTTAGGACCCTAACGGAGGAAGTGGGTACCAACAAAATTTTTGATTTATTTTTTGCAGGTGCCACTTGAGAAAAACAGAGGAAAATGGATACTAGGCAGTGGTTGCTCAAAACATATGACAGGAGACAAAGAAATGTTATCAAATATCACTTACTCAAAAGGAGGTACTGTCACATTTGGAGATAATTCCAAAGGATACATCATCGGCAAAGGCGATGTGAGAAATTATGTTATATCTAATTCACCTCTTATTTCGGATGTTTTATTAGTTAAGAATTTAAAACACAATTTATTAAGTATAAATCAATTGTGTGATAAAGGTTTTAAAATAACATTTTCTGAAAATAAACGTACTATTTTTGATTCAAATCAAAATCTTATTTTTGAAGGAAATCGAGACAAAAATATTTATATTTTAAATATGGCAATTAATAATAATCTGAGCATGTGTTTATTAGCCAAAGATAATGATCCTTGGTTATGGCACAAACGATTTTGCCATATTAACTTTAAAACAATAAACAAATTATCTAGAAATAATCTTGTAAGAGGATTACCCAAAATAAAATTCAAACTGAAAATTTATGCAATGCTTGTCAACTCGGAAAGTTAACAAAATCCTCTTTTAAATCTAAAAACCTTACAACCACTTGAGTTATTACACATGAATTTGTTTAGACCAACTCAAGTTCAGTCCATAATCATAGTAGATATGTGTTTGTAATTGTTGATGATTTTTCAAGATACACTTGGACTATGTTTTTAAAGAATAAAAGCGATACTTTTGATATTTTTAAGAATTTCATCAAACAAACTCAAAATCTAACTAATTTAAAAATAAAGAACATACGAAGTGATCATGAACGAGAATTTAAAAAATGAGAAATTTGATTTATTTTGTCAAAAGAAAGGAATTTTTCATAATTTTTCATTTCCTAGAACTCCACAACAAAATGGAGTTGTAGAACGTAAGAATAGAACTTTACAAGAATGTGCGAGAACACTATTAAATGGAAGTACATTACCAAAACATTTTTGGGCTGAAGTAGTTGCAACAGCATGTTATGTTTTGAATCGTGTTTCCATTCAACCTCTTACTAAAAATACTTAATACGAGCTTTTCACTGGTAGAAAACCAAATGTCTTTTTAATCGATGACAAAGGGGGAGAAATCTCTCATGCTATCTATGTTATATACCATTTTTTCCACGCTGTTATACTCTCATATTTTCCATATTATTGGAAAAATGTGCTAACATTTGTGAATGCAGGAATCAAATGGTAAGGATACAAAATTATGAATTAACAAATTTATGCGGAAATTCAGGGGGGAGCTATATATTCAGGGGGAGAAAATCTAGAGTGTTGTCATCATTCAAAAAGGGGGAGAATGTTGAATAACGAGATTTTGATCGATGCCATTGAATGAAGCTACTATGGGAATCGAATCATAAAGATAAGTTTTTATATATATATATATATATATATATATATATATATACACACACACACACGCACATTGAGTCGTGTTAGAATTATGTTAAAATCTATCCTCAATTATACACGAATGTACTAATCAAGTTATATATATATATATATATGTGTGTGTGTGTGTGTGTGTGTATGTGATTAAAAACCTTAAAAAGCCAGATATGTGCAAAAACTGGCCTACCAGTCGACTGGTAGGAAATAGACCAGTCGATTGGCCAAGCTGTTTCTGCATATAACGACTAATTTTTGATAAAAAATATTTATACAATTTAATTCTACCAGTCAACTAATGATTTTTAACCAGTCTACTGATTCGACCCAGAAACTGTTTTCTGAAGAGTCACAATCCTTCATGAAGAGATTCCTCTTCATTAATCAAAGGAAATGGACATAACTTTTTATGGAAACTATTGATGAAGGATTGCTACTCTTATATTACTATATAAACAACTTTAATCATGTTTTACAAATACCTAATCTATCCGAATTTTACTGATTTTTGTGATCATCAATCTATTTCTCTCCATTTACATTCTTTGCAATTAAATGCTCTTCAATTCAAATTCTTGTTGAATCTGGGAATCAATTTAATATCATCTGATTCAACAAGAAATATTCTTCCTTAAATCTTTGCATTTAAAGTATATACTTGAGGATCAGATTATAGGAAGGTTGTACTTAAACTGTTGGTTATCCATGTTGATTCAAGAACACAAATCAGAAGTCAAACACTTGTAATTTTTGAAGACCTAAGTAGTTTCTCAGGCGAGAGGCTTTCTTGTTGGGGCTAGGGTGTACTGACCTATTCCTCTAGGTTAAGAGAGGGAGTTGTTATTGAATTCCGAAGAGGAGCTTTGAGACTGGATGTAGGGTGAGAAGTCTGAACCAGTATAAAAACTCCTGATGTCTCTTTTACTTTACTTTCTGCATTTACTTTGCTTGTGATATATCTCCATAACTTAGATTTTATTTTCTTAATTATTACATATTATTTAGCTAGCATATCACATATATTTCTGCTATATCCATACACACTGACTTTTAAGATTTGAACGGAAATAATCTTCGGAATATTTCGATATTGGATTTTGTGATTATACAGATATTGTTGAGGAATTTGGAAGATATAGATATATCGTTATTCCCAATACGATATTTATTGGTTTCATAATTTGATATTGAATATAAGTCGATATAATTTCTATTTAGAGCCTTGTATTTAATACCAAATTGGATTTTGGGTTTGTCGTGAATGGTGTCTTCAATAACACTGCTCTTAAATCCCGATGAGAAAAGAATAAATCTTTTAATCAAGATTTAGAGAAGTTCACCAAATAATTAATATTTAATTGTGATTGAATTGACATCGGACTTTTGGGTTTATCGTGAATGGTCTTTTCAATAACACTTGTTCTTTAACCCGATTAACGGTGAAGAGATGATTTGGAATTTATAAATCATATTATTAAGATTTAATAGAAATTTTCCAAAGTAAAGTTTTCCAATTTAATATATTAAATTGGAATTGAACGGAACTCGATTGGGTAATAATCAAGATGAGCTTCTGTAAAGGAAGACTATTACTATATATGGAATTTAAAAGGCCTTGTCATTAGTCCATTTATATTATTAGTCTGATACGGAAATTTATATCGATTATATATTGATCTGTTTTCTGTGAAGATTCCAAAGTTAATGGAAGCAAATTTGGGTTTATCGTGAATTGTGTTTTAAATGAAATCGGTGCGTTAACCCAGTTAATAATAGGATTAATTTTCCTAAAAGTTGAATAATCATAAAGTAATGATTTTTGATATTAAAACTAAGTGGAGTTTTAATGAATCTTTAATTAGATTTGAATGTGAAATGGTAATTAATTTTATAGATAACACAGTGGGTGTTAGATATGGAGTACTACCAATTTTTCTCCATGGGATGAATAGGTTGGGATTGAAAAGATATAATAAATAATTACTTCGGTAAGGCAATAATCTCGACTAGTTAATAAACCTTAATTTGGTTTAGAGTTGTAGGAAAGATAAAATAAAATCTTTTTGAAATTGATATCAAAAGGAAGATTAAAGAGAAAATTTAAAAGAATTTATCTTTGATAAAATTAATGGGAACATTTCCCTAAGGATGTGAATATTTAAATAAAAGAATATTCTGAATTAGAATGAGGCGTATGATGTGTTTTTATAGCACTTGATTATAAAATACGCGAGTTATTCAGAAAGACCGGGTTAATCGCATTCTGAATAATTGATACGACGACTAAATGTCGATCATATGAAGACGGTGGTTGAAGACTGGAGATCTTCACATCGTTTGGATGATTACTGATGCCTTGATTGGGATGTACACCCAAGACAAGGTAATAAGTGGTGATCGTCCAGACGTACTTGGAGATCGATCGAATATGAGAGGGCCTCTCTCCTGTATTGGACATATGGGATGAGGAATAAGGTGCCTCTGGTTTCATTCAGACCCAGAACGGAATTGTAAATGGATATTATGCCTGACAGTGTTTTCCTTTATACTGTATTCGTTGATATTTTCTAAATATATATCTGTTTGGTGGCAGAGAATTTATTCTCTTGCTTAACACCCTTCTCTGAGACGTACAAGCTTAGAGGTTATATATTGGTGAAAATCAGTGGTACTGTATGGATTGACAGTGTGGCATGTTGAGTTGCATGGATCAAAGCTTTTGTTGAAAAGCAAGGCTTTGTGGTTGATGATCAAAGCACAACTTTATTTAGCATAGCTTTGTGTATAAGTCGATATAATTTCTATTTAGAGCCTTGTATTTAATACCAAATTGGATTTTGGGTTTGTCGTGAATGGTGTCTTCAATAACACTGCTCTTAAATCCCGATGAGAAAAGAATAAATCTTTTAATCAAGATTTAGAGAAGTTCACCAAATAATTAATATTTAATTGTGATTGAATTGACATCGGACTTTTGGGTTTATCGTGAATGGTCTTTTCAATAACACTTGTTCTTTAACCCGATTAACGGTGAAGAGATGATTTGGAATTTATAAATCATATTATTAAGATTTAATAGAAATTTTCCAAAGTAAAGTTTTCCAATTTAATATATTAAATTGGAATTGAACGGAACTCGATTGGGTAATAATCAAGATGAGCTTCTGTAAAGGAAGACTATTACTATATATGGAATTTAAAAGGCCTTGTCATTAGTCCATTTATATTATTAGTCTGATACGGAAATTTATATCGATTATATATTGATCTGTTTTCTGTGAAGATTCCAAAGTTAATGGAAGCAAATTTGGGTTTATCGTGAATTGTGTTTTAAATGAAATCGGTGCGTTAACCCAGTTAATAATAGGATTAATTTTCCTAAAAGTTGAATAATCATAAAGTAATGATTTTTGATATTAAAACTAAGTGGAGTTTTAATGAATCTTTAATTAGATTTGAATGTGAAATGGTAATTAATTTTATAGATAACACAGTGGGTGTTAGATATGGAGTACTACCAATTTTTCTCCATGGGATGAATAGGTTGGGATTGAAAAGATATAATAAATAATTACTTCGGTAAGGCAATAATCTCGACTAGTTAATAAACCTTAATTTGGTTTAGAGTTGTAGGAAAGATAAAATAAAATCTTTTTGAAATTGATATCAAAAGGAAGATTAAAGAGAAAATTTAAAAGAATTTATCTTTGATAAAATTAATGGGAACATTTCCCTAAGGATGTGAATATTTAAATAAAAGAATATTCTGAATTAGAATGAGGCGTATGATGTGTTTTTATAGCACTTGATTATAAAATACGCGAGTTATTCAGAAAGACCGGGTTAATCGCATTCTGAATAATTGATACGACGACTAAATGTCGATCATATGAAGACGGTGGTTGAAGACTGGAGATCTTCACATCGTTTGGATGATTACTGATGCCTTGATTGGGATGTACACCCAAGACAAGGTAATAAGTGGTGATCGTCCAGACGTACTTGGAGATCGATCGAATATGAGAGGGCCTCTCTCCTGTATTGGACATATGGGATGAGGAATAAGGTGCCTCTGGTTTCATTCAGACCCAGAACGGAATTGTAAATGGATATTATGCCTGACAGTGTTTTCCTTTATACTGTATTCGTTGATATTTTCTAAATATATATCTGTTTGGTGGCAGAGAATTTATTCTCTTGCTTAACACCCTTCTCTGAGACGTACAAGCTTAGAGGTTATATATTGGTGAAAATCAGTGGTACTGTATGGATTGACAGTGTGGCATGTTGAGTTGCATGGATCAAAGCTTTTGTTGAAAAGCAAGGCTTTGTGGTTGATGATCAAAGCACAACTTTATTTAGCATAGCTTTGTGTATAAGTCGATATAATTTCTATTTAGAGCCTTGTATTTAATACCAAATTGGATTTTGGGTTTGTCGTGAATGGTGTCTTCAATAACACTGCTCTTAAATCCCGATGAGAAAAGAATAAATCTTTTAATCAAGATTTAGAGAAGTTCACCAAATAATTAATATTTAATTGTGATTGAATTGACATCGGACTTTTGGGTTTATCGTGAATGGTCTTTTCAATAACACTTGTTCTTTAACCCGATTAACGGTGAAGAGATGATTTGGAATTTATAAATCATATTATTAAGATTTAATAGAAATTTTCCAAAGTAAAGTTTTCCAATTTAATATATTAAATTGGAATTGAACGGAACTCGATTGGGTAATAATCAAGATGAGCTTCTGTAAAGGAAGACTATTACTATATATGGAATTTAAAAGGCCTTGTCATTAGTCCATTTATATTATTAGTCTGATACGGAAATTTATATCGATTATATATTGATCTGTTTTCTGTGAAGATTCCAAAGTTAATGGAAGCAAATTTGGGTTTATCGTGAATTGTGTTTTAAATGAAATCGGTGCGTTAACCCAGTTAATAATAGGATTAATTTTCCTAAAAGTTGAATAATCATAAAGTAATGATTTTTGATATTAAAACTAAGTGGAGTTTTAATGAATCTTTAATTAGATTTGAATGTGAAATGGTAATTAATTTTATAGATAACACAGTGGGTGTTAGATATGGAGTACTACCAATTTTTCTCCATGGGATGAATAGGTTGGGATTGAAAAGATATAATAAATAATTACTTCGGTAAGGCAATAATCTCGACTAGTTAATAAACCTTAATTTGGTTTAGAGTTGTAGGAAAGATAAAATAAAATCTTTTTGAAATTGATATCAAAAGGAAGATTAAAGAGAAAATTTAAAAGAATTTATCTTTGATAAAATTAATGGGAACATTTCCCTAAGGATGTGAATATTTAAATAAAAGAATATTCTGAATTAGAATGAGGCGTATGATGTGTTTTTATAGCACTTGATTATAAAATACGCGAGTTATTCAGAAAGACCGGGTTAATCGCATTCTGAATAATTGATACGACGACTAAATGTCGATCATATGAAGACGGTGGTTGAAGACTGGAGATCTTCACATCGTTTGGATGATTACTGATGCCTTGATTGGGATGTACACCCAAGACAAGGTAATAAGTGGTGATCGTCCAGACGTACTTGGAGATCGATCGAATATGAGAGGGCCTCTCTCCTGTATTGGACATATGGGATGAGGAATAAGGTGCCTCTGGTTTCATTCAGACCCAGAACGGAATTGTAAATGGATATTATGCCTGACAGTGTTTTCCTTTATACTGTATTCGTTGATATTTTCTAAATATATATCTGTTTGGTGGCAGAGAATTTATTCTCTTGCTTAACACCCTTCTCTGAGACGTACAAGCTTAGAGGTTATATATTGGTGAAAATCAGTGGTACTGTATGGATTGACAGTGTGGCATGTTGAGTTGCATGGATCAAAGCTTTTGTTGAAAAGCAAGGCTTTGTGGTTGATGATCAAAGCACAACTTTATTTAGCATAGCTTTGTGTAGCATTAATTCGTGAGCTTCACACCCCGATATAAACCAGAAACGGGACGAGGGACCATAGGGAAATGGACAAATGTTAGTTTCTAGCTACGAGTAACGTCAGGGTATGGAGCCCAGACTGTTTACTTATGTGGATGTTGGAAAACTTTATTGATGGAAAGCGAGGTACCTCGGATATGATTTGAGTCCCTAGTGGCTCTAGAGTGGTCGGCATTACTGACCCTTTTTGTAGGTTCAATAGGACCGACTAATATATAGTTTATTGTATAATTAATCATCGACGGATGACCGACTCTGCCGTTCCCAGGGATCGCCAGTGTCCGAGTCCTGAGGCATTGCTAGTATGTCTCGAAATCGGGGAGGATGATCCTTTGCCTTGGTTCATAGATGGAAACCCAATTTCCAATACGTGATTTTACGGTTTTAGTTGTAAATCTATATGGAGACGTAATATAATGGTACCTACGCCGCCTATGATTGATACATTTATATTTGAAGTTGATTTCTTCACTTATAGTAATAATAAAAGATAAAATTTCGCGTATCAAGCATATTTGGCTATTATAAGGGAAAACTCTATCCTCAACTGTGTTCATTGTGTGATGGAACCTGAGTCTTATAATAGCTTCATTTTTCTCTTTGGCATTGCGCTGTTTATTTTTATGTACTGGTATTCATGGGGGATAAACCAGTTCCGTGTTATAGGCGTGGTCCCAAGATTTACCTAACTTTAAAATAAAAAGCTAATGACTGTTTTAGTTCTCACACCAGTCCCATGACTGACCTAGAGTTTATTGTTTCTACCTAAACTCTAGGTGCCCATATTTTCCACACGAGCAGCTAGTAGTTTTGGTTTTCGCAAATACTTCTTTTCACATGATCCTGGATTACAGCTGAAGCTATATTCGGAAAGCTATGTATCCGTATATCTCATTCAGTTGTGGTTGTAGTTGATTTTCGTAGCACATTATTCTTATGTATTATATTTTCCGCTGCTTTGAAATTTGTAAATCTCTTATAATTATTTTCTGTTGTATACTATTTATTCTCTGATATTCTTGTACTCTGATGTAAATTGTTGTAATAGCAATGAAATGCTCTACTGTTTGTATTTTGATGCGTCGTGTTCTCAAAGCAATCCGTTGTTTCCCGTAAGGGGGATTTCGGGTTGTTTCATTTTGGTATCAGAGCTTTGGTTTTACAAAGCTCAAGAACAAGACATGTTAGAACCAAACAAAATAATTCATCAGAGATAGGATTAGTAACATCCTATGAGAATAACTCGTTAGAGATAGGATCAGTAGTATCCTAGATTGAGTTTGAAGAGTGTTGTTTATCAAAAACAAATTGATTTTGAAAAATTATAACTTATTCTACGTATTTGATTATTTTATTTTAAATTGATTTTGGACTATTGGGTATAAAGAGATTTTTAATATACGTCCGATCCACGTGTATATGAAGTCTCAAATATACTGGATAAATATAGAATCACACTCTAGTCGCCCGGAGATGATTCTGATGATAGCTCGAGCATCATCAGAATTTATGTTCGTTTTGAAAGTAGGATATCTATATATTTCCAATTGATTGGTGTGAGAACCAAAACTTAGTTAGAATTCATTGTTTGTGATTTGGCACTGAAATATGATTTTTGAATATATATATATATATATATCAAAGTTATGCATTTGGAAATTTAATTTACAAATAGATTGCTGGTTGTGTTATTATTAGTTTAACTAATAAAAAAATATTGGAATGATAATTAATTTAACCAATATGGAAATGATTAAGCCAAATCAAGTCAAATATTGGACTGAATTGAAAATTGATTAGAATTGCATATATGTACATGTGTATATAATGAACAGGACATAGCATAGAAGCTAAGAAGAGGAATAGAATTGTATGCCCGACAAATAGGTACATGTTTACTTTATTTATTGGGTTTTGATGATTTTATGAGCCGATTAGCAAGTCGCTTGGCTTTTCTTTTTCTTTTGGATTGATGAGGGCCTTGTGAGGCAAGTTGCGGTTTTACCGATCAGCCCGTACAAAGGAGGTTATGGCGAAATTTTAGGGTGTTAGCCAAATTTTTGAAAAATTTGAAAATTCTTAGAAACAGAAAAGTTGAAGAATGAAAGCCGGAATGAAAGTTGATTTGGTTAGTTAAACAACTTTCAGCTCCGTTCCTTTTCGAGGATGAAAAGATTTTAAGTGAGGGAGATTATAACAACCCGGAATTTCTGAACCAATTTAAAATTTTTATTTTAGCTATTTTAATGGATTTTGAATATTTACAATGATTTATTTTAAATAATAACGACTAAAAATTTATTTAAATCGAACTTAAAATGTAAAAAATTATGTTAATTATAAAACGAGCCCGAATTGGCACGGTAGTTTGAAAATTCGATTTTAAATTTCAATTGAATGTACAGAATCAAAATAAATCAGATTTCGGTAAAACAAGAAATATTTGAATCTTTTTAATAATATCTTTCTAAAGAATGTAAAAAAACGAGATTTAATAATATAAATTGAAAGTTGTGTCCAGTACAAAATTTAAAATAGTCGCTATGGAATTTAAATATATTTTTATATAATATATAGCCCTTAAAAATAGCCATTTTGCAAACGACCTCCATTTTCGACGAAACCACTTTTGTTGGATCCAAAATGTCAAATTATTGTTAGGTTTCAAATTTTATAATTTTTGGAATTAATATGTGAACGTGGTGAATTTAAACGTGTTTTGATACTTTCGGTTTGAATTGGATCGACCAGAAAATAACCATTTTTCAAACGGTCTCCAAATTCGACGAAATTAGTTTTGTTAGGACCGTAACGTCAAAACATAGCTAGATTTACTTTTCTAGAATTTTTGGAGTCAGTATGTGGCCTCGTTAAATTAAAATGTGCGTTCAAATTCAATATATATTGATCTATATTTTAATTTTTATAAAAACTAATCAAAACGATCGAATTGGCTTACGAAACATATCTTGTTGTGTTTGGAATAGGGATATTTAGCTAGGAACGACAGTCATTGGGTTTGATTTGGAGTTAGTGATGATTTTGAGTCTTAAAATGAATTATTTTTTTTATAAAATATATATAAGGTCAAATTTGGTCAAACCCCTAATTAAATTCTTGCGTGGTCAAAGCCTCTCTCAGCCGATATTTTCCTCAACCGACGATCGCGACTTCCCAATTTTTCCCCAAAGTTCCGTTCCATCCTCTCATCAAATTCAAACCTTAATAACTACAAAATTGTTCGGCTATGTGAGATCAACATAATCAACGGGCGTGATTAGTTTTTATTACGTACATCGTGCAAAATTGATGCTGAAAGCCGCTGCAACCAACCTCGAATTCTGGAAACAGGGGTTCGAACTCCGAACTACTACAGGCGGTGGAAGGCAACTCTAAGCCGTTCAGAATGGTGGCGGTTGATCAGCGACTGAGCAGCTGTGGATGGCGCGCGACAGTAGAGAGGAGGTCGAGCTTTTTATCTGAACGTCGGCCTAAAGTGTTTGTAGAAGAAGGAGATATTTATTTTAATTAATTACTTTGTTAGTTATTTAAAATGTGATTAACCTTTATAATAGCGTAACTTTCTCATACAGTGTCGAAATCGTAAGAAACGGGATCCTTTGCGACCACGGGGACGAGAGCTTCACAACAAGACTAGCCGGGTTAAATTTGGAGCTATTAGAATTTAGGGAAGAATTAAATTCAAACCGTCCAATAAAGAATGACGGAGTGGAAACCGACTGTGAGAACTCTCTCTCACTCAAATTATTTTACAGTTATTATATCATAGGTTGCAGACGGGCTTAGCAGCTCCTGACACTACTTTTTGCAAACCATGGTTGAGTGTTTGTTTGGATTGTGATTGTCCTTGATTGAATTGTTGTATATAAAAATATTTATATAAAATTATCATGAAATGAAATTAGAATAAATATTCATTTACAAATCAAGGTGGGTTGTTTATGTATACCTATTTATCTAATATGGATTGGGACGATAAATTTTACACATCGCCCAACTACACAATTAATAATCAGTATTTGTTGTTTGAAAACCCCACATGGGTATCAGGATGATATTTGACATACACTAATCCCAATATTTAGTTGTATGTCAATCGATGGGTTGACAGACTGTGATGAGCGTTATTTATTTATTTTAATGCTTATACAGTTGTAGAATGTACTTTGGATGTTGTTGGGGTTTATCATTATTCTGAATACAGGCGATGTATGAAATCCATATAACTGAAATTATATGGTAATTGATTGAGTCTGATTCCAATTCAGAAATAAAAAATATTTTAAAATAACTAATATTTTGAAATAAGGAATATTCAGAAATAAAGAATATTTTAAAATAACTAATATTTTAAAATAAGGAATATTCAAAAATGAAGAATGATTTAAAATAACTAATATTTTAAGATAAGGAATATTCAGAAATAAAAAATATTTTAAAATAACGAATATTTTAAAATAATATTCACTGAATAATCAAAATATGATTTTGATGTCCGATTTTGGATGGACACGAAAATATGAATCCGGATTAAGTATAGAAACGCTATTTTTATCCCGAACGGGTTTATCGATCGATTTTATTCATTTTAAAGTAATATCGAAAAAAATTGATTTCAAAATCTGATATTTTGAAAATATTATCATTTTAATATTATAATGATATAGAATATTCAATTTTGATTAGAAATTGAAAATGAGGTTGAAACCGTTTTAAAATGAATTTAGAAACGAATTATAAAATACGTTTTAAACGGAAATCGATGATATATATTATATATATTTAATGGCCTGAACAGAACGCGCCGCGCAGCGACCATTCGCGAATTTCGACCATTAACTTCAAATCGATATAACGGGAGATCCGACCGTCGGATTCTCCTAAAACCAGAACCGTTGGGTTCGTATCGATAAGTGCTTTCTAATCAATATAGGAGATTTAAAATCTAACAGTTGGATTTGGAATTATGTCCAAACCAATTTCAGGAAAGGTCGCTGTAAGTATATGGAAATCGACTGCAAGGGCCTTAACAAAATTGTTAAAAATATGAAAAATTGTGTAAAATCATAATAAATGATTTGGAAAGATTTTTGATGAAAAATTCCATATTTGAAAAGATAAAATATATTTTCATCGAAATGGACTAGTTAATAACTAGAATAATAAATTGGATTTGAAAATTGGTTTTAAAATAACCAGAATTTTCCAACGTATGAATTGGAATGGATTTGAATGGAAATAATCTTCGGAATATTTCGATATTTGATTCTGTGATTATACAGATATTATTGAGGTATTTGGAAGATATAGATATATCGTTATTCCCAATACGATATTTATTGGTTTCAGAATTTGATATTGAATATAAGCCGATATTATTTCTACTTAGAGCCTTGTATTTAATATCAAATTGGATTTTGGGTTTGTCGTGAATGGTGTCTTCAATAACACTGTTCTTAAATCCCAATGAGAAAAGAATAAATCTTTTAATCAAGATTTAGAGAAGTTCTCTAATTAATTAATATTTAATTGGGATTGAATGGAAATTGGATTTTTGGGTTTATCGTGAACGGTGTTTTCAATAACACTTGTTCTTTAACCCGATTAGGAGTGAAGAGATGATTTGGAATTTATAAATCTTATTATTAAGATTTAATGGAAATTTTCCAAAGTACAGTTTTCCAATTTAATATATTAAATTGGAATTGAATGGAACTTGATTGGGAAATAATTAAGATGAGCTTCTGTAAAGGAAGGCTGTTACTATATATGGAATTTAAAAGGCTCTGTCGTTATTCCATTACACCCCACGTTCTGTCTTGCCTTTTTTGAACCAATTACATAAATAATCTGTCTTGCCAAAAATATCATAGTACAAAAGCATAAAACCATATTTCTCATGTGAAGCCACAAGAAAGTTGACCAGAAGTCCAAGCGGTACATCAATATCCAAAATCCAAACTATGCTGAAAGAACCCAAATCAACTCTAAGCACTTCCACCCTGAGAACCTGGGGGGAACGGAAGAGAGAGAAGAGGAAACAAAAAGGGTCAGACATAAAGTCTGGTGAGTCCAGTTACTTTTAAATATAAATAAATAAAAGTATCATGACAGGTATATATAACTGAAAGAACAAGATAACAATAACAATAACAAGTGTGAACTGAGCAAGATAAGATAAACAGGATATATTGCGCTTCTTAAATACATTTCTCTACACGCACCGATACTAGTATATCAGAAATAGAATGATCCCTACCAATACCATTCCTTTACATTTTCTTAATTATTAGGTTTCTTAGGTTAATGGAACTCAAGACTTATCCGCGCATCTTACCCATTCACTTTCCAATGGATTTACCTAATATAATATGTATGTAGCTACCTCTCAATATCGAGATACCCTCTATGGTACCCCACTCGCACGGTCTCTACCGTAATGAACGCAGTCCCTCATCCTACGCTGGAGCGACGTACGGATCTCTATATAACAGTGTTACGTTCCGCATATATCTATCATTACTATACTACGTAAGCATACGGACTGCCACCATCGATCAAATCAAATTCCTTATCGAAATAATGCCTTCTAGTCTACGGTACACCAACCAAAGCAGATATGCACGTATCTAAACTGTCCCGCGTATGTACTGTAATTGTAGCTTTATGCCTCAATCGCACGTCCTCTAATGTGCACCGAGTTCCGTGGCAGGGCTAAACAAGAAATACAGAACTCGGCCGGAGGCCTTTCCATACCTATACAGGCCCGCCTTTAAGAGCCTCCAAATACAGATATTCCTAGGGTCTGTTTTCCATGGTGGCTATGGCCCCACCTCAGCCCCTCCCTCAACTAGTAAAGACTGCAAATGCTTAGTGATCTCCCTTAATAACAACCAATCTAAACATCCATGTGGCGTCTACCCTCAACCCCGTACCTCGATAGTGAAAGGTGAAATGGTATCTTGGGTTTAGCTCTAGTATTTTCGCATCCCGCTGGCTGTCGATGGCGGGTATCCAATGGTCTACTATCCTTGTTGGTCATGACCCTCTGCCTTCTCGTGAGGCAACCACCGAACTACCTTGGTGTCACCTCGTCACAGCATTCTGACTGCATAGCTACATCTGCAGTCAAGGCCCACCCACCTAGTAGTTACGCGCAGACCCAACCTCTACGAGCAAAGCCTAAGACATCTATCACCGCAAAAAGGACTACTAGGAGAACCTTACGTACCTCAGGAAGTTGCGTTCTTCCCCTTCCAGTCCTTTGGAGTTGTCAAAACAATTAGATGAATATGCTCTCCCCTCGTGCCTTATAACACCTAGATGATCTAACTCGTTGGGTTATTCACTCTCAAACGTGCGGACTGATCAAAGTGCCTCACTTTAATATGTTATTAGACCCTATGTCTAATCATTCTATTACGCGCTTGCTTTTCCTCCTCAGGTTTCATTTTAACTTTGTTATCCCCATTCATATTGAATTCTTAATCAAGTTACCAGGTTCCTCTTGCTTATTAATTTTGGTTATATAACTTAACCCCTTTAAGTTCATTAATAAGCCCACAACATGTTATTCTCTAGATTGTGGCCCAAGGTCCATGACCCACAATCCCTTTATATTTTTATCGTCCAATTCCATAGTTACAATAACATGTTCTTACTTAATGTGTAATTAAGTACGCCTCAATTTACATGTTTCCTTTTTAACATGTCAGTCATTATTTATGATTAAATATAACTTATCTTATAAGTTTTCCTCATTCTTTCTCATTTAATCATAATTCCATTTTACATTGTCAATACAAGTTATCATTGTTTACTTGTTAACTTAGTTCTATTAACTAAGGCCAATTAACAAGTTTCTCAACCCATTAATTATAACCTATGTTATAATTTCTCTTGTCCCTAGGACAAGCCTAAACATGTTATTCACATCAGCGGGTTCCAGACTTCTAGATTACTTAATTTATAATTAAGTACCTCTTATCTTATTACACAAGTTGTCTCATTTCCTTACAAGTTATGCTTACCCTAAACTGTGTCTTTACTTACATAGCTTTATCATTTCTACCGGTTACATACACCACTAGGTGTCTTTAATTACGTAACCTTATCGGGTTAAGTTTATGGGCCTAAATGTAAATATTACCCGCCCCTTCAGATTTTCTTAGTCCACCCACTGTCCAACCAATTTTACTTAACCCCAACTTTAGTTCATATTCATACAATCCCTATGGATTAAATTAGGTTAAGCAGTCCAATTCACTACCATGTCCATTTATGGTTTATGATGGGTTAGACCTCCCACATTAGGCCTACAACTTGTGGATGCTGGATAGGCCGGTCGGGTCCAGGCAGACTTCTTCCACGAGTTGAGCTAACCTCATGTCATAGCTCATCTCGTATTTGCGCACTTAGACCTCTCACATTAGGTTCAAAATCAGTGGCTGCTGGATATGCCGGTCGGGTCCGGGCAGACTTCCATCACTAATGCAACCTAACATCGTGTATAAGCGTTACTAGGGCTCCATTATTTTAGGCATATTCAATTAAATTTCCCTATTCCAAATATAGACTTTCATGCCCTCTTTCAATTCATATTTACAATTATCCTATTTCAATTATAGGTTTGCATGCCCTAAATCAATATTCACATGTGTTCCAGTTTATGCCCCAAATTGACATGTACATATGTTACAATCGGTGTCCAATTTCACAATTACATATGTTCTAATTTATACCCCAATTCAATATTTACACATTCCAATACAAATTTTACCCAAATTCATGTTCACCTACTTTCCAATATATGCCAAACTTCGTGTTCATATTATCCAATATAAATTTGCCCCCAAATCCATATTCGTATATTTTCCAATTTTATGCCCAAATTTGCATTCATAATTTCCATTCCAATTATGCCCCAATTTATGTCTTTCCCAATCGTTCCCAATTCCTCACATTCGCATTTTTCAGCGTTAGGCCTAGGCTCGTAGGTAGCCTGGCTATATAAAAATAAAAGGGGAAAAAGGGAGAGAAGAGAATCAGAACAGGCACAGCCGCACAACAATGAATCAATACATAATGGTAGAAACAGGCATAAAAACTGAACGAATATATTATGACAAGATTAGACTTGGTGACGATATAAACATATAAGAACAAATCAGAGGAATATGTCATAATATAACTGATTAGGCACAGATTCATGATCCTATTTTTATATACATATCACGATTACTATTTAAATGTTCAGATCTTAAAATAGCATGAACTCACAATAAATAGATCTAAGGAAATGGATCCAAATTACTACAAAGAACACGTTGAATTTGTTGTTGTAGCAATCATTGAATTTGTATAATGCTTGCTGAATTGGTTTTGGAGTAGATTAGGCCATTCAATCTTTGTTGCAGCAGAGCTTTGTCGTCATCACTATTTTTAGATGAATAAAACCTAGGTCTAGGGTCCTTTATATAGCTTAAGGTTCAATGAATCTTGCTCAGAAAGGTGTCCAGATACAAAACGAAGTATTTCGCCTAGATCTGCTCAGGGGTGGGTCGACCCCCCTTTGAGTGGGTCGACCTATGGGTCGACCCCCCTTTGGGTGGGTAAACCCACCTGGGCAGGAAATCTGTCGCCTTACCAAATTTCGAAATTTGAACCAAATTTCGAATTTCTGGACCCATTTTTGAATTTCTGAACCTATTATATATATATATATATTCTTCCTATGCATATACAAACTTCAAGCCTTAATAACTTCTTCATACGGTGTCCGATTTAAGCAAACCAGGTGTCTATTTTGACCATAATTTCGAGACGAACGCAATGGCGCTGTCCATTTTACTTAATTCTAAATATTTATTTAAGTTTTCCTTAATTTATTGTTAATAGTTTATTTCACACTAATTATTCTTTAATTTATCATCCTTAGTATTGTTAAAATTTTAGGGTGTTACATTCTCCCCTACTCAAAGGATTTCGTCCCCAAAATCTCTAAGTTAAGAAGAACGTATATCCTAACATCCAATAATCATACATCCATCTAGCAATCACAGGAATCCATTGTCCTTAAGGAATGTCTAATGCTTTTATGAACATATGCAATAGTGTATGTCCGTAAACTAATGCGAAAGATCAGGCGGTCTACTAATTCAGTTAACCTCCTTAATGCAATGTATGTTTGTGCCATGCAACCAAAATGTATGCAAATCATCCTAATCCATGTAAGTTCTATATGTGTGCACAATCATCCATCCAAATGCAACATCAATGTAACAATAATCCTATCTTCATCCATAAAAATTTAAAATGTACACACATCAATATGCAATATGTAAGTGATTGAGCCGATCTAGTGCCTATTGTGTGTATATGCATCCACGAGCAATCACTAGTAACCATTTGCATCCATCAAACATAACATGTCTCAAACACATGTTTACATTCATTAGTTTTCTACCTAAAGACCCGATCGATAGGAGATATTCAAACGATAGATACAAGTACTAATTCGAAGTTTGGAAAAAGAAGTTAAGAACATATTCTCGTAAAGGAAAGGATGTGAAGCGCGAATCTTTTCTTCAGCCTCTCAATTAGCGTTCTCGCAATCCTCTCCCCATTGCACTTTTACTAGCTTCACTTCTTTGCACAATGTCTTAACCTCTGATCCAAGCATGCAAGTCAGAAATCATCCCATTGTTGCTTCCTTCTCTACTTTCACTTCCTCTCGCAAGTTTGGCTTTACTACCTCGAACTCTATACATATTATCGCCTCTTGAATGAATAGTCATCTTAGAATGACGGGCTTCCTCAAGGACTGTCTTCAATAGGTTTCCCATTCCGATATAATTCACCTATCAACCCTATTCTCAAGTAGCTCCCCTATATGCTTACAAAATTCACTCTTTTCTTTCAGGAGTCGTATGTCACACCGACAATGCAACTCACTTTGAATTGTTCACCAAGTATATGCGGAAACCAATCTCGTGCCTTGGGGATAGACCCCGAACCTCATCATAACATCAGGATACTCGCAACTATTGGTACAGATCGCAAATCATCGATAGATATATCAAGAGATTCTAGGAGACTAAGCATGACATACCCTTTTGGGGTCATAAGAAATCTTGAGAGTCTTTCTATAGCAAGTCAGAAGTCTAACGACTCTCCTTTCACAATCTAGAATGGCTCCATATATGGTTAGCCCATCCATCATTGAATCAAACCGTATCTTATGAAATCAAGAACATATGCGTCACAATCAAACTCGACACCTAACATAGAGATTCTCAGACCCCGACAAATCATCGATAAATGAGTCGTACCTCCACTGGGGTTTGGGACAATAACGGGATCCAAAACCATACTAGTATCTAGGTGCAGAGACTCAACTAAAGAATCAGATATAAAAGAATGCGAAGCGCCAGAAAAATAATCCTAACTGGATGATCAGAAATAGAAATCAATCCTTCGACGGAAACTTTCCTACCCCTATCCTGTCCACCAGCTATAAGAACATTAGCTTGCCCCCTAGAAGTTCCTACCTTCTGGCCTTGTCCTTGTCTCTTTGGGCACTCCTTAATAAGGAGCCCCGCCTTACCAAAGTGGTAACAACGTCTTTCCTCTTTCTGCAATCCTTTTTCAGATGACCCACCATTCCAAAGTTATGGTATTTCCTCGTTTCTTCTTTCATCTATATTTCCTTCTTAAGCCATCATTTTATTTCATCTTTGGGTTGTGCTCCTTAGCCCCAACTCGCTTACTCTACTTTTTGCCATATGCTAACTAGTCTCTTGAAAGTGGCCTCCATCGAACAGAAATCCTTTTGAGGCTAGAGAGAAAATAAGACGTAGGTGAAACCACTGTGGCTAAAGATGGAGGTTGGGCACTTCTTTGCCCTTCGACATGTACCGTAGTTTTAACATGCGTACGGAACCATGCCGAAATAGGGATACCCTTCCGGGAAGAAACGGTTCCCTGAACAAAAAGGAAAAGGAATCAAGAGGAGAATCGAGAAGATATTTATGGCTTTGGGAAATATGCTTTTCAAAAACAGACTTTTTATTTTAAAATACTTTGTTTTTTAGACCTTTTTGAAAACCATTTTCAAAATATTTTATCCGATCTTATAACCATATGCTCTGATACTAAATATGACACCCTACGTCCATTATTGTCACTATATAAAGAATGCATTAAGTTTCGTGAAGCGTTATTGGTAAATAAGAACATAATATCACAAGACAGACATGTAAAATAGCAGCGAAATTAAAAACTTTATTTAAATCAACACATCATGGTCCCAAATACTGAGTTTACATCATAAGTTTGAAGTAACCAATTACGTAAATAATATGTCTTGCCAAAAATATCAGAGTACAAAAGCATAAAACCATATTTTCCCATGTGAAGTCATAAAAAAGTTGACCAGAAGTCCAAGCGGTACATCAATATACAAAATCCAAGCTAAGCTAAAAGAATCCAAATCAACTCTAAGCACTTCCACCCTGAGAACCTAGGGGGAACGGAAGAGAGAGAAGAGGAAACAAAAAGGGTCAGACATAAAGCCTGGCGAGTCTAGTTACTTTTAAATATATATAAATAAATAAAAGTATCATGGCAGGTATATAAAACTGGAAGAACAAGATAACAATAACAAGTATGAACTGAGAAAGATAAGATGAACAGGATATATTGCGCTCCTTAAATACATTTCTCTGCACCGCACCGATACTAGTATATCAGAAATAGAATGATCCCTACCAATACCATTCCATTACATTTTCTTGATTATTAGGTTTCTTAGGTTAATAGAACTCAAGACTTATCCGCGCATCGTACCCATTCACTTTCCGATGGATTTACCTAATATAATATGTATGTAGCTACCTCTCAATATCGAGATACCCTCTATGGTACCCCACTCGCACGGTCTCTACCGTAATGAACGCAGTCCCTCTTCCTACGCCAGAGTGACGTACGGATCTCTATATAACAGTGTTACGTTCCGCATATATCTGTCATTACTATGCTAAGTAAGCATACGGACTGCCACCATTGATTGAATCGGAATCCTTATCGGAATAATGCACTCTAGTCTACGATACACCACCCAGAGCAGATATGCATGTATCTAGACTGTCCCATGTATGTACTGTAATTGTTGCTCGATGTGTCAATCGCACGTCCTCTAATGTGCACCGAGTTCTATGGCAGGGCTAAACAAGAAAAACGGAACTCGGCCGGGGGCCTTTCCATACATATACAGGCCCGCCTTTAAGAGCCTCCAAATATAGATATTCCTAGGGTCTGTTTTCCACGGCGGCTATTGCCCTACCTCAGCCCCTCCCTCAACTAGTAAAGACTACAAGTGCTAAGCAACCGCCTCGAATAACAACCAATTTCAACCGCCCCAAATAACAACCAATTTAAACATCCATGTGGCATCTACCCTCAACCCTGTACCTCGATAGTGAAAGGTGAAATGGTATCTTGGATTTAGCTCTAGTCTTTTCGCATCCCGATGGTTGCCGATGATGGGTATCCGACGGTCTACTATCCTTGTTGGTTGTGACCCTCTGCATCCTCATGAGGCAACGCTGAACCACCCTGGTGTCACCTTGTCACAGCATTCTGACTGCATAGCTGCATCTGTAGTCAAGGCCCACCCACTTAGTAGTTACGCGCAGACCCAACTTCTGCGAGCACAGCCTAAGACATCTTTCACCGCACAGAGGACTACTAGGAGCACCTTACGCCTCAATAAGCCGCGTGTTTTCCCTTCCAGTCCTTTGGAGCCATCCAAACAATCAGATGAATGTGCGCTCCCCTCGTGCCTTATAACACCTCGATGATCTACCTCGTTGGGTTATTCACCCTCAAACATGTGAACCGGTCCAAGCGCCTCACTTTAATATGTTATTAGACCCTATGTCTAATCATTCTATTACACGCTTGCTTTTCCTCCTCAGGTTTCCTTTTGTTATCCCCATTCATATTGAATTCTTAATCAAGTTACCAAGTTCCTCTTGCTTATTAATTTTGGTTATATAACTTAACCCCTTTAAGTTCATTAATAAGCCCACAACATGTTATTCTCTAGATTGTAGCCCAAGGTCTATGACCCACAATCCCTTTATATTTTTGTCATCCAATTCCATAGTTACGATAACAAGTTCTTACTTATTGTGTAATTAAGTACACCTCAATTTACATGTTTCCTTTTTAACATGTCAGTCAATATTTATGATTAAATATAACTTATCTTATAAATTTTCCTCGTTCTTTCTCATTTAATCATAATTCCATTTTACATTGTCAATACAACTTATCGTTGTTTACTTGTTAACATAGATCTATTAACTAAGGCCCATTATCAAATTTCTCAACCCATTAATTATAACCTATGTTATAATTTCCTCTTGTCCCTAAGACGAGCCTAAACATGTTATTCACATCAGCGGGTTCCAGACTTCTAGATTACTTAATTTATAATTAAGTTCCTCTTATCTTATCACACAAGTTGTCTCATTTCCTTACAAGTTATGCTTAACCTAAACGGTGTCTTTACTTACATAACTTTATCATCTCTACCAGTTACATACACCATTAGGTGTCTTAAACTACATAACCTTATCGGGTAAAGTTTATGAGCCTAAATGCAAACATTACCCACCCCTCAGATTTGCTTAGCCCACCCACTGTACAACCAATTTTACTTAACCCCAACTTTAGTTCAAATTCATACAATCCCTATGGATTAAATTAGGTTAAGCAGTCCAATTCACTACCATATCCATTTATGGTTTATGATGGGATAGACCTCCTACATTAGGCCTACAACTTGTGGATGCTGGATAGGCCGGTCGGGTCCGGGCAGACTTCTTCCACAAGTTGGGCCTAACCTCGTGTCATAGCTCATCTCGTATTTGCGCACTTGGACCTCTCACATTAGGTTGCTGGATATGCCGATCAGGTCCGGGCAGACTTCCACCACTAATGCAACCTAAACTCGTGTCTAAGCATTATTAGGGCTCCATTATTTTAGGCATATTCAATTAAATTTCCCTATTCCAAATATAGACTTTCATGTCCCCTTTCAATTCATATTTACAGTTATCCTATTTCAATTATAGGTTTCCATGCTCTAAATCAATATTCACATGTGTTCCAGTTTATGCCCCAAATTGACATGTACATATGTTACAACCTATGCCCAATTTCATAATTACATATGTTCCAATTTATACCCAAATTCAATATTTACGCATTCCAATTCCAAATTTTACCCAAATTCATGTTCACCTATTTTCCAATATATGCCTAATTTTATGTTCATATTATCCAATATAAAATATGCCCCCAAATCCATATTCGTATATTTTCCAATTGTATGCCCAAATTTACTTTCATAATTCTCAATACCAATTATGCCCCAATTTATGTCTTTCCCAATCGTTCCCAATTTCTCACGTTCGCATTTTTCAGCGTTAGGCCTAGGCTCGAAGGTAGCCTAGCTATATAAAAATAAAAGGGAAAAGAGGAAGAGAAGAGTATCCGAACATGCATAATAACGAATCAATACATAACGGTAGAAAGAGGCATAAAAACTAAATGGACATATTATGATAAGATTAGACTTGGTGACGATATAAACATATAAGAACAGATCAGAGGAATATGTCATAATAGAACTGATTAGGCACCGATTCAAGATACAATTTTTATGTAACACGCCACGTCCATTAATGTCACTCTCAAAGGGAATGCATTAACTTTCATGGAGTATTATTGGTGTACAGAATAGAATATAACAAGACAAATACATATATTGGTACTTGAAAAATTAAAACAACTTTTATTGCAGCGGAGAAATGGTTTGGTTACAACAACATCAAAAACCAACAATAAAACCAAGTACATTTAATATCCATCTTGACAAATTGTTTTCTGAGTACATAAAGTAAAAAAGCATAACCCCAAAATAAGTAGCCATAAAAGAGATAAGCTGAACTTTACTTTCAGCAATTCAAGCACTTCCAAAAGAGAGAGAAAGAGGTCCAAATCAAGCTTTACTAGCACTAGTCCCACCCTGAGAACCTGAGGGGGAGAGGAAGAAAAGAGGCGAAAACAAAGGGGGTTAGACATAAAGTCTGGCGAGTCCAATAACTTTAACAATATAATTATTAAAGTAATTAGGATAAGGCACAAACTGGAAAAACAAGGAATGACTGTGAAGCAAATGGGCAAGACAAAACAAAACAAGAGGAATATGCTGGCGTTAATCGCGCTCCTAATCACTATAGGATAATTACTATACTGCACCATTACTAGTCACCCTAAAAGTTGATCCTGCCTACAGAACATAATAATCATAATAATGATATTGGTAGTTCCGTGTACTCCTAGCTGTCTTCATAGGTGCCGCCTGCCCCTATCTCCACTAGTTGTACCCACTACCCCCATGCGATCGGCTCCCTAACTCGTAGGTACCCGTGTTGGTCCTACAGTGGGGTGTATCACTCCCCAAAGTGGCAACCCGATACTACTCAAAGATGCATGACTTATATCTACATGATGCAACAACATCTTACCTACCAGCCCGGGCCCACGCACGCACATGACCCCGTTGGACTTGCGTTGCCACCGCTAACCCATTTTGACCTCTTACAATCAAACCCAGTAAGTGTATCCCGTCCTCGACCTAGCTCGAGCTCACAAAGATACTTAATGGGTTACTGGTTTGAAAAGGGTCCACATACTTGACACAAGCTTTCCGCCTATGCTTGGTCCCCACTAGGATTTCCCACTTAACCCCTTCTTATTCATATCTTCTTACATGTTTCAATTTGGTTAAGTGTTTCTAATCATATTTTACATGCCACCCATGTCACCCACTTAACCCCATGTCCCACTACATGTTTATCTTGGTTAAGTGTTACTTAATTCATTATAACCGTAACCTTGTAAGACCTACCACATTAGACTACCGTTTGCGGTTACTGGATTTCCCGGGCAGGTCCAGGCAGTCTTATACCGAAAACGAGTCTAACCTCGTGTCTTTACAATTGTTACGCATTTATTTTATGCCTTTGACCTCTTACATTAGACTACCGTTTTTGGTTGCTGGATTTGTTGGGCAGGTCCGGGCAGTCTTATACCACAAACGAGTCTAACCTCGTGTCTTAGGCGTTTATTATTACACATAATTATTCCACCCCAATATGAATTAATTATCCGTATTCAAATTGTCAATAATTTCCAAATTAATCTATATCCATAATTGTCATCGAAATTATGTCCATAATTTTCAGGTATATAAATTATACCAATTAATGTCTCAAATTAATTATATGCCTTTAAAGCCATTTTATGCCAATTCACAATATATATATTTTATATTTTCCCATTGTTCCCATGCCATTCATACGTTTAATATGAAATATGTTAGACTCGCAAATATTCTAACTCATAAAAAGAAAAGAAACATCACAACTTGCATAACACATAAAATAGATCTAACTTGCGAATAAGAATTATAACATAAGTTTGCATAGCCAATAACTTGCATAGGCAATGGACATATAAAACATAAATATGCATAAACTATGTACTGCCTTGGATCTAAATATAGATTTAAACATAAATTGTGAACTTGCATATATGAATATGGTTTTCACCTAAACTTGCATATGTGAATATGGTTTTCACCTAAACTTGCATATGTGAATATGATTTTCACCTAAACTTGCATATGAATTTAAACATGTAAACTAATATCACATGTTTTACATATAAACTCGCACATATATATATATATATACACACACACATACTTGATTCACATATAAACTTGTGTATAATTCGCATACAGACTTGCATAAGTTTCACATGCAAACTAGCATATGATTTATATCCAAACTTGCATATAAACTGATGCCATAAAATGAATCAAGTTAAACATATGTGATTGGACATATGGAACAGATCTACTAACGTAAGTTAACAAAACTGTCATATGTTCACAAACAGATGATAACAAAATTAAGTAACGTCACATAATTCAACAGGCATGTTCTCATAATCCAAATTTATAACTCATCATAATTAGTTTATTAATTATTTTGTGAAAGAAATTGTACTCACAAAGATGGATTAGAGAAGAGAATAATTCGTTCGTCGTTTGTATTAGAGTCCTGACTTGCAATTCCTAAGCTTTAAGAAGAAGAAGAACTATTCCAGCAGCAGCATGGAGGCCAAGAGATTAATTTAGTTTAGGTTTAGAGCTTGAGTCTATGCATGCTTATATAGAAGTTTAGATCAATATAAGCCATTAGATTATCATAGGAGCAATCAGAACTATTCAGACCAATTAGAGCCATCCGAAAACTGCCACCTAAGCCCTAATGACTCAGCCACAAGTCAAAAATCGTCACAGTTCAGATCTGCCCGAGGGGGTTGGTCGACCCCCAGGTTGACACCCAGGTCGACCTGTATAGGGGAGGTCGACCCCCTGGTAGACCTGGCCTGGGGCGGGAAAAATCCCGCCCAGCCCGCTTCTTTATTTGAATTCGAATTTTGAATTTAAATCTGAGCTGTTTTAATTTATTTAAATTCCTGAAACTTCTGAGAGCCATAACTTCCTCATACGAAGTCCGATTTATGAAAACTTGGACTTTATTCCAAGCAGAATTTCGAGACGAATGCAATGGCGTAACCCTCCTTAATTCTTCTCCTAAAAATTAAGTATTCTTAAAATTGTTAATTTTAATATTTAAAATTACGGGGTGTTACATTCTCCCCTCCTTAAAAGATTTCGCCCTTGAAATCTCCAAGTTAAGGAGAATGTATATCCTAACATCCAATTATCCATCTACTCAACCATCAAACACAGGCATCCACTGTCCTTACAAGATTTCTAATGTCGTATGAACATATGCAAAAAGTGTATGTATATGTTCCTTATCCAATGCAAAATCAGGCGGTCTACTGATTCAGTTGACCTCCTTAATGCAAATCATGATAGTGCCATGCATCCATTATTTATGCGAAAGAATCCTAACGATAAATATTATTTCTACATGTTTGCACAACCATTCATCAAAATGCAGCATCCATATGATAACACAACTATTATACATCCATTAATTTAAATATGCACACATATTTATATGCAATATGAAAGTGATTGAGCCGATCTAGTGCCTAATGTGTGTGTACATGCATCCACGAGCAACCACTAGCAACCACTTGCATCTACCAAACATAACATGTCTCAAACACATGTTTACAACCATAGGGTTTTTCCTAACTAAAGATCGAATATATCATCGCAAAGACATATTAAATGATAAGACAAGTATCAATAAAGCGGTAGAAAAAGGAGAAGTTAAAAACATATCCTCAAAAAGGAAAGGGTACAGCGTACGCATCTTGTCTTCCGTCTCCCAAGTCGCGTCTCCTTGATCATCTCCCCATTGCACTTTAACTAACTTGACCTCTTTGTTGCGTAGCTTTTTGACCTCCAATCCAAGAATGCGTGTAGGAGCCCGTCTAACCATGGAATTTCGTTCTACTTCCACTTCTTTGAGCATGCTCGGCTCCACCACTTCCGTTGTATCATGTAAACACTTACGCAAATGCGAAACGTGAAACACGTCATGAACACCACTGAGCTTCTCTGGCAACTTTACTCTATACGCCATCTGCCCAATCCTCTCTGTAATAGGAAAGGGCCCTACGAATCTTGGTGCCAACTTCCCTATTGATCCAAAACGGACTACGTTTCTCAACGGTGACACCTTAATAAAAACCATGTCCCCAACATCGAACTTAAGATCGGTTCGTCTCTTATCAGCATATGACTTCTGTCGGTCCTGCGCCGTCTTCATTCGCCGTCGAATCAAGTCTATCTTCTCCGAAGTCTCCCTAATCATGTCGGGTCCAAGCAAAACCTTATCCGTAGATTCCCACCAACAAGTAGGTGATCGGCATGGTCGTCCATAAAGAGCCTCAAAAGGTGCCATGCAAATGCTAGCCTGAAAGCTGTTATTATAGGCGAACTCCACTAATGGGAGATGTTCTTCCCATGTTCCTCCAAAGTCTAAGATGCATAGCCTCAAAAGATCTTCTAGAATCTGATTTACCCTCTCGGTCTGGCCATCCGTCTGAGGGTGGTAAGCGGTACTTAAGCACAATTGTGTTCCAACCGCCTCTTGTAAGCTCTTCCAAAATTCGCTAGTGAAAATGAGATCTCTATCGCTCACAATGCTAGAGGGTATGTCGTGTAGATGAACAATCTCTTGAAGGTAAACAGATGTTAACAAAATCCATGGAAACCCGTCTACAAAATCCAAGGAAACACTTTCCCATTTCCACAGCGGAATTTCTAAAGGGTGGAGCAAACCACCGGGCTTCTTTTGCTCTGCCTTGACTTGCTGGCACACTAAGCATCTAGAAACAAAATCAGCCACGTCCTTCTTCATTCCGGCGCAAAAGAAAACTCGCTTCATATCCCTATACATCTTGTCACCACTGGGATGTATGGTCATCTTAGAGCGATGTGAGTCTTCAAGAATTGTCTTCCTCAAGCTCTCGTCTTGTGGCACGCAAAGTCTCCCATCTCTACGAAACCAGCCTCTCTCATCTATAGCATATCTATTAAGATGACTCGAAGAGTCCCCTCCTATAAGCTTGCCTACTATCTCAACCAACTATGGGTCATCTCGCTGTGCCTCTCCAACCCGACCCAAAAGTGTAGGTTGTACCTCTAGCGATGCCAACAATCCGAGTACATAATCGACAGAGGGTCTGAAGTCAAAGGTAGATATATACTCCAAACTCTGCCACTCTAGGAATAAAGGACTCAAAGTCAACCTCTTTCTACTTAAGGCGTCAGCTACAACGTTACCCTTGCCAGGTGTATATGCGATCTCAAAATCGTAGGATGCCAAAAACTCCATTCACCTCTGTTGCCTCAAGTTTAGATCTTTCTGAGAGAACAAGTACTTTAGCGACTTATGGTCTGTATACAACTCAAACTTCTCGCCAAGAAAATAGTGACGCCATGACTTAAGCGCAAAAACTATGGCAGCCAACTCTAAGTCGTGGGTAGGGTAATTCTTCTCGTGGACTTTCGACTGCCGTCCACCATAGCATATCACCCTTCCCTCTTGCATTAAAACTGCGCCAAGCCCTGTCCCGCAAGCATCGGTATATACTGTAAATGGCTTACTCCCATCTGGCAAAACTAAAATTGGAGCTGTCGTCAAAGCCCTCTTCAAACGTTGGAAAGCATCGTCACAGTCAACATCCCAAGCAAAAGTCAAGTTCTTCTTCGTTAACCGAGTAAGTGGGGTTGATATCTTCGCGAACTCCTAAATGAACTTCCTATAATAACCAGCCAGCCCTAAAAAGCTTCTTACTTCTGTTGCATTCTTAGGAATCTTCCAATCTTGGATTGCCACCACCTTTGCGGGATGTACAGCTATCCCTTCCTTAGAGACCACGTGTCTTAAGAACCTCACTTCTTTTCTCCAAAAATGGCATTTGGAGAACTTAGCTTTGAGTTGATGCGCTCGTAGGGTCTCTAAGACTTCCCTAAGATGTAGGGCATGCTCTTCCTCGCTTTTAGAGAAAATCAAGATATCGTCCACAAAGATTACCACAAACTTGTTTAGAAACACCCTACTCATTAAGCCAATGAAGTATGCGAGTGCATTCGTCAAACCAAAAGGCATGACGAGCCACTCGAAGAAACCGTCAGGAGTTCTAAATGCAGTCTTATCTATGCTGTCTTCAGCCACCCTTAGCTGATGAAATCCTATAGCCAAATCCAGCTGCGAGAAAACCGAAGCACCAACCAACTGATCGAATAAATCATCTATCCTCGGCAATGGGTGTATGTTCTTCTTTGTGAGCTTATTCAGCTCTCTACAGTCCACGCACAATCTAAGTGAACCATCAGCCTTCGTAGCAAAAACAACTGGAGCACCACATTATGAAATACTTCTTCTTATGAACCCCTTCTCAAGCAACTCTTTCACTTGCTTACTGAGTTATCTTCTCTCCCTCGGAGCCATGTGGCGCACTGGTAATGCAACTGGCTTTGCATTATCTACTAGTTATATTCGAAAGTCTATCTCGCACCTCGGGGGTAAACCCCGAACTTCATCAAAGACGTCACCATATTCACAGACCATATGAACGAATTCCAAGTCATCATTGGATGCGTCAAGAGATTCTAGGTAGCTATGCATCACCGGACCTCTAGGGTCACAAGAAATATCAAGGGTCTTGCCACAACAAGTCAACAATCTAACTACCCTTCTTTCACAGTCTAGGATGGCACTGTATAGCTAGCCAATCCATGCCTAGAATCAAGTCGTAGCCCATGAAGCCAAGAACGAAGGCATTGCATTCAAACTTAATGCCCAAGATAGACACTCTCAAATCCCAACAAATCATTGAAAGATGAGCCGAACCACCAATAGGATTTGAGACTACTATGGGATCCATAACTAAACTAGTATTTAGGTGCAGTGTTTCAACTAACGAAGCAGATACAAACGAGTGTGAAGCGCGAGAATCAAACAAAGTACGAATAGGATGATCAAACAGAAAAACCAAACTTTCAACATAAATGTTTCTACCTCTCTGTCCTGGTGCCATGAGAGCATGAACCTGCCCTCTTGCCTGCCATGAGAGCCTGAACCTGCCCTTCAGAAGTAGACCCTGTCCTCTGCCCTTACCATTGTCTTCTCGGGCAGTCTTTAATCAGATGTCCTGCCTCACCACAATTGAAACAACCAGTCTTCTTCTTCTTCCTACAGTCCTTGCTCAGATGGCCTGGTGTTCCACAAATAAAGCACCTTTTCTTTCCTTTGCTATTGTTATCCTTACCACCTTTCTTAGGTTGCTGCTGTGATTTCTTTTGATCCCCTTTCTTTTCCGGTACCTTATTAGCATTAGCGCCTTTCTCCTCTTCATGCATAAGCGCCATGTCAACCAGTTTCTCAAAGGTAGCCCCTATAGGAATGTGGGTCATAGCCAACCCATGTAGCGGCTCATTCAAACCTTTAACAAATCTCAGGGCCTTCTTTTCAGGTGTGTTCACCAAGTCTAAGCCAAATCTCGCCAACTGATTGAACTTGTTGACGTACTCCTTTACCGATAAATTCCCCTGCTTCAACGCCAAGAACCTCTCCATGTAGAAATTCTCTTCTGCTCGTGAGAGAAATTTCATCTCGAACCTATGCCTGAAATCCATCCATGTCTCCACTGGACACTCTCCATTCGTGACCTCCCACCAAAACGAGGCTTCGTCCTTCATTAACCAAGCAGCTAATTGGACCGTCCTTCCATCTTCTATCTCGAAGAAACCAAACAAATCTTCCACCTCCTTAAGCCAATCTCGAGCTTCAACAAACGTCTCTGACCCATGAAAAAGTTTCCTGCCCATTGCCCGAAAGTCTTTGCATATCTTCGAAAAAGTATCAATGCGGGGAGGGGGAGGAGGAGCAGCTGCAGCTAGGGGAGGAGGAACGTCTGCTGGGCCTGCGACGGTGGCCCTAGCCTCCAGATACCTTCTGAACCAGGTTGGTATCGGTATGCCCTCGGGTATCTCGGGTACCCCAGACATGCTGAAAAGAAAAAGGAAGGGATTCAAAATGGAGAATCGAAGGAAAGATATATGTCTCTTGGGGGTTATGCTTTTAAAACAAACTTTTCTTTTGAAAATACTCTCCTTAAAACCTATTTTCGAAAGTATTTCTTTATAAAATGCTTTTGAAAAATAGTTTTTCAAAATCTCTTATCTGATACCACGTGTAACACCCCACGTCCATTAATGTAACTCTCAAAGGGAATGCATTAACTTTCATGGAGTATTATTGGTGTATAGAACAGAATATAACAAGACAGATACATATATTGGTACTTGAAAAATTAAAACACCTTTTATTGCAGTGGAGAAATAGTTTGGTTACAACAACATCAAAAACCAACAATAAAACCAAGTACACTTAATATCCATCTTGACAAATTGTTTTCTGAGTACATAAAGTAAATAAGCATAACCCCAACATAAGTAACCATAAAAGAGATAAGCTTAACTTTACTTTCAGCAATCCAAGCACTTCCAAAAGAGAGAGAAAGAGGTCCAAATCAAGCTCCACTAGCACTAGTCCCACCCTGAGAACCTAGGGGGGAGGAAGAAAAGAGGCGAAAACAAAGAGGGTCAGACATAAAGTTAGGCGAGTCCAATAATTTTAAAAGTATAATTATTAAAGTAATTAGGATAAGGCATAAACTGGTAAAACAAGGAATGACTGTGAAGCAAATGGGCAAGACAAAACAAATAAGAGGAATATGCTGGCGTTAATAGCGCTCCTTATCACTATAGGATAATTACTATACTGCACCATTACTAGTCACCCTAAAAGTTGATCCCGCCTACTGAACATAATAATCATAATAATGATAATGCTAGTTCCGTGTACCCCTAGCTATCTTCATAGGTGCCACCTGCCCCTATCTCCACTAGTTGTATCCACTACCCCCATGCGATTAGCTCCCTAACTCGTAGATACCCGTGCTAGGCCCACAGTGGGGTGTATCGCTCCCCAAAGTGGCAACCCGATACTACTCAAAGATGCATGACTTATATCTACATGATGCAACAACGTCTTACCTACCAGCCCGGGCCCACGCATGCACATGACCCCGTTGGACTTGCGTTGCCACCGCTAACCCGTTTTGATCTCTTACAATCAAACCCAGTAAGCGTGTCTCGTCCTCGACCTAGCTCGAGCTCACAAAGATACCTAATGGGTTACTGGTTTGAAAAGGGTCCCCATACTTGACACAAGCTTTCCACCTATGCTTGGTCCCCACTAGGATTTCCCACTTAACCCCTTCTTATTCATGTCTTCTTACATGTTTCAATTTGGTTAAGTGTTTCTAATCGTATTTCACATGCCACCCATGTCACCCACTTAACCCCATATCCCACTACATGTTTATCTTGGTTAAGTGTTACTTAATTCATTATAACCATAACCTTGTAAGACCTCCCACATTAGACTACCGTTTGCGGTTGCTGGATTTGCCGGGCGGGTCCGGGCAGTCTTATACCGCAAACGAGTCTAACCTCGTGTCTTTACAATTGTTACGCATTTAATTTATGCCTTCGACCTCTCACATTAGACTACCGTTTGTGGTTGCTGGATTTGCCTGGCGGGTCCGGGCAGTCTTATACCACAAACGAGTCTAACCTCGTGTCTTAGGCGTTTATTATTACACAAAATTATTTCATCCCAATATGAATTAATTATCCGTACTCAAATTGTCAATAATTTCCAAATTAATCTATGTCAATAATTGTCACCTAAATTATGTCCATAATTTTCAGGTATATAAATTATACCAATTAATGTCTCAAATTAATTATATGCCTTTAAAGCCATTTTATGCCAATTCACAATATGTATATTTAATATTTTCCCATTTTCCCGACGTCGTTCGTACGTTTAATATGAAATATGTCAGACTCGCAAATAGTCTAACTCATAAAAAGATAAGAAACATCACAACTTGCATAACACATAAAATAGATCTAACTTGCGAATAAGAATTATAACATAAGTTTGCATAGCCAATAACTTGCATAGGCAATGGACATATAGAACATAAGTTTTCATAAACTATGTACTGCCATGGATCTAAATATAGATCTAAACATGAAATTGTGAACTTGCATATATGAATATGGTTTTCACCTAAACTTGCATATGTGAATATGGTTTTCACCTAAACTTGCATATGAATTTAAACATGTAAACTAATATCACATGTTTTACATATAAACTTATATATATATACACACACACACACACACTTGATTCACATATAAACTTGTGTATAATTCGCATACAGACTTGCATTAGGTTCACATACAAAATAGCATATGATTTACATCCAAACTTGCATATAAACCGATGTCATAAAATGAATCAAGTTAAACATATGTGATTGGACATATGGAATAGATCTACTAACATAAGTTAACAAAACTGTCATATGTTCACAAACAAACGATAAAAAAATTAAGTAACGTCACATGATTCAACAGGCATGTTCTCATAATCCAAATTTATAACTCATCATAATTTTTTTATTAATTATTTTGTGAAAGAAATTGTACTCACAAAGACGGATTAGAGAAGAGAATAATTCATTTGTCGTTTGTATTAGAATCCTGACTTGCAATTCCTAAGCTTTAAGAAGAAGAAGAACTATTCCAGCAGCAGCATGGAGGCCAAGAGATTAATTTAGTTTAGGTTTAGAGCTTGAGTCTATGCGTGTTTATATAGAAGTTTAGATCAATATAAGTCGTTAGATTATCATAGGAGCAATCAGAACCATTCAGACCAATTAGAGCCATTCGGAAACCGCCACCTAAGCCCTAGTGACTCGGCCTTAAGTCAGAAATTGTCACAGCTCAGATCTGCCCGAGGGGTTAGGTCGACACCCAGGTCGACCTGTATAGGGGAGGTCGACCTGGCCTGGGGTGGGAAAAATCCCGCCCAACCCGCTTCTTTGTTTGAATTCGAATTTTGAATTTAAATCTAAGCTATTTTAATTTATTTAAATTCCTGAAACTTCTGAGGGCCATAACTTCCTCATACGAAGTCCGATTTACGAGAACTTGGACTCTATTCCAAGCAGAATTTCGAGACGAATGCAATGGCGTAACCCATTTCCCTTAAATTTTCTCCTAAAAATTAAGTGTTCTTAAAATTGTTAATTTTAATATTTAAAATTACAGGGTGTAACATTTTATATACATATTACAATTACTATTTAAATGTTCAGGTCTAAAAATAACATGAACTCATAGTGAATAGATCTAAGGAAATGGATCCAAATTACTGCGAAGAATACGTTGAATTTGTTGTTGTAGCAATCGTTGAATTTGTATAATGCTTGCTGAATTGGTTTTGGAGTAAATTAGGCCATTCAATCTTTGTTGCAGTAGAGCTCCGCCGTTGTCACTATTTTTAGATGAATAAAACCTAGGTCTATGGTCCTTTATATAGCATAGTGTTCAATGAATCTTGCTCAGAAAGGTGTCCAGATACAAAATGAAGTATTTCGCCCAGATCTGCTCAGGGGTGGCTCGACCCCCTTTGGGAAATCTGTCGCCTTCCCAAATTTTGAATTTTGAATCGAATTTTGAATTTCTGGACCCATTTTTGAATTTCTGAACCTATTATACATATATACATATATGTTCTTCCTGTGTGTATACAAACTTCAAACATTACTAACTTCTTCATACGGTGTCCGATTTAAGCAAACCAGGTGTCTATTTTGACCATAATTTTGAGACGGACGCAATGACGCAGTCCGTTTTACTTAATTTTGAATACTTGATTAAGTTTTCCTTAATTCATTGTTAATATCGTATTTTGAACTAATTATTCTTTAATTTATCATCCTTTGTGTTGTTAAAATTTCGAGGTGTTACATTTATATCGATTATATATTGATCTATTTTCCATGAAGATTCCATAGTTAATGGAAGTTGATTTGGGTTTATCATGAATTTTTTTTTAAATGACATCGGTTCTTTAACCCAGTTAATGTCAGAATTAATTTTCCTAAAAGTTGAATAATCATAAAGTAATGATTTTTGATATTAAAACTTTAACACCCCGAATTTTCTATTACCTATAAATTAACAAATTAAAGTATACTTAATTCAAAATGAAAGAATTAAGGGAAATGGGTTATGCCATTGCGCTCTTCTCGGAATTCTTCTTGAGATAGAGTCTGAGTTTGCGTAAATCGGACTCCGTATGAAGGAGTTATGACCCCCGGAAGTTTCAGAATTCAATTTAAAATTCAAACGGTTCAAAATTCAGTTTGAAATTCGAAAACAGACCCAAACTGGGTTTGGCGGGAATTTTCCCGCCCAGGACACAGGTCGACCTGGGAGTTGACCTCGGGGTCGACCTGGGTAACCAGGTCGACCATGTGGTCGACCTGGGGGTCGACCTGCCCAGTCGACCTGGGGGTCGACCTGCCCAGTCGACCTGGGGGTCGACCTGCCCAGTCGACCTGGGGGTCGACCTGCCCAGTCGACCTGGTTTGGCCCTGGCTAGCCTGGTCGGGTTCTGGTCGAATTCCTGAGCACTGGTGTGTCACTAGGGCTGATTTGTCACTTTCTGATTGGCTTCTCTTGGTGTGTATGGTCTGGATTCACTCTATGATCATCTGACGGCTCAAATCAATCTGAAATTCTATAAATACAACCCAACACTCAACCTAAATTCACACAAATAAAATAGAACTAGAGCCGTCATGCTGTTGCGAGGAAACTAAGAGTAGCCGTCAGTTAGAGAAAGCTTAGAGACGAGCAAAACTAAAGTAAAACAAGATTCAAACAACGTTTGTCTACCCAAAGGAAAGCATTGCAAATTCAGAACTTAGAAATCAGAAAACAAGACATTCGTTTGTTGTAAGTATAGTGATTTTTCCGATGAGAATAAAATTAAGACTTGATTCGTTGTAAAATGGAAGTGGAATTGTGCTATTGTATAACGACGATGTTAATTCATATCTATGTATTGAAATGATTGTGTTGTGAATGGTATTGGGATGTTTGTGGTTTAATTGATTTGATGTTGATCCTATTGTACATTTAGAATGAAAGCAACATTACATACAAGTATATGGTTAATGTTAGAATTTACACCTATATGTTTATATGTTTAATATAGGTTGTATGTGTTATGTCCAAGTTAAGATCTCATGTATATACTTTATGCTAAAACCTCTTTGCCTAAATGATTAGTTCATATACATGCTCATATGTTTATACAAAAGTTGCAAGTTCATAATTGGATCCATGCCAAGATCCATTTTAATACAAGTTTCGTGTTATAATAGTAAACATGATTGGATCTAGTTCACACATGCAATAAAATTATACATACTTTATGGATATGTCATATTCTTGTCATATGCTAGTGATGTTCGATGTTATGCATAGATCTAAACATGTTTAGGCTTATGTTGTCTAAATCATATGCTAATTCATGTGACACCTATTTAGTTAGATCTCTATTTCAATGCAAGTTCACATATATGTATGTTGATTTAGTCTACGTTGCAAGTTCACACCTATGATATTCATGTTGACTATTTTGCAAGTTCACACCTATGATGTTCATATTGACTATGCCGAAAATGCCAAGTTTACACCTATGTCATGTTTATGTTAATGAATTTCTTTATGCCAATTTTGTGTATGCTAAATTAGGCTAAGTTTTTAGCCTAATATTATATGTTAAAAAACATGCGGACGAAAAATTAGGCTAAGATTGTTAGCCTAATATTTAGACGGGGTAACGTTGGGAAAAATTGGTAATTATAGGAAACTTGACATAAATTGGTGAAAATTATATGTATTGGCATGTTTGTCACATGCAAAAATTGGTGGCACTTAAACGGTATAAATTCTTATACCAAAAATGTTAAACTTGGAAAGTGGGCCATAACATTTAATTGTTAACAAATTTACATATAACAAGTAAAAGAGACAAATATGTAAATTTAGAAAATACGAGTATGCTTAACCCGAGGTTGGATTGAGTTGTGATGTAAACCTGCCCGGACCCGCCCGGTTGTCTAGTAATCACAACAATACCTATCCAATGTGGGTGGTTAAGCATTGAGCCCAATAAGGACCCGAGGTTAGACTGAGTTACGGTGTAAACCTGCCCGGAACCGCCTGGCACATCCAGTAACCGTAACAATACCTGTCTAATGTGAGTGGTTGGTGCTTTAACTAATTAAGGCTAAGGACAGACAAGTCAGGATGGTAGGGTTAAGTTAACTAAAACACTTAACCAATTCAACATGTTAATTAAACTGATGGGTGGGGATAGGTAAATACAGACACTTAACCACTTAACATGTTTGACTAGAAAACACTAGTAACGGGGGACCCATTTCAGCAGTAACCCAATTAGGTATCATGGTACCCTGAAACTAGGCAGGGTGGGGCACGATTACTGGGCTGATTGTAAGCGGTCAAAAGCGACAGCGGTTGGTGCAGCAGTGTGGGTTCTAACGGAGTGCGGACGTGCACACACTTCGGAGCAGACAAACAGGGCACTGGGCACTAGTACTATAACCTATGCATTCTAGAATTGTGTCGGGCCGCCACCATGGGACTTGATACACCCCATGGTGGGACCAGCATAGGTATCTACAATCATTGGGGGTCGTATGACACATATTATTTTGCGAGTAGGGGCCGATCTTTAGAAAATGGGATCACTTCACCCCGATCATGGGATGCCAATCGGAACTAATACGTGTTTGGAGATCTTAACCTGCCAGAAGGAGTACTGATACCTGGCTGGTTCCGAAGGTACCTAGAGGCTAGGGACAATGGTGTGGGCCCAGCAGACATTCCTCCTCCCATGGTGGCAGCAGTTCCTCCTCCTCCTCGTGGAAATGCTTTCGCTAAGACGTGTAGAGACTTCAAGGCTATGGGTGGAAAGGACTTTTATGGAACTGAATCATTTGTGGTAGCAAGGAACTGGCTGAAGGAGACTGAAGATTTATTCGTTATCTTCGAAGTTGACGACAGGCAAAAGATACAGCTAGCAGAGTGGTTGCTCAAAGACGAAGCTTCTTATTGGTGGGAAGTTACCCATGCTGAGAGGCCAGTAGAGACTTGGGAAGATTTCAGGATGAGGTTTGAGATGAAATTCCTCTCCCAAGCTAAAAGAAGCCTGTAGATGGAGAAGTTCCTAACTCTTAAACAAGGAAGTATGACGACCAAGGAGTACGTCAATCAGTTTAATCAACTGACCATATTTGGGCTGGATTTAGTAAACACCCAACACAAGAAAGCCCTTCGCTTCGTCAAAGGTCTGAATGAGCCTCTACACAGCCTTGTTATGACCCATATACCCATGGGAGTGACCTATGAAAGCTTGGTGGACATGGCGCTGTTACACGAGGAAGATAAAGGCAAGAAAGAGGCAAAGGTGGAAGTGCCTCAAGAAAAGAAAGAGGGTTTACAGGCTAAGAAAACAGACTTCAAGAAAGGCGGGAAGAACAACAAATCCCTTGAAAAGAGAAAGTGCAATTTCCGTGGCATTGTTGGACATATAGCGAAAGACTGCAGAAAGAAGAAGGCAAAGATGAATAGTGGTTGTTTCAATTGCGGCGAGACTGGACACTTGGCTAAGGACTGCCCAAAGAAGCGGGGGCAGGGACAGAGGACTGGATCCACCTCAGGGGGACAGGTTCACGCGCTGGTGGCACCTCCACAGGAACGAGGTAGAAATATTTCTGTAGAAAGCTTAGTTTATCTCTATGATCATCCAGTTCGCACTCTTTTTGATTCTGGTGCATCACACTCCTTTATTTCATCTTCTTTAGTAGAATCTCTGCACCTAGACACTAGTATGGTAGAAGATCCCTTGGTTATTTCAAATCCAATTGAGGGCTCGGCTTATTTGTCGATGGTTTGCTTGGATTTGAAAATCTCTATTCTAAGTGTTGAATTTAGATGTAGTGCCTTTGTTTTGGGTTTCTCAGAATATGGATTGATCTTAGGCATGGACTGGTTATCCAGTAATGGTGCCATTCTTGATTGTGAGAAGAGAGTGGTTAGGCTCTTGACTCGGCTCGGTAACACTCTAGAAATTTCTTATAATCCCTTGAATGCTGAGTCGCTTGATGCTTCTGTTGAGAATTTGCAGTCGGTTAGAGTGGTCCGGGAATATCCGGATATCTTTGAAGAGGTGAAGGGCTTACCTCCAAAGCGGGAAATAGACTTCCGCATATATCTTGTTGATAATGCAAAGCCCGTAGCTCTGCCTGTTAGACACATGGCTCCAAAGGAGAGAAAGGAGCTTAGTAGGCAAGTTAAGGAGCTTCTCGAGAAGGGGTTTATAAGGAGGAGTATCTCGGAATGGGGTGCTCCAGTGGTGTTCGCCACCAAAGCAAATGGTTCACTACGTCTTTGTGTGGACTATAGGGAGCTAAACAAGCTGACTAAGAAGAATAGGCACCCACTTCCCAGAATAGACGATTTGTTTGATTAGCTTGTAGGTGCGTCGGTCTTCTCCCAACTTGGTCTGGCTACCGGGTTCCATCAGCTAAGGGTAGCTGAAGATAGCATTGATAAGACGGTGTTCAAAACCCCAGACGGTTTCTTCGAGTGGCTTGTCATGCCTTTCGGCTTGACAAACGCACCCGCTTATTTCGTAGACCTAATGAGCAGGGTGTTCAGAGAATTCCTCAATAAGTTCGTGGTGGTCTTCGTAGACCATATTTTGATCTTCTCAAAGAATGAGGAAGAACATGCTCAACATTAAAAAGAAATCATGGATACCCTCTGTGCACATCAGCTAAAAGCCAAATTCTCCAAGTGCCACTTTTGGAGAGAAGATGTAAAATTTCTTGGACATATAGTGTCCAAAGAGGGGTTAGCTGTGGACCCCGCGAAAGTGGTGGCAGTGCAAGATTGGAAGACACCAAGAAATGCAACCGAAGTCCGAAGCTTTCTCGAGCTAGCAGGTTTTTACCGAAAGTTCATTAGAGATTACGCGAAAATCTCAGCTCCAGTCACAAGGCTAACAAAGAAGAATCTAGCGTTCACTTGGGATTTGGATTGTGATATTGCTTTCCAACGCTTAAAAAGGGCTCTTACAACAGCCCCAGTTCTGACTTTGCCGGATGGAAGCAAGATGTTCACAGTATACACGGATGCTTGTGGTACGGGACTAGGCGTTGTTCTGATGCAAGAAGGGAGGGTAGTAGCTTATGGTGGGAGACAATTGAAAGTTCATGAAAAGAACTACCCAACCCACGATCTTGAGTTAGCCGCCATCGTCTTTGCGCTTAAGTCTTGGCGCCATTATCTCCTAGGTGAGAAGTTCGAATTATATACTGACCATAAATCGTTGAAGTATCTTTTCTCACGGAAAGATCTTAACTTAAGGCAGCAAAGGTGGATGGAGTTCCTTGCCTCGTATGATTTTGAGATTTCCTACACTCCTGGCAAAGGCAACGTAGTAGCAGATGCCTTGAGCAGAAAGAAGCTGACCTTAAGCCCTCTCTTTGTAGAAAGGCAAAGCTTAGAGTATATAGCCAGTTTTGGCTTTAGGCCCTCCTCTAATTTTGTACCTGGTTTGATGGCATCCCTAGAAGTACGGCCCACTCTTTTAGACTCAATAGGGGCCGCACAACGTGAAGACCCTCAGCTTGTGGATGTGATTGATAAGCTAATTAGGGGTGAAACTTCTAGTCACCTCAATAGGTACTCCATCGATGATAAGGGTTGACTGAGGCGAGATGGAAGATTATGCGTCCCACAAGCAAGGGATTTAGTAAAGATGGTTCTCGAGGAAGCACACCATTCCAAGATGACAATACACCCAGGTGGAGACAAGATGTACAAGGATGTAAAGAGAGTTTTCTATTGGAGCGGTATGAAGAAGGATGGGGCAGATTTCGTTTCTAAGTGCGTGACATGCCAATAGGTCAAGGCGGAACAAAAGAAACCTGGAGGACTGCTTCTTCCTCTAGAAGTCCCGCAATGGAAGTAGGATAGCATTTCAATGGACTTCATTGATGGGTTGCCTAGGTCAAGAAGGGGCAATACTAGCATTTGGGTAATAGTGGACAGGCTCACAAAAAGCGCCCACTTTATACCTATCAAAAGTAGAAGGACTGCCTCATCTCTTGCATCTCTTTATCTCAAGGAAATAGTTCGACTCCATGGAATACCCTCCATCATAGTGAGTGACTGAGATCCCATCTTTACGAGCGAGTTTTGGCGGAGTCTGCAAGAAGCTGTAGGCACACAGTTATGCTTGAGCACGGCCTATCACCCCCAAACTGATGGTCAGACGGAAAGGGTGAACAGAGTATTAGAAGATCTTTTGAGACTGTGCGTTCTTGACTTCGGAGGGACATGGGAGGATCATCTTCCTTTAGTGGAATTTGCCTACAACAATAGCTACCAAGCCACCATCGGCATGGAACCCTTTGAAGCTTTGTATGGAAGACCGTGCTGATCACCAACTTGTTGGTGGGATTCTACAGACAAACTTATACTGGGGACAGACATGATTAGAGAGACTTCAAAAAAAGTGGACTTAATACAAAGGAGAATGAAGACCGCCCAAGACAGACAGAAATCCCACGCAGACAAAAGATTGACCGACCTTGATTTTGAGGTTGGGGACAGGGCTTTCCTTAAGGTATCTCCTTTAAGGAACGTCGTTCGCTTTGGATCCGCATGAAAGCTTGCACCAAGGTTTGTAGGACCGTTCCCTATCATCGAAAAGATTAGGAAAATGGCTTATAGAGTAGAGATGCCTGAAAGGTTGGCTGGAATTCACAACGTCTTTCACGTTTCTCATCTCCGGAAATGTCTACATGAGTCTGCAGAAGTGGTGAAGCCAAGCATTCTAGAAGAAGTTGAAATAGAACGAGAAACAACTGTGAGGAAAGTTCCAACTCGAATCGTAGGAACTGAAATCAAAAAGCTACGCAACCGCGAAGTCAAGCTCGTTAAAGTTCAATGGAGCGATGCCGAGGAAGACGCAACTTGGGAAACTGAGGACAAAATACGCGCATCTTACCCTTTTCTTTTTGATGGTACATCTTTGATCTCTCTTTTTCCTTAAGTTATGCTTTTATCTATCTTTTTAGGTATATCTCCTCGGTCTTACCCTTTTATCCTTAGGTAGAAACTAATGGATGTAAACATGTATTTGAAACATGTTATGATTGATGGCTGCAAGTGGTTGCAAGTGGTTGCTAGTGGTTGTTCGTGGATGCATATACACACACACCCTAGGTATTAGATCGGCTCAGTTACCTCCATATTGGATATGCATATATGTGTTCGTATTTGTATGTGGTTAAAACTTGATATGTTGTCATATGGATGTTGCATTTGTATGAATGGTTGCGCACTCATGTAGAATTATGAGTAAGGAAAAAATTTGCATACATAATGGATTCATGACACTTACATGATTTGCATTAAGGAGGTCAACTGAATCAGTAGACTGCCTGATTTTGCATTAGATAAGGACATGTACACACACTATTCATATGATCATGAAGCAATAGAAGCCTTTTAAGAACAATGGACGCTATGTTTGTTGGTTGAGTAGATGGACAATAACTAACTATATTAATGACCGTCAAAAACCCTTAAACATCATTAATTAAAGCGATAAATTATATTTAAAAAATCTTATTAATTTGAAATAACTATTTGTTAAACCATTTTTATTAGATTAATTGAAAGACAAATTAATCTAATAACTGCTTCCAATTAAAATAGTTGACTTAGTCAACTTTCAAACTAATTTTAATTAATACTTCCTATTATATTAATATAATTAATATAATAAATCGCTCAACTGTTTTCTAAAAAAAAGATTATTTCAAAATATTAACTCGTTGGTTAAAGTACGTCTTCTACGCTTATAAAACTTATAAAACATTAAAATTACTATACATAATATTATATATTTATTTTCATAAACACCATTTATAAATATCTCCTTACTTATAAACTTCTATTTTAATAAAATAAAATTTAAACTTCGCTTCAAGCTATAAAAATAGAATTTATAACTTTAATTACGTTGATTCGCATGATGATGAATTAACGTCTTAAAAATCTAGGTTTTAGGCCATTCGCTGCCAGCTACTTAATCAATACTGTCTATTGGTTAAAAATATAACGATTGTTGAATTTCAATTCAACGATCAACATTCAACCAACAATTAGCATCAGGATATAACGTTACTT
This sequence comes from Allium sativum, assembly GCA_030737875.1. Classification (NCBI taxonomy): domain Eukaryota; kingdom Viridiplantae; phylum Streptophyta; class Magnoliopsida; order Asparagales; family Amaryllidaceae; genus Allium; species Allium sativum. The sequence continues at coordinate 145,413,407 of CM060922.1, read as the reverse complement.
GGGATGAACAATTTATATATGAACAATATGAATAACAAATAACATACAGTTTATTTGAGGAATCCAGTTAGATCCCTCCAACCCGTTCTTCCCTGCATCCTAGTTCATAATATCATTTTATAATAGCCTATGAAATATTTTAAACTAAATCATCCAATACGACATAAACATAAACGTCGATAACCATTAAATAATCAATAAGCACCTAAGGCATCCAATCGTCCAATTTATACTATTTTCTATGAATTATAGTTATATGAATTTAACACATCATAGAATTCCACAAAACGTGAGAGTTAACTCACCATTTTATTTTCGATTGACAGTTCGCATCGTTTCATTTAATTTTAAATGAACGTTTAAAATTAAATGAAATTCCGATGAGCTCCAAATCTTTTCGAACCAGCTCAACAGCGTAATATTCTTTACTGCAATTCCATCATCTCTTGTTTCGTTGAATTATGTATACGTATGGACGAGATACACTAATTACAATTTTTATAAATTAATCGATTATTATAAACATTATTAATATAAAATCAATTAACTTTAATTAATATTAACAATACCTTAATCATGTAAGTAAGGACTTAAGCCTTCGTTATCTCCAGGAACCCCAACTCTTTCTCGTTTGCAATTGCTCGACTTCAACCATGGGACTGAAATTCTATGATAGGATTGTATGTGTGTTTCAACTATAGCAAGTAATAGTAACGACTAGTAAATAATGATGTAGATAAAGTAAGAAGCAATCACACTAGTATTTTTTCCTAGTTCAGACCTCTTGTCCTACATCCAGCCCGAAGCTCCCCTTCGGCTTTCTTACTAACACAAAACTACCCTCACTTAGCCCAGAGGAAAAGACTTACAAATGATAAGTTGCTTTAACAATATCGTGTTCTTTACAACACAGATTTTGACTGACTTGTACAAATTGCCCCTATAATCTCCTTGAGTTAATATGAGAGTTTGAGTATCTTGAGAGTATAGAAGAAGTCGAATGCTTGACTGAAATATTTAGAGAGTAATAAGTATAGGGAGCTTTTAGAAAGAATAGAGTAGATCTAGAAGGTGATTGAAAACTTGAATCTTAGATGTATTTATAGTAAGTGAAGTGTTTTCATGAAAGGTTACAATCTCTGAAAATAAAACTCTTCATTTGAAAAGATATATCCATTAGAAAAAGTCATTTTTGAAATGAATAGAAAGATTGTGACTTTTCAAAATGAAGAAATACCCTTCCAGAATTTAAAGTCGTGTGCCAGAACAAACGTCTGTCCATGTATTCTGATATAGTTCAGATACATGAACAGACGCATGTCCATATAGACAGACTTCAGTGTTGTCAGGAAAATATTTCCTGAGACCATCAACAAACGTCTGTCACTATAGAGCAGACGTCTATGCTGAGTATGGAATTATTTCCTGACATTAGCATCAGATGTCTGTTATATATAGAACAGACGCCTGTTCTTGCATAGACTTATATATTTTCTTATGCACTATCTCATATGATTTCAAGGAGATTGTACATAATTCTAATACTCAACACATAATATAAGTTTTGTGATGTCTTTGAGTATGTTTTGTAATCTTGAACATGAGTTCTTCTTCTCCTTGAGTAAATCCTGCATTATTATATGATACAATATATACTTTCTATAATCGTATAATTGTTGTCATTAAAATTCAAAACAGAGGATCTAACATTCTCCCCCTTTTTGATGATGACAACTATACGATTTATGTTAAAGCTCCCCCTGAGTTAATGATCCCCTTTATTCTCCCCCTTTTTGATGATGATGACAACTATATGATTTATGTTAAAGCTCCCTCTGAGTTATTGATCCCCTTTCTCCCCCTTTGGCATTATAAAAAACAAGCGCAAAGCAACCACAGAGTGTCAAGCACATAGAGTTATAAATACAAGTATAGAGTATCAAAACCACATAGAGCTATAAATACAAACCATAATGTTGAATCAAATGTAAATAGAAGCATAGACGAAATAACATAGACTAAGTCAAATAAACGTGAAGATGGTAAAACTAAGAACTCGTAAAATAGCCCCACAAGTCGGATGATTAGTCGCCATATTGTTCCCTTTGTGATTCGTCGTTATACGCAACATTCTCCTGAATGGACAAACATTCAAAAGCATGTTGTCGATAGTGGGGTGCACCTTGAGGTAGTCAAGCACTGTCTTCTTCCTCCTCTCCTTCTGGTACTGGGTCTTTCCTTGGTGCATGGCGTTCGGGAGATGGAACTTAGTACTTGATCCTAGCGGAAGATCCCATATAATTAGTTGAGAAAGAGGCGGAGTTGGAGACGCCGAAGAAGACTTAGAGGAAGAACGTCCACGAACTTTGCAAACTATTTTGCCAAGAGTATTAACGGCCTTGTCTAAAGTTTTCCCGACCTTAGTCATCCGGGTTGAAAAAGAGCATTCAAGTCGCGTAATTTTCTTTCTAAGACTTGTTGATTAAAGGAAAGAAGTCGCTGATTCTACAAGGTAACATCGTGTATACTTTCTCCAGATTCTGCCATAATCCTTGTTTCTTATATTTCCGGATCAGAGTAATATTCAGTAGGTTCGCTTTGTTCGGCATGGCCATCACGCCGATGCCTTTGTTGGGTTGAGGAGGTTGAATTAGTTTTTGGGAAAGATTCTGTCGTTCTTGCCATTGTTGAAAGGTAATTACTTATGGAGGTCTGTTAGGTAAGTGCATAAGAGTGGCAAAACGAATTCCACTAGTTTGGATTTATATTTCCGGATAAGTCAAAAGATAAAGTATAATTTCTTATGATCGAAATATACGCATAAGGTATGCTGCATAAGGAATAGTCTGTTTAACGGAGCTCCAAAAATTCTTTATTTGATAAAAAATATATTAAGCCCAATTCACCCGTGTATGACCAAAAATAGCATATAATGTCTTATGATCATGACTATATACTTGGTCATGACTTCCAAGTCGTGGGAATAACGTGTTGATTAACATTCAGTTGATTATTCTTGGTCTAGGACGAAATTGTGATGTAGTCATTCTTGTAAACGTATCCTCCTAAATTTGATGAGTAGTACGGTCTCTTGGCTTGTATCGCATATCCAGAATATCTTGCAAATTAACCCTAGTGAAAGATGTATTCAAAATCTAACCTATCATTTCTACATTAGTCTTAATGACTTATCCATATACCATTGACCAAATCCAATTCTCTAGATCCGGTGGAGACCATATTGCAATTGAACAGAGATTAATGAATATATACATAGTCATAATAAAAATATGATTTTTATTATGAAATAGTTTTAATTAAAAATATGATTTTTTTAAATTATATACATTGTTTTAAAAATATAATTGTGTTAAAAATATGATTTTTCATAAATGTAGCATGATAAAAAAATGATTTTTAATAAATATAGTATAAATACGAATATTATTTTTAATGTATATAACATTGATTAAAAATGTGATTTTTTATATATGAAGGGTTATTAAAAATGTGATATTTTTTATATATGAAGCGTTATTAAAAATGTGATTTTTAATACAAACTGCGTAAAACAGATTGCGTTGGAAACACGGTGAAGAACACTACGCGAGGAAGCAAACTGAAACAGAACAGTACCAGAAATTCAGAAACAAAAACTGACGGAGTGGAAGCCAAAGACGAGAACTCCTTCTCACTATACTTATTTTACGGTTAAATATATACTAGGATGCAGATGGTGCTTAGCAGCACCCGACATTATTTATTGTAGAAACTATGGTTGTTTATTTTGACTATATTGTGTGTTGTTTGTGATGTTGAATTGTTTAATGTATTAGAAATAATGTCAATATTAATGTGGTAGTTGAAATTAAATTATAAATATCCATTTATAATTTGAACCGTAAAATTGGCTAAGTAGAAAAATAATTCAAACCGAATTAAAGTTGGTTAAATTTATTAACCAATGATTTATTTAAACAGACTATTGTTATTTGAAAACCCCACACTGGTATTGGGATGATATTTGACATACATTAATCCCAATATTTAGTTGTATATCAATCGATTGGTTGACAGCCTGTGATGAGCATTATTTATTTATTTATTTTAATGCTTACACAGTTGTAAATTTCACTATGGACGTGAATGGACTGTTTAATGATTATTTATCATTATTGTTGAATACATGTAATGTATGAAATTCATATAACTAAAATTTTATGGTCATTGATTGAGTCGCATTCCGATTCAGAATATTTTCAAATAAAGCATATTTTAAAATAAAGAATATTTAGAAATAAAGAATCTTTTAAAATAAAGAATAATTTTAAATAACGAATATTTTTAAAATAATATTCAGTGAATAATCAAAATGTGATTTTGATGCCTGATTTTGGATGGACACAAAAATATTGAAATGTGAAGCCGAGTTATGTAGTCAACGCTATTTTAACCCGAACAGGTTTATCGATCGTTTTTATTCATTTTATTATGAATATCGAAAAGAAACGATTTAAAAACCTAATATTTTGAAAATTTTATTATTTTAATATTATAAAGATATAGAATATTTAATTTTAATTTATAATTGAAAAAGAAGTTAAATCGTTTTAAAATGAAATTATAAATATTTTATAATTACGATTTAAATGGAAATTGATGAAATATATATAATATATATTTTTAACGCCTGAATAGAACGCGCCGCGCAGCGACCATTCGCTAATTTCGACCATTAACTTCAAATTGACATCACGGGAGATCCGACCGTCGGATTCTCCTAAAACTAGAACCGTTGGATTCGTATCGAAAAGAGTTTTCCAATGAATATAAGAGATTTGAAATCTAACGGTTGGATTTGGAATTATGTTCAAATCAAATTTGAAAAAGGTCGCTATGGATGCAGTTCGGTGGCCGTTATTGGAAACCGACTGTAAGGGCCTTAATAAAAAAAATATGGAAAGTTATGTAAAATAATAATAAATGATTTGGAAAGATTTGGATGAAAAATTCCAAGTTTTGAAATGATTAAAATATTTTTTGATCGAAATGAACTAGTTATTAACAAGAATAATAATCCAATGTTTTAAAATAAATAAATTGGATTTGAAATGGTTTTATTCTTACCAAGGTTTTCCAATGTATGAATTGGAATCGATTTGAATAGAAATAATCTTCGAAATATTTCGATATTGGGTTCCATGAATATACGGATATCGTTGAGGAATTTGGAAGATATATATATATATATATATCGTTATTCCCAATACGAGATTTGTTGGTTTCAGAATTTGATACAGAATATAAGCCGATATAATTTATATTCAGAACCTTATATGTAATATCAAATTGGATTTTGGGTTTGTCGCGAATTGTGTCTTCAATAACACTATTCTTAAACCCCGTATGAAAAGAATAAATCTTTTAATTAAGATTATTAGAGTTTCCAATTATCTTTAGTAATTGGAATGAAATGAACTGCGAATTGGATTTATTGTGAACTGTGATTTTAAGGACATTCGTTCTTTAACCCGATTAACAACGAAAATATAATTTGGAATTTGTAAATCTTTTATTAAGATTTAAATGGAGATTTTCCAAAGTAAAGTTTTCCAATTTAATATATTAAATTGGAATTAAATGGAAATCGATGGAATAATAATCGAGATTAGTTTCTGTGGATGAAGACCGCTACTATTTTTGGAATTTAAAAAGCCTTGCCGCTATTCCATTTATATTATTGGTCTGATACGGGAATTTATATCGACTATATATTGTTATGATTTCCGTGTAGATTCCATTTGGATGAAAGATGATTTTGGGTTTATCGTGAACAATGTCAAAATAACGTTTGTTCTTTAAATTAGTTAAAGACAGGAATTATTTCCTAAAGTTGAATAATCTTAAAGTAAGGATTTTTTATATTAAAACCGAATTGGAGTTTTAATAAATTTTTAATTAGATTGAAATGGGAATGAGATAATTAAATTTATCGATTTCTTGAAATGATCAAGAATGGAGTACCACCAGTTTTACTCCAGACGATAGTTAAATCTTTAATTAGATTTAAACGTGAAATGGTAATTAATTTTACCGATAACACCGTGGTGTTAGATATGGAGTATTACCAGTTTTGCTCCATGGGATGAATAGGTTGGGATTGGGATAATTAAAGAAATGATTACTTCGGTATGGTTCGATAATCCCGACTAGTTTATAAACCTTAATTTGGTTTGAATTAATATCCAAAGGAATATTAAAGAATAAATTAAAAGGATTTATCTTTGATAAAATTAATGGGAACCTTTCCCTAAAAATGTGAATATTTGAATAAAGGAATATTCTGAATTGGAATGAGGCATATGATATGTTTTTATAGCTCTTGATTATTGATTATAAATATGCGAATTATTCGGAAAGACCGGGTTTAACCCATTCTGAATAATTAATATGACGATCAAAAGTCGATGATGAAGACGGTGGTTGAAGATCGGAGTTCTTCACATCGTTTGGATGATTAGTGATATCTTGATTGGACTGTACACCCAAGACAAGGTAATAAGTGGTGATCGTCCAGACGTACTTGGAGATCGACGGATATGCGAGGACCTCTCTCCTATATGGGACAAGGAATAAGGTGCCTCCGGTTTCGTTCAGACCCAGAACAGACTTGTAAATGGATGTGTGTTTGACATTGGATTTCATTCTATATTGACTGATTTCTATTAAATATATATATATATATATATGTTTGGTGGTGGAGAATTTACTCTCTTTCTTAACATGCTTCTCTGAGACGTACGAGCTTAGACATCAGTTGTATGGCGTGAATTGTCAGTGTGGCATGCCAAGATGCAAATGATCAAGGCTTTTGTTGAAAAGCAGAGTCTTGTGGTTGATGATCAAAGAAGAGCTTTAATTAGCATAGCTTTGTGTATAGCGTTACTTCGTGAGCCTCACACCCCGGTATGAACCAGAAACGGGAGAAGGACCACAGGGAGGACATGCGTTCCTTTCTAGCTAGAAGTGGTGTCATGGTATGAAGCCCAGACATTTTTATTTATGTGGTTGTTGGAAAGCTAGGTACCTCGGATATTGAGTCCCTAGTGGCTCAGATTTAATTCCCCATAGGTTAGGGAAACGTATTGTTCAGGAATTACTAATCCACTAAAGTATGTGTGGACCGGCCCTGGCGCTCCAAGGTGTAGCTGCGGCTGAGCCTTAGACATAGGCTACATTGTCTCGAATTCGGTAAGGACGATCCCTTGCCTTGGTTGATAGATGGAAATCCAACTTACAATACGACATCATGCGGTTTTGATTGTAGAACTAGTATTGCGACATAATATATGGTACCCATGCCGTCTATGATTGATACATTTATATTTCAAGTTGCTTTTAAACACTATGCACTTATAATATCAAAATAATTTGTTTTATACGTATAAAGCATATTTTCGCTATTATAAGGGAAAACTCTATCCTCCGCCTTGTGTTGCATTGTGTGATGGGACTTGAGTCTTTATAATAGCTTCATTTTTTCAAAAAGCATTGCGTTATTTTATTTCAAACTAAGATTCATGTGGAGTAAACCGTTCTGTGTTATACGGTGTAGTCCCATGATTTCCCAACTTTTAAAGTAAAGATTTAATAACTGTTTTAGTTCTCACACCAGTCCCATGACTGACCTGGAGTTTATTGTTTTAACCTAAACTCTGGGTGCCCTATTTTCCATATGGGCAGCTAGTAGTTTTGTGTAACGACCCGCCATTTTAACGGTGCCGAATCGACAAAACATGTCAACTCGAACCGTCCAAAATGACAGATTATTATTAGCTTTTGAGGTAAATAGAATAAATCACAAAATCACAGATCGTAGATACAGAGCAATATGGTATCTCGTAGCAGGAATAAATAGTACAATAGTAGTTCATGAAGCTACTAAATAAAATTTTACATCAGAGTTTACATAAATAATACAGCGGAAGCCTAATACAAATGAATTCTAATACATGGATAAATGACAACAGTTTGAAATAGAAATGAAAAGAACAGCTGAATGACTGGAACAACTGATCAACAGGTGGATATAGGATGAGAAAAACCCAATATAACTTCAGACTCCAAAGTGAATCTCGAAAGCAGTAATAATCGATCTAACCCGAACCATAATGCAAAACAAAATAATTCGGATCAAGACTAACATTCTCATGGAAGTAAATCAACTCAAATGAAATGTTCGATGAAATGCTACCAATAACTTAAAGGATGTTTGGGATCACCATCCTCTAAGGAATCGTCAAACTAATACACTATATGTAATAGTGTCTATCGATTAAGTAAATATCAAAATAGCGTAGGCGGGACTACCATACATACACCATTGGTATATTTCATAACAAATCTTATATTTCAAATTCAACAGTTCGTACAATTTAAACCATTCTTAAATTGGTTTAACAAATTTCCAAATTCAAAACCAAACGATTGGAAATCAATTCTATAATATATAAAATTATACATATTAAAATTCAGGTTCATTACTTAAAAAGTTCAAAATTTTAAAAAAAATTCAAATTTGCATTTAAATTCACTTCGTATTCATTATAGCTTCAATTCATTCCTTAAATTTGGAAATTCAAATTTCAGAACAATTCACAATTTAAGCTTATCCTTTTTAAGTTCAAATAAATTCGAATTCAAATTCCTATCTTCTATTGGTTCATTCATTTAAATCAAATTTCACTATATACATTTACATCTTAAACCTCGAATTCAAATTACGAAAATCTTTACTTATCTACCCCTTTTAGTTTATTTAAAGTCTGAAAAAAAAATATGTATAAATTAAAATTTAATTTTGAATATATATATATATGTATATAGGTTTATAAAATTTTAAAATAAATTAAAAAATAAATTATAAACATATATAATGAAGTGACTCGTAACTTCCCCGTGAAGGAAAGCCGTGATACTTTGAGGACAAGACGAATCAGAACACAAACAGAAGACTATTTCATTATTTATTACAACAATTCCATCAGAATACAAGAATTACAGAGTATGAATAACTATTACACATTCACTAAATATCACAGATTACAATAAATTACATGGCAGCGGAAAATAATACAAAACACAACTGAAAGGAGATATACGGATACAGAGCTTTCCGAATATCATTCCAGCTGTAAACCAGGATCCTATGAATATAAATCTGCAAAACCCAACTACTTGCTGCCCGTGTCGAAAATAAGGGCACCCAAAGTTTAGGTTAAAACAATAAACTCCAGGTCAGTCATGTGACTGGTGTGAGAACTAAAGCAGTTATCAATCTTTATTTTAAAGTTAGGTAAATCAAGGGACCACGCCGTATAACACGGAACGGGTTTTCTCCCAAGAATACTAGTGCATAAGAAAAACAGCGCAATGCTAAATAAAGAAAAATGAAGCTATTATAAGACCCAGGTCCCATCACACAATGCAACACAAGCCGGAGGATAGGGTTTTTACCTTATAATAGCCAAAGAATGCTTGATACGTTTAAAAACAGATTATTTTGATATTACTATAAGTGTATAGTTTCAAAAAAAAATCAATCATAAGTATCAATCATAGACGACATAAGTGACACATACCACTATGTCGCCATACTAGGCTCTACAAATAAAACCGAAAGTCACGTATTGGAAATTGGATTTCCATCATGAGTCGAGGCAAGGGGCAAGCTCCTCTCCGTTCGAGACACTCTAGCAAATGTCTCAGGATCACACACAGCGATCCTTGGAATCGGTTGGGCCAGTCCTCTCTTACTTTTGAGGAATAGTTATTCCTGAACACACGTTTCCCGGTCCTATAGGACCTATATAATGGTCTGTACGTCGGCTCACATAGTGCCAGTTATCGACCATATATTCGAGGCGCCTAGCATTCCAACAACCACACAGGTAAAAAGTATATATGTCAGGGCTGCTAGGTCACTAACATCATCCATAACTAGAAAGAAACGTCGTGTTCTCCCAACGGTCTTTATCCCGTTTTTGACTCATACCGAGGTGTGAGGCTCGCGAATTCATGTTATAAACAAGGATATGCCACACAGACCGTGCTTGGATCATCAACCACAAGACTTTGCTTTTCAACAGAAGCCTTGATCATTTGCCACTTAGGCATGCCACACAGACAATTCACTCCATGCGACTGATGTCCATCGATGTACAACCTCTGAGCTTGTATGTCTCAGAGAAGGGCTAAATTCTCCGCCGCCAAACAGATGTATATTTAATAGAGATCATTCAACACAGAATAAAATCCAAAGTTAGACACATAGTCCATTTACAAGTTCGTTCTGGGTCTGAACGAAACCGGAGGCACTTTCCTTGCATATCCATCGATCTCCAAGTACCTCTGGACGATCACCAACTGATTCCCTCCTCTTGGGTGTACAGCCCAATCAAGATCATCAGTAATCATCCAAACGATGCGAAGACTTCCGGTCTTCAACCACCGTCTTCATCTTCGACATATCGTCGAATCAGTTATTCAGAATGGGTATGAACCCGGCCTTTCCGAATAACCCGCGTATATAATAAACAAATGTTACACAAACCCAACATACGCCTCATTCCAATTCAGAATATTCTTTTATTCAAATTTTCACATTCTTAGGGAAAGGTTCCCATTAATTTTATCAAAGATAAATTCTTCTAAATTTATTCTTTAATCTTCCTTTGGATGTCATTTCAAACCATGTTAAGGTTTTCCAAACTAGTCGGGATTAGCGAACCACACCGAAGTAATTATTTATTTTATTTCCCAATCCCAACCTATTCATCCCATGGAGCAGAACTGGTAATACTCCATATCTAACACCATGGTGTAATCGGCAAATATTAATTACCCTATTACGTTCAAATCTAATTAAAGATTTAACTATCACTTTGGAGCAAAACTGGTGATACTCCATTCTCGATCACTTTAATCTAATTAAAGATTCATTAAAACTCCACTTAGTTTTAATCTTCCCAAAAATCAATATCAATGATTGTTTAACTTGGGAAATCATATCCTGTCTTCAACTGGGTTAAAAAACCAATGTCATTTAAAACGCGGTTCACGATAAACCCAAAAATCAATTCAAATTCAATTCCAATTAAATATCATTTAATTGGTACACTTCATTAAATCTAAATCGAAAGATTTAATCTTTTTCTCAACTGGGTTTAAGAACAGTGTTAATGAAGCCACCATTCACAACAAACCCAAATCACATTTGATATTAAATACAAGGCTCTGAATAGAAAATATATCGACTTATTTCCAATATCAAATTCTACGACCAACAAATATTGTATTGGAAATAACGATATAAATATATCTTTCAAATTTCCATAACAATATATGTATAATCACAAAATCCAACAACGAAATATTCCAAAGACAATTTCGATTCAAATCCATCTCCACTTTATATATTGGAAATTCTGATTATTTTCAAAACCATTTCAAATCCACTTTATTTGTTTTAAAAATAAATGGGATTATAATTCTAGTTCAAAACCAGTTCATTTCGATAAAAATCTATTTTTATCTTTTCAAATTTGGAATTTTTCATCCCAATTCTTCACGAATCACTACTTATGATTTTACACAAATTACTGATATTTTTAATAATTTTATCAAGGCCCGTACAGTCGATTTCCATCAACGGCCATCGAACTGCACTTACAGCGACCTTTTCCAAATTTGATTTGGACATAATTCCAAATCCAACCTTTAGATTTCAAATCTCTAATATTCGTTAGAAAGCTCTTTTCGATACGAACCCAACGGTTCCGGTTTTAGGAGAATCCGACGGTCGGATCTCCCGTAATGTCCATTCGAAGTCAATGGTCGAAATTCACGAACTACCGCAGCGCGGCGCATTCTATTCAGGCCATTATATATAATATATATATATATTATATATATATTTCGTCGATTTCCTTTTTAAACGTATTTTATAAATTGTTTTAAATTCGTTTTCGAAACGATTTCAATTTCATATTCAAATTCGAATCAAAATTGAATATTCCACATCATCGATATACAAATGATATATTTTCAGAACGTTATATTTTGAAATCACTTCCTTTTCTATATTCATTATAAAAACGAATATAATCGATATAAATATCGTTCGCGTCAAAATGGCGCATATCTAATCAACACAGCTTTATATATTTTAATAACTTCGTTATTCTATTCAATAAATGAATATTTATTCTATTCAACACATGAATCTATATTTTTCTTTCAACACATGAGCATCGTCAACACATGACTGTTTTTGTTATTTAATATATTTTATAAAATTATGATAAAGATGTAAATTTTATTGTTTAAAGTATTTTACTCAGCACATGAATATTTTCAACACATGAATATATATTTTATTCAACACATGAATATTCTTTATTCTATTCAACACATGAATACATATTTTATTCAACACATGAATGTTTTTTATTCTATTCAACACATGAATATATATATATATTTCTTAATATTCTTTATTCTCCCAATTGGAATGAGGCCCAATCAATTACCATATAATGTTAATCATATGGATTCCATACAACACATGTATATAATAGCAACGATAAATAATCAACCATCATCCAAAGCGCACCACATAACTGCATAAGCATTAAATATAACTAATTAACGCTCATACAGTCTGTCTATCAAACGATCGACGTACCACTAAACAATTGGGATTAGTGTACGTCAAATATCATCCCAACACCCGTGTGGGGTTTCAATCCACAAACACTGAATATTGTTTGTGCAGTTGGGCGACATGTAAAATTTATCGTCCCAATCAATATCCTTCAAATGGGTGTACATAAACAAATCGTCTAATTTGTAAATGAATATTTATTTATTCTCATTCACGTTAAAAGCTATATTTTTAACGATAATTAATTTATTTCAACATATGAATGTTTTATTATCCATTTCACATCAACATCACAAACAAACTTCACAACACATCAAACAAGCATACAAGTCGTCCATGGTCTGTGGACGACGGGTGTCGAGTGCTGCTAAGCACCGTCTGCGTCCTAATATATATTTTTAACTAGAAAACAAGAACTAAAGTGAGAAGTTCTCACCTTTGGGTTCCACTCCACCGTGCTTTACTTCTGAACTACTAAACCTTTTGGATTTGTTTGAAATTCCAATGCAGTCCTTTTCATGCTGTTCATATATAAAAATTATATTTTTATCGCTTCATCTCAATAAATAAAAATTATATTTTTATTTCTTTTTCATATATTTTTACAACGCTTCTTCCTATATAAAAATTATATTTTTATATTTCAACTTCTTATATAAAGATCGAATTTTTATATCATCGCTATAAAAATCACATTTTTATTTCAACATATATATAATAAAAATCAGATTTTTATTTTGCTACATATATAAAGATCAAATTTTTACTATCTATATAATATAAAAAATCGTATTTTTATTCTTTCTATACTATAAAAATCATATCTTTATTATCTACATTATAAAAAAACCATATCTTTATTATCTACATTATAAAAATCATATCTTTTCTATCTACATTCATATATATATATATATATATATATGTTATATTTTTTAAGCGAAGTTCTCTAAATGAAAATCATATTTTTATATAATGATATATGTAATAACAATCGCTTCTTTACATATTTAAAAAAACCACTTCTTTCTATCATGAAAAATATATTTTTATATAACGTTGCATACATTGTAAAGATTCAACCTTTCTAACTTTATAAAATTTCAACCCTTTTTTATTTTATAAAATCAAAACTTCCCACAACAAAAGCCTAAACTTTCTATCATAAAAATCTAAACTTAATGTAGATAAAAATTCTAACTCGAAGAATAAAAATAGAAAACTCACATTTCAGGGTAAAAACCGGATCTTGGATGTTGGAGGAGGGCCCACGCCGGCATTGGTGCGTCTGAAGTGGTCGGGGAAGGTGGCAGAAGGCGCGGCTAGGCGGTGGAGGGTGGTGGATGGTCTGCGGTGGCGGTTAGGGGTCAGGGGTGACGGGTTTTGGTGGATAGGTGTGGCTTGCGTCGGTTTTAAATCAGAAGGGAGGGGAGAAAGGGAGGAGCATGATAGGAGGGAGGGGGCTCTGGCGTGGGCGGCGCCGGAGGCGCGGTGGCCCAGATGGCCACGGCGGCGGCAATCCCCCCCTTCCGTCGTGGTTTTCCTTCATCCCCCCTTTTTTTCCTTTTTTCTATTTCGATTTGGTAAAGTAACGGGGTGGGGGGGAGGCTGTTTGACTAAGCAAGGAGAGAGAGAAGGGTAGTTTTATATAATTAATTTATTCCAAATAAAAGTCCCTTTTTATTTGAAACCAAAATCGAACCCAACGACTGTCGCCTTAGTTAATTACTCTCATTCCGAACACAATGAGATATGTATCATAAGCCAGTTCGGCTGTTTCCATCAGTTTTTGCTCAAATTAAAATATAAATCTATATATTCAATTTAAACGTACATTTCAATTCACTGGGGTCACATACGGACCCTAAAAATTCCCGAAAAATGTTTTCAAGCTTCGTATTGACGATACGGTCCTAACAAAACTAATTTCATCAAATTCTGAGACCGTTTGAAAAATAGCCATTTTCCAGTCGATTAAAATCAACTAAAACTGGTCAAACGCGTTTTCCTTTGCCACGCTCACATATTGATTCGAAAAATTATGAATTTTGGAATCTAGCAATAACTTGACATCACGGATCCAACAAAAGTGGTTTCGTCGAAAACCGAGTTCGTTTGCAAAAATTCCATTTTCAAGGGCCGGAATTCCATAGCGACTATACTGAATTTTCAACTGGGCATAACTTTTTATTCCCACTATGAAATTTCAATTTTTCGGATTCGTTGGAAAGATATTCTTAAATAGATTCTAATATTTTTATTTTTGCTAAAATCCGGTTTATTTTAAATCCTGTACACTCATTTGAAATTTGAAATCGAATTATCGAACTACCGCGCCATTTTCAATTCCTTTTATAATTAAAATTAAATATTTATATTCTAACGACGATTCAAATAAATATATATGTTCTAATTCTTTTCAAAATAAATTTCTCGTTGTCATTATTTAAAATAATTCATTTTAAATATTCAAAATTCACTAAAATTGCCAAAATAAAAATTTTAGTTTGGCTCGGATTTTCCGGGTTATTACAATCTCCCCCACTTAAAACTTTTCGTCCCCGAAAAGGAACGAAGCTGAAAGTTGTTTTACAAACCCACTCAACTTTCATTATTTTCATTATGGCTTAAGTTCTTCAACTTTTCAGTTTCTAAGAACTTTCCAAATTTTTCAAAAATTTGGCTAACACCCTAAATTTCCGAAAAATTTCGCCATAACTTCCCCTGCACCAGGGACTTCGGGATATTTCAAATAGCCTCCCATAGCCCTCATCAATCCAAAAAGAAAAAGAAACAGCCAAGCGACTAGCCAATCGGCTCATAAAATCATCCAAACCCAATAAATTTATAAACATGTACCTATTTATCGGGCAAACAATTTTATTCTTCTGCTCTAGCCTCCTTGCTATGACCTGTTCAATGTATATACATGTATATGCATGCAATTGTAATCATTTTTCAATACAGTTCAATATCCGGTTCAATTAGGCTAAGTGGTTCAAAATTTTAATAAATGAAACCAATAATCAAACAACACAACCATCAATCAGTTAGTGGATTAGAATTTCAAACACATAACTTTAATACATAGTCAAAAATCATATTTTTGATGCCAAATCATAACAAATAATCCTATGTAATTTTTGGTTCTCACACCAGTCAATGGAAATATATAAAAATCCCACTTTCGAAACTCGAACACAAATACTGATGATGTTGCAATCATCATCAGAATTGTCCCCGGGCGACTAGAGTGTGATTTTATATCTATCCAGTATATTAAAACTTCGAATATACGTTCATGACGCGTATATGCAAAATCTTTATATACTCGATTGTCCAAATTCAATATAAATAAAATATTCAAATACGTATAAAACGATTTAAATTTCAAAACAAAATTTGTTTTCATTTTTATTTGAAAAATATACTCTTCACACTCGTTCTAGGATACTACTGATCCTATCTCTAACGAGTAATTCTAATTGGATATTACTAATCCAATATCTGATGAATTCTTTCGTTCGGTTCTAATGTGTCTTGTTCTTGAGCTCTGTAAACCAAAGCTCTGATAACAACTGAAGTGACCCCTAACTTCCCCGTGAAGGAAAGCCCGGATACTTTGAGGACAAGACGAATCAGAACACAAACAGAAGAACATTTCATTATTTATTACAACAATTCCATCTGAATACAAGAATATATAGAGTATGAATAACTATTACACATTCACTAAATATCAGAGATTACAATAAATTATATGGCAGCGGAAAATAATACAAAACACAACTAAAAGGAGATATACGGATACAGAGCTTTCCGAATATCATTCCAGCTGTAAACCAGGATCCTGTGAATATAAATCTGCAAAACCCAACTACTAGCTGCCCGTGTCGAAAATAAGGGCACCCAGAGTTTAGGTTAAAACAATAAACTCCGGGTCAGTCATGTGACTGGTGTGAGAACTAAAAAAATTATTAATCTTTATTTTAAAGTTAGGTAAATCAAGGGACCACGCCATATAACACGGAATGGGTTTTCTCCTAAGAATACCAGTGCATAAGATAAACAGCGCAATGCTAAATAAAGAAAAATGAAGTTATTATAAGACCCAGGTCCCATCACACAATGCAACGCAAGCCGGAGGATAGGGTTTTCACCTTATAATAGCCAAAGAATGCTTGATACGTTTAAAAACAGATTATTTTGATATTACTATAAGTGTATAGTTTCAAAAAAAATTCAATCATAAGTATCAATCATAGACGGCATAAGTGACCCTTACCACAATGTCGCCATACTAGGCTCTACAAATAAAACCGAAAGTCATGTATTGGAAATTGGATTTCCGTCATGATTCGAGGCAAGGGGCAAGCTCCTCTCCGTTCGAGACACTCTAGCAAATGTCTTAGGACCACACACAGCGATCCTTGGAATCGGTTGGGCCGGTCCTCTCTTACTTTTGAGGATTAGTTATTCCTGAACACACGTTTCCCGGTCCTATAGGACCTATATAATGGTCTGTACGTCGGCTCACATAGTGCCAGTTATCGACCATATATTCGAGGCGCCTTGCATTCCAACAACCACATAGGTAAAAAGTATATAAATGTCAGGGCTAGTAGGTCACTGACATCACCTATAGCTAGAAAGAAACGTCGTGTTCTCCTAACGGTCCTTATCCTGTTTTTGACTCATACCGAAGTGTGAGGCTCGCGAATTCACGCTATACACAAAGCTATGCCACACAGGCCGTGCTTTGATCATCAACCACAAGATTTTGCTTTTCAACAGAAGCCTTGATCATTTGCCACTTAGGCATGCTACACAGGCAATTCACTCCATGCAACTGATGTCCATCGATGTACAACCTCTGAGCTCGTACATCTCAGAGAAGGGCGTTAACAAAAGAATTAATTCTCCGCCGCCAAACAAATGTATATTTAATAGAGATCAATCAACACAGAATAAAATCCAATGTCAGACACACAGTCCATTTACAAGTTTGTTCTGGGTCTGAACCAAACCGGAGGCACTTTCCTCGCATATCCATCGATCTCCAAGTACGTCTGGACGATCACCAACTGATTCCCTCCTCTTGGGTGTACAGCCCAATCAAGATCATCAATAATCATCCAAACGATGTGAAGACTTCCGGTCTTCAACCACCATCTTCATTATCGACATATCGTCGAATCGGTTATTCAGAATGGGTATGAACCCGGCCTTTTCGAATAATCCACGTATATAATAAACAAATGTTACACAAACCCAAAATACGCCTCATTCCAATTTAGAATATTCTTTTATTCAAATTTTCACATTCTTAGGGAAAGGTTCCCATTAATTTTATCAAAGATAAATTCTTCTAAATTTATTCTTTAATCTTCCTTTGGATGTCATTTCAAACCATGTTAAGGTTTTCCAAACTAGTCGGGATTAGCGAACCACACCGAAGTAATTATTTATTTTATTTCCCAATCCCAACCTATTCATCCCATGGAGCAAAACTGGTAATACTCCATATCTAACACCACGATGTTATTGGTAAATATTAATTACCCTATCACGTTCAAATCTAATTAAAGATTTAACTATCGCTTTGGAGCAAAACTGGTGATACTCCATTCTCGATCACTTTAATCTAATTAAAGATTCATTAAAACTCCACTTAGTTTTAATCTTCCTAAAAATCAATATCAATGATTGTTTAACTTGGGAAATCATATCATGTCTTTAACTGGGTTAAAGAACCAATGTCATTTAAAACGCAGTTCACGATAAACCCAAAAATCAATTCAAATTCAATTCCAATTAAATATCATTTAATTGGTACACTTCATTAAATCTAAATATAAAGATTTAATCTTTTTCTCAACTGGGTTTAAGAACAGTGTTAATGAATCCACCATTCACGACAAACCCAAATCACATTTGATATTAAATACAAGGCTCTGAATAGAAAATATATCGGCTTATTTTCAATATCAAATTCTACGACCAACAAATATCGTATTGGAAATAACAATGTAAATATGTCTTTCAAATTTCCATAACAATATCTGTATAATCACGAAATACAACATCGAAATATTCCAAAGACAATTTCGATTCAAATCCATCTCCACTTTATATATTGGAAATTCTGGTTATTTTCAAAACCATTTCAAATCCACTTTATTTGTTTTAAAAATAAATGGGATTATAATTCTAGTTCAAAACCAGTTCATTTCGTTAAAAATATATTCTTATCTTTTCAAATTTCAAATTTTTCATCCCAATTCTTCACAAATCATTTCTTATGATTTTACACAAATTATTGATATTTTTAATAATTTTATCAAGGCCCGTACAGTCAATTTCCATCAACGGCCATCGAACTGCACTTACAACGACCTTTTCCAAATTTGATATGGACATAATTCCAAATCCAACTGTTAGGTTTCAAATCTCTAATATTTTTCGAAAGCTCTTTTCGATACGAACCCAACGGTTCCGGTTTTAGGAGAATCCGACGGTCGAATCTCCCGTAATGTCCATTCAAAGTCAATGGTCGAAATTCACGAACTGCCGCAGCGCGGCGCGTTCTATTCAGGACATTATATATAATATATATATATTTCGTCGATTTCCTTTTTAAAGGTATTTTATTAATCGTTTTAAATTCGTTTTCGAAACGATTTCAACTTCATATTCAATTTCGAATCAAAATTGAATATTCCACATCATCGATATACAAATGATACTATTTTCAAAACGTTATATTTTGAAATCACTTTCTTTTCTATATTCATTATAAAAACGAATGTAATCGATATAAATATCGTTCGCGCCAAAATGGCGCATATCTAATCAACACAGCTTTATATATTTCAATAACTTCGTTATTATATTCAACAAATGAATATTTATTCTATTCAACACATGAATCTATATTTTTCTTCCAACACATGAATATTCTCAACACATGAGCATCGTCAACACGTGACTGTTTTTGTGATTTAATATATTTTATAAAATTATGATAAAGATGTAAATTTTATTGTTTAAAATATTTTACTCAGCACATGAATATTTTCAACACATGAATATATATTTTATTCAACACATGAATATTCTTTATTCTATTCAACACATGAATACATATTTTATTCAACACATGAATGTTTTTTATTCTATTCAACACATGAATATATATATTTCTTAATATTCTTTATTCTCCCAATTGGAATGAGGCCCAATCAATTACCATATAATGTTAATCATATGGATTCCATACAACACATGTATATAATAGCAACGATAAATAATCAACCATCATCCAAAGCGCATCACACAACTGCGTAAGCATTAAATATAACTAATTAACGCTCATACAGTCTGTCAATCAAATGATTGACGTACCACTAAACAATTGGGATTAGTGTACGTCAAATATCATCCCAACACCCGTATGGGGTTTCAATCCACAAACACTGAATATTATTTGTGCAGTTGGGTGACGTGTAAAATTTATCGTCCCAATCAATATCCTTCAAATGGTTGTACATAAAAAAATCGTCTGATTTGTAAATGAATATTTATTTATTCTCATTCACGTTAAAAATTATATTTTTAACGATAATTAATTTATTTCAATACATGAATGTTTTATTATCCATTTCACATCAACATCACAAACAAACTTCACAACACATCAAACAAGCATACAAGTCGTCCATGGTCTGTGGACGACGGGTGTCGGGTGCTGCTAAGCACCGTCTGCATCCTAGTATATATTTTTAACTAGAAAACAAGAATTAAAGTGAGAAGTTCTCACCTTTGGGTTCCACTCCGTCATGCTTTACTTCTGAACTGCTAAACCTTTTGGATTTGTTTGAAATTCCAATGCAGTCCTTTTCATGTTGTTCATATATAAAAATTATATTTTTATCGCTTCATCTCAATAAATAAAAATCATATTTTTATTTCTTCTTCATATATTTTTACAACGCTTCTTCCTATATAAAAATTATATTTTTATATTTCTACTTCTTATATAAAGATCGAATTTTTATATCATCGCTATAAAAATCACATTTTTATTTCAACATATATATAATAAAAATCATATCTTTATTTCGCTACATATATAAAGATCAAATTTTTACTATCTATATAATATGAAAAATCGTATTTTTATTCTTTCTATACTATCAAATTGGATTTTGGGTTTGTCGTGAATGGTGTCTTCAATAACACTGTTCTTAAACCCTGTATGAAAAGAATAAATCTTTTAATTAAGATTATTAGAGTTTCCAATTATCTTTAGTAATTGGAACGAAATGAAATGTGAATTGGGTTTATTGTGAACTGTGTTTTTAACGACAATCGTTGTTTAACCCGATTAATAGTGAAAATATAATTTGGAATTTATAAATATTTTATTAAGATTTAAATGGAGATTTTCCAAAGTAAAGTTTTCCAATTTAATATATTAAATTGGAATTGAATGGAAATGGATGGAATAATAATCGAGATGAGCTTCTGTGGATGAAGACCGCTACTATTTATGGAATTTAAAAGGCCTTGCTGCTATTCCATTTATATTATTGGTCTTATATGGGAATTTATATCGATTATATACTGTTATGATTTCCGTGTAGATTCCATTTTGATGAAAGATGATTTTAGGTTTATCGTGAACAATATTTTAAATAACATTTGTTCTTTAACCCAGTTAAAGACAGGAATTATTTCCTAAAGTTGAATAATCCTAAAGTAAGGATTTCTGATATTAAAACCAAGTTGGAGTTTTAATAAATTTTTAATTAGATTGAAATGGGAATGAGATAATTAAATTTATCGAATTCTTGAAATGATCGAGAATGGAGTACCACCAGTTTTGCTCCAGGCTATAGTTAAACCTTTAATTAGATTTGAACGTGAAATGGTAATTAATTTTACCGATAACACCGTGGTGTTAGATATGGAGTATTACCAGTTTTGCTCCATGGGATGAATAGGTTGGGATTGGGATAATAAAAGGAATGATTACTTCGGTATGGTTCGATAATCCCGACTAGTTTATAAACCTTAATTTGGTTTGAATTAATATCCAAAGGAATATTAAAGAATAAATTAAAAGGATTTATCTTTGATAAAATTAATGGGAACCTTTCCCTAAAAATGTGAATATTTGAATAAACGAATATTCTGAATTGAAATGAGGCGTATGATGTGTTTTTATAGCACTTGATTATTGATTATAAAATACGCGAGTTATTCAGAAAGACCAGGTTTAACCCATTCCGAACAATTAATACGATGACCAAAAGTCGATGATGAAGACGGTGGTTGAAGATTGGGGTTCTTCACATCGTTTGGATGATTAGTGATGTTTTGATTGGGCTGTACACTCAAGACAAGGTAATAAGTGGTGATCGTCCAGACGTACTTGGAGATCGACGGATATGCGAGGACCTCTCTCCTGTATGGGACATATGGGAAGAGGAATAAGATGCCTCCGGTTTCGTTCAAACCCAGAACGGACTTGTAACTGGATGTGTGTCTAACATTGGATTTCATTCTATATTGACTGATTTCTATTAAATATATATTTGTTTGGTGGCGGAGAATTTATTCTCTTGCTTAACACCCTTCACTGAGACGTATGAGCTTAGAGGTTATATATTGATAGACATCAGTTGTATGGCGTGAATTGTTAGTGTGGCATGTCAAGATGCAAATGATCAAGGCTTTTGTTTAAAAGCAGTGTCTTGTGGTTGATGATCAAAGCACAGCTTTAATTAGCATAGCTTTGTGTATAGCGTTACTTCGCGAGCCTCACACCCCGGTATGAACCAGAAACGGGAGAAGGACCCCAGGGAGGACATGCATTTCTTTCTAGCTAGGAGTGGTGTCATGGTATGGAGTCAAGACATTTTTACTTATGTGGTTGTTGGAAAGCTAAGTACCTCGGATATTGATCCCTAGTGGCTCAGATTTTATGCCCCATAGGTTAGGGAAACGTATTGTTCAGGAATTACTAATCCACCAAAGTATGTGTCGACCGGTCCTGGCGCTCCAAGGTGCAGCTGCGGCTGAGCCTGAGACATGGGCTAGATTGTCTTGAATTCAGTAAGGATGATCCCTTGCCTTGTTTCATAGATGGAAATCCAACTTCAATACAACATCATGCGGTTTTGATTGTAGAACTAGTATGGCAACATGATATATGGTACCCATGTCGTCTATGATTGATACATTTATATTTGAAGTTGCTTTTAAACACTATGCACTTATAATATCAGAATAATTTATTTTATATGTATCAAGCATATTTTGGCTATTATAAGGGAAAACTCTATCCTCTGACTTGCATTGCATTTTGTGATGGGACCTGAGTCTTATAATAGCTTCTTTTCAAAAAAACATTGCGTTGTTTTATTTTAAACTAAGATTCATGTGGAGTAAACCCGTTCCGTGTTATATGGCGTGGTCCCATGATTTCCCAACTTTTAAAGTAAAGATTTAATAATTGTTTTAGTTCTCACACCAGTCCCATGACTGACCTGGAGCTTATTGTTTTAACCTAAACTCTGGGTGCCCTATTTTCCACCCGGGCAGCTAGTAGTTTTGGTTTTCGCAGACCTAGATTACAGCTGGAGCTATATTCAAAAATCTTTGTATCCATATATCTCTTTCAGTTGTGTCAGTTGTTACTTTCCGCTACGCATTGTATTATTTTTTCCGCTACTATGTAATTTTAAATCTCTTATATTTATTTCCCACTGTATAATATTTATTCATACTCTAAAATATTCTTGTACTCTGATGTAATATTGTAATAGCAATGAAATGTTCTGTCGTTTGCATTATGATCTGTCGTGTTCTGAACTCAGTCCGGGCTTTCCCGAAAGTGGAAGTTTGGGTCGTTTCAATGTGTATACATATGTTAAAAGAAATGAGTGATGCTCACAGGAAAAAGAGCATTCATGTTGTTTTATTCCACACTACGAAAAGCTGCCAATGAGCCTGGTAGGTAGCAAAAACCTCCAACAAAAAATAAAAAATAAAAAACCCGCCTAAAAGCCTATGTATCTAAGATCCTAGATAATTCGACTACAAAGGAAATTGAAAGTTAAAATTGCACCAACTAATAAAAACAATTGAATTCACTAATCCAAGAATAAAGCCCATAACCGCAAAGAAAAAGTAAGCGAAGTTTAAGAATTATATACATATATACATATTGTTATGTTTATTACAAAGTCTTACTTTATATTTTAAATATTTGATACGAACTTTAATTTTTTTAAGAAACTCATTGAAACTTCAGTTTTTATTTAGTTTATAACTAGGATGTGAAACTGAAGTAAAACAAAATAAAAAAAAATGTATAAATTAAAGCCTCTAGATTTATACTACAGTTATTAGAGGGGCGTCGGTTCTTTTCAAATGAAATATAACAACATATAATTAAGAGGGTTGTATCAAGTAAATGCTCGTTATGATCCTCGAACTGAAATTTAAGGTTATTCCTATATATGTCATAATTAAATGACTATTTATTATATTAAGATAGAAAATGTTAACGATATTAGCTAGACTAAATTTAGTTGTAAAACCATCGAAGTATAAGGGTGCATTTGGTTTGTCATTTTCTGTTCATTTTCGGTTTTCTATTTTGAAAACCACTGGAAACATGTTCCCTTTAACATTTTCAAAAATATATCATTTTCAAAAATGGGCCCAACAAAGAAAACTTAAAATAATGTTTTCTTCTTTTCCTTATTTTTATGCCCAAAGGAAAAATCGAAAAACAAAGCAAACACGTTAAGAAAACCCTAATCATATTTTGGTCACAGTATTCCTCTTCTCTGATTTTTGTCATCATAAAAAATTCAAGTAAAATCGCAACTTTTTTTTTTCATACCTCCTTTGATTCAATTGAACTATTTCATCAAGTTTTTTATTTAACAGTGGATCTTCTCTTTGACATAGGTTAGGGTTTTATTTTTGATTCAACCTACTTTTGTTTCAACCATTATAAATAGTTTCTATCAATCTCTTTTTGTTTCGTGCTTTTCCACGTACTTGCTTTGCTTTGGATTTAAGTATTCTCGGTAACGATTTATAAAACAATTGGTCTTCAGGCTAACGATTTTCCAGAGTTTGTGTTGTTCTTTTGGTTATGCTTTTACGATGTGTTTTCTAAAGTTTATGTGTCTAAAATGGTTCAACTTTGTTTCATAGGGAATTTATTTTTCGGGAGATCAACATAACGTATTTTTAACTCACATTTTAATAATAATAAGCCTCAAAACTTTGAAATGTGAGGAACTATAACAAATGCACTAATATTTTATTTAAATTGTATGTTACCTATGTTTGGAAGAAAAACTAATTAGATAGATAAATCATAGGAAAATTAATCAATTGGGAAGATAAGGCTAAACAAGGACCTAACATACTTCACAGCAAGTTTCTTTGGTAATGCATTCATGCATATATTCAACCAATGATTATTGATGTGTTATCCAAAATAAAGTGAGTGTATTTAGGATATTATTCAAACACAAAAACATAATAGTAGGAGATGCACATTTAATGAGCACGTCATGCATTTATGAGTAGTATATATAGGTAATTAAGCTAATTAAACAGTAAGGTCAAATAAATTATCATAAATTAAAATTGGTGATTTACATTGACATATGTGAAATTGTTTAGAAAATAAATAAATTAGCTTAGTGAAATTATTCAAACTTTGATAATGAATACAAATAATGACTTTTCTAGCTTTTAACTTTGTTCATAGTTAAAACCCAAAAAATGTTACTAGAAGATAAATGTTAGTGTAAATTTCAAACAATAAATGTATGAACATTTATTTATTGTTAGTGAGAAGATACACCAAAGAGAAAATACCGGTATATATGATATTGTTGGACTTTGTAGCATTGATTACTTAATCTTTTACAAATACTTTCAAAAGATAGAAGAAACAATATATGAAAACCTAATATGATTTCTAGGTCACTTGTTTTGATGCATATATTATTTAACCTGAAATATAATCAATGTAAGTTGATAAAATTTACTGTTTTGAAACATAGATGAACTTAAGTCCTAAGTTAAGTGAGTTAATAAGAAATATGTATTTCCAACGGTAGAGAAATTAAGGAATTATCGTTTAAAAGGAGTTTAATAATATAAAATCTTATTTTAAATTTATTAAAGAATGTGTTGAGATTTTCTAGGTATTATGAAAATAAATAAGCAATGCTGTATCATCCATAACGCATGCCTGAACTTTGAGTCATGTCCCTGTCTTCCAAACGTCTTCAACTGAGTTTTAAGTTATAAAACATAAAAGCACAGTGGAGCTTCAACTTTACACTTATTTGCTCTATTACTTAGTCTAGCTAATTAGGAAGTTACTCCTGGTATAAACATATTATAACAGTGACATGCCATAGAAATCAGCAAGCGCAAGTACAGTGTGGTTTTTACGCATGTAGTTATTGTTTATGTTATCAATAGTCTTTTATTATACTAAATAGCTCAACCAGTTTGGAGCAATCATTGGGAATATTAACTCTTCATAGGATTGATAATTTATAGCCAGAGAGCCAGCTAATCCTAGGCCAGCTTGATTGCCAACTCTAGATTTTATGTCATTTTTATTGTCTTTATTGTGTTATATTGGTAGCTGCAATATCAATTTGCTTGAGAACCAATTTGATGCATGTCTCCGTTTTCAATTAGAACATACTATAACATGTGATATGGTAATCAAGCAACATCAAAGATAATAATCTATACAATGTGAGCTCATATGTATGATATTGTTGTTTGTTCAGTGTTATGTTGGGATAATGAAATGAGTTGTCGGCTTGTGAATGATTGAAAAAAAACATGAAATAATTATCAAATTGATGAATACGTTTGATTTACCTTCTTTAATCAAGCTTTACACACCAATAAATAAATGTTCATGCATTTATTCATCACATTGATGAATACGTTTTCCATTTAAAAATTTATGGCAAAAAAATGTCAATGATGATCAAACTGCCTTCTGTAATTGCCATCTGTTACTAACATATGTTGTTGCATACAGACGGTTTGCTTGTTCGTCCTACATAACTGTACCGATTAAATTGTATGAAATGCCACTGTGGGCTATTTGTTAATTATATTTCCAATCAATTGTCAAAATATAGAACATGTGGTACGACAAATTTGTATGGCTTAAGCTACAACTATCAATCTGCAAATTAATTAGCAAAACCAATATTTTTTATAGACAAACCTTATTTGCTAGAAGTCCATCAATGTCAAGCATATATCAACTGCATAAACCAAATTTATAGATTAGATTTTATAACTGATATGTTGACTTTATTTAATTATTTACATAGAATAAGGAAGGTCATAATAAGGCAAAGGAACTAGTGTCATGGTTGTACAGGAATGAGCACGCTTTCATTGAAATAATCTACAAATATGTAAAAGCGGGGAAATTTCAATGTTCTACTCTCACTAAGGATCAATGAGGAAAGATCAATTAAGAGATGATTGAAGCAACAAAATCTGATTATGGGATAGAGAGATTGAAGGGAAAGTGGAATTGTTAGTGTATTGTACATCATTTGTTTTCGCACCTATTAAGACATACATGGGTTACATAGGATCCAAGTTCCAACAAGGTTAATGCTGCAAAAGAAGTTTGGCAAAAATTATTCAGTATGTGATTGAAAATATAATTCATGAATATAAGTGCATGTCAAACTAATATTTTGTTACAATTATTATAGGTCAACAAGAATGAGTTTAAGATATTTAAGAAAGACGGTTGCAAGAATTATGAGCTTTTGAGACAGAATTTTGGTGGAACTATGACCATTGGAGTTTTAAGTAGTGTTTCAACTATTTTTCCTCCTAGTTCAGATGTTGAAAGACAAGTAGAAGAGAATTTTTAAATAAGAGTGTGCATGTTCATGTGGTGAACGTTGATGAGCAAATGAGTACTCTCATAAGTGATGACACGTCAACAAATGGACAACGACACAAAAAACATAAAGCTAATAATGCTGAAAAACTTGACTCATATACGGAAAAATGGTCATCCTCAATTGAATTTCACAACAAAGAAGATCAACTTAGAATGGGATACTTGAAAGGAAAATTTGCCAAAGTTGAAGGAAAGTTGCCCAATCTAAATGATGGCATGTAACGACCCAGGGTTTTCGGCCCCGAAAATCGACATAAATACCTTTACTGTATCTCATGCCGGCCTTTCAAACACCGAGAACACCGGATTTGTTAATGAAAGAAATCAGAGGGTGATATAAGAAAGAAAGAAATATAAGAATAGAAGAAGAAGAAGAACACAACACAGAGTCTCACATCGCAGCAGAACAAAATATAACATAGAAATAAATCTTTATTGAGAGCTTTGAATAAAACTTACAATCATCAGAGTACATCAACAACCTGGACAGTTATAATAGTCTGCCCTTGTACAACATAGCGGAATAACACTAAATATGTATGGACTTCTCCAGCACACCTTTCGTCGTGTTCAATAACCTGAACCTGCAAACCCGGGCTAACCCGAGCATTTACAAAATACTGGGTCAGTCTGGTGAACCAGAGTGAGATAAACTCGCACAGTATTAAGGATAAATCATCCAATCATGATTTTAAAGTTCGAAATCTTTACAAAAGAAAAGGATAATCGTAAGACCGAATCCACACATAAACACGGACGGTTTTTACCTTACGATAACCCAAACCAATTTTGAAAACAATATCTTCTCTGATATTATAATAATGTCTAAATACAAGTAAATAACAATCTAGTGGAACGCTTGCATCTCACGCTCCACATATATAGTATACAATCAAAACCGCGGGCGCTTATTGGAGATTGGATTCCATCTTTGACAAGGTATGGGACCACCTTCCGATCATGTATCTCTAGAGACAAATACACTGGGTTCAACAAGAACTCTTGCAACCCGGCCCATACATGACCGACCACTCATTTCGCTTGAGTGTATCAAATGTATATCACCGACGGTTGGGATCAGCAACCGCCTCCCGAAAAGGGACAGCATTGAATATAGATTAAAGAACAAATGGAATTTCTCTAGATAGGTGATCATACACCCTAATGGGAGCGACCCACATAGCCATGCTGCCTGCTCGATTTTTGTCATCTACCGGTTGTGAGGGTTGAGGTCAGAATTTTCTTTACAGCACTTGGCCATCATTCACTTTGAATGCCACATCGTCAGATCCACCAGATATCACTAATTGACGTCCCCAAAAATACTCTAGTAGTTCAGAGAACCGTCGTCCTCCGTACAACCATGGTATGTTTGAAGAAATCAACGTACGCGACCCCTTTGGAAATATTCTGTCAGACATTCGTCCATACAAGTCATCCAGGAACAGGATGAACCGAGGGCACCCTCCTAATGCATCCCAGGAATCACCCTGAAGATCAGTAGCGAGAAGTCCTTGCAATCCGTAGATTCAAATCACGACAGAATCACTGTTAAAATATCTACGGCCGCTAAACCAGAGAAATCCAATCAGTAGTTCCTACGCTCATGAAGATCAACGGTCATCAATTTCTCTATCTTCACAAATCTTCCTTCACGTATTCGCTGATCGGAATGGTTTTCGAATATGAATTCAATCCCGGTCTTTTCGTACCTGCGATCGTATGGTCAGGTTTGATAGTCGGTGATTTAACTATCAAATAAAAACAGGTGTGCAAATAACGATATTATTTCCAGATGGAAATTCTATCGACCAATCATCATTTAATGTTTATTTATTTTTAGATTAAATTATCCTTGACTTAGTCATTTACCATTTATATATATATATATACATAAGTCCTTATTTCCTACATTTAGAAAATATACTTTATTAACATTGGGACATCTCCATAATTTACTCCTTTTGCTTATTTCTATATATATTGAAACATTTCTGATCTTTATTTGGAAAACGTTTCCCAACTTCTTCATTTGATTTAAACCGATGTTTAAATAAAACATCACCCAGCCAATTCAACCCCTCAATTTACTTGACCAATCTTCACCACCGAACCTTACCTATCCTTAGTTAAAAACGAAGCAAATCAAGTTGGGGTATAATTACCTCTCAAACCTTAACTGAACAACATTTCCAACCTCGAAATAGACAAAGTTCATCTTCGAAATCTTTAACAACTTCCTTTCGAAAAACCATATTCAATTTATCATTCTTTCGAATAAAACTGTATTCGATAATTTCTTCTACGAATAAATTATATCCAATTAACTATTTCTTCGAATGACTTATATTCAATTTAACTCACTTCTAGAATAAACTATATTCGACAACTCTTTTCCGAATAAGGGATATTCGATTAATTCCTTTTTCTAACTCTATTCAATTTACTACTCGATTAACTCAGACCACATTAACCCCATTTGAATAATTCTAATTCGATTTAATTCTAATTAATTTACTTTAATTGATTAACCATAACTGGTTAACTCTACCTGACTAACCCCACCAGATTTACTCTAACTGGTTACTCTAACTGATTAACTCTAACCGGTTAACTCTAACTGATTAACTCTAACTGGTTTATTCTAACTGGTTAACTCTAACTGATTAACTCTAATTTGACTAACCCGACTTATTTAACTAAATTTGGCCACTCGACTTAATTAACTCAACTTTGACTAACTCGACTTAATTAACTCTTATCGATTACTACTATTTGATTAACACCATTCACTTGACTCTAGATCACAGCGATCCCAATGGTTACGCCTGATTCCCTTAGCAAACATCCGACCGCCGTAGGCTATCTGCAGCCCTGCGAATTTCGCTTGTAGTCTTACGAAATGGTACTTATCTTGAATAACTATGTTTAACTAACTCTGTCTCAAATGACTATATTCGATCAATTCAAATTTAATAACAAATATTCAATTAAAACCTAACTCGATTAACTGGATAATAAAAATCCTTATTTCTCTTTAAAATTGCCCTATTCAAAATAATATACTTAAACTTATTTTAATTATAAAATAAATCTATATATTTCATAGGGGTCGACCCACTTGATAAAAATCCATGATTCTCTGATACGCAAGGTGATACCAAATTACTCAACCAATATTGTCACTGGTTAAACCAAATCAAACGTTGAATTTCAATCCAACTGTTTATCAACCAAATCAATTGCCCCATCCAACTATTCCCTTTATCTGGTAATAAAGGACGACCCTCAATCAACAACCAGATCACACAAACAATTCAAATAATTTCAAATACGTTTATTTTATAAACGTGGTAAATCAAGGGAAATTACCTTAATTGGATTTAATCGTTAAAAATAACGATTTTATATTTCACTGAATTTAAACGACCATCTAAATTTCATGTTCAAATCAACAAGATATAACTAGCAGACTATCCATTACTAGCAACCAGAGTACATAAAACAAAAACCCAATTTATATAAAATATAAACGGGGAGAAACTGAGTGAGGTTAACTCACCTTTGTTTGATTTCGTCGATAATTCGGCTTATTTTAGTCAAATTAAACTTTGTTTAATTCATTTGAAAAATCCAGCTACTGCCTGCCCTTCTCAGTTCTTATCCATCGCGTAGTGCTTGTCTTCAGGGTGCCGGTGTTTTTTTTGTTTCGTCGAAATCTGATTACGTACGCGTTTGAAATTAATATTCGAAGTTTAAAAACCTTTAAACTAAGCAAAATTGAATAATAAAAATAATTGGGCCTTACCTACCACGTTTAGCCCAATAAAGATACCCGGCCGCATTCTTATAACCCTAAAATAAATCGGATCCCCTTCATTCCTTTCAAACCCTCAGACCCTTCTAAAATCCTCCGCCGCCACTCCAAAATGGAGAAACCGAAACCCTCCGTCCCTGAAACCCAACCCCTTCCATCGCCGCCTTCTTCAGCAAGATCAGACCCCGCCTCCTAGCTTCTGCCAACCCACGAAGGACCCTCGACCTTCCTCAGCAACAGTCGCGCCAGTCATGCCCTTTGCCTTCCTCCCTTTGTCGCTCCGTTCTCCTTCAATTCGATCCAACCCCAGACCAAGGCCGAACCCAAGTCATCCCGACAAAGCTAAGTATTTTACTCAAATTTAAATTTCTTTTTTGGGTTTCTTTTGTTGTTTTCGAATTGGGGTATACTTTGTTCATGGTTTGTTCTTGGAAAAATTGTGATGTGCGACCTATATTTATACTTAGAAATGATCGCTGTAACTTCGAATTGTCCCTTCCTAGTTAGAGACTTAGTTGTCCCTAAACCCTAGGTGCTTCGGTTCTGCTATAGTCTGCTTGAGATGGTTTACGTGTGATGTTTTTAACAGTGATGGATTTCATGTATTTTCTGTGTTTAGAAATACACATGGATGAGCTGCCCTTGTATAGATCTGAATATTTTCATTAGATTTTTCACTGTGCAAATCCTGCTCACATGGGTCAAGCCGTCCTTGTATAGATTTGGTATAGGTATTAAATTTCCATTCACATGGTTTGTTCGAGTTGTCATGAAGCTTTAAATTTGTTTATTTCATTTCAGGATTTCAATTGTGACATGTATATGTAGCAGAACAACTTGCAGATGAGATTTTCTGAATATATATAAACATACATTATCTGTTTCGATTTTGATGGTGTAAGATTTAATTTTCTTTACTGTACATTGTCTAGGAAATTCGGGTTTTCTACTGTTTTAATTACAGGCAAGAATATGGCCTTCTATACTTAAAAAAAAGAATTTTAATAGATTTGATATGGCGGATTTGTTTGTACAGCTTTGTTAATCCCAACTAAATATTTTGCTATTTTTTTTATTCAAAAGATTGGTTGGTATATTGTTTTCCTGTTTCACTTACTTGTGAATTGATGATCATGTATAGGCTATTCTGCATTATGGATTTGATGCAGAATAGATTCAAGATTTAGTTTTCTTTTAAAGTGTCAGTGTACTGTTTTTCACTGTTTCCATGTGGTATTTTTCTCTCATTGGAGATCTTTCAACTCTACATATATATTTACCTACTCTTCTAGCTACTCATAGCTCTCCCTTTTTCTCTCTCTTTATAGGACGGATTGCTGGAGGAAGATTTGATGTTGAGGAGATTTCATTGTGGATTTTCTTTCATGTGCCATTGGATTATATATTTTTCTTTCTTTCTTTGGTTTCCCTCGTATTTTTCTTTTTTTGTTCGAATTGGATTGCTTTAAATCTGAAATGATGTATATATATGACAGCATGGTTGATATGAGATGTTTCAGATATGTTTTAAAATGGTTCTCCCTAGATATTCCCTGTTGCATCCATAAATGTGCACGACTATGTAAGAAAAATGCAAAATATATACATATGAACATGTAGCCATGTCATGTTACACTAGTTTTTGGGTAAAATCTTATATGCAGCATGTATTTAAATTATTAAAATCAAAGCTTAAACTCTGTTGCTAAGTGTATTGAACTAATGTGTTTAATTGTACTGAAATGACACAACAAGTTACGAAAGCAAGCCTCTACATTCGTTGTTTAGATCACAAGTATAAAGATGATATATTCCTTTATTGGTGTAGTATTTCTTACCAATAAAGAAATTTATATTTATTATGTTATTTACATTCAATTTTATTTGACGATGTTCATTATTAATTTACATGAGCAAAATATACAACACTGCATACTTGTTAATATACACACCTATACATATTTGTGAAAGACTAAACAATATATATATGATTGTATATATAGAAAAATATATAAAAAGATCGTTTTATTCTTCTCCAAAAATTAAATCTAATAGTATTTTATATTTTTACAAGAGTTCCAACAAGTACAAAATAAACTAGCAAAACATTATTTACCTATTTATACACATACACGTAATGGTCAAGAATTCTTTAACCCATATATATATATATATACACGTTCTAGGAATTTTCCTCGGTTTATTATTTTTAATTTAAATAAATTACTAAATTTATCTATAACAAACTGTATTAAAACACAGTCGAAAACCGGGATATTACATGGCCAAAGTAGCGCGTCTGACCCATATTGCAGTATAATGTGTATGAATATATTAAATTGTATCGACGGTGTTTCTGATGATGTCTACACAAAGGCATTAAAGGCTTTTAATAATCCTGATTTCATGATGCAATTTGTTATGATGCCGAAACGTTGAAGATTGCTGGAACGTCTAGAGTGATTTTATTAGTTTGTGTGTTATGGTATTTCAGTGTAGGTTTATATTTTATGTTTTGTTGAATTTTGTATTCACATAACTATGTAGTTCTTAATCTTTATGTTCATTGCTCTTTGTTGGTATGGAAATGAATATGCATGACAATACATCAGTTTGGATGAATTATTGTTTTTTGGCAGTTAACATTGTTTATTGGCTGTTTGGATGAATTATTGTTTGTATAGAGGAATGTCAACCTGTTTTAAAGAAATTTGGTTACAAGTTTCATCTTGTTTAAGTTGCAGTTCTCTCTTTAGATGCATATATTAAAATCATTCTATCAGTTATATAGTTTAATCTTTTATATTGAGTGTTATTCCATGGAGTAAAATTTTGTGCAGATGATGAAAAGCTTAGAAATCTGTGCAAAGTATATAGTTTAATCTTTTAGATATTGTTTCTTTTTTTGTTAGTTTGTTTGAAGCTGCTTTGTTTTCTCTTATTTTCTCTTTTACATTTTATTTATGTTGTATTTTGCTATGCAACATGTGTCGTATGGTTATGTGAATTTTTTGCTCCATTAATTTTTTACTAGGTATTGAAATCACTACAATAATGAAGGGAGATCGGTAAATTGTATCAAGTATATTTGAACTTAAAGTGAGCCTAGTTTCTGTTAATTTATTGATTATTTAGTACAAATACATATGTCCATCAAATGATAAATTTATAATTCCTTGTCTAGTGAGATGCCTATTGGATTTGGTGAAATTTCTAACAACTCTAATGATAGCTCGAGCAATGACGATTTCATAATAATGGATGATCATACATTTGATGACGTTGATGATATGATGGTGCTTAGGTATTTAGTTACTAACCAAAGGATTATTATTAGTATCCGACCTTGTAGAACATCTCTTACTGGAGAAAAATTTTGCTTGAAATTTTAAATGAACATCCAAAAGTCTGCCATCAAATGTTTCACATGCAAAAAACACGTGTTTTTGAACTTCTACGATGTTTTGAAAGAAAAGAGTCTATTAAGAGATGGTAAAAAAATCAACGTTGAGGAGGGTGTTGCTGTGTTTTTTATGATTATAGGACATACAGCACACTATAGTGTGATTGATGATCGTTTTCAACATTCTCATCATACAATCTCAAAATGGTTTCGTAAATTTTTGCGAGCTACTTGCTCGTTTGGCACGGAGATAGTTCAGCCAAAAAATCAAGATATCATCTATGAACAATGTGATATAATTAAGTGTATATAATATTTTACTTACTTGACAATAAAATAACATTATTATTATTATTATTATTTGATATCATAAAATAGAATTGCATTAGAGCAATAGATGGAACACATGTTTTAGCGTGGGCACCTTCTTCAAAGCAAACATCTTTGTGTGGAAGAAAAAAATACCATAAAACAAATCGTGATGGCTGCACACGACTTTGACATGAGTTTCATATTTTTATATGCAAGATGGGAAGGTACAACTAATGATTCTTGAGTATATATTGATGTAATTTCAAAACCGAGCAACAACTTTCCAATGTCGTGAAGAGGTACTTTCAAATAATTTTATTTATGATAGAAAACATATTTACAAATATTTATAGTTTCACAAACTCAAAAAATACAATGTTACCGTACGATGGTTTTCATAAATTATTTACAGAACAATTTTCACTTGTTGATTATGAATATCCAAACATACATGGCTTACTCTCCCCTTATCGTGGACAAAGATACCATTTACGTGATTATAGTGAAAAGGGAAGACTACACATAAAGGAACTTAACTATAAACACTCGTCATGTCGAAACATTATTGAGCGTTGTATTGGAGTTCTAAAGGCAAGATATCCCATTTTAATTATGATGACAAATTATCCACTTTTGAGGCAAAGACTAATTCCAATTGCATAGTACACAACTTCATTTTTGGGAAGAACATGCAATGGATGCTCTATTTACTGAATGCTCATTTGAGAATACGATATTTCAACTCATGGCAGATCCTATTCAAAAACAAGAAGTTGTGCAATTTATTGTTTGTCAATCGAATGAGTACGTATCAACTCACTATTTGTAGTTCAGGTACAATTTTGTTTCTAGTTCAAATTTAAAATTTATTCCGTCGTATTTCGTTAACAAATTTGAATAATCTTCACGAAAATCAAAGCTTAAACAATAAATAAATTTACTATCTCATTATTATATCATATTCCACTTCGTACATCATTTAACAAAATAAAATCATTTCAAAAATAGATTATAAGAATGCTTCTATTGGTTATTATGAGTGTAACAACCTGCCCGGAGTGGGCCTAAATTCCAATCCAGAAAAGGCCTATCGGAACTTAGAGTTATTTTAAATAGTACTTTGTTCCTGTAAGGATTATGTAAATAGAGCCAAACTAAAACAACATCTAAAAACGTTGATTACATCAAATCCAACTACCAACAAGGGGTACATTAATAATAATAATATCTAAGGGCACAACGATATTGCCAAATATAGTAATAACGATAATAACCATAATTCTTTCTTCATCAAGCTCCCATTTCCACGACTTCATGCATCAAGCCTTTCCACCTACTAACTTGTTTACAAGTTAAGAGGAGGGAGGTCAGTCTAAAAGTTATGATGAATGAAAATCACATAAGTTTAAGGAACATTATTTTCTACACATGGCTATATAAATTAATCAAATTATGTCTGCGCGAATTTAACACACAAATACATGCTTATTTACAAGGGCAGATTCTATTATCGCTTAATACCCTTACGAGATGGACTACCATTTAGTCACTTAAGGCCATTTGCTATACTTGTTCATGGGTAGACTTTTCCTATCTGTAACGACCCAAGGATTTTCGACCCAGAAAATCACCACAAAACACAATGCCGACTATTCAAGCATCGGAAATACCAGATCATTAATAGAAAGAAGTTAGAGGTGAGAAATAGAAAGAAAGAATGTTAGAATAGAAGAATAAGTAGAAGAACACAACATAACAGAATCAGAGTAAACAAGAATCTCACCGCATAATGAAATATTATATGACATAACTTTGAAATACAAAAAAAATGTATTTGTGCTTACATGTATCATCAGAGTACATCACACACACACACACACACACACACACACACACACATATATATATATATATATATATATATCACAGCGGAAATAAACTCTCTATATATATATCTAATGTTGAAGCCTCCTCCAAGCACTTCCAAGTATATATGTAAAATCCCGACCCGTACAAATTTGAGCATCCAAGAGTTTAGGGTAAAACAAAACAAAATAAACTCTGGGTTACTCATGGGATGGTTTTTACCTTACGATAACCCAAAACATTCTTTTAAAACAATATTATTTTGATATTATAATAGTATATAATACAAGTAAATAGCAATCTAGAAGAACGCTTGCATTTTATGCTCTACAAACATAATATGCAATCAAAACCACGGGCTCTTATTGGGTAATAGATTTCCAACTATGACAAGGTATGGAACCACCTTCCGATCAGTATACTCTAGAGGGGTTACACTGGAGTTCAAGCAGAACATCTTGCAACTCAGCCACACATGACTGACCATTTATTTCGCTTGAACGTTCCAAATATATTGTCACCTTACGGTTGGTATACCAACACAAACGTTCCCCAGATATACAAAAGCTAAAGAAGAACAAAAATGGATATTCTCTAGATGGTGATAATGTGGTCTAATTGGGAGCGACCCACTTAGCCATGTTGCCTGCCCGTTTTTTGTCATTTCCCAATTGATAAGGCTTGAGGTCATAACGTATCTTTTGGAACGTCTAGCCACCATTCACTTTGAATGTCACATCGTCAAACCCGTCATATCACAAATTGATTTCCCCAAAAATACCAAAGGTATATAGCTAAGAGAAACGAATTCCTCCGCCACCAACATAAATACGTTTGAAAATATCAACTTACGCGATCTATTAGGTATGCTCTGTCGGACATTTGTCCATACAAGTTGTCCTGGGACTAGACAACCGAAGGCACTATTATGTAACTCCATCTTAGGCCATTTCTACCTAGGTTTGTTATAACAACCCTTGCGAAAACTCCGTCTTCAATTATCTTCATCATATTTGATTTGCAATGCTAATTCCCATACGGAGTGGTTTTCAGATAATAGATCTGATCCCGGTCTCTCCGTATTGACAACAGAAAAATGGTCAAAAACTTTGATAGACGGTTATTTAACTATCAAAGGAAAACATCCGTACAAACAACGATCTTATTTCCAAATGGAAATTATATTGATCAACCATTGATCAACACTGAGCCCCTTTTTATATACTTATCAATAATTTATTCATTTCCCAATCTCTTGTTTCCCATATTTCTTTAACCCGTTTTAGACTTTTACGATTTTGCAGAAAAACATTCCATACATCCACAATTTCTTATTTTCTATATTTAGAAAATATACGCTATTTATATTGGATAACATTTCCATTTCTTATTCATGCATTACTAACCTTCCATATCCATCGCTGCCCAACTGTAACTAGCAAGAGAACAACTTCCTAAGTATCAACCCCGAAGGCCGAAACGAATACCAGATCGATACTCAGAAAGCTATTAAACTTTACTAATCTCCAACCAGTTTCTAATTTCCTTAATCTCATTTCTTAACTTCTTATTAGCAAAAATCATTTCATTTCTATACTTAGAAAACATCTCTGGTTATATTTGGAAAATGATTCCAAAATATCCCAATTTAAAATATAACATGATTCTTTATCTTGAATAAATAATGATATTTAACTAATTAAATAATTAAACAAATCTTGACTAAAAACGGAAAGTAAATGATACTTTTTGAAATCGATATAATCGAATTTCAACGTATATCTCTATTTCGAATAATCTCTATTCGATTAACGTTCCGAACTTCGGAATAAATTCACCGTTTTAGGTCAACTCCATCTCTAAATCCATTTTTGAAATTATCACTTTCAAAATATCATTAGTTTCCTTTTAATCTGCAAAACATTTGCATTTAAAACATTATCCACTTTAAACCGTGAATATTATTCCTTACAGAAATATAGTATAACAACCCAAATTCCGACAGATAGATTTTTTTTTTCAAAATTCTTATCCATCGAAACCCGTGTTGGTTGCTCTAGTATCATGCAGAAAAGACAAAGATATAAATATATCAGAGCTCAGAAAATATCTCACAGCGGAATGGATAAAGTATAATATAGTCAAAGTATAGCCTTACCATATTAATAATACTGCCTAACTAGTATCCAAAGCTATCATATCTCCGCCACAAATCTAACCTGCGAGTATGTTATGAGGAGGGAGTCATAACACAAGTTTTGGTGACTGAATTTAAACTATACATTTTGGATAACCCTACGTATACTGTTCAATCACATTTTCTTACTTATTAGGTTATTTGGGTTAACAACACTCGAGGCTTACACACACGTCATACCCATTTACTTCCCAGTGGATTAACCTAATACAGTATATACGTAGCTACCCCCAATATTAAGGTACACCCCATGGTACCCCTCCACCGTAATGCCATAAAAATGTATGCAGTCCCTCATCCTACGCCGGAGTGACGTACAGATCTCTATATAACAATGTTACGTTCCACATATATCTGCCATTACTACGCTACGTAAGCGTACGGACTGCCACCTTCGATCGAATCAGATTCCATCACAGAGTAATGCTATTAATTCTACGATACACCACCCAAAGTAGACATGCATGTATCTAAACTTTCCCATGTTTGAATCATCAATCGTATTCAATGCCTTAACCGCACATAACCTCTAATGTGCACCGAGTTCCATGGCAGGGCTGTACAAGAAACACGGAACTCGGTCGGGAGCTTTTCCATATTTGTACAGGTCTGCCTTTAAGAGCCTCAAAATATAGGTATCCTTCAGGTCTGTTTTTCATGGTGGCTATGGCCCTTCCCTCAACTAGTATATACTACTAGAGATAATTGACTTGCCCCTAACAAAAAATCTAAACATCCAATTGGCATCTCCCCTCAACCACCGTGTCTCGGTAGTGAAAGGTGGATGGCATCTTGGGTTTATCTCTAGTCTTTTCGCATCCTACTGGCTGCCGATGACCGGTACCCGACGATCTACTATCCTTGTTGGTCCTGACCTCGCCTCCCGTTAAGGCGATCGCCGAATCACCCTAGTGTCACCTAGTCACATCATTCTAACTGCAAAGCTACTTTTGTAGTCAAGGCCCACCCACCTGGTAGTAACGCACAGACCCAACCTCTGTGAGCACAGCCTGAACATCTGCCACCACACAGAGGACTACCAAGAGCACCTTACGTATCTCAGTAAGTCGCATGCTTCCCCTTCCAGTCCTTCGGGGCTAACATAATAATCAGCTGGACGTGCGCTCCCCTCATGCCTCATGTCATCGCGATGATCTACCCCGTTGGGTTATTCACCTTAAACATGCGGACTAGTCCAAGCGCCTTATGTTATTAGACCCAATGTTTAAACAATCTATTATGCGCTTGCTCTACCCCATCAGGTTTCCATTTAGCTTGATTATTCCCATTCACATTGACTTCTTATTCAGGTTACTAAGTTCCTCTTGCTTATTAATTTTAGTCATATAACTTAACCCATTTAAGTTTATTAATAAGCCCACAACATGCTATTCTCTAGATTGTGTTCCAAGGCCTGTAATCCACAATCCCTTTGTATTATTGATCGATTTCATCATTACAATAACACGTTCTACTTAATATGTAATTAAGTATATCTCAATTCACATGTTTTCTGTTTAACATGTCACTCATTATTTATGATTAAATATAACTTATTTCATTTCATAAGTTTGCCTCATTCTTTCTTATTTAATCATAATTCCATCTTAAACACTATCACTTATCGTTGTTTACTTATTAACTTAATTCTTTTAACTAAGGCTTACGATAAGTTTCCTTTCCATAAATATAACTTATGTTGTTCTCATTCGTAGATTTCAGATTCTCGTTCTTATAAATAACTTAATTTACAATTAAGTACAACTTATCTCATTACATAAGTTATTCCATTTTCTTTATCTTTTATTATAACCTAAGTTATAATTTCCACTTGTCCCTAGGACAAGCCAACCTATTATATAACCTTCTCATTAATGTAATTTATTTATAATAGGTTATTATCGTTCCTTGTTCGTTCCACTTCTTTTACTGTTATAATTATCTTTCATTCATTTCCTTATTCATTTCCATCAATCACAATTAGTGCCAATTATTTCTATCCTTTTATATACATGTATTTATATATATGTTTATGTACTAAACCTCTCACATTAAGCCTACCACTTGTGGATGCTGAATTTGTCGGGCGGCTCCGGGCAGACTTCTTCCACAAGTTGACTTAACCTCATATCTTAACACTGTTACATATATATTTATGCACTAGACCTCTCACATTAAATTAAAAACTTGTGGATGCTGAATTTGTCGGGCGGTTCCGGGCAGACTTCTACCACAAGTTGAATTTAACCTCGTGTCTAAGTGCAGTTACAGTTTTCTATTTACTGTAATTCTAAGCATGTTTCTTCTTCCAAATTTCACTGTAATCTATTTTTACATGTCATTCTTAATGTCACATGTAATGACCCGGATCCTTATGGGTTAATTTTTGAATATTTAATATTTAATTTAAATATTGGGTGGATAATATAAGTGGAAATTTTTATTTAAGTTATCAATTTAATAATCAGTTTCGATTTAATATCGAATATATCAAGTTATCAAAATACGAAGTTGATTGAATTAAAATTTAATTCTAAATTAAATTACAGTTCAAATGATCAATAGAAAATTCTGTTTGAATTCGAATAAGAATATTAATTTATTGTCACAGAATTTATTTATTTTAAATTTGATTTAATCGATTTAAATTAATATTTGTTCCGGATGATCGAACTGGACTTCAATACTTTTCCCAGTGGGTTCAGAATAGTGGTTTTACCCTAGGAATGTCATTTGTTGGGTTCAGAAAGGGATTCAGAATCAGTGTGTATTTTTAATGAAAGGATACAGTTTTTAAACAAATTAAAATAAATTTAAACTTAGTGGAACTAAACTAAGCACAAGATTAGCCTTGTTGTTTGTTTTAAAACCACCTCCTCTCCACTGGTCAAAACATGACCACACAGTTC
Organism: Allium sativum; assembly: GCA_030737875.1. Classification (NCBI taxonomy): domain Eukaryota; kingdom Viridiplantae; phylum Streptophyta; class Magnoliopsida; order Asparagales; family Amaryllidaceae; genus Allium; species Allium sativum. Next base: position 145,371,178 of record CM060922.1, on the reverse strand, counting down.
AATTATAAACCGCACCTCCCCCTTTAAATTTCCTTGATAATCGAACAGAAGCCCAAAATTAAAATCGAACTAAGGCGTCCTAATTCCATCCTCTCCAATTCGAAATCATATTTCGTTCCCCTTAAAATCCAAACCTTGTTCCTCAAATCGAAAACCCAAACGCAGGCGTTCTTTAAATCTAGGGTAAATCATGGGGGCGTGACGGATTCAAGAATGACTCTGGTGGACATCGAGATTGGAACAGAGCCAACGGGAAGAGGTGCGATGGACTGAATGGGTCTGTGCGATAGTGGAGCTATTGGGGTGGCGTCGGTCTGTATCCTGGAGTGGTGCGAGTTGTTGAGAAGGGGTTGGCGATGGTGTTTGTGGAAGGACTGGAGTTCGGTCTGTGTTTTGATATTGGAATTGATGACTGTCGAACTAAAGGGCGACATTAGAATTCATTTTGTTGGGATGGTACAAGTGAGACACAGATCTTTGTATTGAGTTTGTGGTGTGGTTAGTAGGGAGAGTTCGGATGTTGTTTTTAGGAAGATAAAGGAGGGAGCTTGGGAAGCCAAATTCAGTAATTAGCAATAAGCTACAAGGAAGTGTAAATCTGCAGTTTTGGAGGGTGGCATGGAGCAGAGCAGCGAACGTTGTATGCTCAAAGCAATTTGGGAAAAACCAGGGTAAAACAAGAAAAGTTGTCGACAAACGAAATTTATGGGAATCGTATGGACTTAAGCTTGAAATGGAAATCGAGATGCAAGATGTTGGTTCGACGGTGATTTAGGTAGTTGTAGTGACAAGTTGGAGAGATGGAATAAGGTTAAACAGATGATTAAGGTATGTGATTTTTACTTTATTTTTATTTTGATAAAAATCTCAATTTTTGTTAAGCGGAAACTAAAATAAATAGTTTAATAATTCGAAAATATATAAATACTATATTTAATTTATGCAAGGTCAAAATATTACGAACATCTGTCGTATGGATTCCTAGGTGAAGATTACATAAGCTGGAAATAAACTGAAATCAGAAAGGATCGAAATAAATAAATCAAGTGAGTAAATCTCACTCTGTTTTATTTAGAATTATTTTTATCAGTTAAAAATAATTGTTTTATTGATTGTTGGATGCTTTAAATATTTATTTATTGCTGTTAAAAATATATTAGTTATCTAGGATTGGTTGACTATTGTATATATATTGGGTTGATGATTGGTTGGATTCCCGCAGTTTCATTAGCGGATGCCCGCAGTTTCATAGCGGATGATTACCCTATACGCCCCACGCTATGATTAGTGGATGACCTTCTATACTGCGATAACCTGCCTCGAAGCAGAATAGGTATTATTTATGTGCTAACATCTGTGGATGCAGGAAAACAGGTTGGAGGAATCCAACTGGATTCCTCAAAAATATATATTATCTGCTTGTTTGTTTGATATCATATATATATATATTCATATATGATGTGATAAAAATCAAATGATTGAAAATTGGTTGATTGATTGTTTAAAATATCCCTGGGGCTTGAATATTGCTTCATAAAAAATATCGAAAGGGTATTTGAAATTTTAAAAAGGGAATTCTATTTTTATAAATAGAATTTGAATCTTAAATGAACTATAAGAAATATTTACTTGTTTTGAAGATATATAAAACAAGTAATCGAATTTATAAACTTTGTTTATAAATGAAAATATGGGATTTGAATCGAATTTATAAACTTTGTTTATAAATGGAAGATGGGATTTGAATCGAATTTATAAACTTTGTTTATAAATGAAAATATGGGATTTGAATTGAATTTATAAACGTTGTTTATAAATGGAAAGGTGGGATTTGAATTGAAGTTATAAACGTTGTTTATAAATAATGCAGAGAATTCAAATAGACTTTGAATATAGAATTTGAAAATAGAATTTCAAATAGACTTTGAATATAGAATTTGAAAATAGAAATTTCAAATGGACGTTAAACTATAGAATTTGAAAATAGAATTTCAAATGGACTTTAAACTATAAAATTTGATAATAGAATTCAAATGAAGTTTAAATAAAGAGAATTCAAATAGAATTGAATTGGAATTTGAATAAGAAGTCGATAAGGAAACGAGAGTATGAGTATAATTAGAATTTGTTAATATGCAAGTTAAAATATATTTGAACATGTCATGTTCAAATATAAAGGTGAAATAGGCTGAAGAGTTAAGTAACAGATTTAATTAACAAATTGAGTTAAAACGATTGGTATAGTTAATTTAGACTGGGTAGGCATAAATATACAGGAGACAGGTATGGAATAAAGTATAGAAGTGAAATAAATAGAATGCCCGACAAAAAGGTACGTATTTAATTTCCATATGAGATTTTATGCGCCGTATCGGCTAGCCGCTTGGCTTTTTCTTTTTCTTTTGAGATGAGAAGGACCGGGAAAGCTATTTGAAATTTCCCGATGCTCCCGGTACAAAGGAGGTTATGGCGAATTTTTCCGGGAATTCAAGAAGATAGAATATTTTTAAGATAATTTGATAGTTAGAAATTAACATATCAAATTATATAGAAGTCGATAAGGAAACGAACTTAGAAATATAATGGTATAATCAAAAAGGAAATATAAGAATAAAATATCGTAGGAATAGAAAGAGAAAATGTATATGTGTTTAAAGGTGATTAATCAGTTGTATGGTATTGATTATTCGAGCAAGTAGTCTTGTCTGTTTTGACGTTAAATGTTATTCAGTCAAGGTCTGAGAGGTAATTATACCCCAACTTGGTTGATTTCATGATATACCAATAAGTAGCAAGATTCAGGCTCGAAGATCAATGCGGAATAAGAATTAGTTAAATACTGTATTTTGGTTGTCGTAACAATGTTTTACACAACATCCGTTTTAAACCAAATAAATGTAAGCTTGGAAATAGAATAATAAATATTTCTAAAGCTAGAAAATAAAAGAAGGCGATATATGGAAATGTTTTCCAAATAACGTATAAGGCCAATATGGTTATTGAAAATGTTTGGTTAACAAATATTGATAAGAAATTGAGAAGAGATTTAATTAAGGAAATATTAATTAAAGGCTCAGTGATTGTTGGATGTTTGGATGAACACTTGGTTTATTCGATAGTTAAATCATCGACTATCGAAACACTTGTTTTTATTTGATAGTTAAATCACAGACTATCGAAGTTTTGACCATCGTTGTCAATATGGAGAGACTGGTTGGATTATTATCCGAAGAACCACTCCGTATCGGCAGTAGCATGCGAATCAGATTATATAAAGATAATCGAAGACGGAGTAGAGTGCAAGGACTTTTTCTATTAATAGAAATAGTGCCTTCAGTTCATCCTGTTCCTGGGTGACTTGTATGGATGAATGTCTGACAGAGTATTTCTAGAAAGGTCACGTACATTGATTTCTTCAACTGTACCAAGAGTGGAAGCGGAGGAGGAAACTTCTTTTAGCTAACACGTAATGTACTGTTGAGGACGTCAATCGGTGATTTGATGGTTTTGACGATGTGACATTCGAAGTGAATTTGGTGTGATGATAAAGCGTAGCTTCTAGCATTGTCAACCGGTAAATGACAGAAATCGGGCAGGCAGCATGGCTATGTAGGTCGCACCTATTAGGCTGTATAATCACCTGATCTAGAGTTTCATTTACTTCTAAAAATCTATTGTCGATGTTGTCCCATTCGGGAAACGGTTGCTGATCCCAATCGTTGGTGATATACATTCGATACACTCAAGCGAAATGAGTGGTCGGTCATGTGTGGCTGAGTTGCAAGATGTTCTTGTTGAACTCGGTGTATTCTCCTCTAGAGATATACCAGCGGAAGGTGGTTCCATACCTTGTCATAGTTGGAAATCCATTACCCAATACGTGCTTGCGGTTTTGATTGTATATTATATATGTGGAACGTGAGATGCAAACATTCCACTAGATTGTTATCTACTTGATTTAGACATTATTATAATATCAAAAGAGTTTTGATATAAAGATAAGTCAAGTGTTTGGATTCTCATAAGGGAAAAACCCGTTCCGTGTTATACGGCGTGGTCTTATGAGATATCATTTAGTTTCTGAAACTGTTTTAAACTGTTTACTCATACCAGTCCCATGACTGACCCGGAGTTTATTTGTTTTGTTCTACCTAAACTCTTGGGTGCCTAAATTTGTACGGGAAGTCAAGTAGTTCAGGATTTTTCAGATATATCTAAAGGAGCTTGGAGCAGGAGGCTTCAGCGTTATCTAGTTATAGTATTGTTCCGTTGTGTTGTAAGTGTTGTACTCTGATAAGTGTATGTTATACAGTTAAGATTTTGTATTTCAAAGATGTGATATATTATATTTTGTTCCGCTGCGATGTGAGATTCTGTGTTGTTAGTTCTATTCTTCTTCTACCTCTTTCTTCTAAAAAAAAAATGTTTCGTATTTTCGTGATATTTGGGTTGAACGTATGATGTATATAGTCAACTCTGATGTTACGGAAATCTGGGTCATTACATCACATTAAGTCCATCATCTTAATTTCATGTCGCGTGTTCTTTCTAACATATAATTAACTTCATCTCAAAATAACATGTAATCATTTAATCATGTAATTGTTCAAATCTAACAAATTAACATGTAATTTCTGAATTCTACCGTTAATAATTCAAGTACATAATATGCCACAAGTTAATCATGTAATCGGAACATGTATGTATAGAACAATAATCGTTACACAAATTTTAATAAGTTTGCATTTCAACATATTAAACGTTTCAACATATGAATTTTCCAGCATAATAATATTTTAACATATTAATATTTCAACATGTCATATTAGCATTTCATCACTTTAATCATTCTAACAGATTTACATTACATATTAACAGGGAATGGCAAACGATAATATACCATTATCAAAAATGATATAACTTAAAATCCACTCACCTAATTTGCTTTCCAAATCCTGAATTTGGTCCAGATCTAGCATTCCATGGTTTCCCCTAATTGGATTTAGAACCTAACAACCATGGATCCACAATTCTTACTAAAAGAAAAAAGGAAAGAAAGAGGAAGAAAATTGAATAGACCAGATCTAGGAAATTACCTTACTTCGAACATGATTCTGAGCACCTTCTTATTAATATTCATTCTTTTCCTCCAGATCTTGATTTAGAATTTTCCTAAACTAATTATCTTATTTTTCTGAAGAGATTTAAGAAGGAGGAATAATTGCAGAGCTTAGAGGTTGTCTCAGAGAATATGAGATTTAGGCTCGGCTCTACCAGCCTATTTATAGGTGTTCAGGATCTTATCGTACATGCAGCGCTGAGTCAGCATTGAACCCAGTTAAGAAAATAGCCCACGTTCGCAGATGAATCTAGCCGGATCTGGGGGGGTGTCGACCCTAATGTCGACCCCCCTACAGGGGTATCGACCCCCAGTGGGTCCCCGCAAGCTGCTTTGGCGTAAAAATTTGATTTTTGAATATTTGAATTTCTGGAATTATTTAACTGTTATATTTACATGTAATCTTCTTATACATATACAAATCTTCTAATGACCATTTTACGCGTATATATATACGCATAACTTTTATTTTGTTTTCAAAATTGAAACGGTGTTGTACCGTTATTTAGTTCTTGCCATATTTCTTTGATTGCAGCCTTATCTTGAACTTTATCTCTTGTATATATATATAGATATATATATATATATATATATATATATTTCTGCACATATGTACATATATATTCTCATATATGTGTATATATACACATATATATTTTCTTTACTTCCTTATATGTATATTTTTCCTTATACGTGCGTTTATACATATTTTCTCTTTAGAACATGTGTAAATTTCAGTTGTTCCCTTAAAACAAAAATATGACGCTGGTGGTGATCAAACTTTATATCTGTTGTATGCAAGCCACATACTCTAACCAACTGGACTACCAAGGCTATTATTAACAAAGCTTAGAACAATGGTAATTATTGTTCTCTTCTTACTTCTCTTTTTCATGTTTGTTACAATATTTCATTTAACCCATTGCATGAATCTTTTTCTTTTATTTTTCTTTTATTATTAATGCATAATATTTGTAAACCAGTGCATGCAACATATTTACACCGCATGCAACCAATCCTTTTCTTTCTTTTAATACATGCATTACATTTTTATTTGCATTAATCTTTTCTTATTTTTCAGTGCATGTTTTATTACATGCATTTATATATTATCATTATTATATTTTTCTTTTAAATGTTTATGTCTATGTATATATATACACATATGCATTATTTAATTATTAAATTGTCCTAAAATGCGGGGTGTTACATTCTCCCACCCTTAGAAAATTTTACCCCGAAATTTGATAAGGGTAAAAAATCAACTAACCCCTCGCATAATATACATCCATCATATGTGCATCCAATTTTTACAAACATTGTGCACTTGTGCAAAGTGACATAAAACATAATGATACATGTATGCCTAAATAGTACCTCCTATGTGTATGCAAGTTTTTCAAAAATCCTTTCAAAATATGATGCTCACATCCTAAATATACTGTCAATTCTACATGAATGCAATATTTTGAAAATTAAAAATGTTTTTTCATCCAAATTTTCCCACGCTCTTACTGAGCAAGAGCGTAGTTCATCCAATTTTTGCATCCAAAACTCTACCAAGCAACGTTATTTTTCGAATTTCAGAAAAATCTAATTTTCTAAATTTGAATTCTTATGTTAAAAAAAGGTGGAAAAAAGGAAAACTTCACATCTTCCATTTTTCTTTTATGTACCTTTTTCCAACCGTCTTGGATTTTATGTAACTATCTATAAAGATTCCCTATTTTCCTATACAAGCACAACCCACATATAAAAAATTTCTTTGTTACTGCTTTTCTTTTTCATCTTATCTTGGATTTTTTTTCTTATTCATCATTTCTCATAAATTTACATTTTTCTTTCATGTTTGTTTCTTTACTGAATTTGTTGTTTACTTTTTAGTTGTACTATTTCTCTTTTCTTAGCTCATTTAATCATCTGATCTAAGTTTAATTTTAAATAATCCTTCTAGTTCTTCAACTAAAACAGGAAAATAGACAACCTACACAGCTACTACTAAGGGCCAAGAATTTCGGGACTATGTCCCTCTCAGACAGCAAGCTTGAACCACGGGATCCATGACAGGTTTAGGTGTTACCATAACTACGCAACAAGAACAAAATAACAGAACAATCCCAATAGAAATGCACTAACGGGTTGTATCACTAACATGAAAATTAGCAACAAAATCTAAATACTTACTTGCCCTTCACTATCTAGTAGTCACCACTAGTCCTAGCTGTGTACCAACAATTATTTCAAGCAACACCTTAGGCTTTTCAATGCTTACGCATTCTATGGGAACTTACCTTATTCCAAGATAATTCTTACTATCTGCTTCATAGCCTCAAAACTTTTCTCGTCTTCCATAGGCACTAATCCTTACCTACTCCATACTTTTTAAAACAAGGTTTGGCCTTTTCATTTAAATTTCCTTCCAAAAATAAAAGTGTCAAAATTTTATTTTCCTCATGAAAACTTACTTTTTGCCAAACCATAAAACATATCATTTTATACAAAAATGTAAATCATTTTTTTTTTCAAATCACAAAAACTGGAGTATATAAGGACAACTATTTCTCAATCGGGTTTATAACTTGTTCTTTCCTATAAAATCGGCTCAGTCTCTTGCTACAAGGTGCAAATATCTACTCTATACTTAATTTCCACAACTTATTTTGTCCACCCAACAAAATTCTCTTGTTAAAACAATTTATCAAAAATGATTGTCAAAAGAATAGAGACTTCAAAACTTTCTTTATTAAAAAGTCTTTTATACAATATAACAAGAAAACTAGCGAGCTATGCATGCTTTGTAATATGCACCTTTTACTGAGAGTTTTATTTTAGACAAAATTTTCGCAAGAAATCACTATTTACAAAATGTACCCCATTTTAGTTCAAAACCCAATATGTACTTCTTTACATATATTAAAACTATAACTTTTAAGATAAAAACTTGAAAACACCATAAACCATCTCCCAAAAGCTTTTATAACTTCAAGTTCTTAAAAGTTAACAAAGAGGTTAGACTCAAAGCAAAATTCCAAATTTCTAGGCTTTCCCAGACACTCCTACAAAGTCAATTCTCTCAACTATATATATATATATATATATATATTCCTAATCCATTTTCTTTTTTTAACCTTTTCCAATTTATAAGGTTTTACTGCTAAGCCCACTAATATGAAATATCAACATAAGGGATCCTCCTTTCTCTATTTCAAAATATATTGGACACTTCCCACCCAAATTTCCTAAGGGTCTCAAATTTTCATATTCATTCCTTTAGTGTACAAAACAATCATCCCAATTCTTACCATATTATACTCTTTCAATTTAGTGGGTTCCTTTATGGATCTAGGTATATATATATATATATATATATATATATATATAATATATTTATATTTAAAAACACAAATACGTTCACTCATTATCTATACAGGAATCATAAACCTAAGCTCTGATACTAGATGTAACAACTTGAATCCGACAGACTGAATTTTTTTTCAAAATTTTAATCCATCGAAACCCGTGTTGATTGCTCTGGTATCCTATAGAAAAGATAGAGATATAAAATATATCTGAGCTCAGAAAATATCTCACACCGGAATGGATAAAGTATAATATAATCAAAGTATAGCCTTACTATATTAATAATACTGCCCAACCAATATCCAAAGCTATCATATCTCTGCCAAAAATCTAACCTGCGAGTATGTTATGAGGAGGGGGTCAGAACACAAGTTCTGGTGACTAGATTTAAACTATACATTTTGGATAACCCTACATATACCGTTCAATCACATTTTCTTATTTATTAGGTTACTTGGGTTAACAACATTCAAGGCTTGCACATGCGTCATACCCATTTACTTCCCAGTGGATTAACCTAATACAGTACATATGTAGCTACCCCCATCATTAAGGTACACCCCATGGTACCCCGCTCGCACGGTCTCCACCGTAATGCTATAGAAATGTACGTAGTCCCTCATTCTACATCGGAGTGACGTACGGATCTTTATATAACAATGTTATGTTCTGCATATGTCTGCCATTACTACGCTACGTAAGCATATGGACTGCTATCTTCAATCGAATCAGATTCAATCATTGAGTAATGCCCTCAAGTCTACGATACACCACCCAGAGCAGACATGCATGTAACTAGACTTTCCCACGTACGTATCATCAATCGTATTTGATGCCTTAACTGCACATAACCTCTAATGTGCACCGAGTTCCATGGCAGGGATGTACAAGAAACACGGAACTCGGTCAGGAGCTTTTCCATATCTATACAAACTCGCCTTTAAGACCTCAAAATGCAGATATCCTTCAGGTTTGTTTTTCAAGGTGGCTATGGCCCCTCCCTCAACTAGTATAGACTACAAGAGCTAAGCAACTTGCCCTTAACAAACAATCTAAACATCCAGTTGGCGTCTCCCTTCAACCACCGTGCCACGATAGTGAAAGGTGGATGGCGTCTTGGGTTTAGCTCTAGTCTTTTCGCATCCCACTGGCTACTGATTACGGGTACCCGACGATCTACTATCCTTGTTTGCAACAACCCGGAAAATCAAAACCAATTTTTTTTGGCTATTTTAATGAATATTGAATATTTAAAAGGGTGCGTTTTTTACAGATCCCTATTAAGTTTCAAAATATAAAAAAAAACCCGGTGATAAAAATAATATAGAATATATCCCTATTTTTGAATTTCCACTTAAAAAATTCCAGATATACCCTTACACACCTAAAAAACTATCCAACAACTATTTGTCCTCATTTACTCAGTCTATGCTCCTATTATCTCGCTTATAAACCTAATTCTACAATTCTGGAAAACCGTCGATCACTCCAACAGCGTTTTTTTAATTAATTTTTTTGATTTTTACGAAAAATAGACAATTAGATACATATATTACGTAAAATTGCATACATTTATGCAACTAAGTGGAATAATTGCATACGTATATTAATATTATGCAGAAAATAAATTATTAGTTTTGCGCAAAAATGAAGTAGACGTGCATACATTAATATTATTCAGAAATAAATAATTACTTGAATGTAGGGACTACATTTTTTTTATTAAATTTTTTTTATTTTTACGAAAAACTAGACAATTAGATACAAATATTAATTAAAATTGCATACATTTATGCAAAAAAACTGAATTAATTGCATACATATACAGAACTTTTCTGCATAATTGCTGAAACAAAAGAAATGACAAAAAAGTAAATACATATAATTATAACAAGATGCATATATATATATATATATATATATATATATATATGCAAATAACAGAAATATTTGCATACTTACGTGAAAAATTTCATAACATTTACATGTACTACATCAAAAAATAAGTACAGACCACATTTACATGTACTATATCAACAATTTCCGAACATTTACAAAGAAAAGATGATGGTCTGTTGAAGAACAAATAAATTTGTTAAGACCCAGCTTATTGCGCAAACCACACCTAGTAGTCTCGGTAGAAACAACTGAAGATTTCAATGAGTTGGAAAAGGATGGAGGACCAAGCTTCAACAACACCACTACACCAATATCCGCCGGAACACTGATATCAGAAAAAGAAAATCAACATTAATAAGATTAATGTGCAATAACCTAAATTACAAAACCAGCTTCAGATTAATGCAAATACATGCGTACATTTCAGCAAAATAACAATAATTTCTGAATATTTATATGCAAGTATTCTAAATATATGCATAGAAATATGAATATATTTGTAAAATAATATGTTTTTCTGTTTGTCTGATTAAAAATTGCATTCATATATATGCATATATGAAGAATAGATGCATATTTATCCGCAACTTTTTATCAGAAGTTCAGCAAAAAATTACAAAAACTGCTTCAGAATAATATAAATACATGCGTACAATTCAGCAAAATAACAATAATTTATGAATATTTATATGCAAGTATTCCAAATATATGCATAGAAATGTGAAAATATTTGTAAAATAATATGTTTTTCTGTTTGTTTGGTAAAAAAATGAATACATATATGCATATATTAAGAATAAATGCATATTTGTCTGCAACTTTTTATCAGAAGTTCAGCAAAAATCCACATAACTGAGAAGCAGGACACATGCATACTGTAACAAAAGAATGCAATTCACCAATAACTAATAACTAATAACTTATTAATCGTCAATTTATTAATGATCATGGGTATCTATGTTATATAAATTGACCAAGCAATTCACTAATAACTACTAACTACAAGCCATTTCAATCAAGCAAATCAATATCAACTTATCTAATTATATATATAAACTGTAGTGCAGAAGGATCTAGCACATACGTAAGTGAAGAATACTCACAGACCAAATTCGAAAGGCACGATGAATAAAAAACTACATGAAACCTTCTCAAACAGCATGGTATCTCAAACATAGCCCAGTGAATCACAAAGTCCACAAGTAATCAAACCAAAAGTGAATTACAAATTCGAAAGGCACAATCAATTATTTTGAACCAAAAGGGAATCAAACCAAGTAATCACATAGCCCAGTCATCCTTAAAATTAAAGTTGAAAACTTGAATATAGAAAACTGAGAGCAAGGGACTCACCTACACTCCGTCGATCACGGCAACGAGAAGAGGTGACTGGTCAAGCTTGCGGCGGAAACCAGAGACAGCGGACAAACGGTGGGGCCTGCGACGCTCCAAGTAGCGAACGCCCGAATGGTGGTGCGACCGACGAGCGGAGGTGATGGCTTCCGATTTGAGGAGAAGGGAACGATGTGATTAGTGCAGAAGGGAACGATGTGATTTGAGGAGAAGGGAACGATGTAAGCAGTGGAGTTTTGGATCTGGTGCCGCCACCGCCATGGATTGCTCAATTTTGTTTCTGTACAAAATAAAACCTAATACGTAACCTATAAACAATCCATACACCATTAAAATTGAATGAGGGCATTTCCGGAAAAATAAAAGCTACGATTCAAAAATAGGGATGAGATTTAGATGTTTCAAAAGGGGAGGATGTGAGCCTAATTAACTTTATTTTTAAGGACATGAGCCTAATTTTCACTATTTAAAATGATTTATTTTAAATAATAACGATTTAAAATTTATTTAAATCAAAGTTAGAACATATATATTTATTTTAATTATAAAACGAGCCTGAAATGGCACGATAGTTTAAAAATTCGATTTCAAATTTCAAATGAATGTACATAATTCAAAATAAATCGGATTTCAGTAAAACCAAAAATATTAGAATATGTTTAACAGTATCTTTCTAACAAATGTGAAAAATCCAGATTTCATAACGGGAACAAAAAGTTATGTCCAGTTTAAAATTTAATATAGTCGCTATGGAATTGAATATAATATATAGCCCTTAAAAATAACTATTGTGCAAACGACCTCCGTTTCCGATGAAACCACTTTGGGTGGATCTGGAATGTCAATTTATTGCTAGGTTTAAAATTCCATAATTTTTGCAATTAATATGTGAGCTTGGATAAAGAAAACATGTTTTATCAATTTCAGTCAAATTGGATCAACCAGAAAATGGCCATTTTTCAAACGGTCACCAAACTCGGCAAAATTAATTTTGTTAGGACCGTATCATCAAAACATAACTGGATTTATTTTTCGGGAATTTTTGGAAATAGTATGTGGCCTCGACAAATTAAAATGTACGTTCAAATCTAAAATTGAATGTTTTATATTTTAATTTGAAGAATAACTGACTGAAACAGTCTAATAGGCTTACGAAACACATTTCATTGTGTCCGGGATGGGGGGTATTTAGCTAGAGGCGATATTCATTGGGTTTGATTTGGAGTCAGAAGGATAAAACGAGAATTTTGGAATTTAAGAAATTAAAAATAAGTTAATTATAAATATGGATCAATCACAATTCATCTTCTCTTTCTAAAACCCAATAACCCTATTGATTGACAAAGAAATGTGTTTATTTTATGCTCGTATATCTTGTCTTTTGTATATAAATGAATATTACTTGGGTATTGTTTTGTTACTTTTACAGATATTCCAACCCAGCCCGCATGCAACCAGAAATGTAGAGAAATAGAGTTCAATTTGCTGTGTATTTGCATTTTGAGGAACTGTAGATGAAGATATCACATCTAATTGCTGTTGGACAAGAAAAGGATTGATAACAAGGCTTTGCACATCACAAATCAATAAAGAAGTGTCAAGGAAGCAAGAGGAAAAGAGAAAAGGCCCAAATTTGCTTTATTTATCTAAGGCCCATTTATGTTTCTCATTGTAAACTAATTAGTGATGTAATGACCAGGCCCAGTTATCATTAGGGTTAGGGTTAGGGTTTGGCTATCTACCCTATATATACCCTTGTAATGGCATTGTAGCCACCATCCTATATCCCATTTTCTATTTCTAATAAAGTTTCTAGTTCTTCTTCTTCTTTTTATTTTCTGTATTTTTTCTATTTCTTAGCAATTAGTGTTGTCTACACGATTAGATTCGGTAGAACACTATTTGTATTTTGCATTTCTTTTCATTAGTGATTGACCGTCTGATTAGATTCAGCGGTAATCCTAATTGTTATTTTCTGTTCGTTTAATTCTGTTCTGCAATTTTATTTCCATTGTTCTATTTTATCTTTAATCGTTGAATTTATTACAGATCTGATTAGATTCGAATCTGCAGTAAATTTAATTGCATCTTTTAATTGTAGTTTCATTTTTTATTTTGTTTTGAAAAATCAACCTCCAAAGTTTTGTCTAACTCGCCCAAGAGATTAGATAAATAATTTGATTTAATTCACCTCCCTGTGTTCGACCTGTATGCTACACACCGGTATGCTTGCAGAATTTATTACAAATGTCGCGCTTTTCTAATTCATAGACTAGCGTCGATCAAGTTCTTGGCGCCGTTGCCGGGGAGGTAACGATTAAATTTTATTATTTATTTAATTTCTGATTCGTGTTAGTTTTTATTTTTATTTTATTTTTCCTTTTTTTTTGTATGTTTAGAGAAAAAAAAATCTTGATTGGTTAGATTTGGTATTATATGATACCGTAATCTTCTAAAAAAAATCTTACTAATTCTGTTTCAATTTCTTTTCTTTTCTTCATCAATTTCTTATCCCTTTTCAATTTTTTTTTTCTTTTTTTCCTTTTATATTTTTGTTTTCCTCTTTCCACTTTCACAACAACAATAATAATAATAAAAAAACATCCTTCCCAATTTGTACGCCCCCTCTCTCTCCATCAATTAATTTATTTCCAAAAAAAAAACCATCACACTTCTTTTGCGTTTTCTTTTATTCTCATGTTTTGATTTAATCCCTGTTCATCTTCTGTCTCAACCCCACTCATCTTCATAAACTTCTGTCGATCACCTTCCGGACCATCAACCACACGTTATTCTCACATACATACCACTACGCCCAAACCCTTCAACCAAGCCACTCCCCATCGTTCAATCTCTATCTCCAGTACAAAAATCCTTCAGCCCATCTTCAAACACCCAACTCGCAATCACCAAATCAGATCAGTCCCGATACAAGCTTGTTCACAGCATAGACCATCACTTTGTCATAATCATCGCGTTAACCTCTAACTGCTTCACCGTTCTCATCCCCTCCATCATCTCGCCCAAAAATCCGACACCATCCCCAACGCATACCCCCTCCAAAACTAAACCGCAAGTACACCCTTCCCAGATAACACGCCAGACATCATCTTAACCTTTCACAAACCCACAACAACCAAGCCTCAACAGTTCATCTCCACTACACTCACTCCGTTCACAGACCCTTCCCCTACTACACTTTCCAATAGTTCATACCCACAACAACACCTTCTTCCTTATCTTCCACAGTCCACGTCCTCTACTGCCAAGCCAGCACTCCACTGCCATACCACATCAAAAATCAACGTCCGCACCCTCCTCCCAAACTTCCGTAAATCCGATCACAAACCCTACCCGAACAACCCTTATAAATCCCATCCAATTGAACCGAACTTTCCCCTAACCAATTCGAAGCTTTGGCATATACCCCAATCGATTTTCGAGTTCAAGCAGCAAAACCCCAGAGAACCGATTCGAAGCACAAATCCTAAGTCGAATTCGAAGACCACCCAATTGAAAAAAAAAGTGAAGGCGGCGTTTTATTTGTTTTTGTTTTGAGGGAATTTCAATTTCTTTTGAAAAGGGAGAAAGATTAGTTGCCTCTTTGTGTGCGTTAGGATATATGTATTTCTATTTTGGTCTGTTTTGGTGAATTCGAGAAAAAAAAGGATTCGATTAATTGGGTGTGTGAGTCTCAATTTAGGCAAATTCATGGGTTGATTGAGTTTCCTTTTCTTCTGGGTTTACTTGTTTATAATTGGGGTCGAGAATTGCTTTCTGATTTTGTTTGGTGTAGTCTGAGAAACAAATGTCATAAAAGAGGGGCGTGAACTATTTTTGCGTTTGGTTTTTGAGGACAAGGAGGGCAACTGTTTTGATTCCTCCGGTTCTTGACTTAAGTGTGTGGTATAAAAAAAAGGAAACAATGGCTTAATTAGTGTGTTTTCAATTGCATTTCTTCAGCTTTGGTTTGAGTGTACCGGCGATTTTTGAGAAATCACATTTTTTTTTTGGTGTGTTTAGGTTAGTCTTTCTTCTATGTTTATTTTGTTTGTTTAACTCCGATTTGGTTTTTTTTTTTCCTTTTTTTTTCTTTGGTTAGTTTTTTTTTCCCTCTCAATTCTTTTCTTTTCAAAAAAAATAAATAAATAAATCAAGATCACAAGCCAAGGTCAAAGCAACACAGTAAGTCAAAAACAAACAAGAAACTAGCGATTTTCAAATAGTGGAGTTCGAAAGGGTTCAAACTACACAATCTCTGGACGGACTGCCATACACCGCTGTAAAATTTCTTTAACTCTACAGGTGCTCTGTTTCAAAGAAAAAGATATATAGACAATTGTTGTAAAAAAATCTTCTGCAGGGACAGCGGCTTGAATGTAATTTTTTTAATTCTGCTATTATTCTGTGACTGTTCTGTGTTGTTGAAATTTCTGAATATGTGTGTGAGAAACGAATTCCCATAACCAAAATCATCTCTCATTGTATTTCAACAAAAAATCTGCTTATAGATTTCAAAATAATATAATTGAAAAGTTGTGTTTTGTGAAGTTAACTGTCTTGTATAATTAGATCGCGGATATATAGTAGTTCAATTTATTGAACTATTAGCAAAAGAGGTTGCATACTACCCGTAAAACATTGGTCGTATCCCTTAGTATTTATACTATACGTGAACGGCCATAAGACCCTCTTCCCCCTTCTAATTGAGTCAGTTAATTAATAGAGCACAACTCGTTCTTTTATACTATTTTGAAGTGAGAATAATTTATGTCTTACCCTGACTTCATTCAAATGTCTAATTCAAAAAAATCCTTGAGAGAAATGTGGGATAATAGTCGGAGTATACGTCCTCTTGAAGAGTATGAATATGAATTGCAACTCATGAAACAAGATTTTCCAAAATTTCGTGAGCCCAATGTCAACAATTTTCAAAATTTTCCAACTGACCAACATTTTCAAAATCATAGATATAATCGAAATGATGATTTCAATTTAAATTTCAATAATCTCGATTATGGGTCACATCCACATCAAAACGGTTTTGAATCGCAAAATAGCTTTGATCCACATCAATATGGGGTTGGAAACCAATTCGAAAATAATTTTGAAAATGATTTTCAAATCAATCAAAATTTTCAAAACTACAACCCATATCAACATCTTGAAAATGACCAAAATTGCAATTTTCACTCGAATTTTAACAGTTTTGGTTATGAACAAAATTTCTATGATCAAAATGATTTCCAATATCATTGTCAGTTTTCTGAAAATTCAAACAACTACCACATTGGAAATAATATTGATTGTGAAATTGATGTGGATTATAATTTTGAAAATCAGGAAATTCCAAACGAGAGCTCTAAAATCAACGATCGTCTTAACATTTTTAGAGAGAGGGTAGAAAGGCTAGATAGACAGCTTAATGAAAAAGATAGAAAGATGGATGAACTTCTTTGTTTATTGACATCTTTGAATGAACAACGAGAGCAACAAAATCAAATTCAAACAAGCGATGAATCAGGAAATAATCCATTCTTTGCTGACATTGGAATTTTTCAAATAACGACTTTTGAAATTGAGAATAATCATCTTGATGAAGTTTTTCAAAATTCAACCAATGATTTGAACTTCAACTCTTTTCAGGAAGAAGATTTAAGCTTAAATTTTGATCTTCATCTTTCAGGCTGTGAGAAACTTGAAATTTATGAAATTGAACCAAATGAAAATGTTGAATTTTTCAAAAACTCAGAAGTGGAAATGGATTTTAATGAACATGAATTTCTTGATTTGTACGAGGATGAATTGCCAAATAAGGAAGAAGTGGATTCATGTCATGAGTTCGAAAATTTTAACTTTGAGGAAATTTCAAATGAACTTGAGATTGTTAGTGTCGAAAATACGTTGACAGTTAATGATGAGAAATGTGATCACACAGTCTTGAACACCACTCAGATGTCAAATTTCACTGAATTTACATACGATCACAATTTTTTTAAAAATTACACTGACAAATTTGTTGAATACATGAACTATTTTTGGAATGTTAGTTTTGTTGAAAAACTTCATGTTAGGACGACCCTAGACATTTATCTCCTGGACTATAAATCTAGGTTTAAAGATGATATGGTTTTCAAAAACTCTTGCTTGTTAGAAAACATGTCTAGACACAGTGGGAATGGGACTCATAGGGTCAGAACCAAGTATGGGGGAAAAAGATGGTGGAATTCTTTGCATTGCGTGCACCGCAAACACATATATCATTGTATATATGATCCATTCTTACATATAGTTAGATTGCATTTCATTTTGCAGATCATTTTGCATCTCATTCACCTTTGGGTGCGATCCTTCAAATTTAAGAAACGTTCACAGTGTGGACACTGTTTTGTTCAAGTGTGGGGGGGAGTCTGCATTTCATCCATTTTCATTTTTCTTTGTTTTTATTTCTTTTTATTTTCAGCCATTTAAGTAGGACCTTCATACATTTTAGATTGTAGTAACATACCATAAATTTTTTTTTTGAAATACGACTCATTTTCAATTGATACAGCAAAATGAGTTTACAATTTGTAGCCAGTTGATAGTATTTGTCTCTCTCAACTTAGATCGAATACGAAATATAATGAAAATTTTAATCTTGAGGGGTAATAGTGTAACCGGTACATAGGGAGATTCTTAGGTGATGGCCATGAAATTTATTCTATATTGTAGACTTTGTTTAAATAAGTGGAGGACTTAAAATACTTATATTGGCTTTTCAAATCTTTAAAACTAAGTTGTGTTAAGTTGAATTCGCGTAACTCTCTTTTGTGCTTATATTTTCGATAATAATAATAATAGTATTCCAAGGGTATCCAACATTGCTTGTATATCGAGCGTTGGTGTGCAAACCCGCCAAGCTCTATCCGACACGTTGTTGACAAAGTCAGCGTTGGAATATCTTGGTCTCATTTTATGAGATTGGACACCTAAGGATTACCTACACGTTGTTGACAAAGTCAAAGTCGGCCTGCACAATCCGCCAAGCTCTTTACCTACTCTCCGTTAGTCCGCGAGGCAGTGCATGGGTGGTAAACCTTGGTCTTTTTAGTTAGGTGTATGTACTTAATCATAAATCTTAAAATTTTATAGAATAAAGAATAAGCGATGATACCCAAACACTTCTTGACCTTATTGATTTGACTAGCCATACATGAGAAAATTAGAATACCACTTTGCAAACTGTGCCAAGCAAACTAAGAATTTATTTCATGGCTGCACTATGTTATCGACCGAACTAACTGGCCAAACTGGAATTTAACATTTGAAAACTTGATTTATATTGAAAATTTGTGACAAGTCGAGGTATCTAAAATAAAATCAACTGGTTAGAAATTATTAACTTAATTTGTTGTACCACCTTCCTGAAATAAGTCGTGTTGTCATTTTTCATTTTTATTTTTTTTTGCATATGTCCATTGCATTCATGTAGTTTCATTAGAATCATAGCATACTGCATTTGGATTTTGTGGGTAGTATCCGCTGAAAACTCTCACGAGACACCACTCGTCCTACTAGGGACACCTAGAGGTTTAACGGCTTGTTGCATACGCTCAATGCAATCGTGTTTCCTACGAAAGTGTGACCTATCTAGTCTAGTTTTTCATTTTTGTTTTACTCGAGGACGAGTAAAAGATAAGTGTGGGGGTATTTGATTGACAAAGAAATGTGTTTATTTTATGCTCGTATATCTTGTCTTTTGTATATAAATGAATATTACTTGGGTATTGTTTTGTTACTTTTACAGATATTCCAACCCAGCCCGCATGCAACCAGAAATGTAGAGAAATAGAGTTCAATTTGCTGTGTATTTGCATTTTGAGGAACTGTAGATGAAGATATCACATCTAATTGCTGTTGGACAAGAAAAGGATTGATAACAAGGCTTTGCACATCACAAATCAATAAAGAAGTGTCAAGGAAGCAAGAGGAAAAGAGAAAAGGCCCAAATTTGCTTTATTTATCTAAGGCCCATTTATGTTTCTCATTGTAAACTAATTAGTGATGTAATGACCAGGCCCAGTTATCATTAGGGTTAGGGTTAGCGTTTGGCTATCTACCCTATATATACCCTTGTAATGGCATTGTAGCCACCATCCTATATCCCATTTTCTATTTCTAATAAAGTTTCTAGTTCTTCTTCTTCTTTTTATTTTCTGTATTTTTTCTATTTCTTAGCAATTAGTGTTGTCTACACGATTAGATTCGGTAGAACACTATTTGTATTTTGCATTTCTTTTCATTAGTGATTGACCGTCTGATTAGATTCAGCGGTAATCCTAATTTTATTTCCTGTTTTTATTTATATTCTGCACTTTTATTTTCTGTATTTTACCCGCGTTCATAGGTTAAATTGGATTTGATTAGATTTGAATCTGATTCATAGTTTCATTGCTTTTCCATTGAAATTGTGATTTGATCGTCGGTTCAGTTAGATCTGTTCTGAATCAAATTACAGTTTTAATTTTGTTTTGTTTTATTTTCAAAATCAACCTCCAAAGTTTTGTCTAACTCGCCCAAGAGATTAGATAAATAATTTGATTTAATTCACCTCCCTGTGTTCGACCTGTATGCTACACACCTGTATGCTTGCAGAATTTATTACAAATGTCGCGCTTTTCTAATTCATAGACTAGCGTCGATCACCTATTTACGAACGTCGGCAACTATTCCAACCCTTCTCCTCAAATAACTCTCTATCCTCTCAACGAAATCAAGCGCTCCTTTGGGGAATTTTGTAGAGCTCAATCCCCTCTACAAATCCATACTGGTCTGGACCTCCCTCGTTTCGTGTGCATGGAGAATGGAGCAACTGAAGTCGACGTGTTCAAGCCGCCGTCGTGCTTCCACCGTGTCATTGTGTTCGTCGTTGTTCAAGGAGGTGGCGCGCCTCTCCTAGCCCGTCGACGTGGTGCAAGCCGATCGGCTTCATACCGCACGGATTGAACGCAAAAGGGAACCCTAGTTCTGAACCCAAACGTGAAAACCACGGCTGTGTGTCTGAAGGAAGAAGGTATATATAATTTAAATAATTACAACATATAAAAGCGTTGCGAATTGGAATTTATCGAATAAAAATCGTATCTTTTTCATACGATAACGAAATTCAATGAAACATGAGATATTGGACTAGTGGCATCGTACACGACATTCTAGGAGAAACTGGGAGAATTTTAGAGCCATCTACAATTTTAGGCGAAGTCAAAACCAATGTGATATTTCCGAATTCAAAAATAAATGAATAAAATTATATTAGGTTGCAGACGGAGTTTAGTAGCTCTTGACACCGTCGTCCACATACCATGGACGACTTGCTTGTATTGTGGTGTGAAATTGATTGCGATTGTGAATGATTGATTGTGGTTGTAGCAAAATTCATTGTGTTTGTGGTAAATCCATTGTGTTGTGAAAATGAATTTTATTATTGGAAATTATGAAAATGAAACTCTTGTATCGCCGCGAGGCCTAGGATAGAAGAGGAGCCGTGCTAGACACCGTGCCGGTTTTAATTACCCTGCCGTTATAATGCCGAAATTTTCTGAAATATTCATGTGTTGAAAAATATTCATATATGAAACGAAAATTGTTTTAACAATAAAAATCACATTTTTTATTGTATGTACAAGATATGAAAAATATTCATATATGAAATGAAAATTGTTTGAACAATAAAAATCACATTTTTATTGTATGTACAAAATATGAAAAATATTCATATATGAAATAAAAATTGTTTGAACAATAAAAATTATATTTTTATTGTATATATAAAATATAAAAATGATCATTATTTGAATAAAAATATGTTGACAATAAAAATCACATTTTTCTCGTATGAATAGAAAAGATTAAAAATAATCATTATTTGAAAGAAAAATATGTTAACAATAAAAATCACATTTTTATTGTATGAATAGAAATGATCATTGTTTGAAATAGAAAAGTTTAACAATAAAAATTTACATTTTTATTGTATATAAGAAATGATTAAAATATGCATTGTTTGAAATAAAAATATGTTAATAATAAAACAACATTTTATTGTATGAATAAAATGATCAGTGTTTGAAATAGAAAAGTTCAACAATAAAAATTTACATTTTTATTATATACAAGAAATGATTAAAAATATGCATTGTTTGAAATAGAATATGTTAACAATAAAAATTTACATTTTTATTGCATATAAGAAATGATTAAAAATTATCATTGTTTGAAATAGAAAAGTTTAACAATAAAAATTTACATTTTTTATTATATATAAGAAATGATTAAAAATATGCATTGTTTGAAATAAAAATATGTTAACAATAAAAATCACATTTTTATTGTATAGAAATGATCATTGTTTGAAATAGAAAAGTTTAACAATAAAAATTTACATTTTTATTGTATATAAGAAATGATTAAAAATATGCATTGTTTGGAATAGAATATGTTAACAATAAAAAATTACATTTTTATTGTATACAGGAAATGATTAAAAATGATCATTGTTTGAAATAGAAAAGTTTAACAATAAAAATTTACGTTTTTATTGTATATAAGAAATGATTAAAAATATGCATTTTTGAAATAAAAATATGTTAACAATAAAAATCACGTTTTTATTGTATGAATAGAAATGATCGTTGTTTGAAATAGAAAAGTTTATATAAGAAATGATTAAAAATATGCATTGTTTGAAATAGAATATGTTAACAATAAAAATTTACATTGTTATTGTATATAAGAAATGATTAAAAATGATCATTGTTTGAAATAGAAAATTTTAACAATAAAAATTTACATTTTTTATTATATATATGAAATGATGAAAAATATGCATTGTTTGAAATAGAAAAGTTCAACAATAAAAATTTACATTTTTTTTAAATGTAGGAATGATGAGAAATATTCAATGTTTGAAATTAAATGATTAGACAGTAAAAATTAAATTTTTATTTTATGTATGATTCATTAAAACATTCATGTTTTAAAGAATATGATTAGACAATAAAAATTACATTTTTATTGTACGTTGATTCATTGAAAGAGTTGATGTTTGAAAAAAACATTTCAACAATTAATTACATTTTTATAATATGTTTTGATTCATTTAAAATATAATCATTTGCATTTTAGAGAAGTACAAATGATCATTTGTTAATAAAATGTTTTGGTTCATTTAAAACGATGTTAATTACATGTTAGAGAAGTTAGAAAAAATATGTTCATTAGTTAAACATGTAGTAATTCATTAAAATAATGTTAATTACATGTTGGAGAATAAATGGTGTTAAAATCGTTAAACAAATTATATATATATATATAATTAAACGAATCGCGCGCGGTAGTTTGCGTTTTCGAATCGTAACTTTAAACGATTATACCAAATGATCCAACTGTCGAATTTTCCCAAAACTGGAACCGTTGGGTTCGCTTTGGAAAGATCTTTCCAATGCTATAAAATTTGCTAAGATCCAACGGTAAGATTTTGGGAAATGTGTAATTTAAATTTCAATAAAAACAGCGCCAAGGCCGCGTAATGACCTGAAGCGTCGTTTAATTAAAAGGGGCTATTTTTATATAAATAAAAATAGCGATAAATCGTTATAAGATATTATAAACGATATGGAATGAAAAGAAATGATATGAATTATATTTATACGCGAATTATTTGAAAAAGCCGAGTTGATTCTCATTTCAAATAATTGATCGACGATTAGAAGTCGAAGATGTTGAAGACGACGGTTGAAGACCGACGATCTTCACATCGAATGGATGACTACTGATGCCCTGGATTGCTTAGCTCCTAGGAAAGGGTTAAAGTGGCAGTTGTCCGGACGTACTTATTGATTACTCGGGTATATGAGAGCATCTCTTCCGAATTGGACATATGGAACGAGGAATAAGGTGTCTCTGCTTTCGTTCAGACCTAGAACGGACTTGTAAATGGATGTGTGTCTGACATTGGATTTTATTCTGCGCTGATTGATTTCTATTAATATATATATATATATGTTTGGTGGCGGAGAATTATTCTCTTGCTTAACACCCTTCTATGAGACGTACGAGCTCAGATGTTATATATTGATAAATATCAGTCATATGGTGTGAATTGTCAATGTGGCATGCCAAGATGCAAATGATCAAGGCTTTTTGTTGAAAAGCAGAGCCTTGTGGTTGATGATCAAAGCACAACTTTAATTAGCATAGCTTTGTGTATAGCGTTACTTCGCGAGCCTCACACCCCGGTATGAACCAGAAATGGGAGAGGAATGCAGAGAGGACATGCGTTTATTTCTAGCTAGAATTGGTGTCATGGTATGGAGCCCAGATATTTTTACTTATGTGGATATTGGAAAGTTAGGTACCTCAGATTTGAGTCCCTAATGGCTCTAAATTTACGCCCCATAGGGCGGGGAAACGTATTGTTCAGGAATTACCAATCCTCAAATGTACGAGAGGACCGGCCTTGAAGATCCAAGTTGCAGTTGCGACTGATCCAGAGACATGGTAGGCTGGATTGTCTCGAATTCGGTAAGGGTGATCCCTTGCCTTGGTTCATGATGGAAATTCAACTCCCAATACGACATTGTGTGGTTTTGATTGTAAAACTAGTATGGCGACATAGTATATGGTAGCTATGCCGTCTATAATTGATACGTTATGATTGAATTTTTTTGAAATATATAAACACTAATAATTATATGAAATGATTTTGATTTATACGTATCAAGCATATTTGGCCATCATAAGGTAAAACTCTATCCTCCGGTTTGCGTTGCATTGTGTGATGGGACTTGAGTCTTATAATGGCTTCATTTTTCTAAAAAGCATTGCGTTGTTCAATGATTAACTTTATTTCATGCACTGGCAATCCAATGGAGTAAACCCATTCCGCATTAGCGGCATGGTCCTGTGATCAGCCTTATTATTAAATATGTTAAATAAGATTTTTCATACCAGTCTCATGACTGACTCGTAGTTTATTTCACTTTTCAAACTCGGGTGCCCCTATTTTCCTCACGGGCACCCTTGTATTCTGGTTTTAGCAGACTCACTCTGGTTAGCTATGGAGCTGAAAATGGATTCTATCATTTCTACTATGCTGTTCAGACTTCATTTTGTATATTATGTTTGATTCCGCTGCAGACATTTTATATTAAGCTGAAACTATATTTTGTACTAAGTGTGATCCTATTATGCTGTGTAACTTTGATGTTGATATTATTTCCAGTGTAACTTTGATGTACTTTGTCTGGTGTAATTCTATGATTTTGTTCTGCTATTATTGTTTATGTGTTATGTTCCAATGATTATCCTTGCTTCCTTTACACGGGGGTTTGGGGTTATCACAGTTTATATCAGAGCTTTGGTTAACCTTAGCTCCGGAATATAACATATTAATGAACTCGTCAGAAATAGAATGAGTAGTATTCTAAGACGAATAACTACCATAGATAGGACTAGTAATGTCCTAGAATGAGTATAGCAGAATAAAATACACCCCCATTGATGCATTCATACTTAAATATATGTCTCTATGCTTTACAATATCTTTTCTGTTGGGCTGACTCTTTGTCTACTATTTGTAGACATAGTAGAAAATGTGTGGCAGAAACAGAAGAAGTAATTCTATGGTTCAACAATCTAATGAGCCAATCGTGCTCCCACAACTAGAATCAGAGCTATAAGTTCTAGTAAAGAAGTATCGGAATCTGGGTGGAGTACCATTCTTGTGAAAAGAATCTGTTATTGAAACACAAGCGTGGATGCGTTCTTCTGAGAGAATTTTTGAAGGCTTAAAGCTGAGAGATGATTAGAAAAGACTACTGGCGTCTTAGGCACTCAAAGATGAAGCATTAATCTGGTGGGAAACCGTTACAAAGGATAATCCAGAAGGTAATATTACCTGGGATAGATTAGAGAAATTTTCACAGAAAGATTTATTCCTCCAGAAGCAACTGAGTGGTTATATGATGACTTTTACCATCTGAAACAAGGAGATATGACCATCCAGGAGTATCAGAATAAATTCAATGAACTTTCTTGTTTTTACCCGAAGCTAATTGAAGATCCTTTGAGGAAGAATCCAAGATTAATTAACGGACTTCAAAGAAAATACGAAAGTAGAGTAATTGCTCATGTGAATCTACCTTTTTCTAAGATGATACAAATGGCGTATCGCTATGAGAATCTTGATAAGCAAGGGGTTTTGGAAGATGAAGAGGTAGGCAGTTCTAGCAACAAAAGGAAGTCTGAAACTGATATTCCAGAGGCAAGTACGAAGCCTGAGGCAAGTACAAAGCCAGAGGTTAGTAAGAGGCCTAAGGCCAATCAGAAAAAGGTAAAGATAGTCGTATGTCTTAAGTGTGATAAGCAAGGGAATTCGATAAGGAATTACAAATCTTCGAAGAAACAAAGGAATGATGGATCTAAATCCAATAAGTCTCAAGAGACCAAGGAATGCAATCTTTGCCCTAAGCCAGGTCATATAAAGCGAGATTGCCGGCTTTTAAAAATCGCCTAGGTGGCTCAGGTCAATAACACAACAGATGTTGCAATGCCCTCAGCTAGTAGGGAAAGGCCAGATGTTTTGGAAGGCACGCTTACTGCCAACAATATTCCTGTTACAGTGTTGTTTGATACAGAAGCGTCACAAAGCTTTATCTCAAGCAATACGGTTAAGAAGTTAAAGTTAAAACTAAGGAATCTTAAAGAATCGATTAGAGTTCATAATTCGATAGGAGGGTCTCTTGTTCTCGGTTTGTATTGTAGAGTGCCCGTTTCTTATTCTTGTTACCAGTTTTCCTTTGATTTAATTGTATTGGATCTTTCTGAATTCGATATCATTCTCAGGTTGGATTGGTTAACCAAATTTGAAGCCGAAGTTAAATGTGCAGAAAGAGTTGTTAAAGTTAAAATGAAGCTTGGAAATATTGTTATACCCTGCGAAGGCTCAATTCAAATAGAAAAGAATTTTGGGTTGCTCTTGAGGTCTCCCCCACTGCTATTGAAAATATTCCTGTCGTTAAGAATTATGCGGATGTGTTTGAAGAAGTGGATAGCTTACCCCCGCGGAGAGAAATTGACTTCAGGATTGATTTAGTTCTGAATGTAAGGCCAGTTGTGCACGTTGTTCGAAGAATGACATTGAAAGAGAAAGAAGAATTGAGTAATCAAACTCGTCAGCTTTTATGGAAAGGTCTGATTAGACCTAGCTTTTCGAATTGGGGTGCATCAGTAGTATTTGTTCCAAAGTCTGACGGTACCCTCAGACTATGTGTTGATTACCGAGACCTAAACAAGCAAACACTAAAGAATAAATATCCATTACCGCGTATTGATGATTTATTAATTCTCTTGAATGAAGCGCAAGTATTTTCTAGAATGGACCTAGCTACAGGTTTCCATCAACTGCGTATTGCCGAAGAATGTGTTCCTTTGACAGCTTTCAGAGGTTCAGACATATTTTATGAGTGGTTAGTAATGTCGTTCGTCTTATGTAACGCTCCTGCTTACTTTGTCGATTTAATGAACAGAGTATTCTGCGATGTCTTGAATAAATTTGTGTTGGTTTTCATTGATGACATTTTAATCTTTTCTAAGTCAACTGCCGAGCATGCGAAGCATTTGGAAGAAGTTTTGGAAATTCTGAGAAAGAATGTTTTAAAAGCCAAATTTTCTAAATGCATATTCTGGCAAGAAGAAGTAAAGTTCCTCGGTCATGTAGTATCGAAGAAAGGAATTTCAGTGGATCCAGGAAAAATCACAGCCATTCGAGATTGGAAGCAGCCTAGCACGTCTACAGAAGTCAGAAGCATTCTAAGATTGGCTGGCTATTATCGAAAATTCTTTAAAGATTTTTCGAAGCTATCTTGTCCATTAACGAAGCTTACCAAGAAGCATACAAGCTTTAATTGGACGCTTGAATGTGAGGGAGCTTTCCAAGAGCTGAAATTAAGGTTGACTACTGCTCCAGTGTTGACTATTATTGATGGCAGTCAAGATTTGACAGTCTATACAGATGCTTCTCTTGAAGGTGTTGGTGCGGTATTAATGCAAAGAGGCAAAGTAGTTTCTTATGCTAGCCGTCAGTTGAACCCGCATGAGAAAAGATATCCTACTCGTGATCTTGAGTTGTTAGCCGTCGTGTTTGCTTTGAAAATATGGAGGAACTATCTTTTGGGTGAGAAGTTCGAATTATATACAAATCATAAGTCATTAAAATATCTGTTCACCCAGAAGGACTTGAATTTAAGGCAGCAGCGTTGGTTAGAATTTCTTGCGGCATACGATCTAGATATTTTGTATACTTTAGGGAAAGCCAACGTTGTAGCAGACGCGCTTAGCAGGAAGAAAGCAATTATCGCTAATCTCATTATTACGCCTTCATTGATTGACAAAATCTCTGTTCTTTAGAAGGATGATGAATTCATTCAGAGAATTAGTAAAAGAGTTTGGGAAGACGAACCCTCGAGTTTCCAGATTGATAACAAGGGAGTTCTGAGGTTATTAGGCCGAATTTGTGTTCTGAACATCCCCGAGCTCAGAAGAGAAGTAATGGATGGTTGTCACAAATCCAAGCTTAGTATCCATCCAGGGGTGAGTAAGATGTATCATGATCTCAAGTGTACGTTCTTGTGGAAATCTATGAAAAGAGACATTTCCATTTATTTTAGCAGGTGTTCTACTTGCCAACAAGTCAAAAGTGATCAGCAGAAACTCGTAGGACTGTTGCAACCATTAGAGGTTCCAGATTGGAAGTGGGATCAAATTTCCATGGATTTCATTGATGGTTTGGCCAGAACCAACAAAGGCAGTGACAACATATGGGTGATCGTAGATCGCTTCACGAAGACTGCCCACTTTATTCCTATCAGATCGACTAGAACAGCTCAAAGTCTAGCGCAGATTTATTTCAAAAAAATCGTTAGACTACATGGAGTTCCCAGTAGTATTATTAGTGATCGTGATCCGATATTCTCTAGTAAATTCTGGGAAGCATTCCAGGTAGAGCCGGGGACAAAGTAAATCTGAGCACCGCATATCATCCTCAAACAGATGGCCAAACTGAGAGGGTGAATCGTATACTAGAAGGCTGTTGCGGGTATGTATTCATGATTTTGGCGGATTGTGGGAAGA
This sequence comes from Allium sativum, assembly GCA_030737875.1. NCBI lineage: Eukaryota > Viridiplantae > Streptophyta > Magnoliopsida > Asparagales > Amaryllidaceae > Allium > Allium sativum. Next base: position 145,342,275 of record CM060922.1, on the reverse strand, counting down.
TCACTTGCATCTGGTTGAGTTTTCATATAATAACAGTTATCAAGCAAGTTTAAAAATGTCACCATTCGAAGCATTGTATGGTAGACCATATAGATCTCCCACATGTTGGGTAGAATCGGCAATCGACTAGTGTTGGATCCCGACATGATTCGAGAAGCTTCGGATAAGGCCGATTTCATTAAGAACCGGCTGCAAACCGCTCAGAGCCGACAGAAGAGTTATGCAGATTCAAGAAGAAGAGATTTAGCATTCATTGTTGGTGATTATGTATATTTGAGAGTTTCTCCAATGAGAGGAGTAGTCCGATTCGAGAAAACAGGGAAGTTGGCGTCTAGATTTATTGGTCCATTTCCTATACTTGAAAGAATTGGAACTCTTTCTTACAGGGTTCAGTTACCTGACTGGTTGCTAGGAGTACATGATGTATTTCACTATCTCAACTTCGAAAGCATGTGCATGATCCAGACTTGATTGTGGAAGAAGTAGCACAGCAAGATTTGGAAATTACTCCAAGCTTAGCAGTGAGACGAGAGCCAGTAAAAATTGTTGGCAGAGAAACCAGAGTTATGAGAAACAAGAAGATACATTTAGTCAAAGTGCAGTGGAGCGGAGATCCTAGAGACTGTATATGGGAGACCGAAGATAACATTAATTAGGCTTATCCCAAGTGCAAAGTGGACATCTCTGATTAGCCCTGGAGCAAGGTGCGTTTACAATATTTTGCATTTCCGCTTTGTTTCCTACTTTACTGTTGTTTCCTTTTCGGGGACAAAAAGTTTTTAAGTGGGGGAGATTGTAACAACCCAGAAAATCAGAACCAATTTAAATTTTTATTATTTTGGCTATTTTATTGAATTTTGAATATTTAAAATGATTAATTTTAAATAATAACGATTTAAAATTTATTTAAATCGAAGTTAGAATGTATATATTTATTTTAATTATAAAACGAGCCTGAAATGGCGCGGTAGTTTAAAATTCGATTTCAAATTTCAAATGAATGTACATAATTCAAAATAAATCGGATTTTAGTAAAACCAGAAATTTTAGAATCTATTTAACAGTATCTTTCTAACAATGTGAAAAATCCAGATTTCATAACGGGAATAAAAAGTTATGTCCAACTTAAAATTTAATATAGTCATTATGGAATTGAATATAATATATAGCCCTTAAAAATAGCCATTGTGCAAACGACCTCCATTTTCGATGAAACCACTTTGGTTGGATCTGAAATGTCAATTTATTGCTAGGTTTAAAATTCCATAATTTTTGGAATTAGTATGTGAGCGTGGCAAAAAAAAAAGTGTTTTGTCAATTTCAGTCAAATTGGATCGACCAGAAAATGGCCTCTTTTCAAACGGTCTTCAAATTTAACGAAATTAATTTTGTTAGGACCGTATCGCCAAAACATAGTTAGATATATTTTTCGGGAATTTTTGGAATCAGTATGTGGCCTCGACAAATTAAAATGTACGTTCAAATCTAAAATTAAATGTTTTATATTTTAATTTGAAGAATAATTGACTGAAACAGTTGAATGGGCTTACGAAATATATTCCATTGTGTCCAGGATGGGGGTGTTTAGCTAGGAGCGACACTCATTGGGTTTGATTTGGAGTCAGAAGGATAAAATGAGAATTTTGGAATTTAAGAAATTAAAAATAAATTAATTATAAATATGGACCAATCACAATTCATCTTCTCTTTCTGAAACCAGATAACCCTATTTACGAATGGCTGCTACTCTTCCAACCCTTCTCCTCAAATAACTCTCTATCCTCTCAACAAAATCAAGTGCTCCTTTGGGGAATTTTGTAGAGCTCAATCCCCTCTACAAATCCATACTGGTCTGGACCTCCCTCGTTTCATGTGCGTGGAGAATCGAGCTCCTGAAGTCGATGAGTTCAAGCCCTCGCCATGCTTCCACCGTGCCTTCGAGTTCGCCGTCGTTCAGGGAGGGTGGCGCGCCTCTCCTAGCCCGTCGATGTGGTGCAAGCAGATCGGCTTCATACCGCACGGATTGAACGCAAAAGGGAACCCTAGTTCTGAACCCAAACGTGAAAACCGCGGCTGTGTGTCTGAAGGAAGAAGGTATATATAATTTAGATAATTACAACATATAAAAGCGTTGCGAATTGGAATTTATCGAATAAAAATCATATCTTTTTCATACGATAACAGAATTCAATGAAACATGAGACATTAGACTCGTGACATCGTACACGACATTCTAGAAGAGACCGGGAGAATTTTAGAGCCATCTACAATTTTAAGCGAAGTCAAAACCAATGTGAGATTTCTGAATTCAAAAATAAATGAATAAAATTATATTAGGTTGCGGACAGAATTTAGTAGCTCCTGACACCGTCGTCCACAGACCATGAACGACTTGTTTGTATTGCTGTGTGAAATTGATTGAGATTGTGAATGATTGATTGTGGTTGCAAAAAAATTAATTGTGTTTGTGGTAAATCCATTGTGTTATGAAAATGAATTGTATTGTGGAAATTATGAAAATGAAACCCTTGTATCACCGCGAGGCCTAGGATAGCAGAGGAGTCGTGCTGGACACGGTGCCGATTTTAATTACCCTGTCGTTATAATGCCGAAATTTTCTGAAATATTCATGTTTTGAAAAATATTCATATATGAAATGAAAATTGTTTGAACAATAAAAATCACAATTTTATTATATGTACAAAATATGAAAAATATTCATATATGAAATGAAAATAGTTTGAACAATAAAAATCACATTTTTATTTTATGTATAAAATATGAAAAATATTCATATATGAAATAAAAATTGTTTGAACAATAAAAATTACATTTTTGTTGTATATATAAAATATAAAAATGATCATTATTTGAAATAAAATATGTTAACAATAAAAATCACATTTTTATTGTATGAATATAAAAGATTAAAAATGATCATTATTTGAAATAAAAATATGTTAACAATAAAAATCACATTTTTATTGTATGAATAGAAATGATCATTGTTTGAAATAGAAAAGTTTAACAATAAAAATTTACATTTTTATTGTATATAAGAAATGATTAAAAATATGCATTGTTTGAAATAAAAATATGTTAATGATAAAAATCACATTTTTATTGTATGAATAGAAATGATCAGTGTTTGAAATAGAAAAGTTTAATAATAAAAATTTACATTTTTATTGTATATAAGAAATGATTAAAAATATGCATTGTTTGAAATAGAATATGTTAACAATAAAAATTTACATTTTTATTGTTTATAAGAAATGATTAAAAATGATCATTGTTTGAAATAGAAAAGTTTAATAATAAAAATTTACATTTTTTATTGTATATAAGAAATGATTAAAAATATGCATTGTTTGAGATAAAAATATGTTAACAATAAAAATCACATTTTTATTGTATGAATAGAAATGATCATTGTTTGAAATAGAAAAGTTTAACAATAAAAAATTATATTTTTATTGTATATAAGAAATGATTAAAAATATGCATTGCTTGAAATAGAATATGTTATCAATAAAAAATTACATTTTTATTGTATATAAGAAATGATTAAAAATGATCACTGTTTGAAATAGAAAAGTTTAACAATAAAAATTTACAATTTTCTTGTATATAAGAAATGATTAAAAATATGCATTGTTTGAAAAAAAAATGTTAACAATAAAAATCACATTTTATTGTATGAATTGAAATGATCATTGTTTGAAATAGAAAAGTTTTATAATAAAAATTTACATTTTTATTGTATATAAGAAATGATTAAAAATATGCATTGTTTGAAATAGAATATGTTAACAATAAAAATTTACATTTTTATTGTATATAAGAAATGATTAAAAATGATCATTGTTTGAAATAGAAAAGTTTAACAATAAAAATTTACATTTTTTATTGTATATAAGAAATGATGAAAAATATGCATTGTTTGAAATAGAAAAGTTCAACAATAAAAATTTACATTTTTATTGAATGTAGGAATGATGAGAAATATTCAATGTTTGGAATTAAATGATTAGACAATAAGGATTACATTTTTATTGTATGTATGATTCATTCAAAGATTCATGTTTTAAAAAATATAATTAGACAATAAAATTCACATTTTTATTGTATGTATGATACATCTAAAGAATTCATGTTTGAATAAAAATACTTCAAAAATTAAAATAACATTTTTATAATATGTTTTGATTCATTTAAAATATAATCATTTATATGTTAGCGAAGTACAAATGATCATTTGTTAATAATATGTTTTGGTTCATTTAAAACGATGTTAATTACATGTTAGAGAAGTTAGAAAAAAAATGTTCATTAGTTAAACATGTAGTAATTCATTAAAATAATGTTAATTACATGTTAGAGAATAAATGGTGTTGAAACAGTTAAACGAATTATATATATATATATATATAATAAAATTAAACGAATCGCGCGCGGTAGTTCGCGTTTTGGAATCATAACTTTAAACAATTATACCGAAAGATCCGACTGTCGGATTTCCCAAAACTGAAACCGTTGGGTTCGCTTTTGAAAGATCTTTCCAAGATATAAAATTTGCTAAGATCCAACGTTTAGATTTTGGGAAAGGTGTAATTCTAATTTTAATAAAAACAAAATCAGGGCCGCGTAATGACCTGAAGCGTCGTTTAATTAAAAGAGGCTATTTTTATATAAATAAAAATAGCGATAAATCGTTATAAGATATTATAAACGATATGGAATGAAAAGAAATGATTAGAATTATATTTATACGTGAATTATTTGAAAAGGCTGAGTTAATTCTCATTTCAAATAATTGATCGACGATCAGAAGTCGAAGATATTGAAGACGGTGGTTGAAGACCGGCAATCTTCACATCGAATGGATGACTACTGATGCCCTGGATTGGTTAGCTCACAGGAAAGAGTTAAAGTGGTAGTTGTCCAGATGTACTTGTTGATTGTCCGGGTATGCGAGAGCCTCTCTTCCGTATTGTACATATGGAACGAGGAATAAGGTGTCTCTGCTTTCGTTCAGACCTAGAACGGACTTGTAAATGGATGTGTGTCTGACATTGGATTTTATTCTGTGTTGATTGATTTCTATTAATATATATATATATATGTGTTTGGTGGCGGATGATTTATTCTCTTGCTTAACACCCTTCTATGGGACATAGGAGCTCAGAAGTTATATATTGATAGACATTAGTCGTATGACGTGAATTGTCAATGTGGCATGCAAAGATGCAAATGATCAAGGCTTTTTGTTGAAAAGCATAGCCTTGTGGTTGATGATCAAAGCATAGCTTTAATTAGCATAGCATTGTGTATAGCGTTACCTCGCGAGCCTCACACCCTGGTATAAACCAGAAACGGGAGAGGACTGCAGGGAGGACATGCGTTTCTTTCTAGCTAGGAGTGGTGTCATGATATGGAGCCTAGGCATTTTTACTTATGTGGATATTGGAAAGCGAGGTAACTCAGATTTGAGTTCGTAGTGGCTCTAAATTTACGCCCCATAGGGCGGGGAAACGTATTGTTCAGGAATTACCAATCCTCAAACGTAAGAGAGGACCAGCCCTGAAGATCCAATGTGCAGTTGCGACTGATCCTGAGACATGGTAGACCAGATAGTCTCGAATTCAGTAAGGACAATCCCATGCCTTGGTTCATGATGGAAATCCAACTTCCAATACGACATCGTGTGATTTTGATTGTAAAACTAGTTTGGCGACATAGTATATGGTAGCTATGTCGTCTATGATTAATACATTATGATTGAAAATGTTTTTGAAACATATAGACACTAATAATAATATCAAATGATTTTGATTTATACGTATCAAGCATATTTGACCATTATAAGGTAAAACTCTATCCTCCGGTTTGCGTTGCATTGTGTGATGGGACTTGAGTCTTATAATGGCTTCATTTTTCTAAAAAGCATTGCGTTGTTTAATGATTTACTTTATTTCATGCACTGGCAATCCAATGGAGTAAACCCGTTCCATGTTAGCGGCGTGGTCCTGTGATTAGCCTTATTATTAAATAGGTTAAGTAAGATTTCTCATACTAGTCCCATGACTGACTCGTATTTTGTTTCACTTTTCAAACTCAGGTGCCCCTATTTTCCACACGGGTAGCCTTATATTCAGGTTTTAGCAGACTCATTCTGGATAGCTATGGAGCTGAAGATGGATTCTATCATTTCTATTATGTTGTTCAGACTTCATTATTATATTATGTTTAATTCCGCTGTAGACATTTTATATTAAACTAAAACTGTATTCTGTACTAAGTATGAACCTATTATGTTGTGTAACTCTGATGTTGATATTATTTCCAGTGTAACTTTGATGTACTTTATCTGATGTAATTCTATGATTATGTTCTGCTGTTATTGTTTATGTGTTATGTTCCAATGATTATCCTTGCTTTCATGACACGGGGGTTTGGGGTAATCACATTGTTGGTCCTGACCTCGCCTCCCATTGAGGCGATCGCCGAATCACCCTAGTGTCACCTCATCACAGCATTCTGACTACAAAGCTACTTTTGCAGTCAAGACCCACCACGTGGTAGTAACGCGCAGACCCAACCTCTGCGAGCACAGCCTAAACATCTTCCACCGCACAGAGGACTACCAAGAGCACCTTACGTATTTCAGGAAGCCGCGTGCTTCCCCTTCCAGTCCTTCGGAGCTAACAAAATAATCAGCTGGACATGCGCTCCCCTCGTGCCTCATGACACCGCGATGATCTACCCCGGTGGGTTATTCACCTTAAACGTGCGGACTGGTCCAAACGCCTTATATTATTAGACCCTATGTCTAAACATCTATCATGCGCTTGCTCTACCTCATCGGTTTTCCATTTAGCTTGGTTATTCCCATTTACATTGACTTCTTATTCAAGTTACCAAGTTCCTCTTACTTATTAATTTCAGCCATATAACTTAACCCATTTAAGTTTATTAATAAGCCCACAACATGTTATTCTCTAAATTGTGATCCAAGGTCTGTAATCCACAATTCCTTTATATTATTACTTGATTTTATCGTTACAATAACACATTCTACTTGATATGTAATTAAGTATATCTCAATTCACATGTTTTCTGTTTAATATGTCACTCATTATTTATGATTAAATATAACTTATTTCATTTCATAAGTTTGTCTCATTCTTTCTTATTTAATCATAATTCCATCTTATACTGTCACTACCACTTATTGTTGTTTACTTATTAACTTAGTTCTCTTAACTAAGGTTTACTGATAAGTTTCCTTTCCATAAATATAACTTATGTTGTCTTCATCCATAGATTTTAGATTCTCGTTCTTACAAATAATTTAATTTACAATTAAGTACAAATTATCTCGTTACATAAGTTATTCCATTTTCTTTATCTTTTATTATAACCTAAATTATAATTTCCACTTACCCCTAGGACAAGCCTACCTATTATATAACCTTCTCATTAATGTAATTTATTTATAATAGGTTATTATTATTCCCCGTTCATTCCACTTCCTTTACAGTTGTAATTATCTTTCATTCATTTCCATCAATCACAATTAGTGTTAATTATTTCTATCCTTTTATATACATATATTTATATATATGCTTATGTACTAGACCTCTCACATTAAGCCTACCACTTGTAGATGTTGAATTTGCCGGGCGGTTTCGGGCAGATTTCTTTCACAAGTTGACTTAACCTCGTGTCTTAGCACCGTTACATGTATATTTACGCACTAAACCTCTCACATTAAATTAACAACTTGTGGATGATGGATTTGTCGGGCGGTTTCGGACAAAATTCTACCACAAGTTGAATTTGATCTCGTGTCTAAGTGCAGTTACAATTTTCTATTTACTGTAATTGTAAGCATGTTTCTTCTTCCAAATTTCACTGTAATCTATTTTTACATGTCATGCTTAGTGTCATATTAAGTCCATTATCTTAATTTCATGTCGCTTGTTCTTCCTAACATATAATTAATTTCATCTCAAAATAACATGTAATCATGTAATTGTTCAAATCTAACAAATTAACATGTAATTTTCTAAATTCTACCATTAGTAATTCAAGTACATAATATGCCACAAGTTAATCATGTAATGGAGCATGTATGTATACAACAATAATTGTTACAAAATTTTAACAAATTTTCATTTCAACATATGAACATTTCAGCATATAAAACGTTTCAACATATGAATTTTCCAACATATTAATATTTCAACATGTCATATTAGCATTTCATCACTTTAATCATTCTAACAGATTTACATTACATATTAACGGGGAATGACAAACGATAATACACCATTATCAAAAATGATATAACTTAAATCCACTCACCTAATTTGCTTTCCAAATCCTGAATCTGGTCCAGATTTAGACCTAACAATCATGGATCCACAATTCTTACTAAAAGAAAAATGGGAAGAAAGAGGAAGAAAATTGAATAGACTAGATCTAAGAAATTACCTTATTTCGAACATGATTCTGAACACCTTCTTATTAATATTCATTCTTTTCCTCTAGATCTTGATTTAGAATTTTCCTAAACTAATTATCTTATTTATCTGAAGAGATTTGGGGAGGAGGAAGAATGGCAGAGCTTAGACGTTGTCTCAGAGAATATGAGATTTAGGCTACGCTCTACTAGCCTATTTATAGGTGTTCAGGATCTTATCATACACGCAGCTCTGAGTCTGCATTGAACCTAGTTAAGAAAATAACCCAGGTCGAAGATGAATCTAACCGGATCTGGGGGGTGTCGACCCCAGTGTCAACCCCCTTACAAGGGTGTCAACCCCCCTACAGGGGTGTCGACCCCCCTATGGGTCCGCGAGCTGTTTTGGCGCAGAAATTTGATTTTCGAATGTTTGAATTTCTGGAATTTATTTAAATGTTATATTCACATGTAATCTTCTTATACTTATACAAATCTTCTAATGACCATTTTACGTGTATATATATACGGATAATTTTTGTTTCGTTTTCAAAATTGAAACGGTGTTGTCCCATTATTTAATTCTTGCCATATTTCTTCGATTGCAGCCTTATCTTGAACTTTATCTTTGTATATATATATGTATATTTCTTCACATATATATATATTCTCATATATATATATACACACACACATATATTTTCTTTACTTCCTTAAATGTATATTTTCCTTATATGCGCGTTTATACATATTTTCTCTTTAGAACATATGTCGACCCCAGTGTCGACCCCTTTACAAGGGTATCAACCCCCTATAGGGTGTCGACCCCTACAGGGTGTCGACCCCCCTATGGGTCCCACGAGCTGTTTTGGCGCAGAAATTTGATTTTCGAATGTTTGAATTTCTGGAATTTATTTAACTATTATATACACATGTAATCTTCTTATACGTATACAAATCTTCTAATGACCGTTTTACACGTATATATATGCATAACTTTTATTTTGTTTTCAAAATTCAAACTGTGTTGTATCGTTATTTAATTCTTGCCATATTTCTTTGATTGCAGCCTTATCTTGAACTTTATCTCTTGTATATATATATATATATATATATATATATATTTCTACACATATATACATATATATTCTCATATATATATATATATATTCTTTACTTCCTTATATGTTTATTTTTCCTTATATGTGTGTTTATACATATTTTCTCTTTAAAACATGTGTTAATTTTAGTCGTTCCCTTAAAACAAAAATATAATGCCAGTGGAGATCGAACTCTGTACCTCTTATATGCAAGCCACATATTCTAACCAACTAGACAACTAAGGCTATTGGTAACAAGGCTTAGAACAATGATAATTATTGTTCTCTTCTTACTTCTCTTTTTCATGTTTGTTACAATATTTCATTTAACCCATTGCATGAATCTTTTTCTTTTATTTCACTTTTATTACTAATGATAATATTTGTAAACCAGTGCATGCAACATATTTACACTGCATGCAACCAATCATTTTCTTTCTTTTAATGCATGCATTACATTTTTATTTGCATTAATCTTTTCTTCTTTTTCAGTGCACGTATTTATTACATGCAATTATATATTATCATTATTATATTTTTCTTTTAAATGTTTATGTCTATGCATATATACACACATATGCATTATTTAATTATTAAATTGTCATAAAATGCAGGGTGTTGCATATAGACTCATTTTACCAAATAAAATTTTGATTTGTATTTATTAATATCATTATAGGTTCACGTATTGTTTATCAAGTTATTTATAAATTCGTACTCATATTTTATTTCATATACATGTCAACTTCTTGTTAGTTTCATATTACGTTTATAATTTAGTCTCACTTATAAATTCGATTATAAATTATTGTTCCAAACCAAATATTAACTGTTTTGTCAAATTCTGAATTATCTAGTATATAATTTCTAAAAATAAATCATTTTAATAGCATTCGACATCATCGAATTCAAATCATAAATCCTTATGTATTGATATCAATTCTATTTGCATTTCGAACATCGAAATAATTCCATCGCTTTCTTTCGGAAATAATTTTCGATTCCCTTTTTAGTTCATCCTCGAATTCATATTTAAAATTTATTTAATAACAATTATTTCATTCCATTTATAAATATCGTTTATAAACCAAGCCACTTGTTTTATATAATTAAAGAAGTTATTATATTCTAGCCAATCGAAATTCAATTCAAATTTTAAAATAGATTTTCCCTTTTTCAAGACCTAATCATTTTCCAATATATTTTATGGTATTTAAATACCAATTGTTTCAGGCCCAATGTTATTCAAACATCCCAAAACACACAATAATCAATCACCGATTATTGGTCACATCATGTAATGCAATATATATGAAAAACAACAATATAATTACTGAGGAATCCAGTTGGATCCCTCTAACTTGTTTCCCTGCATCCACAGACGTTAATCAACATAAATAACACTAATTTCATATCAATATGAGATATTAGAATAAATAGAATCAATATTCAATCAATAATATATATGTAACTATATATATATTATTTCAACCAATTTATTAGCAATCATCCAAACAACCATCACACATCATTTAATCATTATTTATCAGTTCTAAAATATGTATATAAAATTAAAGAACTGGACAGAGTTAGTGAGTTTACTTACCTTGGTCGTTAATCGTTGAATAATAGGTTAACATCGGTTGACCCATTCAATCGTTTATTTTGCTATAAATTGTAACAAGCTCCAAAATTCTCTAAACCAAATGCAGTACGTAGTCTGTGACCACACGATCCTAATGTGACTAGTTTCGTTGAATTCTGATTACGTGTAACACCCCACCTTCGCCAATGCCACTCTTGCAAGCACACTAGCTTTGGAGGGGCGTTAAACGAGGTAAACATGCATGCAGATATCACAAGACAGAACATATAAGTAAAACAGAGTAAGTAAAGCAGCGGATAAAACTAGTATTTCAAAACCATAGTCAAGTTACATCAAAGTACCGAGTCATTATTTTCCACAAAACAAAGTCTAGAAAAACATAAACTGAAAACTGGAAATAACATAAAGTAAACTATCCCCAAAGTAGAATAAGGACATAGCATGCTCAAGTCCAAACCGTACATGAGCTATCCAGAAAAGCAGCTAAAGATCCAAGCTAGGTACCAGCGTTCCCACCCTGTAAACCTGGGGGTGGGGGGGGGGGAACGGAAGAAAAGAGGCGAAAGAAAACGGGTCAGTCAAAAAGACTGGTAAGCCCTATCTACTATTAGTATAAAAACTAATAAAGTTAACTGGACATGTAAAACAGAGATGAGACATAGGGTGATAACCAGCATGGTGAAAAGTTAACAAGATAGATCAAGTGTGGCGTCGCATATACAAGGTTAAGTTGCACCAGGTGTGTACTAGTATTCCAATCCATGACAAGTATAAACAAGAAATGATCCCTTGGCCCAAAGCTGGCCCAATATCATGAGGTGACCTAAATCAAGGTCCAACTACTCGGTCTAGTCGATCGGCTCCCTATAAGCCTAACTCGTTATGTATCGGTGTCATACGGCTTAATCGTGGATTATAGTTAACTGTGCAAGGTCCACCCCAGGGTGTGTCCAGCCCTAAGGTGTAAACCACAGACACAATTCAAGCACGCACAGTCTAAACCTACTGGTGCCCATGTTCAACTCCGGACTTAATGTGCACGACCATGGTCCGCCTGAACAACCGGTGCACCCTTCAGCCGTCTCTTTTGGTCTCTTGACTTGTTGTCCATGAAGAGGATGGAGGCCATGATATGAAGATGGAGGCCATGATCAAGAAACATTTTGGCATAGTTTAGTTGTAGGAATGATTAATGAGGGTTTAGTCTAGGTCTTAGGGTCTTTTTTATAGAAGATTAGGTTAGTTTAGACCATAGGATTAACCCTAGTTCAGATCTGAGCCATCAATTCACGTCACTAGCCTCCAAACATGTCTTGAGAAACAAGTCAGGTGCACCCAGGCCAGACTGGCCGACCACCCAAGTCGACAGGGTTGTCGACTGGGCAGTCGATATAGCCTGGGGTGTGTCGACTCCCAAGTCGACTCCCCAGTCAACTTGGGGTGGCAGGAATTTTTCCCGCCTTCCCCGCACAGCTGAATTTGAAATCTGTTTTTAAATTTGAATTTTCTGAAAACTTTGACGGGCCATAACTTGGTCATACGGACTCCGATTTTCGAAAACTCGGACTCTATTTCGCATATTTTTCCGAAACGAACGCAATGGCATAGCCTGTTTCCCTTGATTCAGATTTTATCATTTAATTCTGCCTTGATTTATGTTATAACATTTTATTTAAAAATCCGGGTTGTTACATTCTCCCCTCCTTAAAGGATTTCGTCCCCGAAATCTTCAAGTTAGGAAGAACATATCCTACCATCCATCTACTCAAAACATCATCCACGTGCAGTCATTGTCCTTAAAGGATTCTAAATGTTGTATGATCATATGCAAAGGTGTGTGTATATGTACTTATCTAATGCGAAAATCAGGTGGTTACTGATTCAGTAAACCTCCTTAATGCAAAACATGTTAGTGAAATGAGTCCATATGTATGCAAATTCCTAACATAATTCATAATCTCTATATGAGTGCACATAACATTCATCCATATGCAACATCCACGTGATAGCATAACAATTTTCATCCATGAATAAGTATAAGCACTCATGCATATGCAATATGAAAGTGTGTGAGCCGATCTTAGTGCCTAATGTGTATCATGCATCCACGAGTATCCACTTGCAAACACTTGCAACCACTTGCAAACATCAAGCATAACATGTTTCAAATACATGTTTCATCCAAAGGGTTTCTACCTAAGGTTCTCATGACAAGGTTAACGAGATAACCAGATAAACATGGATAGTGAAAGAAAGATATGCTGGCTAGGAAAAGAGATCGAGAATGCACCCTCAAAAAGAAATGGGTGAAGCGCGCGCATCTTCTCCTCGGTTTCCCAAGTTGCATCCTCTTCGGCTTCACTTTACTAACTTGACTTCTCGATTCCTCGGCTTCTTGATCTCCGTTCCCAAGATACGAATCAGAGCTCGCCTCAAGGTCGCCTCTTTCTATACCTCCGTGTCGTCAAGAATGCTAGGCTCAACTACCTCGACTGACTCATGTGGGCACTTTCGGAGATGCGAGTCGTGAAAAACATTATGTACTCCGGCCAGCTTCTCGGGCAATTCCACCTTATAGGCCGTCTTCCCAATTCTCTCTATGATAGGGAAGGGTCCTACGAACCTTGGTGCTATCTTTCCAACTGCTCCAAAACGAACCACGTTTCGCAAAGGAGAAACCTTCACGAAAACCATATCTCCAACTTCGAATTCCAAATTTGTCCTTCGCTTGTCAGCATAGGATTTTTGTCTGTCTCGGGCCGTCTTCATCTACCTTCAAATCAACTCAACCTTCTCGGATGTGTCCCTTATCATGTCGGGCCCAAGTATAAGCTTATCCATCGTCTCCCACCAACATGTTGGTGACTTACCCGACCTCCCATACGAAGCTTCGAATGGTGTCATTCCTATGCTTGCTTGGTAGCTGTTATTATAAGCAAACTCTACAAGAGGAAGGTGGTCTTCCCAAGTACCACCAAAGTCAAAAATGCGTAGCCTCAACAGATCTTCTAGTACTCTATTCACCCTCTCGGTTTGGCCATCCGTCTGGGGGTGATAGGCTGTACTTAGATTCAATCGCGTACCCATCGCTTCTTGCAAACTATTGTAGAACTGAATGGTGAAGATTGGGTCACGACTGCTAACTATGCTGGAAGGAACTCCATGCAATCGCACTATCTCTCGAAGATAAACAGATGCTAAACCTGATACAGTCCTCTTGTTCTTTACTGGAATGAAATGGGTGCTCTTCGTAAGTCTATCAACCATGACCCATATCCCATAAAGCCCAAATAGTTTGGTCATCTTAATGGACATCTTCACCCCAACTATAAATCACAAACAGGCGAGTCATACTCCTTATGGGGTTTGCAACAGAACTAAGATTGAGAATAGGACCGAGAGGATATACTTAAAAGATAACATGTGAGTAAGCTCTACAGAATAATAGGGATCAAGGATATACTCTTAGAAAGAGATATAATGCGCGTATCTAGTCTTCAATCTTCTAAGCCGCATTTTCTTGTGCTTAATCCCATCGTGCCTTGACCGTCTTTTAACTTCACAATTTCGTAGCTCTTAATTCCTATTTCCAAAATATGAGTTAGAACTCATTTCACCGTTGCCTCTCGTTCCACTTCCACTTATTCTTTGCCTAAAATACTTGGCTTAAACATAATTGTGTGCTCATGGTTTCATGCAAGCTTTCCAAAATTCGTTAGTGAATCCTGGATCTTGTTTACATACCATACGGTATTCCACGCAGAAGAACTATCTCTTGAAAACAAATGCCACTCTATGTTGCCCAATGTTCTTACTAGGGTGATTTCTATAACCCATGCTTAAGCGGAATGAACTATCCGCCTTGGTGGCGAACACTACTCGATTGGATTACAAATTTCCAAAAAGTGCCAAGGGATTCTAGATAACTAATCATGACGGAACCCTAAAGGTCACACGAGATTTCGAGGGTATTACCGAGGCGAGTCATGAGCCTCGCAACCCTATGTTCAAAGTCAAGAATGGCTCCATAACTGGACAACCAACCCATGCCCAACATCAACCTGTGTCCCATAAACCCGAGAACATAAGCATTACACATGAATTCTACGCTCAAGATAGAGATTTTCAAGTCCATACAAATCGCAGATAGATGGGCGGAACCCTCAATTGGATTTGAAACTTCTAACGGGATCCTCAACTAGACTAGTACTTAGGTGCAAACTTTCAACAAGATCAGAAATAAAACTATGCGATGTGCCAGAATCAAACAAGGTATGAACAGGGAAATCAGAAATGTAAACATGACTTTCTACAGAAACACTACCTCGATCAAAAGCTGGAAGAGCGAGGGGAGCTTGCAACTGCCCTCCAGAGGGTCCTGCTCGCTGAATTTGCCTTTTCCCTTGTCCCCGCTTTTTCGGGCAATCCTTGCTATAGTGTCCAGACTCTCCACAATGAAAGCATTCTCCCAACTTCCTTTTCTTCTTCCTACAGTCTTTGGCTATGTGCCCAGTAATCCCACAGAAGTTACACTTCCTCCTTTCTCTTGACTTGTTGTCCTTGCTATTGTTGTTCTTGCCTCCTTTTCCAGAATCTACCTTCTCGCCTTGAGACTCATTTGCCTTGACCTCCTTCTTGACACTCTTATCTTCTTCTTGAAGCAGGGCCATATTCACCAAACTCTCGAAGGTCGCCCCCATGGGTATATGAGACATGGCCAAACCGCGCAATGGCTCATTCAATCCTAGAGCAAAGCGTAGGGCCTTCTTCTGAGCTGTGTTAACCAAGTCTAGACCGAACCGAGCAAGTTGATTAAACGTATCCACGTATTCCCTAACCGTCATGTCCCCTTGCTTTAGAGATAGGAACCTCTCCATCCGAAGGTTCTCTTCTGTTGATTGTAGAAATCTCAATCTGAACCTTCTTCCAAAGTCATCCCGAGTCTGAATTGGTCTAGTAGTGGTGGTGACTACCCACCAATATGTAGCTTCCTCTTTCAATAACCATACCGCTAACAGAACTTTCCTACGGTCTTCTATATCAAAGATAGCAAAGAGGTCTTCAGTTTCCTTTAACCAGTTTCTTGCCTCAACAAAAGTCTCTGTCCCAATAAAATTCTTGCCACCCATCGCCTTAAAGTCCTTACAAATCTTCGCGAAATCCACTTGTGGATACTGAGGAGGAGGAGGAACCTCAGCTACGGGAGGGGGAGGAATGTTAGCCACGGGGGAAGGAGGAGGAATGTCCGCGGGGCCGGCTTCATTCGCCCTTGCCTCCATGTACCTTCTAAACCAAATAGGTACTGGTACGCCCTCCAGAATGGCAAAATTATCGGCCATACTGAAACGAAGAAAAAGATAGATTGAGAACGAGGGAACAAAGGATAGTGCTAATGGCTCTTGGGGAATAGCCCTTTAAAGTAAACTAGACTTTTCTTGGAAAATACTTAATTGGTTTTGAAAATAGTTTCTCAAAATGTAAGTTTTAAAAACCTTTTGCTCTAATCTTGTAAATCTTATGCTCTGATACCAAATGTAACACCCCACCTCCGCCAATGCCACTCTTGCAAGTGCACTAGCTTTGGAGAGGCGTTAAACGAGGTAAACATGCATGCAGATATCACAAGACAGAACATATAAGTAAAACAAAGTAAGTAAAGCAGCGGATAAAACTAGTATTTCAAAACCATAGTCAAGTTACATCAAAGTACTGAGTCATTATTTTCCACAAAACAAAGTCTAGAAAAACATAAACTGGAAATAACATAAAGTAAACTATCCCCAAAGTAGAATAAGGCCATAGCATGCTCAAGTCCGAACCGTACATGAGCTATCCAAAAAAGCAGCTAAAGATCCAAGCTAGGTACCAGTGTTCCCACCCTGTAAACCTTGGGGGAGGGGGGGGGGGGAACGGAAGAAAAGAGGCGAAAGAAAATGGGTTAGTCAAAAAGACTGGTAAGCCCTATCTACTATTAGTATAAAAACTAATAAAGTTAACTGGACATGTAAAACAGAGATGAGACATAGGGTGATAACTAGCATGGTGAAAAGTTAACAAGATAGATCAAGTGTGGCATCGCATATACAAGGTTAAGTTTCACCAGGTGTGTACTAGTATTCCAATCCATGACAAGTATAAACAAGAAATGATCCCTTGGCCCAAAGCTGGCCCAATATCATGAGGTGACCTAAATCAAGGTCCAACTACTCGGTCTAGTCGATCGGCTTCCTATAAGCCTAACTCGTTGTGTATCGGTGTCATACGGCTTAATCGTGGATTGTAGTTAACTGTGCAAGGTCCACCCCAGGGTGTATCCAGCCCTAAGGTGTAAACCACAGACACAATTCAAGCACGCACAATCTAAACCTACTGGTGCCCATGTTCAACTTCGGACTTAATGTGCACGACCATGGTCTGCCTGAACAACCGGTGCACCCTTCAGCCGTCTCTTTTGGTCTCTTACAATCAGTCCAGTAATCGTGCCCCACCCCAGCCTAGTTCAGGGTACCCATGATACTTCCAAGTTGGTTACTGCTGAAAAGGTCCACGTAACTAGGATTTCAAGTGGGTTAAGTGTGGTTAACCCTATCCTAACCATGTATTGAGTTAGTTAAGTGTATTCAAGCAGTTCATGACTTAACCCTATCAATACATCGGGTTTAATTGGTTAAGTATATTCAAGTAGTCCATGACTTAACCCTACCAATCCATCGTGTTTAATTGGTTAAGTATTCAAGTAGTCCATGACTTAACCCTACCATGTGGCATTAATTAACTTAATGCACCCCAACCTCTCACATTATACTTTGTTGTGGTTACTAGTTAAGCCGGGTGGGTCCGGGTAGCTTTACACCACAACCTAGTCTAACCTCGGGTTTTAAGTGCGACATGACCACCTACTCACATTGGGTCCTATTGCTTGTAGCCACTAGTTAAGCCGGTCGGTTCCGGGTAGATTTATGCTACAAACTCAAGCCAACCTCGAGTTGGTCATTCTCATGTTTTCTAGAAGTCATGTCCAAGTCCATGTTTCAAGCATAAACACATGTCAAACTTTCATGTCATATTTTCAAGTCATGTTCTCATGTTATTTAAGTTTGCCCAACTACCCATAACGTATTCCCATCGCACGTAAATTCGTATCAACGCAAATATATCAAAGAGGGAACATAACTATATGACAAGGTGGGCATAAGATGGAAAAATCTACCACAAATTAAACATGGTGATATTTGAGGCCAAAAGGGGTTCAACATACTAGCATATGGCCTCAACATGTATGATAGCATAAAAGGTGACTTGGCCTCAAACATATCAAATAGCATAAGGGTGATGTGGCCACAAGCATGCATAATAGCATAAGAGTGATTTGGCCGCAAGTATATTAAGGAACATGAGGGGTTAAGGTTTTGCCACAAGTTAAACATGGTGGCATATGAGGCAAATGTGTTCATAAACTTGCATATTACATTATAAGCCTCAAAACATTCATGATATCAACTTTAGCAAAATAGGTGAAACATGGCCATAAATAACATGGGATGATAGCAAGTGATTCGCATATAACATCATATGCAAGTTAACATAAGGTTTATGAGAGTTTCTATGTTGCTTTATGCAACATTTCAAATCAAAGTTCATAGCTTTCTATGCACAAAGTCAAGGTGATAGCTTTACAAACATGCATAGAATAAATTTATGCATAACATGATAGAATCAAAGCACAAATCATACTTAGGCCCAAACTCAAACTTGCAACATGTCATATTTAACTTCATAGTTAGAATCTAAGAGTAGAATAGGGCTTACAATGCTATGAAGACCTATGAAATAAAATAAGATTGAGACGAAGCCACTAGCAACTCTAAAAAACCCCAATCGCATATAAGCTCCAAGTTGTTTTGAGAAACAATAAGCTCCTTTAATTTGTATGAAGAAAGATCCTTGTTTTGATGAAGAAAGGTGGCTCTTTTACTAGCTTAGGACACTCAAACTTTCATGAAGAGGATGGAGGCCATGATATGAAGATGGAGGCCATGATCAAGAAACATTTTGGCATAGTTTAGTTGTAGGAATGATTAATGAGGGTTTAGTCTAGGTCTTAGGGTCTTTTTTATAGAAGATTAGGTTAGTTTAGACCATAGGATTAACCCTAGTTCAGATCTGAGCCATCAATTCACGTCACTAGCCTCCAAACATGTCTTGAGAAACAAGTCAGGTGCACCCAGGCCAGACTGGCCGACCACCCAAGTCGACAGGGGTGTCGACTGGGCAGTCGACACAGCCTGGGGTGTGTCGACTCCCAAGTCGACTCCCCAGTCGACATGGGGTGGCGGGAATTTTTCCCGCCTTCCCCGCCCAGCTGAATTTGAAATCTGTTTTTAAATTTGAATTTTCTGAAAACTTTGACGGGCCATAACTTGGTCATACGGACTTCGATTTTCGAAAACTCGGACTCTATTTCGCGTATTTTTCCGAGACGAACGCAATGGCACAGCCCGTTTCCCTTGATTCAGATTTTATCATTTAATTCTGCCTTGATTTATGTTATAACATGTTATTTAAAAATCCGGGTTGCTACATTACGTATAATTAAGATATGACATTATAAGTATATATACTAATTTAAAATAAAATAAACTTAATTTATTTAAAATCGGGCCTCACCATTTAAAGTTGGCCCACACCCAATGTTAAATACTAGATCCAAGTTCAGACTTCTTCCTAAAAATGCAAAACTCCAGCAATTGAACCCACGTGCTCCTCTTTATCCTGAACCCACCATTCTGCACGCTTCGTTCCTCGTCCCCTTTCTATTTTTATTTTTCTTATATATATTTTTTGGCCTTACCCAATTACCATCAGCCTACGAAAAATAAAATAATCCGCCTCCTACATTGTCTCTTCCTTCCTCGAATACACCCCCCAAGCTTCCCTCCTATTCATCCGCCATCCCATGCTTTAAACCCCACGTCTACCTTCCATCCTCCATGAAATCGCACCAAACCACTCCCAAAAATCATCTCTCTGATTTCTGCACACACCTACGTGAACTACATCCAACTCGCCCTTCGAGGATAAATACAGATGTCGACGTCCCCTACACAATAACTTGCAAACACAATTTTTACCAAAGCTTCCAAAAATTTGCTAACTTACTCCTTACGTTACCGAAAACCTCATGGTGATCCCAATTCGATCCAGTTCCTCTTAACTTCGCGGAAATAATGCCCGAGGGCTGGTGTTAAAATAGTCGGAGTTCAAAGAAACGTTATCGAGCTTAACCCAATACATACCAGGTTGAAGCTAATGGTTTGAGGAGCGAAAGTACATTGGTTTTAGATATATATATATATATATATATATATATATATCCTTCCCGTGGCGTATCTATTTTGTAATGGCTTTTGAAATCCATTTCCTGTTCGGCCATGGAATTTCTTGCTGAAGCACAAAATTTGCGATGAAGGCCTACGCATATATAAGGTCTAACTTCTTAGTGGCCAAGGAATAGGGTGTTGAAGGGTACATGTTAGGCAAGATGTTTTTAAAACAAAGGTCTGCTTAAATAGTATGTGATTAGATTTAACATAGGGTCTGCGTGTTATTTTCTTTCCTTAGTTATGAAGTATTAGGGGATAGATCATCATGTTCACAGCCGCAGATAAGGTTTAGGTTGGCTTGTACAATTTTTGTTTGTAAGTTTGGACAAAGATAGGTATATGTGAAATCGAATCAAAGGCAGGCTATCCATTTTTTCTTTCTCTTTTCGGGTATATAGATATTGGCATGTGGGTTATATATATATATTAGTATATTAGGTAGTTTGGCTATTTCGATTTGATTATATATATATATGTGTGTGTGTGTGTGTGTGTGTTACCTGAAACGTGGGCGTGGATGGTTAAAACCATGGGATGGGAATCGAAAGTAGCCAGCTCTGCTACTTTCCAAAGTTGTTGTGACTTCAAGTTGACAAACATAGGTAGCCGTGGTAGTAGGGTGAATAAATACATTGTTTATTTAATATATGGGAGACTTAAGGCCTAAGGATTTGAAATGTAGGGTGTACACAATGGAGGAGGGAAAAAGGAATTATTTGTTTAAATATAATTATTGCGGAAACGAGGGAGTTGAGTTTGTTTTAAACAGATGATATGGTAGCCTTCTATATAAAACTCCGTCCATATACGACTCGCTATTGACAAAAATAAAAATACCGTCGCGCACAGAAGTGTGTCATGATCACAAACATATAATAAAATAGACAAGTTAACTAATTTTGTGAAATTTCAAAAGTGCTGATGCAGGGTGTAAAACACTTCGAATCAAAAAGTTGTTTATTTTTCAAGTTAAAAATTACGAAAAATCCTATAAATTAAATTAACAATACGTCTTAAAAATCTTATCCAAATTCGAAACCAATGATTTATTATATTTAATAAATCATTATGGCTTATAAACGATTTCATAACGACTATTTGAGAATCTGAATTCGACATAACTCATAATCTATAAGACGAAATCTTGATTTTTCACTTCCATTAGAAAAATATAGTTAAATAGATTCAGACGTTTCTTGTTTCAAAGAAATCCGACTTAAAGTGGGTTTTGTATATTCATTTGAAGTTCAAAAATCAAACTATTGCGATGTTACGAGCTTGATTAATATGTTCAATTGTCGTTAAATAAATAAATTCATTATAATAATTCAATTCTAGACTGAATTAAATTCATTAAATTATCCAATTCACATAATATTGCCAATTTAACCATTTCCCACTATTTTGAAATAAATATATTATTATCCCATTATTTATATTATTTAAATATTCAAAATATTTGAATTCAAACCATTTAAATTATCAAACCAATATAATAGAATAATTAAATTAATTAATTACTAAATCGCTAAAAAATCCGGGATGTTACACTATCAATTGATACCCTATGGCGGACCCTAGTCATTTAAGACCTCGGCTTATAAAACGTTAACGTTATTAAGTGTACTCTCAATGCAAATCGAGAGATGGTAAGCAACCACTTATTACCTCAGGATGGTAGAGGACTAACCACCATTCATTACCTCCCCCATGGCAGACCCCTTTGTTACTATATAGTTGTCATTACAGGTGAACTTCTAGTCACTTAATACTTTTCTTAGACATGTGACCCCTTTAACATGCTCTTAGGAACTATTATTGGCCCATTTCTAGGTATTCCCTCACATAACACCTAGATAAGAAGTGGACAACTTCCGGAGAACTACCTTACTCATACGTCTATCGTTAAGATTATATAATACCTTATAAGAGAAAGGCGGACCAATTGGCCACTTAAGACCTTAATAAGGGCAGGTCTCATAACTTAGGTCCTAAACAGAGTGAACCTTAGGAAGGAACCTAGTCCTAACCGCTAAATACCTAGACCAGGTAGGTTAGCCATTTAATACCTTCTCAATGCAGACCTATTTCATACAAATACACACATACACATATACATACATGCATATATATATATATATATATATATATATATACACACACACACACACACAAGACATCTCACATTAAGCCGACCATTTGTAGATGGTGGATTTGTCGGGCGGTTCCGACCAGGCTTCTACTACAAGTTGGACTTAAGCTTGCGTCTTTATGTAATATTATAATAACCATGACATCTAGACCTCTCAAATTAATCCGACTAACTTCTAGATGGTGGTTATGTCAGTCCGTTCTGGGCAGACTTCTACTACAAATTGAGATTAACTTAATGTCTATATGTCATCAATATTTATAAAAGCTATTAATACTCACACATATACAAATTTCCTATAGGACATTTAATTTCTAACTTCCTAATTTAAACGTATTTAGTACGCTATTAATACGTATTTATAATACATTAATTACGTTATAAATAATAATAAATCAAGTGTAAATCAAGCGCACGTGGATAAATGTAAATAAATGTCCTAATTCGTTTGAAATGTCAATCCTAACATCAAAATAAGGTTTACAAGTTTATTTCCCTAACTTCCTCAACATGGAATAAGCATGTATATCATAATCAATAACAGGGAAATAACAACATACACATAGAAACTTGTAACCAAGGTTTAAATGACTATTTCAATAATAAAAGAAAAACAAGGTGCAATAATTCAATTATATATGTAAAATCTCCTTTTTGGTAGTGCTTCACTTTTCATATGGTTTATATGTATATACAAAAACTAAAGACTTTAGTGAATTGTATATAATACATTCAAACTATCTATTTTGAAAATAGATGCTTAAACCTATTAAATTTACAATACTCAAGTCTTATGCCTTTACACACAAATATATGAATTTACAATTTTTACAAGAAAATGAATCAGACCATTATAAGAAATTGTACAATACCTAAAAAGCCTACCTTTTATTACATCAATAATGGCAACCCAACAAACAACAATTGATTAACCATTTCTGCAAATTATAAGGAATTTGGAGGATTTGTTATTATTTTGTTTTCGTGTAAATCCAAACCCCTTTTAGACATAATAATCCAAATCTACACTAAAATCATATAGAAAATAGTAATCTCATGTAATTTTCACTCACAGAGATCGATATGAAGAGAAGAATAGTGAATTCACTGTAGAATCTTGAAAGTTGGATTGAGCCTTTCGAATCAATGTACTCCAAATTCTCCTATATATATACATATATATATATATATATAAGAATCAGATTTAGAATCTCATATATATATACACACACTATACTTAATTCCAAAGTCTGTATACAAGAATTCAGATTTAGAAAAGATAAAATATAGATTAGAGGAAGAAAAGAGATCTAACATGTTTTTGGAATTAAGAAAATGGAGAGACAAAATGGAGACATAGAGGAAGATGAAAGTAGGGTATAAGGGAGAGGCCGGGGGTCTTTTACAGTTGTTTGCGTGTATGTGGATCGTAGGATAATTAGATTTAATCTGGACAGTCTATGAAAGCAAAACTACATAAAAATCCTTAATAAATATATAGTTCCACTCCCCCATCCTCGAATAGGAAGGTGGTCGACCCCTCTCCTACGGGGCGGTCGACCACCCTTTTGGGTTTAGTTTGGGGAGATTTTATCTCCCTGTGCATTTTTATTTAATTAATTTGGTTATTAAATGTGATTGGTTCTTCCGTTATATGATTATTCTTGTCCCCCTTGCATACGTATATTCACACATAATTTCAAATCTCTAGAAAATATTCCATTATGTCGATCAATATATAATTATACTACAAATTTATATTCATTCAATTTGAATTTCAAGTCTTGTGTGTATATAATTTATGTATAATTTGATTTATTAATAACTTCTTCATACAGACTCTGTTTTCGATAAATAAAATGAAAACAGATCTGAATCTCACCACAAATACAGTAGTAAAATTTTTGTGGCTCAATTCTCAATTATCCAAAAGTTCTAATTTTTCATCCTATTAATATTTTATAAATCTATTATTGTTTATATTTAATTAAATTACCAATGTTTATTTAGGGTGCATTTTTACGGGGTGTTACAATGAGCATGTTATGTCACACAAACCAAACGCACCCTTGTGATTGGTATTTTCCATTTTGTTCTTACATACATAACATTTTTTATCAGCTAAACTATTTTTCTTCACACAAACCAAACGTTAGATTTTACCTTCCAAAAATCTTTAAATATTTTTTATTTGACTCCTGAAAAGTTTATAGAATTACAAAATGAATGAGAAGCATACTTCGTACTCTTATCCCCCACACGAAGTTAAAATATCTCTTCACTATCAATATTGTAAAGGTAACTTCTATTTTCATTCGTATGTTCCATCCGTTGATCCACCATTTTACTTTATTAAGTTAATCCACGATTTCTTGTATATTTTAGTTGCATAGTTCCATATTTTATATAGCTACCTGGTAAATCCCTTAACTATAAATAATTATGTAACATGCATATAAATTATTTATGTTAGCTTGAACTCTCGATTTCTTCTCATCGGGTCAGATCACTACAGATGGTATCTGAGATGCCATTTTATAATCATTTACTATCACTTCCTCAATCTAAAAATGGGCAATAACCATTTATGCGTAGACTACAATTCTCAGATCTAGACCATCTTCGTGCACAGTCAAACTCATTTCTCTTACCTAGCGCTTCCACACAACAATTTATGTATACACAACAACTTATATGCCAACTTTTGTTACATTACACCATGCTTCATATCCAACACTTAACTTAGTTAATTTGCTTCAGTTGTAACTGACTAGCTGCGAGACTTGCTTCATTCTATGTCTTAGTTTCATAACATCGGTTGTACACATACTGACTTCATTGATTGAATGAAAGCATTTATGAAATTGTAAATGTGTAGACAATAAGAAATTTTAGAGTATTGTTCTGGAGAAGCATTTATACACTCGGAAAGTACATGTTTTGGGTTTAATGCATAGAAATTTGTTGATTGATAATATGAAATCTAGGGTACACAATAATATTGTGGAGAAATTTATGAAGTTACCGACTGATAGTATTATTGTGGAGAAGCATTTAAGCATTTATGAAGTTACCGATAGTATGAAATTTGTTGAATGATTGTTATAGGGAATCTATATATCAGTGAATAAATTTACCTCTATCTTGACGGATAGTATGAAATTTATATGATCTTCTTCCTGTGTGTGTCGATTTACAAATAGAGTAGCTATTCCCATCCATTTTTCGATAATAGTGCATACATTTATGTTTAATTTTTGTGCACTAACTTTGGTGGTTTACATTTGCTGATATCATTATAAGTTTTTGTAGGATGGTATATTTGAGAAAGTCTTCAAAAATGTATGCACAGGATGCAAAGGTTGAGGCAGAGAAGGCAACATTCTCATTTGATGGAAACATATTTGCTCCAAATGCAAAACTAGAAATCTTAGATTTAGAGGATGAGGAAAACCTCAAGTCCACCAAATTTTCTTTTAATTACATATGTTTAGTTTTGTAACTGCAATGAAAATTTTCAATATCTAACACATAGATTTATCACTACTTTTCCCTATTTTATTTTAAAGGCGTGTAATTTGCAGTTGCGGCAAATAGTAGTTGTTTGCATACTCAATATCATTGCTTTACAAACACCGTTTTAAGTTTATTAGGTTTACGAGAATGAGTAATCAGTTTGTGTTTCGAAATATTATCATATATACAATGCAAATAACACTCAACTTAGATACTTAATGCTTATTGTGAGATTGTGCCTGACCTAATGAATACAAATAATAATGCATAGCTTAGATCCAAGTTTGGATAATAAAAGCAAAGTCAACTCTCCAGTTAATACAACAAATTAAGGGGAAGATTTAATCTTTGAAATATTTATACAATCTGAAAAGACAAAGCAAACAAATAATGATCTAATGTATTAACATTGAATACTGGATTCGGGTTAGGCTTTCAAATATCAAGGGGAAAATAAACTAAAACTATGGCACGATCGATGAAGATTAGCAATTGAACGAAGAGAACAGATATACACAACATGAAAATAAAGAAATATTGATATTCTAGGTCAGAAAAATATTATACTAATCTACTTGTGATTATATGCATGCCCACCTAGACACACACGTATACTCGTATGTAGAATGATAATAACCTGATAAACAAATTTTTTACTCACCAAAAGCTTAAAAAACAAGCAAGTTTACAATTCCCTCATTTATATCAGCTTCAACATCTTCAAATTTAATCTAACGAAGTCCATTACTACATCTAAGTGAATGAACAGGAAAACTATTTGCATGTAGACAACAAATTCAAACATACCAATAATCATAACACCAACAATCTTCAAACTAGCGAGTATCAAATGATCAAGAATATAATTAAAAAAAAATGTTCCCCTTGTTAATCGAATGCAAAAATAATAATTTCACAATAAAGTAAAATACTCTGATTTTTAT
Organism: Allium sativum; assembly: GCA_030737875.1. Lineage (NCBI taxonomy): Eukaryota > Viridiplantae > Streptophyta > Magnoliopsida > Asparagales > Amaryllidaceae > Allium > Allium sativum. The sequence goes on along the minus strand of CM060922.1, from coordinate 145,315,107 downwards.
GATATATTACACGATTTTTTAATAATAGTAGTAATATCGTCGATGTCACGATTTTTTTAGAGGCAAGCACGGAATGTCATTTGAATTTTGGTTACGTCTCAATATTTTAAATATATTATCACTTTAATTAAAGTTTGGATTTTTATGTTTTATTATGAGGTAATTAAAGAGAACGACAAACTTTGAAAAAATAATAGATTGAAGCCTGAAGGACACCAAATTTCATTTTAAATCTGATGGACAAACTTTGAAAAAGAAAAAATAAACAAAAGGGAAATACTAAATACAAATAACATTATATTTAGTTTTTATACTATATTGAAGTGTTACTTACAACTAGCATTATATTCTGTTTTACAGTGTAAAAAATGCTAGTTATATTTAGTAATGTCCCTAATATTTTTTAATTTTGAAAAAGAAATTTGATGTTCTTTAAATTAATTTTTTCTTAAAATTTGTTTTTGTGCCTGTTTTTTACTTTTATTACCTGGAAAATAACTTTAACCATTCAACTAATATTCTGTTTTGTAATAAACATCATGTATGTTTTACCAAATTACTGTTACTGCAGTGCTACGGGAATTGTCCATCGGCTGTTGGAACCCGGCTGGCGTTCAATCGATTGGGGTGGGTTGGCCATAGCCGAGTGGTGGTCACTTCATTGGACTGTTTTAACACGACTTTGAACTAATACTCACTGTCAATATTAATCATCTTCCTCCGTTCCAACAGAAGATAGAAACTCAGGATTCAGAAGATAAAACATACTTGAAAATAGAGAGAAAGATCAATCAACTTGCCTCTGAATCCCTAGCTTTTCATTTCAGGTTTCCTGCTGCTGCTAATTCTCCGTTGTGATTTCTTTTGCCCTTTTTTATGTTTAGTTTTTTTTACATGTTGAAGAATCAAGATCGCGATGCTGAACTAGATCTCTTTTACTTTTGTTTCAATTCGATGTTTGAATCGAAATCGCATTTCAGTATTGGGCTTCAATATTTTATTCTGAAATAGGGTCGTACATTCTGCACGGTTTGTGATCCAATTTAACTCTTGGATTGGGAAGGCTGTGATTCCTTCCAAATCGCGTTTTGAATCGTAGGATCTCGCGATTATTGGTATCACTATTTACGTCACATGTGATTGCACCATTGCTTTCTTGACATGAAAGTTTGTCAAGTGGAAATCATTTCTCGATTGATTGCCTATGAATAATATGTTTTAGTTTACAGGACTTGTTAATTTCTAAGCGGGGTCGGCAAAACTATTCAAAATTCAGCGACCAGGTTCCGGGGGCGACTTACCCCCAAGTGGGGAATTTGCTCCTTTCCCTACTGCACGGAGAGGAAATTCCTCCCTTGTTATTGCAATGGATGATGACTTGGAGAATGGTGGAGGCCTATATCAAGATAGACCAAGGACATTTACTAGCATGAAGAATAGATCACAAGCTCCCTTGGTATTATTCTAGTTTGTCGTGTTAAACTCAGCTAATACTCTCATTTTCTACCTTAAAGTTTGTGTGAGCACATACTAAAATCAGTCGATGTACAATTATAATTTCTTCCAGTATACCGAGTCTGTACGAAAATGAAGTTGTATTGGATTTTTTTTTTACTTTTAAGGTCGTGTATTAGATGTTATTTCGCAGCAATAAATTATTTTTGTAGGACTTGGTCAGTTTCTATTCCGTACATGCTCGTCTAATCTCACTTAAACCTGTTACTGTATGTTAACTCCTTTCTTGAAATCGTCATATATTTCGTTTGTTGCCGTTACCATTATCTAATTCATTGGTGCACGTTCGCTTTGATGGCAATTCCGTTGATTGGATTTTATTTAACAGAGATTATATTCAGACAGCCTGCGGTGTAACACTGCATGACCATTTTATTTTTAGTATTACCATGTTGAAGCTTATTGATTGTAATCAATTTATCATTCCTAATCCGTACGCTATTAATGGATTTCTCATTTGTTTACAGCTGTTCCGAATATTAATGAGAATCAACATCCGTGTTTTGCTGGTCTTTCTTCTATTGGTATTTGGAGCTGTGCTTTATGTTGGAGCTAGCACTTCCCCTATTATTTTGTTTGTCTTTTCAGTTTGTGCGTGTAGCTTCATCTTTGCTCTCTATCTTACAAAATGGGTACTTGCAAAGGATGAAGGGCCTCCCGAAATGTCAGAGGTACTATATATTATTTAGCTGCTTAACTTTGAAGATAGTTTCCACTGCCTGTCAAGTCTCATAATCTGTGTTTTGACATGTTGTGTTTAGACACCCTGTTTAATTCCTCCACACTCCCCTCCTAGTTACAGTCTTTGATTGCACTTATAGTCTTTAGTAATACATTTTATAATTATGTTTAGCAACGATGTTCTGAAGGGGTGATCTATCCGACTCACATCTATATAGCTGATTATTGTCTTCTAAATTAATATTTGTGTCTGAAATAGATTCATTAATAACTGTATGCTTTCTGCACCCCCGATCGCATCAACACATGTTAACAGACTAAAATGTCATATCATGCTTCTGTAAGAAAAGAAAGACGATGTTCATTGTTGTACTTGAAAATTTTACATTTTTCATCTAGCGTTTTTATACCTGCAAGTTAATTGCAAGTGTATCTTATTTGTAGTTCTGAAATTTTATTTGGTTGTAAATTTTGTGCTTTCGCGGTAATTCATATTCACATGGTAATGTCATGTTTCTTTGTAAAATTCTTATTACTGGGTTGTTATAATAGATATCAGAAGCTATAAGAGATGGAGCAGAAGGTTTTTTCCGAACTCAGTATGGGACTATTTCCAAGATGGCTGTAATATTAGCATTAGTTATTCTTACCATCTATCTCTTCCGTAGTTCTACTCCTCAACAGGAAGCATCTGGTCTAGGAAGGTATTTTTTCTGTTTATATACAAATATACCATTTCCATAGTATCCTGGTTTATTTGTCACTAATTTCTACTTTATAGGACGGCATCAGCATATATCACTGTTGCTGCTTTTCTTCTAGGCGCGATATGCTCTGGAGTTGCAGGATACGTTGGAATGTGGGTATCGGTTCGAGCAAATGTTCGAGTCTCTAGTGCTGCTAGGCGCTCTGCTAGGGAGGCATTACAAGTACGATGTCTACTCTTTGTGTCTTTGCATCTTTGAGATAAAATCATACAAATATAAAATCAGTATGGCACTATCAATTCGTTAGCAAACCAAGACCAGCATTATGGGAAATTTGAACCAAATTGGTGAAATATTTTTTTTGTATGTATACGTATATAATGCTAATGCTAATACTAACGCTATTACCAGTCTACCACTAATAACGATAATAACTGCACCAATGATAATGATAATGTTGGTTGTGGTGGTGGTAGTGATAATAATGATTATGATGTTATAGCTATGGTTTCAAATCCAGTCACATCTCATCTAAAATTTTTCACACGCTGTATTCATCTTAAACAAGACGAGTGTGTTCTTGATGTACATCCTGATTGGCATCTCAAATTAAAAGACACTTCTTGGAGTACTTTATGAGTCTAATTGACTTTCTAATGATTTTGTCTAACGAAATACAAATAAAATATAACGTTCTTGCCTATTGAGTTTGTGTAGTTAGTTGATGGTCTGAACTGCAAGGTCACAAAATTGACAAACCTGTAACAACTATCTAAAATGTGTGTTTGGCAGACACATCTAACATATGTAGATATATAGAGACGAGTTCAATGGTGCCCCTCTAGCCTCCTTATTAACACCACATGTTTCTGTTATTAGTTATTTCTCTCTTTTACATCATACTATTATTTAAATAAAAACTTCATTGAACCATAGTCATACACGTGTGTACACACACACACATAAAAACACAATTGTGTGTGTATTGGAGGATAGCAGTAGTTTAATTAGCACAGTGGCAATTGGGTTCTTCTCACTAAACATTGTAAAAGTAAAAATAAAAATACAAAGAACATACATACATATATGTGTGTCTATATATAATTTTGTCTACTGATAATTTTCGGATGATACGAATCATGCACTACATTTCCGTACAAAATCCCAGTCCAGTGCGCTAATGCTGAATTAATTTATAAATGACAATCTGGAGCTTCTCTTAGCAAATACAACAGGGGGGAGAGAGAGAGAGTGTGTGTGCGCGCACACACACACACACACACACACACACACACACACACACACATATATATATATATTTGTGTGTGTGTGTGTGTAATTTTGTCTAGTGATAACTTTCCGATGATACAAATCATGCGCTGCCTTACATACAAAATCCCAGTCCAGTGTGCTAATGTAGAATTAATTTATAAATGGCAATATATGAAGTTTCTCTTCGTTAAGAATTTATGGCATTATCTGTTAAGCATGCCAATGTGTAAGGTGCATAATTCTCTTGTGCATGTTTTGACTCTAGATTGCTGTTCGTGCTGGTGGTCTGTCAGCCATTATTGTTGTTGGTATGGCTGTGATGGGTGTCACAGTCTTGTATGCGACCTTTTATGTTTGGTTAGGAGTTGGCTCACCTGGATCGATGAAGGTCACTGATTGTAAGTTTAACGCACTTTTTCTACAATTAAGCTATGTTCCTGGTAAAATTAGCATAAATTTAAATGTTATTTGGCAAAATTTTCGGTGTGAATTAGCTTATAGATATATTTTCATTTGACAGTCAACATCTGTAGTTGCCTGGGTTGTTTGTATCTTTTCTATTATGCATATGTTGGATGTGTGGCTGTGGCATCCCTGTCCTTATTAATATCTGATGTAGATTCTAATAATATATATTTGACAACATGACATGCTACAAATATAAATATATACACGGATAGTGCGGTATCAGATACTTTATACTGATAGTCAACTGTTACAAGGTTATTTAATATAATTTCTCCACCATGCATCTGATGAATAATTCACTTAAAGCCTTTGCTGCTATTTGAGTAGTTAGCTAGATGTTTGAGTAGGTTTTTTTGAAACAAGTATTCCATGAAGCACATTATTTATATTATATTACCATTTTATGGAGAACTGTGAGGTCCACTTTAATTCTGCTTAAGCTTTGTCAGGTTCTAGTAGCATCTTTCATGCCTAGTGCAACTTTATGCTGCAATCAACGTAGTTCAAAGCATCTGTTCCTTCGATCTGTTGATAATAATTCGCCTGAGTCAATTAACGTGTATACGTGATGTTTTGGAAGCTGATTTCACTGGAAAATTAAATTCCAAGTCACCGTTTTCTTTATGCCATATATGAATGAATTATTGTTTTCCTCAAGTCCTTTGTTGTCTAAAAGATAGATATTTCAAAACCATTCACTCTTATTGCTATCATTATTATATCTAGAACATCACAATGTTTTCAGTTAAGAAAAAATGTATCTATGCATTCATATCAACACGGACCTCATCACACACTTCATTCTTTTAACATCTACCATGAGATCAACATGCGTTGATAAATCTAGAAAAATATCAATGTATCATCTTTTATAAGAATCAGTTAAGGCGTAATTCCACATCCTTAATTGTTTCCTTTTCTGTTTCTACATAGCAGTTAATTCACCTTAGCCCTTTTATGATAATACATGGCTGTATCACATGCAGTGCCTCTTCTGCTTGTTGGATATGGTTTTGGTGCCTCTTTTGTTGCTCTTTTTGCTCAGTTAGGTGGTGGAATATATACAAAAGCAGCAGATGTTGGGGCCGATCTTGTTGGAAAAGTAGAGCAAGGAATCCCTGAAGATGATCCTCGAAATCCTGCTGTGATTGCTGACCTGGTATCTTATAAACTTGTTATATTCATGAAGTTTTGTTGAAGTTACTTGTTACCCGCTTCCTATCTTAAACAAAAGAAATAAATATGTTCTGGTGTTACAGATAAATCTTATCTACTGCAAACAAATCGAATTCTGAAATATATGAAACGTATTAAATCTTAAAATAAAATTTTAAAATATATTTCATGATCATCTTTTACGAAAAACTTACTTTTAGCTATTAAAGTGTATTGCAGCCTAAAAAATGATTTGTTTTCTGAAAAGACTTCAGCGTGTCTTTGTCTTGAACCTGCATAAATTTTTATACCACATACAGGTATTTCTATTTTTAAGATCATAAGTTGGTGTTTGATTTATAATGTATTTTGTGTTTTGAGTTTTCAACATTAATTACAAAAAAATAAGTAGAGTTGAGGGACGACGGAGGGAATGGAAGAACGATGGAGGGACGACAAAGGGGGTTTAGGGATGACGGAAGATAAATAGAAGTAGTTTTCTGTTTTGTGTGTTAACTTCGTTTTTTAAAACAGCCATTTTTCATGATATACATGCGTCATTCGTATTTTTATGTGCAAACATCCAATGGTAAACCAAACACCATCTAATTTTTTTTATGCCACATGCATGTGGTCTAGACTAATCAATTACTCTTCATAGCAATTTTTATTTTTTATTTTTTATTTTTGAAAATTTTATTAATAGTAAACCACGTGCAACATGAACAAGCACCTTCCTCCATATCCCGCATTACATAACAATATGTTCCTCATCGTATTCCTGTCAAATGATCCATATTTTAAGATTTGCACGCACTTTGATATTGATCTCAATGTTTGAACTTGTACACTTGAAACCAAAACTCAATTCTTCTATTTACAATTTCATTTTATTTGGTGAACATTGTGATTAGAATTAAGAGTTCAAACTAGTATATTTCAATATATCAGTGTATACTAAATGATTTTTCATAATAGTGGTTTTAGCTGTGTTTGGATATTAGAATGTTAATCAAATCATAAGGGGAGAGATTCGATCCGAAATGAGATTTTAATTGTTAGATTTTAAGATTTTTAACAATGCCAATGATTATTAGCTTTAAAAACAATTGAACTATTCTGTTTGCTTGGTTTAATGAAAAATATGGCCATCACATGACATGAGTAGTATATAAAACACACCAGTATATACCGAATGATTCTTATTAACGGTTGTTTTAAAAATGTTTGAACCGGAATGTAACTCATATCATGAAAAGGGAGATTTGATCCAAAATGAGATATAAATTGTATGATTTCAAGACTTTTGACAATGCCAACGATATGCTTCAAAACATTTGAACTATTCTGTTTGCTTAATTTAACGAGAAATATGGTCATTGCATGACTAGATAAAGCAGCTTAGAAACTTATGCCACTAATTTTTTTTTTTTTTTTTTTTTTTTTTTTTTTCACTTTGAAAATCATTATTGTTCTGTTACTACTTTGATCACCCTCCCTCTATATTATCTGTTCTTTATGGCTTCATTTCTTTTCCTCCATTAAGCCAACCTAGTTAATTAACGTTTATTTATTCCAAACAAATGTTCTCTTGACAAAATGCCTTCTTGCTTTCAATAATTGTGGAGGATGCCAATTTAAAATAAAGTGTTATTATGTTTATGTATTGTTTTTGAATTGGTCTTCCCTTCTTAACAAAACTATCTTTCTTATGAAACAGTCAACTAGAATATATGGGCTCTTTTTTCCCTCCCATATCCGATGCTCCATTCTAATCGTCCGTCATATCTACAACAGAGTTACTACTAGTATAATTATTTTTGTAGTCATATAAAAAACATAAATATTAATCATAAAAATGGGATTTCTCTAAGCTAATTATCTTCAAAATAAAGACAAATGATATTATAATCGAACATGAAGAATCTTATCTCACATATTACCTTTTACAATTTTGTCGATTTTCATTTTTTCTATCAAGGTTGGCGATAATGTGGGTGATTGTGCGGCGCGAGGTGCGGATCTTTTCGAGAGTATAGCGGCAGAAATTATTAGTGCTATGATACTTGGAGGGACTATGGCACAACGCTGCAAAATAGAAGGTATGTGCATAAAGTTAAAATTTATCTTATTTGTTCCTAAAACTTAGTACAGTGTACTGATCTTATTTATATGATTTTGTGGATTGTTGTAGTAGTTGCTATAGTTCAAGTCAAAATTTGTAAATTGGCATATGATTGAACATGAATTCATAGGGTTATTATAAATATTATTTACAAGCTTCAACTCTCTTAGTCCATGATCAGTTTTCATTGTGATACAAAGATAATTTTCCACTCATAGTTGAGCTAATATTTGCTAATTTGTTGACACAGATCCTTCTGGGTTCATCCTGTTTCCACTTGTAGTCCATTCTTTTGATTTGGTGGTATCATCAATCGGGATACTATCTATTAGAGGTACACGAGATGCAGGTTCCAAAAGCTCGATAGAGGATCCCATGGCAATACTTCAAAAAGGCTATTCTATTACCATAGTTTTAGCTGTGATAACTTTCGGCCTGGTAATTTTCTTTCTACTGTTTTCAGTTTCATCTCATTACTTTTAGATGTTTACGTAGAAAATTGTCGTTTTACACTCCATTCTTGGTACCGATTTCAAATATTGGATCTCTATCTGAGAAAAAGTTAGATGCATTATTATGAGTATATTAAGTATATAGCACTCTCATAGTAATAAACAGAGAGGTCCTGGTAACAGGCATCTTTAGCTATTTTCTCTTTCAAGAGTAATCCGTCTTCATCATGAAGTCTAGACTATTTATACTAACGTTTTATCATTTCAGACTGAACTTCACATTCATGCAGATAGATAAACTGTAGACACATATGGAAAATAGCTATTAGACTTGTATTGTTATAGATGCGTAACTCATATGTCTCACTTCATTTGCAGTCAACTAGGTGGCTGCTTTATACTGAACAAGCTCCAACTGCATGGTTAAACTTTGCTTTATGTGGGTTGGTTGGAATCATTACAGCATACTTGTTTGTTTGGATCACCAAGTATTACACAGATTATAAGCATGAGCCAGTTCGCACATTAGCTCTTGCGAGCTCTACTGGGCACGGAACTAATATAATTGCTGGTGTGAGTTTAGGGTTGGAATCAACAGCTCTTCCTGTTCTTGTCATTAGTGTAGCTATCATATCTGCTTATTGGTTGGGACATAGTTCCGGTCTTGTGGACGAAACTGGAAGCCCAACTGGTGGACTTTTTGGAACAGCAGTTGCGACAATGGGAATGCTAAGCACTGCTGCTTATGTTTTGACTATGGACATGTTTGGACCTATTGCTGATAATGCAGGTGGAATTGTTGAAATGAGTCAGCAGGTATAGGGTCAATTTCTTTGTATGATGGCCAACTATGTAATCTATTTGCTACCAAAATTACCTACACAAAAAATTGAATGACTTTGAAACTTACTACCCCTTGTAAAATCATATTGTTATATGTATGTATGTATGTTTACACACACACACATACATACATATACATACATATATATATACATATACATACATACATACATACATATATATATATATATATGTAAACACATATACACGTGTATATTGATTGATGATTTTGAAGGAGTTCAAAGTTTCAATAACATTCCAAATTTGCGTGGTTCTCAATGCCAAATAGATTTTGTATCTACCAATTTTCAAAATATTTTGTCATGGTACACAAAGGAAGGAGGTGAGAGGAGCTATAGAAGAGAGGGGAGTGAATCCATCGGCCGCGTGTGTGCACACTTAATTATAATATCACAAAAGAAAATCTCATGAAGACTGAAAGTATACACTTACATAATCCCTTTGTTTACAAAATAATCATATAGTTTAGTCAAGACTCTGTAGGTGATTTCTGTAATTTATGATGTGCTCATGTAGGATATTTTGTGGTATGTAGATATTCATAGCATCGAAACTTTCACTTACATGTATGTACCACTTTGTTTTATTATGTCTGTTACAGCCTGAAAGTGTTCGGGAAATCACAGACTTGTTGGATGCTGTTGGCAACACAACGAAAGCTACTACTAAAGGATTTGCTATCGGTTCAGCTGCTCTTGCTTCATTTCTTCTTTTCAGTGCCTACATGGACGAAGTAGCTTCGTTTGCTCAAATTTCTTTTAAACAGGTAGTGAATAAATCTTAGGAGCAACTCTTCTACTCACATTTTTAATCTTTTTGTGATACTTGCGGTAATTTGTTTCTTGATATGTATTGCCATATAGGTTGACATAGCTGTTCCTGAAATTTTTGTTGGAGGCTTGTTAGGTTCTATGCTAATCTTTTTATTCAGTGCCTGGGCTTGTTCAGCTGTTGGTAGAACTGCACAGGAAGTTGTCAACGAAGTTAGGAGGCAGTTCATCGAGAGGCCTGGTATAATGGTTAGTTTTTTCTTGCTATTTGATGATATTATCATGTTGAAGTTCTTTAATAAGTTCTAACAATGGAAATTGTTAACTATCTCAGGATTACAAGGAAAAACCTGATTATGGTCGATGTGTATCCATAGTGGCATCTGCTTCTTTGCGAGAAATGATCAAACCTGGCGCTTTGGCTATTATATCACCAATAGTAGTCGGTGGGTATTACATACGTATTGCTTGCTAATTCTTTCAACGCAGTTCACAGTTTCTAATGAATACTGTATATTTTGCGAGCCAGGGTTTGTTTTCAAGTTACTGGGTGAAGCTACAGGTCAGAAGCTTCTAGGAGCTAAAGTAGTGGCTTCAATGCTTATGTTTGCTACAGTATCTGGTATCTTAATGGCTCTCTTTTTGAACACTGCTGGAGGAGCTTGGGATAATGCAAAGAAATACATTGAAACTGGTGCTCTTGGAGGAAAAGGGAGCGAATGCCATAAAGCCGCAATTACGGGAGATACGTAAGCCTTATTCACTCTTACTCTTTTATGTTCACAGTTTAGTCAATATATTCACGAACAAGGTTCTTAAAATGAGATTCAAATTGTTAATCGTAAAATTCGAACTATAAATTGAAATGGGATCTAAATCGTAAATTGTGGATTCACAAAACATACATTTGAAAGTTTGCAAACACTTTGAAGTTAATTTTGATGATTAAGCTTCTATATTTACACCTAAAACATCATTTTTCTCTCTTGTTTCAATTTTAATTTGTTTGAAAATGATTAAAATTGAAGTTATAGACTCAAATAAGTATACTGAATATATTGATTTGGATTGAATGAATTTTCCAAAGTGTGGGTGGTATTAACTTGGTTTGAATCGGAATATAAGTCGAATCGCAAAGGGAGTGATTCGATTTGAAACGGGATTCAGTTAGTAGGATTTTAAGATTTTGGACAACAATGATCACGAATTCCATTGCATGCAGTTTGCACTCCTAGTGGAATTTAACGTGAAAAAACAAAATATCAGCTGCCAATGTTATAAATAGCACAAAGTATAACCATCATTTTGTACAAGTGTAATATTATTTTGCATTTTAATGATATGCAGAGTTGGAGATCCATTCAAAGACACAGCTGGCCCATCAATACATGTACTCATAAAAATGCTTGCAACCATTACGCTTGTTATGGCTCCAATCTTTTTGTGAGAGACTAATCAATCTTGTACTTAAAATTCAATCTATTGGATCTTGAGTGGACCAAATACAAATGCTGAGTTATATTACAACAATCTCCTTTTTTTTTTTCTTAGTTCTTTTTTCTTTATCTAGAAGTTCAGTTTTCTTTTTTAGATTGGGGACTGTATCTACATAGAGTATATTTTGGAGTAACACTTGTTTTTATATATAATAGTTTTGTGACTTGTGAGCTTAATTTTCTGGCTAGCCTCTGAGCTACTTTTCTTCTTCTTGCTACTCATATTTTTTTTGCAATTGGTTCACAGTGACCTAATTTTCTGAATTTATCTTGGTTGCGATTCTTCATGCTTTAAATTTTCAGTAGCTGCCAGTATATTTTGGGAGTGGGAATAACATTTGTTTTAATGTACCGTTGGCATTGATAATGTGTTAAAAAGTAGCGTAAATGCATTGCATAAGAAATCCAGCAATGTTCTGCTCGGGCTTTAGTTGCAATTGTTATTATTCTGAAGAGTGAAAGTGTTATATTACCTTGTACGCATGCAGCAAGGTTCATGCTTGAATTCAGTTGCTTTTTTCTTAATCTTGGAGGCTTATTTTACTTATTTGTTTTACGTATTTCGATTTAAATGATAATGGCAAAAAAAAAAAAAAAAAAAGGAAGATGTTACAGGCTTGAATAACCATAGGGGAAAAGGCAAATACTGAGAGACATTAGATATATTGGCTGCTTGCTCCAATGTCAGCGAATGCTTTCTGATGAATGCATTACAGAACGTCTCTTTTTTCTTTTTAACGGTCGGATTATATCTAACTCTCTTTTTGGCTTTACATTGGTATGCTCTCAGTCTCGACCTCCCTGATTATATTCCTTAGAAGGCTGCAAATTCGATTGAACTCTAAAATGGCCTGTTTCAGTTTTGGATGTGTCGAAAACTCTGCTGCTCGAATTTGATGCGATTTGATTTAATTAGGTTAATTAATTAAGTTAATTAATAAATTTAATTTTTACAAACTCTAAAAATAATATCTTGTGTTAATGAGATCCGTTTGAGATGTGGTTTTTTGCGTTGCGATCGTATCGAAGTGCTCTACGTATTGGAGTTGGTTTGAACTGAATCAGAATAATTTATAATTTTTTAATTCTATTAATATCCTGTTAAAATACCCCATTTAAATAGTCTGTTTGAACCCACAAACGCATTCTTCACTAATTAAAATACCCCGTTGAAATATCCCGTCGAAATACTCCATTATAATGCATCGCTTCACTCAAACACATCCTTAGCATTCATTCTTTTGCCTGTAGGCCGTAGATCCTTTACTAACCTACATTTATTGAACATTGCTTCTTCTTTTTTAAGTATGTGACCTTTGAATTTAAGAAAAATCTAATGATGCATCAAAGGAATTGGGGCTATTATGATGTTACTACCAAAATTAGCTCCTACAACAGGCTGACAGTGAAGGGGTATCAGAGGAACACAAACACAAAAGAATCCTCCGAAAGCAAAAGACCGAATAATAGAAAGAACCGAAATAAGGAAGGAAAGATCTGAAAGTTGCATAAACCGACACCTTTTTAGAAGGAAGGAGCTCGAAATCTGCAAAATACCAACAGAGTCCATCCGTTAGGGTCAATCCGACAGGGGGATTCTATATCGAAAGGTCGTCTAAGTTAGAAATTAAGAAAGAGGGAGGCAAAAACTCCGCTAATCGAAACCCAAAAGGACGGAAGGGCTATCGGTATTAACCTACTTAATACCGATACATCCGGGGGCGAAGGTATCAAGAGTACCAAGCCAGAAGTACATAAAGGTTATCCGGAACCAGCTTCCGAAACATCTATTGCATAAATACCGAAAGGACACATTGATAGACAACAAATAAATCACCGGGAGCTACTTCCAGAAGATCAGGCTATGCCCGAAGAAAGGCAAACCGGAACCTTAGAAGGGATACAGGCTACCCATACTAATCTACTTAGTACAGACACTGACAATGGTTCCAAACCGACAGCTATCTATATACATCATGACGTAAGCTCCTCTAAGTATTCACGAGAAAACCGGAAGCCTACATCCAGAAGCTTATAACCGAGAGCACACAACCGAGAGCTCAAATACCTTCCGAAAAAGCTACTACATCAACAAGCTCATATCAATCTCAAAGAAACCCCAACTGACTGGAACCTTCACTACAGAAGTTGTAGTCAGCACCACAAAGAGGCCGGAAGGTAAAACATCTGAGACCAAGGAGAAAAGCGGCCGACAGAGGCTCCTGCAGGCCCAACAGCCCAACAGCAGAAGGAGCCCGAATTCTCTATAAATAAGACCCCAGGGGTTACATTTTGGAGACTATTTTCTCATTTCTATTCTTGTACTCTTTTTCACTGGAGTAAACCCTAATTCTTAAATCAATTTGGAAATTTCTTCTATTCTATTCTTGTATTCTAAATCAAAGATCAATAAAGATTGAATCGATACTTATGATATTTCTTTATGAGTTTGCCATGCTATTTCCTAGTTATTATTGCCGCAGCTTACTGTTCGTTTTCTACATATACATAAACTTTCGACCAAGCCTTTCCGTAGATCAAATGAAACACCCTTCTTGCAAGCTCAGGCTCGTCTTGCAATCTCAAACCCTTCCTATAAGTTGAGGCCCTTCAACAAGCTTAGCATAGAGCCCCTTCCTACCATCCGTTAAGTCCTTTATCAAGGGTTGAGTTTAGAAATTCATCCTCCTGGGATAACTGCCGGTTCTTAAATCTCTTAAGCGTGATACTTACCCCCACCGAGGGAAGAGTAACTATTCTTTCGGATTCTAGACCTTGATACCTAGGAAACAGCGAGCTAACTCAAACTTGCAAAGGCTAAACAACCTATTTTCCCCTTAGGTCCACTTCCATAGACACTATCATTAATATTTTGATGCTAGAAGGAGGGCCTGAACCTCCGACCTTGTGGTCAATCTATTAAAAATTAATTTGGTAAACTTATTGCTTCATGGCAGGAAAGATGGAATCAAAAAGATTGGAAGAGCGAAATAAGGAACCGGCTCCTAATGCAACCCTTGAAGAAAACATGGATCTAACGCTTATTCTGAACAATAATGAAAGGGGAGCCACATCCAGCCCAATACAACCACCAAACCCAAACGCCATGTAAGATAATGTCGCAAGAATTATGGCCTTGGAGAAGCAAATCCAAGAGATGCAAACTCAAATGAATGCTGCTCAAATGCAAAAGTCTTCAAGACTCACCAAATCTAATCAAAGAGAGACAAATGAATCTCTGAAAAGAAAGTCTCCCATTCAACACTCCGAATCAAAAGAGAAACTCAAAGAGACTTCCTCTAAGAAGAAGAAGTCCCATTTGACAGGAATAGACCATCAAGGAAATCAATGCGAACAAGAACAATCCGGGAGGTCCACTTCCAAAGGTTATGACCCTAAAAAAACAAACTACAACAATACAGAAGCTTATCTTAAAGACATTGCTCAGAAGACCATCAAAGACTTGTTGAAAAGCAAGGGGAAGAGGACCTAAGATGACAGGGATAATGACAACAAAAGAGTAGCTCCTTTCATAGATGAAATTATGAATACCATAATACCATCTAGGATGAAGGTTCCCACCATTAAATATCTTGGAACAATTGACCCTGATGATCATCTAATGGCTTTTGACAGCCAGATGGATCTCTACAATGCTTCAGGAGCCGTCAGTTGTCATCTTTTCCTAGTGACTCTTCGGGAAGAAGTAGCAAAGTGGTATCGTCAGTACAGAGAAAACACCATTTATTCATGGAAACAGTTCTCCTACGAATTTTCCACACAGTTCTGTATCTGCAAAGATCCGACAGTTGATTACATAATCATCGCTAACATCAAACAAAGGCAAGGGGAGTCTATAGGAGATTACCTGAAAAGGTTCAACATGGAGGCATTAAAGTCCAAGGATACGAACGACCGTGACAAGTTGATAGTCGTGCATTCAGGGTTAATTGAAAATACCCCTTTCTGGAGAGAGTTATACATTCACGGCTGTAAAAACTTCCAAGACTTCCACTTCCAAGCTGACAAGTTCATTCGGATGGACGAATTATACTTCACAAAGAGGAAATTCGGACCTCGAGGGAAAGGAGGAAAGTCGAATTTCGGACGAAAGCCCCAGGAGGGAAATCAAAAGAGATCAAGATAGGAAGATTCTAATACCAACTCGGTTGTTCTAAGCAAGCCCATATCCTTTATGTATGTTGTTGCGAAAGAAAGGGTTAATAACTTCCCCATCTCGTTCAATGCCAAGAATTGCCCTAAACATTATTCCGGTAGTAAGTATTGCAAATTTCACAAGACTAACATGCATAAGACTGACGAATGCAAGGTATTGGATGGGATTATTCAGAAGCTAATCCGAGAGGGACATCTAAAAGAATTTGTTTAAAAAAAACATCTGCTCAGCATACAAATGGACAACAAAAGGTTTCAGCAAAGGCAATAGAAGCTACTATAGAAGAGGGCAACCTAGACTTGGGTCCACCTATATATCGAATCAATGTGATCTCTGGAGGGCCACACCCTACCGGAAATTGTCCAAGAGCAAGGAGTTAATACATGAAAGAGGCCATGGAGGGAATATTCTCCATTCGAGAAGAACCATCATTGAAGAATGCACGTTATGCCCTCAAAATGCACAACCTGGTGGTTTCTCCAGAGGAGATGAAGAAAGGGGGTCCGCTACCCACATAATGATCCCCTTATGATAACAATGCAAATTGGTCTCTCTGTCGTTTCCAAGATCTTTGTGGACACTGGAAGTGTCGTCAATGTCATCTTCAAGCATGCTTTCGATCAAATGGGAATTTCTGAGAAGAAGATGGAGACAAGCAACGAACCGATCTTCGGCTTCAATAACAAAGGATCAACTTTAGTGGGGCAGATTAATCTTCTGGTTCAAGTTAGGATGTCTCTCCGCTCCATAGGACCTTTGAAACTCTCTTTGTTGTGATCGATCAACCATCCTATTACAACGCCTTCTTTGGACGACCATCTTTAGAGGAGATGGGCGCTTTCGTCTCTTCCAAGTACCTTGTGTTAAAGTTCTTAACCAAGTAGAGACGATGTACCATCAGAGGAGAATAGTTTAGTTCTCACGAATTGTATTTCACAACAATTGACAAATACAAAAGGGAGTGTTCTTCGTACCTTGATTCTTCTACTATTTTTATACCTTTGGATAAGGGATTCTAACATCCCACATTCGAAGCTAAGGTCAAATTAGTAAAGCTAACAAACATGCAAATGGTAGGTACACTTCTCTGAAAAGAAAATTGAAGAGAGTCGGTGATGTAAACTTGACTGAAGAAGGAGAAATTGTCACGGATTTGGATTCTAGAGGGGATATTGAAACCAATAGAAGATTTGAAAGAAGTAAATGTTGATTCAAAGGATAAGGCAAAAGTTGTCAACATAGGGAAAAGGCTGACAGAGCCCCTTAAAAGCAATCTATTTCGGTTCCTGCAACTCAACAAAGATGTCTTCGCTTGAATCCATTCAGACATGGTCGGGATCAACCCTTCTATTATGAGTCATGCCTTAAACATTGATCCTTCAGTAATCCCGGTTCGACAAAAGAAGAGATAATATAATAGAGACCGATCGGAGGCCTTAAAGGAGGAAGTCAAAATGTTAGAGACAAATGAGTTTATCCGAGAAGTTCTTTACCCAAAATGGTTAGCCAACCCTGTGCTAGTAAAAAACTCTAATGGAAAGTGGAGAACATGTATTGACTACATGGATTTAAACAAGGCTTGCTCAAAGGATTGCTATCCCCTTCCACGGATAGACCAGTTGGTCGATGCGACAAGTGGTAATAAGATATTATACCATATGGATGCTTACTCGGGGTATAACCAAATTCCAATGCATAAACCCGACGAGGAGCATACAAGCTTTACCATTAATTGGGGAACATTTTTCTATAAGGTAATGCCCTTTGGATTGAAAAATGCGGGAGCAACATACCAAAGGCTAGTGAATAGAATGTTTCAAGAACAGATTGGATGCAACATGGAAGTACATGTGGATGACATGCTATTAAAATCCATCGAAGCAGAAAACCATTTGAGGGACTCTGAAGAAATGGTCGATGTCCTAAGTAGTTACTAAATGAAGTTAAACCCACAAAAGTGTTTTTTGGAGTTCAATCTGGAAAGTTCCTAAGATATGTGGTAAGTGAGCAAGGGATTGAAGCTAGTCCAGACCAAATTCAGGCCATAAGAGACATGGAAGAACCTAGGACAAGCAAAAAAGTCATGAGCTTGAATGGAAAGGTAGTAGCACTAAGTAGGTTCATTTCCAAATCCACTGACAAATGCATTCATTTCTTTGATGTTATAAAGAAAAAGAAGAACTTCAAATGAAATGAAGAATGTAGAAAGGTCTTTCAAGAATTGGAAGTTTATATGGGAACTCCTCCGATTCTATCCAGTCCCAAGAAAGGAGAAGATCTATACCTATATATGGTCGTCTCAGAATATGCGGTAAGCTCAGTCCTTATAAGATAAAGTAATGAAACTCAGCACCCAATTTACTAGTTAGCAGAAGGCTAAAGGACGCAGAAACTTGATACCCAGTAGTGAAAAAACTATCATATTGCCTAGTACTTACCGCACGAAAACTCAGAAGGTACTTCCAAGCTCACCCCATTAAGATTTTAACTAGCTTTCCGCTTAAACAGGTGTTTGGTAAGCCAGAAACCTTAGAAAGGTTAGTCAAATGGGGAGTTGAACTTAGCCAATATGAGATTGAGTTTCATCCTCGAGAGGCAATTAAAGGACAAGCCCTCACAGACTTCATGAATGAGCGCACAAGCTTCATTACAGAACAATCGATTAAAGAGAATGATTTAAAAGCCAAATGGCAACTTTTTGTAGATGGAGCCTCAAACGAACAAGAAGCAGGGGCAGCTTACATTATAATTACCCCTGACGGACACCGCTTGCATTACGCCATTAAGTTAGGATTCCCAGCAACTAACAATGTAGCCAAATATGAGTCAATGATGGTCGGTTTGAATTTGGCACTACAGTTAAAGATACCTCGAAAGGAAATCTTTAGTGATTCGCAACTAACGGTAAACCAAATAAAGCTAACCTATCAAACCAAGGATGCACAGCCAACACTACATGTGAAGAGGATATTAAATATGCTTACCCGGTTTGAGGATTTTTCAATTCATCAAATACCCTGTGGGGAGAATACTCAAGTGGATTCACTAGCCAAATTAGCCAGTTTCCGGGAGCACCCGGAACTCAAGTAATTCCCGTGGTTATCAAGAAAGACCTAGTATCGAGCATGAAAAATCGGAAATGGGAAAGAATTATTAGTTCTGACTAGATTCCAAGCCTTGAGAAGGGGGGACGAAGGGAACAAAGAGGGAAATTCCAATGTGGAACCTCCCTTAACGGAAATGAATTGCTGTCATGGAAATACCTAGATGACTCCCATGGTAGATTACCTCCTAAACATAACTTTACCCCTTAACAAGAAAGATGCAAGAAGGATAAAACACCAAGCTCCTACATTTGTGATTATGGATAATATACTCTATAAAAAGGGACATTCACTTCCTTACTTAAGATGTGTAAGCTCCAAAGATGGGTTTAACCTGTTAACAGAGGCCCATGAAGGATTGTGTGGAGACCATTCCAATAGAATTAAGCTGGCCAAAAGGGTCATGCAACAAGGCTATTATTGGACACAGATGGTTAATCAAGCAATTGAATATGTCAAAAAGTGTGAGAGATGTCAAAGGTACTCTAAGGTGCCCCGGTTCCCTCTAGCAAGCTAACCCCTATCTCAAGCCCCTGGCCATTCGACGTATGGGGAATAGATCTAATCGGACCTTTACCAATATCCAAAGGTGGAGCTAAGTATGCCATAGTAGCCATCGACTACTTTACCAAATGGGTGAAGGAAGAACCCCTTCCGACAATCACATCTAAAAAGGTGTTGAGATTCATAATAAAGAATATTGTTACCTGCTTTGGAATCCCCCACAGGATCGTATCAGATAATGGAACACAATTCGAGAGCGAAGAATTCACTCGGTTTTCGGAGAAAAATGGAATCGTCAAAAGCTTTTCCTCGGTAGCTCATCCAAAGGCTAATGGAGCTGTCGAAGCTACCAACAAAACCATAAAGACAATTCTTAAAAAGCGCCTAAACCAAGCCAAAGGAAATTGGGCCAAAGAGTTATCCTCAGTGCTTTGGGAATATACAACTTCTGCCAAAACAGCAATGGGACACACCCCTTTTTCCTTAACATATGGATGCGAAGCCATGCTTCCGGTTGATGTCGAAATCCTATTGCATAGAAGGATAGCATATGCGTTTAATCCCAATTAGGAGTTAAGAAAAGAATCCCTAGATCTAATACAGGGATTGAGAGATGAGGCTGCAATCAGAACAGCTGAATATCAAAGGAGAATCATGAAATACTACAACATAAAGGTCAAGACTAAAACCTTCGCAAAAGGAGAACTAGTTTTACGAAGAGTAATGGCTAACAAAAAGAACCCAGCAGATGGCCCGCTTGGTCCAAATTGGGAAGTACCCTTGATAGTCCATCAAGAAGTCATGCCCAGAACATATCAATTATGCAAACCCAATGGCGATCTCATTCCAAGAACATGGATCTCAGAACACTTAAGACCATACTTCTCAATGATAAAAGAGTAAGAAGAAAGAATCTTTCCTCTGAAAAATGATCACATAACTAAGGGCATGGAAACCCTTTCAAAAGCTTGAAGAAACCCAAAAAGGGTCAAGCCATAAAATGATCAAATCCCTTGTCGTCACCAAAATTGGTCAGGGCATGGCATCCCCCGGAGGGGGGTGATGTGTTAGTCTTTCTCCATGCCCAAATCAGAGGGGGATAGTTTAAAGCATCAAAAGCGTAAGCTTCCGTTTCACACCAGAAATGGTCATGTCGGTGCGTCTAAAATCAGCATGCCCTACCTCTGCTCGTAGAAGAGTACGCCCTGCCTCTGCTACGAACTAAGCACGTCCTACCTCTACTCGCAGAAGAGCACGTCCTATCTCTGCTTATGTTCCGCATTACCCGCATAAGGGAATGCACACCCCTATCATCGCCTATGACGGTCAAGATAGGGCACCCCTCGGGGGGGGGGGGGGAGGGGGGATGGTGTGTAAGCCTCTATCGGTACCTACGATGGTCAATATAGAGCATCAAAAGAGTAAGCCTTAATTCCGTGTCTACGATGACCTGGTTTAAGTTTCTAAGACCTTATCATCACCTACGATGATCAGGATAAGGCGCCTCCCGGAGGGAGGTCAGGTAAGTCCTTGGGCCCTGCTTGTGGATAAGCTAGCCAAGCGCACCGGACGCAAAGGCCCAAAGAGTGGCCAACAAAGCACGTACATCCTATGCTTTGATATCGAAAGCCCAGAGAGTGGCTCAAGAATCACGTACAACCTCTGCTTCACAAATCAAATCCAAGGGGACACCAAAACATTAATACCGGAAGGGGGATTTCCAGTCTTCAATCTTTAAGTACCCGAATAAGGGTTGGTTCAGGACTTCTATTAATATTAGTAGGGGATTTTCGGTCTTGAATCTTTAATTACCCGAATAAGGGTTGGTTCGGGACTTCTATTAATACCAGAAGAGAATTTCCGGTCTTCAATCTTTAATTACCCGAATAAGCGTTGGTTCAGGACTTCTATTAATGCCGATACATCTGTAACCTACTCAATACCGATATATCTGGGGGCGAAGACATAAAGAGTACCAAGCTAGAAGTACATAAAGGTTATCCGGAACCAATTTCCGAAAGATCTAATGCATAAATACCAAAAGGACACATTGATAGACAACAGAAAAATCACCGGGAGCTACCTTCTAGAAGACCAGGCTATACCCAGAGATCCCACCGAAAGGCAAACCGGAACCCTAGAAGGGATACAGGCTACCCATACTAATCTACTTAGTACAGACACCAACAGTGGTTCCGAACCGACAGCTATCTACATATATCATGAGAGTAAGATCCTCTAAGTATTCACGAGAAAACTAAAAGCCTACATTCGGAAGCTTATAATCGAGAGCACACAACTGAGAGCTTTAATACCTTCCGGAAACTACATCAACAAGCTCATATCAGTCTCAAATAAACCCTAACTGATTGGAACCTTCACTACGGAAGCTATAGTCAGCGCCACAAAGCGGCTGAAAGCTAAAACATCTGAAACCAAGGAGAAAAGCAGCTGATAGAGGCTCCTGCAGGCCCAACAGCCCAACAACAGAAAGGGGCCCCGAATTCTCTATAAATAAGACCCCAGGAGTCATATTTTGGGGGCGATTTTCTCATTCCTATTCTTGTACTCTTTTCCTCTAGAGTAAACCCTGATTCTTAAATCAATTTGAGAATTTCTTCCGTTCTATTCTTGTATTCTAAATCAAAGATCAATAAAGAGTGAATCGATACTTATGATATTTCTTTATGAGTTTGCTATGTTATTTCCTAGTTATTATTGCCGCAACTTACTATTTGTTTCCTATATATACGTAAACCTTCGACCAAGCCTTTCCGCAGGTTAAGTGAAACACCCTTCCTGCAAGCTCAGACCCTTCTTGCAAGCTCATACCCTTCCTACAAGTTGAGACCCTTCAACAAGCTTAGCACAAAACCCCTTCTTACCATCCGTTAAGTCCTTTATCAAGGGTTGTGTTTAGAAATTCATCCTCCCGGGATAACTGTTGGTTCTTGAATCTCTTAAGCATGATACTCACCCCCATCGATGTAAGAGTAACTATTCTTTCGGATTCTAGACCTTGATACCTGGGAAATGGTGAGCTAACTCAATTTGCGAAGGCTAAACAACCTATTTTCGCTTAGGCCCACTCCCATAGACCTATCTACGGTGTTGACGAAAAATTCGTTAACATTTGATAATATTGTAACAGTTAACTATATGAATTACCGTTGTTGGTAAGTCAAAAAAGACTATCTATTTTACTATTACGGTTGGTAAAACGTTCATTATTATACCAATAAACTGATAGGTGTCTGAGAGTGGTAAAAGTGCCTATGCTTAAACTATCAAAATTTTATAACGTTAATATGGATAATGATTAAATGTAAATATTTTTTATTAGTTCTCACTAATGCTTACATAAGCATGTTGACTTATTTAGTTGACTAAGGATTTTTTCTTGGTTTATCACAAGTTATTTATGATAATAGGAAATAATAGTTTCTCTTATCTTAAACTTTGACGTTAACAAGCCCAAAAAGAATCATCATTATAATAATACTACAAGCAACTGCTCAATATACAATCAACTTTCAAAAATAAAACATACGTAAAATTAATTAAAATAATGAAAAGCAAATCGAAACTGATGTGGCGAATTTACTATACCATCGGTTTTGATATCTTTTTACCGCTAAATTTACCAATGGCGACTCTTTGGGAACATCACATGAAACTGAAATGATAGAGAGAAGATTAACATGACATATGCATTAGGATGACACATGCAAATTAAGAAATGATGCAATGGTAGATTTTCCATAGCATATTGATAATATCAGTATACCGATGTAGCTGGATATTTGTAATGTCCCGGGTTTTCACATATCACAGATATTAATTGATCGTAAGTACGTGTTTACAAATACGATTTAAAATCCAGACTTTAAAATTTCAAAGCATGTTAATTTATGAATAACAGCATTTACATATGCATATATCACAACACTTGCTAAAACTAATTTTTAGATATTCATTTATGATAGCATATGTTTGATAGCGTTTGTTTAAATTAATTTTATACATGTATGATGATAACACTTTTTACTAGCAATTTTTTTAATGCCATTTTATTATACATGTTGTTCTTTTTTTCAAAGGATTTAAGAAATTGAGTTTTTGGTAAATCCTTGTTTTAAAAACTTTTAATACTTGAATTTTAAACATGCCAAATCCTTTTGTTACCAAAGAAAGTTCAAAGGAATTCACATGTTCATAAACATAAACATGGAAATGCCAATTCCAATTGCAAGTATGTTTCATGAACAAAATTCAAGGAAAACACCTACCCTAGGAATTAGCTAGTAAATTAGAGGATCTAAAGAGATATGTTCACATGGAAAATCATTTTTGGTATCAATATATTTTCAGTTTTCAAATCACTTTCTTCTCTCACAAGATTTAATGAAAATGACATTTTCATTTGCAATTTCAAAAGCATGATTCATCTTGTCAAAACATGTGCTAAAGATCTTGCATAGATACTATTATCTTGCCTACATTAGATAACTACTAAACCATAGATTTTCCAAGATATTTTTATGTCAATTCCATCGCATGCCGAGATCAAAAGAGTACAAGAACTTTCAGATTTTGCCTAGCCTTGGAAGGCAAGTAAGGCTTGTGTATATTTTATGTTAAATCCATTTGTCATGTGAAAAATATTGGTTGAGAAACCCAAAGAAAAAACCGAATATACATATTACAAAAGGGATGCTATAATTTGTGTAAACCAAGAAAGATGTGTCTAGATCATGGATAGTACATTGGTATTTAAGATGATGTTGTATGGTAAACCAATTGGGGAAAGAAATGAACATGTGAAAGTGATTTCAAGGTGATGTTTGGCTGAGATAAGCCATGTGAATGAGGAGGTGGTGTTTGATTTGGCAAGAGAAAAGGATTTTTCTTTTTGAGTTGTTAAATCTTTTGTCACACACAAATCTGAAAACTGATTTTATACCCCCATATTTTAATGGCTTCCTACCCCTATATAAAGGCCATAAGCACACACTCCTTACCTCACAACACAAACACTTGAAGTAGATCAGTAAAGGAGAATGGAAAGCGAAGGGTTTTTAAGACATTCAAGGTGAGTAAACCTGCATTTTTATTTTCTGTTTTAAATTCCTGCAGTTTGCTGTTTGAACCATGATTTAAACTTAGATTTCTTTTGTGTCCTTGTTCAAGTAACCTATCATGTATATTTTGCTTGTTTGGTATGATGTAGTGATCATTGATTGTTAAATGAAACACCTTAAGTATCATATGTTAGAGAAGTGCATTTTCTGTTTGCTTTCCAGACCCTGTTATGTTGTGTAAAGCTTGACAAATCTAGATAGATTAGTGGATCTACGTAAATGGATTAGTAATGAGAGGTCATACCATGTTTTAAACCTGGACATAAGTTTTTCAAGTGTTCACAAATGGAATAACTCGGCCAAAATCTCACTGGTACCAGAAACAAACAACAACTGGAACTCTCTATTTCAAAATTTCAAAGTGGATTTTCAAAACATATAAAAACTTGTTTTGATTATGTAAACTTATTAAGGAAACAAAATGATGATTTTTAAAACTAAAATAACTATTTTTAAGGACTTAAATCAGGAGAAATCCCTATATGATCAGAATTGTGAACCATGGCAATTCCCGATCATCCAGGCGATCAGGGACGATGCGGTTGGGGGAGGTGCTTCAATTAGGCTCAGGGATGATAGGAAAAATATAAGTTTAATTTTTAATTAAAGGGATTTCAAAATAAAAGAGAAAATAGGGTTAAATTGTGATTTTGGTTTCGGTTGGTTTGCGTTGGAACTGCACGACGTAGGGGGCACTAGAGGGGTGTGGTCCAGGGGGATGGCGGCACCTGGGTGGTGCGGTGACGTGGCTAGGAGGAAGTGGTAGCGCATAGTCGAGGGAAGGAGGGGTAAGAGCTTTCTTGGACGGTGGTTTTCTGGTCTAAAGGGGTAGTACGTCCAAATTACTGTTCAGGCCAAGGGAAGGGGACTGGAAGGTGGCGCCCTGATATGGTGATGGAGGGTGACTGGTGGCAATGACCGTTGGTGGATGGAAGCGGGCCTGGTGCTTGTGCACGTGCACGACCATGGAAGAAGGAGGAAGAAGAAGGAGGAGTAGTGTTGGGGTTTTTGAGTGATCAGGCAAGGAAAATACATGGATTGTGATGTGGTACTTTAGCTAATGTGGTACTCTAGCTAATGTGGTACTTTGGCCAAAACTAAAGTGGTACTTTGAGAAACCATGAGGGCCAGGCCATTTTAAACGTGCGCACACCATGTTTTCAAAGTGGTAATTGACCTAAAGTGGTACTTTGGGTATTTAAGCATTAAAAACAAAGATTTTAAATATATTTTAAATTCAAATTAGTTTTTAAATTAAATAATGGTTTAAATAAAATAAGAAAATTAATATTTGAATAAAAATAGAATTTTTATTTAATTTAGCCAATTTAGAAAAGAAGTGAACCAGGATTTTAATGCAGTTTTCGTCAGCATTTGAAATCTAAAATACTGAAATTGAAATTTTAAATTAAATTATAAATTTAATTTATAAATATAATTAGAGATGATTTTCTAAGGAAATATTCCAACTGTAAACAAAAAGTAGTCGATTAAGTGTAGAAGGTCGGACATGGTTTTGACAGTAGTCGAACAGTTAACACAGAAGCTGACACGACCCGGACTTCCCCGTGAAGGAAAGCATAGATTGCGTTGAGGACAAGACAAATCAGAACGCAGACGGAAGAACATTTAATTGTTAATTACAACAATTCCATCAGAATACAAGAATATACAGAGTATTAATGAATATTATACATTCGATAAATATCAGAGATTACAATAAATTACATCGCAGCGGAAAATAATACAAAAGCACAACTAGAAATAATGCACGGATACAGAGCTTTCCGAGCATCGTTCCAGCTGTAAATCGGGATCCTGTGAATATAAATCTGCAAAATCAAAACTACTAGCTGCCCGTGTGGAAAATAGGGGCACCCAGAGTTTAGGTTAAAACAATAAACTCCAGGTCAGTCATGTGACTGGTGTGAGAACTAAAACAGTTATTTAAAACTTTACTTTAAAAGATAGTAATTCAAGGGACCACGCCGTATAACACGGAACGGGTTTCCTCCCAAGAATACTAGTGCATATAACAAAACAGCGCAATGCTCTTTGAAAAAATGAAGCTATTATAAGACCCAGGTTCCATCACACAATGCAACGCAAGCCGGAGGATAGGGTTTTCCCTTATAATAGCCAAACATGCTTGGTATATTTAAAAGAAATCGTTTGATACTATTATAAGTGTATAGTGTCAAAACAATTTCAATCATAAATATCAATCATAGGCGACATGGGTACCATCTATCATGTCGCCATACTAGTTCTACAATTAAAACCGCAATATCATGTATTGGAAATTGGATTTCCGTCATGAGTCGAGGCAAGGGGCAAGCTCCTCTCCGATTCGAGACACTCTACCAAATGTCTCAGGACCCCACTATGATCCTTGGATCTTCAGGGCCGGTCCTCTCTTACTTTTGAGGATTGGCAATTCCTGAACACACGTTTCCCGGTCCTTACAGACCTATATCCGAGGCGCCTTGTATCCAACAACCACACAGGTGAAAAGTATATAAATGTCAGGGCTGGTAGGTCACTGTCACCACCTTAGCTAGAAAGAAACGTCGTGCTCTCCCTGTAGTCACTATCCCGTTTTTGACTCATACCGAGGTGTGAGGCTCGCGAATTCACGTTATACACAAAGCTGCGCCACACAGGCCGTGCTTTGATCATCAACCACAAGACTTTGCTTTTCAATAAAAGCCTTGATCAATTGTCACTTACGCGTGCCACACTGGCAATTCACTCCATGCGACTGATGTCCATCGATATACAACCTCTGAGCTCGTACGTCTCAGAGAAGGGCGTTATGCAAGAGAATAAATTCTCTGCCGCCAAACAGATGTATATTTAATAGAGATCAATCAACACAGAATAAAATCCAATATCAGACACACAATCCATTTACAAGTTCGTTCTGGGTCTAAACGAAACCAGAGGCACTTTCCTCGCATATCCATCCATCTCCAAGTACGTCTGGACGATCACCAACTGTTTCCCTCATCTTGGGTGTACACCCCAATCAAGAACATCAGTAATCACCCAAACGATGTGAAGACTTCCGGTCTTCAACCACCGTCTTCATCTTCGACATCTCGTCGAATCGGTTATTCAGAATGGGTATAACCCCGGCCTTTCTGAATAACCCACGTATATGATAAACAAATGTTACACAAACAAAACAAACGCCTCATTCCAATTCAGAATATTCTTTTATTCACAAAATCACATTCTTAGGGAAAGGTTCCCATTAATTTTATCCAAGATAAATTTTTCTAAATTTATTCTTTAATCTTCCTTTGGATATCATTTCAAACTAGTCGGGATTAGCGAACCACACCGAAGTAATTATTTGTTTTATTTCCCAATCCCAACCTATTCATCCCATGGAACAAAACTGGTAATACTCCACATCTAACACCACGGTGTTATCGGTAAAATTAATTACCACCTCACGTTCAAATCTAATTAAAGATTTAACTATCGCTTTGGAGCAAAACTGGTGGTACTCCATTCTCGATCACCTTTCAGATTTGATAATTTAAATTATCAATTCACATTTCAATCTAATTAGAGATTCATTAAAAATCCACTTAGTTTTAATCTTCTTAAAAATCAATATCCTATCTTTAACTGGGTTAAAGAACCAATGTCATCTAAAACACGATTCACGGTAAACCCAAAATCACACTCTATTGTTAATCGGGTTAAAGAGCAGGTGTTGTTCAAAGCACTGCTCACGATAAACCCAAAAACCAATTCAAATTCAATTCCAATTAAATATTATTTAATTGATACACTTCATTAAATCTAAATAGAAAGATTTAATCTTTTTTCTATTGGGCTTAAGAACAGTGTTAATGAAGACACCATTCACGACAAACCCAAATCACATTTGATATTAAATACAAGGCTCTGAATAAAAAATATACTGGCTTATATTCAATATCAAATCCTAAAACCAACAAATATCGTATTGGAAATAACGATATAAAATATATCTTTCAAATTCCCATAACAATATCTGTATAGTCATGAAATCCAATATCGAAATATTCCGAAGATAATTTCGATTCAACTCCAGTCCAATTCACGTATTCGGAATATTGATTAATTTTAAAATCACTTTCAAATTCAATTTATTTATTTCAAAAATAAATTGATTTTAATTCTAGTTCAAAACTAGTTCATTTCGATAAAAATCTATTTTTATCTTTTCAAAAGTGGAATTTTTCATTCGAATTCTTTCCAATTCACATATTATGATTTTACACAAATTATTAATATTTTTAATAATTTTATCAAGGCCCGTACAGTCGATTTCCACCAATGGCCATCGAACTGCACTTACAACGACCTTTTCCAAATTTGATTTGGACATAATTCCAAATCCAACCATTAAATTTCAAATTTCTAATATTCATTGGAAAGCTCTTTTCGATACGAACCCAATGGTTCTGGTTTTGGGAGAATCCGACGGTCGGATCTCCTGCAACGTCAATTCGAAGTCAATGGTCGAAATTCACGAACTGCCGCGGCGCGACGCGTTCTATTCAGGCCATTATATATAATATATATA
The DNA here is from genome assembly GCA_030737875.1 of Allium sativum. NCBI lineage: Eukaryota > Viridiplantae > Streptophyta > Magnoliopsida > Asparagales > Amaryllidaceae > Allium > Allium sativum. Next base: position 145,286,091 of record CM060922.1, on the reverse strand, counting down.
TATATATATATATTTCGTCGATTTCCTTTTAAAACGTATTTTATAAATCGTTTTAAATTCGTTTTCAAAACCATTTCAACTCTATATTCAATTTCAAATCAAAATTGAATATTTCATATCATCACTATATAAATGATAATATTTTCAAAACGTTATATTTTGAAATCACTTCCTTTTCAATATTCATTATAAAAATGAATATAATCGATATAAATATCGTTCACGTCAAAATAGCGCAACTCTAATCAACACGGCTTTATATATTTCAATAAATTCGTTATTCTATTCAACTAATGAATATATATTCTATTCAACACATGAATCTATATTTCTTTCAACACACGACTAATCTCAACACATGAGTACTATCAACACACAACTATTTTTGTTATGTAAAATATTTTATAAAATTATGGTATCTATCGTTTGATTTTCAATCAGACTCCACCGTGAAGTAGTTCTAATTTTAAATATGATAAAGATGTAAATTTTATTATTTAAAATATTTTACACAACACATGAATAGTTTCAACACATAAATATCATCAACACATGACTATTTTTATATTCAACACATGAATTTTCTTTTATAATATTCATTATTTTCCCGATTGGAATGAGGCCCAATCAATTACCATATAATGTTAATTATACGGATTCCACCCAACACATATATATAATAGCAACGATAAACAATCTACCATCATCCAAAGTGCACCACACAACTGCATAAGCATCAAATATAAATAATTGACGCTTACACAGCCTGTCGACCAATTGATCGACATACAATTAAATAATTGGGATTAGTGTACTCAAATATCATCCCAACAACCGTGTGGCTTTTCAAATCAACAAACACAGATTTTTATTTGTGTAGTTGGGCGATGTGTAAAATTTATCGTCCCAATCAATTTCAGTCAAATCAGTGTATATAAACAAATCGGCCGATTTGTTTATAATCACTTATTTTTCACATTCACGTTAAAAATTATATTTTTAACGATAAAATATTTTTAACTATATAAATATTTTATTTCCTTTCAACACAAGAATATTTTATTATTCAATCATTCCACAACACAATCAATTTTCACAACACATCAATCAAACAAACAAGCCGTCCATTGTCTGTGGACGACGGGTGTCGGGTGCTGCTAAGCACCGTCTGCATCCTGGTATATATATATAACTAGAAAAGGAAATTTAGAGTGAGAAGTTCTCACCAAAGCTATCCCAACGCCACGACTCTTCCAATGTAGGGAATCATCACTGTTCTCGCCTTTTGTCACTTTCGTTGCCTGTAGCCACTACATATATAAAAATCACATTTTTATATTGTTGCTATGTATATAAAAATCATATTTTTATAATCACTCCATATGGAGAAAAAATTCTATTTTTACATCGCTACTATATAGATAAAAATTCTATTTTTACATCGCTACTGTGTAGATAAAAATTCTATTTTTACATCGATGTTCATATAATAAAGATTATATTTTTATCACGCTATTCTCTACATAAAGGTTTCGCCTTTTCAAATATAAAGATTTCGCCTTTATCGAAGTAAAAATCATTTCTTTTATACTTCTAAAAATATAAAAATCATATTTTTAACCTTTACGTGATATAAAAATCACGCCTTTCATATATAAAAATATGATCTTTCCCATTCACAATCACTACCCTTTCCTAAACAAAAATCATAGCTCTTATGCTCAAGGTTGCTCTCATGGAGCTATGGAGAGAACGGAATGATAGGGTATTCAATGGAATGCAAAGAAGTTTATCAGTTCTATATCACATGGCTTGTAGCAGTATAAGCAGTCAGATTCACATGTCTCCGTATGCATTTGATCCCCTTGTCAAATGCAAATGGATATGACTTTATCCTTTCTTATCTTTGTTTCTCTTCTTATCTATGTATTGTATCGTCGCATTTATGTTGTAAGTCCTCCTTATAATATGAATATATGGTAGGGGCCATTAATCCCCGTTGGCTTTGCCAAAAAAAAAAAAAAAAAAAAAATCATAGCTCTTCGCTTTTACACTATAAAAATCATACCTTTATAAAATATAAATTTTTTAATGCTATAGAAAAACTGATTTATTTATATAAAAAAACTGATTACTTTATATAAATAAAAGTAAATAAATACAAACAAAAAACTTACAGGGTGAGGGGAGGAGAAGGGTTCGGAGGCGTAAGAGGGGGAGGGGAAACGAGGCAGAGAGGAGGGAGAAGAAGAAGCAGCGACGGCAGTCGGGTGGTGGGGCCACGCGGGTTTTGGGGGGGGGGCAACTGGAAGGAGGAGAGAAGGGAGAAGGGAGAAGGGGATCGGAGGAGAAGGAGGAGGAGGTCTAGAGGGGGGCACGGTGGGCTGCGCCACCTTGGGCGGTGGCGGCGCTCCAATCGGAGGAGCGACCGCTGCTCCTCTGTCCTCTTTTTTTTTTCTAATTTGAAATTAATCGAATCGGGGGGGGGGGGGGGGGCTGGAGTTAAAAAGGAAGAGAGAAGGGGGATTTTATTTTTAATTATTTTAATTTACAAAAAGTTGACTTTTTCATACGACCTCTAAACGAGGCCCACCGCCTGTCGTCCATAGCTAATTACCCTCATTCCGAACACAATGGGATATGTATCGTCGGCTGATTCGACTGTGGGACGACCCCAAATCCCGTACAGACGGAGACAAGGGTTATCTTTGGAATATAACACAGAAACAGATAATAGCAGAACAGAATTAAATAATTACACCAGATAATGTACAATAGAATACACTGGATAAACGTAATCATCAGAGTTACATAGTATACAGGATCATACTTAGTACAAATACAGTTCAACTATACATAAATGTCTACAGCGGAAATAAACAAAATATGTACAATAGGAGCTGAACAGCATAAAAAGAGATAAATAATAGAATTCATCTTCAGCTCCAGCTATCCAGAAAGAACCAGCTAAACCTGAATACAAGGTTGCCCGTGTAGAAAAAGAGGCACCCGAGTTTGAAAGTGAAACAAACTACGAGTCAGTCATGGGACTGGTATGAGAAATCTACTCAACACATTCAAAATATGGCTAATCACAGGACCACGCCACTTTCGTGGAACGGGTTTACTCCATTGGATTGCCAGTGCTTTATAAACAAATCTTTCTTTTAAACATCGCAATGCTTTTTATAAAAATGAAGCCATTATAAGACTCAGTTCCCATCACACAATGCAACGCAAACCTGAGGATAGAGTTTTTACCTTATAACGGCCAAAATATGCTTGATACGAATAAAACAAAGGCATTTGATATTATTGCTAGTGTTTATATGTTTTGAAAACAATTTCAAATCATAACTATCAATCATAGACGACATTAATGCCCCATACCACTATGTCGCCATATATAGGTATACAATCAAAACCGCACGATGTCGTATTTGGAAATTGGATTTCCGTCATGAACCAAGGCAAAAGATAGTCCTTACCGACTTCGAGACAATCTAGCCCATGTCTCAGGGACAGCCGCAACTTCCCCTTGGATCGTCAGGGCCGGTCCACCGATGTGGATTATTATGCCTGAACACTACGTCTCCCCGCCCTTTGGGGCGTAAACGAGCCAATGAATGACTCCATCGGACCTGGATCGTCCGATCAAACCAAGGCGCCTCGCAACAACAACAACCACGTAAGTCAAACTCGTCAGGGCATGTAAAACCACTGACGCCACTTCTAGCTAGAAAGAAATGCAGGCCCTCCCTGATGTCCTTTCCCGTTTCTGGTTCATACCGGGGTGTGAGGCTTGCGATTTCACGTTATACACAAAGCTACGCCACACAGGCGGTGCTTTGATCATCACCACAAGACTTTGCTTTTCAACAGAAACCCTGATCATTTGCCACATAGGCATGCCACACTAGCAATTCATTCAATGCGACTGATGTCCATCAATATACAACCTCTGAGCTCGTGCGTTTCAGAGAAGGGCGTTAAGCAAAAGAATAAATTCTCCGCCGCCAAACAGATGTATATTTAATAGAGATCAATCAACACAGAATAAAATGTAATGTCAGACACACAGTCCATTTACAAGTACGTTCTGGGTCTGAACGAAACCGGAGGCACTATATACCTCGCAAACCCATCGATCACCACGTACGTCTGGACGATCACCACTCATTATCCATATTTCGGGATGCCTCCCAATCAGGACCTCGGTTACCATCCAAACGAGGTGAAGATCTCCAGTCTTCGACCACCGTCTTCATCTTCGATTACTTATCGTCGATTCAGTTATTCAGAATGGGATAAACCCGGTCTATCTGAGCAACTCGCGTATATAATAAACAAGTGCAACACTAACATACACACGCATCATTTCAATTCATTAGTCACTAACCGTCAATAAGTAAGAGAACGATTTCCCAAATATTAACCCCGAAGGCCGAAACCAACATCAGATCAACACCCAGGAAACCATTCGACTTAGCCAACCTTCAGTTAATTTCTAAATCACATCCATATCGTTTATAATATTTTATAACGATTTATCGCTATTTTTATTTATTTTAAAATAGCCAATTTATTTAAAATGACGCTTCGGGCCATAACGCGGCCGTGGCGCTGTTTTTCTTCAGATTTGATTTACACATATCTGAAAATCTAACCATTGGATCTTCACAAAATTTACATCATTAGAAAGATCTTTTCAAAATGAATCCAACGGTTCCAGTTTTGGGAAAATCCGACGGTCGGATCTCCCAGTATAATCGTTTGAAGTTTCGATTTCGAAATACGAACTACAGCGTCGTTATTCGATTAAATATATATATATATATATATATATATATAAATATAATCGATTCTGGCATTGTTTTTCTTCAGATTTGAATTAAACGTTCCAGACAATCCAACCGTTGGATTTTTACAAAGTTGGTGCCGTTGGAAAGATATTTCCAAAGCGAACCCAACGGTTGCGATTTCAAGAAAATCCGACGGACGGATCTCCCGGTATAATCGTTTGAAATCACGGTTTCAAAATACGAACTGTAGCGTCGTTATTCGATATATTTCAATTCTATTTATATATATATCGATTCTTCGATTTCAAAACTATATTCTTTTCATACATTTGATAAAAATTATATTTTTATCTAACTGTCTTCTATTTCAACACTTCACTATTTTTAACGATTCGTGCATATAATAAAAATGTGATTTTTATTGTAAAACAATTCATTTCAAAACACTATTATTTCGTATAGTTAATATAGGTGATAAAAATAGGATTTTTATTATAAAACAATTTATTTCAAAACAAGATGATTTTATACATTTCATATTGATGTTAAAAATGGGATTTTTATTATAAAACAATTTCTTTCAAAATATGAATACCATCCAACACATGAATTTCAATTCAATGAATGAATATCGATTCAACACATGAAGGTTTTCTATAGTTTATATATATAGATAAAAATGTGATTTTTATATTTAAAACACGAATACCGTTCAACACATGAATTTCAATTCAACGAATGAATATCGATTCAACACATGAAGGTTTTCTATAGTTTATATATATAGATAAAAATGTGATTTTTATATTTAAAACACGAATACCGTTCAACACATGAATTTCTATCCAACGAATGAATATCGACTCAACACATGAAGGTTTTCTATTTAACGAATAAATATAGTTTCAACAAATGAAAATAATTCAAACACATGAATATTATTCAAAATTTCGGCAGCATAACGGCAGGGTAGTTAAAACCGGGACCGTCCCTAGTACGGCTCCTCGCTCTACCTTAAAACCTCATGGTTTTTGACAATGGGAATCATGCATCTAGTTCGCACGCAGGCGGCATGTATATATTTATTTCATTTCCACAAACTAATCCTATGTGGTTTCAACCAAATATTTCTCAACCACAAATGGGTATTTTTCAACCACAATCAATCAATACCAACCACAAACAATCCCAATCAACCATTCGCTATCAATCAATTTTCACACCAATCACAAACAATAAATATCGTCCATGGTTTGTGGACGAGGGGCGTATATATATATATATATATATATATATATATATATATATATATATATAGCAATTCACTTCTATTTCAACACATATATAATTTTTACAACGCATATACAACTTATACATCGAACGTACAACTTATACAACGCTTATACAAGGGGTGTACAACGCTTATATAACTCATACATCGACTATGTAATTTATACATCGTCGTTTTCCATATCGTTTATAAATTAGAAATCTCACATTGGGTTCCTCTCCGCCAAAAATAGCAGAAGGCTCAGAAAAATATGCGGTCTCTTCTAGAATGTAGAAGACGTCCACACGAGTCCACTGTCTCTTATTTCACTGGATTTCGACAAGAAACGAAAAAGATAAGATTTTTCAAAGTTTGCAACGGTTTTAAACTGTTAAAAACAGTTTTAAATTAAACAGCCGAACCTCCACTGTTTTGTTCGAAACTAGGTTTCGATCTCTCGCGAAATCCGTTTTGTTAGGGGCTGATTGGGGTTGACCACGACCTCCGCCTACGAGAGGGCTTCCCGACGAGGTGGATCTTGCTCAGCTCGAGCTCCAGGTGGCGGCGGAATCTCCTCCGACACGGGCGAACTTTGTAAGCCCAGAACTCGACGAATGCTCCACAATAACGAGCGAGACCAGGATGGATTCGAAGCTGGGAGGACGGGCTTCAAAAAGTTGAACTGGAGCTAGGGCTATCGACGCGCGTGGCGGTCGAAAAATGATCGGGAAGGTATGGAGGCGTTTCCGTCGTCGATCTCGGGGGGGGGGGGGGGGTCTGAGGATTTTTCTTTTTTTTTATATTTAAATTCTGATTGGTCGGTGGGTTTTAAAGGGGTTTTCTGACACGACCACCAATCTAAACCCAACGACTATCGTCCCTAGCGTTTTACCCCCATTCCGAACACAATGGGATATGTTTCGTAGGCCCATTCGACTATTTCAGTCAGTTTCCATTCAATTTAAAATATATAACATTCAATATTTGATTTGAACGTGCATTTCAATTTGCCAGGGCCACAAACTGATTCTAAAAATTCCAGAAAAATAAATCTGGCTATGTTTTGACGATACGGTCCCAACAAAACTAGTTCGTCGAATTCTGAGACCGTTTGCAAAAAGGCCCATTTCTGGTCGATCCAATTTAACTGTAATTGACCAAAACACGTTTTCCTTTGCCACGCTCACATACTAGCTTCAAAAATTATGAAATTTGAAACCTAGCAATAACTTCTCATCCCGGATCCAACAAAAGTGGTTTCGTAGAATTCCGAGGTCATTTGCAAAATGGCCAATTTCACGGGCTTTATAAATTCAATAGCGACCTTTCTGAAAATTCATTTGGCCATAACTTTTGCTTTCCGCTATGAAAATTCGATTTTTCAGATTCGTTAGAAAGGTATTCACTAACAGATTTAAATATTTTTGGTTTCACTAAAATTCGTTTTGTTTTGCACCCGGTACAGTCCGACAAAGTTTGAATTCAATTTTTGGAACTACAGCGCCATTTCAGGCCTTGTTTATAATTATAATTAATTATATTCATTTTCAATTGTCGATTCAACTCACTTTTCATCTCTATTATTTAAAATACTTATTTTATATATTTAAAATCCATTATTTTAGCCAATTTAAAAATTTTAAATTGGTTCAGATTTTCTGGGTCGTTACAATCTCCCCTACTTAAAACTTTTCGTCCCCGGAAAGGAACAAAGTCGAAAGTGGTTTGATTAGTCAACTCTACGTTCGATCTGGCTTCAATTCTCCAACTTTTCAGTTTCTGAGAATTTTCAAATTCTTCAAAAATTTGGCTAACACCTGGAATTTTCGAAAAATTTCGCCATAACCTCCTTTGTACGGGGAGAGGTTTGGAAATTTATTGGGCCGTATTAGGTACCCAATAAATCCCAATAAGCATACACATATTTATAGTGATATATTCTGGTGTTTGCAGGGGAGCGTGTATTGATAATAACTCCAGAGAATAAATTCTCGTCACCCTGTCAAAGCCTGATGGAGTGTGCATTTAAAATGCTCCAGAGGATAAATCCTCGTCACCTCGTCCCGTGTGGGAAATAAATGGTCTATGTGCCGTATCTAATAACTAGAGATGTGATTATTGTCAACTCCAGACCCGTGTGGGGTTTTTATTAATTTGGCAATTTTATCGTTACAATTTAAATAATCCATATCAGTCATCAGTTCAACCTGTAAAATATAGTCATCGCCATACAAGCCTCTCGCTCGTATGGTAAATCTTCCACCTCATCACACAAGCTCCAAATGCTTATGTGGTATATGATGAAGTATGCCTCTCTTCAGAAGTATGCCATGTAATGTAGTTCAAAATTAATTGTTACTATCCTGTGGCAACATTTATTTTTTTACACACAGAATAACCAGCACTCCGCATCCAATGACATTCACAGGAGTTGATATAATAATATTTCGCATCCAACTCATTAAGGTTTACCTATTTGTCGGACACGCAAATAAAATCTTTACTCAACAGCTATCCATTTACCTGTTCAAACATATATAATGCACAAGTATATATATTTCTATCTATATTTAAATCAGTTCAATGTGTGATTTAAATGAATAAATTCTACCATTATCCTATTATTGATTAAATTAACTATCGTTTTAATAACTTTAATTAATCTAATCTACTATCACACAACACAAACAACCATTAATTTGTTTTTAACTTTTCAAAAATATACTGATCAATTTCTATACTCTTTTAAAATCATTCAGACTATAGAATTAAAAGTGCACATCCATGGAAAGAAAATAACAACAGAGTAGAGAATTAAATGGTAATGCAAAGTATGGTAAATATACCTTGCACCGGAGTCAATCGGAGATATCCACTCGGCATCTAGGATAAGCTTTCTGAATGCTCTCCTCAGTTTCCCAAGTACAATCTCGCGGATCTCCACTCCATTGCACTTTGACTAAGTGAACCTTCTTGTTCCTCAGTTCTTTGGTTTCTTTGCCGATGATCTTTAGTGGCTCTCTTCTCACCGCCAATTCAGGAGTAATTTCAATATCCTGTTGAGCTGCTTCTTCCACGATCAAGTCTAGGTCATGAACGTGCTTTCGAAGTTGAGATATATGAAATACACCATGAACTCAAGGCAACCAATCAGGCAATTTAACCCTATAAGCGAGAGTTCCGATCCGTTCCAGAATAGGAAACGGACCAATGAATTTGGGCGCCAATTTCCCTGTTTTACCGAACCGGATAACTCCTCTCATCGGCGATATTTTCAAATATACATAGTCGCCCACAGCAAACGATATATCTCTTCTTCTTCTATCGGCATAGCTCTTTTGTCGGCTTTGAGCGGCCAGTAATCGTTTCTTAATAAAGTCGACTTTGTCGGTAGCTTCTCAGATCATATCGGGCCCCAACACAAGTCTATTACCGGGTTTGACCCAACAAGCGGGAGATCGGCACGGTCTACCATACAACGCTTCGAATGGCGACATTGTCAGGCTCGCCTGGTAGCTGTTGTTATATGAGAATTCAGCCAAATGCAGATGGTCTTCCCACGATCCACCAAAATCTAGAACACAAGCCCGCAATAGATCTTCTAAAATACGATTCACCCTCTCAGTCTGACCGTCTGTCTGAGGATGATAAGCGGTGCTCAAGTTCAGCTTCGTTCCCAGCTCGACTTGAAATGCCTCCCAGAATTTGCTAGTAAATATTGTATCTCTATCACTGACTATACTGAGCGGCACTCCATGAAGTCTAACTATCTCCTTAAAGTAAATCTGTGCCAGACTCTAAGCAGTTCTGTTTGATCTGACAGGTATGAAATGGGCGGTCTTTGTGAAGCGATCTACGATCACCCAAATACTGTCATTTCCTTTTCTGGTTCTGGGCAAACCATCAATGAAGTCCATGGAAATATGTTCCCACTTCCAACCAGGAATGTCTAGTGGTTGCAATAATCCAGCCAGTTTCTGTTGGTCGCTTGACTAGCTGGCAAGTAGGGCATCAGCTAACATATATTGAAACGTCTCTTTTCATAGCCTTCCACCAGAATGTTCGCTTGAGGTCGTTATACATTTTGGCCACACCAGGATGGATACTCAGCTTGGACTTGTGACACTCGTCTAACACTTCCCTTTTGAGCACGGGGATGCCAGGAACACAAATCCTTTCTTTCAATCTTAGGATTCCATCGTTATCTATTTGAAAACACGAGGGTTCGCCTTTCTGAATCCTTTTGATCATATCCTTAATAAAGTTATCATCCTTCTGAAGAATGAATATTTTGTCAATCAAGGAAGTCGTAATAACAAAGCTGGCGATCATTTCATTCTTTCGGCTTAATGCATCGGCCACGACATTGGCTTTCCCTGGAGTGTATATAATCTCAAAATCGTATGCTGCAAGGAACTCTAGCCAACATTGCTGCCTCAGATTCAAGTCCTTCTGGGTGAATAGATACTTTAGCGACTGGTGATCTGTAAACAGTTCAAATCTCTCACCCAGAAGATAGTGTCTCCAGATTTTCAAAGCGAATACTATCGCCAATAACTCAAGATCATGAGTGACGTAGTTTTTCTCGTGCGGCTTCAGCTGACGGCTAGCATAAACAATCACCTGACCCCTTTGCATTAACACTGCGCCAAGGCCTTCTCTAGAAGCATTAGTCCAGACTTTTAAATCTTGATTGCCGTCGATAATGGTTAACACTGGAGCAGTAGTTAATCTTAACTTTAGCTCTTCAAAAGCCTCCTCACTTTCTGGAGTCCATTTGAATTTAGAGTGCTACTTTGTAAGCTTCGTCAAGTGACCAAATATCTTTGAAAAGTTTTTAACGAACTTCTGGTAATAACTAGCCAATCCGAGAAAACTACGGACTACTGTAGGAGTACTGGGCTGTTCCCAATTCTGAATAGCTGTGATTTTACTTGGATCCACAGCAATTCCTTCTTTCGATACGACATGGCCCAGAAATTTTACTTCATCTTGCCAGAATATACATTTGGATAGTTTGGCTTTTAATACATTCCTTCTGAGGATTTCCAGAACCTGTTCCAAATGCTTTTCATGTTCGGCCTTTGATTTAGAGAAGATTAGAATATCGTCAATGAAAACTAGAACAAATTTATTCAAAACCCCTCTGAACACTCTATTCATTAGATCGACGAAGTAAGCTGGAGCGTTACATAAGCCGAACAGCATTACTAACCACTCGTAGAATAAGTCGGGACCTCTGAATGTTGTCATTGGAACACACTCTTCGGCAATTCGAAGTTGATGGAAGCCGGTAGCTAGGTCCATCCTTGAGAATACTTATGCTCCATTTAGACGATCCAATAAATCATCAATTCTCGGCAATGGCTATTTTTTCTTTATTGTCTGCTTGTTCAAATCACGATAATCCACACATAGCCGTAGAGTACCGTCAGATTTTGGGACAAACACCACTGCTGCACCCCACTTAGAGAAACTAGGCCTGATCAGACCCTTCCATACGAGCTGTCGTGTTTGATTGTCTAATTCCTCTTTCTCCTTTAAGGACATTCTTCGAATAGCGTGAACTACCGGCCTTGCATTCGGAATTAAAGCAATTTTGAAATCTATTTCTCTCTGCGGAGGTAAGCGAACAACTTCTTCAAACACATCCGCATAATTTTTGACGACAGGAATGTCTTTGATGAGGTCAGGAATATTCTCTGTGACTTCAGGGATATTTTCTATTTGAGCTGGAGAAACATCCAAAGCTGCCCAGAAGTCCTTTCTATTTGAAGTCGGGCCTTCACATGGTATGGTTATATAATTCCCTGATTTAATCTTAGCCCTAACAACTCTCTCGGCGCATCTAACCATTGCTTCATATTTGGTTAGCCAATCCAATCCCAGAATAAGATCGAATTCATTAAAGTTCATAACGATAGAGATAGTAGGGAATTTATAGCAGGAAAAAGAGACAGGTACTGCACAAACCAAACTGAGATCGATGGAACCACCGACCGGATTTTGGACAGTCATTGGTTCTTTAAGCTTTCTCAACTTCAAATCCAACTTCTTAACGACATTCTTTGCGATAAAGCTTCGTGACGCGCCTGTGTCAAAGAGTACTTTGACTGGAATGTTTTTGACAGTAAGCGTTCCTTTTAAAACATCAGATCTTCCCTGACTAGCTGAGGGTGCTGACGTTTCTGCTACTTCATTTACCTGAGCCTCTTTGGACTTTTTCAATAGCCAGCAATCTTGCTTTACATGACCAGCCTATTGGCAGAGATTGCATTCTCTACTTTCCTGAAGCTTTCCACCGGATTTAAATCCATCATTCTTTCGTTTCTTCGAGGATTTACAATTTCCTTGCAAATGCCCTTTCTTATGGAAGTTATTGCATATGGCAGTCGTTGCTGGTTCTTTTTCGGATCTGGCCCTTTTTCGATTCACTTTGGGCTCCTTACTGACCTCAGACATTGTACTGGCCTCAGGTCGATCAGTTGCAGACTCAATTTTATTACTAGAGCTGACTTCTTCTTCGTACTGTAACATACCCTTCTTGTCTAGATCTTCGTACTGATAAGCCATGTATATCATTTCAGAAAAGGGGAGCTTCACGTTCCTCATTACACTATTCTGATATTTTCTTTGAAACCCGTTGATAAATCTCAAATTCTTCCTCTTCGGATTTTCAATTAAATTAGGGGCAAAGTGAGAAAGTTCATTGAATTTCTTATGATATTCTGGAATGGTCATATCTCCTTGTATCAAATAAGAAAATTCATCACATAGTCGCTCAATTGCTTCTGGAGGAGTAAATCTTTCCAGGAAAATCACTTTAAATCTATCCCAGGTGATATCACCTTCTGGATTATCCTTGATAACCGAATCCCACCAAAACAAAGCTTCGTCTTTGAGTGCCCAGGAGGCCAGTAATCTTTTCTGGTCATCTCTCAGCTTTAATCCTTCAAAGATTTTCTCAGCCGAACGAATCCAGGCTTGTGTTCTCATAATTGATTCTTCACCCGTAAAGGGTTTTCCACCCAGATTTCTATATTTCATAAATAGAGCCTCTATATCCGGGCCAGTATTACCTCTTCGATTTCTAGCACTCATTTTCTAGTTCTTCTGCAAATAGCAGATCAAGTGTCAGGTCAACAGAAAAGATATTTCAATATATAGAGACAAATACTTCAAATGTAAATGTGTCTATCGAGGTGTAATTTTATTCTGCTTCTCATACTAGGATATTACTGATCCTATCTGTAATGAGTTACCCGTCCTAGAACACTACTGGTTCTATTCCTGACGAGTTCGTTAATATGTTATATTCCTGAACTAAGCTTAACCAAAGCTCTGATACCACGTTGGGATGACCCCAAATCCCGTACAGACGGAGACAAGGGTTATCTTTGGAATATAACACAGAAACAGATAATAGCAGAACAGAATTAAATAAATACACCAGATAATGTACAATAGAATACACTGGATAAACGTAATCATCAGAGTTACACAGTATACAGGATCATACTTAGTACAAATACAGTTCAGCTATACATAAATGTCTACAGCGGAAATTAACAAAATATGTACAATAGGAGCTAAACAACATAAAAAGAGATAAATAATAGAATTCATCTTCAGCTCCAGCTATCCAGAAAGAACCAGCTAAACCTGAATACAAGGCTGCCCGTGTAGAAAAAGGGGCACCCGAGTTTGAAAGTGAAACAAACTACGAGTCAGTCATGGGACTGGTATGAGAAATCTACTCAACACATTCAAAATATGGCTAATCACAGGACCACGCCACTTTCGTGGAACGGGTTTACTCCATTGGATTGCCAGTGCTTTAAAAAAAATCTTTCTTTTAAACATCACAAAGCTTTTTATAAAAATGAAGCCATTATAAGACTCAGTTCCCATCACACAATGCAATGCAAACCAGAGGATAGAGTTTTTACCTTATAACGGCCAAAATATGCTTGATACGAATAAAACAAAGGCATTTGATATTATTGCTAGTGTTTATATGTTTTGAAAACAATTTCAAATCATAACTATCAATCATAGATGACATTAATGCCCCATACCACTATGTCACCATATATAGGTATACAATCAAAACCGCACGATGTCGTATTTGGAAATTGGATTTCCGTCATGAACCAAGGCAAAAGATAGTCCTTACCGACTTCGAGACAATCTAGCCCATGTCTCAGGGACAGCCGCAACTGCCCCTTGGATCGTCAGGGCCGGTCCACCGATGTGGATTATTATGCCTGAACACTACGTCTCCCCGCCCTTTGGGGCGTAAACGAGCCAACGAATGACTCCATCGGACCCGGATCGTCCGATCAAACCGAGGCGCCTCACAACAGCAACAACCACATAAGTCAAACTCGTCAGGGCGTGTAAAACCACTGACTCCACTTCTAGCTAGAAAGAAATGCAGGCCCTCCCTGATGTCTTCACCCGTTTCTGGTTCATACCGGGGTGTGAGGCTCGCGATTACGCGTTATACACAAAGCTACGCCACACAGGCGGTGCTTTGATCATCACCACAAGACTTTTCTTTTCAACAGAAGCCCTGATCATTTACCACTTAGGCATGCCTCACTAGCAATTCATGCCATGCGACTGATGTCCATCGATATACAACCTCTGAGCTCGTGCGTTTCAGAGAAGGGCGTTAAGCAAAAGAATAAATTCTCCGCCGCCAAACAGATGTATATTTAATAGAGATCAATCAACACAGAATAAAATGTAATGTCAGACACACGGTCCATTTACAAGTCCAATCTGGGTCTAAACGAAACCGGAGGCACTATATACCTCGCAAACCCATCGATCACCACGTACGTCTGGACGATCACCACTCATTATCCATATTTCGGGATGCCTCCCAATCAGGACCTCGGTTACCATCCAAACGAGGTGAAGATCTCCGGTCTTCGACCACCGTCTTCATCTTCGATTACTTATCGTAGATTCAGTTATTCAGAATGGGATAAACCCGGTCTTTCTGAGCAACTCGCGTATATAATAAACAAGTGCAACACTAACAAACACACGCATCATTTCAATTCATTAGTCACTAACCGTCAATCAGTAAGAGAACGATTTCCCAAATATTAACCCCGAAGGCCGAAACCAACATCAGATCAACACCCAGGAAACCATTCGACTTAGCCAACCTTCAGTTAATTTCTAAATCACATCCATATCGTTTATAATATTTTATAACGATTTATCACTATTTTTATTTATTTTAAAATAGCCAATTTATTTAAAACGATGCTTCAGGCCATAACGTGGCCATGGCGCTATTTTTCTTCAGATTTGATTTACACATATCTGAAAATCTAACCATTGGATCTTCACAAAATTTACATCATTAGAAAGATCTTTTCAAAACGAATCCAACGGTTCCAGTTTTGGGAAATCCAACGGTCGGATCTCCCGGTATAATCGTTTGAAGTTTCGATTTCGAAATACGAACTGCAGCGTCGTTATTCGATTAAATATAATTATATATATATATATATATAAATATAATCGATTCTGGCGCTGTTTTTCTTCAGATTTGAAATAAACGTTCCAGACAATCCAACCGTTGGATTTTTACAAAGTTGGTGCCGTTGGAAAGATATTTTCAAAGCGAACCCAACTGTTGCGATTTCAGGAAAATCCGACGGTCGGATCTCCCGGTATAATCGTTTGAAATCACGGTTTCAAAATACGAACTGCAGCGTCGTTATTCGATATATTTCAATTCTATTTATATATATCGATTCTTCGATTTCAAAACTATATTCTTTTCATACATTTGATAAAAATTATTTTTTTATCTAACTGTCTTCTATTTCAACACTTCACTATTTTTAACGATTCGTGCATATAATAAAAATGTGATTTTTATTGTAAAACAATTCATTTCAAAACACTATTATTTCGTATAGTTAATATAGGTGATAAAAATAGGATTTTTATTATAAAACAATTTATTTCAAAACAAGATGATTTTATACATTTCATATTGATGTTAAAAATGGGATTTTTATTATAAAACAATTTCTTTCAAAATATGAATACCATCCAACACATGAATTTCAATTCAACGAATGAATATTGATTCAACACATGAACGTTTTCTATAGTTTATATATATAGATAAAAATGTGATTTTTATATTTAAAACACGAATACCGTTCAACACATGAATTTCAATTCAACGAATGAATATCGATTCAACACATGAAGGTTTTCTATAGTTTATATATATAGATAAAAATGTGTTTTTTATATTTAAAACACGAATACCGTTCAACACATGAATTTCTATCCAACGAATGAATATCGACTCAACACATGAAGGTTTTCTATTCAACGAATAAATATAGTTTCAACAAATGAAAATAATTCAAACACATGAATATTATTCAAAATTTCGGCAGCATAACGACAGGGTAGTTAAAACCGGGACCGGCCCTAGTACGACTCCTCGCTCTACCTTAAAACCTCGCGGTTTTTGACAATGGGAATCATGCATCTAGTTCGCACGCAGGTGGCATGTATATATTTATTTCATTTCCACAAACTAATCCTATGTGGTTTCAACCAAATATTTCTCAACCACAAATGAGTATTTTTCAACCACAATCAATCAATACTAACCACAAACAATCCCAATCAACCATTCTCTATCAATCAATTTTCACACCAATCACAAACAATAAATATCGTCCATGGTTTGTGGACGAGGGGCGTATATATATATATATATATTTGTATATAGCAATTCACTTCTATTTCAACACATATATAATTTTTACAACGCATATACAACTTATACATCGAACGTACAACTTATACAATGCTTATACAAGGGGTGTACAACGCTTATATAACTCATACATCGACTATATAATTTATACGTCGTCGTTTTCCATATCGTTTATAAATTAGAAATCTCATATTGGGTTCCACTCCGCCAAAAATAGCAGAAGGCTCAGAAAAATATGCGGTCTCTTCTAGAATGTAGAAGACGTCCACACGAGTCCACTGTCTCTTGTTTCACTGGATTTCGACAAGAAACGAAAAAGATATGATTTTTCAAAGTTTGCAACGGTTTTAAACTGTTAAAAATAGTTTTAAATTAAACAGCCGAACCTCCACTGTTTTGTTCGAAACTAGGTTTCGATCTCTCGCAAAATCCGTTGCGTTAGGGGCTGATTGGGTTTGACCACGACCTCCACCTACGAGAGGGCTTCCCGACGAGGTGGATCTTGCTCAGCTCGAGCTCCAGGTGGCGGCGGAATCTCCTCCGATGCGGGCGAACTTTGTAAGCCCAGAACTCGACGAATGCTCTACAATAACGAGCGAGACCAGGATGGATTCGAAGCTGGGAGGACGGGCTTCAAAAAGTTGAACTGGAGCTAGGGCTATCGACACGCGTGGCGGTCGGAAAATGATCGGGAAGGTACGGAGGCGTTTCCGTCGTCGATCGGGGGGGGGGGGGGGTCTGAGGATTTTTCCTTTTTTTTTATATTTAAATTTTGATTGGTCGGTGGGTTTTAAAGGGTTTTTCTGACACGACCACCAATCTAAACCCAACGACTGTCGTCCCTAGCGTTTCACCCCCATTCCGAACACAATGGGATATGTTTTGTAGGCCCATTCGACTGTTTCAGTCAGTTTCCATTCAATTTAAAATATAAAACATTCAATATTTGATTTGAACGTGCATTTCAATTTGGCAAGGCCACAAACTGATTCGAAAAATACCAGAAAAATAAATCTGACTATTTTTTGACGATACGGTCCCAACAAAACTAGTTTCATCGAATTCTGAGACCGTTTGCAAAAAGTCCCATTTCTGGTCGATCCAATTTAACTGTAATTGACCAAAAAAAGTTTTCCTTTGCCACGCTCACATACTAGCTTCAAAAATTATGAAATTTGAAATCTAGCAATAATTTCTCATCCTGTATCCAACAAAAGTGGTTTCGTCGAATTCCGAGGTCATTTGCAAAATGGCCAATTTCACGGGCTATATAAATTCCATAGCGACTTTTCTGAAAATTCATTTGGCCATAACTTTTGCTTTCCGCTATGAAAATTCGATTTTTCAGATTCGCTAGAAAGGTATTCACTAACAGATTTAAATATTTTTGGTTTCACTAAAATCCGTTTTGTTTTGCACTCGGTACAGTCCGACAAAGTTTGAATTCAATTTTTGAAACTGCAGCGCCATTTCAGGCTTTGTTTATAATTATAATTAATTATATTCGTTTTCAATTGTCGATTCAACTCACTTTTCATCTCTATTATTTAAAATACTTATTTTAAATATTTAAAATCCATTATTTTAGCCAATTTAAAATTTTTAAATTGGTTCAGATTTTCTGGGTCGTTACAGGCTGTTACCATGAGTTTCCGTTAAAATCAACATATAACTCTATATATTGAATTTGAACGCGCATTTCAATTTACCGGGGTCACATACGAACTCTAAAAATTTCCGAAAAATATTTTCTAGCTTCGTATTGATGATACGGTCCTAACAAAACTAATTTCGTCGAATTCTGAGACCGTTGGAAAAATGGCCATTTTCCAGTCGATTAAAATCAACTGAAACTGGTCAAACGCATTTCCCTTTGTCACGCTCACATATTGATTCGAAAAATTATGAAATTTGAAACCTAGCAATAACTTGACATCACGGACCCAACAAAAGTGGTTTCGTCGAAATTCGAGGTCGTTTGCAAAATGACTATTTTTAAGGGCCGGAATTCCATAGCGACTATTCAGAATTTTCAACTGGACATATCTTTTGATTCCCGCTATGAAATCTTGATTTTTCAGATTCGTTGGAAAGATAATATCAAATAGATCCTATTATTTTTTGTTTCACTAAAATCCGGTTTATTCTGCACCCGGTACATTCATTTGAAGTTTGAAATCGAATTATCGAACTACCGCGCCATTTTCAATTCTATTCATAATTATATACAATTATTATATTCTAACGTCTATCTATATAAATATATACGTCGAATTCATTTCAAAATATATTTCTTGTCGATATTATTTAAAATAATTCATTTTAAATGTTCAAAATTCATTAAAATTGCCAAAATAAAAATTTTAAACTGACTCGCATTTCCGGGTTGTTACAATCTCCCCCACTTAAAACTTTTCGTCCCCGAAAAGGAACGAAGTCGAAAGTGGTTTGATTAATCAACTCTACATTCGATCTGGCTTCCATTCTCCAACTTTTCAGTTTCTGAGAATTTTCAAATTCTTCAAAAATTTGGCTAACACCCGGAATTTTCGAAAAATTTCGCCATAACCTCCTTTGTACGGGGAGAGGTTTGGAAATTTATTGGGCCGTATTAGGTAACCAATAAATCCTAATAAGCATACACATATTTATAGTGATATATTCTGGTGTTTACAGGGGAGCGTGTACTGATAATAACTCCAGAGAATAAATTCTCGTCACCCTGTCAAAGCCTGAGGGAGTGTGTATTTTAAATGCTCCAGAGGATAAATCCTCGTCACCTCGTCCCGCGTGGGAAATAAATAGTCCATGTGCCGTATCTAATAACTAGAGAGACGTGATTATTGTCAACTCTAGACCCGTGTGGGGTTTTTATTAATCTGGCAATTTTATCGTTACAATTTAAATAGTCCATATCAATCATCAGTTCAGCCTGTAAAATATAGTCATGGCCATACAAGCCTCTCGCTTGTATGGTAAATCTTCCACCTCGTCACACAAGCTCCAAATGCTTATGTGGTATATGATGAAGTATGCCTATCTTCCAGAAGTATGCCATGTAATGTAGTTCAAAATTAATTGTTGCTATCCTGTGGCGATGTTTATTATTTCACACAGAATAACCAGCACTCCGCATCCAATGGCATTCACAGGAGTTGATATAATAATATTTCGCATCCAACTCATTAAGGTTTACCTATTTGTCGGGCACGCAAATAAAATCTTTACTCAACAACTATCCAATTTCCTGTTCAAACATCACAAGTATATATTTCTAACTATTTTCTTATCAGTTCAGTGTGTGATTTAATTGAATAAATTTGTTCTGATTTTTATTGATGATATTCTAATCTTCTCTAAATCAAAGGCCGAAAAGGAACATAACAATGTAAGCCGAAAAGGAACGAAGCCGAAAGTTGTTTAACAAATCAACTCAACTTCCATTATTTTGACTACGGCTTAAGTTCTTCAACTTTTCAGTTTCTAAGAACTTTTCAAATTTTTCAAAAATTTGGCTAACACCCTAAATTTTCGAAAATTTTTGCTATAACCTCCCTTGCACCGGGAGCAACGGGAAAATCCCGAAATTGCCATACCGGCCCTCTGATCTCAAAAAGAAAAAGAAAAAGCTAAGCGGCTAGCCAATCGGCTCATAAAATCATCATCACCCAAACAAAACAGTAAATTATAGTAAATATATACCTATTTGTCGGGCAAACAAATTTTATTCTTCTGCTCTAGCCTCCTTGCTATGACCTGTTCAATGTAAGTACATGTATATGCAAGCAAATGCAACCCATTTTCAATTCAATTCAATATTTGATACAATTAGGCATAATGGTTCAAAATTATCAAACAAATAACAAATAACAAACAACACAACTATCAATCAATTAGTGAATTAGAGTTTCAAATTCATAATTTTGATATATACAAAAATCATGTTTTTGATGCCAATTCACAACAATGTATTCTAGCTATATTTTGGTTCTCACACCAGTCTAATGGAAATATATAGAAATCACACCTTCGAAACACGAACACAAATACTGATAATGCGGCCGCATTACCAGAATTATCTTCGGGTGACTAGAGTGTGATTCTATATCTATCCAGTATATTAAAACTTCGAATATACGTTCATGACGCGTATACGCGAAATCTTTATATACTCGATTGTCCAAATTCAAAATAAATAAATAATCAAATACGTATAAAATGGTTTAAATTTTAAAACAAAATTGTTTTCATTTGAAAAATATACTCTTCACACTCGTTTTAGGATACTACTGATCCTATCTCTAACGAGTCATTCTAATTGGATACTACTAATCCAATATCTGATGAATTCTTTCGTATGGTTCTAAGGTGTCTTGTTCTCGAGCTCTGTAAACCAAAGCTCTGATACCAAACTGACACGACCCGAACTTCCCCGTGAAGGAAAGCACGGATTGCGTTGAGGACAAGACAAATCAGAACGCAGACGGAAGAACATTTCATTGTTAATTACAACAATTCCATCAGAATACAAGAATACACAGAGTATAAATGAATATTATACATTCGATAAATATCAGAGATTACAATAAATTACATCGCAACGGAAAATAATACAAAAGCACAACTAGTAATAATGCACGGATACAGAGCTTTCCGAGCATCGTTCCAGCTGTAAATCAGGATCCTGTGAATATAAATCTGCGAAACCAAAACTACTAGCTGCCCTTGTGGAAAATAGAGGCACCCAGAGTTTAGGTTAAAACAATAAACTCCAGGTCAGTCATGTGACTGGTGTGAGAACTAAAACAGTTATTTAAAACTTTACTTTAAAAGATAGCAATTCAAGGGACCACGCTGTATAACACGGAACGGGTTTCCTCCCAAAAATACTAGTGCATATAACAAAACAATGCAATGCTCTTTGAAAAAATGAAGCTATTATAAGACCCAGGTCCTATCACATAATGCAACGCAAGCCGGAGGATAGGGTTTTCCCCTATAATAGCCAAACATGATTGGTACGTTTAAAACAAATCGTTTGATACTATTATAAGTGTATAGTGTCAAAACAATTTCAATCATAAATATCAATCATAGGTGGCATGGGTACCATCTATCATGTTGCCATACTAGTTCTACAATTAAAACCACAATATCACGTACTGGAAATTGGATTTCCGTCATGAGTCGAGGCAAGGGGCAAGCTCCTCTCTGATTCGAGACACTCTAGCAAATGTCTCAGGACCCCACTATGATCCTTGGATCTTCAGGGCCGGTCCTCTCTTACTTTGGAGGATTGGCAATTCCTGAACACACATTTCCCGGTCCTTACAGACTTATATCCGAGGCGCCTCGTATCCAACAACCACACAGGTGAAAAGTATATAAATGTCAGGGCTGGTAGGTCATTGACACCACCTTAGCTAGAAAGAAACGTCGTGCTCTCCCTGCAGTCACTATCGCGTTTTTGACTAACACCGAGGTGTGAGGCTCGCGAATTCACGTTATACACAAAGCTGCGCCACACAGGCCGTGCTTTGATCATCAACCACAAGACTTTGCTTTTCAACAGAAGCCTTGATCAATTGCCACTTACGCGTGCCACACTGGCAATTCACTCCATGCGACTGATGTCCATCGATATGCAACCTCTGAGCTCGTACGTCTCAGAGAAGGGCGTTAAGCAAGAGAATAAATTCTCTGCCGCCAAACAGATGTATATTTAATAGAGATCAATCAACACAGAATAAAATCCAATGTCAAACTCACTATCCATTTACAAGTTCGTTCTGGGTCTGAACGAAACCGGAGGCACTTTCCTCGCATATCCATCCATTTCCAAGTACGTCTGGACGATCACCAACTGTTTCCCTCATCTTGGGTGTACAACCCAATCAAGAACATCAGTAATCACCCAAACGATGTGAAGACTTCCGGTCTTCAACCACCGTCTTCATCTTCGACATCTCGTCGAATCGGTTATTCAGAATGGGTATAACCCCGGCCTTTCTGAATAACCCACGTATGTGATAAACAAATGTTACACAAACACAACAAACGCCTCATTCCAATTCAGAATATTCTTTTATTCACAAAATCACATTCTTAGGGAAAGGTTCCCATTAATTTTATCCAAGATAAATTTTTCTAAATTTATTCTTTAATCTTCCTTTGGATATCATTTCAAACTAGTCGGGATTAGCGAACCACACCGAAGTAATTATTTGTTTTATTTCTCAATCCCAACCTATTCATTCCATGGAGCAAAACTGGTAATACTCCATATCTAACACCACAGTGTTATCGGTAAAATTAATTACCACCTCACGTTTAAATCTAATTAAAGATTTAACTATCGCTTTGGAGCAAAACTGGTGGTACTCCATTCTCGATCACCTTTCAGATTTGATAATTTAAATTATCAATTCACATTTCAATCTAATTAGAGATTCATTAAAACTCCACTTAGTTTTAATCTTCTTAAAAATCAATATCCTGTCTTTAACTGGGTTAAAGAACCAATGTCATCTAAAACAAGATTCACGGTAAACCCAAAATCACACTTTGTTGTTAATCGGGTTAAAGAACAGGTGTTGTTCAAAGCACTGCTCACGATAAACCGAAAAACCAATTCAAATTCAATTCCAATTAAATATTATTTAATTGATACACTTCATTAAATCTAAATAGAAAGATTTAATCTTTTTCTCTATTGGGCTTAAGAACAGTGTTAATGAAGACACCATTCACAACAAACCCAAATCACATTTGATATTAAATACAAGGCTCTGAATAGAAAATATACCGGCTTATATTCAATATCAAATCCTGAAACCAACAAATATCGTATTGGAAATAACGATATAAAATATATCTTTCAAATTCCCATAACAATATCTGTATAGTCACAAAATCCAATATCGAAATATTCCGAAGATAATTTCGATTCAACTCCAGTCCAATTCACGTATTGGGAATATTGGTTATTTTTAAAATCACTTTCAAATTCAATTTATTTATTTCAAAAATAAATTGATTTTAATTCTAGTTCAAAACAAGTACATTTCGATAAAAATCTATTTTTATCTTTTCAAATGTGGAATTTTTCATCCGAATTCTTTCCAGTTCACATATTATGATTTTACACAAATTATTAATATTTTTAATAATTTTATCAAGGCCCGTACAGTCGATTTCCACCAATGGCCATCGAACTGCACTTATAGCGACCTTTTCCAAATTTGATTTGGACATAATTCCAAATCCAACCGCGAATCTCCCGCAACGTCAATTCGAAGTCAATGGTCGAAATTCACGAACTGCCGCGGCGCGACGCGTTCTATTCAGGCCATTATATATAATATATATATATTATATATATTTCGTCGATTTCCTTTTAAAATGTATTTTATAAATCGTTTTAAATTCGTTTTCAAAACCATTTCAACTATATACTCAATTTCAAATCAAAATTGAATATTTCATATCATCACTATATAAATGATAATATTTTCAAAACGTTATATTTTGAAATCACTTCCTTTTCAATATTCATTATAAAAATGAATATAATCGATATAAATATCGTTCATGTCAAAAGAGCGCAACTCTAATCAACACGGCTTTATATATTTCAATAAATTCGTTATTCTATTCAAAAAATGAATATATATTCTATTCAACACATGAATCTATATTTCTTTCAACACACGACTAATCTCAACACATGAGTACTGTCAACACACAACTATTTTTGTTATGTAAAATATTTTATAAAATTATGGTATCTATCGTTTGATTTTCAATCAGACTCCACCGTGAAGTAGTTCTAATTTTAAATATGATAAAGATGTAAATTTTATTATTTAAAATATTTTACCCAACACATGAATAGTTTCAACACATAAATATCATCAACACATGATTATTTTTATATTCAACACATGAATTTTCTTTTATAATATTCATTATTTTCCCGATTGGAATGAGGCCCAATCAATTACCATATAATGTTAATTATACGGATTCCACCCAACACATGTATATAATAGCAACGATAAACAATCTACCATCATCCAAAGTGCACCACACAACTGCATAAGCATCAAATTTAAATAATTGACGCTTACACAGCCTGTCGACCAATCGATCGACATACAATTAAATAATTGGGATTAGTGTACTCAAATATCATCCCAACACCCGTGTGGGGTTTCAAATCAACAAACACAGATTTTTATTTGTGTAGTTGGGCGATGTGTAAAATTTATCGTCCCAATCAATTTCAGTCAAATCAGTGTATATAAACAAATCGGCTGATTTGTTTATAATCATTTATTTATTCACATTCACGTTATAAATTATATTTTTAACGATAAAATATTTTTAACTATATAAATATTTTATTTCCTTTCAACACAAGAATATTTTATTATTCAATCATTCCACAACACAATCAATTTTCACAACACATTAATCAAACAAACAATCCGTCCATGGTTTGTGGACGACGGGTGTCGGGTGCTGCTAAGCACCGTCTGCATCCTAGTATACATATATAACAAGAAAAGGAAATTTAGAGTGAGAAGTTCTCACCAAAGCTATCCCAATTCCACGACTCTTCCAAAGTAGGGAATCATCACTGTTCTCGCCTTTTGTCACTTTCGTTGCCCGTAGCCACTACATATATAAAAATCACATTTTTATATTGTTGCTATGTATATAAAAATCATATTTTTATAATCACTCCATATGGAAAAAAAATTCTATTTTTACATCGCTACTATATAGATAAAAATTCTATTTTTACATCGCTACTATATATATAAAAATTCTATTTTTACATCGCTATTCATATAATAAAGATTATATTTTTATCACGCTATTCTCTACATAAAGGTTTCGCCTTTTCAAATATAAAGATTTCGCCTTTATCGAAGTAAAAATCATTTCTTTTATACTTCTAAAAATATAAAAATCATATTTTTAACCTTTACGTGATATAAAAATCACGCCTTTCATATATAAAAATACGATCTTTCCCATTCACAATCACTACCCTTTCCTAAACAAAAATCATAGCTCTTCACTTTTACACTATAAAAGTCATACCTTTATAAAATATAAACTTTTTAATGCTATAGAAAAACTGATTTATTTATATAAAAAAACTAATTACTTTATATAAATAGAAGTAAATAAATACAAACAAAAAAACTTATAGGGTGAGGGGAGGAGAAGGGTTCGGAGGCACAAGAAGGGGAGGGGAAACGAGGCAGAGAGGAGGGAGAAGAAGAAGCAGCGGCGACAGTCGGGTGGTGGGGCCACGCGGGTTTGGGGCGGGGGGGGCGCAACTGGAAGGAGGAGAGAAGGGAGAAGGGGATCGGAGGAGAAGGAGGAGGGGGTCTAGAGGGGGGCGCAGTGGGCTGCGCCACCTTGGGCGGTGGCGGCGCTCCGATCGGAGGAGCGAATGCTGCTCCTCCGTCCTCTTTTTTTTTTTTTCTGATTTGAAATTAATCGAATTGGAGGTGGAGGGGAGGCTGGAGTTAAAAAGGAAGAGAGAAGGGGGATTTTATTTTTAATTATTTAATTTACAAAAAGTTGACTTTTTCATACGACCTCTAAACGAGGCCCACCGCCTGTCGTCCATAGCTAATTACTCCATTCCGAACACAATGGGATATGTATCGTCGGCTGATTCGGCTGTTACCATCAGTTTCCGTTAAAATCAACATATAACTCTATATATTGAATTTGAACGCGCATTTCAATTTACCGGGGTCACATACGAACTCTAAAAATTCCCGAAAAATATTTTCTAGCTTCGTATTGACGGTACGGTCCTAACAAAACTAATTTCGTCGAATTCTGAGACAGTTGGAAAAATGGCCATTTTCCAGTCGATTAAAATCAACTGAAACTGGTCAAACGCGTTTCCCTTTGTCACGCTCACATATTGATTCGAAAAATTATGAAATTTGAAACCTAGCAATAACTTGACATCACGGACCCAACAAAAGTGGTTTCGTTGAAATCCGAGGTCGTTTGCAAAATGACTATTTTTAAGGGCCTGAATTCCATAGCGACTATTCAGAATTTTCAACTGGACATATCTTTTGATTCCCGCTATGAAATCTTGATTTTTCAGATTCGTTGGAAAGATATTATCAAATAGATCCTATTATTTTTGGTTTCACTAAAATCAGGTTTATTTTGCACCCGGTACATTCATTTGAAGTTTGAAATCGAATTACCGAACTACCGCGCCATTTTCAATTCTATTCATAATTATATATAATTATTATATTATAACGTCTATCTATATAAATATATACGTCGAATTCATTTCAAAATATATTTCTCGTCGATATTATTTAAAATAATTCATTTTAAATGTTCAAAATTCATTAAAATTGCCAAAATAAAAATTTTAAACTGGCTCACATTTCCGGGTTGTTACAGAATCTATAATGTTACTAAATTATAAATTTAGTTTATAATTTAAAATTTGAATTTATTTTCAAATGAAATGTTCAAATTTTAAACAAGGAGAAAAAAAACCATATGTAACACATGCACTAGAATTTGTCAGTTTTAAACTGTAATCTAAAATCCCGGGTATAAGAAACTGATCATGAACAGTTCTGTACTTTTTAAAACAAGAACTGTGAATAATGTTTTTAATCGGGTGTAGACTGATTAATAAAAAGGAGGAACTTTATCAGTATAGAAAGAAGGATATGTAAATCAAGAATGAAGGATCAAAGGGAAAATTTGATGAGAAAAATACCAAGTGTAAAGGTTGTAAATAAATGATTAAATCATAATTTAAGTCATTTATGGATAATCAGATTAAGTAATAATGATGAGAAATATTTTTCTAAAGAAAATTAAGGTAAGTATTCATTTTAAAGGCGACGAACAAACTGGGAAGAAAGACCGTGTGCGGAGCACACACTGAAACTGTCCATTTTCAGGACATGATCAAATTTACCAGATATAGGCCAGATGATCATATACTATGCAGTTTGACTGTAATTAGTTTATAATCATGTTAGAATAATGATTTAAAAAGAAAATTTGTTCGCTAATCATTTCAAAGAGACCGAAATAAATATTTCACTTTTATTTGATTATACGCCGCGCGTTAGAGATTTTTAAATTAAAGACGGCGATATACAAGGGCTATTCTTAAATAGTACCTTCGGTTTGTCCAATCCCAGGACAACTTGTATGGACGAATGCATGATAGAGTATTTCCAAAGGAATCACGTACGTTGTTTTCTTCAAACGTACCAGTTGCTGGCACAGAAGGGAAACTTCTTTAGCCTGACAACCAGAGTATTTTTGTGGAAATCAATTAGTGATTTACGATGGATTTGACAATGTGGCATTCAAAGAAATTAAACAATGATGATGAAAAGGTAAGTTTAGCCTCAAGCCTCACTCCCAGGAAATGACAAAAATTGGGCAGGCAGCATGGCTATGTGGGTCGCTCCCATTAGGGTATAGCATCACCTATCTAGAGAAATTTCTTTTGTTTTCTTAATCTGTCGATTCTTCCCATTCGGGAATGGTTGCGATACACAACCATTGGTTATATATACTCGATACACTCAAGAGAAATGAGTGGTCAGTCATGTGATGGCCGGGTCACAAGATGTTCTAGTCGAAACCAGGTGAATTTGCCTCTAGAGATACACCATCGGAAGGTGGTCCCATACCTTGTCATAGTTGGAAATCCAATTTCCATAAGTACCAAGCGGGTTTTATTTGTATACTATATAGGAGAATGTGAGATGCGATTTTAAATTATTTGTGAAAACCCAAATAGGCATTATGATAATATCTGGTTTAAAGTATACAAAGTGTTTTGATCTCATAAGGTAAAAACATGTTCCGTATTCACGGCGTGGTCTTATGAGATATTTTCTTTAAACTGTTTTAAACTGTTTACTCATACCAGTCCCCTGACTGACCCGAAGTTTATTTTTTTGTGTTTCCCTTAAACTCTTGGGTATTCATAACACTTGTTATGGATAGACAAGTGAATCGGGATTTGGATAAACTTATGAAGTTGGATGGAGACTTCTGTGTGCTGGTCTACTTATTTTACTTACTATATAATTAAGTCTACAAGTTAGTCGTCAATGATATGTATAATTAAAGATGTACTATGAATGGCTTGTATCACTAGACCTATGATACTCTGATGTAATATGTACTGCTATGTAATATTATGAAGCATTATCTTTTGTGAAAAATTCCGCTGTGAGATTCTGATGTTTCTGTGATTTTTCCTTCTATCTATTCTTATTCTTATTAATGGCATGACTTCCGATGTGTTCGAAAGTTGGGTCCTTACAGTTGGTATCGGAGCTTAGGTTACTGATTACCTAGGCTTTGGGTGAGTGTGAGAAAGCGTATTTTCATATAAAATATAAAATAAATTTAGATCAACTTAACGATATACCTAAGTTAGTTATATCCAATCAAGTCTGGAATGACGACCTGTTACATTTAGGTGATTAAGACGAGTAACCGAGGACGAAGAGGTCGAGCTAGAGGGTCTTCCACTACTACTGGTCGTAATACTGGATCCCAACACCAAGGAGAAATAGTGGAGGAAGTTTCACCAGTCCAGCCGGACAAAAGCTTTGCAACTATTTATAAGGAGTATACAACTCTGGGAGGGAAAGTTTTCAAAGGGATGGAATCTTTCATTGAAGTCCAAGCATGGTTGAGGTCATGTGAAAGGATTTGCAAGGGACTGAAATTGAATGATGAGCAGAAACGTCTCTTAGCTTCATGGAAACTTCAAGAAGCTGCCGCAATCTTGTGGGACGCTCAAACTACTAATGTTCCTAAGGAAAATTTTACTTGGGATAAATTTAAAGAAGCATTTGAAGCGCAATTTCTGCCTGCTGCTGGCAAAACGAGGATGTATCGGGATTTCATCGATCTTAAGTAAGGGAACATGAAAATATCCAAATACGAGAACAAATTCAATTCACTTTCTTGTTTTGGGCCAGAACTGATCAATACCCCAATCAAGAAGAATGAAATGTTCATAGCAGGATTGAAGGATAGCCTGCAAGATCAGATGATTGGACATCTTAAGATTCGATTTGTTGATCTACTTGATATGGCAGTTCGTTATGAGGCACTGGAGGGTGAGAAGCAAGTTGCAAAAGCAGCACAGACGGGAGGACCTAGTGGTGAGAATTCCAACAAAAGAAAATTTAATCCAAACTGGAACAACAAGGGAATACCAAAGATGGGGGAGAAAGCCAAAGAGCGTTATAAAGATACACAATGCTATAACTGTAAGGAGAAGGGACATATTGCTAGGTTTTTTATGAAGCCAGCAGTAGAAAAGCAACAACAAACTCAGCAACTGAAGCACCGTCAACCTCAACCAAAGGGAACAAGTGATGTTATTCCCCAAAGGTTTGCATGCTATAACTGTCATCAACCTGGGCATTTGGTTAGAGATTGTCCACTGAAAAAGGCACAGCAACCAAAGGTCTATGCTTTAATGGATAAGTCATCAACTACTGAGAATGGGAAAATGGAAGGAGCTTCAGAAGGTACCTTACTCTTTCTTATAAAAAAAAGAGTTAATTAACCAGGGTCAGCCTTAAGATAAAATAAATATGGTTGGATTAATTTAGAATAATATCCAATCGTATTGATACCGGAAATTGTAACACCCCGCGAATTCTATAACTGTGAAATTAACAAATTAAAGTATAATTAATTTTAATCAAAGAACTAAGGGAAACGGGATACGCCATTGTGTTCGTCTCGGAAAAATACGCGAAATAGAGTCCGAGTTTTCGAAAAACGTAGTCCGTATGAAGAAGATATGGCCTTCGGAAGTTTCTGAATTAAGTTTAAAAATTCAAACAGAATAAAATAACTCAGAAAAATCAAGTTTAAATTCCAAAATGGGGCCCAATGGGCCAAGGCGGAAGAACACCCGCCTAACGCACCCAGGTCGACTGGGCTGTCGACCTGGCCTAACCAGGTCGACAGGGCTGTCGACAGGCATGTCGACCTGGTCCAGAGCCAGGTCGAACCCAGTCCAACCTGGCTAGCCTATTCTATGTTGGTCGATTTTCTGTAGTCTGCTTTGTCATTAGGGCTAGGTGGCAGGCTCTAATTGGTCTCTCCTTAGGATGAATGGCTACGATCAATCCAAGCAACATCAATGGCCCTAATCAGTTCATTACCCCTATAAAAATGACCCTAGACTCAACCCTAATCTATTCATTCAAAAATAAGAACAAAGCCGCCATGTTGCTGAGGAACGACTAGGGGTAGCCACCAATTGGAGAGAGGATTAGGAGGCAAATTCTAAGGCATAAAGCAACTCAATCAAATCAAACCGCATCTTCAAATCCCTAAATTTGAGAATTCGCCTCACCATTGTAAGTAGAGTATTACTTTGGTATGAACAAATAACTGTGTTGGTTTGTATACTTGATTGTGGTGATAAATAATTCATAATTTGTGCGTTACTATGATTCTTATCGATTTGGAATATTGTATACGTTTGGATATTCTCGAATTATGTTATTCAATTATGAAAAACTACATGCGGTAGTTTTATGCAAGAATACGTTTGGAATATTCGCAAATTATGTAATCCATGTTGAAGCTACATGTATGTAGTTGATTAATTGAAATTCATGCAAGTTTGGGGTTTTGCTACTATGCCATCATGATGTATATTTTTGTGCATAAATCATTTTGTATGTAACTGGAACAAGTTTGGTTGTTATAAGTCCATATGAAACTATGTTGAAATTTTGGCACCATGATTTATGTATTAAGACATGCTTTTGTACTAGAAAACCTATTTGCAAACTTATGAATATTACTAGGCTATGATTGAGATTTGGCATAATTGAAATCCATGTTAAGTCTATATTGTTTACAAGAATTATATGATGACATATGTGGTACATAACTAGGTTAGATTCAAAATCCCTTTTTGCAAGTTTGCATGACTAAAGTAAAAATCATGATTTCATGTTAGAAATATTTATGCCATGGTTATGTGAACAAATTTAACTATACTTTTGTATTAGTCACAAAAGTAGGCACCTTTGTAAACATGTACTAGTCTTATGAACATGATTTGCTTATGTTTGACATTATGCCTGAATAAAAATATAGGTTTATGTTGTAGTTAAGCCTATGTGTCGATAGTGATATTCTTAACTTAACTACAAGTTTACATGGTTTGATTCATGTCACTTATGATTTATGACCAAAGTATATGTCACTACTATGCAAGTACACCAGTTTCTATTTTGTATTTCCAACGTCATATTGCAAGTTCATGCGTTCACATCCCCCTTTTTGTGTATGTAATCACGCTTTAAGCCTCCCCTTTCCGCATGGCTAAGTTGGGCTTAAAAGCCTAAGCCCAACATATATAATAAACGGACGTGTTAAACGGGGGAAAATAATGTTGGGTTAAAATTAATAATGAATGAAAATATAAAATAGAAGGGCCCAAATTCAAGTATGGGTTGGGCCCATGATTGGTGTAACCTTTACACCATTAACTTAATAATGGGCCGCAAATATTTACATATAAGAAAATAAAGAAGAAAGACAAAATATGTAAAAAATAGAACATACGATGTGTTTAACCCGAGGTTGGATTGAGTTGTGATGTAAACCTGCCCGGCTGTCCAGTAGTCACAACAATACCTATCCAATGTGGGAGGTTAAACATGGAGCCCAATAAGGACCCGAGGTTAGACTGAGTTGTGGCGTAAGACTGCCCGGAACCAACCGGCAACAGGCAGCCACAACAATACCTGTCTAATGTGAGAGGTCAAGGCTTTAATAAGACAATTAAGGCTGAGTCAGGATTGTTAGGATTAAGTGAACTAAAGACTTAATCAAAATGGAACATGCTAAACTAAACGGACTGGTGGGGGTTAGGTTAGAAAACACTTAACCAACTTAGCATGTTGGCTAGAGATAGAAAACCTAGTAACGGGGGACCCTTTTCAGCAGTAACCCTAGAAGGTGTATCAGGATACCCTGAAACTAGGCAGGGTGGGGCACGATTACTGGGCTGATTGTAAGAGGTCAAATCGACGGCGGTGGTGTAGCAGTGTAGGTTCTAACGGGGTGCGGGCGTGCACACACTCCGGCGCAGAAAAATAAAGCACTGGGCACCAGTAGCATACCTGTGCATTCTAAGGTTGTGTCGGGCCGCCGCCATGGGACTTGATACACCCCATGGTGGGACCAGCATAGGTAACTACAACATCGGGGGCCGTAAGACACATGTAACTACGCGAGTAGGAGCCGATCATCATAGAATGGATCACATCACCCTGATTATGAGGTGCCAGTTGGAAACTAGTTTATATGGGTTCAGAGATTAACATGGGGTACGATAGTTTATTCGACCCTAGACAACTTAACCAAGTTATAGTGCTTTCCCACTTCTTGTTTATACTTATCATACCCAGTTCTTTATTCATAGACAAAATAGCACTAGACTTACTCAGGCTTTATGTCTGACTCTACTTTTCTTTCGTCTTCTTTTCTTCCGTTCCCCCCCCCCCAGGTCCACAGGGAGGGAACACTGCAGCTTGACCAGCCTTAACATCCAGCTTGAAGAAGAGAAATGTATTGCTTGGACCTTTTCGTTTGAAACTATGGCTTTGGACAAACTCTATGGGGCTTTTGCAGTTTATCTATATTTTATTTATGCTTCTTTAAATAATGTAATCAAGACAGATTATGAAAGTGTTATGTTATGTTTTGGAAAAGATGTAAGACAATTATGGTGATGTTGTTGTAGCACGTATTTGCTTTCATGAAATAAAAGTTTGTTGATTTTCCGCTGTTTACAAATATGTGTTCTTATATCTGTCTTGTATATCTGTGACTTATACTTATAAACCTCCACCAAAATTAGGGCATTCCCTTTGAGAGTGACCCTAACGGAGGTGGGGTGTTTCACTTGGTATCAGAGCATAGGTTTACCAGATAAGATAAAAAGTTTTGAAAAATTATTTTCAAAAAGGAAAATTTAAAGAAGCATTTTTAAAGAAAAATATTATTTTTATTTTAAAAAGGCAAAGTCCACTCCCCAAAGCCATAGGTACTATCTCTTATCCTTCGTTTTGAATCTATCCTTTTTGTTTCAGCATGTCCGAAGATCTTAACTTGCCGGAAGGGGTGCCAATACCTGGTTGGTTTAGACGGTTCTTAGAAGCAAGAGCCACTCAGCCAGGTCCTACCGTTCCTCCTCCCCCAGCTGCGAGAAATCATCCAGCTGCAGCAGCACCTTTTCCTCCACCTCCTCCTCGGGGAAACACTTTTGCTAAGATATGTAAAGATTTTAAAGCTATGGGAGGAAGGGATTTCCATGGAACTGAGTCCTTCGTGGCAGCTAGAAACTGGCTGAAAGAAACGGAGGACCTATTTATCATCTTTGAGGTAGAGGATAGACAAAAAGTACAATTGGCAGTGTGGCTATTGAAGGGCGAGGCTTCCTACTGGTGGGAAGTCACTAATGCTGAAAGACCAGTGGAGACATGGGAGGACTTTAGGGCAAGGTTTGAGACTAAATTTCTCTCAGATGCGGAAAGAAGTTTGCAGTTGGAAAAATTCTTATTTCTTAAACAAGGGGACAAGACAGTCAGAGAATATGTGAATCAGTTCGATGAGCTGGCTAGGTTTGGGCTTGACCTAGTCAACACCCCGCACAAGAAGGCTCTCCGTTTCGTCAAAGGGTTGAATGAGCCATTACACAGTTTGGCCATGACCCATATACCCATGGGAGCCACGTATGAAAGATTGGTGCAAATGGCATTGCTGAATGAAGAGGATAAGGGCAAGAAGGAGACAAAGGCAGAAAGCTCTCAAGGGAAGAAAGAAGGTTTGCAGCCTAAGAAGACAGACTTTAAGAAGGGCGGGAAAGGCAACAAAGAGAAGAGGAAGTGCAATTTCTGTGGCAAAGTGGGGCACTTAGTAAAGGACTGCCGGAAAAAGAAGGCCAAGGAAAATGGTGGGTGCTTTTCTTGCGGTGAGACAGGCCACAGGGCTAAGGACTGCCCAAAGAAACGAGGACAGGGGCAGAGGGCTGGATCCACCCCAAGGGCACAGGTCCATGTGCTGGAAGCACCACCTCTGCAACAGCGAGGTATAAATACTTCTGTAGAAAGTGTAGTTTATCTTTATGATTACCCCGTTCGCACTTTATTTGACTCTGGCGCATAACACTCCTTTATCTCGTCTGCTCTAGTAGAATCTCTGCACCTAAAAACTAGTATGGTAGAGGACCCCTTAATTGTTTCAAACCCAATTGGGGGCCCAGCTCATTTGTCTATGATCTGTTTGGGATTAAAAATTTCTATTCTAAGTGTAGAATTTCAATGTAGTGCCTTTGTTTTGGGCTTTTCGGGTTATGGTTTGATCTTGGGTATGGATTGGCTATCCAGTAATGGGGCCATCCTTGATTGTGAAAAAAGGGTTGTTAGTCTCCTAACCCAGCTCGGTAATACTTTGGAAATTTCTTGTAATCCCTCGTATGCGGTTATGCTTAGTTATCTTGAATCGCTAGATGCCTCTGTTGAAAATTTGCAATCAGTTAGAGTGGTCCGGGAATATCCGGATGTCTTCGAAGAGGTGAAGGGCTTGCCTCCGAAGCGGGAAATAGACTTCCGCATATATCTTGTAGAAAATGCAAAGCCCGTTGCGTTGCCCGTTAGACACATGGCTCCACGAGAAAGGAAAGAGCTCAGTAAACAGATTAAAGAGCTTCTAGAAAAGGGGTTCATTAGGAGAAGCATTTCAAAATGGGGCGCTCCAGTGGTGTTCGCTACAAAGGCGGATGGTTCACTCCGTCTATGTGTTGACTATAGGGAGCTCAACAAGCTAACGAAAAAGAATAGGCACCCTCTCCCTAGAATCGACGATTTATTTGACCAGCTTGTAGGAGCGTCTGTTTTCTCCCAGCTCGATTTAGCAACCGGTTTCCATCAGCTAAGGGTGGCTGAAGATAGCATCGATAAAACGGCGTTCAGAACCCCAGACGGCTTCTTTGAATGGCTTGTCATGCCTTTCGGCTTGACAAATGCACCTGCTTACTTCGTGGACCTAATGAGTAGGGTATTTAGAGATTTCCTCAACAAATTCGTAGTGGTCTTCGTAGACGATATCCTTATCTTCTCAAAAAGTGAAGAGGAACATGCTCAGCACTTAAGGGCAATCATGGAAACTTTGCGAGTCCATCAACTAAAAGCCAAATTCTCCAAATGCCACTTTTGGAGAGAAGAGGTGAGGTTCCTTGGGCACATAG
The DNA here is from genome assembly GCA_030737875.1 of Allium sativum. Lineage (NCBI taxonomy): Eukaryota > Viridiplantae > Streptophyta > Magnoliopsida > Asparagales > Amaryllidaceae > Allium > Allium sativum. The sequence continues at coordinate 145,249,906 of CM060922.1, read as the reverse complement.
TATCCAAACAAGGGTTAGCAGTGGACCCTGCGAAGGTAGTGGCGGTACAGGATTGGAAGACACCAAGGAATGCAACTGAGGTCCGAAGTTTTCTAGGACTAGCAGGTTTCTATCGAAAGTTTATAAGGGATTTTGCGAAAATCTCAGCTCCACTCACGAAATTGACTAAGAAGAATCTAGTGTTCAATTGGGATTTGGATTGCGAGTTTGCTTTCCAACGACTGAAAAGGGCTCTTACAACAGCCCCAGTTTTGACGCTGCCAGATGGGAGCAAGATGTTCACTGTTTATACGGATGCATGTGGGACAGGGCTAGGCGCCGTCTTAATGCAAGAAGGAAGGGTAGTAGCTTATGGCGGGAGGCAGTTGAAAGTGCACGAAAAGAACTACCCAACCCACGATCTTGAGTTAGCCGCCATCGTCTTTGCACTCAAGTCTTGGCGACACTATCTCCTAGGTGAGAAGTTCGAACTTTACACTGACCATAAATCGTTGAAATATCTTTTCTCGCAGAAGGATCTTAACTTGAGGCAACAAAGATGGATGGAGTTTCTTGCCTCGTACGATTTCAAAATCTCCTACACTCCGGGCAAAGGCAACGTAGTGGCAGATGCGTTGAGCCGAAAGAAATTGACCCTAAGCCCGTTGTTTGTTGAAAGACAAAGCCTAGAGTTTATAGCCAGCTTCGACTTTAGGCCTTCCTCCGATTTCGTACCAGGCTTGCTAGCATCTCTCGAAGTGCGCCCAACTTTAGTGGATTCAGTAGGGACAGCACAACGCGAAGACCCTCAGCTTGTGGAAACAATTGATAGGCTAATTAGGGGTGAGACTTCAAGTCACCTCAACAGATACTCCATCGACGATAAGGGGTTGCTAAGGCGAGACGGAAGACTATGTGTCCCACAGACAAAAGACTTAGTAAAGAAGGTTCTCGAGGAAGCACATCACTCCAAGATGACGACACACCCAGGCGGAGATAAAATGTACAAAGATATAAAAAGGACTTTCTTCTGGAGCGGCATGAAAAACGACGTGGCAGAGTTCGTTTCTAAGTGTATGGTGTGCCAACAGGTTAAGGCGGAACAGAAAAAGCCTGGCGGACTACTACATCCTCTGGAGGTCCCGCAGTGGAAGTGGGATAGCATCTCAATGGACTTCATCGATGGGCTGCCTAGGTCTAGGAGAGGCAACACTAGCATTTGGGTAATAGTGGATAGGCTTACTAAAAGCGCCCACTTTTTACCTGTCAAAAGTAAAAGAACTGCCTCATCCATAGCATCACTTTACCTCAAGGAAATCGTTCGACTCCATGGAATACCATCTAGCATTGTTAGTGACCGAGACCCCATCTTCACCAGTGAGTTTTGGCGGAGTCTGCAAGAAGCAGTAGGAACGCAGTTATGCTTGAGCACAGCCTATCATCCCCAAACCGACGGCCAAACAGAGAGAGTGAACAGAGTTTTGGAAGACCTTTTAAGACTGTGCGTCCTTGACTTCAAAGGGACATGGGAAGACCACCTTCCTTTGGTGGAATTTGCCTACAACAATAGCTATCAAGCAACCATCGGAATGGCGCCCTTCGAAGCTTTATATGGAAGACCGTGCCGATCGCCCACTTGTTGGTGGGAGTCTACTGATAAGCTCATACTTGGACCAGATATGATCCGAGAGACTTCAGAGAAAGTAGACTTAATACGAAGAAGGATGAAGACGGCCCAAGACAGACAAAAGTCCTATGCCGACAAGAGAAGGACCGACCTTGAATTTGAGGTTGGAGACAGAGTTTTTCTCAAGGTATCACCACTAAGAAACGTTGTTCGTTTTGGAACCACAGGAAAGCTAGCACCAAGGTTCGTAGGGCCATTCCCTATCATCGAGAAAATTGGGAAAATGGCCTATAGATTAGAGCTACCCGAGAAGTTGGCTGGAGTCCACAACGTTTTTCACGTTTCACATCTCCGAAAATGTCTACATGAGTCAGCCGAGGTGGTAGAGCCAAATATCCTCGAAGAGGCCGAAGTGGAACGCGAAGCAACCATAAGAAAAGTTCCAACCCGCATATTAGGAACGGAAGTGAAGAAGCTACGCAACCGCGAAGTCAAGCTCGTCAAAGTCCAGTGGAGCAACGCCGAGGGAGACGCGACTTTGGAAACTGAAGCTAGAATCCGTACAGCCTACCCTTTTCTGTTCGAGGGTACATCCTTGATCTTTCCTTTTCCTTAAGTTGCGCTTTTATCTATCTTTTTAGGTATATTTCCTCGACCTTATCTTTTAGGTAGAAACCCTTTGGATGGAAACATGTAATTGAAACATGTTATGGATGATGGTTGCAAGTGGGTGCAAGTGATTGCTAGTGGTTGCTCGTGGTTGCATATACACACACAATCTAGGTTTCAGATCGGCTCAGTCACTTCATATTGCATATGCATATATGTTTGCATTCATATGTGGTTGAACTTTAATGTGTTGTCATGTGGATGTTGCATTTGTATTGAATGATTGTGCACTCATGTAGAATCAAGAATAGGAAAATTTGCATACATAATGGATTCATGGCACTTACATAATTCGCATTAAGGAGGTCAACTGAATCAGTAGACCGCCTGATTTTGCATTAGATAAGTACATGTACACACACACTTCGCATATGATCATGAAGCATTAGAAGTCTTTTAAGGACAATGGATGCTCGTGTTTGATGGATGAGTAGATGGATGATTGGATGTTAGGATATACATTCCTCCTAACTTGAAGATTTCGGGGACGAAATCCTTTTAAGTGGGGGAGAATGTAACACCCCGCGAATTCTATAACTGTGAAATTAACAAATTAAAGTATAATTAATTTTAATCAAAGAACTAAGGGAAACGGGATACGCCATTGCGTTCGTCTCGGAAAAATACGCGAAATAGAGTCCGAGTTTTCGAAAGGGTGCGTTTTTTATAGGTCCCTATTAAGTTTCAAAATATAAAAAAAACCCGGTGATAAAAATAATATAGAATACATCCCTATTTTTGAATTTCCGGTAAAAAAATTCCTGATTTACCCTTACGCACCTAATATTTCGCTCAAAAACCTAATCCTACAATTATGGAAAACCGTTGACCACTCCAACAGCGTTTTTATTACTTTTTTTTGTTTTTATGAAAAAATAGACAATTAGATTAAAAAAATTACGTAAAATTGCATACATTTATGCAACTAAGTGAAATAATTGCATAAATATATTAATATTATACAGAAATAAATTATTACTTGAATGTAGTGACTACAATTTTTTTATTAAGATTTTTGATTTTTACGAAAATCCAGACAATTAGAAACAAATATTGCATAAAATTGCATACATTTATGCAACTAAGTGAAATAATTGCATACATATACAGAGTTGTACTGTATAATTGCAGAAACAAAAGAAATGACAACAAAATAAATACATATAATTATAACAAGATGCATATATATGTGCAAATAACATAAATATGTGCATACTTACATAAAAAATTTCATAACATTAACATCTACTACATCAAAAAATAAGTACAGACCACATTTACATGTACTACATCAAAAATTTCAGAATATTTACAAAGCAGAGCTAATGGTCTTTTGAAGAACAAATAATTTTGTTAAGACCCAGATTATTGCACAAACTACATCTACTAGTCTCTGTAGAAACAACTGCAGATTTCAATCATTTGAAAAAAGATGGACGACCAAGCTTCAACAACACCACTACACCAATATCCGCCGGAACACTGTTATCGAAAAAAGAAAATCAACATTAATAAGCGTAATGTGCAGTAACCTAAATTACAAACTGCAGATTAATATAAATACATGCATACAATGCAGCAAAATAACAATAATTTCTGAATATTTATATGCAAGTATTCTAGATATATGCATAAAAATATGAATATATTTGTAAAATAATAACTACACTAGTACAACAATATTTGCAGGACCACTGCTTGAAAAATTAAAAAAAAATCAAAATTAATCAGCCTGATATGCAATAATCAAATAAAGTTACGGAAACTTAATCATATAGTTATAAAAAGATGTATACATCTACGCAAAGAACTCTAAAATCGACATATTCACATGCAAAAATCCAGAATATTCCTAAATATTTTATTTAAAAAATAGATCCAGAACAATAATAATATGATAATATTAAGAAAATATTCATAGATGTGTGCAATTAATCACTAGCCACACAAACGAACAGAAAATCAAAATACCTGAATATCTGTATGCATAAATACAGAAAATAAGCATACTTATACGAAACTTTTCAGAATAATTCCATACACACATATTATACTAATAGTTGCATTTCTATATGCTAATATTCAAAAATTCTGCATATGTTGATACATTTATACAGAATCTATGAAAATAAATGTTGCCAAATTAATGCATATCAGGTTGTACAATGAATAACAAAAAACAAAACTTTAAAAAATAATAAATACCTTGATGAAGAAGAAGCCACCGCCATCAAATATGGTATCGGGTTCAGGGCAGTTTTAGTGTGGATTGGTGCTTCGGATCTGGTACTTCGGGTCTTCAGGTCTGGTACTTCGGGTACGAGGGCGGATTAAGGCTGTTGCTTCGGGTCTTCGGGTCTGGTATGGCTGGTGCTTGGTGCGTCGTTGGGTTAGTTCGGGTATGGCGGATTTGTGGCAGATCGATGGTTTGTTAAGGCGGATTTGTGGCAGATCGATGGATTTGGAGGAGCTGAGTTCGGGTAGTGCGGATTTGTGGCAGATCGATGGTTTGTATGGCTGAGTAAGACGTAATAAACTGCAGATCGATGGTTTGTTTCGAGGCGGATTAGGAAGAAGAAGCAGCCGCCATGAAAAAAAAATGTTTCTGAAATGATTAAACGAGTACTAAAATTCATCGGATCTGATGAAATATAAAATATGCGAACTAATTCCACTAATTCCGAAATTGCTGCCGCAATTTGTATTATGGGCAAATCTGTCCAAAAAAAGACGCCAGTTCAAAAATAAGGATGAAATTTATATGTTTAAAAAGGGGAGGATGTGAGCCTAATTAAGTTTACTTTTAAGGATGTGACACTAATTTTCACTTTTCGAAAAACGGAGTCCGTATGAAGAAGATATGGCCTTCGGAAGTTTCTGAATTAAGTTTAAAAATTCAAACAGAATAAAATAACTAAGAAAAATCAAGTTTAAATTCCAAAATGGGGCCCAATGGGCCAAGGCGGAAGAACACCCGCCTAACGCACCCAGGTCGACTGGGCTGTCGACCTGGCCTAACCAGGTCGACAGGGCTGTCGACAGGCATGTCGACCTGGTCCAGAGCCAGGTCGAACCCAGTCCAACCTGGCTGGCCTATTCTATGTTGGTCGATTTTCTGTAGTCTGCTTTGTCATTAGGGCTAGGTGGCAGGCTCTAATTGGTCTCTCCTTAGGATGAATGGCTACGATCAATCCAAGCAACATCAATGGCCCTAATCAGTTCATTACCCCTATAAAAATGACCCTAGACTCAGCCCTAATCTATTCATTCAAAAATAAGAACAAAGCCTCCATGTTGCTGAGGAACGACTAGGGGTAGCCACCAATTGGAGAGAGGATTAGGAGGCAAATTCTAAGGCATAAAGCAACTCAATCAAATCAAACCGCATCTTCAAATCCCTAAATTTGAGAATTCGCCTCACCATTGTAAGTAGAGTATTACTTTGGTATGAACAAATAACTGTGTTGGTTTGTATACTTGATTGTGGTGATAAATAATTCATAATTTGTGCGTTACTATGATTCTTATCGATTTGGAATATTGTATACGTTTGGATATTCTCGAATTATGTTATTCAATTATGAAAAACTACATGCGGTAGTTTTATGCAAGAATACGTTTGGAATATTCGCAAATTATGTAATCCATGTTGAAGCTACATGTATGTAGTTGATTAATTGAAATTCATGCAAGTTTGGGGTTTTGCTACTATGCCATTATGATGTATATTTTTGTGCATAAATCATTTTGTACGTAACTGGAACAAGTTTGGTTGTTATAAGTCCATATGAAACTATGTTGAAATTTTGGCACCATGATTTATGTATTAAGACATGCTTTTGTACTAGAAAACCTATTTGCAAACTTATGAATATTACTAGGCTATGATTGAGATTTGGCATAATTGAAATCCATGTTAAGTCTATATTGTTTACAAGAATTATATGATGACATATGTGGTACATAGCTAGGTTAGATTCAAAATCCCTTTTTGCAAGTTTGCATGACTAAAGTAAAAATCATGATTTCATGTTAGAAATATTTATGCCATGGTTATGTGAACAAATTTAACTATACTTTTGTATTAGTCACAAAAGTAGGCACCTTTGTAAACATGTACTAGTCTGATGAACATGATTTGCTTATGTTTGACATTATGCCTGAATAAAAATATAGGTTTATGTTGTAGTTAAGCCTATGTGTCGATAGTGATATTCTTAACTTAACTACAAGTTTACATGGTTTGATTCATGTCACTTATGCTTTATGACCAAAGTATATGTCACTACTATGCAAGTACACCAGTTTCTATTTTGTATTTCCAACGTCATATTGCAAGTTCATGCGTTCACATCCCCCTTTTTGTGTATGTAATCACGCTTTAAGCCTCCCCTTTCCGCATGGCTAAGTTGGGCTTAAAAGCCTAAGCCCAACATATATAATAAACGGACGTGTTAAACGGGGGAAAATAACGTTGGGTTAAAATTAATAATGAATGAAAATATAAAATAGAAGGGCCCAAATTCAAGTATGGGTTGGGCCCATGATTGGTGTAACCTTTACACCATTAACTTAATAATGGCCCGCAAATATTTACATATAAGAAAATAAAGAAGAAAGACAAAATATGTAAAAATAGAACATACGATGTGTTTAACCCGAGGTTGGATTGAGTTGTGATGTAAACCTGCCCGGCTGTCCAGTAGTCACAACAATACCTATCCAATGTGGGAGGTTAAACATGGAGCCCAATAAGGACCCGAGGTTAGACTGAGTTGTGGCGTAAGACTGCCCGGAACCAACCGGCAACAGGCAGCCACAACAATACCTGTCTAATGTGAGAGGTCAAGGCTTTAATAAGACAATTAAGGCTGAGTCAGGATTGTTAGGATTAAGTGAACTAAAGACTTAATCAAAATGGAACATGCTAAACTAAACAGACTGGTGGGGGTTAGGTTAGAAAACACTTAACCAACTTAGCATGTTGGCTAGAGATAGAAAACCTAGTAACGGGGGACCCTTTTCAGCAGTAACCCTAGAAGGTGTATCAGGATACCCTGAAACTAGGCAGGGTGGGGCACGATTACTGGGCTGATTGTAAGAGGTCAAATCGACGGCGGTGGTGTAGTAGTGTAGGTTCTAACGGGGTGCGGGCGTGCACACACTCCGGCGCAGAAAAATAAAGCACTGGGCACCAGTAGCATACCTGTGCATTCTAAGGTTGTGTCGGGCCGCCGCCATGGGACTTGATACACCCCATGGTGGGACCAGCATAGGTAACTACAACATCGGGGGCCGTAAGACACATGTAACTACGCGAGTAGGAGCCGATCATCATAGAATGGATCACATCACCCTGATTATGGGGTGCCAGTTGGAAACTAGTTTATATGGGTTCAGAGATTAACATGGGGTACGATAGTTTATTCGACCCTAGACAACTTAACCAAGTTATAGTGCTTTCCCACTTCTTGTTTATACTTATCATACCCAGTTCTTTATTCATAGACAAAATAGCACTAGACTTACTCAGGCTTTATGTCTGACTCTACTTTTCTTTCGTCTTCTTTTCTTCCGTTCCCCCCCCCCCCAGGTCCACAGGGAGGGAACACTGCAGCTTGACCAGCCTTAACATCCAGCTTGAAGAAGAGAAATGTATTGCTTGGACCTTTTCGTTTGAAACTATGGCTTTGGACAAACTCTATGGGGCTTTTGCAGTTTATCTATGTTTTATTTATGCTTCTTTAAATAATGTAATCAAGACAGATTATGAAAGTGTTATGTTATGTTTTGGAAAAGATGTAAGACAATTATGGTGATGTTGTTGTAGCACGTATTTGCTTTCATGAAATAAAAGTTTGTTGATTTTCCGCTGTTTACAAATATGTGTTCTTATATCTGTCTTGTATATCTGTGACTTATACTTATAAACCTCCACCAAAATTAGGGCATTCCCTTTGAGAGTGACCCTAACGGAGGTGGGGTGTTTCAGAAATCGAGTTAGAATTTTAAATCGTATTAAAATATGGATTTCCTAAAATTAAGTCTGGACTTAAGTATTCATTGGAAATGAACTCAAGAAATGTGAACTGGTCGATTTGTGAAATCAAATCATAATTGTGACTCCCAAAATGGAGATCATTAACTAAGTGAATGAAGATTTTGGGGAAAGACTTAACAGAGTTAAGTAAATGGACCGATGAGTTAAAGAGGGAATTTGGACAGATATTTTTGGTTTTGAATAGGATATTTCTGAAGTGTGTTAGTTATTTATATATGTGTGTCGATAACTCTAATCTACTGTTTACAAATTTCGAGGACGAAATTTTTATAAGGGGGTAGATTGTAATATCCCGGGTTTTTACATATCACAGATATAAATTGATCGTAAGTACATGTTTACAAATACGATTTAAAATCCAGACTTTAAAATTTCAAAGCATGTTAATTTATGAATAACAACATTCACATATGCATATATCACAACACATGCTAAAACTAATTTTTAGATATTCCTGTATGATAGCATATATTTGATAACGTTTGTTTAAATTAATTTTATACATGTATGATGATAACACTTTTTAATAGCAAGTTTTTTTATGCCATTTTATTATACATGTTGTTCTTTTTTTCAAAGGATTTAAGAAATTGAGTTTTTGGTAAATCCTTGTTTTAAAAACTTTTAATACTTGAATTTTAAACATGCCAAATCCTTTTGTTACCAAAGCAAGTTCAAAGGAATTCACATGTTCATAAACATAAACATAAACATGGAAATGCCAATTCCAATTGCAAGTATGTTTCATGAACAAAATTCAAGGAAAACACCTACCCTAGGAATTAGCTAGTAAAAGAGAGAATCTAAAGAGATATGTTCACATGGTAAATCATTTTTGGTATCAATATATTTTCAGTTTTCAAATCACTTTCTTCTCTCACAAGATTTTATGAAAATGACATTTTCAATTTCAATTTCAAAAGCATGATTCATCTTGTCAAAACATGTACCAAAGATCTTGCTAAAATCTTGCATAGATACTATTATCTTGCCTACATTAGATAACTACTAAACCATATATTTTCCAAGATATTTTTATGTCAATTCCATCACATGCCGGGATCAAAAGAGTACAAGAACTTTCAGATTTTGCCTAGCCTTGAAAGGCAAGTAAGGCTTGTGTATATTTTATGTTAAATCGATTTGTCATGCGAAAAATCTTGGTTGAGAAACCCAAAGAAAAAACTGAATATACATATTACAAAAGGGATGCTATAATTTGTGTAAACCAAGTAAGATGTGTGGAGATCATGGATGGTACATTGGTATTTAAGATGATGTTGTATGGTAAACAAATGGGGGAAAGAAATGAACATGTGAAAGTGATTTCAAGGTGATGTTTGGCTGAGTTAAGCCATGTGAATGAGGAGGTGGTGTTTGATTTGGCAAGAGGAAAGGATTTTTCTTTTTGAGTTGTTAAATCTTTTGTCACACACAAATCTGAAAACTGATTTTATACACCCATATTTTAATGGCTTCCTACCCCTATATAAAGGCCATAAGCACACACTCCTTTCCTCACAACACAAACACTTGAAGTAGATCAGTAAAGGAGAATAGAAAGCTAAGGGTTTTTAAGACATTCAAGGTGAGTAAACCTGCATTTTTATTTTCTGTTTTAATTTCCTGCAGTTTGCTGTTTGAACCATGATTTAAACTTAGACTTCTTTTATGTCCTTGTTCAAGTAACCTATCATGTATATTTTGCTTGTTTGGTATGATGTAATGATCATTGATTGTTAAATGAAACACCTTAAGTATCATATGTTAGAGAAGTGTATTTTCTGTTTGCTTTCCAGACCCTGTTATTATGTGTAAAGCTTGACAAATCTAAATAGATTAGTGGATCTACGTAAAGGGATTTGTAATGAGAGGTCATACCATGTTTTAAACCCGGACATAAGTTTTTCAAGTGTTCACAAATGGAATAACTCGGCCAAAATCTCACTGGTACCAGAAAAAGACAACAACAGGAACTCTCTATTTCAAAATTTCAAAGTGGATTTTCAAAACATATAAAAACTTGTTTTGATTATGTAAACTTATTAAGGAAACAAAATGATGATTTTTAAAACTAAAATCAAGATTTTTAAGGACTTAAATCAGGAGAAATCCCTATATGATTAGAATTGTGAACCATGGCAATTCCCAATCATCCAAGCAATCAGGGACGATGCGGTTGGGGGAGGTGCTTCAACTAGGCTCGGGGCTGATAGGAAAAATATTAGTTTAATTTTTAATTAAAGGGATTTCAAAATAAAAGAGAAAATAGGGTTAAATTGTGTTTTTGGGTTCGGTTGGTTTGCGTCGAAACTGCACGACGTAAGGGGCACTAGAGGGGTGCGGTCCAGGGGGGATGGCGGCGCCTGGGTGGTGCGGTGACATGGCTAGGAGGAAGTGGTGGCGCGTGGTCGAGGGAAGGAGGGGTTAGAGCTTTCTTGTACGGTGGTTTTCTGGTCTAAAGGGGGTAGCACGGTCAAATTACTGTTCAGGCCAAGGGAAGGGGACTGGAAGGTGGCGCCGTGATCTGGTGATGGAGGGTGACTGGTGGCAACGGCCGTCGATGGATGGAAGCGGGCCTGGTGCTTGTGCACATGCACGGCCATGGAAGAAGGAGGAAGATGAAGAAGGAGGAGTAGTGTTGGGGGTTTGGAGTGATCAGGCAAGGAAAATACATGGATTGTGATGTGGTACTTTAGCTAATGTGGTACTCTAGCTAATGTGGTACTTTGGCCAAAACTAAAGTGGTACTTTGAGAAACCATGAGGGCCAGGCCATTTTCAACGTGCGCACACCATGTTTTCAAAGTGGAAATTGACTTAAAGTGGTACTTTGGGTATTTAAGCTTTAAAAACAAGGATTTTAAATATATTTTAAATTCAAATTAGTTTTTAAATTAAATAATGGTTTAAATAAAATAAGAAAATTAATATTTAAATAAAAATAGACTTTTTATTTAACTTAGCCAATTTAGAAAAGAAGTGAATCAGGATTTTAATGCAGTTTTCGTCAGCATTTGAAATCTAAAATACAGAAACTGAAATTTTAAATTAAATTTTAAATTTAATTTATAAATATAATTAGAGATGATTTTCTAAGGAAATATTCCAACTGTAAAGTCAAATAAAAAGTTGTCGATTAAGTGTAGAAGGTCGGACATGGTTTTGACAATAGTCATATAGTTAACACAGAAGCTATAATGTTATTAAATTATAAATTTAGTTTATAATTTAAATTTTGAATTTATTTTCAAATGAAATGTTTAAATTTTAAACAAGGAGAAAAAACCCATATGTAACACATGCACTAGAATTTTTCAATTTTAAACTGTAATCTAAAATCCCTGGTATAAGAAACTGATCATGAACAGTTCTGTATTTTTTAAAACAAGAACTGTGAATAATGTTTTTAATCGGGTGTAGACTGATAAATAAAAAGGAGGAACTTTATCAGTATAGAAAGAAGGATAAGTAAATCAAGAATGAAGGATCAAAGGGAAAATTTGATGAGAAAAATACCAAGTGTAAAAGTTGTAAATAAATGAATAAATCATAATTTAAGTCATTTATGGATAATCAGATTAAGTAATAATGATGAGAAATAATTTTCTAAAGAAAATTAAGGTAAGTATTCATTTTAAAGGTGACGAACAAACTAGGAAGAAAGACCATGTGCGGAGCACACACTGAAACTGTCCATTTTCAGGACATGATCAAATTTACCAGATATAGGCCAGATGATCATATACTATGCAGTTTGACAGTAATTAGTTTATAATCATGTTAGATAAATGATTTAAAAAGAAAATTTGTTCGCTAATCATTTCAAAGAGACTGAAATAAATATTTCACTTTGATTTGATTATACGCCGCACGTCAGAGATTTTTAAATTGTAGACGACGATATACAAGGGCTATTCTTAAATAGTACCTTCGGTTTGTCCAGTCCCAGGACAACTTGTATGGACGAATGTCTGACAGAGTATTTCCAAAAGAATCACGTACGTTGTTTTCTTCAAACGTACCAGTTGTTGGCACAGAAGGGAAACTTCTTTAGCCTGACAACCAGAGTATTTTTGTGGAAATCAATTAGTGATTTCCGATGGATTTGACGATGTGGCATTCAAAGAAATTTAACAATGATGATGAAAAGGTAAGTCTAGCCTCAAGCCTCGCACCCAGGAAATGACAAAAATCGGGCAGACAACATGGCTATGTGGGTCGCTCCCATTAGGGTGTAGCATCACCTATCTAGAGAAATTTCTTTTGTTTTCTTAATCTATCGATTCTGCCCATTCGGGAATGGTTGCCGTACACAACCATTGGTGATATACACTCGATACACTCAAGAGAAATGAGTGGTCGGGCATGTAAGGGCCGGGTTACAAGATGTTCTTGTTGAACCCAGGTGTATTTGCCTCTAGAGATACACCATCGGAAGGTGGTCCCATACCTTGTTATAGTTGGAAATCCAATTTACATAAGTACCAAGAGGGTTTTATTTGTATACTATATAGGAGAATGTGAGATGCAAGCATTCTTCTAGATTTTAAATTATTTGTGAAAAACCAAATAGACATTATGATAATATCTGGTTTAAAGTACACAAAGTGTTTTGATCTCATAAGTTAAAAACCTGTTCCGTATTCACGGCGTGGTCTTATGAGATATTTTCTTTAAACTGTTTTAAACTGTTTACTCATACCGGTCCCCTGACTGACCCAAAGTTTATTTTTTTGTGTTTCCCTTAAACTCTTGGGTATTCATAACACTTGTTATGAATAGACAAGTGAATCAGGATTTGGATAAACTTATGAAGGTGGATGGAGACTTCTGTGTGCTAGTCTACTTATTTTACTTATTGTATAATTAAGTCTGCAAGTTAGTCGTCAATGATATGTATAATTAAAGATGTACTATGAATGGCTTGTATCACTAGACCTATGATACTCTGATGTAATAAGTACTGCTGTGTAATATTATGAAGTATTATCTTTTGTGAAAAATTCCGCTGTGAGATTCTGATGTTTCTGTGATTTTTCCTTCTATCTATTCTTATTCTTATTAATGGCACGACTTCCGATGTGTTCGAAAGTTGGGTTGTTACAATATTAGTTTCCAATTGCTTGGTATTGGTATACTAATAGCTTGCCATTACCGTGCAGAACTATATGGCAGTGTGGTCGGTGAGAAGGAAAAGAGATGATAACATAAAGTCGGATGGTCGCTTGAAAATTGAATCACTTTTCTCATTTTGTAACATCCTATTTTCTAAGTCTCAAATCATAGAGCTACAGATGTTGTAGTTACCTATAACATTAACTACCGACGATAGAAAACAACAAGTTAATAAATCAGTCATAAGAAAATACGGGAATATGAGAGAATTTAAAACACATTAATTGATAATATTCTCATCGCATAACCCTTTTCAGATAAAATATAATTATTACAAAATATAATCCTCGAGAGCGACATATGAAGATGCTCCCTCGGTTGATCAGAGTCAAACTGTGATGACCCGCATTGGCAGAGGTATTATAATTAATTAATTTAATTATTGAAATGGTGGTTTAGAGAATTTAATGGTCATGAAATTAAATAATGGTGAATATTTAATTAAAATAATAAATTAAATAATATATTAAATTCTGAAATAATTAGAATTGGCTGAAATGGCAATATGGTGTGAACTGGATCATCTGTGATATTTAATTCAGTTTAGAATTGAATTTGAATAACGAATATATTATATAAACGACAATTTGAACGTAGAGTTATAATATAATTAAAAACAAACTTGAAATGGCGCTGCAGTTCGTAAGTTGGCGATTTGAACTTCAACTGAATGTACATGATTCGTTTTAAGCCGGATTTCTGTGAAACAAGAAACGCGTGGAGCTGGTGGAGTATATCTTTCTAGTGGAAGAGAAAAATTAGGATTTCGTCGTGTAGATTTTGAGATATGTCCAAATCAAATTTCAAAATAGTCGCTATAGAATCGTTTATCGACCGTAACAGTTTATTCGATATAACTAGAGATCGGGGTTGAATTTAGACAAGGTTCTTTTGGGAAGTAGTGATAAATTAATTTTTAGAATTTTATGGTAATTTTTAATTAATTTAATAAGCGACTTTTTATTTGAAGTATTTCGCACCCTGAAATCAATATTTTGAAGTTTCAAAATATGAGTCCATCTACCGGTATTATTATATTTATGAGATCGTGACACCTCGCTCATCACAACAGTATGTTTATTTCTGTCTATAGCGGTTCGTAAATCTTCACTTTAAAATAAAGCATTTCCATGAAACTACCTCTTAGATAAGTAAATGTATATATATCAAAATTATGATGGTTTTACTTAATAACTAAGCAACTCGAAAGGACGGGATGTATAGACAAATACTGTACCCTTTCTTTTCGACAACAATACTGTACCTACCTTCACGTTCTAGTTACCTCACAATGAAGAGTACGTGGTTCCTTTAAGTATAAAAATAAAACAAAAGATACATACGTAGGACACGTTTATAGTGGACGTGGGATTCCGCAGACCTTTCGTGTATATAAGAAAGAAACTATCATTACCTACCCTTAATCTAAGAACCTACGTTGCTTAACTAATGGCCAAGTATTATTTTTGTTTTATTTCTTAACTGTTAAGTATCCTCCTACTACAAATACATACGCGGACCACATCTTCTTCCTTTTTTTGGTTTTCTTCGGCAAAATTTACAGTAGTAGTTAATGCCTCGAAAACCATTCTAAAACCAAATACTCCACAGTAAATCACAAGGTATATATTTTTGAAATTATTGGAGCGAGCACTTCAAGCTCGTATGGGTTTTGCGTTGTGCAGAGGCGAACACTTCATGTATCGTTCATAGTCGAAAATAAAGCAGTAGACTATGGACCGGTCTACTTGGAGATGGAATGGCACTTCTGGGTGGAGTAGTGTTTTCCGTTTGAAGTAAGTGAAGTAGGAAAGGACCATTTAACAGAAGATGTAGAGGGAACGGAAATGGCGGAGAGATAATACGGGAGATGTGCGTTAGTTTCGGGAGTGGGAGTTTAAGGAGTGGAAGAGACAATGAGATGGTAGAAGTTTGGGTAAAGTGGTACTCAGAATCTTCGGTTCGAACGCATGTATGGGGTTCTCGTTACAGGAAGTAGCGATGTAATTTGAAGGAGAAGGCTTGGTGAAAGGCAGGTCTGGGTTTAGTGGTTAAAACGGAGATGGGCCGTGTATATAAAATGGTGAAGCCCATGAAGAAAATTATGTTAAATAAAAGTATAATAAGGGAAGATTTGAGTTCGGTGCTGGGGGCAAAAGGAGCTGATGACTTTCTTGTGAGGGAGAAACAAGTGTACGCGGGTTGGTCTATAAAAGTATGGATGGGCTGAAAAGATAGGATTTCTGAACGGTCAGTCACGTTAGGACCGTATGGACGAGAGATTCACAATGAAGTTGACTAGAAGTGGATTAAGGCTCGTTACAATTTATAGTAAGATAAATTGTCCAATCTGAATCAACGACAATTATCGTTATTAACGATGATAGTCCAAGGTGAGTAAAACTCACCAACTCTGAACAGTTATATTTTTGTAACGTATATTTAGAACTGTTTAAAATTGTCTGATTGACTCTTTGATTGAACTGCTAGTCAGTTAGTTGAATTTCTATATTGATTCTGTTAAACAGAATATATCATATGGAACTGAAAGTGATGTTATCTATATTGTTTAACATCTGTGAAGCAGGGAAACAGGTTGGAGGAATCCAACTGGATTCCTCAACATTTATTTTAATGTTTTCATATATTGTGATATATGATGTGATGTATATCTGTTATGGATTATGTGTGTTAGAATGATGTTGATCATTGTTATTCGATATTTTAAATATCATAAAAGACCCTGGATGTAAAAAGAATTATTTCAATGTATATTGAAATAAAGGGATTTTATAAAATCAACAGATTTTGTAAAAGGAAATATTTCGAAAGTAAATAAAAGGGAAAATGTTTTTAAAACGAATAGAGTTTTATAAAAGGGAAATCATTTGTAAAGTGAAGAACTGTTCTAAAAGTAAATCTTTATCAATGAATAGTTTAATCGAGGTAAAAGGAGTTAATCGATGTTAGTTTAATCAAAAGGAGTTAATCGATGTTAGTTTAATCAAAAGGGGTTAATCGATGTTAGTTAAATCAAAAGGAGTTAATCGATGTTAGTTTAATCGGAAGGAGTTAATCGATGTTAGTTTAATCAAAAAGGGGTTAATCGAATAGAGTTTATTCAAATAGAAGCAAATGAGTTAATCGAATATAGTTTATTCGAATAGAAGAAAATGAGTTAATCGAATATAAATTATTCGAATAGAAGCAAATGAGTTAATCGAATATAGTTTATTCGAATGGAAGCAAATGAGTTAATCGAATATAGTTTATTCGAATAGAAAGTAAAATGAGTTAATCGAATATAGTTTATTCGAAGAAAGTAGAAGGAGTTATCGAATATAGTTTATTCGAAAGGAGTTAAGTGAAATGAGTAAATCAATAGCGTTAGTCAAATAGAGTTAATCCAATAGTGTTAGTCCAATAGAGTTAATTGATAAGGGTTAATCGAATAGAGTTAAGTAAAAAGAGTCAATCGAATATAGCTATTCGAAGGAGGGTTAAGTTAGGAAGTTAGTAAAAGGAATATAAAGTGAACTTTGACTATTTCAAGGTTAGAAATGTTGTTCAGTTAAGGTCTGAGAGGTAGTCCTATCCCAACTTGATTGGCTTCGTTTTTAACTAAGGAATAGTTAAGGTTCGGCAGTAAAGGAAATGGTTTGAGTTGGCATCGCGATGGTTTGTTTAAAACATCTGTCTAAGTCCAATGAAGAGGCTTTGGAAATGTTTTCCAAATAAGAAACCAGAAATGTTTTCTAATAAAGAAAACAAGAAATGGAAATGTTTTCCATTGTTAATAACGTATATTTCCCCAATTTAGAAAATAAGAAATATTGAATATAGGGAAACAGGAGATAAGTAAATTAATGAACTAAAGAGATAAATGTTGAATGATGTTTGATCGATATAAATTTCCATTTGGAAATGATATCGTTGTTTGCACACCTGTTTTCTTCGATAGTTAAATCACAGACTATTGAAGTTTTTGACCATTTTAACGTTGTTAATATGGAGAGACCGGTTGGATTATTATCCAAAGAACCACTCTGTATCGGCATAAGCGTTGCGAATCATATATGCCAAGGATAATTGAAGACGGTGTTATGCAAGGGCTCTCTGTTTACAGAATAGTACCTTCGGTTCATCCTGTTCCTGGATGACTTGTATGGATGAATGTCTGACAGAGTATTTCCAGAAAGGTCACGTACATTGATTTCTCCAATCGTACCAAGAGTGGAAGCGGAGAAGGAAACTTCTTTTAGCTAACACATAATGTATGGTTGAGGACGTCAATCGGTGATTTGATGGATTTGACGATGTGGCATTCAAAGTGAATCTAGTGTGATGATAAAGCGTAGCTTCTAGCCTCATCATCCGGTAAATGACAGAAATCGGACAGGCAGCATGACTAAGTCGGTCGCACCGAAGTAGGGTGTATAATCACCTGATCTAGAGTTTCATTCATTTCTAAAAATCTATTGTCGATACTGTCCCATTCGGGAAACGGTATCTGATCCCAACCGTTGGTGATATACATTCGATACACTCAGGCGAAATGAGTGGTCGGTCATGTGTGGCCGGGTTGCAAGATGTTCTTGTTGAACCCAGTGTATTCCTCTCTAGAGGTACCCTAGAGAAAGGTGATTCCATACCTTGTCATAGTTGGAAATCCATTACCCAATACGTGCTTGCGGTTTTGATTATATACTATAAATGTAGAACGTGAGATGAAAGTGTTTCTGCTAGATGATTATTATTATTGTGACTGATAGACATTATTATAATATCAAAAGGTTTTTGATATAAAGATATTTTGGATTCTCATAAGGGAAAAACCCGTTCCGTTATACGGCGTGGTCTTATGAGATATCGTTTACTTGTTCAAACTGTTTTAAACTGTTTTACTCATACCAGTCCCATGACTGACCCGGAGTTTATTTTATTGTTTCCCTAAACTCTTGGGTGCCTAAATTTGTACGGGCAGCCAAGTAGTCAGGATTTACAGATATATTGGAAGAGCTTGGAGCAGGAGGCTTCAGGATCATATAGCTATAGTTATTTCCGCTGTGTTGTAAGTGCTGTACTTTGAAAATGATATGTATATTCAAGTACAGATTTGTATTTCAAAGTTATGTTATGAAATATATTTATTCGTTCCGATGTGAGATTCGCGTTACTCTGATATTGTGTTCTTCTTCTTCTTCTATTCTAAGTTTCTATCTTATCTATCCTCACCCTCTAATTTCTTTCACAAATTACCAGGATTTTTTGATGTTTTGGTTATCGACATCAAGTTTATGTCGATAACCAAAGTCGCTAAAAATCCGGGTCATTACAGTTGGTATTAGAGCTTAAGTTAAGAATTACATTGGCTCTGTGGCGTGACTCGGTAGAGATAGGGTTAGTAATACCCTAGACTGAGATTGAGTGTATATATACGAGTGAACGTATTTGTTATTGATATAAAATTTTGTTTTATATTATGGAGATTTATTGGTTGAGTCGTTTATGAGTTCTAGTCGATCAGTTTGATCCACTGTATCGGTAGGAGTTTATTAACACTTGAATACGATGGGTCGGCACGATATGTTTTGAAAAGAAGGTAAATGAAAATAGTTTACCCAACATATATTTTGATATATATTGGATATATTGGTTGTTATTATAATCGAGTAAGATTATAAGTAAAATGGTTATGTAAATAATCAATCAGAATTCATATAAGTGAAATACGTGAAATCAGATGAGTAAATCTGAAATTAAAACCAGAAATGGAGTTAAAACTCTGGAGAATTGGATAAGTGTTTGTAAATGGATTTGGATTAAAAATAAGGAAAATTTAAGATCCTGGGAGATTTTAAATTGTTTTACAAGCCATGTGGATTATATTTTGAAATGAATTTCAAAATGGAAATGTTTAGAAATGGTTTTATAGTATTGAACTCACTTCGATCGCTGGAAAATAGATTCTCATGATGACAGCTGCATCATCAGTATTCATTTTCGAGTTGTAAGTGACGAATTACTACCAGAGATACTGTTTTGAAGTTGTTTTGGGAAAGACAAGTTGTGTTGAATTTCAAAATGGGATTTAAAATATAGAATTTGAATTTTTAAATAGGTTGGAAATATTAACTTGTTTAAAAGAAATAAAACGAGAAGTTCCTTTATAAACAAAGTTTATAAATAGTTCTTTTATAAACGAAGTTTATAAATGAAGTGAAAAGAATTATCATTGGATAATTCAGAAATAAAAATACAAGTGTGAAATTGAAAGGGAAATCTATTTTCCAAAGGTAGAAATATCGATTTCAAAAGAAATTGAAATCGAGACTTATGTAATGGATGAATAAAGAAAGTTCGAAAAGGAATTTGAATAAAGGAAGTTCAAACATAGAATTTGAATATAGAGAATTCAAAGGGGATTTGAATATAGAAAATTCAAAAGGGATTTGAATATAGAAATTCAAATGAGATTTGAATAAAGAAGATTTAAATAATGGAAAATTGAATATAGAATTCATATAGAGTAATAATAGGATTCGAATATAGAAATTCAAAGGGAGTTTGAATATATGAAATTCAATGGAATTGAAATAGAGTTTGAATATAGCAATTCAAATAGAGTTTGAATATAGAAATTCAAATGGAATTTGAATATAGAAAATATAAAGGAATTCAAATATAGAATTCAAATATAGAAAGTGAAACGGAATTTGAATAGAGAAAATATAAAGGAATTCAAATATAGGATTTGAATGTATGGAAATTGAATATAGAAATTCAAATGGAATTTGAATATATAGAATTTGTATAGGATTTGAAGAATAGAATTTGATATATAGATTTGAATAATAGAAGTGATATAAAATTGGAATAGAAATTGAATAGAATTAACTAAGTAGAAGAGGAATTAGTTAATCGAGTTCTGAATTTGAAGTTGAACTTTGAAAGCTGAATTGGATTTGTAAATGGATATTCGAAATCGAATATAGAACTTAAACTTGAAATTTGGATTCAAATTATTTAATAAGCGAGTTAAAATATATTTGAACATGTCATGTTCAAATATAAAAGTGAAATAGACTAAAGAGTTAATTAATAAATTAATTAACGAATTGAGTTAAAACGATCAGGTATAGTTAAAATAGATTGGGTAGGTATAAATATACATGAGATAGGTATGGATAAGGTATGAAGGTATATAAATAGAATGCTCGACGAAAAGGTATGTATTTAATTCATATATGAGATTTTATGCGCCATATCGGCTAGCCGCTTGGCTTTTCTTTTTCTTTTTGGATTGGTGAGGGCCATGGGAGGCTATTTGAAATATCCCGATGCTCCTAGTACAAAGGAGGTTATGGCAAATTTTTCCGGGAATTTAAGGAGTTAGAATATTTTTAAGATAATTTGATAGTTAGAAAATCAATGTATCGATATATATATAGAAGTCGATAAGGAAACGAACTTAGAAATAGAATAGAAAAATCAAATGGGAAGACTAAGAATAAAATCTAGTAAGAATAGAAAGAGAAAGTATATATGTGTTTAAAGGTGAATAAGTAGTTGTATGGTATTGATTATTCGAGTAAGTAGTCATATCTATTTTGACGTTATAAATGTTATTCAGTCAAGGTCTGAGTGGTAGTTATACCCCAACTTGATTGATTTCATTATTAACAAATAAATAGTAAGATTTCAGGCTCGAAGATCAATGTTGGATAAGAGTTAGTTGAATATAATATTTGGGTTGTCGTAACGATGTTTTACACAACATCTGTTTTAACCCAAATAAATGTAAGCTTGGAAATAGAATAATAAATATTTCCAAAGTATAGAAATAAACGAGATCGGAAAAGAAATAAGTAATTGGAATATTTTCCAATTATAAATAGCATATATTTTCTAAAGTTTAGAAAATAAAGGAAGGCGATATTCGGAAATGTTTTCCAAATAACATAAAAGGCCAATATGGTTATTGAAAATATTTGGTTAACAAATATTGGTAAAGAAATAGAGAAGTGATTTAACTAATGGAATATTAATTAAGGGCTCAGTGACATGTTCAAAAGGAAAATTTGATTTTTAAAAGAGTAAACTGTTTGAAAACTCCCTGGGAAAGACTGTTTGAATTAAAAACAAAAATTAATAGAAATTTGTGAAAGCAAAATTGAATTAAAGTAAAGCCAGTAAAGTGGTAACGGAGGTTGAATTAGAATGATATCAAGACAAATTGGATTGTGAGATTCAAATTTGAAGTGTAATGTGATAATCAAGTTAAGAGTTGGGAATCGAGAAGAAACTCGAGTTGAAATGATTTTTGGCTCGGATATAAGTGAATGGTTGTGTCGTGGATAAAAGCAGATTGGAATTCGATTGGGATGACTCTTGTATCCGCTAAATTGATAACAGGTGGAAATGATATAATGATATGCCGACAAAAAGGTACGAGTTTATATTCCTATTGGATATAAGATTTATGAGCCGAATCGACAAGCCGCTTGGCTGTTTGATTTTCTTTTGGGTTGGAGATGGCCCAGAGAGGCGAGTTGTGGTTTGACGTATTGACCAGTACAAAGGAGGTGCTGGCGAAATTTTTCGAAGAGTTAAGGCGTTAGAAAATTTTTCAGGGTTTTTGGAAATTTTCGTTGATAAGAATTAATTAATAATTTAATTGAAATTTAATTGGTTCAGTAGAAACTGAAGTTAAGTAGTGAACAAATATGTTCTAACCAGTCGATAGGGTCGTTCTCTACCTTTTAGCAATTTCGAGGATGAAATTATTTTAAGTGGGGAAGATTGTAATGACCCGCATTGGCAGAGGTATTATAATTAATTAATTTAATTATTGAAATGGTGGTTTAGAGAATTTAATGGTCGTGAAATTAAATAATGGTGAATATTTAATTAAAATAATAAATTAAATAATATATTAAATTCCGAAATAATCAGAATTGGCTGAAATGGCGATATGGTGTGAACTGGATCATCTATGATATTTAATTCTGTTTAGAATTGAATTTGAATAACGAATATATTATATAAACGACAGTTTGAACGTAGAGTTATAATATAATTAAAAACGAACTTGAAATGGCGCTGTAGTTCGTAAGTTGGCGATTTGAACTTCAACTGAATGTACATAATTCGTTTTAAGCCGGATTTCTGTGAAACAAGAAATGTGTGGAGCTGGTGGAGTATATCTTTCTAGTGGAAGAGAAAAATCAGGATTTCGTCGTGTAGATTTTGAGATATGTCCAAATCAAATTTTAAAATAGTCGCTATAGAATCGTTTATCGACCGTAACAGTTTATTCGATATAACTAGAGATCGGGGTTGAATTTAGACAATGTTCTTTTGGGAAGTAGTGATAATTTAATTTTTAGAATTTTATGGTAATTTTTAATTAATTTAATAAGCGACTTTTTATTTGAAATATTTCGCACCTTGAAATCAATATTTTGAAGTTTCAAAATATGAGTCCATCTACCGATATTATTATATTTATGAGATCGTGACACCTCGCTCATCACAACAGTATGTTTATTTCTGTCTATAGCGGTTCTTAAATCTTCACTTTAAAATAAAGCATTTCCATGAAACTACCTCTTAGATAAGTAAATGTATATATATCAAAAATATGATGGTTTTACTTAATAACTAAGCAACTCGAAAGGACGGGATGTATAGACAAATGTTGTACCCTTTCTTTTCGACAACAATACTGTACCTACGTTCACGTTCTAGTTACCTCACAATGAAGAGTACGTGGTTCCTTTAAGTATAAAAATAAAACAAAAGATACATACGTAGGAAACGTTTATAGTGGACGTGGGATTCCGCAGACCTTTCGTGTATATAAGAAAGAAACTATCAGCTACTTACCCTTAATCTAAGAACCTACATTGCTTAACTAATGGCCAAGTATTATTTTTGTTTTATTTCTTAACTGTTAAGTATCCTCCTACTACAAATACATACGCGGACCACATCTTCTTCCTTTTTTGGTTTTCTTTGGCAAAATTTACAGTAGTAGTTAATGCCTCGAAAACCATTCTAAAACCAAATACTCCACAGTAAATCACAAGGTATATATTTTCAAAATTATTGGAGCGAGCACTTCAAGCTCGTATGGGTTTTGCGTTGTGCGGAGGCGAACACTTCATGTATCGTTCATAGTCGAAAATAAAGCAGTAGACTAGGGACCGGTCTACTTGGAGATGGAATGGCACTTCTGGGTGGAGTAGTGTTTTCCATTTGAAGTAAGTGAAGTAGGAAAGGACCATTTAACAGAAGATGCAGAGGGCACGGAAATGGCGGAGAGATAATACGGGAGATGTGCGTTAGTTTCGGGAGTGAGAGTTTAAGGAGTGGAAGAGACAATGAGATGGTAGAAGTTTGGGTAAAGTGGTACTCAGAATCTTCGGTTCGAACGCATGTATGGGGTTCTCGTTACAGGAAGTAGCGATGTAATTTGAAGGAGAAGGCTTGGTGAAAGGCGGGTCTGGGTTTAGTGGTTAAAACGGAGATGGGCCGTGTATATAAAATGGTGAAGCCCATGAAGAAAATTATGTTAAATAAAAGTATAATAAGGGAAGATTTGAGTTCGGTGCTGGGGGGCAAAAGGAGCGGATGATTTTCTTGTGAGGGAGAAACAAGTGTACGCGGGTTGGTCTATAAAAGTATGGATGGGCTGAAAAGATAGAATTTCTGAACGGTCAGTCACGTTAGGACCGTATGGACGAGAGATTCACAATGAAGTTGACTAAAAGTGGATTAGGGCTCGTTACAATTTATAGTAAGATAAATTGTCCAATCTAAATCAACGACAATTATCGTTATTAACGATGATAGTCCAAGGTGAGTAAAACTCACCAACTCTGAACAGTTATATTTTTGTAACGTATATTTAGAACTGTTTAAAATTGTCTGATTGACTGTTTGATTGAACTGCTAGTCAGTTAGTTGAATTTCTATATTGATTCTGTTAAACAAAATATATCATATGGAACTGAAAGTGATGTTATCTATATTGTTTAACATCTGTGATGTAGGGAAACAGGTTGGAGGAATCCAACTGGATTCCTTAACATTTATTTTACTGTTTTCATATATTGTGATATATGATGTGATGTATATCTGTTATGGATTATGTGTGTTAGAATGATGTTGATCATTGTTATTCGATATTTTAAATATCATAAAAGACCCTGGATGTAAAAAGAATTATTTCAATGTATATTGAAATAAAGGGATTTTATAAAATCAACACATTTTGTAAAAGGAAATATTTCGAAAGTAAATAAAAGGGAAAATGTTTTTAAAACGAATAGAGTTTTATAAAAGGGAAATCATTTGTAAAGTGAAGAACTGTTCTAAAAGTAAATCTTTATCAATGAATAGTTTAATCGAGGTAAAATGAGTTAATCGATGTTAGTTTAATCAAAAGGAGTTAATCGATGTTAGTTTAATCAAAAGGGGTTAATCGATGTTAGTTAAATCAAAAGGAGTTAATCGATGTTAGTTTAATCGGAAGGAGTTAATCGATGTTAGTTTAATCAAAAAGGGGTTAATCAAATATAGTTTATTCAAATAGAAGCAAATGAGTTAATCGAATATAGTTTATTCGAATAGAAGCAAATGAGTTAATCGAATATAGTTTATTCGAATAGAAGCAAATGAGTTAATCGAATATAGTTTATTCGAATGGAAGCAAATGAGTTAATCGAATATAGTTTATTCGAATAGAAAGTAAAATGAGTTAATCAAATATAGTTTATTCGAAGAAAGTAAAAGGTGTTATCGAATATAGTTTATTCGAAAGGAGTTAAGTGAAATGACTAAATCAATAGCGTTAGTCAAATAGAGTTAATCCAATAGTGTTAGTCCAATAGAGTTAATTGATAAGGGTTAATCGAATAGAGTTAAGTGAAAAGAGTCAATCGAATATAGCTATTCGAAGGAGGGTTAAGTTAGGAAGTTAGTAAAAGGAATATAAAGTGAACTTTGCCTATTTCCAGGTTAGAAATGTTGTTCAGTTAAGGTCTGAGAGGTAGTCCTACCCCAACTTGATTGGCTTCGTTTTTAACTAAGGAATAGTTAAGGTTCGGCAGTAAAGGAAATGGTTTGAGTTGGCATCGCGATGGTTTGTTTAAAACATCTGTCTAAGTCCAATGAAGAGGCTTTGGAAATGTTTTCCAAATAAGAAACCAGAAATGTTTTCTAATAAAGAAAACAAGAAATGGAAATGTTTTCCATAGTTAATAACGTATATTTTCCCAATTTAGAAAATAAGAAATATTGAATATAGGGAAACAGGAGATAAGTAAATTAATGAACTAAAGAGATAAATGTTGAATGATGTTTGATCGATACAAATTTCCATTTGGAAATGATATCGTTGTTTGCACACCTGTTTTCTTCGATAGTTAAATCACAGACTATCGAAGTTTTTGACCATTTTAACGTTGTTAATATGGAGAGACCGGTTGGATTATTATCCAAAGAACCACTCTGTATTGGCATAAGCGTTGCGAATCATATATGCCAAGGATAATTGAAGACGGTGTTATGCAAGGGCTATCTATTTACAGAATAGTACCTTCAGTTCATCCTGTTCCTGGATGACTTGTATGGATGAATGTCTGACAGAGTATTTCCAGAAAGGTCACGTACATTGATTTCTCCAATCGTACCAAGAGTGGAAGCGGAGAAGGAAACTTCTTTTAGCTAACACATAATGTATGGCTGAGGACGTCAATCGGTGATTTGATGGATTTGACGATGTGGCATTCAAAGTGAATCTGGTGTGATGATAAAGCGTAGCTTCTAGCCTCATCATCCAGTAAATGACAGAAATCGGACAGGCAGCGTGGCTAAGTCGATCGCACCGAAGTAGGGTGTATAATCACCTGATCTAGAGTTTCATTCATTTCTAAAAATCTATTGTCGATACTGTCCCATTCGGGAAACGGTTGCTGATCTCAACCGTTGGTGATATACATTTGATACACTCAGGAGAAATGAGTGGTCGGTCATGTGTGGCCGGGTTGCAAGATGTTCTTGTTGAACCCAGTGTATTCCTCTCTAGAGGTACACTAGAGAAAGGTGGTTCCATAGCTTGTCATAGTTGGAAATCCATTACCCAATACGTGCTTGCGGTTTTGATTGTATACTATAAATGTAGAACGTGAGATGAGAGCGTTTCTGCTAGATGATTATTATTATTGTGGCTGATAGACATTATTATAATATCAAAAGGTTTTTGATATAAAGATATTTTGGATTCTCATAAGGGAAAAACCCATTCCGTTATACGACGTGGTCTTATGAGATATCAGTTACTTGTTCAAACTGTTTTACTCATACCAGTCCCATGACTGACCCGGAGTTTATTTTGTTGTTTCCCTAAACTCTTGGGTGCCTAAATTTGTACGGGTAGCCAAGTAGTCAGGATTTACAGATATACTGGAAGAGCTTGGAGCAGGAGGCTTTAGGATCATATAGCTATAGTTATTTCCGCTGTGTTGTAAGTGTTGTACTTTGAAAATGATATGTATATTCAAGTACAGATTTGTATTTCAAAGTTATGTTATGAAATATATTTATTCGTTCCGCTATGAGATTCGTGTTACTCTGATATTGTGTTCTTCTTCTTCTTCTTCTATTCTAAGTTTCTATCTTATCTATCCTTACCCTCTAATTTCTTTCACAAATTACCAGGATTTTTCGATGTTTTGGTTATCGACATCGAGTTTATGTCGATAACCAAAGTCGCTAAAAATCCGGGTCATTACACAAACATATATAAGCATAACTTTCGTGCTTTGAAATACATCCAAAATGAACAAACAATGGAAAAGAACTCCTATAATAACTACTGCCTCTTACACGCCTTTGGAAGCTTATTCATAGAAGCAAAACTTGAAAGATGTCAATCCTCAACCTACTCAAATGAGCATCCGAGGGTTCAAGAGGGAACAAAAATTTAGGTTCAGTCAATAGAATAGTGGGAATAATAATATCATCCCGACTCAAACAGATAACTAGCGAGACCACATAATATAGCAGAATGGGTTTCTCTCCCTAGTATCTTACGAATAACCAAACTTATGCTTCTGCCCTATCATTGGTTAAAACATGATAATGTAGCAATAGTTAAAAAGTGCAACATACAATATGTAGTGGATTCATATCCCTGTTACACTAGCTGTCTTGACGGTTTCACATACTTATAGGTGTATTTGGTATCATTCTAGTTTTCTACTAGTTGACCATCGCTGAATCCCTATTAGTTTCTTTATTTCGATCCTCATCTTGTAACGACCCGATGGATCCGACACCCGAATTTGACAACAATACTTAATTCCTTATTACTTGCCAAAACTCAAGTATCGAAAAAACCCGATGGTCAATAAAGAAAAAATTAGAGGGCAAGAAAGAAAGAAATATTTGAATGGAGGAAAGAGAAGAAGATTAAACTAAGCAACACAACACAGAGTCTCACATTGCTGTAGAAATAAATATAATATAGAAATAAATCTTAATTGAGAGCTTGAAATAATACTTACAGTCATCAAAGTACAGATGACAACCAATACATCTGGATAGTTATAACAAATTATCCTCATAAACAACACAAAGAGGAATAAATACTAGATAGTATCATATGTATGAACTCCTCTAGCATGTATTTTGAAGTTCGTAACATCCTATCCCGAATCTATAAAACTCGGTCTGACCCAACCATTGCAAATGCCATGGATCAGTCTGGTGCACCAGTGCGAAGAAACTCACTAAGTTTATATGTATCATCAACAGATTTTAAGTTGAAAATCCTTTCGAAAGAAAATAATCGTAAGACCAGTCCACACATAAACATGGTTGGTTTTTTACCTTACAATAACCCAAAACATTTTTTGATATCAAATTCTATTTTGATATTATAATAGTGTCTAAATTAAATAAATAACCATCTAGCAGAATGCTTGCATATCACGCTCCACATACTTAGTATATAATCAAAAACAACGGGCGCTTACTGGAGAATGGATTTCCAACTATGAAAAGGTATGGAACCACCTTTCAATAGTGTATCTCTAGAGAGGAATACACTGGGTTCAAAAAGAACATCTTGCAACCCACCTACACATGACCGACCACTCATTTCCTTTGAGTGTACCAAATGTATATCACTAATGGTTGGGATCAACAACCGATACCAAAAGCATACAACAATGATAGAATAAAAAAGAAAAAGAATTTTCTTTAGATCAGGTGATAATATACCTTAATGGGAGCGACCGACATAGCCATGCCGCTTGGCCGATTTTTGTCATTTCCCGATTGATGAGGCTTAAGGTTAACATTACCTTTTTAGAACATCACATCATCATTTACTTTAAATGCCACATTGTCAGATTCGCCAAGTCACTAATTGACGTCCACAAAAATACTTTAGGTGTTAAGCTAAAAGAAGGTGTCTTCTTCGCCACCAAATAGAAATACATTTGTAGAAATCAACGTACATGATCCTTTGGAAATACTCTGTCAGACATTCAACTACACAATTCATCCAGGAATAGGATGAACCGAAGGCACTCTCCTACCAAATCCTAGGAATCACCCAATGGATCAGTAGTGAGTAGTCCTTGCAATCCGTAGATTTCAACCATGATAGAATCGCATTATATCTCTGGGAGCTTAACCAGAGTTTATAAGTAGTTCTACCAGTTTATAAAGATTTAAGGTCTTTAAATGATCCGTCTTGGCCGTCATCTAATATCTTCCATGATTACGTATTTGCTGGTCGGAATGGTTTTCAAATATAAATTTGATCCCGATCTTCCCGTACCAACAAGTGATAATTTGTCTGATTTGATAGTGGGTTATTTAACTATCAAATAAACAATCACTCAACCATAAAAATAAAATAAATTCATTGGTTCAGTACTCAGCATCACTTGGCCTCTTTAAAAATTAATGAATGGTTAATTGAAATTTCTAAATCTTTCAATATTTTGGACATAGCTTTTTACTTCTTATTTTAGTATACTAATATTCTCAAAGTCAATTCATTTTAATACTTAGAAAAATATATTATAACCATATCTAATTTTACAATTTCAAAATATTTGCTACAAAATTATTTATTATTTATAACTGGGAAGTCAATCAACTTGTCATTAGTAAAACAAAGTTACGAAAAGTTTTCGTTACTTGAAACAATAATTGGCACTTATCTTTTTATAATAAACCCATTATAAATTCATCTCTTTACTTCGAAAATATCGTTATATTTTCATAAAATCTCCTTTTATTTCTTTTACTTTGGAAATATCATTTTGTATTCTCAAACCCTTTTATTTCCTTTATTTTGGAAATCTCAATATATATTCCTAAATCTTTTAAATAATGTTGCATTATTATTTCTCATAATAAATTACTTCTAACATCTTTACCATTACAAACTAATATCATCCTCAAATAATCCTGAAGTCATTCAAGTTGGGGTATTTTAATTACCTCTCAGACCTTGGTCGATAATGTTCTTATCTTACAATAGATATGTGTTGTAACTCAAAAACCCATATTTATTCTAATACAAACAAATCACATTTAACAAATTTATTTAAAATATGGTTTTATAAAACCTTCTTACTTTTGAAAATCTCCTTTTCAAATATAAATATTATTACTTAATTCGTTGATTAAGTAATTGCTTACTAAAACATCACCTTTTAACCTAACATCAGTAACTATTTGTTTCATAACTTGAATTTTTATTATCAAATCCTATTACTAAATCCTTTACAAAAATCCCTTTTACTAATTCATTTAACCATTTTCCTTTTTGAAAAACTTATTTCAATTTCAATCATTTTACTTAATTCCATTTTTAAGTAATGCTAATTTAAAATCAACGCTTTAACTTCACACCCCTTTTGTAAACCTCGTTTATAAAACTCGGGTTTAATATAAAATCCTTTTAAACATACTTCCTTGTATTCCCTTACTTAATTCAAATATTAAGTAACATTTATTTTAAGCTATCGCATTGGCTTAGACTTCATAAAACTCGGGTTAACTATAAAATCCGTTCATAAACTCCTTTTAAAAATGAACTAGATTTCATTTCAAACTCGATTATTTTCTTAAATGAAATTCATTTAAAAAATAATAACTTAAATTATTATTAATTGAAGTAATAATTTACTTCATCATTAACAACTATAGAAGTATTTAACTTCTTTATTAACTAAAAATATAATAGTTAATTTATTTAAAAGATTATTAAAATAAAAATTAACTTTATTAACAATAAACAACTCGATAATTTACTTTTAAATAACGTTAATTTAAGACAAATAAATTCATAAGAATTCTTCTTAAGTTTAGACATCCATTTGCCAAAGCTTTATTTAAATAAAATTGAAAAAAAAACAGATTAGTCGAACGACAAATTTCAAATTTAACAGTTGACTTAGTCAACTTGAGAACAAACTCGATGTATACCTTAAAGAGAATAAACTCTTTTTTATATACTTTAAAGGACAAGTTCAATTTTTATATATAAAATCTTAAAACGTTTCAAAGTCGATTTAAAATCAATTCTAATAAATTTCTTATTTTATCGACGGTATTAAAGAGCCAAACTAACGCTAAAATACTAACTATGAAATAAGGGTTTTGTCTCATCCAATTTCACACTCAACAAATAAATTCAACATACATAATAAATAATAACAATATTAGTGAGGAATCCAGCTGGATCCCTCTAACCTGTTTTTTCTGCATCACAAACACAATACCTCAAATAAAATCATCCATTTCAATATACATATATAATATTCAACAATCAACCAATAAAAACAATCCAAACACCCATTTTTCAATTTAATTTGTTTACATTATTATAAACGTCACCAACAAGGTAAGTTACCTCATTTGTTAATAATCATTAAAATAACGATTTAGTTTTTATTTAAATTAAACAAAAGTTTAATTCAATTAATTTATCCAATAAACACACAAAAAAAAATTAACATACGTCAAACAATTATAAACCATAACACACAAATTAAATCCCAATTTATATGAAATATAAGTGGGTCAAAACTAAGTGAGTTATACTCACCATGGATATTTATCGTTGAATAACTATAAATTGTCGATTAATCCAATCAGGCGCTTTTGCTCATAATAATTTGTAACAAGCTCCAAATGACTCCAAACCAGTTTCATTGTGTAGCCTACGTCCATATGATTCAAATGTGACAGACCGTTCGTAAATACGACTATGTATGGTAAGTTATGAGTTTTACAAGTTAACACGTGTTTTAAAAATACAATTTATATTAGTTTAAGTGATTCTGGGCCTCACCTTATCTCAACCTGGCCCAACAACTACACGCACCCACCCTCGTCCTACAACATCATCTTCCCTGATTTTTCCCTGAAACACATTCATGCATAACTCATGCACGACAAACAGTGATACTCCCAAAAACAACTCGAAACCAAAATCTGACTACACCATTGTACTCCTTGCCTCGAACCACACCTACATGTCACAACCTCGCCATCCTCCGATCACCCCTTTAAACGCGAAGCCTAAAGTTGCAATGTTAGGTACGACCCCTTTTCTCCTGAAACCCACAAAAAATCACATGATGTGCCATTCTCCACCACGAATTCAACTATCCTATTTGCTTGTTTAGTCGATGATCATAGAGCCCCAGAAACTTAACCCTACTTTACTGCTTCCATGGTTGATCATCATAACTCAAAATTTCGAGACGGTGAATGTGTAGAGCTCGATTTTAGGAACTCAATGCAATTCATTTCATGATTTTTAGTCGAGTACCGATGGTGAAATAATTTTTTGGAGACCAATCACCATTTTTTTGTTCACTGTGTTTTGCTTTGGATATAAACTGAAGCTTGCTCGAAAGTGTCCAATATTTATAACAGTAACACCTTGGCCATCATGTATTTTAGGTTAGCGCTAGGGTAGGGTAGGTTGGCATTATTTAATTTTTTTGTCTACACATTTCCAACATAGGTGGCATTGTATGCAATTTAGGTTAGGATATAGGTCTGCGTTAGTTAGTACATAAGACAGTGAAAATAAGTGATCTGAAAATTTTGGATGGAAGGAAGTTGGTAGCTGATAGGATAGGCATGTGTATGTACTTTAATTTTTGAAATATCGATATAAAAGGATTTTATATATAAATCGAATATCAATATAACTGGGAATTTTGAAATATCGAGTTATAAATCCAATTGGAGCTATATGATATTCCTTGTGAATATATATACAATAAAATATATTTATTTATATTTAATTTAATGGTTTTTAAATATATTAATATTTAAAAGAGTTTATTTAAAGCTTTAAAAATAGCCAGTTTTGCAAACGACCTCCGTTTTCGATGAAACTAATTTTGTTGGATCCGCAATATTAAATTATTGCTAGATTTCAATTTTCGTTATTTTTGGGGTTAGTGTGTGGCCATACGGATTTTTAATGTGAAGAACAATCAGTATTTTGACGGTTAAAAATACGTTGTGTGAGCAAACAGAGCCGGAATTCAACGAAACCAGTTTCGTTGGGTCTATAATGTCGAACTGAAGGTGTATGTCCATTTTCGTGATTTTTGGATGTCATGCGTGATTACAGGAATTTTAAAGGACAAATAAAAACAAAGTTGATTATAATTTAATATAAAATTTGAGAAAAAAATATCTAAATTTTCCTATAAAAACCCCCTAACACCTTTTAACCTAATTTCTATCTTCCAAAGTCAACAGAAATTGCGCCATCACTTGTAAGCACCCAAAACCGGAAGGAAACCAACTTTTAAATTTAAAAGAAATCAAATGAATTCCTATAAATTTCAAGAGTGGTATGTTCGAATTCACAAGGGGAAGAGCTCCAATCCGATGTGCATTTTAGTTGGTGCGATGCTGATTTCCTGAAGGGCAAAATGGTACAGTAGCCTAGGGTTTGGGTATTCTCAAGAATTCAAGCATCTACGGTCATTTTGGTGGGTGGTCTTGAACTCGCGAGATGTCGAGTAGCACACTGTGGAGATTTTTGGGGTTGATTTGTGAATAAATATGTCATTCGAACTGTGGAGGGCACGATGAGCAACTGTTCGACGCGGGGAAAAAGGGGATGCTGAGTTGCTCGTTGGGAACGTAGGAGTGTGGAGACGGTGTCGAGAAGATCAATGGTGAGGTCAGTGTGGCAAATGGTGGTGTATGGATGGAGAACGGATCGAAAAACGGGGCGGTCATGGCTTGAAACGAGGAGCAAAGGATATGGAGTTTGTTACTTCAGAGTTTGGAGAAGACATGTGTGTTCAGGCGGGTTGGGTATTTTGGTAAGTGGGCCGACTGTTTATAAAAGGGAAAGGACCATTTGAAATCTAAAAATCCAAGTTTTATTTTATATAATGTGTATTAAGTTCGTAAGGTCGTAGCTTGTTCATATATTGACAGAATTCAGTAAAACAAGATCCGTTAGGATCGTATGGACGGGAGCTCCACAATGGAACTGATTGGGAGTGAATCAGAGCTCGTTACAATTTATAGCAAAATAAATTGTCCATCTAAATCAAGCGATGGTTATCTGTAATAACCCGAAAATCTGGGCCAGTTTAAAATTTTTATTTTGGCAATTTTGGCGAATTTTAATTATTTAAAATAGATTATTTTAAATAATATCGACGAGAAATTTATTTTGAATATAATTCGAACGTATATATTATATACGTCGTCGTTAGAATATAAATATTTATATATATTTATAAATAGAATTGAAAATGGCGCGGTAGTTCGATAATTCGATTTCAAACTTCAATTGAACGTACCGGGTGCAAACCAATCCGGATTTTAGTGAAACCAAAAACATTAGGATCTAATTGATGAGATCTTTCCAACGAATCCGAATAATCAAAATTTCGTAGCGAGAATCAAAAGATATGTCCAGTTGAAAATTCTGAATAGTCGCTATGGAATTCAGGCCCTTAAAAATGGAAATTTTGCAAACGACCTCGGATTTCGACGAAACCAGTTTTGTGGGGTCCGTGATGTCAAGTTATTGCTAGGTTTCAAATTTCATAATTTTTCGAATCAATATGTGAGCGTGGCAAAGGAAAACGCGTTTGACCGGTTTCAGTTGATTTTAATCAACTGGAAATTGGTCATTTTTCAAACGGTCTCAGAATTCGACGAAACTAGTTTTGTTAGGACCGTATCGTCAATACGAAGCTAGAAAATATTTTTCTGCAATTTATAGAGTTGGTATGTGACCCCGGTAATTGGAAATGTACGTTTAAAATTCAATATAGCGATTTAAGTGTAAATTTAACAGAAACTTATTCAAACAGTCGAATCAGCCTACGTGGCATATCCCATTGTGTTCGGAATGGGGGTAAAACGCTATGGGCGACAGGCGGTGGGCCTCGTTCCGAGGTCGTATGAAAAAGTCATCTTTAGGGTGAATTAAATAATTAAATAATTAAATTAAATAAAAAAAAAGAAAACGTTCTCTCCCCCATTTACCCCTTGGCCCCCCCGATGTATCAGATCATTCAAGAAAAAAAAAAGAGAACGAGAAGGACGGAGGGGCGGAGCGGCCTCCTCCACCGCCGCTGCCACCGCTGAAGGCGGCGCCCTCCGCCAGGCCCTCTCTCCTCCCCCTCGCGACTCTTTCCTCCTCCCTCCTCCACGCGAGGACAGCGGGCCCCCCCCGAACCCTAGAACCGCCCGACGCGAGCTCCTCCGACCAGGCGAGCTCCTCCGACCAGGCCCCTCGCGTCAGCCCCCCTGTAAGTTTTTAATTTATTTATTTTATTTTTATTTTTATTTAAAACATTTTTTAAAAACTGATTTTAAAGCATTTTTAAAAACTGATTTTAACACATTTTAAAAACTGATTTTAACACATTTTAAAAACTGATTTTAAAGCATTTTTAAAAACTGATTTTAACACATTTTAAAAACTGATTTTAAAGCATTTTGAAAACTGATTTTTTACACATTTTAAAAACTGATTTTAACACATTTTAAAAACTGATTTTAACACATTTTAAAAACTGATTTTAAAGCATTTTTAAAAACTGATTTTAACACATTTTAAAAACTGATTTTAAAGCATTTTGAAAACTGATTTTTTACACATTTTAAAAACTGATTTTTTAAGCATTTTGAAAACTGATTTTTTACACATTTTAAAAACTGATTTTTTTTACACATTTTAAAAACTGATTTTTTAAGCATTTTGAAAACTGATTTTTTAAGCATTTTGAAAACTGATTTTTTAAGCATTTTGAAAACTGATTTTTTACACATTTTAAAAACTGATTTTTTAAGCATTTTGAAAACTGATTTTTTAAGCATTTTGAAAACAGATTTTATTTTATTTTTTTGAAAACAGATTTTATTTTATTTTTTTGAAAACAGATTTTATTTTATTTTTTTGAAAACTGATTTTATTTTATTTTTAAAAACTGAAAACTTATTTTCATTTTAAAACTGAAATTAATGTTTTAGGAAAAAAAAAAGATTTGATTTTGAAAAAGGCATGATTTTTATATATAGAACTTCGGTATAAAAATAGAATTTTTTTTATAATGAGCCTCGGAATAAAAATAGGATTTTTTATATGTTGAACTTCGAATTAAAAATATGATTTTTATATATGGAATAGCGAAGTAAAAATTCGATTTTTACATAGGTAGTGAAAGCGAGCAACGAAGATGAAAAAGGATGCGATGACGACGAAGACTTCTCTAAAAGGAGTGCCGTGGAGCTAGGATAGCTTTCGGTGAGAATTCTCACTCTTCAATTTTATTTCTAGTTATATATATATACTAGGATGCAGACGGTGCTTAGTAGCACCCGACACAATCGTCCACAGACCATGGACTTGTTTGTTTGGTTGCATAGATTAGTTGAATTATTTGTTTGAATTGAATTGTTGGGTGAGATGAAATTGATTTGATTAATGTGTGAATGGCGTGGGCCTTCACTAGACTGGGGATAAGGCTAGGCCTTGTCCCGTTTCTAGTATCGTGCCGTTATGCCGCCGAAATTTTCTAAAATATGTTAGAAAAATAAAAATATCATTTTTATTGAAAAAATGAATTGAATAGAAATTCATATGTTGAAATAAAATGTTTTGTCGTTAAAAATATAATTTTTAACGTGAATGTGAATAAATAAATATTCATTTACAAACCGGACGGTTTGTTTATGTACACCTATTTGAATGACATTGATTGGGACGATAAATTTTACACATCGCCCAACTGCACGAATAAAATCTGTGTTTGATTGTTTGAAACCCCACACGGGTGTTGGGATGAAATTTGAAGTTCACTCATCCTGATTGATTAAATATGTCGATCGATTGATTGACAGGCTGTTATAAGCGTTGAATATATACATTTGATGCTTAAACAGTGTAGTGCACTTTGGTTGATGGTTGATTATTTTCAATGCTATTATATACATGTGTTGTATGCAAATCCATATAATTAATTTTATATGGTAATTGATTGGGCCTCATTCCAGTTTTGAAAAAGAAATATTTGAAAAAGAAATATTTGAAATAGAATATTTGAAAATAGAAAAATATGAAGCCGTGTTGATTAGATTGACGCCATTTTGACGTGAACGATATTTATATCGATTTTATTCATCTTAAAAATGAATATTGAAAAGTGATTTCGAAATCAAATATTTTGAATTGAATTGAAAACGATTTCGAAATGAATTGAATTGAAAACGATTTCGAAATGAATTGAATTGAAAACGATTTCGAAATGAATTGAATTGAAAACGATTTCGAAATGAATTGAATTGAAAACGATTTCGAAATGAATTGAATTGAAAACGATTTCGAAATGAATTGAATTGAAAACGATTTCGAAATGAATTGAATTGAAAACGATTTCGAAATGAATTGAATTGAAAACGAATTGAAATGAATTCAAATTGAGTTGAAATTTGAATTGAATAGAAATGAATTTTGAAACGAATTTATAAAGAAGAATTCAATTTTGATTTGAATTGAAAAGGAAGTTGAAATTGCTTTTGAAATGAATTTAAAACTATTTATATAATTCGTTTTAAATAGAAATCGACGAAGTATATATTATATATATTATATATATAATATAATGGCCTGAATAGAACGCGCCGCGCCGCGGCAGTTCGTGAATTTCGACCATTTATTTCAAACGGACATTGCGGGAGATCCGACCGTCGGATTCTCCTAAAACCGGAACCGTTGGGTTCGTATCGAAAAGAGCTTTCTAATGAATGTTAGTAATTTGAAATCTAACGGTTGGATTTGGAGATACGTCCAAATCAAATTCGAAAAAGGTCGCTGTAAGTGCAGTTCGATGGCCGTTAATGGAAATCGACTGTACGGGCCTTGATAAAATTATTAAAAATAGTAATAATTTGCGTAAAATCATAAGAAATGATTTGTGAAAGTTTGGGATGAAAAACTCCATATTTGAAAAGATAAAAATAGATTTTTATCGAAATGAACTAGTTTTGAACTAGAATTATAATTCTATTTATTTTTAAATAAATAAATTGAATTCGAAAAGGGTTTTAAAAGTAACCAAAATTCCAATGATTGCATTGGAGTGGATTTGAATCGAAATTGTCTTCGGAATATTTCGATGTTGGAATTCGGGATTATACAGGTGTTGTTATGGAAATTTGAAAGATATATATTTATATCGTTATTTCCAATACGACATTTGTTAGTCGTAGAATTCGATATTGAATATAAGCCGATATATTTTCTATTCAGAGCCTTGTATTGAATATCGAATGTGATTTGGGTTTGTCGTGAATGGTGTCTTCACTAACACTGTTCTTGAACCCAGTTGAGAAAAGATTAAGTCTTTTTATTTAGATTTAATGAAGTTTACCAATTAAATAATATTTAATTGGAATTGAATTGATATTGATTTTTGGGTTTATCGTGAACAGTGTTTTAAATAACACTCGTTCTTTAACCCGATAATTAATGGAATGTGGATTTGGGTTTATCGTGAATCGTGTTTTAAATGACACTGATTCTTTAACCCAGTCGAAGATTAAAACTAAGTGGAGTTTTAATGAATCTTTAATTAGATTGAAATGATCGAAAATGGAGTATCACCAGTTTTGCTCCAGGCGATAGTTAAATCTTTAATTAGATTTGAACGTGAAATGGTAATTGAATTTACCGATAACACTGTGGTGTTAGATATGAAGTATTACCAGTTTTACTTCATGGGATGAATAGGTTGGGATTGGGAAATTAAAACAAATGATTACTTCGGTAAGGTTCGCTAATCCCGACTAGTTTGAATTGATATTCAAAAATGGATTAAAGAATAAATTCAAGGAATTTATCTTTGATAAAATTAATGGGAATCTTTCCCTATGAATGTGAAATTTAGAAACTAACTGTCGGTTAGCCAAGCAGAATGGTTTTCTGGATATTGATCTGATGTTGGTTTCGGCCTTCGGGGTTAATATTTGGGAAATTATTCTCTTGATTAATTTACGGTTAGTGACTAATGAATTGGAATGAGGCGTATGTTGTGTTTGTGTAACACTTATTTAAAATATACGCGAGTTATTCGGAAAGACCGGGTTTATCCCATTCTGAATAACTGATACGACGATAAGTCGAAGATGAAGACGATGGTCGAAGACCAGAAGTCTTCACGTCGTTTGGGTGATAACTGATGATCTTGATTGGGCTGTACACCCAAGAAGATGGAAACAGTTAGTGATCGTCCAGACGTACTTGGAGATCGATGGATATGCGGGGTACTAGGTGCCTCCGGTTTCGTTCAGACCCAGAACGGACTTGTAAATGGACTGTGTGTCTGACATTGGATTTTAGTCCGTGTGATTGATCTCTATTAAATATATATCTGTTTGGCGGCGGAGAATTTATTCTCTTGCTTAACGCCCTTCTCTGAGACGTACGAGCTCAGGGGTTATATATTGATGGATATCAATCGCATGGAGTGAATTGCCTGTGTGGCATGCCTAAGTGGCAAATGATCAAGGCTTCTGTTGAAAAGCAAAGTCTTGTGGTTGATGATCGAAGCACGACCTTTGTGGCGTAGCTTTGTGTAACGTTGATTCGCGAGTATCACACCCGATATGAATCAAAAAACGGGAGACGGACCTCAGGGAGGGCATGCGTTTCTTTCTAGTTATGAGTGGCGTCAGTGCTTGAACTGGCTGACGAGTTTGACTCATGTGGATGTTACTTATTATTACTTGCTGAAAAGCGAGGCGCCTCGTGATATCGGTTTCGGCCGATGCTTCTGGTCGGCTGACGGGCCAGGCTTACGCCCCAAAGGGTGGGGAGACGCATGTTCAGGCATTTTAATCCACATCGGTGGACCGGCCCTGACGATCCAAGGGTCACTCGAGCTCTGATCCTGAGGGGCGGACTAGAGCGTCTCGAATCATTGAGGATCTTGCCCCTAGCCTCGGTTCATACCATAAATGATAACCCAACTTCCAATACGACATTTGCGGTTTTGATTGTAAACCTATATATGGCGACATAGTGGCATGGGACGCTCATGTCGCCTATGATTGATATTTATGATTTGAAGTTGTTTTATACACTATGCACTTATAATAATATCAAATGACTTGTTTTAAACGTATCAAGCATTCTTTGGCTGTTATAAGGGAAAACCCTATCCCCCGGCTTGCGTTGCATTGTGTGATAGGACCTGGGTCTTATAACAGCTTCATTTTTCTTTATTTAGCATTGCGCTGTTTGTTTTATGCACTGGTATTCTTGGGAGGAAACCCGTTCCGTGTTATACGGCGTGGTCCCTTGATTTACCTAACTTTAAAAATAAAGATTAATAACTGTTTTAGTTCTCACACCAGTCACATGACTGACCTGGAGTTTATTGTTTTAACCTAAACTCTGGGTGCCCCTATTTTCCGCACGGGCAGCTAGTAGTTTTGGTTTTGCAGATTTATATTCACAGGATCCTGATTTACAGCTGGAACGATGCTCGGAAAGCTCTGTATCCGTGTATCACTTCTAGTTGTGATTTTGTATTATTTTCCGCTGCTATGTAATTTATTGTAAATCTGATATTTGTTGAATGTAATTTATTCATTTATACTCTGTATATTCTTGTATCTGATGGAATTGTTGTAATAACAATGAAATGTTCTTCCGTATGCGTCCTTTTGTGTGTTGTTCTCAATTCTATCCGTGCTTTCCTTCACGGGGAAGTTCGGGTCGTTTCAGTTGGTATCAGAGCTTTGGTTTACAGAGCTCGAGAACAAGACACATTAGAACCATACGAAAGAATTCATCAGATATTGGATTAGTAATATCCAATTAGAATTACTCGTTAGAGATAGGATCAGTAGTATCCTAGAACGAGTGTGAAGAGTATATTTTTCAATTGAAAACAATTTTTGTTTTGAAAATTTAAATCGTTTTAAACGTATTTGATTATTTATTTATTTTGAATATGGACAATCGAGTATATATAGATTTCGCGTATACGCGTCATGAACGTATATTCGAAGCTTTAATATACTGGGTAGATATAGAATCACATTCTAGACATCCGGGGATGATTCTGATGATGGTGCATCATCATCAGTATTCATATTCGAGTTTCGAAGGTGTGATTTCTATATATTTCCATTAGGCTGGTGTGAGAACCAAAGCTTATATAGTTAGAACACATTGTTGTGAATTGGCATCAAAACATGATTTTTGTATATATGTATCAAAGTTATGAATTTGAAACTCTAATTCACTAATTGATTGATGTTTGTGTTGTTTGTTCATTTGTTTGCTAATTTTGAACCATTATGCCTAATTGAACCAAATATAGAATTATATTGAAAATTGGTTGCATTTGCTTGCATATACATATATATCTTTGAACAGGTCATAGCAAGGAGGCTAGAGCAGAGAATAAAATTTGTTTGCCCGACAAATAGGTACATGTTTACTACATAATTTCCTGTTTTGTTTGGGTGATGATGATTTTGTGAGCCTATTGGCTAGCCGCTTGGCTTTTTCTTTTTCTTTTTGAGATCTGAAGGACCGGGGAAGCTATTTGAAATTCCCCGATGCTCCCGGAGCAGGGGAGGTTATGGCGAAATTTTTCAAAAATTTAGGGTGTTAGCCAAATTTTTGGAAATTTTGAAAATTCTCAGAAACTAAAGAGTTGGAGAATGGAAGCCTGATCGATCGTAGAACTGAATAATCAAACCACTTTCGACTTTGTTCCTTTTCGGGGACGAAAAGTTTTAAGTGGGGGAGATTGTAATAACCCGAAAATCTGGGCCAGTTTAAAATTTTTATTTTGGCAATTTTGGCGAATTTTAATTATTTAAAATAGATTATTTTAAATAATATCGACGAGAAATTTATTTTGAATATAATTCGAACGTATATATTATATACGTCGTCGTTAGAATATAAATATTTATATATATTTATAAATAGAATTGAAAATGGCGCGGTAGTTCGATAATTCGATTTCAAACTTCAATTGAACGTACCGGGTGCAAACCAATCCGGATTTTAGTGAAACCAAAAACATTAGGATCTAATTGATGAGATCTTTCCAACGAATCCGAATAATCAAAATTTCGTAGCGAGAATCAAAAGATATGTCCAGTTGAAAATTCTGAATAGTCGCTATGGAATTCAGGCCCTTAAAAATGGAAATTTTGCAAACGACCTCGGATTTCGACGAAACCAGTTTTGTGGGGTCCGTGATGTCAAGTTATTGCTAGGTTTCAAATTTCATAATTTTTCGAATCAATATGTGAGCGTGGCAAAGGAAAACGCGTTTGACCGGTTTCAGTTGATTTTAATCAACTGGAAATTGGTCATTTTTCAAACGGTCTCAGAATTCGACGAAACTAGTTTTGTTAGGACCGTATCGTCAATACGAAGCTAGAAAATATTTTTCTGCAATTTATAGAGTTGGTATGTGACCCCGGTAATTGGAAATGTACGTTTAAAATTCAATATAGCGATTTAAGTGTAAATTTAACAGAAACTTATTCAAACAGTCGAATCAGCCTACGTGGCATATCCCATTGTGTTCGGAATGGGGGTAAAACGCTATGGGCGACAGGCGGTGGGCCTCGTTCCGAGGTCGTATGAAAAAGTCATCTTTAGGGTGAATTAAATAATTAAATTAAATAAAAAAAAAAGAAAACGTTCTCTCCCCCATTTACCCCTTGGCCCCCCCGATGTATCAGATCATTCAAGAAAAAAAAAAAGAGAACGAGAAGGACGGAGGGGCGGAGCGGCCTCCTCCACCGCCACTGCCACCGCTGAAGGCGGCGCCCTCCGCCAGGCCCTCTCTCCTCCCCCTCGCGACTCTTTCCTCCTCCCTCCTCCACGCGAGGACAGCGGGCCCCCCCCGAACCCTAGAACCGCCCGACGCGAGCTCCTCCGACCAGGCGAGCTCCTCCGACCAGGCCCCTCGCGTCAGCCCCCCTGTAAGTTTTTAATTTATTTATTTTATTTTTATTTTTATTTAAAACATTTTTTAAAAACTGATTTTAAAGCATTTTTAAAAACTGATTTTAACACATTTTAAAAACTGATTTTAACACATTTTAAAAACTGATTTTAAAGCATTTTTAAAAACTGATTTTAACACATTTTAAAAACTGATTTTAAAGCATTTTGAAAACTGATTTTTTACACATTTTAAAAACTGATTTTAACACATTTTAAAAACTGATTTTAACACATTTTAAAAACTGATTTTAAAGCATTTTTAAAAACTGATTTTAACACATTTTAAAAACTGATTTTAAAGCATTTTGAAAACTGATTTTTTACACATTTTAAAAACTGATTTTTTAAGCATTTTGAAAACTGATTTTTTACACATTTTAAAAACTGATTTTTTTTACACATTTTAAAAACTGATTTTTTAAGCATTTTGAAAACTGATTTTTTAAGCATTTTGAAAACTGATTTTTTAAGCATTTTGAAAACTGATTTTTTACACATTTTAAAAACTGATTTTTTAAGCATTTTGAAAACTGATTTTTTAAGCATTTTGAAAACAGATTTTATTTTATTTTTTTGAAAACAGATTTTATTTTATTTTTTTGAAAACAGATTTTATTTTATTTTTTTGAAAACTGATTTTATTTTATTTTTAAAAACTGAAAACTTATTTTCATTTTAAAACTGAAATTAA
Organism: Allium sativum; assembly: GCA_030737875.1. Classification (NCBI taxonomy): domain Eukaryota; kingdom Viridiplantae; phylum Streptophyta; class Magnoliopsida; order Asparagales; family Amaryllidaceae; genus Allium; species Allium sativum. The sequence continues at coordinate 145,206,124 of CM060922.1, read as the reverse complement.
TGTTTTAGGAAAAAAAAAAGATTTGATTTTGAAAAAGGCATGATTTTTATATATAGAACTTCGGTATAAAAATAGAATTTTTTTTATAATGAGCCTCGGAATAAAAATAGGATTTTTTATATGTTGAACTTCGAATTAAAAATATGATTTTTATATATGGAATAGCGAAGTAAAAATTCGATTTTTACATAGGTAGTGAAAGCGAGCAACGAAGATGAAAAAGGATGCGATGACGACGAAGACTTCTCTAAAAGGAGTGCCGTGGAGCTAGGATAGCTTTCGGTGAGAATTCTCACTCTTCAATTTTATTTCTAGTTATATATATATACTAGGATGCAGACGGTGCTTAGTAGCACCCGACACAATCGTCCACAGACCATGGACTTGTTTGTTTGGTTGCATAGATTAGTTGAATTATTTGTTTGAATTGAATTGTTGGGTGAGATGAAATTGATTTGATTAATGTGTGAATGGCGTGGGCCTTCACTAGACTGGGGATAAGGCTAGGCCTTGTCCCGTTTCTAGTATCGTGCCGTTATGCCGCCGAAATTTTCTAAAATATGTTAGAAAAATAAAAATATCATTTTTATTGAAAAAATGAATTGAATAGAAATTCATATGTTGAAATAAAATGTTTTGTCGTTAAAAATATAATTTTTAACGTGAATGTGAATAAATAAATATTCATTTACAAACCGGACGGTTTGTTTATGTACACCTATTTGAATGACATTGATTGGGACGATAAATTTTACACATCGCCCAACTGCACGAATAAAATCTGTGTTTGATTGTTTGAAACCCCACACGGGTGTTGGGATGAAATTTGAAGTTCACTCATCCTGATTGATTAAATATGTCGATCGATTGATTGACAGGCTGTTATAAGCGTTGAATATATACATTTGATGCTTAAACAGTGTAGTGCACTTTGGTTGATGGTTGATTATTTTCAATGCTATTATATACATGTGTTGTATGCAAATCCATATAATTAATTTTATATGGTAATTGATTGGGCCTCATTCCAGTTTTGAAAAAGAAATATTTGAAAAAGAAATATTTGAAATAGAATATTTGAAAATAGAAAAATATGAAGCCGTGTTGATTAGATTGACGCCATTTTGACGTGAACGATATTTATATCGATTTTATTCATCTTAAAAATGAATATTGAAAAGTGATTTCGAAATCAAATATTTTGAATTGAATTGAAAACGATTTCGAAATGAATTGAATTGAAAACGATTTCGAAATGAATTGAATTGAAAACGATTTCGAAATGAATTGAATTGAAAACGATTTCGAAATGAATTGAATTGAAAACGATTTCGAAATGAATTGAATTGAAAACGATTTCGAAATGAATTGAATTGAAAACGATTTCGAAATGAATTGAATTGAAAACGATTTCGAAATGAATTGAATTGAAAACGAATTGAAATGAATTCAAATTGAGTTGAAATTTGAATTGAATAGAAATGAATTTTGAAACGAATTTATAAAGAAGAATTCAATTTTGATTTGAATTGAAAAGGAAGTTGAAATTGCTTTTGAAACGAATTTAAAACTATTTATATAATTCGTTTTAAATAGAAATCGACGAAGTATATATTATATATATTATATATATAATATAATGGCCTGAATAGAACGCGCCGCGCCGCGGCAGTTCGTGAATTTCGACCATTTATTTCAAACGGACATTGCGGGAGATCCGACCGTCGGATTCTCCTAAAACCGGAACCGTTGGGTTCGTATCGAAAAGAGCTTTCTAATGAATGTTAGTAATTTGAAATCTAACGGTTGGATTTGGAGATACGTCCAAATCAAATTCGAAAAAGGTCGCTGTAAGTGCAGTTCGATGGCCGTTAATGGAAATCGACTGTACGGGCCTTGATAAAATTATTAAAAATAGTAATAATTTGCGTAAAATCATAAGAAATGATTTGTGAAAGTTTGGGATGAAAAACTCCATATTTGAAAAGATAAAAATAGATTTTTATCGAAATGAACTAGTTTTGAACTAGAATTATAATTCTATTTATTTTTAAATAAATAAATTGAATTCGAAAAGGGTTTTAAAAGTAACCAAAATTCCAATGATTGCATTGGAGTGGATTTGAATCGAAATTGTCTTCGGAATATTTCGATGTTGGAATTCGGGATTATACAGGTGTTGTTATGGAAATTTGAAAGATATATATTTATATCGTTATTTCCAATACGACATTTGTTAGTCGTAGAATTCGATATTGAATATAAGCCGATATATTTTCTATTCAGAGCCTTGTATTGAATATCGAATGTGATTTGGGTTTGTCGTGAATGGTGTCTTCACTAACACTGTTCTTGAACCCAGTTGAGAAAAGATTAAGTCTTTTTATTTAGATTTAATGAAGTTTACCAATTAAATAATATTTAATTGGAATTGAATTGATATTGATTTTTGGGTTTATCGTGAACAGTGTTTTAAATAACACTCGTTCTTTAACCCGATAATTAATGGAATGTGGATTTGGGTTTATCGTGAACCGTGTTTTAAATGACACTGATTCTTTAACCCAGTCGAAGATTAAAACTAAGTGGAGTTTTAATGAATCTTTAATTAGATTGAAATGATCGAAAATGGAGTATCACCAGTTTTGCTCCAGGCGATAGTTAAATCTTTAATTAGATTTGAACGTGAAATGGTAATTGAATTTACCGATAACACTGTGGTGTTAGATATGAAGTATTACCAGTTTTACTTCATGGGATGAATAGGTTGGGATTGGGAAATTAAAACAAATGATTACTTCGGTAAGGTTCGCTAATCCCGACTAGTTTGAATTGATATTCAAAAATGGATTAAAGAATAAATTCAAGGAATTTATCTTTGATAAAATTAATGGGAATATTTCCCTATGAATGTGAAATTTAGAAACTAACTGTCGGTTAGCCAAGCAGAATGGTTTTCTGGATATTGATCTGATGTTGGTTTCGGCCTTCGGGGTTAATATTTGGGAAATTATTCTCTTGATTAATTTACGGTTAGTGACTAATGAATTGGAATGAGGCGTATGTTGTGTTTGTGTAACACTTATTTAAAATATACGCGAGTTATTCGGAAAGACCGGGTTTATCCCATTCTGAATAACTGATACGACGATAAGTCGAAGATGAAGACGATGGTCGAAGACCGGAAGTCTTCACGTCGTTTGGGTGATAACTGATGATCTTGATTGGGCTGTACACCCAAGAAGATGGAAACAGTTAGTGATCGTCCAGACGTACTTGGAGATCGATGGATATGCGGGGTACTAGGTGCCTCCGGTTTCGTTCAGACCCAGAACGGACTTGTAAATGGACTGTGTGTCTGACATTGGATTTTAGTCCGTGTGATTGATCTCTATTAAATATATATCTGTTTGGCGGCGGAGAATTTATTCTCTTGCTTAACGCCCTTCTCTGAGACGTACGAGCTCAGGGGTTATATATTGATGGATATCAATCGCATGGAGTGAATTGCCTGTGTGGCATGCCTAAGTGGCAAATGATCAAGGCTTCTGTTGAAAAGCAAAGTCTTGTGGTTGATGATCGAAGCACGGCCTTTGTGGCGTAGCTTTGTGTAACGTTGATTCGCGAGTATCACACCCGGTATGAATCAAAAAACGGGAGACGGACCTCAGGGAGGGCATGCGTTTCTTTCTAGTTATGAGTGGCGTCAGTGCTTGAACTGGCTGACGAGTTTGACTCATGTGGATGTTACTTATTATTACTTGCTGAAAAGCGAGGCGCCTCGTGATATCGGTTTCGGCCGATGCTTCTGGTCGGCTGACGGGCCAGGCTTACGCCCCAAAGGGTGGGGAGACGCATGTTCAGGCATTTTAATCCACATCGGTGGACCGGCCCTGACGATCCAAGGGTCACTCGAGCTCTGATCCTGAGGGGCGGACTAGAGCGTCTCGAATCATTGAGGATCTTGCCCCTAGCCTCGGTTCATACCATAAATGATAACCCAACTTCCAATACGACATTTGCGGTTTTGATTGTAAACCTATATATGGCGACATAGTGGCATGGGACGCTCATGTCGCCTATGATTGATATTTATGATTTGAAGTTGTTTTATACACTATGCACTTATAATAGTATCAAATGACTTGTTTTAAACGTATCAAGCATTCTTTGGCTGTTATAAGGGAAAACCCTATCCCCCGGCTTGCGTTGCATTGTGTGATAGGACCTGGGTCTTATAACAGCTTCATTTTTCTTTATTTAGCATTGCGCTGTTTGTTTTATGCACTGGTATTCTTGGGAGGAAACCCGTTCCGTGTTATACGGCGTGGTCCCTTGATTTACCTAACTTTAAAAATAAAGATCAATAACTGTTTTAGTTCTCACACCAGTCACATGACTGACCTGGAGTTTATTGTTTTAACCTAAACTCTGGGTGCCCCTATTTTCCGCACGGGCAGCTAGTAGTTTTGGTTTTGCAGATTTATATTCACAGGATCCTGATTTACAGCTGGAACGATGCTCGGAAAGCTCTGTATCCGTGTATCACTTCTAGTTGTGATTTTGTATTATTTTCCGCTGCTATGTAATTTATTGTAAATCTGATATTTGTTGAATGTAATTTATTCATTTATACTCTGTATATTCTTGTATCTGATGGAATTGTTGTAATAACAATGAAATGTTCTTCCGTATGCGTCCTTTTGTGTGTTGTTCTCAATTCTATCCGTGCTTTCCTTCACGGGGAAGTTCGGGTCGTTTCATTATCATCAATAACGATGATCGTCCAATGTGAGTAAAACTCACCAACTCTGAACAGTTATATTTTTATAACGTATTCTTAGAACTGATAATTATCTTTTGATTGTTGTGTGTTAACTGTTTGGTTGAATTGCTTATGTATTGGTTAAAATTATAGATAACGATATATATATATATATAAATCGTTAATCAAATATTGATTCTGTTTAGCATAATATTTCATATTGAAATGAAATTGATGTCAATTGTAACAACCCGAAAATCTGGGCCAGTTTAAAATTTTTATTTTGGCAATTTTAGCGAATTTTGATTATTTAAAATAGATTATTTTAAATAAAATCAACGAGAAATTTATTTTGAATAGAATTCGATCGTATATATTTATACGCGTAGTCATTAGAATATAAATATTTATATATAATTATAAATAGAATTGAAAATGGCGCGGTAGTTCGATAATTCGATTTCAAACTTCAATTGAATGTACCGAGTGCAAAACAATCCGGATTTTAGTGAAACCAAAAACATTAGGATCTAATTGATAATACCTTTCCAACGAATCCGAAAAATCAAGATTTCATAGTGGGAATCAAAAGATATGTCCAGTTGAAAATTCTGAATAGTCGCTATGAAATTCAGGCCCTTAAAAATGGACATTTTGCAAACGACCTCGGATTTCGACGAAACCAGTTTTGTTGGGTCCGTGATGTTAAATTATTACTAGGTTTCAAATTTCATAATTTTTTGAATCAATATTTGAGCGTGGCAAAGGAAAATGCGTTTGACCAGTTTCAGTTGATTTTAATCGATTGGAAAATGGCCATTTTTCTAACGGTCTCAGAATTCGACGAAACTAGTTTTGTTAGGACCGTATCGTCAAAACGAAGCTAGAAAATATTTTTCTAAAATTTTTCTAGTTAGTATGTGACCCCGGTAATTTGAAATGTACGTTTAAAATTCAATATAGTGATTTAAATGTAAATTTAACGGAAACTGATTGTAACAGCCGAATCAGCTTGCGTGGCATATTCCATTGTGTTCGGAATGAGGGTAATTAGCTAGGAAAGACAGTCGTTGGGCCTCGTTTGGGGTTCGAAATTAAAAGCTACTTTTTTGGGAGAATAAATTAATAAATAAATAATTATAATAAAACCCCCTTCTTAATCCTTCTCTCCTTCACTTTCTAATAACGGTCAACGCCCCTCAAAAGAAAAACCCGATCCAGATAAAATCCGTAAGCCCCCATCGTTCAACCCTCCACCACATCGTTGATTCCGCCACCACCTGCCAATCCTCCACCGCCACCAGTCAACCGCGGCCACCCATCCCTCCTCTGAAACCGACGCGCAATCACCTAACGCCCTCGAAACCACACCGGCCTGAATGCTTCCCCCCTCTGTCAGGCGTCGAGCCACCCTTCCTCTGGTGGTCGCGCCACCCTCGGCTATGCCAAGCGCCGCCACAGCTCCGAGCCTTCCCCTCTCCCCCCCTCTGGTTCGACCTGAAGCCCTGCAGCCCCTCTGAAAACCCCCTCCTTCTCCACTAATCAATGTAAGCTTTTTATTTATTTATTTTATTTACTAAACGATTTTCATTTCTAGAAACGAATGAATAGAAAATGAGGAAAGATTGGGACTTTAACAAGAAAAGGCCGGATTTTTTTTAAACAAGAAAAGGCCATATTTTTAAACAAGAAAAGGTTGGAAATTTAATTTAGAAAAGATTAGGGATTTAGTTTAGAAAATTTACGATTTTTAGAAGTAAAAATTCGATTTTTATATATTGAATAGCGAAGTAAAAATTCGATTTTTATTATGCAGAAGTATAAAAATATAATCTTTTATATTGTAGAAGTATAAAAATGTGATTTTTTATAGCGAGGAAATGAAAATTCGATCTTTATATAAGAAGCAGAAATATAAAAATATAATTTTTATATAGAAAGAAGCGTTGTAAAAATATATATATAAAGGAGAAATAAAAATAGAATCCTTATTTATTGAAATGAAGTAATAAAAATATAATTTTTATTATAAACAGCGGGAAAAGAACTGCAATGGAATTTCAACTGATCCAGACGGTTCAGCAGTTCAACAGCAAAGCACGGCGGAGTGGAACCCTCTGTGAGAATTTCTCACCTTTCAATTTCTTTTTCTAGTTATATATATATACTAGGATGCAGACGGTGCTTAGTAGCACCCGACACAATCGTCCACAGACCATGGACTTGTTTGTTTGGTTGCATAAATTAGTTAGATGCTTTGGTTTGAATTGAATTGTTTGGTGAAATGAAATTGATTTGATTGATGTGTGAATGGCGTGGGCCTTCACTAGACCGGGGATAAGGCTAGACCTCGTCCCGTTTCTAGTATCGTGCCGTTATGCCGCCGAAATTTTCTAAAATAAGTTAGAAAAATAAAAATATCATTTTATTTAAAGAATGAAATGAATAGAAATTCATATGTTGGAATAAAATGTTTTGTCGTTAAAAATATAATTTTTAACGTGAATGTGAATAAATAAATATTCATTTACAAACCAGACGGTTTGTTTATGTACACCTATTTGAAGGACATTGATTGGGTCGATAAATTTTACACATCGCCCAACTGCACAAATAAAATATGCATTTGATTGTTTGAAACCCTACACGGGTGTTGGGATGAAATTTGAAGTTCACTCATCCTGATTGATTTAATATGTCGATCGATTGATTGACAGGCTGTTATAAGCGTTAGATATCTATATTTGATGCTTATACAGTGTAGTGCACTTTGGTTGATGGTTGATTATTTTTCAATGCTATTATATACATGTGTTGTATGAAAATCCATATAATCAATTTTATATGGTGATTGATTGGGCCTCATTCCAATTTAGAAAATAAAGAATAATATAAAATAAAGGTTCATGTGTTGACAGTACTCATCCATTGAGATTGGTCGTGTGTTGAACGAAATATTTTAGTAATAAAATTTACATCTTTATCAATATAAAATAAAGGTTCATGTGTTGACAGTACTCATCCATTGAGATTGGTCATGTGTTGAACGAAATATTTTAGTAATAAAATTTACATCTTTATCAATATAAAATAAAGGTTCATGTGTTGACAGTACTCATCCATTGAGATTCGTCATGTGTTGAACGAAATATTTTAGTAATAACAACTATTTTGAAAAAGAAATATTTGAAATAGAATATTTGAAAATAGAAATTTATGAAACCGTGTTGATTAGATTGACGTCATTTTGACGTGAACGATATTTATATCGATTTTATTCATTTTGAAATGAATTGAATTGAAAACGATTTCGAAATGAATTGAATTAAAAACGATTTCGAAATGAATTGAATTGAAAACGATTTCGAAATGAATTGAATTGAAAACGATTTCGAAATGAATTGAATTAAAAACGATTTCGAAATGAATTGAACTAAAAACGATTTCGAAATGAATTGAATTGAAAACGATTTCGAAATGAATTGAATTGAAAACGAATTCAAATTGAATTGAAAGCGAATTGAAATGAATTCAAATTGAATTGAAATTTGAATTGAATAGAAATGAATTTTAAAACGAATTTATAAAGAAGAATTCAATTTTGATTTGAATTGAAAAGGAAGTTGAAATTGCTTTTGAAACGAATTTAAAACTATTCGTATACTTTGTTTTAAATAGAAATCGACGAAATATATATTATATACATAATATAATGGCCTGAATAGAACGCGCCGCGCCGCGGCAGTTCGTGAATTTCGACCATTTAATTCAAACGGACATTACGGGAGATCCGACCGTCGGATTCTCCTAAAACCGGAACCGTTGGGTTCGTATCGAAAAGAGCTTTCTAACGAATATTAGAAATTTGAGATCTAACGGTTGGATTTGGAGTTACGTCCAAATCAAATTTGAAAAAGGTCGCTGTAAGTGCAGTTCGATGGCCGTTGATGGAAATCGACTGTACGGGCCTTGATAAAATTATTAAAAATAGTAATAATTTGTGTAAAATCATAAGAAATGATTTAGAAAGAATTGGGATGAAAAACTCCATATTTGAAAAGATAAAAATAGATTTTTATCGAAATGAACTAGTTTTGAACTAGAATTACATTTCTATTTATTTTTAAATAAATAAATTGAATTTGAAATGGTTTTGAAAATAACCATAATTTCAAATGATTGCATTGGAATGGATTTGAATCGAAATTGCCTTCGGAATATTTCGATGTTGGATTTCGTGATGATACAGATATTGTTGTGGGAATTTGAAAGATATATATATCGTTATTTCCAATGCGATATTTGTTAGTCGCAGAATTTGATATTGAATATAAGCCGGTATATTTTCTATTCAGACCCTTGTATTGAATATCAAATGTGATTTGGGTTTGTCGTGAATGGTGTCTTCACTAACACTGTTCTTGAACCCAGTTGAGAAAAGATTAAATCTTTTTATTTAGATTTAATGAAGTGTACCAATTCAATAATATTTAATTGGAATTGAATTGATATTGATATTGGGTTTATCGTGAACAGTGTTTTAAATAACACTTGTTCTTTAACCCGATAATTAATGGAATGATTTTTGGGTTTATCGTGAACAGTGTTTTAAATAACACTCGTTCTTTAACCCGATAATTAATGAATGTGATTTTGGGTTTATCGTGAACCGTGTTTTAAATGACACTGATTCTTTAACCCAGTCGAAGATTAAAACTAAGTGGAGTTTTTATGAATCTTTAATTAGATTGAAATGATCGAAAATGGAGTATCACCAGTTTTGCTCCAAGCGATAGTTAAATCTTTAATTAGATTTGAACGTGAAATGGTAATTGAATTTACCGATAACACTGTGGTGTTAGATATGAAGTATTACCAGTTTTACTTCATGGGATGAATAGGTTGGGATGGGGAAATTAAAATAAATAATTACTTCGGTAAGGTTCGCTAATCCCGACTAGTTTGAATTGAGATTCAAAAATAGAATAAAGAATAAATTCAAGGAATTTATCTTGGATAAAATTAATGGGAACCTTTCCCTATGAATGTGAAATTTAGAAACTAACTGTCGGTTAGCCAAGCAGAATGGTTTTCTGAATATTGATCTGATGTTGGTTTCGGCCTTCGGGGTTAATATTTGGGGAATTATTCTCTTGATTAATTTACGGTTAGTGACTAATGAATTGGAATGAGGCGTATGTTGTGTTTGTGTAACACTTATTTAAAATATACGCGAATTATTCGGAAAGACCGGGTTTATCCCATTCTGAATAACTGATACGACGATAAGTCGAAATGAAGACGGTGGTCGAAGACCAGAAGTCTTCACGTCGTTTGGGTAATTACTGATGATCTTGATTGGGCTGTACACCCAAGAAGATGGAAACAGTTAGTGACCGTCCAGACGTACTTGGAGATCGATGGATATGCGGGGTACTAGGTGCCTCCGGTTTCGTTCAGACCCAGAACGGACTTGTAAATGGACTGTGTGTCTGACATTGGATTTTAGTCCGTGTGATTGATCTCTATTAAATATATATCTGTTTGGCGGTGGAGAATTTATTCTCTTGCTTAACGCCCTTCTCTGAGACGTACGAGCTCAGGGGTTATATGTTGATGGATATCAATCGCATTGAGTGAATTGCCAGTGTGGCATTCTAAGATGCAAATGATCAAGGCTTCTGTTGAAAAGCAAAGTCTTGTGGTTGATGATCGAAGCACGACCTTTGTGGCGTAGCTTTGTGTAACGTTGATTCGCGAGTATCACACCCGGTATGAATCAAAAACGGGAGACGGATATCAGGGAGGACATGCATTTCTTTCTAGTAAAGAGTGGCGTCAGTGCTTGAACTGGCTGACGAGTTTGACTCATGTGAATGTTGCTTATTATTACTTGCTGAAAAGCGAGGCGCCTTGTGATATCGGTTTCGGCCGATGCTTCTGGTCGGCTGACGGGCCAGGCTTACGCCCCAAAGGGCGGGGAAACGCATGTTCAGGCATTTTAATCCACATCGGTGGACCGGCCCTGACGATCCAAGGGCCCACCTGAGTCTGGGTCCTGAGGGGCGGACTAGAGCGTCTCGAATCGGTGAGGATCTTGCCCCTAGCCTCGGTTCATACCATAAATGATAACCCAACTTCCAATACGACGTCTTGCGGTTTTAATTGTAAACTTATATATGGCGACATAGTGGTATGGGGCGCTCATGCCGCCTATGATTGATACTTATGATTTGAAGTTGTTTTATGAACTATGCACTTATAGTAGTATCAAATGATTTGTTTTAAACGTATCAAGCATTCTTTGGCTGTTATAAGGGAAAACCCTATCCCCCGGCTTGCGTTGCATTGTGTGATAGGACCTGGGTCTTATAACAGCTTCATTTTTCTTTATTTAGCATTGCGCTGTTTGTTTTATGCATTGGTATTCTTGGGAGGAAACCCGTTCCGTGTTATACGGCGTGGTCCCTTGATTTACCTAACTTTAAAAATAAAGATTAATAACTGTTTTAGTTCTCACACCAGTCCCATGACTGACCTGGAGTTTATTGTTTTATCCTAAACTCTGGGTGCCCCTATTTTGACACGGGCAGCTAGTAGTTTTGGTTTTGCAGATTTATATTCACAGGATCCTGGTTTACAGCTGGAACGATATCCGGAAAGCTTTGTATCCGTATATCTCCTTCTAGTTGTGTATTGTATTATTTTCCACTGCGATGTATTTAAATGTAATTTAAATCTCTGATATTTCTGTGTGATATTCATTTATACTCTGTATATTCTTGTATTCTGGTGCGTTGTTGTAATATACAATGAAATGTTCTTCTGTATGCGTTCTGTTGTGGCTTGTTCTCGAACTATCCGACACTTTGCTTTACGGGGAAGTTACGGGTTTTCACAATTGGTATCAGAGCTTTGGTTTATAGAGCTCGAGAACAAGACACATTAGAACCATACGAAAGAATTCATCAGATATTGGATTAGTAATATCCAATGAGGATGACTCGTTAGAGATGGGATCAGTAGTATCCTAGAACGAGTGTGAAGAGTATATTTTTTAAAATGAAAACAAATCTTGTTTTGAAATATAAATCAATTATTCGTATTTGGTTATTTATTTATATTGATGTGGACAATCCAGTATATATAGATTTTGCGTATACGTCTGATCCGCGTGTATTCAAAGTTTTAATATATTGGATAGATATAGCATCACACTCTAGTCGCCCGAAGATGATATTGATGATAGCGATCGCATCATCAACATTTATGTTCGAGTTTCGAAGGTGTGATTTTCTATATATTTCCATTAGACTGGTGTGAGAACCAAAACTAATATAGCTAGAATACATTGTTGTGATTTGGCATCAAAACATGATTTTCTTTATATATATCAAAATTCTCAATTTGAAACGTTAAATTCACTAATTGATTGATGTTTGTGTTGTTTGTTTATTTGTTTGATAATTTTGAACCATTTAGCCTAATTGAAACAAATATTGAATTGTATTGAAAATTGGTCGCATTTGCTTGCATATACATGTACTTACATTGAACAGGTCATAGCAAGGAGGCTAGAGCCAGAGAATAAAATTTGTTTGCCCGACAAATAGGTACATGTTTACTACATAATTTACTGTTTTGTTTGGGTGATGATGATTTTATGAGCCTATTGGCTAGCCGCTTGGCTTTTTCTTTTTCTTTTTGAGATTAGAAGGACCGGGGAAGCTATTTGAAATTCCCCGATGCTCCCGGTGCAGGGGAGGTTATGGCGAAATTTTTCAAAAATTTAGGGTGTTAGCCAAATTTTTGAAATTTTGAAAAATCTCAGAAACTAAAGAGTTGGAGAATGGAAGCCATATCGAGCGTAGAGTTGAATGATCAAACCACTTTCGACTTTGTTCCTTTTCGGGGACGAAAAGTTTTAAGTAGGGGAGATTGTAACAACCCGAAAATCTGGGCCAGTTTAAAAATTTTATTTTGGCAATTTTAGCGAATTTTGATTATTTAAAATAGATTATTTTAAATAAAATCAACGAGAAATTTATTTTGAATAGAATTTGATCGTATATATTTATACGCGTAGTCGTTAGAATATAAATATTTATATATAATTATAAATAGAATTGAAAATGGCGCGGTAGTTCGATAATTCGATTTCAAACTTCAATTGAATGTACCGAGTGCAAAACAATCCAGATTTTAGTGAAACCAAAAACATTAGGATCTAATTGATAATACCTTTCCAACGAATCCGAAAAATCAAGATTTCATAGCGGGAATCAAAAGATATGTCCAGTTGAAAATTCTGAATAGTCGCTATGGAATTCAGGCCTTTAAAAATGGACATTTTGCAAACGACCTCGGATTTCGACGAAACCAGTTTTGTTGGGTCCGTGATGTTAAATTATTGCTAGGTTTCAAATTTCATAATTTTTTGAATCAATATGTGAGCGTGGCAAAGGAAAACGCGTTTGACCAGTTTCAGTTGATTTTAATCGACTGGAAAATGGCCATTTTTCTAACGGTCTCAGAATTCGACGAAACTAGTTTTGTTAGGACCGTATCGTCAATACGAAGCTAGAAAATATTTTTCTAAAATTTTTCTAATTAGTATGTGACCCCGGTAATTTGAAATGTACGTTTAAAATTCAATATAGTGATTTAAATGTAAATTTAACGGAAACTGATTGTAACAGCCGAATCAGCTTGCGTGGCATATTCCATTGTGTTCGGAATGAGGGTAATTAGCTAGGAAAGACAGTCGTTGGGCCTCGTTTGGGGTTCGAAATTAAAAGCTACTTTTTTGGGAGAATAAATTAATAAATAAATAATTATAATAAAACCCCCTTCTTAATCCTTCTCTCCTTCACTTTCTAATAACGGTCAACGCCCCTCAAAAGAAAAACCCGATCCAGATAAAATCCGTTAGCCCCCATCGTTCAACCCTCCACCACATCGTTGATTCTGCCACCACCTGCCGATCCTCCACCGCCACCAGTCAACCGCGGCCACCCATCCCTCCTCTGAAACCGACGCGCAATCACCTAACGCCCTCGAAACCACACCGGCCTGAATGCTTCCCCCTTCTGTCAGGTGTCGAGCCACCCTTCCTCTGGTGGTCGCGCCACCCTCGGCTATGCCAAGCGCCGCCACAGCTCCGAGCCTTCCCCTCTCCCCCCCTCTGGTTTGACCTGAAGCCCTGCAGCCCCTCTGAAAACCCCTCCTTCTCCACTAATCAATGTAAGCTTTTTATTTATTTATTTAATTTCTTTTATTTACTAAACGATTTTCATTTCTAGAAACGAATGAATAGAAAATGAGGAAAGATTGGGATTTTAACAAGAAAAGGCCGGATTTTTTTTAAACAAGAAAAGGCCAGATTTTTAAACAAGAAAAGGTTGGAAATTTAATTTAGAAAAGATTAGGGATTTAGTTTAGAAAAGTTATGATTTTTAGAAGTAAAAATTCGATTTTTATATATTGAATAGCGAAGTAAAAATTCGATTTTTATTATGCAGAAGTATAAAAATATAATCTTTTATATTGTAGAAGTATAAAAATGTGATTTTTTATAGCGAGGAAATGAAAATTCGATCTTTATATAAGAATCAGAAATATAAAAATATAATTTTTATATAGAAAGAAGCGTTGTAAAAATATATATATAAAGGAGAAATAAAAATAGAATCCTTATTTATTGAAATGAAGTAATAAAAATATAATTTTTATTATAAACAGCGGGAAAAGAACTGCAATGGAATTTCAGCTGATCCAAACGGTTCAGCAGTTCAACAGCAAAGCACGGCGGAGTGGAACCCTCTGTGAGAATTTCTCACCTTTCAATTTCTTTTTCTAGTTATATATATATATATACTAGGATGCAGACGGTGCTTAGTAGCACCCGACACAATCGTCCACAGACCATGGACTTGTTTGTTTGGTTGCATAAATTAGTTAGATGCTTTGGTTTGAATTGAATTGTTTGGTGAAATGAAATTGATTTGATTGATGTGTGAATGGCGTGGGCCTTCACTAGACCGGGGATAAGGCTAGGCCTCGTCCCGTTTCTAGTATCGTGCCGTTATGCCGCCGAAATTTTCTAAAATAAGTTAGAAAAATAAAAATATCATTTTATTTAAAGAATGAACTGAATAGAAATTCATATGTTGGAATAAAATGTTTTGTCGTTAAAAATATAATTTTTAACGTGAATGTGAATAAATAAATATTCATTTACAAACCAGACGGTTTGTTTATGTACACCTATTTGAAGGACATAGATTGGGTCGATTAATTTTACACATCGCCCAACTGCACAAATAAAATATGCGTTTGATTGTTTGAAACCCCACACGGGTGTTGGGATGAAATTTGAAGTTCACTCATCCTGATTGATTTAATATGTCGATCGATTGATTGACAGGCTGTTATAAGCGTTAGATATCTATATTTGATGCTTATACAGTGTAGTGCACTTTGGTTGATGGTTGATTATTTTTCAATGCTATTATATACATGTGTTGTATGAAAATCCATATAATCAATTTTATATGGTGATTGATTGGGCCTCATTCCAATTTAGAAAATAAAGAATAATATAAAATAAAGGTTCATGTGTTGATAGTACTCATCCATTGAGATTGGTCATGTGTTGAACGAAATATTTTAGTAATAAAATTTACATCTTTATCAATATAAAATAAAGGTTCATGTGTTGACAGTACTCATCCATTGAGATTGGTCATGTGTTGAACGAAATATTTTAGTAATAAAATTTACATCTTTATCAATATAAAATAAAGGTTCATGTGTTGACAGTACTCATCCATTGAGATTGGTCATGTGTTGAACGAAATATTTTAGTAATAACAACTATTTTGAAAAAGAAATATTTGAAATAGAATATTTGAAAATAGAAATTTATGAAGCCGTGTTGATTAGATTGACGCTATTTTGACGTGAACGATATTTATATCGATTTTGTTCATTTTGAAATGAATTGAATTGAAAACGATTTCGAAATGAATTGAATTAAAAACGATTTCGAAATGAATTGAATTGAAAACGATTTCGAAATGAATTGAATTGAAAACGATTTCGAAATGAATTGAATTAAAAACGATTTCGAAATGAATTGAATTAAAAACGATTTCGAAATGAATTGAATTGAAAACGATTTCGAAATGAATTGAATTGAAAACGAATTCAAATTGAATTGAAAGCGAATTGAAATGAATTCAAATTGAATTGAAATTTGAATTGAATAGAAATGAATTTTAAAACGAATTTATAAAGAAGAATTCAATTTTGATTTGAATTGAAAAGGAAGTTGAAATTGCTTTTGAAACGAATTTAAAACTATTCATACAATTCGTTTTAAATAGAAATCGACGAAATATATATTATATATATTATATATATAATATAATGGCCTGAATAGAACGCGCCGCGCCGCGGCAGTTCGTGAATTTCGACCATTTATTTCGAACGGACATTACGGGAGATCCGACCGTCGGATTCTCCTAAAACTGGAACCGTTGGGTTCGTATCGAAAAGAGCTTTCTAATGAATATTAGAAATTTGAGATCTAACGGTTGGATTTGGAGTTACGTCCAAATCAAATTTGAAAAAGGTCGTTGTAAGTGCAGTTCGATGGCCGTTGATGGAAATCGACTGTACGGGCCTTGATAAAATTATTAAAAATAGTAATAATTTGTGTAAAATCATAAGAAATGATTTAGAAAGAATTGGGATGAAAAACTCCATATTTGAAAAGATAAAAATAGATTTTTATTGAAATGAACTAGTTTTGAACTAGAATTACAATTCTATTTATTTTTAAATAATTAAATTGAATTTGAAATGGTTTTGAAAATAACCAGAATTTCAAATGATTGCATTGGAATGGATTTGAATCGAAATTGCCTTCGGAATATTTCGATGTTGGATTTCGTGATGATACAGATATTGTTATGGGAATTTGAAAGATATATATATATATATCGTTATTTCCAATGCGATATTTGTTAGTCGCAGAATTTGATATTGAATATAAGCCGGTATATTTTCTATTCAGACCCTTGTATTGAATATCAAATGTGATTTGGGTTTGTCGTGAATGGTGTCTTCACTAACACTGTTCTTGAACCCAGTTGAGAAAAGATTAAATCTTTTTATTTAGATTTAATGAAGTGTACCAATTCAATAATATTTAATTGGAATTGAATTGATATTGATATTGGGTTTATCGTGAATAGTGTTTTAAATAACACTTGTTCTTTAACCCGATAATTAATGGAATGATTTTTGGGTTTATCGTGAACAGTGTTTTAAATAACACTCGTTCTTTAACCCGATAATTAATGAATGTGATTTTGGGTTTATCGTGAACCGTGTTTTAAATGACACTGATTCTTTAACCCAGTCGAAGATTAAAACTAAGTGGAGTTTTTATGAATCTTTAATTAGATTGAAATGATCGAAAATGGAGTATCACCAGTTTTGCTCCAGGCGATAGTTAAATCTTTAATTAGATTTGAACATGAAATGGTAATTGAATTTACCGATAACACTGTGGTGTTAGATATGAAGTATTACCAGTTTTACTTCATGGGATGAATAGGTTGGGATGGGGAAATTAAAATAAATAATTACTTCGGTAAGGTTCGCTAATCCCGACCAGTTTGAATTGAGATTCAAAAATAGAATAAAGAATAAATTCAAGGAATTTATATTGGATAAAATTAATGGGAACCTTTCCCTATGAATGTGAAATTTAGAAACTAACTGTCGGTTAGCCAAGCAGAATGGTTTTCTGAATATTGATCTGATGTTGGTTTCGGCCTTCGGGGTTAATATTTGGGGAATTATTCTCTTGATTAATTTACGGTTAGTGACTAATGAATTGGAATGAGGCGTATGTTGTGTTTGTGTAACACTTATTTAAAATATACGCGAGTTATTCGGAAAGACCGGGTTTATCCCATTCTGAATAACTGATACGACGATAAGTCGAAGATGAAGACGGTGGTCGAAGACCAGAAGTCTTCACGTCGTTTGGGTAATTACTGATGATCTTGATTGGGCTGTACACCCAAGAAGATGGAAACAGTTAGTGATCGTCCAGACGTACTTGGAGATCGATGGATATGCGGGGTACTAGGTGCCTCCGGTTTCGTTCAGACCCAGAACGGACTTGTAAATGGACTGTGTGTCTGACATTGGATTTTAGTCCGTGTGATTGATCTCTATTAAATATATATCTGTTTGGCGGCGGAGAATTTATTCTCTTGCTTAACGCCCTTCTCTGAGACGTACGAGCTCAGGGGTTATATGTTGATGGATATCAATCGCATGGAGTGAATTGCCAGTGTAGCATGCTAAGATGCAAATGATCAAGGCTTCTGTTGAAAAGCAAAGTCTTGTGGTTGATGATCGAAGCACGACCTTTGTGGCGTAGCTTTGTGTAACGTTGATTCGCGAGTATCATACCCGGTATGAATCAAAAACGGGAGACGGACATCAGGGAGGACATGCGTTTCTTTCTAGTTAGGAGTGGCGTCAGTGCTTGAACTGGCTGACGAGTTTGACTCATGTGAATGTTGCTTATTATTACTTGCTGAAAAGCGAGGCGCCTCGTGATATCGCTTTCGGCCGATGCTTCTGGTCGGCTGACGGGCCAGGCTTACGCCCCAAAGGGCGGGTAAACGCATGTTCAGGCATTTTAATCCACATCGGTGGACTGGCCCTGACGATCCAAGGGCCCACCTGAGTCTGGGTCCTGAGGGGCGGACTAGAGCGTCTCGAATTGGTGAGGATCTTGCCCCTAGCCTCGGTTCATACCATAAATGATAACCCAACTTCCAATACGACGTCTTGCGGTTTTAATTGTAAACTTATATATGGCGACATAGTGGTATGGGGCGCTCATGCCGCCTATGATTGATACTTATGATTTGAAGTTGTTTTATGAACTATGCACTTATAGTAGTATCAAATGATTTGTTTTAAACGTATCAAGCATTCTTTGGCTGTTATAAGGGAAAACCCTATCCCCCGGCTTGCGTTGCATTGTGTGATAGGACCTGGGTCTTATAACAGCTTCATTTTTCTTTATTTAGCATTGCGCTGTTTGTTTTATGCACTGGTATACTTGGGAGGAAACCCGTTCCGTGTTATACAGCGTGGTCCCTTGATTTACCTAACTTTAAAAATAAAGATTAATAACTGTTTTAGTTCTCACACCAGTCCCATGACTGACCTGGAGTTTATTGTTTTAGCCTAAACTCTGGGTGCCCCTATTTTGACACGGGCAGCTAGTAGTTTTGGTTTTGCAGATTTATATTCACAGGATCCTGGTTTACAGCTGGAACGATATCCGGAAAGCTTTGTATCCGTATATCTCCTTCTAGTTGTGTATTGTATTATTTTCCGCTGCGATGTATTTAAATGTAATTTAAATCTCTGATATTTCTGTGTGATATTCATTTATACTCTGTATATTCTTGTATTCTGGTGCATTGTTGTAATATACAATGAAATGTTCTTCTGTATGCGTTCTGTTGTGGCTTGTTCTCGAACTATCCGACACTTTCCTTTACGGGGAAGTTACGGGTTTTCACATTAATTATATTGTTTAACATCTGTGATGCAGGGAAATAGGTTGGAGGGATCAAACTGGATTCCTCAATATTTATAATACTGTCCTTTTCATATATTGTAATATATGATGTGATATATAATCTGTGTGGATTACGTGTGTTGAATGATATCGATCATTGTTATTTGGGTATTTTAAATACCTTAAGAAATACTGGGATGTAGAAAAGGGGATTTTCAAAGTGTATATTTGAAAATAAATTATTTTTATAAAATCAATGGATTTTATATATAAAAGGAAAAGTGTTTTATAAAAGGAAAATATTAGTGAAACAAATATGAAAGGAAAATATTTGTGAAATACAAATAGAATAGAAAAGAAATATTTGTAAACCATTTACAAATAGAATTGAAAGGGGAATATTTGTAAACCATTTACAAATAGAATTGAAAGAGGAATATTTGTAAACCATTTACAAATAGAATTGATAGGGAAATATTTGTAGAACATTTACAAATAGAATAGAAAAAGGAAATATTTGTAGAACATTTACAAATAGAATAGAAAAAGGAAATATTTGTAAAACATTTACAAATAGATTTGAAAAGGAAATATTTGTAAAACATTCACAAATAGAATTGAAAAGGAAATATTTGTAAAACATTTAAAAATAGATTATAAATGGAAATATTTATTTATGAAATAGATAGAGTTACAAAAAGAATTATTTATTTAGAAAATAAATAGAATCATAAAGGAAATATTTATTTAGAAAATAAATAGATTATAAAAGGAAATACTTGAAAAATGAATAGAATTGTATAAAAAGATAATTTTACACTAGGAAGGTTTAGACCCGTGCTTCGCACACGGGTATAATAGAGTACGAATTCAAAGTGAACATCCAAGAGAAATCTGTTTTAATAGATAAAGTAAGAAGATTAATTTATAAATAAGGTTTTACAAATTAAGTAAAAATATTTATCATTGGATAAACAGAATATATAAGTCAGGACTTATATAGAGAAGTAGGAATCGATTTCAACATCGATATTTGAAACTGAATATGGACGAAGAGTAAACCAGATAAGGTTAACCAGTTAGAGTTAACCAGTTAGAGTTAATCAGTTAGAGTGAACCAGTTAGAGTTAATCAGTTAGAGTTAATCGATTAGCGTTAAATCGAACTAGAGTTATTCTAATAGAGTTAAAGTTAATGGAGTTAGGGTTAATTGATTTGAGTTAATAGAGTTAAAGTTAATGGAGTTAGAGTTAATCGAATCAGAGTTAATTAGAGTTATTCGAATTAGAGTTAATCGATTAGAATTAGAGTTAATGAATTAGAGTTATTCGAATTAGAGTTAGTCGAACAAGAGTTAATCGAATAGAGTTAAAGGAGTTAATCGAATATAGTTTATTCGAAAGGAGTTATCGAATATAGTTTATTCGAATAGAGTTAAAGGAGTTAATCGAATATAGTTTATTCAAAAGGAGTTAATCGAATATAGTTTATTCGAATGGAGTTATCGAATATAGTTTATTCAAATAGAGTTAAAGGAGTTATCGAATATAGTTTATTCGAATAGAGTTAAAGGAGTTATCGAATATAGTGTATTCGAAAGGAGTGAATCGAATATAGTTTATTCGAAAGGAGTTAAGCGATAAGAGTTAATGAATTAAAGTTAATCGAGTTAAAGTTAATGGAGTTAGGGTTGATTGATTTGAGTTAATCGAGTTATATTTTGGAGTTAGATATTTCAGAAGTGGGGATTATAACACTATTTTTATAATCAAAATGTTTTCAATAAAGAAGTGGATTCATAAATAGAAACTCGAGACTTACGTAAGGAAGTTTGTTAAATTTTTAAAGGGTGAAAATTGTCTATTTCGAAGTTAGAAATGTTGCTCAGTTAAGGTCTGAGAAGTTGTTATGCCCCAACTTGATTGACTTCGTTTTTAACTAAGGAATGGTTCAGGTTCGATAGTAAAGTTCGGTTAAGTGAATATAGTTAATGAAGGTAATGGTTTGAATTGGCATAGCGATGTTTTATTTAAACATCTGTTTAAATCCAATGAAGGAGTTTTGGAAATGTTTTCCAAATAAGAATCAGATTTATTTTCTAAATTTAGAAAATAAGAATTTCTGTATATATATGGAAATAGGAAATGGGTAAACGAATAAATTAATGATAAATTAATTTAAGAGATAAATGATGATTGATCAATATAATTTCCATCTGGAAATAATATCGTTGTTTGCATACATGTTTTTCTTTGATAGTTAAATCACGACTATTGAAGTTTTGACCATTTTTTCGTTTTCAATATGGAGAGACCGGGATCAGATATATTATCCGAAAACCACTCTGTATGGGCGTTAGCATTGCGATCAAATATGATGGAGATGATTGAAGACGAAGTTATGCAAGGGTTGTCCTGTTTACGTAATAGTGCCTTCGGTTTGTCCCGCCTCAGGATGACCTGTATGGAAGAATGTCTGACAGAGTATATTTAATAGATAGCTTAAATTGATCTCTTCAAACGTATTTACGTTTAGTGTCGAAGGAATTCATTTCTCTTAGCTGTATACCCGTTGTATTTTTGGGGAAATCAATTTGTGATTTCGCTGGTATGACGATGTGACATTCAAAATGAATAAATGTGTGATCTGTCAGAGATAAGCGTGGCCTCTAGCCTCACAACCGGGAAATGAGAAAAATCAGGCAGGCAGCATGGCTAAGTGGTTGGCTGCCAAGTAGGGTGTATTATCACCTATCTAGAGATATTCATTTCATTCTATAATCTAATGTCGATGCTATCCCATTCGGGAAACGGTTGCTGATCCCAACCATTGGTGATATACATTCGATACACTCAAGTGAAATGAGTGGTCGGTCATGTGTGGCCGGGTTGCAAGATGTTCTTGTTGAACCCGGTGTATTCCTCTCTAGAGGTGGACTATCGGAAGGTGGTTCAATACCTTGTCATAGTTGGTAATCCATTATCCAACTAGTGCTTGCAGTTTTGATTGTATACTATATATGTAGAACGTGAGATGAAAGTGTTCTGCTAGTTGATTATTTAGTTGTGATTGATAGACACTATTATAATATCAAAGAGTTTGATATAAAGTTTATCATTTCTTTTAAAAGGATTTTTGATGTTAAATCAAATGCTTTGGATTCTCATAAGGGAAAAACCCGTTCCGTTATACGGCGTGGTTTTATGAGATATCGTTTAATTGCTCAAACTGTTTTAAACTGTTTTACTCACACTAGTCCCATGACTGACCCAGAGTTTATTTTGTTTTGTTTTCCCTAAATTTTTGGGTGCCCAATTTTGTACGGGTAGTCAAGTAGTCAGGATTTTATAGATATACTTGGAGAGCTTGGAGCAGGAGGCTTCAGGAATATATAGCTATTATTTATTTCCGCTGTGTTGTAAGTGTTGTACTCTGATAATGTTACTGTATACATATACTGATTTTATTTCAAAGATATGTTATATATTACAAGTTGTTCATTTCGCTGTGAGATTCGTGTTTACTCTGATGTTGTATGTTCTTCTTCATCTTCTATTCTAAATTTCTATCTTATCTATCCTCACCCACTAATTTCTATCATGGACTATCCGGTGTTTCCGATGCTTGAATAGTCGACATAGTGTTGTATGCCGATATCCAGGATCGCGTAAACCCGTGTCGTTACAGGCCATTTCAAAAATGGCTATTTTTAAGGCATATATAATATCGATGAAATATTACTTAATACCAAAACAATTAAATTTAAATAATAATAAATAACTATTATCGAATATAACCAAATGGAGATATATATATATCCCCAAATTAAACCAATATAAATTTTAAACTCAATATTTAAAATTTCGAGTTGAACGATATCCAAATATATAAAAATTCCTTTAAATTTATTAAATAAATAGTTATGGTTTATAAATGATTATACCATGATTTTTTTGAAAATTTGATTTGGATATAACTCACAACCTATAACTGAAACTCTAATTTTTCTCTTTTATTAAAAATTTATAATAAAATAGATTCGGACAATTTTTGTTTTAAAGAATTCCAACCTAAAATGGATTATGTATATTCAATTAAAGTTTTAAAGGTAATATTATGAACTACCGTGATGTTATGAGCTCGTTTTTAAATAAATATAAATTATATGTTCAAATTTCATTTAATAAACGAATTTCTTATTATTAATCAAATCTAAATTAACCATATCCTTTTATAATTCCAATTCAACATTTAAAATAATAAATTAAATTAAATACTTAACCAATAAAAATACGGGACATTACACATACTGTGCTTGGCAGAGTAACCATCCCTAAGCATTGGAACTAAATTCTGAGATGTGGACTAGCTATTACATATCCCTATAATTTTATCCGTCAGATGATTATGAATCTCTCAATGCAAAGTGTAGTAAGTAACCCTCACCCCCATCACATGGTGGTAGACCATAAACTCCTCAATTTATGAGATTAACCATCCAAGTGTATTTTGAATTTAATTGGTACTCCTAATATTTCTTTCGTTTACCCCATTGGTAACCTGAATGTATTCCTTTAAATTTCGGGTGTATTTGGTATCCCTAAACCCCGTTCGTGCGTTCCATTGGTGTCTCAAATGTGCTCATACATATACATAAGCACAAAAAGATTCTCTATTAAGTTTAAGTCAAATGCCTAGTCTTTGCCATGTAAGGTGCCACAATTGAAGTAATGTATTAGTGCCCTACCGAAAATATCATACATATATAATGGATTCAAAACCTCTTCGACCCAATTCTCCTATCGACACCTTCCTCGGTGTTGAAAGCAATCATGGTAAAACCCTATGGAAAAAAGTGCAAGCAAACAAGCCTAAGTAAAAATTCATGTATAAGTTGTTTCTTGGAATAAGGCTTTTGTTTAAACCAACCCCTTCAGTTTTGCTAAAGGGTATAAAGATGGAAGCCTCTTACTCTATAAATTCATGTTCAGAAAGCAACCCCTTTCGATCTCTCAAAGGGAAGTGAGGTGACAGCCTCTATTATTTTACAAAATAAATTTTAAATCATACAAGACCCTTTGGATTCTCCAACGGGCTTGAGACTGTAGCCTCCAAGTTTGTTTAAAACACAAGGGAAAACCCCTTTCTTTTCTTTATACTTCGAGGTTCCGAAAATAATCCTTTTGACACAATTGAGAAACAATAAGATGTAAATCCCCAAGTTGAAATATGGTTCAAAAACAGAATCATTCCAACACAGCCGGAGGATCCAGAGGCAATAACCTCCATGTTTTTTTATAAAACCAAGTCAAGGAAAACATTGCCTTTCAGCTCAACTAAAAGTTATTGAGGCGAAAGCCTCAAAGTCATTAAAATGATAGAGGCGACAACCGCTATGTCATACTTTCGAAAATAGTACTATCGACTAGTCATAACGATTGAATCTCATGTGCGAAGGCAGTAGGCCCTTACTAGTGATTACACTTTAAAACCATAAAACCAAATGTCAAGGACTCAAAACGATAGGCAGATGTTGATACTTCATATATGAGCATGTGACATTACAAGTATATGACGTTTATCAGAGGGAAGTGGAAGATGCTCTCGGCCGATCATAAAGGTAAGAAAGATGCTTCCTATTTGTGTTACGATGACACTGACCGTAAATACATAGAAAACTGGTTTATTTCAGTTTAGATGTACTTTTCACGATCTCTAAG
This sequence comes from Allium sativum, assembly GCA_030737875.1. Lineage (NCBI taxonomy): Eukaryota > Viridiplantae > Streptophyta > Magnoliopsida > Asparagales > Amaryllidaceae > Allium > Allium sativum. Next base: position 145,181,016 of record CM060922.1, on the reverse strand, counting down.
AAAATTCTTGAAATCCTATGGTTTGTAAAATTGGGATTGATCCCAAGCAGATTTTTTTCAGTATTATAAGGTTTCCAAAAATAGAAACTATTAATCAATAACGTTAATTACACACTAAGTCAAGCCAACTTAGTTAATTCATTTGAATAAATCCTTACATGGGAAAAATCCCAAATGATCAAAGATTTATGAATATATTATCATCTATCGTTCTATAAGTCCGAAATAATTAATTAGATCCCTTAATTAATTTTCCCTTAATTAGCTTGTAATTGACTTAGAAAATTCATAGGATATTCATACAAGCTTAGAAAATTACGAAAATGAAAATCCATCTCCAAAAACATCTTTTGAACCTTAGATAACAAGTCAATCAGAGATGTTTACATAGGTTTTACCCTAAACCTACTCATTTTAGATGCATATCATGTATGTTAAGCCATTCAAGCATTGCTTTATCCAAACAATACATTAACATACACATAAAAGCAACCATGTAAATCACAAAACCATTCGAGTATTACCCATAGTCAGAATAAAAAGGGTTTAGATTCAATATTCGCTTTGGTTAGTTGTTGTGTTGTTGAGATTTGTGGTTGTAGATCCTAAAGCTTGAATCTTCCCAAGGTTTGCTTGAATTCCTTCTTCTTCTTGTGAGCTTTACTGGCCGACCCCTTAGGTATAATTTTAGGTTTCAAGTCAATGAAGAAGACGACGGTAGATGTAGGCAGAGATATTATATAAGAGGCTAAATGTTTCCCACTTTTCCCCTTTCATAATCCTACTTATGTTTGATTCATTTTGCTTAGTTCCCAAGGCTAGTACATTACTTATTTTTATGTACAAATCTCACATCAACAATATAATTACATTATTCTTATCTAATTATCAAATTAAATTTCCTAAATAATGTTCACCAAATTGAGGGATGTTACATCTTTCATTCGTTCAATTAAAATAATTGTCATGCTCTATTTTAATTAATTTCGAAAATGTTCCACCTTTAAATATATTCAAATACTTTGTGCTTTGGTTCATGAATTACACCTATTTTGTACCAGTTTATGTACAAAAATTCTTGTGCTTTTGATTTGGTGATTTGAGCTTTTAATCTTAAATTATTGATGGAGCTCCATCTAGTAATTATATGATTATTTATGATTGTTTTTTCTATGATAAATGATATGAAATATTGAAACAACCCAAACTTGCCCTTTTGGGAAAGCCCAGATTGAGTTGAGAACACGACACATCATAATGCAAACAAAAGAACACTTCATTTCTATTACCATAATTTACATCAGAGTATAAGAATATAATAGAGTATGAACAAATAATATACAACAGAAAATATCAGAGATTTAAATTACATTTAATTACATATCAGTGGAAAAATAGTACATAATGCAACTGAAAGAAATACACGGATACAGAGCTTTTCGAATATAGTTCCAGTTTTAAATCCAAGACCTTATGAAAAGAAATATGCAAAATCAAAACTGCTAGCTACCCGTGTGGAAAATAGGGGCACCCAGAATTTAGGTTAAAACGATAAACTCCAGGTCAGTCACGGGACTGGTGTGAGAACTAAAACAGTTATTTAAAACTTTACTTTAGAAATAAAGTAAATTAAGGGACCGCGCCGTAAAACACGGAACGGGTTTTCTCCTAAGAATACTAGTGGATAAAACAAACAGCGCAATGCTTTTTGAAAAAATGAAGCTATTATAAGACTCAGGTCCCATCACACAATGCAAAGCATGCCGGAGGATAGAGTTTTATCTTATAATAGCAAAATATGCTTGGTATGTTTAAAAACAAATCATTTTGATAATAGTATAAGTGTATAGTGTCAAAAACAGCTTCAAATATAAATGTATTAATCATGAACGACATAGTGCCCTATCCCCTATGTTGCCATACTAGGCTCTATAATTAAAACCGAAATGTCACGTATTGGAAATTGGATTCCATCTATGAACCAAGGCAAGGGATCGTCCTTACCGAATTCGAGACGCTCTAGCCCGTGTCTCAGGATCAGAACGCATCGACCTTTGGATCTTCAGGGTCGGTCCTCTCTTATGTTTGAGGATTAGTAATTCCTAAACAATATGTTTCCCTACCGTATGGGACGTAAGTCTAGTCAGTGTGTCGACCATATCCATCCATCGGCCTCGTAGTGACCAATATATCCGGGGTACCTCGCTTTCCATCATCCACATAAGTAAAAATGTCTGGGCTCCATACCATGACACCACTCCTAGCTAGAAAGAAACGCATGTTCTCCCTGCAATCCTCTCCCATTGCTAGTTCATACCGGGTGTGAGGCTCGCGAATTAACGCTATACCCAAAGCTATGCTATTTACAGTCGTGCTTTGATCATCAACCACAAGGCTCTGCTTTTCACCAAAAGCCTTGATCGTTTGCATCTCTGCATGCCACACTGATAATTCACGCCATGCGACTGATGTCTATCAATATATGACCTCTAAGCTCGTACGTGTTAGATAATGGTGTTAACCAAGAGAATAAATTCTCTGCCACCAAACAGATATATATATATTTAATAGAGATCAATCAACACGGAATAAAATCCAATGTCAGACACACATCCATTTACTAGTCCGTTCTAGGTTTGAACGAAACCGGAGGAACCTTATTCCTCGTCCCATATGTCCAATATAGGAGAGAGGTCCTCGCATATCCAGTCGATCTCTAAGTACGTCTGGACGATCACCACTTATTACCTTGTCTTGGGTGTATAGCCCAATCAAGACATCAGTAATCATCCAAACGATATGAAGATCTCTGGTCTTTAACCATCGTCTTCATCATCGGCTTGTCGTCGAATCGATTATTCAGAATGGGTATAAACCCATATTTTTCGAATAACTCGCGTATATCATAAACAAGTGATATAAAAATACAACATACGCCTCATTCCAATTCAGAATATTCTTTTATTCAAATATTCACATCATTCGGGAAAGGTTCCCATTAATTTTATCAAAGATAAGTTCTTTAAATTCATTCTTTATTCCTTTGGATTTCAATTCTAAACCAAATTAAGGTTTATCAGCTACTCGGGATTATCGAGCCTTATCGAAGTAATTATTTATTTATTAATCCCAATCCCAATCCCAACCTATTCATCCCATGGAGCAAAACTGGTAATACTCCATATCTAACATGACAGTGTTATCGGTAAAATTAATTACCATTTCACGTTCAAATCTAATTAAAGATTTAACTACCACTTGGAGTAAAACTGGTGGTACTCCATTCTCGATCATTTCCCAAATTTGATATTTAAATTATCACATTCACATTTCAATCTAATTTAAAGATTCATTAAAACTCCACTTAGTTTTAATCTTCCAACAATCACTATTAATGATTATTTAACTTTGGGAAATCAAACATGTCGCATCGACAATCTACCCCGAACCACAGATTTCTGCTGATATACAATCTCTAAGCTCATACGTCTCAGAGAAGGGTGTTAAGCAAGAGAATAAATTTTCTGCCACAAAACAGATATATATTTAGCAGAGATCAATAATAAAGTTCGAAATACAATGTTAGACATGAAATCCTGTTTTTAACTGGGTTAAAGAACCAATGTCATTTAAAAACACAGTTAATGATAAACCCAAAATCACATTCCATTAATTGTGGAATCTTCACGGAAAAACAGATCAATATATAATCGATATCAATTTTTGTATCCGACTAATAATATAAATGGAATAACGGCGAAGCCTTTTAAATTCCATGTATATTAACAGTCTTCCTCCACAGAAGCTCACCTCGATTATTACCAAATCGAATTCCATTCCAATCCAATTTAATATTTTTAATTGGAAAACTTTACTTTTGGAAATTTCCATTAAATCTTGATAAAAAGATTTATACATTCCAAATCACAATTCACTGTTAATCGTGTTAAAGAACGAATGTCGATAAAAACACAGTTCACAATAAACCCAATTTACATTCCATTTTATTCTAGTCACTAAATATAACTGGGAACTCTAATAATATTAATTAAAAGATTTATTCTTTTCACACGGGGTTTAAGAACAGTGTAATTTAAGACACCGTTCACGACAAACCCAAAATCCAATTTAATATTTAATACAAGGCTCTGAATAGAAATTATATTGGCTTATATTCAATATCAAATTCTGAAACTATCGGATATTGTATTGGGAATAACGATATCTGTATCTTTCAAATTCCCATAACAATATCCGTATAACCACGGAATCCAATATCAAAATATTCAGAAGATTATTTCCATTCAAATCCATTCCAATTCGTACATTGGGAAATCCTAGTTATATTAAAACCTTTTATAAATTCAATTTGTTTATTTTAAAATTATTGGATTATCCTTCTAGTTAATAACTAGTTCATTTTGATTAAAAAAAATATTTTTATCTTTACAAGCATGGAATTTTTCATCCCAATTCTTCCCAAATCATTTATTATGATTTTACACAAATTATTAATATTTTTGATAATTTTATTAAGGCCCTTTCAGTCGATTTCCATAAACGGTCATCGAACTGCACTTACAACGATCTTTTTTCAAATTTGATTTGGACATAATTCCAAATCCAACTGTTAGATTTCAAATCTCTTATATTCGTTGGAAAGCTCTTTCCAATACGGACCCAAAGGTTCTGGTTTTAGGAGAATCCGACAGCCGGATCTACCGTAATGTCAATTCGAAGTCAATGGTTGAAATTCGCGAACGGTCGCAGTGCGACGCGGTCTATTCAGGCAATTTAATGTATATTATATATAAATTTCATCGATTTCCATTTAAATCGTATTTTATAAATCATTTATAAATTCATTTTAAAAAGATTTCAACTTCATTTCCAATTTTAAATCAAAATTGATTAATCCCTATCATTATAATTTTAAAATGATAATATTTTCAAAAGATCAGATTTGAAATTATTTCTTTTTCAATATTCATTATAAATTGTATAAAATCGATATAAATATCGTTTGCGTTAAAATGGCGCAAATCTAGACAACACGACTTCATAAATTTTAATATTTTTGTGTCCATCCCAAATCAGACATCAAAAACATAATTTATTTCTTTACTAAATATTATTTTAAAATATTTACTAAATAATATTTTAAAATCATTACTAAAAATTATTTTAAAATTTTTGTTATTTCTAAATTGGAATTAGACCCAATCAATTACCATATTGTTTTAATACGGATTTCATACATCGTATGTATTCAATAATAGTGATAAATGATCATTCAACATTCAAGCATCATCCAAAGTGTATTTTACGACTGTATAAGCATTAACATAAATAAATAACGCTCATCACAGCCTGTCAATCTATCGATTGACAAACAACTAAATAATGGGATTAGTGTATGTCAAATAGCATCCCAATACTTGTGTGGGGTTTTCAAACAACACATACTGAACATTATTTGTGCAGTTGGGCGATGTGTAAAATTTATCGTCCCAATCAATGTCAGTTAAATGGGTGTACATAAACAAATCATCCGATTTGTAAATGAATATTTATTTTCATTTCAGGAGAATTTTATGTCATTCATATATATGTTAAAAATTATATTTTTAACGATAAAATATTTATTTAAACACTTCACTATTTTTAATAGTTCATACATTAAATAAAAATAATATTTTTACTGTTCAAACATTTTACTCAACACATGTATATTTTATACAGTTCATTCATTCAATAAAAATGATATTTTTATTGTATAAATATTTTATACAACGCATGTATATTTTATACAATTCATTCAATCAACAAAAAGGATATTTTTATTATATAAACATATTATTCAACACATGTATATTTTATACAGTTCATTCAATCAATAAAATGATATTTTAATTGTATAAATATTTTATTCAACACATGTATATTTTATATAGTTCATTCAATCAATAAACACAATACAGTCAATTTCACCACAATTCGATCCAAACAAACATCCATGGTTTATAATCCCTGTCTGCATCCTAGTATATTTTTAACTGTAATTTAATTTGAGTGAGAAAGTGTTCTCATAGTCGGTTTCCACTCCTTCGGTTTTTATTTCTAAATTTATGAACAATTTTGATTTGAATTTGCCTGAAATTCTAACGTGCTTCGTTTATGTCCCAGTCAGTTCAATTGCGTCGTGTTCGAATTTATGGTTCCAACGCAATTCGAATCGTCAAATTCTGGTAAGTATTGAACAAGATATAGCATTTTTTATTTTAATTACATTATTAATTAAATAATCATAATTAATTTAATTAATAACTTAACCCTATTAACTAATCATCCTTCTCCCGCAAGCTCCAGGTTTCTTCATTGTTTTACTGAACCTGTCGTTCCTTTTTAGTGCTTCACCTCACACAAAATTCCAATCGTCGGCCACTGATCACCGACCACCACATGATGCGTCTTGACCAAACCTTCCACCCCCCAACAACCATCGCCGGCTCGCACGCCTTATGTCTCCCGAAATCAAGCTCAAACGTGGCCCACTCACAACCCAATTCCGGTCTTCAGAAACCCCCAACCTCGATCATGACCGTTGGACTTATCGAGCTCGGAGAGCTCTTCATTTTTCCCTTTAGGAGATTAAAAAATTATTGAGCAGATTTTGAAGAAGAAAGGGGCGAAGGATCGAAGGTTTCCTGCCATTGATTTGTTCATAGCGGCAGCTTTCTGAATGGGGTAGGGTTTTGAGGGTAGTTAGGGTTATATTTATTAATATGTTATTATTTATTTAAAACAAATTTTCGCAAGCGAACTCCAAATTAAATCTAACGAGTGTCGCCTCCAGTCAAATACCCCTATTCCGGACGCACTGGGATATGTTTCGTAAGCCAATTCTATCATTTCGATTTGTTTTTCTTTAAATCAAAATATAAATCAATATATATTGAATTTAAACGTACATTTTAATTTACCAGGGCCACATACCAACTCCAAAAATTCCAAAAAAATAAATCTAACTATGTTTTGACGATACGGTCCTAACAAAACTAATTTTGTGGAATTTGGAGACCGTTTGAAAAATGGTCATTTTTTAGTCGATTAAATTCAAATTGAAATTACCAAACACGGTTTAATTCACTGCGCTCACATATTAATTCAAAAAATTATGAAAATTGGAATCTAACAATAATTTGACATTCTGGATCCAACCAAAGTGGTTTCATTGAAAATAGAGGTCGTTTGCAAAATGGCTATTTTTAAGGGCTATATATAATATAAAATATATATAAATTCCATAGCGACTATTCTGAGTTTTAAACTGGACAAAACTTCTTATTCCCGTTATGAAATCTGAATTTTTCACATTCATTAGAAAGATATTATTAAACAGATTCATATATTTCTGGTTTTACTGAAATTCGATTTATTTTGAATCTTGTACATTCATTTGAAATTTGAAATCAAATTTTCAAAATACCACGCCATTTCAGGCTCATTTTTATTACTAAAATAAATTTATTCGTTCCAATTTCGATTAAATTAAATTTTTAGTCATTATTACTTAAAATAAATCATTTTAAATATCCAAAATTCATTAAAATTGCTAAATAAAATTTTAAATTGGTTCTAAAAATCTGGTTCGTTATAATCTCCCTCACTTAAAATATTTTCGTCCTCGAAAAGGAACGGAGATGAAAGCTGTTTAACCAACCAACTAAACTTTCATTCTGGCTTTCGTTCTTCTACTTTTCAGTTTCTAAGAATTTTCTAATTTCTCAAAAATTTGGCTAACACCCTAAATTTTCGAAAAATTTCGCCATAACCTCCTTTGTACGGGGAGACCTTTAAAACCGCAACTAGCCTTGTAGGTCCCTCACCAATCCAAAAGAAAAAGAAAAGGCTAAGCGGCTAGCCAATCGGCTCATAAAATCAACAAAACCTAAGAAATACAATAAACATGTACTTGTTTGTTGGGCATACAAATTTATTCCTCTTCTTTGCTTCCATGCTATGACCTGTTCAATATATATACATGTATATGTATGCAGTTCCAACCAATTTTCAATTCAGTTCAATATTTGATTCGATTTGGCTAAATTTATCATTCATTCACATATTGGTTAAATTTTTAATTAGTCAAACTAATTATCATACAACACAACCACCAATCAATTAGTTGATTAAATTTTCAAATATATAATTTTTATATTTAGTCAAAAATCATATTTCAATGCCAAATCACAACAATGTACCCTATCTAGTTTTGGTTCTCACACCAGTCAATTGGAAATATATAAATATCCCACTTTCGAGACTCGAACATAAACTTTGATGATGATATATCAATCATCAGAATTATCTCCGGGCGACTAAAGTGTGATTCTATATCTATCCAATATATTTGAGACTTCGAATATACGTTCATCACGCGTATATACAAAATCTTGATATACTCGATTGTCCAAAATAAAATAAAATAATATACTCAAATACGTATAATAAGATTTAAATTTCGAAACCAAATTTGTTTTCAATAAATAATATTCTTTATACTCATTCTAGGATACTACCGATCCTATCTCTAATGAGTCATTCTTATTGGATATTACTAATCCAATCTCTGATGAATTCTTTCATTTGGTTCTAATGTGTCTTGTTTTCGAGCTCTGTAAACCAAAGCTTTGGTACCAAGTTGAAACGACTAAAACTCGCCCTTTCGGGAAAGCCCGGATTGAGTTGAGAACACGACACATCATAACGCAAACAAGTGAACACTTCATTGCTATTACCACAGTTTACATCTGAGTATAAGAATATAACAGAGTTCGAACAAATAATATACAGCAAAAAATATCAGATATTTAAATTACAATTAAATACATAGTAGCGGAAAAATAATACATAACGCAACTGAAAGAAATACACGGATACAAAGCTTTCCGAATACAGTTCCAGTTGTAAATCCAGGATCCTGGGAAAAGAATCCGCAAAACCAAAACTACTAGCTGCCCGTGTGGAAAATAGGGGCACCCAGAGTTTAGGTTAAAATAATAAACTCCAGGTTAGTCATGGGACTGGTGTGAGAACTAAAATAGTTACTTAAAACTTTACTTCAGAAATAAAGTAAATCAAGGGACCATGCCTTATAACACGGAATGGGTTTTCTCCCAAGAATACCAGTGCATAAAACAAACAACGCAATACTTTTTGGAAAAATGAAGCTATTATAATACTCAGGTTCCATCACATAATGCAACGCAAGCCGGAGGATAGGGTTTTACCCTATAATAGCCAAATTTGCTTGGTAAGTTTAAAAACAAATCATTTTGATATTACTATAAGTGTATAGTGTCAAAAACAGCTTCAAATATAAATGTATCAATCATAGACGACATAGTGCTCCATCCCACTATGTCGCCATACTAGGCTATACAATTAAAACTGAAATGTCACGTATTGGAAATTGGATTCCATCTGTGGACCAAGGCAAGGGATCGTCCATACCGAATTCGATACGCTCTAGCCCGTGTTCCAGGATCAGAACGCATCGACCCTTGGATCTTAAGGGACGGTCCTCTCTTACGTTTGAGGATTAATAATTCGTGAACAATATGTATTCCCACCCTATGGGGCATAAGTCTGGTCAGTATGTCGATCATATCCATGTATCGGCCCCGTAGTGACCAATATATCTGAGGTACCTCGTTTTCCATCATCCACATAAGTAAAAATGTCTAAGCTCCATATCATGACACCACTCCAAACTAGAAAGAAATGCATGTTCTCCCTGCAGTACTCTCCCGTTTCTGGTTCATACCGGCGTGTGAGGCTCGTGAATTAATGCAATACACAAAGCTATGCTATTTAAAGTCGTGCTTTTATCATCAACCATAAGGCACTGCTTTTCAACAAAAGCCTTGATCATTTGCTTCTCAGCATGCCACACTGGAAATTCACGCCATGTGACTGATGTCTATTAATATATAACCTCTAAGCTTGTACGTCTTAGAGAAGGGTGTTAAGCAAGAGAATAAATTCTCCGTCACCAAATAGATATATATTTGATAGAGATCAATCAATACGGAATAAAATCCAATGTCAGACACACATCCATTTACTAGTCCATTCTGGGTCTGAACAAAACTGGAGGCACCTTATTCCTTGTCCCATATGTCTAGTATAGGAGAGATGTCCTCGCATATACGGTCGATCTCTAAGTACGTCTAGACGATCACCACTTATTACCTTGTCTTGGGTGTACGCTCAATCAAGAAATCAGTAATCATCCAAACGATGTGAAGATCTCCGGTCTTCAACCATCGTCGATTTGACGTCGAATCGATTTTTCAGAATGGGTATAAATCCGGACTTTCCGAATAACTCGCGTATCTCATAAACAAGTGATATAAAAACACAAGATATGCCTCATTCCAATTCAGAAAATTCTTTTATTCATATATTCACATCCTTCAGGAAAGGTTCCAATTAATTTTATCAAAGATAAATTCTTTAAATTCATTCTTTAATCTTCCATTGGATATCAATTCTAAACCAAATTAAGGTTTATCAACTAGTCAGGATTATCGAGTCTTACCGAAGTAATTATTTATTTATTAATCCCAATCCCAACCTATGCATCCCATGGAGCAAAACTGGTAATACTCCATATCTAGCACCACGGTTTTAATCTAATTTAAAGATTCATTAAAACTCCACTTAGTTTTAATCTAATTTAAAGATTTCAATCTAATTTAAACATTTCAATCTAATTTAAAGATTCATCAAAACTCCACTTAGTTTTAATCTTCCAATGATCATTATTAATGATTATTTAACTTTGGGAAATTAGACATGTCGCATCGACAATCTACCCCGTACCACTGATTTCTGCCGATATACAACCTCTAAGCTCGTACGTCTTAGAGAAGGGTGTTAAGAAAGAGAATAAATTCTCTGCCACCAAACGGATATATATTTAGCAGAGATCAACAATACAGTTTGAAATACAATGTTAGATATGAAATCCTATCTTTAACTCGGTTGATGAAACAGTGTGTGACGACCCCAAATCCCGTTCAGACGGAGACAAGGGTAATCTTTGGAATATAACACAAAAACAGATAATAGCAGAATAGAATTAAATAAATACACCAGATAATGTACAATAGAATATACTGGATAAAAGTTATCATCAGAGTTACACAGTATACAGGATCATACTTAGTACAAATGCAGTTCAGATATACATAAATGTCTACAGCGGAAACAAACAAAATATGTACAATAGGAGCTGAACAACATAAAAAGAGATAAATGATAGAATCCATCTTCAAATCCAGCTATCCAGAAAGAACCGGCTAAACCTGAATATAAGGCTGCCCGTGTAGAAAACGGGGCACCCGAGTTTGAAAGTGAAACAAACTACGAGTCAGTCATGGGACTGGTATGAGAAATCTACTCAACACATTCAAAATATGGCTAATCACAGGACCACGCCACTTTCGTGGAACGGGTTTACTCCATTGGATTGCCAGTGCTTTAGAACAAATCTTTCTTTTAAACAACGCAATGCTTTTTATAAAAATGAAGCCATTATAAGACTCAGTTCCCATCACACAATGCAACGCAAACCGGAGGATAGAGTTTTACCTTATAATGGCCAAAATATGCTTGATACGAATAAAACAAAGGCATTTGATATTATTACTAGTGTTTATATGTTTCAAAAACAATTTCAAATCATAACTATCAATCATAGACGACATGAGCGTCCCATGCCACTATGTCGCCAAATATGGATATACAATCAAATTCGCACAGTCACGTATTTGGAAATTGGATTTCCGTCATGAACCAAGGCAAAAGATAGTCCTTACCGCCTTCGAGACTCTCTAGCCCGAGCCTCAGGCACAGCCGCAACCGTACCTTGGATCGTCAGGGCCGGTCCACACAAAGTGGATTATAATGCCTGAACAATGCGTTTCTCCGCCCTTTGGGGCGTAAATGAGTCAACGAATGACTCCATCGGACCCGGATCGTCCAATCTAACCGAGGCGCCTCGCAACATCAACAACCACACAGGTAAAAAGTATATAAATGTCAGGGCTGGTAGGTCACTGATACCACCCTAGCTAGAAAGAAAACGCACGTCCCCCCTGAGGTCCTGCTCCCGTTTCTGGTTCATACCGGGGTGTGAGGCTCGCGATTTCACGTTATACACAAAGCTACGCCACACAGGCGGTGCTTTAATCATCACCACAAGACTTTGCTTTTCAACAGAAGCCCTGATCATTTGCCACTCAGGCATGCCACACTAGCAATTCATGCCATGCGACTGATGTCCATCGATATACAACCTCTGAGCTCGTGCGTTTCAGAGAAGGGCGTTAAGCAAAAGAATAAATTCTCCGCCGCCAAACAGATGTATATTTAACAGAGATCAATCAACACAGAATAAAATCCAATGTCAGACACACAGTCCATTTACAAGTCCGTTCTGGGTCTGAACGAAACCAGAGGCACTAAATACCTCGCAAACCCATCGATCACCACGTACGTCTGGACGATCACCACTCATTATCCATATTTCGGGATGCCTCCCAATCAGGACCTCGGTTACCACCCAAACGAAGTGAAGATCTCAGGTCTTCGACCACCGTCTTTATCTTCGACTTTCAATCGTCGGTCAATTATTTGAAATGAGAATCAACTCGGCCTTTTCAATTAATTCACGAATATTTAGAATTTCAAATCAATTTATTTCAATGGTTAAATCATTCGACAACACCAATTTGTTCTTTAATGTACTTTTCACACCAAACACATTCAACCATCAAAAACCACATAAATCGAGCAAATTCAGTTTATTTCCATTCCATATCGTTTATGAAATTTTATAACAATTTATCGCTATTTTTATTTATTTTAAAATAGCCAATTTATTCAAAACGACGCTTCGGGCCATAACGCGGCCGTGGTGCTGTTTTTCTTCAAATTTGATTTACACATATCTGAAAATCTAACCATTGGATCTTCACAAAATTTACATCATTAGAAAGATCTTTTCAAAACGAATCCAACGGTTCCAGTTTCGGGAAAATCCGACGGTCGGATCTCCCGGTATCATCGTTTGAAGTTTCGATTTCAAAATACGAACTGCAGCGTCGTTATTCGATTAAATATAATTATATATATATATATATATATATAAATATAATCGATTCTGGCGCTGTTTTTCTTCATATTTGAATTAAACATTCCAGACAATCCAACCGTTGGATTTTTACAAAGTTGGTGCCGTTGGAAAGATATTTCCAAGGCGAACCCAACGGTTGCGGTTTCGGGAAAATCCAATGGTCGGATTTCCCGCACTAGTTATTTGAAATCACGGTTTCAAAACATGAACTGCACGGCCACTTTTCGTTTTAATTTTATTTATATTTATATATTTATATAGATATAGTTCATTCAACAATTCCTATATTATTTCCACTTCAAATATTTCACTAACGCCTTTAAATTTTGGAAAATTTCGCCATAACCTCCTTTGTACGGGAGGGGCTGGGAAAATTCCCAAATAGCCACACGGGCGTCTCATGTCAAAAAGAAAAAGAAAAAGCCAAACGGCTAGCCAACAGGCTCATAAAATCATCACCCAAACAAAACAGTAAATGTGTACCTATTTGTCGGGCACAAAATTTTATTCCTCTTCTCTAGCCCCTTTGCTATAACCTGTTCAATAAATATGCATGTACATATATTCAGCTCTTATCACTTATCATTTTCCATTCAACTTCATATTTGATTCCATTTGGTTTAAAAACACCATTCATTCTAATGTTGCATGCATAGGCAAAAATCATATCATTAGCTAATTAATGAATATTTCAACTCATGCATATTTATTTGAACGAGTGGCTATTTTTAACACTTCACATTTCAACAATTCATGTATATAATAAAAATGTGATTTTTATTGCAAAACAATTCTTTTCGAAACACTATTATTTTATATTGTTTATATAGGTAATAAAAATAGGATTTTTTTTTCATTATAAAACAATTTCTTTTAAAACGAGATTATTTTACATAGTTCATATAGATGATAAAAAGGTGGTTTTTATATTTAAAACACGAATACCATTCAACACATGAATTTCTAATCAACGAATGAATTCCAATTCAACACATGAAAGTTTTCTATTCAATGAATAAATATAGTTTCAGCAAATGAAAATAATTCAAACACATGAATATTATTCAAAATTTTGGCAGCATAACGGCAAGGTAGTTAAAACCGGGACCGTCCCTAGTACTGCTCCTCGCTCTACCTTAAAACCTCGCAGTTTTTGACAATGGGGATCATGCATCTAGTTCGCACGCAGGCGGCATGTATATATTTATTTCATTTCACAAACTAATCCAATGTGGTTTCAACCAAATATTTCTCAACCACAAATTGGTATTTTTCAACCACAATCAATCAATATCAACCACTAAAAATTCCAATGAACCATTCGCTATCAATCAATTTTCACACCAATCACAACCAATAAATATCGTCCATGGTTTGTGGACGAGGGGCGTGTGTATATATATATATATATACATATATATATATATATATATATAGCAATTCACTTCTATTTCAACACATATATAATTTTTACAATGCATATACAACTTATACATCGAACGTACAACTTATACAACACTTATACATGAGGTGTACAATGCTTATATAACTCATACATCGACTATATAATTTACACATCGTCGTTTTCCATATCGTTTATAAATTAGAAATCTCACATTGGGTTCCACTCCACCAAAAATAGCAGAAGGCTCAGAAAAATATGCGGTCTCTTCTAAAATGTAGAAGACGTCCACACGGTCACGATGTTTCCTATTTCATCAAATTTCGTCAAGAATCGTAAACGATATGATTTTTCAAAGTTTGCAACAGTTTTAAACTGTTAAAAACAGTTTTAAATTAAACAGCCATATACCTCTATTTTTCTTCAAAACTAGGTTTTGACCTTTCGCCCAAACCGTTGCACGATATTGGAATCGGGTTGCATGAGGTCGAAGAGGGAGGAGAGGCGCAGGGATCAGTGGTGGAGCGGTCGGGTTCGGCGGCGCCAGGAGATCTCGGCGGCGGTTCAAAGTCATGAGCTTCAGGGGCGTGATTCTCGAGATTTACACAATGAAAAATTCTGAATCTTATATGGATTTAAAGAGGAAGCTTCGATCTTCAAAAACTTCCAAAGGAGCATGCATTTTTGTTGAGCGGAATTTGAGAAATCGAAGGGGGAAGTTTTGAAGCCTTTTCCGCTGTCGTTCGCTGTTATACGGGGAGAGAGAAAGAATCGGTTGACCAATGATATTTTTTATTTTATTTATAATTTTTAAAATCTCCAAAATACCCCTTTCGTCCACGAACCCCAATCCAAACCCTACGACTGTCGTCCCCAGCGTTTTACCCCCCCCCTTCTGGACACAATGGGATATGTTTCGTAGGCCCATTCGACTGTTTCAGTCAGTTTTCCTTTAAATTAAAATATATAACATTCAATATTCGATTTGAACGTGCATTTCAATTTGCCAGGGCCACAAACTGATTCGAAAAATTCCAGAAAATAAATCTGGCTATGTTTTGACGATACGGTCCCAACAAAACTAGTTTCGTCGAATTCTGAGACCGTTTGCAAAAAGGCCCATTTCTGGTCGATCCAATTTAACTGTAATTGACCAAAACACGTTTTCCCTTGCTACACTCACATACCAGCTTCAAAAATTATGAAATTTGAAACCTAGCAATAACTTCACATCCCGGATCCAACAAAAGTGGTTTCGTCGAATTCCGAGGTCATATGCAAAATGGCCAATTTCACGGGCTATATAAATTCCATAGCGACCTTTCTAAAAATTCATTTGGCCATAACTTTTGCTTTCCGCTATGAAAATTCGATTTTTCAGATTCGCTAGAAAGGTATTCACTAACAGATTTAAATATTTTTGGTTTCACTCAAATTCGTTTTGTTTTGCACCCGGTACAGTCCGACAAAGTTTGAATTCAATTTTTGAAACTACAGCGCCTTTTCAGGCCTTGTTTATAATTATAATTAATTATATTTGTTTTCAATTGTCGATTCAAACTCAGTTTTCATCTCTATTATTTAAAATATTATTTTAAATATTTAAAATTCATTATTTTAGCCAATTTAAAAATTTTAAATTGGTTCAGATTTTCTGGGTCGTTACACAGTGTCATTTAAAACACAGTTCACGATAAACCAAAATCATATTCCATTAATTGTGGAATCTTCACGGAAAAACAGATCAATATATTATTGATATCAATTTCCTTATCCGACTAATAATATAAATGGAATAACGACAAAGCCTTTTAAATTCCATATATATTAACAGTCTTCCTTCTCAGAAGCTCACCTCGGTAATTACCAAATCGAATTCCATTCCATTCCAATTTAATATTTTAAATTGGAAAACTTTACTTTAGGAAATTTCCATTAAATCTTAATAAGAAGATTTATACATTCCAAATCACATTTCACTGTTAATTGGGTTAATAATGAATGTCATTTAGAAATACAATTCACAATAAACTAATTCACGTTCCATTTTATTCCAAACACTAAATATAACTGGGAACTCTAATAATCTTAATTAAAATATTTATTCTTTTCACATGGGGTTTAAGAACAGTGTTATTTAAGACACTGTTCACGACAAACCCAAAATCCAATTTATTATTAAATACAAGGCTCTAAATAGAAATTATATTAGCTTATATTCAATATAAAATTCTGAAACTAAAAGATATCGTATTCGGAATAACGAGCTTTATATCTTCCAAACTCCCATAACAATATCTGTATAACCATAGAATCCAATATTGAAATATTCCGAAGATTATTTTCATTCAAATCCATTCCAATTCGTACATTGGGAAATCCTGGTTATATTAAAACCCTTTATGAATCCAATTTATTTATTTTAAAATTATTGGATTATCCTTCTAGTTAATAACTAGTTCATTTTGATAAAAATATATTTTTGTCTTTACAAGCGTGGAATTTTTCATCCCAATTGTTTCCAAATCATTTATTATGATTTTACACAAATTATTAATATTTTTAATAATTTTATTAAGGCCCTTTCATTCGATTTCCATAAACGGTCATCGAACTGTACTTACGACGACCTTTTCCAAATTTGATTTGGACATAATTCCAAATCCAACTGTTAGATTTCAAATCTCTTATATTCTTTGGAAAGCCCTTTCCGATACGAACCCAACGGTTCTAGTTTTAGGAGAATCCGACAGTCGGATCTACCGTAATGTCAACTCGAAGTCAATGGTCGAAATTCGCGAACGGTCGCTGCGCGGGGCATTCTATTCAGGCCATTTAATATATATATTATATATTATATATAAATTTTTCGATTTCCATTTAAATCATATTTTATAAATCGTTTATAAATTCATTTTAAAATGATTTCAACTTCATTTTCAATTTTAAATCAAAATTGATTATTCCCTATCATTATAATTTTAAAATGATAATATTTTCAAAAGATCAGATTTGAAATCATTTCTTTTTCGATATTCATTATAAAATGAATAAAATCGATATAAATATCGTTCGCGTTAAAATGGCGTAAATCTAAACAACATGGCTTCGTATATTTCAATATTTTCGTGTCCATCCCAAATCAAACATCAAAAACATAATTTATTTCTGTACTAAATATTATTTTAAAATCTTTACTAAATAACATTTTAAAATCTTTACTAAAAATTATTTTAAGTTTTTTGTTATTTTTGAATTGGAATCAGACCCAATCAATTAACATATAATTTTAGTTATATGGATTTCATACATCGCACGTATTCAACAATAATGATAAATGATCATTCAACATTCAAACATCATCTAGAGTGTATTTTACAACTGTATAAGCATTAAGATAAATAAATAATGCTCATTACAGCCTGTCAACCTATCGATTGACATACAACTAAATATTGGGATCAATGTATGTCATATATCATCCCAATACCCATGTGAGGGTTTCAAACAACACATACTGAACATTATTTGTGCAGATGGGTGATGTGTAAAATTTATCGTCCCAATCAATGTCAGTTAAATTGGTGTACATAAACAATTCATCCGATTTGTAAATGATTATTTATTTTCATTTCATGAGAATTTTATGTCGTTCATATATATGTTAAACATTATATTTTTAACGATAAAATATTTATTTCAACACTTCACTATTTTTAATAGTTCATACATTCAATAAAAATAATATTTTTATTGTTCAAACATTTTACTCAACACATGTTTTATACAGTTCATTCATTCAATAAAAATGATATTTTTATTGTATAAATATTTTATACAACACCAGTATATTTTATACAGTTCATTCAATCCATAAAAATGATATGTTTATTATACAAATATTTTATTCAACACATGTATATTTTATACAGTTCATTCAATCAATAACAATGATATTTTTATTGTATAAATATTTTATTCAACACATGTATATTTTAACTAGTTCATTCAATCAATAAACACAATACAGTCAATTTCACCATAATTCAATCCAAACAAATATCCATGGTTTGTACAATAGATAGTGTCGGGGGATTTTAAGCCCCGTCTGCATCCTAATATATATTTAACTGTAATTTAATTTGAGTGAGAAAGTGTTCTCATAGTCGGTTTCCACTCCTTCAGTTTTTATTTCTGAATTTCTGAACAGTTTGGATTTGAATTTGCCTGAAATTCTAATGTGCTCTGTTTCTGTCCCAGTCAGTTCCATTTCATACTGTTCGAATTTTTGGTTCCAACGCAATTCGAATCGTCAAATTCTAGTAAGAATTGAACAAGATATAGTAGTTTATATTTTAATTACATTATTAATTAAATAATCATAATTAATTTAATTAATAACTTAACCCTATTCACTAATCATCCTTCTCCCGCAAGCGCCAGGTTTCTTCATTGTTTTACTGAACCCGTCGTTCCCCTTTAGGGCTTCACCTCGCACAAAATTCCAAGCGCCAGCCACCGATTGCCGACCACCACATGATGCACCTTGACCAACCCTTCCACCCCCAACAACCATCGCCGGCTCGCACCCTCTATGTCTCCCAAAATCAAGCTTAAATGTGGTCCACTCACAACCCAATTCTTGTCTTCAGAAACCCCCAACCTCGATCATGACCGTTGGACTTATCGAGCTCTAAGAGCTCTTCATTTTTTCCTTTAGAAGATTAGAAAATTATTGAGCAGATTTTGAAGAAGAAAGGGGCGAAGGATATAAGGTTTCCTTCCATCATTTGTTCATAGCGGCAGCTTTTTGAATGGGGTAGAGTTTTGAGGGTAGTTAGGGTTATATAGTTATATTTATTAATATTTTATTATTTATATATTTCATAAAACAAATTTTCGCAAATGAACTCCAAATTAAATCCAACGAATGTCTCCCCTAGAAAAATACTCCTATTTCGGACACATTGGGATATGTTTCGTAACCCAATTATATCATTTCGATTAGTTTTTCTTTAAATTTAAAAATAAATCAGTATATATTAAATTTAAACATACATTTTAATTTACCGGGGCCACATACTGACTCCAAAAATTCCAGAAAAATAAATCTAGCTATGTTTTGATGATACGGTTCAAACAAAACTAATTTCATTGAATTTGGAGACCGTTTGAAAAATGGTCATTTTCCAGTCGATTAAATTCAAACTAAAATTACCAAACACGTTTTAATTCACTGCGATCAAATATTAATTCCAAAAATTATGAAAATTGGAATCTAACAATAATTTGATATTCCGGATCCAACAAAAGAGGTTTCGTCGAAGATGGAGGTTGTTTGCAAAATGGCTATTTTTAAGGGCTATATATAATATATAATATATAATATATGTAAATTCCATAGCGACTATTCTGAATTTTAAACTGAACATAAATTTTTATTCCCATTATGAAATCTGAATTTTTCATATTCGTTAGGAAGATATTATTAAACAGATTCATATGTTTCTGGTTTTATTGAAATCCGATTTATTTTGAATCCTGTACATTCATTTGAAATTTGAAATCGAATTTTCAAACTACCATGCCATTTCAGTCTCATTTTATAAATAAAATAAATTTATTCGTTCCAACTTCGATTAAATTAAATTTTTAGTCTTTATTATTTGAAATAAATCATTTTAAATATCCAAAATTCATTAAAATTACTAAAATAAAATTATAAATTGGTTCTAAAAATCCGGGTTGTTACAAATATAATTGATATAATGAATGAAGAGGAATATGCTTGTTGAGTGGTTTATTTTTTATCCTTCAACCTACTCAAATTAGACCCAAACTTCATCAAAATAGAAATATATCTTCAAGAAAGCTTTGTGCTAATTCCTATTGCAAGTTACAACATCTTCAACGGTTTTTTCCATTTATTCCTATATTTTATACATCTAGAAAATGTATAGCATTGATTTATCCAACTATTTAGGAGACCAAGTGCTTAATTTACAAGCATTTCCTGAAAATGAAGGCTGGTTAAACAAGCTCTATTTTATTTAAAGGCTTAGATGCTTGTTAAAGAGTCAAAACTTTAAGCTTTCATTGAACAAGCGCCTTAGTCTTAACATCTATGTGAGGTGCTTCCCTCATTATCCTCATTTCACACTTCATTTTTTGTTTTTTGTTTTTTACTCTTGCTCACCAATACATTGAGATGTCAATAATATCCATCAAAATTTTCAGACGGACCGTTCATTACATGACAAGTGTTGATACTAGTGCAATTGATATCATTCAATATGCTACCGTGACCATAGATAATCTACGACACTGGCATGAGTCGCTCTCGATGAGGACATATTGAATTAGTGTTGTGCCGAAGATGCCACATGTATATTTTTAATAAGTAATTATTGGATAAACATGTCTATCGCAAACTATAAATGCTCACTAATTTTTTGCCTAATTTATTGTTAGCGTTAAATAATTATTTACATAGGGTGGTCACATAGCCATGTACGGTAGTTGACATAAATGCATCACCAAGTAATTTTCATGTTACCAATTAGAACTAGGTTATATGCATTACCTTTCAATGATTTTCTACGTTTACCAACATTTGCATATACTAATCGTTGCATAATAGAGGTCTTACAGAGAAATGAAAGACATACCACTTGTACGTTATATCATTTGGTTCTATATATTTTCTCAAACAATTACGACATTATTAGACTTTGATATCTAATTAGGGTAGACATGGATGGAATTTGTATTTATAGTGATGTCATTCTTGGATAACTATATGGTGTTAGACACCTATGTGTCAACAATCCCGATAGATGTTTGATTTTTTTATACATGATTCTATTATGGAATTAGGAGTATATAACTGACACACACACACAAATGATTTAATAATGGAGAGAATACTAACCTTATATTTACTTTCTCAGATTACATCATTAGGAGAATGCTATGCAAGTGCATGATGTTTCAAAGGGAACGCATAATGAGATGATAAAGGTCATATAGCAGATGAATATGAGGCAGCATAACAACATTATTATTCCTTTTGATAGGAGCATATTTAGTTTACAAAGCTCGACGACAAGCATCCATCTCCTTCTAGTATGCTTTGATATGAAGGGTTTTCTTTTATGCTTCTAGATGTATTTTCATCTGGTATTTATAGAAGTGATCTTGGTTGCATTTGTATGGTATAGTTCGTAATCCCACTCATCCGCTACCATAGGATGATATGTATGAATCTATTCAAGCTGGTTTAACTTTTGTTGCTTCTACGAGTGCTATGGGATGGACATGTGGTGATTCTTTACTGTATCTGGAGATTTTGATGCATATTGAACTCAACCATTATAACGACCCAGAATTCTATAGCCTTTATATGTGAATATTTAATTAAATTTTAATATTTAGATATTGGTTGAAATAATTAAAATAAACTCATTTTTAGTAACAAAATAATGATGATTAAATCATTTTCAAATTTGGTTTATAAAAGTGTTTAGTTCGAAAAAAATTGAAAATGTGAATGAAATTTGTTTCCCATATTTTAGACTTTTTGTCGAATAAAAGTTGTTGGAAGCATTTTAAACACTAACATAAGTATATTTAAATATATTTGTTAGTATGTATGTATTGGTATATACATGTGTATATACTTAAGCATGTAAGAATCAAAAGTAAAATATAAAAAAGAATGCCTCAAGAGACATGAAATGACATTTTGGTGACTCAAAGTACATACACTTATACATATTGGTACATTAGGTCATAATCATGTTGGGTTATCAAGTGTAAGGGGGAACATGGTGTACAACATGAAGGGAACAACATAGATGATGTAACAAGGATTTTGTTAGACCCAAAAGTGGTTCTAACACCCAAATGAATGATAATTCTAAATAAAATAAAGACAAAAATAACGAGAACACGAGATTTATAGTGGTTCGACGTTAATGAGCTTACATTCACTTTATACTTCTTTAATTGATGATTTGAATATGAATACAACAATGATTTTCACTCAATCTCCCTTATACAATTGATAATCTCTCTCAAATTCGTAGAACTATGCTCTAGGAATTAGAATGTAATCTGAATTTACTAAAGAAATTCGCTGGTAAGGAGTTTGAGTAGATAGTCTTCTAAAAGATCCCTTTAAATGGTGCTTATCGGTGTATTTATAGGCAGAAAATCGATCCAGTTCGGTGCCACGTGGGGCCCATACTGTGTGATTCGGACTCAGATGCTCAGGGATGTTGACAGCACATCAAAAATGTAGGATAGTGGTGTGTAACCGCTCTGAACTTATAGACACGTGGTATATGACTGCTGCAGCTTCGATCTTCGGTTCGGGTCAGTGGAGAAAAAAGGGGTTCGTATTGAAAATTGCCACACCGAACCAACCCGTGCATGCTACCTTGAATTGATCTTCTGGCTTGCGCACGTAGAGGGGAAAGGGGATCAGATCGAGTACTTCGAACCAACCCGGAAAATTTTCAGCTACACTTTCTACCTTTGAATATATTCGATAATTAATTCCTTAGCTTTGTGTAGCCTAATCACAAAGTGGGCTAACATTTTTCCCCCTCGAAGTATGCTTTCATTAGGTATGAAGCGTGCTTCGAAATAGTCAACTTATTTATTTTTGAGTAAATGTCATGCAACAGTTGCTTTCATCTGTCCATAAAGTCGCGACACTTCATGAAGTAGTATCTTTTGGTATCTGTAGGATCTATAAATACATCATGAGGCATGTTATTTCTTTTGTTGTTTCTGAAAACATCATGACTTCACTTGAGGCTCAAGCATTTCTTCCAGGTGATTTTCCCGATATATATACGCATAAATCGTGACCATTTCTTCTAATCTCATTTGTTCACTCTTCGTGTGTTGCCAGAATCACTGAATTGGCAACCACGTCTTGGCTTAGAATGGCCCGATCTGACCCATCTTGCTTCCGATCCATCGGTTCATCATTTGGGCTGAGGTACTTTGGCCTTGTTTCCTGGACGGATCCATTGGGGCAGTAGGGCCCAGTAGAATACGAATGGCCTCCTTATTTTCATATAAATTTGCGTAGCCACATCACTCATTCTTCCTTCTCTTTGATTATGTTTTCAAGTTCATCACAAACCCTAATTCTCAAAGCATGAAGAAGTCTTTTAATCCCCTAATTAAGTTCAAAGGTGGAGTCCTAATTCTTGCGTTATTCAATTTTTATTAATTTGAACTTGAGCTGAGAGTTGATTTAGGCGATTTCATTCGATTTGACACCGAATTCGAGGTTGGTGCCCTCCATCTCACTGTCGTCATCGTTGGTCGCCTCAACGCCACCTCGAGGCAGCGGTGGAGGCGATTTGAGCCGGTGCATAGGTCATTTACTCACAACCAGTTCGTCAAAAATGAACGCATGAGAGTATCGGGTTTGTTGTTCTTGGATGAGTTGTAAAGAGGGAGAAGGAGATGCGTTGGGGAGATTGTGATCGATTCAGGGTGGAATGGGCAAGGCCTAAGTGATTGGAACAAAGTATGTGATTTCGGCTCGGATCGATGGGTCTGAAGTTTGAGGTAGTTTCAAGAGATGCTAAAGTGAAGTGATTAGATTCCAAATTAATGGATAAACTCAATTCAGTGTTGCTTGGCCCTAATTTGTTTGTCTTTAGAAGGCCCGATCCGAACAGAGCTCACTCCATTATAAGCCCCAAACCGATCCAAATCTCTTACTCAAGTACTCCCACTTCGAACCAATATTTGCACACAAACCCCCGAACCCGTCTGACTAAAGCATAAGCTTCTGAACTGATCCGCTCGAGACACGAACTTCTGAACCAATCCGCTCAAGACGAGAGCTTCCGAACCGACCCGCTCAATACTTACTTTGAAACATAATCACGCCCAAATCGGCTTAACCAAAATTGGGTATAGCTTGTGAACTTGTGGACAGTTAGGATAGAGCCTTCTAAATTGAATCGTCTGGACTTAATGAACGCATGTCTACTTTTCATGTTGCTTTACTTTACGTTAAATCTGTAGTATCTGTTTTCAACATTGTACACATTTGCATAGTTTAGTACACATACGCACACGAGGGGCACGGGCAACTAAACTCTAACTTCTATTATCTCATGGATAGTACAGCTATCATGGCTAGGAGACATTCGGCTAGGCTAGCAGAGAGAAAAGACACAGCAGAGTCGTTTGAAAATCTCATTATCGAAGACATGTCCTCTACTTCGGACCTCGATTTGAACAGTGAGGGTTCGGACTACGAAATGGAAATTCATGAAAGCGCAACATCGTTCGGAGGTGAAATCTCTATGGAAGAAGAGGAGGAGGGAGGAGTAGGAGACATCCATGTTCCTGATGAATTCGAGAATGCAATTGTCTTAGAATCACCTGGCGACTCTGTCGAATTGACAATTGACGACACCAAACTTGCGCAAATATGCTTAAAGCATGGAATTCTTCAAAAAGATACTGAGCTGGCTGCTAAAACAGACCGACCTCATAATCCACCCGAAGGATATATGGCAATTAGTAGGTTGATGTGCCTTGTCGGGGCGATACCTCCGTTTCTGCCATTCGTCGTCGATTTTCTGAGACAAATGCAAATCGCTCCAATGCAACTCCAACCCAATGCTTACGCTTATCTGTACACCTTATATATTGCTTATAAGGAAATTCTTAGGACGGAGCTCACCTTTGAAGATGTATGATTCTTCTACAATTTCAAACACCGAACCCAATATACCTCGTCCTTTGTATATTTTGAATCGGTGCCAAAGAGGAAAATCATTAGCGTACAGTTCAGCAGCAAAGTTGGTGATCCAAGACCTGAATGGTTTTGTATCAAGCAACAACCAGGATATGCCAGAAGATGGCTTAAATCAAGTAAAATTTCATACTTCAATTTCTAACTTCAATCACTTCTGCAAATGTATTGACTGTCATTCATTTTCACTTGCAGTCCCTAACCCGAAACCGGAAATACATCAGGTGTATTTAGATCGTCTGAACCAATTGCTCAATGGTGATCAAAAATTCCTGACTATCAGAGACTATCTAGTGGATGAGTATCTTCATCGCCATTGCTTACTTAATATCACTCATAGCATATGCCACAGACAAGG
This sequence comes from Allium sativum, assembly GCA_030737875.1. Classification (NCBI taxonomy): domain Eukaryota; kingdom Viridiplantae; phylum Streptophyta; class Magnoliopsida; order Asparagales; family Amaryllidaceae; genus Allium; species Allium sativum. The sequence goes on along the minus strand of CM060922.1, from coordinate 145,155,254 downwards.
TCCCTATGTATATATATACCCCCAGTTGAGGGGCCAATTGAAACCTTACCCGAGAAGGGAGAAAGTTCGAAAGATCTAACTACACCTCATAAGAGTCCTTTGCCCACTTCGACTCAGGATGAAATATTAGCTGACATAGCTGCCAAAGATAGGAATAAATACATCACTCCTGAGGATGCAGCTTTTCCTGAAAGACCGACTTCCCAGAAAGAGCTATCATCAACCATGTCCCAAGGTGATGATTCTCTTATGGACTATTCTATATATCAGGGTTTGGGGAAGCTTCCCCTGCCTGATGCCATTTATACTTCACAAGACTTTGGGACAGATCCCCTATTTCTTACTTTTGAGGAAGATGTTCCCCTTGTGAAAGCAGGGGAAATTGCGCACACAGACCTAACTCCAGGCTCTGGTCTGTTAAGAGGAATCACCTAGGAAATACGCACTACACTTGCATTGGACGTCACAACCCTTATGTTCTATATCAGTCTTGATTCTAATGTGTACTTATGCTGTTTTGTGGGACAAATAACATGTTATCGCTACTACGTGAGAGATGTCCACTCGAGCATGTCGCCGATCGATTCCGGTGCAGAGCACGATCAGCATGAAAGCCGACACAGAAACGACATGAGGAATCGACCCCCTCCACCTTACCGATCTTCTAGTTCTCGATCTCCGCATCGTACAAACTTAGAAAAACATAAAAGCCACTTTACTCATCATGAAGGGGCAAATACACTCCTAAAGCTACAACTTCCTCTAAGGATAAAACTCATCAGGAAAAACTGTCAAAGAAAGGTTCTGATCTGAAAGAGAAACAAAAGGAACCAAGCGAGGGAGCTGAGAAAGATAGAACTTCTATTGTGCCATCTAGGTGCCGCAATATTGACATTACCACCACGAGGCCAATCATACTTGACGATGAGATCAAGGCCAAATTGGAGCTTTTGAAGAAACAATTCCTGATCATCATTCTGGGAACATGCATTTCATTCCAGCTCTTAAGCCATTAGATTCCGACCGGGCAACAGTGGTTAAGGCCAAAATTGATGACGTAGATACTCAATATAAAGAGATGAAGAGATATTAGCAGACTCTATCCAAGATCATTCAGGACTTGCTGTCCGATGTTAAATACATGAAAGATAATGCCGAATATGATGCAAAGTCCATTGAAAATTTCGAGAAAGATCTTGAGGATGCTCAAGCCAAACTTGCCCTGGTACAACGTGAAGCGGATGCTTATAAGAAGCAATATGAAGAACTATAATAGTGTTTCCCATAGCCAAGAGCGCATGGACTTAAAGAAACAAGCCGAGGATACTAAGTATGCAAACATCATGGCGAAGTTGGCTTGTACTCGTCTTGAACAGGAGAAAGCGAAGCTAGCTAGGAAGAATGCCGAACTGGAAGCCAAGCTGATAGAGGCCGAGACAAGGGCAACCTTAGCCGAGGGAAACACAGATATCGCTCTAAATCTGTTGAGAGTTCTAATGCACAACTTGCTGCAGCCCAAAAAGAATTGGATTTGTATCTTGTGTCATTTCAATAGGAATAAGCGTTGCCTGCGAACTAAACATGCTAGGGGTTAAAGGAAATTGATTTGGATTGTACATGTTACCAAACTGTTGTGCGAAATTGATTTGGTTAAGGAATTGGCTTTGCTGTGGATTGAGAAATTGCATTGGACTTGATTGTGGAGTAAATTGCATTGGATTTGACTGTTGAGCTTCAGATTGTGATAGCAAATTTGTAAAGTTTGTAAGACTATCATCATACAAGCCAACATTATTTTTGTTGCTTGAGTCTACCATTAGAAGTTGTTTTTGTATTTAGTGTAGATAGTTTTTTGTAACTGATGAATGGTGCATATATTTTACATGATATATATAAACAATCTTGTTGCGTATTTTTATTTTGGAAACTGAATAGTCTTATGCTATGAGTTTATTGTCTAGTATAGGCTTATCAACTTCCCAGAAATTGTCCAATGCTTTATCTCCAATGTAGTGGAATTGTCTAGTCTAGACATCCTTGTAAACAGTTGTCTTGGTCATTGATTTACGTGAAAACAGTTGCCTACTTTAACAACTTACGAGAAATAGTTGTCTAGTCTAGGCATGGCATAGCTTTTTCAACTCACGAGAAATAGTTGTCTCATTTATTGGTTGTTGTGATAGTGTAGGCATAGCATGGCACATCTTTATCAATTTTTGTGAAAGCATGACACAGCTTTATCGATTTGTGTGAATGCATGATACAGCTTTATCGGTTTGTGTGAAAGCATGACACAGCTTTATCGGTTCTTGTGATTGAATGATACAGTTTTATCGGTCCATGTGAAGGCCTGACACAGCTTTATTGGTAAGTGTGAAAAGATTCTTCCCTTTATTAGTGCAACAACAATTTTTTTATTTAAATGATGTATGTATTAAGTTTTTTAGGCCTATATAACCTCATATATATTTTTTCAGCTATTTATTTCAAGATGACTTATGAAACATGGACATTATCGGATTTCCTTATACTGATCAAAGTTTACATTCAGACAGATACGCTTCACATGGAAGAAGAAATTGATCAAGATGGCTCTCAATGAAGCATACAACAATCATTCAGACTGCAGAGTAAGGCAAAGTGTACTAGCAATGAGAAGTGCATTCACCTTGTTCACTGGAGATTGCAAGAGATATCATAAAATAATGGACACTGTGAAGGAGGAGGACATTTTCATGCTGATGCGATCAACGTATGACTCACGGTACATCCACGAATACCATTCAAATTTCAAAGGGCATGAAGCTTTCGATTTATGGTACAACTATATGCTTCAATTTGAGTAAGCATCCTAAAATAGTCTGTTACCTATGTTATCTGTTTACCTCTTTCTTTGTATTCCGTAGTGTTTGTTTGAATCTTTGAATTTTGTAGTGTTTGTTTGAATCTATGTAGGGAATTAATGATCTGGAATATGGAAAACAAGCAGCATTTATAAAAACCGATACGATTGCATACAAATGAATATCTACCAAATTTAAAGGAATAACTGATACCATAGCATACAACATTAACTCATACCAAACTAAAAAGGGAAATACTACTGCAAGGAGATCTAATAAGCCTAGTTTGGTCTGCCAAAATTCAATCCATTAAGTTGATCTTGTAGTCTACTAACTTCAGATTGCCAACCAACAGATTGAGTTTGCAACGTTGTTAGCTGGTACTACAATTCATTTGTGTAGTTAGCCGCTCTTTGTGAAAAAGATTCGTCAATCCACTCCTAATAGGGACACTCACTGGGGTAGATATGGCATCTGAATAACGTCGACCAATATGATTTCCTCTTATTATAACATCTTCAGCAGTTGCATATCCGCACTCACATATTTTAATTGGAGAATTTACTTCCTGTTCAAATTCTTGTTTAGTATTTATGTTGTGTTGGCACTCTTGAACACGTCTACGATGTCGACTATTCTTTTCTGCACATCTTCTTTATACCCTCTCTTTCCTTTGAAGTTCTTCTTGTTCTCGTTAATGCTCTCTCAGATTTTCGTAGTGCCTTTCTTGCATTTCAATGTAGAAATCTATATCAGTTTCAGGTGAAGGTGGGTTGGAAGGCCTAGGGTGATCCATTGGATTTTAATAGTCAAAGGATAATGAAAGTGAAAGGTGATTGTGATACTCCATTGTTGGATGAGCTGTATGGTTGCTTGAGTATATACATTTAAGACGGCGCAAATAAAAAGTGGAAGTAAGTTACTTTATATAGACGGTAGCCGAGTACTACACAAACAACAAATGCAAACACATCATTACCAACTGATACGACAGTACATAACAAATTTTAATAAGGAACAGAGTACACTGTAACCTACAGTGAACAATAGGGTACAGTGACAAGCAGGATACAGTGATACACACTTCACAAGGCAACCCTACGCTAATCGACAACAAACCAACATACACAAAAGAAACTACCATAAGTAAAACAGAATAGTGGAATACATCATTGATTTCCCTTCAAATGCCATAAATGCTCAACTAGGTCGTCCTATAGATTTTGATGTATCTCCCTGGATCTATCTTCCGCAACCCACTCAAGAAAAACTCAATAGTTGCTGGATTTCTATTAGCAACAACTGTAGCAGCGTTATCTGGATCATACCCTAAATAAGATGGAAAAGAACCCCGTTCTTCTTTGGTGATCATATTGTGTAATATAATACATGCTCGCATCACATTACTTAATACTTGGGGCTTAAACAGTTTAATTGGGTTTTTTACAATGGCAAACCGAGCTTGTAGCACCCCGAAAGCACGCTCAACATCCTTTCTTGCTGCCTCTTGTCTTTTTGCAAAATATTTTTCTTTCTCTGTTGTTGGATCTGAAATTGTTTGGACTAGGGTACCCCAAGACGAATATATACCATCTGCTAAATAATACCCCATGCCATATGTTTTTCCTCTAACTGCTGCAAAATTACACGTCGATGCCTTTCCATGTGCGAGATTTTTAAACAAATGTGATTAGTGTAACACATTTATATCGTTCATAGAACCAGGACAGCCGATGAAAGCATGCCAAAACCAGAGATCATGTGAGGCAACTGCCTCTAGTATCATTATCCTTTGGGATAATGGCCGATAAATTGTCCATGCCAGGCCATTGAACAATTTTTCCACTCCCAGTGCATACAGTCGAGACTACCCAACATTCCAAGAAAACCTCTTTTGTCCCCTAAACCTTTCAGTTTATTCACATCGCTCTGTGTGGGTGCTCGCAAATATTCTTCCCCATATAATTCAATGATAGCCACGCAAAAATGTTCTAGACTTAAACTAATTGTACTCGAACCCATTCGGACTACTTCATCGAATGCATCGGGTGCAATCCTATATGCTAAAACACATAAAGCTCCTATAATTTTTTGACAAGGAGAACATCCCAAGGTTCCAGCGCTATTTCGCTTTTGAACAAAATAATTATCATGATTAACAACACCGTTAAAAATACATAAAAACATATTTTTACTCATTCGGAATCATCGACGAAAATCTTCAAGACCATAGGTGCATGGTGTGTTGAAATAGTCTTTTAATAATCTAGTAGTTCCTCCTGGATGGTCACGCAACTTCCTTTTGTCTACTTGGCCAAACACACTACGACCACAATTACCACTCGAAGAACCTTCCATAACTAGCTATCTTACACGTGACTGGTGAAAGGTAATGACTTGCATCATTAACTCTAATCCTTCCCCATAAGATGTGCTATCCGAAGATAGTTGAATAAAATCTCTCTGATTGTATTGCTCATCATCTTCGTCTGAATCAGTTGGACTTTGCTCTGTAACATTATCAGTATCACTATCAGAGCCATCGCCCTCCGAATTCACATTCTCAACCTCTTCGTAGTAATAACTTGTAGACATTAGTTGGTTTCTATAATTTAACTCAAAGGATTCTTGCTTGTTCTGAATGAAATGAAGAATGCTTTGCCTTATATATCCATTTTATATAGCCATTTTTAAAATGGCCATTAAATATAGCCGTTTATTATAGCCGTTTAAATATAACCGTTAAACAGAGCCGTTTAAATATAATCGTTAAATATAGCTGCTTAAATATAGTCGTTTTTTACAGAGCCGTTAAATATAGCCGTTTATAAAATAGCCGATAATACTGGACATTAATTATCGAATTTCTTTGGACAAAGTTCTTAGCCAAATTTCTTTGGACATTAATATTAAACATTAGAATGTGTTACACTAATTAGAGTTCATAACTTAAACATTAAACATTATTTCATAACTTAAACTAAGAATGTTTATTGAACATTATTTCATAACTTAGAATTCAAAACTTAAACATTATTATTAAACAAATTTCAGTACTTGTTTAGTCAACATGTCACGACTTTTTTTTAAAGTTATTTAAACGGGATTCTAAAATCCCTTTTAGCCTTAAACGACAAACAATTTGCCGTTTAGGCCTTAAACGGCAAACTGTTTGCCATTTAACAGTTTTTTTTAATACACTGTAGGGTAAACCTGCAGTGAGAATCATGTAAACTCCTGTAACCTCATATAGGGTTGCAGGTAAGCATTTTTAAACAAATATCCTCATTCCATATGCTTGAACACTCTTGTAACTTCATACATCATTTATTACAATATAAGCATTATATTACATTTGCTACAAACTCTTGAACACTTCATTTGCTACAAGCATTATATTAAATTTGCTACATTTGCTGCAAACTCCTGCAACTTCATACATCATTATATTACATATAATGCTTGTAGCGACTTCATTACAATACAAGCACACATAATACATTACACACACCTACATGGCCAACCACATTACACTACAAGGCTTCAACATTTACCAAACAATAACATTACATATCCTCCAACCCCAGAACGTAACCTTTACTCTTTTTCTCTATCCCTTTCCCGGTAAGAAACGACTTCATCTTGCTTACAAACCCCTTGCTCTTTGTTTATGTTCGAACCACTAAATTTGAAAAATGGTACAAGTTAATTCACTAAAATTGAAAAACAAAACCATAAGTGTTAGGGCATACCTGGACTAGAAGAAGAACCTATTGGTACTTTAAACCTAACCCCATATTTATTTCTAATCACAGGTCTGGTAACCCCTCGGTCTTCACTGGAGCTATCATCGTCTTCATTGTCGCCTTTATCTTCCTTATCCCCTTCCTCTTCCTCTTCATCTACATCATGCTCCTCTTCGTCTTCTTCGTCCTCGCCTTCGCCTTCGCCATCTTCTTCGTCATGGTCTTCGTCTTCATTCTGGTCTTCGTCTTCGTCTTCATTCTGGTCTTCGTCTTCGTTTTCGTCTTCCTCTTCATTCTGCAATTAGGTTATTGTTTTCTGCTTTTTGTTTGCTTTCGATTGACCTATTTTTTTGGGATGCAGTCCTAAGATGGGTTCCCGAAAAACCTCCATATTCTTTACATTACAAAAATAAAAATGGATTAAATTTAATATACTTTCATGTACACGTAAAAAAAAAGGTATTGAATAATGAACCGATAACTTACGAAAACCTCTACAGCCGAATTTATTCTATTTAATCCTTCTTCATAATACTTTGATTGTTCCAGAGCGAAATGTCGCATACCCATATTCATCTCCGATAGACTATCGACAGAGTAGTGAGACAGAACAGGAGGTAGGTTAGGTAAATGTGGGATTGATACCGCTTCTTTACCGGTCCAATGCATATGCCATCCAGGATCATCAACCCAATCTCCTTGTTGAGGCGGTGGAAAAAACTGTGAAGCATAGTTGACTTCTGAGGAAAGAACAACGGGGGCTTGAATACCTGTCTTCATTGTAGATGGCCCAAAGTAGTCGATATTACCAACACGAACTGCGACATCTAGTAAAGGATCGATATCTTTAGAAATGGCCTTCCAATACATTTTGTGGTCTATATCCTGCCCTTGATAGATAAATTGTTGGCAATCATTTTGGTATAGCTCTTGTTGCATTTCCTCGTATGAACCGTGCGTCTTTCTTACAGTCATATGCAGAGGAGGATCTGAAGGGATAACCTCAATATCAGACAACTGTCGTAAGCAACTACTGCCTTGAAACAACTCATAAATTCTCGTGGGGGGACAAGAAGTGGCAAACGTTTCATAGACAAGTTACATGCATGTACAACTTCATTAAAGGCAAGTGCAACTGAGTTGTTCCATGGATTCCAGTTTATGTGACATGCATGTCGATGATCTATATGATTACGGGTGCTAGAAAAGAGATGCCCTGATGTGTCATGTGTATTGACTCTATTTCCTTTCTCCCATGCTTTCAATCTGGGGTAAGCAGTCTGCTTCACAGATTCTTAAACGATATAGCCACAAACGGTCGTATATTCAAAAAGCCAATACTGCAAATTTAAACATTATATCTTTATACAATTGAATAATCAATTAATTAAAATATACTAATGAAGTAGCACAATGAGTTAATATACCTGCAACAACTTGATAAATCCAGTTAGATCCCCCCCACTCAACACGGCCAAATCCAAACTCATGTATACATATCCCGAAATTGTGGAACCCCAATCATATTGCTGAGCAAGCTCTAAATCATGTATAGCTTCCAAGTATCCAAGGCATATAGTATCATCGGTAGTCGTAAAAAACAAAGTTCCCATTATATACAACACAAATATATGAGCAACATGATCATGATTATTCAAATTGGCGGCAATGTAAGCGTCATCAAAATATTTCGCCAGATGAGATATAGCAATATTACCCTTTTAATATCTTTCTCCGCAAGAAGCGATAAAAGTTGGATCGCATCAGCGAACACACTCCAATTCTCATTATATAGTATACTCCATGTATTCATTCCAACGGATATGGATGTCAACATAGTAAAATCCAATGGCGTCAAACCAGTCTCAACATTTGGAAATAAAAACGTATGCGTTGTCAGCCACCATCGCTCGACTGTAGCATGAATACATCTATTGTCAGAGTTTTTCAACTTAACATCCATGAATCTACAAAAAAAATTGAAGTACAGGGTCTCTAATTTGAGGATGAACGTTAATTTTTTTCCACCATTTCAACATGGTTGTGAAAGCACCATGTCATCTCATTCTATCACGATTCTATTAATAAATCCGAATTTATGTAAATCAGTCAAACGTTATCAAAATATGAAGATTCAACATGTACTTTAACAATATAAATCGATTACCATTATCTCTTTCCCTTCATTGTAAATGTGATTCCTTCTTGTAGCCGTGTGATGGAACCAAATAGAAAATTAGGTGAAATCATCTCGTCTACACCAATTCCACCCTCATCGCCTACAAAGGATTTTCGATTTTCTCCTACCAATTTTCCTTCTAAGAATTACCGAGGTAGCCCCTAGAATACTAGAATCCTCCATCTTCAAATAAATATTAGCTTTAGCAAACCCTAATACCTCTTGAACACTTCTTTGATTTTTTTGATTTGGTTTGGAATTGTGTGAGGATAGGAAGTGATAGAGATGTTTGGGGTATTGTGTGAGGATTGGAAGTAGAAAGGATTGTTTGAATTTGAGTACAAATTCTTTGAAATTGGAATTTTAGGAAACTAGGAATTTAACCTCGGCTGCCCTTTTTTTCTTGAAGCTAGCTTTGGGTAAATGGCTCGGGTTACACATAGTACATAAAAATAAATAAAACTACTAAACTGAGAACTCAAAACCGTTTAAGGATAAATGGTTTTCTGTTTTCCATTTGGTAGTTGATTTTTAAATTAAAAAAAATGCAGAACCGCCACTTACTGCTGGAATGGCCACGCGAATCCCCACTCAAATCCTTCTCAACCCATGCCCGAATCCACATGCTGCTAGGTGCTCTTAAGGATTAAATTCAACTAGAAGCAACTGAAAAAGTGAAAAATCTTTCCAAGACTTAAACCCTACCCAATACAGTTGAATAGTTCAACTCAAACCTTTGTGTACTTTCACATTATTCAATGATTTTTGTCTACTTTTGCCTAGTATTCTTGTTAAGCCCTTTGGGTCATCTATCCCTAAAATTATTTGGGATGCCTTCCAGCCCAAAGTGATTACAAGTTATATACACTATGTATACACATGTGATCTGATAACTGGCAAGAACCTTACATCAACTTCTAAAAATGAGAATTTTATTATTTCCTGGTTTCCAATCTATTTTTTTCTGATCTATTTGACCGTATAGAAAATGCAGAAGTTTGGTGAGTGAGAATTGAGTGATTGGTTAGTGTTAACAGTAAGACCCATTTCAATACATGCATTAACAAATAGTTCAAGACATGTGGCTGGAAAGATAAAAAGCAAACATTTAATGCTACTGTAACAAAAGGGTGAAAACTGAAAAGGAAGAATGAATAAAAATAATTATAGTGTTACTTGAAGATTAAGCGGTTATCCTGTAGCCTTAGATTGCTTTTGGCTGAAACCAATATTTCATACAAAAGCATAGTTATGAAATAACATTCAAAACATACTATTTGAATTGTTAGGTTCCAAAATAAAACCATCCTAACAACAAATCATTAAAATAACACTAAAATTTTATTTTGCTGCAACATATGTTTAATCGCATTTTTGAGAACCAAAAGCGCTTAGATATATGAACTAGGGACAATATATTAATCACATATAATGCAACATTGATGATTCTGCTTTTAGAACCAAAATAACTTAGCTGTATGAAGTGGAACATACGTTGGTTTCCTCCAACAATGTCACATCTAAAAAACCAATACAGCAAAATGATCCTAAAGTGTTGAAAAATAGAAGTTGATGATTGCAATAAGGTAATATTTTGTTATGTACAATGTATATATACTGATGAAAAATCCACCAATAATGGCAACATACCTATATTTTCACGATCCTCTGCCAGATGATTAAGAACTCATTTCTCCCTTTCCACCGTCGAAACTTGTTTTGGAGTCTAGTTGCAGCTGCATGAACAAGAAAATCATGCTGAGCGGATTTAATCAGTTTACGTGAAAGCATTGAGAGGGCTGGCTCATCTGATGCACCAGATTTTTCATCGTTATATTCCATAAGTTTCTTTCTATGAAAAGACTTCACTCTAAAACACTTGATGTATGTGTGCATTATTGAAAAATAAACTTGACTTTGGGCTATTAGTTTGGGCTATTGGTTTGGGCTACCAGTAAAGAAGAAAAGTTAAAGAGAAATCTAGAGCATGAGAAATATCTAGATATATATTGATGTGGAAGAGATATCTAGAATTATCTACTCTCATGTTGTAATAAAATAAATAGAATCTAGAGTTTTCTTCTCTAGAGACATATATGGAAAAATCTAAGATATTTTGTATGAAAGTTCTAAAGAGGAATTGTGTACCGTAGGATCAAATACATCTCAACCATGCAATTGAGATGTAAACTACTATAAATGGGAGTGGAGTACTTCATTTGTAAGCAAGCAAAAAATTTTTTTAAGCAAGGTTTAAGTTTGTAACAAAGTTTCACTTCCTCTTTCAAAATCAATCTCCCATTTCATACTTTCTATTCAATTCACTTTCTACTTGTTAAATTTTTGCTAACATTGGTATTAGAGCTAGGTTGTTGGTTAAAAATATGACAAGCGGCATGACTCCATTTCAAGTTCCATTCCTAAAGATGGAGTACTATGATAACTGGAGTATTCGCATGAAGGCGTTGCTTGGATCACAAGATGTATGGGATATCGTTTGAAAATGGGTATGTTGAACCCGCCGACATCACCACTTTATGCCAAAATCAAAGAGATACTTTGATGGATTCAAGAAAGAAGGACCGAAAGGCTCTCACCCTCAGTCATCAAGGTTTGGATGAATCAATGTTTGAGAAGGTGGCAAGTGCAAAAAGTAGTAAGGAAGCAAGGGAGATTTAGGAAAATGCATTCAAGGGCATTGATAAAGTAAAGAAGATAAGACTACAGACTATGCGAGGTGAGTTTGAAGCTTTACATATGAAATCAACCGAATCGATTGATGATTATTTTTCACGAGTTTTATCTTTAGTAAGTCAAACGAAAAGATATGGTGAAAAATTGGAAGACTCTAGAGTGGTTGAGAAAATTCTACGATTTTTAGATTCAAAATTCGATTATATAGTTGTAGCTATTGAAGAATCTAAAGATCTAAAATCCATGACCATTGATCAAATCATGGGATCGCTTCAAGCCCATGAAGAAAAATTAAAGAAAAGGGTTAAGGAAGAGCCATTAGAGCAAGCTCTTCAAATTAAACTCACCAAGAGCGAGAATGAAAGAATTATAAGAGGTCATAGCCAAAGAGGAAGAGGTCGAGGCCAAAGCTATAGAAGAGGTGGAAACAAATCTTTCAATAAAGAGGAGAGAAGCCAAAACACATATGCTAGAAGAGGTCGAGGAAGAGGAGGAAACATGAAACAAAATGGAAGGCTAAGGTATGATAAATCACAAATTAAATGTTATAATTGTGATAAATTTGGGCATTTTGCTTCCGAATGTAGATCTACTTCTAATAAAGTTCTAGAGAGATCTAACTTTGCCAACGAAGAGGAAGAATATTCTACACTACTCTTGGCACATAAAGGAGATGAAAGTGGTGATATTAACACATGGTTTTTGGATACGGGGGCAAGCAATCATATGTGTGGAAGAAGGAATATGTTCACGGAGCTCGATGAATCGGTAAGTGGAAACATTCATTTTGGTGATGAATCCAAAATTTCCATTAAGGGAAAAGGAAAAATATCAATTTTCTTGAAAAAATGGAAAACATGACTTTATCTCTAATGTATATTATGTGCCTAATATGAAAAGTAACATTCTAAGCTTGGGACAACTTTTAGAAAAAGGATATGATATTCATATGAAAAATCATAGCCTTTCCATGAAAGGTGCTAAAGAAAATTTGGTCGCAAAAGTAGAGATGTCGAAAAATAGAATGTTTCCACTCCATATTTCAAACGGTGTTGCGAAATGTTTAAAATCATGCTATAAATATTCATCATGGCTTTGGCACTAAAGATTTGGACATCTTAATTTTGGGGGTTTGAAGTTGTTAAAGAATAAAAACATGGTAAAAGGCTTACCACGAATTGATAATATAAATCAACTATGTGAAGGGTGCTTATTTGGAAAACAATCAAGGAAAAGTTTTCCAAAAAAGTCCAACACAAGAGTAGAGAACCATTAGAGTTGATTCACGCTGATATTTGTAGTCCAATAAAACAATATTCAATTGGAAAATAATTACTTTGCTTTATTTATTGATGATTATAGTAGAAAAACTTGGGCCTATTTCCTTAAACAAAAGTCTGATGTATTTGATGCTTTTAAGAAATTCCAAGCTTTTGTAGAAAATGAAAGTGGTTATAAGATAAAAGCCATGAGGTCCGACCGAGGTATGGAATTTACCTCCAAAGAATTTGAGAAATTTTGTGAAGAAAATGGAATTCATCGTCCCTTAACCGTCCCATATACTCCACAACAAAATGGGGTTGTGGAAAGGAAGAATATATCTCTTCTCAATATGGCACGAAGCATGTTAAAGTGCAAAAATGTTCCTAAAGTGTTTTGGGCCGAATCAATCGAATGCGCGGTATATTTAGCAAATCGCTCTCCAACTCGGAGTGTGTGGAACAAAACCCCCGAAGAAGCATGAAGTGGTAGAAAAACATGTATATCTCACTTGAAAGTTTTCGGAAGCATTGCATATGCCCATGTGCTAGACCAAAGACGCTCCAAGTTAGAGGATAAAAGTGAAAAATACATCTTCATTGGCTATGAACCACGGGCAAAAGGGTATAAGTTATATAATCCAGTAAATGTAAAAGTTATTGTTAGTAGAGATGTGGAGTTTGACGAAGAAAATACTTGGAATTGGATCACACAAGAAGATGATTAAAATTTCCTCCACTTTTATGAAGAAGAAGAAATCAATGATGTGCAAGAAGAGCCAACTAGTCCAACACAGTCATCTCCATCATGCACTCAAGAAGAATCTCCATAAGAAGAAAGCTCAAATGAAAGGGCCCCACATATGAGATCACTACAAGAAATATATGAGGTAGCACCACTTTCTGATGATATTACTTTATTTTGTCTTTTTGCAAATTGTGATCCAATAGTTTTCGACGAAGACAAAAGATGGAGAAGTGCTATGGATGAAGAAATCAAAGCCATTGTGAAGAATGATACATAGGAGCTAGCTAATTTACCAACAGGACACAAAGCTATTGGAGTAAAATGGGTGTACAAAGTAAATAAGAACACTAAAGGAGAAGTTGAAAGATACAAAGCTAGATTGGTAGCCAAAGGATACAAGCAAAGATCAGGTATAAATTATGAAGAGGTATTTGCTCCCGTTGCCCTCTTAAAAACTATAAGATTACTAATCTCTTTAGCGTCCCAAAATAAATGGAAAATATATCAAATGGATGTTAAATCAGCTTTCTTAAATGGTAAATTAGAAGAAGTTTATGTGGAGCAACCACCTGGCTATAAAATTAAAGGACATGAAGGTAAAGTTTTAAAATTGAAAAAATACTTTATGGTTTGAAACAAGCCCCTAGAGCATGGAATACTAGAATTGATAAATATTTTCTAGAAAATAACTTTACAAAATGCCCCCATGAACATGCTCTTTATGTAAAAACAAATCAAAGTGGAGATATCTTGATCGTATGTTTGTACGTGGATGATTTGATTTTTATTGGCAATAATCCAAAAGCATTTGAGAATTTTAAGAAGGAGATGAGTTTAGAATTTGAGATGACGGATATCAGAATCATGTCACGTAATCTTGGCATTCAAATAACTCAAAGTGAACAAGACATATTTATTTCACAAGAAGCATATGCAAAGGAAGCATTGAAGAAATTTAAGATGGATGTAAGTAAGCCAGTGAGTACCCCTATAGAATGTGGAACAAAGCTCTCGAAACACACCAAAGAAAAAGAAGTGGATCCTACGTTATTCAAGAGTCTGGTTGGTAGATTGAGATATCTCACATGCACAAGGCCCGATATATTTTGTGGTGTTTGACTCATTAGCTGCTATGGAAACTCCTACAAAATCACGCTTGAAGACTACAAAAAGGATTCTTCGATACATCAGAGGTACCATTGATTTTGGTTTATTATATTCAAGTTCTAACGAATTCAAGTTGGTTGTTTATAGTGATAGTGATTGGGTCGGAGATGTTGATGATCGCAAAGCACAACTGGATTTGTTTTCTTTATGGGAGATACAACCTTCATCTGGAGTTCAAAAAAGCAACCGATCGTAACGCTTTCCAGTTATGAAGCTGAGTATGTTGCTGATTCAACTTGTGTTCGTCACGCTATTTGGCTTCGAGATTTGTTGAAGGACTTGCACATGCCACAATATAATGCAATAGAAATTTACATAGATAACAAGTCGGCTATCGCTCTAGCCTAGAATCCTGTCTTCCATGAACGGAGTTCACACATCGATGCACGTTATCACTTTATTCGAGAGTGGATTGCCACAAAGGAAGTACAAGCAAAGTATATCAACTCAAAGGAACAAGTAGCAGATATTTTTACAAAGGCATTAAAGTATGAAGACTTTCAAAGACTACGAGAGACGCTTGGAGTGACAAAGTCAAGTTTACAGGGGGATGTTGAAGAATTAAACTTGACTTTGGGCTATTAGTTTAGCTTATTGGTTTGGGCTACAAATAACGAAGAAGAGCTAAAGAGAAATCTAGAGCATGAGAAATATCTAGATATATATTGATGTGGAAGAGAGATCTAGAATTATCTACTCTCATGTTGTAGTAAAATAAATAGAATCTAGGGTTTTCTTCTCTAGAGACATGTATGTAAAAATCTAAGATATTTTGTATGAAAGTTCTAGAGAGGAATTGTATACTGTAGGATCAAATACATCTCAACCATACACTTGAGATGTAAACTACTATAAATAGGAGTGAAGTACTTCATTGTAAGCAAGCAAACAAATTTTATTAGCAAAGTTTAAGTTTGTAACAAATTTTCACTTCCTCTTTCAAAATCAGTCTACCATTTCATACTTGCTATTCAATTCACTTTCTAATTGTTAATTTTTTGCTAACATGCAACAGACTGTGCAGCATTTCTAAACCATGAAGTGATACTAAATTCGTTTGTATTTGCAATTACCTGCAGATATCAAATAAAATAATCTAATAAAGGTACATTCTTCATTGTAAATCCACTACATAGTATCACAACCATCTGATTTAAAAAAAGGGGGAGGGTCTTCTGCCTCTAGTAAGTTTAAGATCTTATGCTCATTGTGAAACAGTATGAGAAACATTCGCATCTTGACATGCAATGGAAAGACTAGCAGCAACAACCACGTTTTGATTTCTTCCTCTAGTAATTTTAAGGCCTTCTGCCTTCTTGTATAATTCAATAGCTCAGTCCTTCAAAAACTACATCAAAAATAATACCTAGTATTTATAAGGAAAAAGAAAATAACATATAATACATTGTTTGATCATGAAACTGATTGTAATACAAAGAAACAAAACTAAAAACTAAAATCTACACTACAGGAGTATCAAAACTAGAATAAATGATATGTCATAAATTTGAAAACCAAGTTATCTGATCCTTAATAAAAATCTAAAACTTAAACAAGTTACAAATATATGTTCAGAATAGATTTCTGTCTGAATTACTATGCGATGAACCAGGCTTGAGATTTTGCACAGTGATTGATGTTAATATTTCTAGATACGAGGTCAGTAATAACTATGAATTTATGGAAACTGAATCAAGAAAATAATAACTGTGAATGAGTTAAAAGATTTAAGAGATGAGAAATGTGAAAATAACATAAGAAATCATGAAATTAAGGAATCAAAGTGTGTCAAAATTTAATTGTATTCGCATAGTATGAACATATAAAGCTAGAATGTATGTTAAAAGTTGCTTGGGTTAATAAAAGAAAAAATAGTTGTGTTTTCAACTAACAATTAGTTTTATGCAAACATGAAGAATGAATTGGAAGATAAAGTGTTGATAAACACATCACAAAACTCCAATCAAAGCTCCATTGAATTAATTAAACGACTTTAAACTCTAATAATTCTTCTGTCACAACCTTTTCATTTTACTGTAGTTTTCTTTGAACTCTCAAAAATAGAAGAATCCCAATATTCTAAGAACAGATATAACATGTAAATGCTTTAGTATTCTTATAAGTTAATCTTACTTCCCAATTTTAATTAAAAATCCACATCGAACAAAACATACTAAGGGTGCATTTGTAACGAACGGTAACAGGGTATTTGAGCGTGACATTTGAGCGTAGAATTTGAGTGTGACACTGTTGTAAATGGGGAATGCGTTTTTTGCTACGAACGGGGCATTTGAGCATGGTATTTGAACAGTGTATTTATTTGTTAATTTATTTATTTTGAATTAATTTATGCGTTTAATTTTAATCCATGTTTCTTATGTGAATGACAACATTTTGAAAAGATTGCAATATTAGTCTCACATTGCCAAAAAATATAAGTATCTTGGTATATATATGAGTGTGCAAACTATAATATTAAATAAAATAAAACCAAATGGGCTTGAATAAATATGAAAGGTTGATACTCATACATGTATATTCGGTGCCAAAGATGGGCACTTGGGGTACGAAAGCACCATTTTTTACACCGTTCACATTATGAACGGACCAAATCTCACATCCACCAATGCGCTGTTGGGCGTGCCATTGAACGGGCGTGCATCCAATGCTTCGGACGCATCAGATGCATCCCAGCGGTTCTGTGCTACGTCCAGCACTACGAACGACCCCTATACACTCAAAACTTAGAATATATTTTTTTCGTTCAAAGAACTTAGATATGTCTTATTGTAGTTTAGTTTTTTCTTTTCTTTTTTTGACATCTAAAAACTTAAAATGTTTTTTTCATTTAAGTACCTGTGCAAGGGAGTTGGATGGAATAAACTCCATCATTCGTACATCTTTTCTTATAGCCAGTACCATTAGGAATTAAATGCAGGTCTAAATTCTATTGATTTTTTAAATGAAAGTATGAATTCTAGAATGGGAAAAATAAAGCTTAAGTAAAAGTAAACTAAACCTATGCCATCATCAAATGTGAAACAAGCATCAGACCCTCTCTACTTCATTCATTACAATCCCTTGCATTTCAACCAACAAAACTCAATTAATTAATAATATTATCATTTCAAAATCAAGTATAGAAACAACCTTTTCATTAGCAACATAAATTCCATCAACGATAAAGGTAGATCTATCATCATTGGATCGAAATACCTAGTTAATCTTCTTCATCATCTGCGACAGAACTCCTTACATGCTCCACATTTGCATATCTTGGACTGGAATGTCTCAGGTGGGAATTGTTATTAACAAAACTGAGAAATCAAGCTCATGTAAGTGAAACCTCCCTGCTACAGATCCTTACTTAGTGTGGCAACCTCAACAAGCATCAGTATTCCATTTTTGGTGTAAATATCGGATAAATATGTTGGGGATTTTGTGGTTTGAGATTATTGGAGGAAGACGAATTGATGTACTTCAGACTTTAAGGATCTATTTGATAGATTCTTTCAGATAATAGTTCAACCCACCATGTATAAACGAGTTATTGAACTATCGACTTTCAGGATTCAATAAAGCTTTGGAACAACGAAATCAGATTCAAAGTGTGTATGACTTTGATCCAACCAAGAACGCACTATAATTTAATATCTGATGATGCAAGAAACGAATAGAACGAAGTAGAAGAAGAAGAAAGAACTCTGCAACAGATCAGAAGCATTGCAAATCTGAAATTCGCAACACTTTAGTTTTGGGAAGAAAAAGAGTTTAGAATGATTTGAAACAGTCTTCCGGCGTCGCTTTTATAGGCAACGAAAGGAAGCGACGGTTGGCCAGGCGTCGCGACCATTTGGATGGTCACATCCCTTTGTTTCAATTCGAAATGATATGCCTCTTCATTTGCAACGTTATAAAAGTGTTGCAATTCAAACCATCGCGTCTTTCCAACATTTCAAAATTATGGTCTCTATTTAAATTTCGTTCGGGTTCATGGGCCGAAATTCAACCCGTTTCAGTTTTATAAAATTGTCCAAAAATATTGCTATCGGACCTGAGACCCGCACCCATACCCGACCCGGTTCGGTCGAACGGAAAGACGACGACAGCGGCGCGTGTGTGTGGTATAGTGATGCATGACCTCCCTCCTCACAACAAAGTAAACATTTTGGGGCCCCAAGGCCCCAACACACTTGTGAGAAGGCAACTTAAGTAGTGACATACCTTTACATCTTCTACAATGTATGACAAATCAATTTACTCCTTCCTTCTTTCTTCCTTCTTCAAAAAACAACCCATATCCCAAAACTAGATTTGAAAATTTCTAACAAAATCACCAAAGGTGACTCCAATTTGGATAAGAATCTGGAAGGATGCGTGGGCTGTTGATGGTTTGAGGTGATGATGTTGTCGTCTCAGGTAAGGTTGGAAGTCTCGGTTGTGTCTGTCGGTCAATGTTGATTTGGGGTGATGGCTCAGGGTGCAGGTCTCGGCTAGGCTCAAGGTGGTCGATGATGGGCTGGTGGTTAAAAGCGGATGGTCAAGGCTAGTTCGAAGGGGGGAAGGTATAGTAATATTACAGTGATGGTTGAGACAGGTTAGGGGTTTGCGGGGTAGTGGAACGCTGACTCGGGGAAGGGGGGCTTGAACTATATGCAACACCGAGAAATTGTTAATGCTATCTATTGGGCTTAATGAGACACAGAGAATTACAATGTGTACGTTTAATGCCCTAGATGAGTTGTGTTTTTTCTTTTTTTCCTATTTCTTAAAAAAACAATGATTTTGAAAGTAAAAAAACAAAACTTTTCATATATGAAGCAACAATCATGAAATTTTGGTCATTAAGTAATATGCAGTACATACCAAAAATCTATTTTGATAGTCACAGTTTTTTTTAAAATCCTATCTCAAATTAAGATACAACATGAAATATTAATTCATTCATTAAGTTCGATTTTATAACAAAAGGAATGAAAACAACTCAATTCAATTGAATCAATCATAATTCAATTCCTTAAAAAAATAAAATCAATGTTATTCATTTCCAAAATTTTAATTTATTCAAAAACGAACGTATTCAACTCAGCTCTATTTAATCAAATCATGATTTACTTCATCCAAAAAAACCAATGTTGTTCATGTCCAAAAATTTAGTTCTCATAGAGAAGAATGAAATCAACAAAATTTAGTTCTCACTAAGAAGAATGATATCAACTCAATTATACTTATTATTTTCATATGTTAGTTGATTCAAAAAAAAAAAAAATCATTTTTGAGGAAGACGGTTGTGCAGCATAGAGCTACGAAATAAATATAATTAATTCATTCCTTTCTACTCAATTCCATCAGTCTAGTTTTTTGTTTTATTCAATTTCGACCATAACTTTATCGCATCCATTTCCAATGAAAAGATGTGTAGTTCTACAATAGATAAAATAACAAAATAAATATCAAAAATTATATTTATATTTAAATGTTAATTAAAAAATTACATTTCAGAAATTATGGATTAGATATGCTTGTCCTCAATTGAAAATTAGGGCAGCAACAAGACACACGCAACATCAATGCACCAAGAATATTGAGAATTTGAGATTAAGGCAACAATTTGGGGCATCGATCTCACAACTCATAGGAGGCTCTGCCGCACACAAAAGAAGCAAGCGTGGGAGGAAAGGTTGGGCTTGGTTGGGCAAAGCGGTAGAGGAGCTGGAGTCAAGACGTATATCCGTACTTTCTGGTATTAACTTATTATGTTGTGTGTGTGTTGTATTGATCGAGTGTGTACTCTGATTGTAATCATACAAATACAGTTTTTTATGTAAAGAGTCTTGATATATTATATTTTATTTGTTCTGTTGTGAGACTCTGATCTTCTTATTCTTTTATTATAATATTTCGTTCTTCCTTTTCTCACCCTCCAACTTCTTTCTATTAAAAATCCGCTTTCTTGCGCCATTTGAGTTGGACATGAGTAGTTAAATGTCAGCTTAAATAGCATGAAAAAGTCGAGTTGTTACACCAGATGTTAAATGTGAATCAGATTTAGGAATTGAAGAGCAATCAGATAAGTGGATCTAAATTATATTTTCCTATAATGTTATATTATATTGTTTGATTCCTAAGAAATCTTATAAAATTAGATTGTTAAATTATGGTAATTAATTCCTTGTTAAATTTGGATATAATTGTGTTCATGCTTAAATTCCTCAGATAAACCCCAACTGAAATGGTATAAGAAATTTCATATGTAGGATTACAAATATGAGAATTCTCATATTGAATGTGAAAACTACAATTCAAGTTTCTATTTGGGTAAATGTTGGAATAGATTGAATTGAAAGAAAATGGCATAATTCTGAATTATATTTAGATTATGGAAAATAATTGCGAATCAGACAAATAAATAATGCGATGCTCCAGTATCAAGCAAATCTTGAACTGAAACACCTCGACTAGAAAGCGTACCTTGCACCACAACACTCTTCCCTTTCTTCGCTACAGTCGAACCTATCGAGGAAGATGGTATGACATCCAATGCACACGCTTTCACAACTTTCTTATCCTTTGGCGGTTCTGGACAACTATTCTTTAAATGTCCAAGCTTATCACAGTCGCAACATTTCATATCCGCTTTTGGAGCCTTACAATCCTTGGAATAATGGCCTTCTCATGATAGATGAAGCAGGTAACCTCACACTTGGGTTTCTTCTGGTCAGTTTTTCCTTGGTGTCGTTGTTTTCACTTTCCATTCCACTGGTTCTTATTTTCGCCACCCTGCTGCGGCTTCAACTCCTCCTTAATCTCAACAACAACCTCTCCTTATTCGGAAACAAAATCTTCTTCTTCAAGCCTTCTCGATTAGCTTCTCATATGGATCCTCAATATAATCTGCCAGCTGCTTTCTAAGGTACTCGCCCAAATCCATGATAAACTTCTCATTCTTATGATATGGGGTTTCAATATACGAATGATCATACTTTGACAAGGCCTCGAGTTCCATTACATATTCAATGATAATACTTCCTTGTTGCTTCTGCTCAACAACCTCTTAAAGAGTATCGACTTCTGGACCATAGAAATGAAATTCTCCTCAAACTTAGTTCTAAACTGATCCTAAATGATCTGGTCTTTGGAGTTTCAAGAGCTATGGAGTTCCACCAATCCATTGCTCGCCTTTAAAGCTGCCTCGACGTGAGCTTCCTCTTCATTGCATCATTGATCCCTAAATCCATGAAGATATGAACACGGGTATCCAACCAATTCTAAATCTCAAAATATGTTCCGTACCAACAAATGACTTGCTACTCAGAGAAATATAGTCCTTTCAGAGCTTAGCTAAATCAACAACCTTAGGTGCCTGCACAAGAACACCACCCTCTACTACCGCTTTTAGAGTGGGTATCCTTCTCGTGATCGCTGTCATCATAGCCTCGAACATAGTAGGATAATTGGACATAGCAACTGTAGCTTGTGACTGACTACCCCCGCCTACCCCTCCAGTGGCAGGCTCATCCTTAATAGCGTATCTCAAAGTTCGACGAATCATTCTTTAATTGAAACAAGAATAATTAGTGCACGTCAGAGAAAGGTCGCATTGGTGCTCAAGTACTTACTAACCTACTATACTATATATTATAATATAGTAATCATTCATTAAAAATTAAAAGTATGTCTCTCATATGCTTTTAATTTCGCAATCTTTAGGTAAAATCAATTAACCAAAGCTTTGATACCAAATGTGACGACCGCCCCATACCTCCTACACAAATCTGAGTGTCGGGCTGATATGTGGCGATGATTAAGGAAAATAATCTAGAAACGAAAGCTGTCGAAAAACTTACAGCACAAGGATAACATATAATTGTAAAATATGCAGCATGGCATAGTAGTGAAGCATAACAAAGATGGAGATCCCATTTCCATAAAACCACAAAATCTCAAGTAAGATACATTCCAGTATATGAATATATATCTTAATACAATATGCTCCACTACATCTCTGAGAGTATCTCAAGAAAGTAGCAGAATAGTAATACGGTATAAGAAAATAGTACGTAAGTCTCTTGTTCATCATTGTACAACATCAACACCACTAAACCTATAACTTGCTACTTAGTCTACTTATAGACATCATCAATGATTAGTCCAATGTAATAAAAGGAGATATAAAACCTTGATTAGATAACAGTCTTAGTGAGCGATAAAATAACTATCAATAATTATGCAGGATAATATATGAGAATAGAAAGTTTAGGTCTCACCTAAGTCGTCCTTGCATCCAAAGAGTTAGCACATAATAATCTCATTATAATATGCTACACAAACACATAGAATAGACATGAGTCAGAGAAGGATTCCTAATCTTGCTTCTCTTTGATGTCCTACGGTGATAATCTACCTAAAGAAAATATAAGAGAACATACACAAGCAATCATAGCGTCAATAACAAGCAATAACCTAGCCATCACAGACTACAGCCTTGAATGAATCAGCGTTGAATGACTAGTTGTTTCCATCCATCAAAGGCTAATGGAAACCTCGGTTCTGCTCAGACTGTCGTGCGTCCCATGTATTTTTTGCCTCCTCGAGACAACTAGATCACTCTCTAAGTGATCCAGGATACTTGATCTCTCAAATCATAATATGTGTCCTCACTAGGGGTGTTACGGTTACAACAACCGTCAATTTTACTGCTAACCGTAACGTTAATCGTTGTTGACGGTTAGAAAATTTTATAACCTTTACCACAACCGTCTAACCATTACCACAGCCATTACTGTAAATTTACATTGTTATTCATATATAATTCAAGTTTGAACTTTTTTTTAAAGAATTAGTTTGTTTATATATGAAACAAACCATCCATGCGCATGTTGTATATAAATAAAAACACAAAAAGATCATGTGTGGTTGGTATGGTTTATCGCGGTTATCAAAATACACAACCGTTACCGTAGTAGATGGTAACTGTGTAAACAGTTAGTATGGTTTGACGGTTGAACGGTTCAACCATAACAACCCTAGCCCTCACGATACCCTTGCTTTGAGTCTACTAGAACCTTCGACTACCAACGATTCCTTGGCACTTCCAACTTCACAAGTCATCCTCGATGACTCCATCCTTTTGTTCAAGTCCTACTCGTATCAGTCCATTATCTCTCTTGCTTGAGTCCCACCTGAGTCAATTCTTCATATTACGAGCTTAAGCCTCACTCGATTCGATCCATTTCCTCGCTACATCGTCTCATAATCACCTTCTTATCAATTCAACTTTGACCACTCCCGTCTTGAGTTCACAATCGAAGATCCATGCCTTGTTGATAAACGCTTCGATACCATATAAGCTTTTAGCAATCCAACTCCACCAACAAGCTCCAAAAGATCATTTCTCCACATCCTCGAAGCTTCAACCCCAACATCATCCACGATAGATTAGTACCGGTCCATTCACTTAGCCAATTTTTGGTTGTGTTGGACCGATGCACTCCTCTTCTCAAGTACTTCCCTCCGGTCCAATCTCAAAATACGACTCCTTCCCGATAGTTTTCCCTAGCAGTCCATCAACGAGAACTCGAGCAATCATACTTCATCCCATCTACATTTCAACAGAATTTCCAGATGACATGCTTTCCTCTCCATGAAGCCATGCCCCAAATTTCATGACCCCTCAACCAATCACCATTGATCGATACTGGTCCGTAGGGAATAGACTAGTACCGGTCTATGTACTTAGCTTATTTCGTGATGATATTTTCTCGGCATCATCCCGACACCTTCCAGGGCCCCTCTGCCAAGTTTCATTTGAATTCGATCATTTGAACCTCTAATTTGCTCCATTCATCAATTCTAAGCCTATGACACACAATTTTAAATGACCAAATCATTCAGAATCATACAATTGCAACAAATCAAATAATAATTCATCTAATTTCAATTATGATTGGTCATACAAACATGAACATACATGAAATATAGCATAAAAACCATGGATCTAGCATAATTAGGGTTTAAACGTACATTAAACACGATTAATCTAATAACTTGCCAATTCATATGATCAATTCAGGTTATTTAGGGTTTCTAATACTGAAATTAACATAGACAATCAGATTTTAGGTGATATTAGCATGGTTGGTGTGAAATAATCCTAATTTAACACATATTATCCATAATATATGTATGACAGATATATATCACAAGTCTAGAATTGATGAAATTAGGATGAAATCAATTCTAGACAACAACGAGAGAGAAGAAAAGCTTTGATTTAATCCAAAATAGTGAGATCCGATCTTCTCGGACGTAGATCTTACCTTGGATATGATTTAGGATGATTAGATGAAGAAATTAGACTTTGGGTTGAAATCCAAAGAATCACGGACAACAACTTAATTTTTTTAATGAGAAGGAAAACCCTAATTCTGTCCCCAAACCTCTATATTTATAGCTGTAGGTCATTAGCCTAATGGGCTTACTAATATGTCCACTAATAGCTAATTACCCATTCATGTAGAAACCAAATCTTAAAATAACGACTTCTCCTAAAATGCTAAGCCAAATCTCTAATGTGACCACTCTACGGAATTTCCAACCATCATTTCGATCCAATGAGATCGATATCAGCACCCGATTCGGCCCTATCAAAATTTATAGACAAAATAGTAAGTCCAAGAGAAAAATAGTCACAAATCAATTCGATAAAATTCATGGACCTGTCTCACACCTCCATGAGTATCATATTAAAACATAAGAATGACCCGATCACTAGGAAATCACTTATAATAATTTTGCAATCCTCCAATATGTAAAATGCGGGTCATTATAGTTTCTGATACTTAAAACTTGAGGTGATTGTTAGTGGTGATTTTTCAATATTTTTCAGCTTTGTGATGAAATCTGTTAACATGAGCATGTTAGTTCCTGATATGATGGTTTTGATGATGACAACCTTAGGACTTATTATAAAATATAAATACCAACAATCTTATCCAAATATATGTGTGTATGCAAATTATATATATGTATATATATGCATTATGCAGGTACTAAAGAATGAAGACTATATAGTATAAAGATTCAAGACTAATGATATCAAGATCGAATAAACCAAGACTGAAGACTCATGAGTTTCAAAATTTCAAGAGATCAATACATCAAGATAAGTAATAGAGTCTAGATTTATGTTACAACTTCATAATAGCACAAAAAAATTTATTCTGATTTTAATTATGGATGGAATCACCTTCTCACTTTAATAATGGGATGGAGCCTACGAACACCTCTACTGGAATGGAATCCACGAACTTTTAAAATAAACCTTTTCAGGTTTTAAACTATTTTTAAGAACATCTATTTTGATTTGAATATTTTATCCTCAATTCAAAATTATTTTCAAATCATCTCTTGACTTAAATATTTTATCCTTGATTTCAAAAACTATCTTTCAATCATCTTTTGATTTTAATATTTTAGCCTCGATCATTTATATTTAATGATTTTTTTTATAATCTCTTATATTCTTATATATATATATATATATTTAATATTTTAAAGTTCACTCTCTAAAGTCTTTAACAAATTTTACTATTTAAAATATATCCAAAATGAATTACAAGTCTCATAATTATTTTGACAAGCTTTATAAAATAAAAATCATTTTAAAACAAAATCAAATTTCAAAATTACCATAAATATGTCGACATACTCCTAACCCCATGTCGACATGGTGGCCGTTTAATTTAAAACTCAAATTTCAAAAGAAGTATTTTTTTCGCTATATCTCTTCACAAATGAACATAGTTGTCAATTTTCTATAAATATCAACGGTCATAAACAAATTTTAATTCATTTTTCTATCATGTCTTCGCTCCTTCTTCTTCATTCTTACTTTATAATCATTCTTAACAAAATTCTGCCAAAATCCTATGTGACTCAAACCCAAATCATCTCTAGTTTGATTCTTTGTCACTCCCTCTCTAAGATCACAGTGCTATTCAGAGATATTGGATCATTTGTAACCGACAGGAGTACATCGAGTCTCTATATCCATTAAAGCTACTTGAAATGATGTGATTGTGGCCAATAAATCTGTTGGATGTAATTGTAGCCCGGTAAATCAGCTGGGTGAGATTGTAGCTCGGTAAATCAAATAAGTCTCACTGTACTCGAAATAGGGGGGCGTACCTCATGGCCTTGAAATTGAGGGTTGTAATCCTGACATTATATTAAAAAATAAATTTTCATAAGAAACTTTATGGGACTGGAAGTAGGGTAACTCCAAACCAGTTTGAAATTCTAGTTTGTTCTTTCCTTTACTGCTTTTTATTTGCTATTTGCATATGTGTCTAAATTTGTGATTATTTCTGTGTCTATGATTTGAATCCATTTGTGCTTATTCATATAATTCATTAAACACTATTCACCCTCTCCAGTTCTAATCCGGTCTGTGCTGTTAATGTAGTGACCCGAAAATCCGGTCCAATTTGAGCTGACTAAATAACACAAGTCCAACCCCAAATTGCACTGGAAATTCAAGAAACTAATAGAAAGAAGATAGAGTGTGAGAATAGATAAGGTA
The DNA here is from genome assembly GCA_030737875.1 of Allium sativum. Classification (NCBI taxonomy): domain Eukaryota; kingdom Viridiplantae; phylum Streptophyta; class Magnoliopsida; order Asparagales; family Amaryllidaceae; genus Allium; species Allium sativum. Next base: position 145,128,035 of record CM060922.1, on the reverse strand, counting down.
GAACTATTAGAATAGAAGAAGAAGAAGATCATTATCATCAGATTAACACGAATCTCACAGCGGAACGACTAAAATATAACATACTTTTGAAATACAAACAGTATATTTATACAATAATATTGCAGAGTACAACACTTACAACACAGCGGAAATAAATATAGCTATAGAATCCTGAAGCCTCCTACTCCAGCTCTTCAATGTATCTGCAAATCCCGACTACTTGACTGCCCGTACAAATTTAGGCACCCAAGAGTTTAGGGAAAACAACACAGTAAACTCCGGGTCAGTCATGGGACTGGTATGAGTAAAACAGTTTAAACAGGTATATGAACAAGTAAACGATATCTCATAAGACCACACCGCAGAACGGAACGGGTTTTTCTCTTATGAGAATCCAAAATATCTTTATATCAAAAACCTTTTGATATTATAATAATGTCTATGTACAAATAGATATCAACTAGCAGAAACGCTTTCATCTCACGTTCTACATATATAGTATACAATCAAAACCGCAAGCACGTATTGGATAATGGATTTCCAACTATGACAAGGTATGGAACCACCTTCCGATCAGTGTACTCTAGGAACGATACACTGGAGTTCAACAAGAACATCTTTCAACTCAACCACACATGATCGACCACTCATTTCGCTTGAGTGTATCGAATGTACATCACCAACGGTTGGGATCAGCAATCGTTTCCCGTATATATATGGGACAACATTGATAGATTAAAAGAAGCAAATGAATATTCTCTAGATAGGTGATTATACACCCTACTTCGGTGCGACTGACTTAGCCATGCTGCCTGCCCGATTTCTGTCATTTACCGGTTGATGAGGCTAGAAGCTACGCTTACTTTCCATTCATTTATAACACGATCACTTTGAATGCCACATTATCAGATCCGTAAATTATTAGTTGGTTTATACAAATACCCTGGATGTTATGCTAAGGGATAAATCCGTTGCAACCATATATATATTTATACAGACCAACCCATTCGATCATTGGAAATACTTTGTCAGACATTCGTCCATTTACGTTCGTTTTGGGACTGAACGAAACCGAAGGCACTATTCAGTACATCCATCTTAGTCCATGGTTATCTAAGATTTATACAACAGCCCTTGCACTTTACTCCGTCTTCAATATATTCAGCATATATGATTTGCAACGCTTATGCCAATACAGAGTGGTTCTTTGGATAATAATCCAGCCGGTCTCTCCATATTAACAACGTTAAAATGGTCAAAACATTGATAGTCTGTGATTTAACTATCAAAGAAAAACTCGTGTGCAAACAACGATATTATTTCCAGACGGAAATTATATCAACCAATCATCATTTAACATTTATCTTTTTAGTTCATTAATTTACTTATCTCCTGTTTCCCTATATTCTAAATTTCTTATTTTCTAATTTTAGAAAGTATACTTTATTAATAATGGAAAACATTTCCATTTCCTATTTCCTATATTAGAAAACATTTCTGATTTCTTATTTGGAAAACATTTCCAAAGTTCCTTCATTGGATTTAAACAGATGTTTAAATAAAACATCGCTATGCCAACTCAAACCATTACTGAATTCACTTAACCATCATTCACTATCAAACCTTACCATTCCTTAGTTAAGAAGGAAGTCAATCAAGTTGGGGTATAATTACCTCTCAGACCTTAACTGAACAACGTTATAACTTCGAAATAGTAATAGTTTATCTTTTAAACCTTTAACAACTTCTTTACGTAACTCTCGGATTCAATTTACGAATCCACTTCTTTATTGAAACATTTGATTATAACGATAACGTTATAATCCCTACTTTCACAATATCTAACTTCAATTATAACCTTTATTCTTTAATTCGAATAATTAAACCTAACCCTAATTTATTAGTGTATACTTTTGATTTAAAAACCGGAAAGTAAATATTACTTTCTCGAATTCGATATAATTGAATTCGACGTATAATTCTCTTTCGAGTAATCTCTATTTGATTAACTCTTCTTCGAATATCCTATATTCGATTATCTCTCTTCGAATAACTTATATTCGAAATCTCTTTCTTTCGAATAAACTATATTCGATCTCTTTCTTTCGAATACTATATATTCGATAATCTCCTTTCGATTAAACTATAATCGATAACTCCCTTCGATTAAACTATAATCGAGAACTCCTTCCCTTTAACTCTATTCGAATAAACTATATTCGACTAACTCTATTTAACTCCGTTTAACTCTATTCGAATAACTAATATTCGATAACTCTATTTAACTCCGTTCGAATAACTAATATTCGATAACTCTATTTAACTCCGTTCAACTCTATTCGAATAACTAATGTTCGACTAACTCCTTTGGATTAACTCATCTTGACTAACTAAACTTAATTAACTCAACTCGATAACTTAACTCGATTATCTTAACTCCATTATCTTAACTCCATTATCTTAACTCGATAACTTAACTCCTATCGAATAACTAATATTCGATTAACTCCATTCGCTTGACTCTAGATCGCCGCGATCACAATGGCTACGCCTGATTCCCTCAGGAAACATCCGACCGCCTTAGGCTATCTGCAGCCCTGCGAATTACGCTAGCAGTCGTGCTAAATGGCATATTATTTGGATTAACTCTAACTGATTAACTCTATTGGTTTAACTCTAACTGATTTATTCTAATTGGTTAACTCTAACTGATTTATTCTAATTAGTTAACTCTAACTGATTTATTCTAATTAGTTAACTCAAATCGATTAACTCTATTTGACTAACTCGACTCGACTAACCCCTTTCGAATAACATATTCGATTAACTAACTTCGAATACCATATTTGATTTACTAATTTTGAATACCATATTCGATTAACTAACATCGAATATCATATTCGATTAACTAACATCGAATACCATATTCGATTAACTAACATCGAATACCATATTCGATTAACTAACTTCGAACACCATATTCGATTAACTAACTTTGAATACCATATTCGATTAACTCCTTCGAATACCATATTCGATTTACTAACATCGAATACCATATTCGATTAACTAATCGTCGACTAACTAATAGTCGATTAACTTACTTCGACTAATTCGATTAACTTTTATTTGATTATCTTTAATCGGTTAACTTTATTTGATTATCTCTAATTGAATAACTAATATTCAATTAACTCTTTTCAAATAACTAAATTCGATTAGCTCCTTCGAATACTAAATTCGATTTAACTCTATTCGATTATCTCTTTTATATCTCGTCAATTTCCATTTTATAACGTTTATTTTCCGTTACAACTATCCCCTTTTTTATAACTTCTAATTACCGTTACAAATATTTCCTATTTATAACTTCTATTTACCGTTACAAATATTTCCTATTTATAACTTCTATTTACCGTTACAAATATTTCCTATTTATAACGTTTGATTTCCTTTACAAATACTTCCTATTTATACCGTTTTATTTATCTTCTGAATAAATATTCCTTTATTCTATTTATTTTCTAAATAAATATTTCCCTTTTCAATTCTATTTATTTTCTAAATAAATATCCCTTTTATAAAACTATATTTGTTTTATAAATACTTCCTTTTATAAAACCGTGTTCGTTTTATAAATAATTTCCTTTTGTAAAACCGTGTTCGTTTTATAAATACTCTATTTTCAAATTGTTTCCTTTTATAAAATCGGTTGATTTTATAAATCTCCTTTATTTCGATATACATTGAAATATTCCTTTTTCCTATTCTATTTGTTTTATCAACATTTTTCCCTTTTATAAAACTCTATTCGTTTTATAAATACTTTCCTTTTTATAAAACCGTGTTCGTTTTATAAAAAATTTCCTTTTATAAAATCCTGTGATTTTATAAAATTCCTTTGTTTCAATATACATTGAAATATTCCATTTCACAACTCAGGGTTTCTTATGATATTTAAAATATCGAATAACAATGATTAATATCATTCTAACACTCATAATCCAGAACAGATTATATAACACATCATATAATACAATATATGAAAAACAATAAAATAACTGTTGAGGAATCCAGTCGGATTCGTCCAACCTATTTCCCTGCATCACAGATGTTTAGACAATATAATAACATCGATTTCACTTCACTGTTAAATATTCTGATAAACAGAATCGACATTTAAATATTTAACAGTTTATATATATATATATGCATATATATATATGTATAAAATATTTCTACTAACTGACTAGCAGTTCAATCAATCAACCAACACACAACAATCAGATAATTTTAACAGTTCTAAAAATACAACATGAAAATATAAACTGTTCAGAGTTGGTGAGTTTTACTCACCTCGATTCGTCGTTGAAACGGTTCGTTTTCAGTCATCTCCATTCCTGTCCAATTCCGTTCAGAATGTTCTGCTCACCAAGACAATTCCATTGTAACTCGTTATATCCGATTCTGATATCGTTTGGGATAAACATGGGATCGACCCTTCTGAAATGATGAACACCGCATTTTATTTCCTCCTGATAGAATTAAATATAGCTTCATTTGTTTTGTTTCACACGAGTTGTCCCCTGTTCTTCGTTGTACTGCTTCTTGCTGATGCATTCCCACTTTGTTTAAACCAAAATATGTCCACACTTCTGGCCTTTCAAGTTAAAACACAGGCAGCACCATTCTTCCCACTATTCACGTTTTGCCACATCCTATTCTTTCATGTATGAAACAGTGTCACCATGTCATACCTGAGCTCACCGCCCTTTCCTCATTCCTTATCACAACTCCATCCTTCCCAGTAGTAACCGACAGTAAGTACAAGGTACCTCCCCACGTCACTGTATGAAGAATCAAACCACACCCATCATCATCTTTGCTTTCTCGAGCTCCTCTACACCCTGTTATAAATGTTAACCGTGTGATTACTATTACCACTTCTTCTACAAGCCGCGTTCATTTCCTCCCAGTAAAGAACCATCCATCCTCATTTATATATGAACCCATCACGCTCCCCTCTCTCCTCTTATGATTCACGTTCCTTCATGCATCCGCTCAAAACATAACACGTCCTCTTCCTTCCGCTTTCAAATCTCAGCAGACCGTCCCCTTTTTGAAATGTTTCCAATGCACTGCACTTCTCCATGACTCATGCCTTTAGCATCAAACCCGACTGCCTCCTACTAAACTGAACTCCAGCAGCACATCGCCTACTTCCTCACCCACATCGCAGCCTAGTTTTACTGCTGCAAAACTCCTCGCCACCAACTCCGAACTCGAGGTCAGTTTTAAATGCTTCAAACGCCCAAACGAAGAACCCTAGGTTCGCTGTCGATCTTCAGAACGTGAATCGCAGCAGGGGTTTTCTACTTAGAAAGGAAGCTCCTTCCTTTCGAACATCATGAGAATTATTTGAGGGGTTTTAGACTTTCGTTTTGATTTACTGTGGTGGCGGCTTGGAAATGAAGACCACGAAAATAAGTTCTGAGAAAATTAGGTTATGGCTTTGTGAGGATATTATATAGGGTTGTTTCTTTGAATTGTTTTGGTCTCCTTCCCTCCACGTTTTCTGTTTTAAACCACAAAGAATTTGTGGCTGAGAAGAATGAACGCGTGGTCTCGTAATTTGATTGGAGAAATAAATGGCCAGGTTCTCAAGGATAGGATATTTTAAGCTATGAATGTTCATATACCTTGCTACGTATAATTATATGCAAGTACGAGCGCTGCAGACTGAAATAAATATACCGTTGAAATCAGCGATGTGTCAGGATTCCAAAAATATAATAATACCGGTAGATTAACTCATATTATAAAACCTCAAAATATTGATTACAGGGTGCAAAATACTTCAAAATAAAAAGTGCTTATTTAATTATTTAAAAATTACCATAAAACTCTAAAAATTAAATTATCGATATGACTCAAAAGAATCTTGCCTAAATTCAAACCCTATCTCTAGTTATATCGAATAACCCATTACGGTCGATAAACGAATCTATAGCGACTATTTTAAAATTTGATTTGGACATATCTCAAAATCTACACGACGAAATCCTGATTTTTCTCTTCCACTAAAAGATATACTCCACCAGCTCCGTGCGTTTCTTGTTTCACAGAAATCCGTTTTAAAACGAACTCTGTACATTCAGTTGAAGTTCGAATCGCCAAATTACGAACTGCAGTGCCATTTCGAGCTCGAATTATAATTATATTATAATTCCACCTTCTAACGTTGACGATTAAATAATATATTCGTTATTTAAATAATTAAATAAGTTAATTATTACACCGTCAAATATCCGGGTCATTACATTCTTCCCCACTTAAAATAATTTCGTCCTCGAAATTGCTAAGTTAGAGGACGACCCTATCTATTGGAATTCCTAAGATTGGTTCACCCCTTATTTCTGATTTCAACTGAACCACTTAAATTTCGATTAAAATATTAATTCATTCCGACTTACTAAATTTTCAAAAATTTTGAAAATTTTCTAACACCTTAACTTTTCGAAAAATTTCGCCAACACTTCCTTTGTACTGGTCAATAGATCAAACTCCAACTCGCCTCTCTGGGCCATCTCCAACCTAAAAGAAAATCAAAACGCCAAGCGGCTTGCCAAATCGGCTCATATAATTCCAAACTCATATATAAAATAAACTTGTACCTTTTTGTCGGGCATATCTTTATATCCCTACCATTCATTACCCCTTCTGCATATAACAATGCATTACCAACTTGATCTCCAATCAGTTCATTCTCAAAACCAAATCATTCGCTTATACCTAAGTCGAATTCTATTTCCACTCGAGTTCCATTTCTCGATTTCAAACTCTTAACTTATTCATCCGAGTTAATTCCAGATTATTTCTAATCATTTCAGTTTTTCTTAACCTATCATCTCAAGTTAAATTCTGGTTTATTATTTACTTAACTTAGTTTAAGCTAAATTTTAATTTATTTTTACCATCTTATTTTATTTAACTTCAAAAGTTAAATTCCAATTTCAGAACTTAAATTCCTGGGTTTCTTTCAAATCAATTTGAAATCATACCGCCAATTCAAAACCTTTGAATTTCTAAATAACTTGTTTTCTCAAAACAATTCGAAAACAAAACCTTTGGTAGTAATCCGTCACTTACAACTCGAAAATGAACACTGATGATGTCGCGATTCATCATCAGAATCTATTTTCCATCTATTGAAGTGAGTTCAATACTATATCACTTTCAGTCTGAAAAACGTTTTCAAAATCTCCCAGGAACTTAAAATTTCCTTATTTTAATTCCAATCTGATTTAAATTCAGATTTACTTCATTTCATTTCATATACTTTACTTTTATGAATTCTGATCAGTTATTTACATAACCATTTCACTTCTTATAACCTCATTTGATTATAATAACAACCAACACAACCAATTATACTATGTTAATTTCAAAACATATCATGCTGGTTCATCGTATTCGAGTGTTTAGAAACCCCTATCGATATTGTGGTGCCCCACTATCGACCAGAATTCAAAAGCCACTCAACCAATAAAACTCCACAATATAAAACAAATTTTTATATCAATTAACAAATACATTCACTCGTATATATACACTCAACTCAATCTAGGGTATTACTAACCCTATCTCTATTGAGTCATGCCATAGAGCCAAGGTAATTCACTTAACCTTAAGCTCTGATACCAACAGTAGTGACCCGAAAATCCGGTCCAATTTGAGCTGACTAAATAACACAAGTCCAACCCAAAATTGCACTGGAAATTCAAGAAACTAATAGAAAGAAGATAGAGGGTGAGAATAGATAAGGTAGAACTATTAGAATAGAAGAAGAAGAAGATCATTATCATCAGAGTAACACGAATCTCACAGCGGAACGACTAAAATATAACATACTTTTGAAATACAAACAATATATGTATACAATAATATTGCAGAGTACAACACTTACAACACAGTGGAAATAAATATAGCTATAGAATCCTGAAGCCTCCTGCTCCAGATCTTCAATGTATCTGCAAATCCCGACCACTTGACTGCCCATACAAATTTAGGCACCCAAGAGTTTAGGGAAAACAACACAGTAAACTCCGGGTCAGTCATGGGACTGGTATGAGTAAAACAGTTTAAACAGGTATATGAACAAGTAAACGATATCTCATAAGACCACACCGCAAAACGGAACGGGTTTTTCTCTTATGAGAATCCAAAATATCTTTATAACAAAAACCTTTTGATATTATAATAATGTATATGTACAAATAGATATCAACTAGCAGAAACGCTTTCATCTCACGTTCTACATATATAGTATACAATCAAAACCGCAAGCACGTATTGGATAATGGATTTCCAACTATGACAAGGTATGGAACCACCTTCCGATCAGTGTACTCTAGGAACGATACACTGGAGTTCAACAAGAACATCTTGCAACTCAGCCACACATGACCGACCACTCATTTCGCTTTAGTGTATCGAATGTACATCACCAACGGTTGGGATCAGCAACCGTTTCCCGTATATATATGGGACAGCATTGATAGATTAAAAGAAGCAAATGAATATTCTCTAGATAGGTGATTATACACCCTACTTCGGTGCGACCGACTTAGCCATGCTGCCTGCCGGATTTCTGTCATTTACCGGTTGATGAGGCTAGAAGCTACGCTTACTTTCCATTCATTTATAACACGATCACTTTGAATGCCACATTATCAGATCCGTAAATCATTAGTTGGTTTATACAAATACCCTGGATGTTATGCTAAGGGATAAATCCATTGCAACCATATATATATTTATACAGACCAACCTATTCGATCATTGGAAATACTTTGTCAGACATTTGTCCATTTACGTTCGTTCTGGGACTGAACGAAACCGAAGGCACTATTCAGTACATCCATCTTAGTCCATGGTTATCTAAGATTTATACAACAGCCCTTGCACTTTACTCCGTCTTCAATATATTCAGCATATATGATTCGCAACGCTTATGCCAATACAGAGTGGTTCTTTGGATAATAATCCAACCGGTCTCTCCATATTAACAACGTTAAAATGGTCAAAACATTGATAGCCTGTGATTTAACTATCAAAGAAAAACTCATGTGCAAACAACGATATTATTTCCAGACGGAAATTATATCAACCAATCATCATTTAACATTTATCTCTTTAGTTCATTAATTTACTTATCTCCTGTTTCCCTATATTCTAAATTTCTTATTTTCTAATTTTAGAAAATATACTTTATTAATAATGGAAAACATTTCCATTTCCTGTTTCCTATATTAGAAAACATTTCTGATTTCTTATTTGGAAAACATTTCCAAAGTTCCTTCATTGGATTTAAACAGATGTTTAAATAAAACATCGCTATGCCAACTCAAACCATTACTGAATTCACTTAACCATCATTCACTATCAAACCTTACCATTCCTTAGTTAAGAAGGAAGTCAATCAAGTTGGGGTATAATTACCTCTCAGACCTTAACTGAACAACGTTATAACTTCGAAATAGTAACAGTTTATCTTTTAAACCTTTAACAACTTCTTTACGTAACTCTCGGATTCAATTTACGAATCCACTTCTTTATTGAAACATTTGATTATAACGATAACGTTATAATCCCTACTTTCACAATATCTGACTTCAATTATAACCTTTATTCTTTAATTCGAATAATTAAACCTAACCCTAATTTATTAGTGTATACTTTTGATTTAAAAACCGGAAAGTAAATATTACTTTCTCGAATTCGATATAATTGAATTCGACGTATAATTCTCTTTCGAGTAATCTCTATTTGATTAACTCTTCTTCGAATATCCTATATTCGATTATCTCTCTTCGAATAACTTATATTCGAAATCTCTTTCTTTCGAATAAACCATATTCGATCTCTTTCTTTCGAATACTATATATTCGATAATCTCCTTTCGATTAAACTATAATCGATAACTCCCTTCGATTAAACTATAATCGAGAACTCCTTCCCTTTAACTCTATTCGAATAAACTATATTCGACTAACTCTATTTAACTCCGTTTAACTCTATTCGAATAACTAATATTCGATAACTCTATTTAACTCCGTTCGAATAACTAATATTCGATAACTCTATTTAACTCCGTTCAACTCTATTCGAATAACTAATGTTCGACTAACTCCTTTGGATTAACTCATCTTGACTAACTAAACTTAATTAACTCAACTCGATAACTTAACTCGATTATCTTAACTCCATTATCTTAACTCCATTATCTTAACTCGATAACTTAACTCCTATCGAATAACTAATATTCGATTAACTCCATTCGCTTGACTCTAGATCGCCGCGATCACAATGGCTACGCCTGATTCCCTCAGGAAACATCCGACCGCCTTAGGCTATCTGCAGCCATGCGAATTACGCTAGCAGTCGTGCTAAATGGCATATTATATGGATTAACTCTAACTGATTAAATCTATTGGTTTAACTCTAACTGATTTATTCTAATTGGTTAACTCTAACTGATTTATTCTAATTAGTTAACTCTAACTGATTTATTCTAATTAGTTAACTCAAATCGATTAACTCTATTTGACTAACTCGACTCGACTAACCCCTTTCGAATAACATATTCAATTAACTAACTTCGAATACCATATTTGATTTACTAATTTTGAATACCATATTCGATTAACTAACATCGAATATCATATTCGATTAACTAACATCGAATACCATATTCGATTAACTAACATCGAATACCATATTCGATTAACTAACTTCGAATACCATATTCGATTAACTAACTTTGAATACCATATTCGATTAACTCCTTCGAATACCATATTCGATTTACTAACATCGAATACCATATTCGATTAACTAATCTTCAACTAACTAATAGTCGATTAACTTACTTCGACTAATTCGATTAACTTTTATTTGATTATCTTTAATCGATTAACTTTATTTGATTATCTCTAATTGAATAACTAATATTCAATTAACTCTTTTCAAATAACTAAATTCGATTAGCTCCTTCGAATACTAAATTCGATTTAACTCTATTCGATTATCTCTTTTATATCTCGTCAATTTCCTTTTTATAACGTTTATTTTCCGTTACAACTATCCCCTTTTTTATAACTTCTAATTACCGTTACAAATATTTCCTATTTATAACTTCTATTTACCGTTACAAATATTTCCTATTTATAACTTCTATTTACCGTTACAAATATTTCCTATTTATAACTTCTATTTACCGTTACAAATATTTCCTATTTATAACGTTTGATTTCCTTTACAAATACTTCCTATTTATACCGTTTTATTTATCTTCTGAATAAATATTCCTTTATTCTGTTTATTTTCTAAATAAATATTTCCCTTTTCAATTCTATTTATTTTCTAAATAAATATCCCTTTTATAAAACTCTATTTGTTTTATAAATACTTCCTTTTATAAAACCGTGTTCGTTTTATAAATAATTTCCTTTTATAAAACCGTGTTCGCTTTATAAATACTCTATTTTCAAATTGTTTCCTTTTATAAAATCGGTTGATTTTATAAATCTCCTTTATTTCGATATACATTGAAATATTCCTTTTTCCTATTCTATTTGTTTTATCAACATTTTTCCCTTTTATAAAACTCTATTCGTTTTATAAATACTTTCCTTTTTATAAAACCGTGTTCGTTTTATAAAAAATTTCCTTTTATAAAATCCTGTGATTTTATAAAATTCCTTTGTTTCAATATACATTGAAATATTCCATTTCACAACCCAAGGTTTCTTATGATATTTAAAATATCGAATAACAATGATTAATATCATTCTAACACACATAATCCAGAACAGATTATATAACACATCATATAATACAATATATGAAAAACAATAAAATAACTGTTTAGGAATCCAGTCGGATTCGTCCAACCTGTTTCCCTGCATCACAGATGTTTAGACAATAGAATAACATCGATTTCACTTCACTGTTAAATATTCTGATAAACAGAATCGACATTTAAATATTTAACAGTTTTTATATATATATATGTATATATATATATATGTATGTATAAAATATTTCTACTAACTGACTAGCAGTTCAATCAATCAACCAACACACAGCAATCAGATAATTTTAACAGTTCTAAAAATACAACATGAAAATATAAACTGTTCGGAGTTGGTGAGTTTTACTCACCTCGATTCGTCGTTGAAACGGTTCGTTTTCAGTCATCTCCATTCCTGTCCAATTCCGTTCAGAATGTTCTGCTCACCAAGACAATTCCATTGTAACTCGTTATATCCGATTCTGATATCGTTTGGGATAAACATGGGATCGACCCTTCTGAAATGATGAACACCGCATTTTATTTCCTCCTAATAGAATTAAATATAGCTTCATTTGTTTTGTTTCACACGAGTTGTCCTCTGTTCTTCGTTGTACTGCTTCTTGCTGATGCATTCCCACTTTGTTTAAACCAAAATATGTCCACACTTCTGGCCTTTCAAGTTAAAACACAGGCAGCACCATTCTTCCCACTATTCACGTTTTGCCACATCCTATTCTTTCATGTATGAAACAGTGTCACCATGTCATACCTGAGCTCACCGCCCTTTCCTCATTCCTTATCACAAATCCATCCTTCCCAGTAGTAACCGACAGTAAGTACAAGGTACCTCCCCACGTCACTGTATGAAGAATCAAACCACGCCCATCATCATCTTTGCTTTCTCGAGCTCCTCTACACCCTGTTATAAATGTTAACCGTGTGATTACTATTACCACTTCTTCTACAAGCCGCGTTCATTTCCTCCCAGTAAAGAACCATCCATCCTCATTTATATATGAACCCATCACGCTCCCCTCTCTCCTCTTATGATTCACGTTCCTTCATGCATCCGCTCAAAACATAACACGTCCTCTTCCTTCCGCTTTCAAATCTCAGCAGACCGTACCCTTTTTGAAATGTTTCCAATGCACTGCACTTCTCCATGACTCATGCCTTTAGCATCAAACCCGACTGCCTCCTACTAAACTGAACTCCAGCAGCACATCGCCTACTTCCTCACCCACATCGCAGCCTAGTTTTACTGCTGCAAAACTCCTCGCCACCAACTCCGAACTCGAGGTCAGTTTTAAATGCTTCAAACGCCCAAACGAAGAACCCTAGGTTCGCTGTCGATCTTCAGAACGTGAATCGCAGCAGGGGTTTTCTACTTAGAAAGGAAGCTCCTTCCTTTCGAACATCATGAGAATTATTTGAGGGGTTTTAGACTTTCGTTTTGATTTACTGTGGTGGCGGCTTGGAAATGAAGACCACGAAAATAAGTTCTGAGAAAATTAGGTTATGGCTTTGTGAGGATATTATATAGGGTTGTTTCTTTGAATTGTTTTGGTCTCCTTCCCTCCACGTTTTCTGTTTTAAACCACAAAGAATTTGTGGCTGAGAAGAATGAACGCGTGGTCTCGTAATTTGATTGGAGAAATAAATGGCCAGGTTCTCAAGGATAGGATATTTTAAGCTATGAATGTTCATATACCTTGCTACGTATAATTATATGCAAGTACGAGCGCTGCAGACTGAAATAAATATACCGTTGAAATCAGCGATGTGTCAGGATTCCAAAAATATAATAATACCGGTAGATTAACTCATATTATGAAACCTCAAAATATTGATTACAGGGTGCAAAATACTTCAAAATAAAAAGTGCTTATTTAATTATTTAAAAATTACCATAAAACTCTAAAAATTAAATTATCGATATGACTCAAAAGAATCTTGCCTAAATTCAAACCCTATCTCTAGTTATATCGAATAACCCATTACGGTCGATAAACGAATCTATAGCGACTATTTTAAAATTTGATTTGGACATATCTCAAAATCTACACGACGAAATCCTGATTTTTCTCTTCCACTAAAAGATATACTCCACCAGCTCCGTGCGTTTCTTGTTTCACAGAAATCCGTTTTAAAACGAACTCTGTACATTCAGTTGAAGTTCGAATCGCCAAATTACGAACTGCAGTGCCATTTCGAGCTCGAATTATAATTATATTATAATTCCACCTTCTAACGTTGACGATTAAATAATATATTCGTTATTTAAATAATTAAATAAGTTAATTATTACACCGTCAAATATCTGGGTCATTACATTCTTCCCCACTTAAAATAATTTCGTCCTCGAAATTGCTAAGTTAGAGGACGACCCTATCTATTGGAATTCCTAAGATTGGTTCACCCCTTATTTCTGATTTCAACTGAACCACTTAAATTTCGATTAAAATATTAATTCATTCCGACTTACTAAATTTTCAAAAATTTTGAAAATTTTCTAACACCTTAACTTTTCGAAAAATTTCGCCAGCACTTCCTTTGTACTGGTCAATAGATCAAACTCCAACTCGCCTCTCTGGGCCATCTCCAACCTAAAAGAAAATCAAAACGCCAAGCGGCTTGCCAAATCGGCTCATATAATTCCAAACTCATATATAAAATAAACTTGTACCTTTTTGTCGGGCATATCTTTATATCCCTACCATTCATTACCCCTTCTGCATATAACAATGCATTACCAACTTGATCTCCAATCAGTTCATTCTCAAAACCAAATCATTCGCTTATACCTAAGTCGAATTCTATTTCCACTCGAGTTCCATTTCTCGATTTCAAACTCTTAACTTATTCATCCGAGTTAATTCCAGATTATTTCTAATCATTTCAGTTTTTCTTAACCTATCATCTCAAGTTAAATTCTGGTTTATTATTTACTTAACTTAGTTTAAGCTAAATTTTAATTTATTTTTACCATCTTATTTTATTTAACTTCAAAAGTTAAATTCCAATTTCAGAACTTAAATTCCTGGGTTTCTTTCAAATCAATTTGAAATCATACCGCCAATTCAAAACCTTTGAATTTCTAAATAACTTGTTTTCTCAAAACAATTCGAAAACAAAACCTTTGGTAGTAATCCGTCACTTACAACTCGAAAATGAACACTGATGATGTCGCGATTCATCATCAGAATCTATTTTCCATCTATTGAAGTGAGTTCAATACTATATCACTTTCAGTCTGAAAAACGTTTTCAAAATCTCCCAGGAACTTAAAATTTCCTTATTTTAATTCCAATCTGATTTAAATTCAGATTTACTTCATTTCATTTCATATACTTTACTTTTATGAATTCTTATCAGTTATTTACATAACCATTTCACTTCTTATAACCTCATTTGATTATAATAACAACCAACACAACCAATTATACTATGTTAATTTCAAAACATATCATGCTGGTTCATCGTATTCGAGTGTTTAGAAACCCCTATCGATATTGTGGTGCCCCACTATCGACCAGAATTCAAAAGCCACTCAACCAATAAAACTCCACAATATAAAACAAATTTTTATATCAATTAACAAATACATTCACTCGTATATATACACTCAACTCAATCTAGGGTATTACTAACCCTATCTCTATTGAGTCATGCCATAGAGCCAAGGTAATTCACTTAACCTTAAGCTCTGATACCAACTGTAGTGACCCGAAAATCCGGTCCAATTTGAGCTGACTAAATAACACAAGTCCAACCCCAAATTGCACTGGAAATTCAAGAAACTAATAGAAAGAAGATAGAGGGTGAGAATAGATAAGGTAGAACTATTAGAATAGAAGAAGAAGAAGATCATTATCATCAGATTAACACGAATCTCACAGCGGAACGACTAAAATATAACATACTTTTGAAATACAAACAATATATGTATACAATAATATTGCAGAGTACAACACTTACAACACAGTGGAAATAAATATAGCTATAGAATCCTGAAGCCTCCTGCTCCAGCTCTTCAATGTATCTGCAAATCCCGACTACTTGACTGCCCATACAAATTTAGGCACCCAAGAGTTTAGGGAAAACAACACAGTAAACTCCGGGTCAGTCATGGGACTGGTATGAGTAAAACAGTTTAAACAGGTATATGAACAAGTAAACGATATCTCATAAGACCACACCGCAAAACAGAATGGGTTTTTCTTTTATGAGAATCCAAAATATCTTTATATCAAAAACCTTTTGATATTATAATAATGTATATGTACAAATAGATATCAACTAGCAGAAACGCTTTCATCTCACGTTCTACATATATAGTATACAATCAAAACCGCAAGCACGTATTGGATAATGGATTTCCAACTATGACAAGGTATGGAACCACCTTCCGATCAGTGTACTCTAGGAACGATACACTGGAGTTCAACAAGAACATCTTGCAACTCAGCCACACATGACGGACCACTCATTTCGCTTGAGTGTATCGAATGTACATCACCAACGGTTGGGATCAGCAACCGTTTCCCGTATATATATGGGACAGCATTGATAGATTAAAAGAAGCAAATGAATATTCTCTAGATAGGTGATTATACACCCTACTTCGGTGCGACCGACTTAGCCATGCTGCCTGCCCGATTTCTGTCATTTACCGGTTGATGAGGCTAGAAGCTACGCTTACTTTCCATTCATTTATAACACGATCACTTTGAATGCCACATTATCAAATCCGTAAATCATTAGTTGGTTTATACAAATACCCTGGATGTTATGCTAAGGGATAAATCCATTGCAACCATATATATATTTATACAGACCAACCCATTCGATCATTGGAAATACTTTGTCAGACATTCGTCCATTTACGTTCGTTCTGGGACTGAACGAAACCGAAGGCACTATTCAGTACATCCATCTTAGTCCATGGTTATCTAAGATTTATACAACAGCCCTTGCACTTTACTCCGTCTTCAATATATTCAGCATATATGATTCGCAACGCTTATGCCAATACAGAGTGGTTCTTTGGATAATAATCCAACCGGTCTCTCCATATTAACAACGTTAAAATGGTCAAAACATAGATAGCCTGTGATTTAACTATCAAAGAAAAACTCGTGTGCAAACAACGATATTATTTCCAGACGGAAATTATATCAACCAATCATCATTTAACATTTATCTCTTTAGTTCATTAATTTACTTATCTCCTGTTTCCCTATATTCTAAATTTCTTATTTTCTAATTTTAGAAATTATACTTTATTAATAATGGAAAACATTTCCATTTCCTGTTTCCTATATTAGAAAACATTTCTGATTTCTTATTTGGAAAACATTTCCAAAGTTCCTTCATTGGATTTAAACAGATGTTTAAATAAAACATCGCTATGCCAACTCAAACCATTACTGAATTCACTTAACCATCATTCACTATCAAACCTTACCATTCCTTAGTTAAGAAGGAAGTCAATCAAGTTGGGGTATAATTACCTCTCAGACCTTAACTGAACAACGTTATAACTTCGAAATAGTAACAGTTTATCTTTTAAACCTTTAACAACTTCTTTACGTAACTCTCGGATTCAATTTACGAATCCACTTCTTTATTGAAACATTTGATTATAACGATAACGTTATAATCCCTACTTTCACAATATCTAACTTCAATTATAACCTTTATTCTTTAATTCGAATAATTAAACCTAACCCTAATTTATTAGTGTATACTTTTGATTTAAAAACAGGAAAGTAAATATTACTTTCCCGAATTCGATATAATTGAATTCGACGTATAATTCTCTTTCGAGTAATCTCTATTTGATTAACTCTTCTTCGAATATCCTATATTCGATTATCTCTCTTCGAATAACTTATATTCGAAATCTCTTTCTTTCGAATAAACTATATTCGATCTCTTTCTTTCGAATACTATATATTCGATAATCTCCTTTCGATTAAACTATAATCGATAACTCCCTTAGATTAAACTATAATCGAGAACTCCTTCCCTTTAACTCTATTCGAATAAACTATATTCGACTAACTCTATTTAACTCCGTTTAACTCTATTCGAATAACTAATATTCGATAACTCTATTTAACTCCGTTCGAATAACTAATATTCGATAAATCTATTTAACTCCGTTCAATTCTATTCGAATAACTAATGTTCGAATAACTCCTTTGGATTAACTCATCTTGACTAACTTAACTTAATTAACTCAACTCGATAACTTAACTCGATTATCTTAACTCCATTATCTTAACTCGATGACTTAACTCCTATCGAATAACTAATATTCGATTAACTCCATTCGCTTGACTCTAGATCGCCACGATCACAATGGTTACGCCTGATTCCCTCAGGAAACATCCGACCGCCTTAGGCTATCTGCAGCCCTGCAAATTACGCTAGCAGTCATGCTAAATGGCATATTATTTGGATTAACTCTAACTGATTAACTCTATTGGTTTAACTCTAACTGATTTATTCTAATTGGTTAACTCTAACTGATTTATTCTAATTAGTTAACTCTAACTGATTTATTCTAATTAGTTAACTCAAATCGATTAACTCTATTTGACTAACTTGACTCGACTAACCCCTTTCGAATAACATATTCGATTAACTAACTTCGAATACCATATTCGATTAACTAACATCGAATACCATATTCGATTAACTAACATCGAATACCATATTCGTTTAACTAACTTCGAATACCATATTCGATTAACTAACTTCGAATACCATATTCGATTAACTCCTTCAAATACCATATTCGATTTACTAACATCGAATACCATATTCGATTAACTAATCTTCGACTAACTAATAGTCGATTAAATTACTTCGACTAATTCGATTAACTTTTATTTGATTATCTTTAATCGATTAACTTTATT
Source organism: Allium sativum (assembly GCA_030737875.1). Lineage (NCBI taxonomy): Eukaryota > Viridiplantae > Streptophyta > Magnoliopsida > Asparagales > Amaryllidaceae > Allium > Allium sativum. The sequence goes on along the minus strand of CM060922.1, from coordinate 145,109,249 downwards.
TGATTATCTCTAATTTAATAACTAATATTCAATTAACTCTTTTCAAATAACTAAATTCGATTAGCTCCTTCGAATACTAAATTCGATTTAACTCTATTCGATTATCTCTTTTATATCTCGTCAATTTCCTTTTTATAACGTTTATTTTCTATTACAACTATCCCCTTTTTTATAACTTCTAATTACCGTTACAAATATTTCCTATTTATAACTTCTATTTACCGTTACAAATATTTCCTATTTATAACTTCTATTTACCATTACAAATATTTCCTATTTATAACGTTTGATTTCCGTTACAAATACTTCCTATTTATACCGTTTTATTTATCTTCTAAATAAATATTCCTTTATTCTATTTATTTTCTAAATAAATATTTCCCTTTTCAATTCTATTTATTTTCTAAATAAATATCCCTTTTATAAAACTCTATTTGTCTTATAAATACTTCCTTTTATAAAACCGTGTTCGTTTTATAAATAATTTCCTTTTATAAAACCGTGTTCGTTTTATAAATACTCAATTTTCAAATTGTTTCCTTTTATAAAATCGGTTGATTTTATAAAACTCCTTTATTTCGATATACATTGAAATATTCCTTTTTCCTATTCTATTTGTTTTATCAACATTTTTCCCTTTTATAAAACTCTATTCGTTTTATAAATACTTTCCTTTTTATAAAACCGTGTTCGTTTTATAAAAATTTTCCTTTTATAAAATCCTGTGATTTTATAAAATTCCTTTATTTCAATATACATTGAAATATTCCATTTCACAACTCAGGGTTTCTTATGATATTTAAAATATTGAATAACAATGATTAATATCATTCTAACACACATAATCCAGAACAGATTATATAACACATCATATAATACAATATATGAAAAACAATAAAATAACTGTTGAGGAATCCAGTCGGATTCCTCCAACCTGTTTCCCTGCATCACAGATGTTTAGACAATAGAATAACATCGATTTCACTTCACTGTTAAATATTCTGATAAACAGAATCGACATTTAAATATTTAACAGTTTATATATATATACATATATATATATATATATATATATATAATATTTCTACTAACTGACTAGCAGTTCAATCAATCAACCAACACACAGCAATCAGATAATTTTAACAGTTCTAAAAATACAACATGGAAATATAAACTGTTCAGAGTTGGTGAGTTTTACTCACCTCGATTCGTCGTTGAAACGGTTCGTTTTCAGTCATCTCCATTCCTGTCCAATTCCGTTCAGAATGTTCTGCTCGCCAAGACAATTCCATTGTAACTCGTTATATCCGATTCTGATATCGTTTGGGATAAACATGGGATCGACCCTTCTAAAATGATGAACACCGCATTTTATTTCCTCCTGATAGAATTAAATATAGCTTCGTTTGTTTTGTTTCACACGAGTTGTCCCCTGTTCTTCGTTGTACTGCTTCTTGCTGATGCATTCCCACTTTGTTTAAACCAAAATATGTCCACACTTCTGGCCTTTCAAGTTAAAACACAGGCAGCACCATTCTTCCCACTATTCACGTTTTGCCACATCCCATTCTTTCATGTATGAAACAGTGTCACCATGTCATACCTGAGCTCACCGCCCTTTCCTCATTCCTTATCACAACTCCATCCTTCCCAGTAGTAACCAATAGTAAGTACAAGGTACCTCCCCACGTCACTGTATGAAGAATCAAACCACACCCATCATCATCTTTGCTTTCTCGAGCTCCTCTACACCCTGTTATAAATGTTAACCGTGTGATTACTATTACCACTTCTTCTACAAGCCGCGTTCATTTCCTCCCAGTAAAGAACCCGCCATCCTCAATTATATATGAACCCATCATGCTCCCCTCTCTCCTCTTATGATTCACGTTCCTTCATGCATCCGCTCAAAACATAACACGTCCTCTCCCTTCCACTTTCAAATCTCAGCAGACCGTCCCCTTTTTGAAATGTTTCCAACGCACTGCACTTCTCCACGACTCATGCCTTCAGCATCAAACCCGACTGCCTCCTACTAAACCGAACTCCAGCAGCAGATCGCCTACTTCCTCACCTACATCGCAGCCTAGTTTTACTGCAGCAAAACTCCTCGCCACCAAACCCGAACTCGAGGTCAGTTTTAAATGCTTCAAACGCCCAAACGAAGAACCCTAGGTTCGCTGTCGATCTTCAGAACGTGAATCGCAGCAGGGGTTTTCTACTTAGAAAGGAAGCTCCTTCCTTTCGAACATCATGAGAATTATTTGAGGGGTTTTAGACTTTCGTTTTGATTTACTTTGGTGGCGGCTTGGAAATGAAGACCACGAAAATAAGTTCTGAGAAAATTAGGTTATGGCTTTGTGAGGATATTATATAGGGTTGTTTCTTTGAATTGTTTTGGTCTCCTTCCCTCCATGTTTTCTATTTTAAACCACAAAGAATTTGTGGCTGAGAAGAATGAACGCGTGGTCTCGTAATTTGATTGGACAAATAAATGGCCAGGTTCTCAAGGATAGGATATTTTAAGCTATGAATGTTCATATACCTTGCTACATATAATTATTTGCAAGTACGAGCGCTGCAGGCTGAAATAAATATACTGTTGAAATCAGCGATGTGTGAGGATTCCAAAAATATAATAATACCGGTAGATTAACTCATATTATGAAGCCTCAAAATATTGATTACAGGGTGCAAAATACTTCAAAATAAAAAGTGCTTATTTAATTAATTAAAAATTACCATAAAATTCTAAAAATTAAATTATCGATATGACTCAAAAGAATCTTGCCTAAATTCAAACCCTATCTCTAGTTATATCGAATAACCCATTACGGTCGATAAACGAATCTATAACGACTATTTTAAAATTTGATTTGGACATATCTCAAAATCTACACGACGAAATCCTGATTTTTCTCTTCCACTAGAAAGATATACTCCACCAGCTCTGTGCGTTTCTTGTTTCACAGAAATCCGTTTAAAAAGGAACTCTGTACATTCAGTTGAAGTTCGAATCACCAAATTACGAACTGCAGTGCCATTTCGAGCTCGAATTATAATTATATTATAATTCAACCTTCTAACGTCGACGATTAAATAATATATTCGTTATTTAAATAACTAAATAAGTTAATTATTACACCGTCAAATATCTGGGTCATTATAGTTAAAGCCCTTCGTGATTCTTTGGCAGTTGAGGTGCATAAAGGTGTAGCGCAGATAAGCGAAGGCACCAAAAATTCTATAGATGTTGAAACCAAATATGTAAAATTGGTTTATTATCATTCTCATATTATATATGTAGAAGAAACTAAAATTAGTTAATCCTATATAACAAAACTAAAGAATATCGTGGCTACGCACACCAAATTTGAAGATTATGATAGATTTCTAAAATATATTAGACACTTTTGCCTTAAAGTTATCTCTTTACACTAACTTTATTGATTTTTTTAAAAGAGAACTAGTGAAATCAAGTTTTGTATATTAATATTGCTAAAGCAGGTGCTAAAAAAGTCTTGGTTTAGATGATGCGGAGGAACGGGAATAAAAGCGGATCTACTATTCATCAACACTAAATTGAAATAGTGTATCGGTTAAAGAGAGCTACGATCTATAGCAGAGGTTTTGCGGGGCTTTGATGGCATAGAATCCAGTAATAAGATGCGTAGTTCGCATTCCTCACATTTGGTATCGGAACATTGGTTTTCAAAGTTTTTGTAATCGAATTTTGAAAAAAAAATCAAAATAGAATTTTTTTGCAAATATGTCATCACTAGTTCAAAACTATCCAAATCATCGTTGTTTATAAGTCTACATATTGTTATGATAAAGAATCAAATTATCTATTGAACTTGTGTGTGACGACCACCCATAACCCATGCACTATACAAGAGGAATAATGCGCTGAAGGGTGTGCATGATAGCTATGGACGATCAACATAGGTAAATAACAACATCGAAACCTATCGTAGAACTCACAGCGCAAGGATAAAATATAATAGAACATATACAACATGTATTAATAGTGAAACATAATTGCACAGAAAATAGAACCTCCCATCATGACTAGTCAAATCTCCATACTCGTATCAATATTTCTGTACAAGAGTCTTCACTACAACCCTCAGAGTATAACACCGAAATAACAGCGGAAATAGATATACTAGTAGTAATAAACTGGTGCGTAAGCCTATTACTCGTCATCGCTCTGCATCGCCTCACTAAGCTCCATTACCTGTAACATGCTACTTAGTATTCCCATCCACAATCGGATGAACATCCCAAGGTAATAAGAGGAAACATAAAACCTTGAGTTAGACAACAATCTTGGTGAGCGATAAAATAGCTAACAAACATCATCAATAAAGTATATGAGAATGGGTAAATAAACGAACTAATCTACCCAACTCCAGAGAAGAACTCAACCTTATCTTCCCCACATCGGATAGTGATAGCCTTTACAATCCATAACATCTAAGGTAACAACAACTCATCCATGATAATCAGAACAACCATTAATAACATTCATTGCATCCAGATTATATAGATCTCACGTAGACAATCCTAATCGAGCTTAACATTCCTCAAGCACTATCCCCAGAGGTCTAAACCAAAATCAGTCAAACTCCCAAGGAACATCTCCTTCGACGTTGGACAATTTACATGGGATGGTACAAATAGACCAACCAATCATCCATGATCGACTTTGGCTATCACCGCCAATCCTGTTTCGAGACCATCGTTAATCGTATGATGGCCAACCTTGCCATATGTCAAGGGCTAATGGTTAACCCAGTTCTAGCATGAACTCCATGCGCCTTTCAACGATACGTATGTATGTCCAACTTTGACATCTAGGCCTTTCAACGATACCCAGGGTACTCGACCTACAACCGGTCTTTTGGGTGCCACCATCATACCCCTGCTTTGAGCTTGCTAGAACTTACGACAACAATAATATCTCAGCCTTCTCATCTCTAGTCATCCAACCTAACAACTTTTAATATCTCAAACAACCTTCTTAACCAACCATTATCCATCCACTCACGACCTTTGAGTTGCCACCTCATTCGTTGTTCTACGCCGATCAACGAATTCACTAAACACTTCAACATCCTCCTCTGGACTCTTATCAAAGCCACCATCATCATCGAACCAAACAACATGAATATAAAGTTCAATATAACCCATAGCATTCACACATATCAGCTAAGGAAACCAACCACAACACTTAAGCCATCAACCACAGAGTTTTAGAAGCGCTGTCAAAACCTTTAAACTTGACCGACCGCTTTATCATTGAACGACCGACCAAGCACCACACGACTGACCAGCCTCCACCTTACTCTTTACCATTTCCAGGCTTCACGACCAACCTGATAGGGCCGACCGACCAGGAGAGATGCACGAGTGACAGCTCCTCAACCTGTACACTCCTGCTCGAGCTAACCTAGCTCGACTGACCACTTTTGTTTGAACTATACATCCATGCTCCAAAACGTGTACGACTGACCAGATCCTCCTTGCACGACCAGGAAATGACCGACCAGATTCGCTTCACACCAAAACATGGATGACAGACCAGGACCTAAACAACCGACCAGAACCTGAACTACCGACCCACTACTTCAGCATTACGGACTTTACAACCATCCTAGAATGCTCGCACGACCGACCCTACTCCCCTAGGCTCGCCCGCCCGCCCGACCCTTTATGTCTTGTTCCCCAAGAAAACCAGACTTGTGCGAGCGACCCCATACGTGCGACTAAAAACCTGCAATTCTCCATTTCAACTCCGATTTCGACCAAAACTCCTCTAAACAATAAATTCAATGAAACCACCTTTCCAAATCATCGAATGCGGCCACAAATATGATATGAAATCACCAATAACATAAATATGACTATTTTTGCCAAAATTATGCAAATAACTCCAAAATCGTGATAATTGATCATGTGAACAAAATTATAGATCTAACTTGCAAATACACATGAAATAGTATAGAAATTATCAATTTAAGGTTGCTAAAATAGATCATAGGGTGATTCATGTGAAAATGGACTTATAATGGTGTAGATCTAAGGTAAAACACTTGAATTTGATGAAAAACATGATCAAACACTCATTCACTTCATTGAATCTTTGTGAGAGATGCAAATCACTCACCGATTCTCCCAAACAAGCAAAAATAAATGCAATAAGCTTTCGGACAACAAGCAATTCGCACCAAATCCCTTGACCCGATGAACTCTCACTTCAACTGATGTATATCTAGCTTCCAATGGTGTAGATCTATAATTTTCCCTCCTTAGATTTTGATTTTTAATGGTGGAAAGGTGTTAGAAGAAGGAGGAACACATGGCCACGTGTAACACCCCACGTCCATTAATATCACTCACAAAGGGAATGCATTAACTTCCATGGAGGTTATAAGTGAATATAGAACAGAAAAATTACAACAAGACAGATAATAAATAGTACTTGGTAATCTAAAACTTCATTTTATTGCAGCGGAAATTAAACATGTTTGTTTCATCATAAAACCAAGTACAATATCCATCTTCATAAAACAAAATACATAATCCCATTACATAAATAGCCATTAAAAAGTTAACAAGCTGGACTTTACTTCAACGGTCCAAGCTTTCCAAAGAGAGATGAAGCAATTCAATCAAACTCCACTAGAGCTGGGCCCAACCTGAGGACCTGGAGGGGGAAAAAGGATAGAAATAGAGGGGGTCAGACATAAAGTCTGGCGAGTATGGTAGTTCTAACAATACTATTATCAAAACAACTAGACTAAGGCATAAGCTGGAAGACAAGTAAATGTCTATGAACTCTTAGAAAGATAAAGATAGCGTTTAAGATAACGTTAAAGATAACGGTAAAGGCACACCTAATTACTAACGAATGATTACTACACTGCACCGCACATTACTACACTGCACCACACCAGTCACCCTATTGTTTGATCCCACTTGGTTCACACAGAAACTTTATAAATAGCCTTACGTACCCCTAGCTGACTACATAGGTGTCGTCTGCCCCTATCTCCACTAGGTGTACCCCACTACCCACTTTCGATCGGCTCCCTACTCGTAGATACCCGTGCTGGCCCCACAGTGGGGTGTATCACTCCCCTAAAGTGGCAACCCGATACAACTTGAGAATGCATGGCTTATACCTACACGATGCAACAACGTCTTACCTACCATCCCGGGTCCACACATGCATACGAAACCCGTTGGACTTGCGTTGCCACCGCTCCCCGTTTTGGCCTCTTACAGTCGAACCTAGCATGCGTGTCCCGTCCTCGACTTGGGTTGAGCCCACAAAGATACGTTTGGGATACTGGTCGAAATGGCCCCCCATAAGCTACCCACCTAAGCTTGTCACTAGTATATCCCACTTAACCCTCTTAGTCATGTTCATTTACATGTGTGTTTGGTTAAGTCTTACTAATCGTATTTCACATGCCACTAAGGGCACCCCCTAGATTCCTCAACCCACACAAGGCACCTACTTAACTCCCATGTCCCACCTTACATGTTTATCTGGTTAAGTATTTCTTAATTCATTCAGGCCATAACCTCATAAAGACCTCTCACATTAGACTGGCATTTATGGCAGCTGGATTTGCCGGGCGGGTCTGGGCAGTCTTACACCATAAAAGAGTCTAACCTCATGTCTTTACAACCGTTATGCTTTAGTTTAGGCCTAGGACCTCTCACATTGGGCTGACATTTGTGACCACTGGATTTACCGGGCGGGTCCGGGCAGGTTTACGTCACAAACGAGTCCAACCTCGTGTCCTAAGCATTGATTAACATTTAAAATCTTTTACCCTAGTTTTAATAATTCCCTATTCAAATTATTAATTAAGTCAACTTTTAATGATGTCCATAATTGACTCAATTATGGCCATCCACTTATGAAATGCAAAATCATATCAATTGCACCCAACTTTTTAATATTAAATCCTTAATATTACCCCTACCCCACGTTTATATGTTCGCTTATTCAACGCATAATATAGGCTAGACTTGTATAGTATAACACCTAGCACAAAGATAAATTATCACAATATATAGACAATTAAAATAAATCTAATCATAATAGGGGTGAAACTTGCATAAACTACACATGTTAAGGATCAAAAGGTGTCAACTTGTTAAATGTCTCAATTTATATGATATGATCACAGCCCAAATCTACACATAAACTTGCATATGGGGTTTTTAGGCAACATAATGATGGTGTGAACTAGCATAGGATATCACATATGTCATAGCATAATTCTAGATATCATAATAGATGTCTTGGTATATGTTCATAACTTTTCTAATCAATCTAACTTGCATATGTGACTTGTCATATAGATCAACATAACCCAAACATGATGATTTAATTAATATGAACTAACTAGCATAGATGGTAACATCATGGCCTTTTTAACATGTATGATTCATCACAACTTAGCATAGAAACTTTCAACATACATAACATCATCATAGCATGATTTACAACATATAAGATATCATCATCACATAACATTGGATTTACAATATACATGATAGCAAAAGGGGTTTACAACAACATATATGATAATTCACATCATCTACTCATAATCCATTCATAACTCAACCTAATTAAAATGATAATAATCTTGTTAAGATCATCATACTCACAATTTAGAGAAGAAAAGAGAGAGTTTTGCTTTGCTTTAGGGTTGAGAGAATTAGAATTGAATTTGCTTTTCTTCTTTCTTAGTTGGCGGCGGCTCCATTGATTTCCATGGCGACGGTAATTATTCTATTTTAATTAGGTTTAGGGTTGGCATTCGGATGTATTTATAGGTGTAGGAAGTTATTTAGGACCATTAGATTAACCCAAAACCATGAGAACCAATCAAATGCAAAATCTGCATTTGAGCGAATCGGCCCACGGGTTGACAGCCAAACACCCTGGATTAACCCCTAGTCGACCCAGCGGAGCTCGGGTCGACCTCAAAAATGGGCCGGTTCGGTTATTCCCCCTCCCAATTCGCTGTTTTGAATTTTTTCGCATATTTCTTTATTTATTTTTTAATTTTTATTTATATATATATATATATCAATATATATATATTTCTCTGCGCAACCCATTTCACTTAATTCTTTTCTAAAAATTAAGTATACTTTAATTTGTGAATTTTAATGTTATAAAATTACGGGGTGTTACATTCTCCCCTCCTTAAAGGATTTCGTCCCCGAAATCTCCAAGTCAAGAAGAATGTATATCCTACCATCTAATCGTCCATCAACTCAACCATCAAACACCAGCATCCATTGTCCTTAAAAGACTTCTAATGCTTTAATGTTTATATGCACAGTGTGTGTATATGTCCATATCTAATGCAAAATTAGGCGGTCTACTAATTCAGTCGACCTCCTTAGTGCAATTCATGATAGTGCCATGCGTCCAATATGTATGCAAAAGATTCCTAATGATACATATTAATTATATATGCGTGCACAACCATCCACCCGAATGCAGCAACTATATGATAATACAACCATTATACATCCATTTTACTAAATACATCCATATATATGCAATATGCAATATGAAGTGACTGAGCCGATCTGGTGCCGAATAGTGTGTGTATATGCATCCACGAGCAACCACTAGCAAACACTTGCATCCACTTTGCATCCACCATACATAACATGTCTCAAACACATGTTTCAACCATAGGATTATCCTAACTAAAGGTCAAAGATACTAGCGAGAGGATATAATAAAGATAAGATAAGTACAAGCTAAGCGATAAAGGAGAAATTAAAGGACATACCCTCAAAAAGAAAAGGGTATCGTGAACGCATCTTCTCTTCCGTCTCCCAAGTAGCGTTGCTCTCATCATCTCCCCATTGCACTTTGACTAGTCTGACCTCTCGATTCCTCAACTTCTTGATCTCCGACCCAAGAATGCGCGTAGGAGCTCGTCGAATTGTCGCATCACGCTCTATCTCCACCTCTCTAAGCAAGCTCGGCTCTACCACTTCCGCGGTCTCGTGCAAGCACTTCCTCAAATGTGACACATGGAATATGTCATGTACACCACTAAGTCTCTCGGGCAACTCCACTCTATACGCCATCCGTCCAATCCTCTCCTTAATAGGAAACGGCCCTACAAACCTTGGTGCTAATTTCCCAACGGACCCAAAGCGAACAACGTTCCGTAATGGAGACACTTTGACAAAGACCATGTCCCCAACTTCAAACTCGAGATCTGTCCTCCTCTTATCCGCATAAGATTTCTGCCTATCCTGTGCTGCTTTCATCCTCCTTCGAATCAAGTCGATCTTCTCCGAAGTCTCCCTAATCATATCGGGCCCAAGTAAGATCTTATCCGTAGATTCCCACCAACATGTAGGTGAACGACAAAGTCGTCCACAAAGAGCTTCGAATGGTGCCATACCAATGCTGGACTGAAAGCTATTATTATATGCAAACTCAACCAATGGAAGATTCTCTTCCCATGTACCCCCAAAGTCTAGGATACATAGCCTCAACAGATCCTCTAGAATGCGATTCACCCTCTCAGTCTGGTCGTCCGTCTGAGGATGATATGCGGTGCTCAAACATAACTGAGTCCCTACCGCCTCTTGTAAGCTTCTCCAAAATTCGCTAGTGAAAATAGGATCGCGGTCGCTCACTATGCTAGAAGGAACACCGTGCAAACGAACTGTCTCTCGAACATATACAGAATCTAACCATGGAGCAGTCCTTTTACACTTCACGGGAATAAAATGGGTGCTCTTAGTAAGTCTATCTACTATAACCCAAATTCCCGTATTACCCTTCCTCGATCGCGGTAATCCATCCACAAAATCCATCGAGATTCTTTCCCATTTCCATAATGGAACCTCCAATGGGTGAAGCAACCCACCGGGTTTCTTTTGCTCCGCTTTTACTTGTTGGCACACTAAGCATCTAGCGACATACTCGGCCACATCTTTCTTCATGCCGGCCCAAAAGTAAACTCTCTTCATGTCTTTGTACATCTTGTCCCTGCCGGGATGAATGGTCATCTTCGAACGATGTGCTTCGTCAAGAATAGTCTTCCTTAGGTCATCGTCTTTTGGTACACAAAGTCTACCGTCCCTACGTAACCAACCCTTATCGTCTAGGGTATACCTATGGAGATAGCTTGATGACACCCCTCCTTTGAGCTTTTCTACTAACTCAACTAACTGTAGGTCGTCTCGCTGTGCCTCGCCAATCCATCCCAAAAGCGTAGGTCTGACCTCCAAGGATGCTAGCAAACCGGGTACAAAGTCAACGGAAGGTCTAAAGTCAAACATCGAAATGAATTCTAAACTTTGCCGCTCAACAAACAAAGGACTTAAGGATAATCTTTTTCTACTTAAGGCGTCTGCCACCACGTTACCCTTGCCAGGGGTATATTCTATTTCGAAGTCGTAGGACGCTAAGAACTCCATCCACCTTTATTGCCTTAATTTTAAGTCCTTTTGATAGAATAGGTATTTTAAAGACTTATGGTCAGTGAATAATTCGAATTTCTCGCCAAGAAGATAATGACGCCAAGACTTAAGCGCGAAAACAATAGCGGCAACTCTAGGTCATGTGTGGGGTAATTCTTCTCATGCGCTCTCAACTGCCTTCCACCATAGGCTATTACCCTGCCCTCTTGCATTAAGACTGCGCCTAGTCCTGTCCTACAAGCATCAGTATAAACGGTAAACGACTTACTCCCATCTGGTAATACTAAGACTGGGGCTGAAGTCAAAGCTCTCTTCAAACGTTGGAACGCATCATTACAATCTACGTCCCATGTGAAAACTAGGTTCTTCTTCGTCAAGCGTGTCAATGGAGCTGATATCTTTGCGAGGTCTTTGATAAACTTCCTATAGTAGCCAGCCAACCCCAAGAAACTTCTCACTTCGGTAGCATTTTTAGGGACCTTACAATCTTGGATGGCCACCACCTTCGCGGGATCCACGGCTATCCCTTCTTTGGAAACCACGTGCCCTAAGAACCGTACTTCCTTCCTCCAAAAGTGACACTTAGAAAATTTAGCCTTAAGGCTATGCGCTCGTAGGGTCTCCAACACTTCCCTAAGATGTAGGGCATGCTCTTCTTCATCCTTAGAAAAGATCAAGATGTCATCTACAAAGACTACCACGAATTTGTTAAGGTACTCCCTAAACACCCTACTCATCAAATCAACAAAATATGCTGGGGCGTTTGTCAAACCGAAGGGCACTAGCCATTCATAGAAACCGTCCAGAGTCCTAAAGGCAGTCTTGTCTATGCTATCCTCAGCCACTCTCAACTGATGGAACCCAGTGGCTAAGTCCAACTGCGAAAACACTGAGGCGCCAACTAACTGATCGAAGAGATCGTCAATCCTCGACAGTGGAAGTCTGTTCTTCTTAGTAAGTTTATTAAGTTCTCTATAGTCCACACACAGTCTAAGGGACCCATCCGCCTTCCTGGCAAATACTACTGGAGCACCCCACTCCGATATACTTCGTCTTATGAACCCCTTCTCAAGCAACTCCTTCACTTGCTTACCGAGTTCCCTCCTTTCACGTGGAGCCATGTGGCGTACTGGCAAAGATACTGGTTTCGCATTATCCACAAGATATATTCGAAAATCTATCTCCCACTTCGGAGGCAAGCCCTTCACCTCCTCAAACACATCCGAATATTCTCGGACCACTCTAACAGATCTTAGATTTTCCTCAGACGCGTCAAGCGATTCTAGATAACTTAGCATAACTGAATTTATGGGATTACAGAAGATTTCGAGAGTGTTTCCAAGGCGAGTCACGAGCCTAACTACTCTCCTTTCACAATCAAGAACGGCCCCATTTCTGGATAACCAATCCATTCCTAAAATTAGCCCATAGCCCGTGAAGCCCAACACATAAGCATCACATCTAAATTCAACGCTAAGTATGGAAATTTTCAAATCCAAACACATCATAGACAAATAAGCTGAGCCCCCAATTGGATTCGAAACAACTAAGGGATCCTCTACTAAACTGGTGTTTAAGTGCAGTGATTCAACTAATGATGTAGAGATAAACGAATGTGATGCGCCCGAATCGAATAAGGTACGGACAGGATGATCAAACAGAAAAACTAAGCTTTCAACAGAAATGGTTCTACCTCGTTCATGCAGCGGTGGGACCGCAAGAGCCTGAACTTGTCCCCTTGCCTGCCCTGGTGCTATAAGAGCCTGCACCTATCCTCCCGAGGTAGCTCCTGCCCTCTGCCCCTTCTTTGGGCAGTCCTTCACTAAATGTCCCGCATCGCCACAATGAAAACAGCCTGTCTTCTTTTTCTTTCGGCAATCCTTGCTGTTGTGGTTTCTTCTGATCCCCCTTCTTCTCGGGTGCCTTATCAGCTTTAGCGCTTTTCTCCTCATGCATGAGCGCCATTTCTACTAACTTCTCAAAGGTGGCCCCCATCGGGATGTGGGTCATAGCCAACCCTTGCAATGGTTCATTCAAGCCATTCACGAACCTTAGAGCCTTCTTCTCCGGCGTGTTTACTAAGTCTAAGCCAAACCTTGCTAACTGATTAAATTTATTGACATATTCTTTCACTGATGAGCTTCCTTGCTTCAATGTCAAGAACCTTTCCATATGTAGATTTTCTTCCGCCCTTGAGAGAAACTTCGCCTCGAACCTACGTCTGAAATCCGCCCAGGAGTCAACAGGACGCTCCCCATTAGTGACCTCCCACCAAAACGAGGCCTCTCCCTTCATCAACCAAGCTGCTAAACGAACTCTCCCCCCTTCTTCTACTTCAAAGATTTCTAGCAATTCTTCCACCTCCTTAAGCCAATCTCTAGCTTCCACAAACGTTTCTGACCCTTGAAATTGTTTTCCACCCATAGCCTTGAATTCCTTGCATGTCTTTGCAAAAGTATCTACGCGAGGAGGAGGAGGAGGAACGGGTGCAACTGGTGGTGGAGGAACATTGGCTGGACCTGCAGCGGCCCTAGCCTCGAATAACCTCCTATACCATCCTGGTATCGTTACACCGTCAGGTAGATTAAGATCTTCAGCCATGCTGAAACGAAAAAGGAAAGATTCAAAATGGAGAATTCGAAAGATAAAGATATGGGCTATTGGGGATTATGTTTTTTTTCTTAAAAACTTTTCTCTTTAAATTTCTCATTAAAACATGTTTTTGAAAACACTTCTTCCAAAAATAACTATTTTTCTAAAGTATTTTTATCTGTTCTAGTAACCTTAAGCTCTGATACCACGTGTAACACCCCACGTCCATTAATATCATTCACAAAGGGAATGCATTAACTTCCATGGAGGTTATAAGTGAATATAGAACAGAAAAATTACAACAAGACAGATAATAAATAGTACTTGGAAATCTAAAACTTCATTTTATTGCAGCGGAAATTAAACATGTTTGTTTCATCATAAAACCAAGTACAATATCCATCTTCATAAAACAAAATACATAACCCCATTACATAAATAGCCATTAAAAAGATAACAAGCTGGACTTTACTTCAACGGTCCAAGCTTTCCAAAGAGAGATGAAGCAATTCAATCAAACTCCACTAGAGCTGGGCCCAACCTGAGGACCTGGAGGGGGAAAAAGGATAGAAATAGAGGGGGTCAGACATAAAGTCCGGCGAGTATGATAATTCTAACAATACTATTATCAAAATAACTAGACTAAGGTATAAGCTGGAAGACAAGTAAATGTCTATGAACTCTTAGGAAGATAAAGATAGCGTTTAAGATAACGTTAAAGATAACGGTAAAGGCACACCTAATTACTAACAAATGATTACTACACTGCACCGCACATTACTACACTGCACCACACCAGTCACCCTATTGTTTGATCCCACTTGCTTCACACAGAAACTTTATAAATAGCCTTACGTACCCCTAGCTGACTACATAGGTGCCGTCTGCCCCTATCTCTACTAGGTGTACCCCACTACCCACTTTCGATCGACTCCCTACTCGTTGATACCCGTGCTGGCCCCAAAGTGGGGTGTATCACTCCCCTAAAGTGGCAACACGATACAACTTGAGAATGCACGGCTTATACCTACACGATGCAACAACGTCTTACCTACCAGCCCGGGTCCACACACGCATACGAAACCCGTTGGACTTGCGTTGCCACCGCTCCCCATTTTGGCCTCTTACAGTCGAACCCAGCATGCGTATCCCGTCCTCGACTTGGGTTGAGCCCACAAAGATACCTTTGGGATACTGGTCGAAATGGGCCCCCACAAGCAACCCACCTAAGCTTGTCACTAGTACATCCCACTTAACCCTCTTAGTCATGTTCATTTACAAGTGTGTTTGGTTAAGTCTTACTAATCGTATTTCACATGCCACTAAGGGCACCCCCTAGATTCCTCATGCCACCCAAGGCACTTACTTAACTCCCATGTCCCACCATACATGTTTATCTGGTTAAGTATTTCTTAATTCATTCAAGCCATAACCTCATAAAGACCTCTCACATTAGACTGGCATTTATGGCAGCTGGATTTGCCGGGCGGGTCCGGGCAGTGTTACACCATAAAAGAGTCCAACCTCATGTCTTTACAACCGTTATGCTTTAGTTTAGGCCTAGAACCTCTCACATTGGGCTGACATTTGTGACCACTGGATTTGCCGGGCGGGTCCGGGCAGGTTTACGTCACAAACGAGTCCAACCTCGTGTCCTAAGTATTGATTAACACTTAAAATCTTTTGCCCCAGTTTTAATAATTCCCTATTCAAATTATTAATTAAGTCAACTTTTAATGATGTCCATAATTGACTCAATTATGGCCATCCACTTATGGCATGCAAAATCATATCAATTGCACCTCAACTTTTTAATATTAAATCCTTAATATTACCCCTACCCCACGTTTATACGTTCTCTTATTCAACGCATAATATAGGCTAGACTTGTATAGTCTAACACCTAGCACAAAGATAAATTATCACAACATATAGACAATTAAAATAAATCTAATCATAAAAGGGGTGAAACTTGCATAAATTACACATGTTAAGGATCAAAAGGTGTCAACTTGTTAAATGTCTCAATTTATATGATATGATCATAGCCCAAATCTATACATAAACTTGCATATGGGGTTTTTAGGCAACATAATGATGGTGTGAACTAGCATAGGATATCACATATGTCATAGCATAATTCTAGATGTCATATTAGATGTCTTGGTATATGTTCATAACTTTTCTAATCAATCTAACTTGCATATGTGACTTGTCATATAGATCAACATAACCCAAACATGATGATTTAATTAATATGAACTAACTAGCATAGATGGTAACATCATGGCCTTTTTAACATGTATGATTCATCACAACTTAGCATAGAAACTTTCAACATACATAACATCATCATAACATGATTTACAACATATAAGATATCATCATCACATAATATTGGATTTACAATATACATGATAGCAAAAGGGGTTTACAACAACATATATGATAATTCACATCATCTACTCATAATCCATTCATAACTCAACCTAATTAAAATGATAATAATCTTGTTAAGATCATCATACTCACAATTTAGAGAAGAAAAGAGAGAGTTTTGCTTTGCTTTAGGGTTGAGAGAATTAGAATTGAATTTGCTTTTCTTTTTTCTTAGTTGGCGGCGGCTCCATTGATTTCCATGGCGACGGTAGCTATTCTATTTTAATTAGGTTTAGGGTTAGCATTAGGATGTATTTATAGGTGTAGGAAGTTATTTAGGACCATTAGATTAACCCTGAATCATGAGAACCAATCAAATGCAAAATCTGCATTTGAGCGAATCGGCCCACGGGTTGACAGCCAAACACCCTGGATTAACCCCTAGTCGACCCAGCAGGGCTCGAGTCGACCTCAAAAATGGGCCGGTTCGGTTATTCCCCCTCCCAATTCGCTGTTTTGAACTTTTTCGCATATTTATTTATTTAATTTTTAATTTATATATATATATATATATATCAATATATATCAATATATATATATATATCAATATATATATATATATTTCTCTGCGCAACCCATTTCACTTAATTCTTTTCTAAAAATTAAATATACTTTAATTTGTGAATTTTAATGTTATAAAATTACGGGGTGTTACACCACTAAATGAGAGAGTGGGAGAAGTAATCTATTCTCCATACCCCCTCACCTCCTATTTATAGTTTCCACCAGCCCACTCATGGGCCTTCCCAAATCAGCCCATTAAGGCTTCCAAAACCTGAACAGCCAACTGAAAAATCTTAAAACAATGATTCCTCCCAAATCACTGAGCCAAATCCTTAATGTAACCACTCTACGGAAAGGCTATCATCATTTCCTTTCCAATGGCATAGGTCTCACTCTCTGATTCGACTTGAGTCAAAAGTTATGCCCTGTACAAGATTAATAGGGGCAAAATGGTCACAAACAAAATTGGTAAAAATTATGGACATGTCTCACATCCCCATAAGCAACATATTAAAATATGAGAATGATCCAACCCTCGGGAAGTAAAATAAAAATATTTGATACGTAAAATGCAGGTTTTTACATTCTCTCGCCCCCCAAATTCCAAGAAAACACAAACCACCACAATAATTCCGCATGCCTATCATCCATGAGAAACCAATTATTTAATCCAAACTAGCAACCATCCAGCCATGCATCCATAGCCTTATCCTAGCACGCGGAATGCTATCAAACAATAATAAGATACAACAATATAACGATGATACGATCTCAAAGGGTCCTACCACGAAGAGTTCTGGATGAGTCGCCTTCATACTTTCTTTCGTCTCCCACGTACAATCTTCGCCATCTTCACTCCATTGCACCTTGACTAGCTTAACCGTCTTCCTCCTAAGCTGTTTTGTGTCATTTCCCACAACACAAAGTGGCTTACGAGGTTTCTCGACTACGGTCTCTACTTCTAGGTCTTCGTATTGCTATGGAGATACCACCACATTCGAATCATGCACGTACTTCCGTAGAAACGATACATGGAACAGATTATGCACACTCGACATCTTTTCGGGTAACTCCAATCTATATGCGAGCTTTCCAATTCGCTCGGCTATTGGAAACGGTCCAACAGACCTTGGAGCTAACTTTCCTTTACTTCCGAATTGAACCACATGCTTTAATGGCAAAATCTTCATGAAAACCATATCATCAACATCGAATTCCAAATCTTTTCGACGTTTATCAGCATAACTCTTTTGGCGATCTTGGGCCGCCTTCATTCGTTGTCGAACGATTTCGATACAACCCGAAGTCTCTCTAATCATCTCTGGCCCAAGTACCAACTAATCTCTAGTTTCTAACCAATATGTCGGAGAATTGCACTGTCTCCCATAAAACGCATCGTATGGTGCCATCTCAATGCTCGACTGGTAGCTATCATTGTATGCAAACTCAACTAGATGTAGAAGGTCTTCCCATGATCCTCAGAAGTCTAACACACAAGCCCTCAGGAGATCTTCCAAAACTCGATTGATCTCTCGGTCTGACCATCAGTTTGGGGATGGTAAGTTGTACTTAAACATAACTCGGTCCCCAAAGATTCTTGCAAACTCTTCCAAGGTCCACTCATAAATAATGGATCTCAGTCACTCACTATGCTCTTTGGGATATCATGGAATCGAACTATCCATTTCACATAAAGTTCACCCAATTTCGATGCCGTCCTAGTCAATTTGATAGGAATGAACCATGCACTTTTGGTCAAGCGATCCACGATAACCCAAATCCCTTCAATCCTGCCCTAGTTCTAGCTAATCCATCGAAATCTTTTCCTACTTCCACATAGGAATGTCTAATGGCTGAAGCAAACCACCTGACTTCTTCTGTTCAACTTTCACTAACTGACAGTTCATGCATTTGGAAATGAACTTTCCAATATCTCGCTTCATCCTCTCCCAGTAGTAGATTCGCTTCATGTCCTGATACATCTTGTTACCACCGGGATGAATCATCAACTTTGAGTGATGACATTCCCTTAGAACCTCATCTCTCAATCCGTCGATACCAGGAACAACCAGTTGTCCTTGCTTTCGAAGCCATCCCTCTCAATCGACTTTGAATTCTTTATTCTTTGGTTCCAGCTTCTGGTTAAACTCAACAAGCTTCGCATCTCGCTTTAGACTTTCGCCAATCCTTTCGATAAGAGTAGGTCTTATCGATAAGCTGGCCAACATTTTAGGTTCCAATTTGCACCTTGGCCTAAAATCGAACCTTTCCAAATACTTAAGGCTCTTCCATTCCAAAAACATCGCCCCCAAACTTGTATGTCTTCTACTCAACGCATTTGCAACCATGTTACATTTACCAGGAGTATAAGCTATATTGAAATCATACGATGCCAGAAACTCTAGCCACCTTTGCTGCCGAAGATTCAAATCCTTTTGGGAGAAAAGATACTTCAACGACTTATGATCCGTAAACAACTCGAATCGAACTCCCTACAAGTAATGTCTCCACATCTTCAAAGCAAACATAATCGCCGCCAACTCCAAATCATGAGTTGGGTAATTCCTTTTATGTGGCTTCAGCTGTCGACTCGCGTAGGCCATAACCTTATCCTTCTAAATCAGCACTACTCCAAGCCTAGTGCCACATGCATCAGTATACACCACCATCTCTTCATTCCCACTTGGAATGATCAACATAGGAGCACTTTTCAGTCTCTCTTTCAAGATTCCAAATACTTGTTCACACTTTGCATCCCATGTGAACAGTTGGTTCTTCCTCATCAACTGTGTCAACGGTGCAGCTATCTTGGAGAAATCCTTGATAAGCTGTCGGTAATAACTAGCCAACCCAAGGAAACTTCTCACATCCGCCACATTCTTAGGTCTATCCAAGTCCTAGATTGCTGCCACTTTAGTGGGGTCAACCACTATTCCATTTCCAGAAGCAACATGGCCTAAGAACTTCACCTTCACTATTCCAGAAGTGACACTTCGAAAACTTTGCTCTCAGCTGATGCTTTCGCAAGATTTCCAACAAAACTCTCAAGTGCGTCTTATGTTATTTCTCGTTCTTGGAGTATACTAGAATATCATCCACGAATACAAGCATGAACCTGTTCAACTGATCTTCGAATACCCTATTCATAATATCCACAAAATATGCTAGCGTGTTAGTTAACCCGAATGGCATCACCAACCATTCGAAGAAACCGGATGGTGTCCTAAAAGAAGTCTTTGGCACACGATCCTTTGCCACCCTCAACTGGTGAAATCCCGTTACCAAATCCATCTGAGAAAATACTTTGGCCTTGTGAAGCTGATCGAATAAGTCATAAATCCTTGATAACAAATACTTGTTCTTTTTGGTTACCTTATTCAGCTCACGACAGTCCACACACAATCTTAACAAGCCATCTGGCTTGGTTGCAAATACGACTGATGCACCCCATTCGGATACACTTCTCATAATGAATCCCTTCCCAGAAGGTCATGAACTTGCACCCCCCAACTCTCACTATTCCTTAGGCGCCATCTGCATAAGTGGCATAATGATTGGTCTAGCACCCTCGACCAAATCGATCCAAAACTCGATCTCATGATGCGATGGCAACCCTTTGACCTCGTCAAAGACATCCTCATACTCATTAGCGATCAGCACAGATAACAAGCTTCATGTGGAATCCCAAGCGAATATAGATAGCTCACGAAGATACCAACTTCGCGCTTACATATAATCAACACCTTTCGCCCTTCCACATCCCTGACTCTCACCTCTAGCTTTCGCAATTCACCTATGCCGCAAACCTCTTGAGCCAATCCATGCCTAAGATAATCCCAAACCCAGCGAAGTTCAATACAAAGCAATCACACACAAATGAGCAACCTTGACACGATAACACTAGACCATGGAAAATCATGCCAAGATTGGATGAATCCCCAACTGGATTAGTCACAATCAATGGTCTATCACAAATTTCGGGTTCCAAACCTAAGCGGCACACAAGCTCATTACAAATGAATGAATGTGATGCTCCCGTATCAAACAAAACAAAACTCAAATTGAAACACCATTAATAGAAAGAATACCTTGCACCACGACACCCTTTCCTTTCTCCTCAGCGGTAGGAGCTCTCGAAGAGGTTGGCATGGCTTCCAAAGCACATGCCTTCGCAACCTGCTTGCCCTTAGCTGATTCTGGACAGTCTTTCTTCTCATGCCCAGGCTTCCCACACTTGAAGCACTTCTTCTCAGCTTTGGGATTCTTGCACTCATTAGCAAAATGGCCTTTCTGCTGGCAGTTAAAGCAAACCACCTCACTCTTAGGCATCTTTTGGCCATCTTTTCCCTTCAGTTGATGCTGTTTCCTCTTCTTATTATTACCACCCTGTCGTGGTTTCTGAACCTCTTTGGTTGCAGCGATAACATTTGCTTCCTTAGGAAATAAGCTCTCATGGCGAATAACTTTTTCCATAATCTTCTCAAATGAATCATCAAGATGATCCACAAATGGCCTTCCAATATAGGTATCCATGTCTGTAACAAAGTTCTTGTTCTTCTGATAAGGTGTATCAATGTATGAATGAGTGTATTTAGACAAGGCCTCGATATCAGAAATGTAGCCAAGAACTGATCTACCATTCTGCTTCAACTCAACAAACTTCTTGAAGAGAACGAATTTCTAAGCAGTGGAGATAAATTTTGCTTCAAACTTAACTTGGAATTGATCCCATGAAATCTCCTCTTCTGGAGTCTCAAGTGTAACTGAATATCACCACTTCATGGCCCTGCCTTGCAGCTGCCTTGATGCAAGCTTTTTTTATTTGCATCATCCAATCCCAAATCTCCAAAGATATGGACATAAGAATCCATCTATCTCTGAACCTCCTAAGCTGGCTCAGTTCCTTTGAATGGTTTTCCACCTAGAGATGTATAATTCTTGCACAACTTTGCAAAATCCATAGCCATAGGCAACTGAACTCCTACGTCTACCGTAGCTGCCACTGGAGTGGGCACCCTTCACATGAAAGCCTCCATCATGGATTCAAACATGGTAGGGTAGTCTGATTCACTGCCATTTCCCCCTCCAGTATTTGCTCCCCTAGCAGTGTGTCTTTGTTGTTCGTCTACTCATTCTAAATCTGCAATTTAGAATAATTAGCCACTTTTAAGTAAACTACTATGAAAAACAACCGCTACTACCATATATGCTAATATATATAGTAAGCATCCAATTGAAATCTACAAGTACATCTCTCATACGTAATTACGTCTTCGAACTTTGGCTAAAATCGTTAACCGGAGCTTTGATACCAAATGTGACAACTGCCCATAATCCCTGCACTATACAAGAGGAATAATGCATTGAAGGGTATGCACGACAGCCATGGACGATCATCATAGGTAAACAACAACATCGAAACTTGTTGTAGAACTCACAACACAAGGATATAATATAATAAAATATACAGAACAGATATTAATAGTGAAACACAATTGCACAGAAAATAAAACCTCCCATCATGACTAGTCAAATCTCCATACTCTATCAATATTTCTGTACAAAAGTCCTCACTACAAACCTCATAGTATAACACCGAAATAACAGCGGAAATAGAAATACTACATAGTAATAAACTGGTACGTAAGCTTCCTGCTCATCATCGCTCTACATCCTCGCCTCACTAAGCTCCATTACCGGTAACCTGCTACTTAGTCTGCCCATCCACAACCGGATAAACAACCCAAGGTAATAAGAGGAAACATAAAACCTTGAGTTAGACAACAGTCTTAGTGAGCGATAAAACAGCTAACAAATATCATTAATAAAGTATACGAGAATGGGTAAATAAATGAAATAATCTACCCAACTCCAGAGAAGAACTCAACCTTATCTTCCCTACGTCGGACAGTGATAGCCTTTACAATCCATAACATCCAAGGTAATAACAACTCGTCCATGGCAATCGGAATAACCATTAATAACATTCGTAGCATCCAGATTATATAGATCTCATGTAGACAATCCTAATCGAGCTTAACTTTCCTCAAGAACTATCCCCAGAGGCCTAAACCAATATCAATCAAACACCCAAGGAACATCTCCTTCGACGTTGGACAATCTACATGGGATGGTACAAACAGACTAACCAATCATCCACGGCTGACTCTGGCTATCACCGCCAATCCTGCTTCGAAACCATCGTAATCGTATGATGGCCAACCTTAACATATGTCAAGGGCTAATGGTAAACCCAGTTCAAGCATAAATTCCATACGCCTTTCAACGATACATATGTATGTCCAACCTTGACAACTAGGCCTTTCAACGATACCCAGGGTACTCGACCTACAACCGGTCTTTTGGGTGCCCCCATCCTACCCCTGCTTTGAGCCTGCTAGAACTTACGATAACGATAATCTCTCGTCCTTCTCATCTCTAGTCATCCAAACCGACGACTTATCATAGCTCAAGTAACCTTCTTAAGCAACCATTATCCACCAACTCACGACCTTCGAGTTGCCACCTCATTCGTTGTTCAATGATCAACGAACTCATTAAACACTTCAAACATCCTCCTCTGGACTCTCGTCAAAGCCACATCATCATCGAACCAAACAACACTAATATAAGGTTCAATATGACCCATAGCATTCACATATATCAGCGAAGGAAACCAACCACAACACTTAAGCCATCAACCACAACGTTTCAGAAGCGCTGTCAAAACCTTCCAACTTGACCGACCGCCTTATCATTAAACAACCGACTAAGCACGACCGACCAGGATGACTGATCGACCAGCACCACACGGCCGGCCAGCCTCCACCTTACTCTTTACAATTTCTAGGCTTCATGACCGACCCGATAGGGTCGACCGACCAGATGCACGACTGACAACTCCTCAACTTGTTCACTCCTGCTTAAGCTAACCTCGCTTAACAGACCACTTCTGTTTGAACCATACATCCATGCTCCAAAACATGTGCGACTGACCAACTCCTCCTTGTTGTATATAACGGTGTTGTATACACAATTATATGATTTTTGTTTGATGATAACAAACAAATATATTTTATTTTAAATGTGTTTGTTATTGTACTGATATATAACATCACAGACAGGAATATAATATTTATATTTAAATAGAATACGACTGTACAGAATTTCATATATTCTCACAGTATTTTAATTAAATTTAATATTATATTTCAAACATACAAACAATACAATTTCTTATAACTCCTCTATTTTTTCATCTCACAGAATATTGTACTTATAGGTAAACAGAATAAAATAGACAAGTTTGTTTGACAACAATAAAATGATATTTTATTTTAATCAAACTTGTTTATTACAAACATCAGTGCAATTCATATATATATATACACGGCTCCTCACTCATACATTCACTCAGTTTACATTTCAGTATACATTTTTTTATACAGACACTTTCACTGTTATACACACTGTATATTTTTCACTGTCAATTTCTATCTTTTGTCTTCAAGCTTCAGTCTTCACAGCATCCTTCAGTCAGTCCAGTCTTCATACCTGTCATATACATGAACACACACACAGTACACTGCAATAGAAATAATACTGAACACATGCGAATATAATTTTTAATTTTAAAATATTATTTACCTCAGTTTTCTGTTGTGTTTCTCATCATTTTTCATGACTTGATCTGATTCATCTGCGTCTAGGCAGACAGTTTGTATATGTACAGGGACAGAAAATTTTCTGAATGGCTGCATATACACACGTGTATATATATACACGTGTGCACAACCACGCCAATTTAGTGTGCAACTGAGGACCTGCTCGACTCAGTGCAACTCACAGACAAGCCATACATGGACGAGCATCTCAAAAGTAGAGCATATATACATATATGTATACACGCACATACGTGCATATATACACATATGTATACATGAATGTATAGGTGAACAAGTGCCAAATCATTTCATGGTTCAGTCTCAAAGATCAACCCAGCAAAGCAATGATCAAGTCAAGTACAAACAACCCAATGAAAAGTCACCAACAAACTCAAAGTGGTTGAGCACACATCAAAATGGTCAATGTATAATAAAGCAGCAAATTCATGCTCAAAGCAAATGATTCAAGAAACAGTGCAGCATATAGATAAACAAATGCAACATCAAGTTATTAATGCAAATAAGTGAGTCAAGACATGGTCGAGCTACATATGGAACTTTTCAGCATGGTTCAGTTCAAAGGTGCACAAATGCATGAATGCACAGTACCCAACTACACAACACAAATAGCAAGGTGGAAAGAGCATGGCAAATCGAAAAGCATTTCACCATGGTGGTGTCAAATACACTTGTTTCTAAAACAAGATGATCAAGAGCAAGTGCAAAAACAATGCAACTCAGCTGCAAGTGGACACACAGCAATTACAAACAGAAATGCATATATATGATGCAACATCAAGAGTAGCAACACAAGCCAAATTCAAAAGACTGCTTTAAAGTGGTGTAGCATGTATATGCAACAATTGTGTACGAGTGGTCAGATCAGAGCATCTATACAGTGAACAAAGTGACTCAAGTTCAAACTCAACTTTAGTGAAGCACATTGATGACATGTACAGCTAATGGCGCAACAAGATGATGCATGTGCACAAACATTTTCAAGTGAGCTCATGTATACATCAACAACAAGGCAAAACAACTCAAATCCAGTTCATCAAGATATGGTCAAGCCTACAAGTACATGTGTGTGTGCTTATGGAATTTTATCTGTCAAGCAATTCCAGAAATATATATATATTTATATATATATATATATATATTTATATAACATTGATTGGCAAGAAGAAAAATCTGTCTTAAGTCAGCATGCAGGAATTCATGGATAGTAGAAAACTTGATGAATGGTTCATATATGGCAATATTAAATCATGCATGGGACCAGTTAAATTGAAGCATTGATTTTGCTCATATATGGGAAGTGCTATTCAAATCATTTCGACATATTTCCAGGTTTACAAATGCACAAATTTTGGCAAGAAACAACCAAGTTTTCTTATTTACAGAGAATCAAATGGGAAAGTTTATTTCCAGGGAAATCAATTTTCGAAAACTGGGTTACACAAGAATATTTGGCAACAATTTAAAGCGTTCCAGAATTGACATATCTCAATCAAAGCCAAAGTTTTTTTAAAAAAAACCCAAAAAGTGGCATATTCTATCATGGAATCAATCAAGCAAATGTGGACAAGCCGATTTTATTCTCAACATGTTTAGGCAACAAATTCATTCCAGGATAGTATTGAAATGCACCACAACAAATCAGAAAACTTTCAAAGCCGAGGAAATCAAAAGAGGAAAACCGCAAGAAATCAGATCGAATCAAGGCATATACGAAATCAGAGGTTATTAGGGTTTTATTTTTACCCTATATTACACACAGATTCATCACTGGCAAAGTGCATCGAATCCACACGCAACAATTCAAAAAGACAGCAAATCGAAAACCAACCCAAGATCTCAAATCGAAAACCCAAGCATCAATAAATCAAAAGGCAGAGCAATTGAAGTTGAAATTCACTTACAACGTTTCATTAGGGTTTCGATCGATTGCCAGAGAGGGAAGCCAAATCGAAGTTCTTCAGAGAACCAGAAATCAACACCAAATTGTAGACAAAGGAAGAACACCAGATTCGAGCTTCAGAGAGCAGCAAATTCATCAGACATCGGCCTCGATTTGGGATTCAAATCTGAAACCCTAGTTTACATTCATCAACGCCGCCATTTTTTTTTCTCAGAGCAAAAGCAAAAGGAATCGGGCAAATAAATTAGAAATGGGCCGGCCAAGCTTTTCTAGGCTTAAGTGCTTTAATGTTAAAAGGGGATGACCCTTATATTTTTAAGTCCTAGGGTTTAATTTGTTTTTGTTTTTAATTTTGTATTGTGTTTTGTTTTTGTTTTGTAAACCAAATTCAAACAGTGTCTAGATCTGTAAAGTCTAGGATATCAATCAGGGTATTGACTGTCAGATTCAGAGTCTGTAAAATCTGGGTTACGGATTACAGGGTTGTAATTCGGGGAAATCTGATCGAGGGGATATCGATCAGTCTACGGTTTTGAGCATAGGGTTAGAACAGGAGCAGGCGCTGCGAGTGTACATGGTCTTGTATGCGGGATCTGTTTATAACACCTAGTAGAAACCTTAGGAATGCAGCAGTAGGCAGGGTTTTGCCGAAGCTGGGTATATCTGTGTGTGATTTATTTTCTGCACTTTTATTTCTGCTGCATTCTGTGATCTGTTTATTATTTTAGTATCCTGTCAGTTTTTCAATTCAGTTTAAAAACTGTGATAAACCCTATTCACTCCCCCCTCTAGGGTTAATCTAGATCCAACAAGTGGTATCTATGCAGGTATTTTCTTTAACTCTAGAGAAATGGTGAATCCTAGTTGTCAGTCCATAGAGAGTCAGTCCAGCCATAATCCATCTATTTTCAATGGTACAGATTTTTTAAATTGGAAATCAGAAATGAAATCTTTTTTAAAATCTGTTGATATTAAATGTTGGAACAGTATTAAAAATGGGTATGATATTGTAAGTAGGGTTGATATTGAATTTAATTTACATGCTACTCATATTTTATATTCTTATATTGATGATGTTCAATATAGCCTTATTTCCCATTGTTTGACTGCGCAGGAAATCTGGCAGACTCTCAACGCGCTATATGGAAAAACTGACAAATGCTCAAAATCCCAAAAAGATAACTCAGCTTCAGATTTGTGCTTAACAGGTTGTACATATGGAAATCCAGATGGAGACTCAACAGGAAATATTTCTTTGATTCACCGTTTAAATGGTTTAACTGAATCTGTTGAGAAGTTAAAATCTAAAAATAAACTTCTGAAATCTGAGAAGCTTGAGTTGATCTACAAAAATAATGTTTTGGAATCAAAACTCAAAAATGTTAAGAATTCTTCAAATTCTAATTGCAAAAATTGTTTAAATTTGGAAACCAATCTTGTTCAACTCAATAAAAATATTCAAAAGTTTGAAAATGAAATTCTAATCTTAAATGAGAACAAGATTGAGTTATCAAGTTTGAACAGTCTTCTACAAAAGGAATTTGAAAATTTTAAAATTGATATACATTCCAAACTAGAAATTGCTGAAAATGAAAATTTGTTGAAAACTGAGTCTATTTTGAATGAGTTAGAAATTGAGGTTGAAAAAATCAAGAAAGTTGAATTTGAAAATCGAAAACATTTTCAGTCTGAGATTGCTGAGTCCCAAACCAAAATAAAGTTACTCAATGATGAAAATTTGGTTTTGAAATCTGATTTTGAAAAATGTGAGATCACTAAAAATCGTTGTTCAGATTTATTGAAAGAAAATGGTGATCTTAAAACTGAAATTCAACAACTTGAAACAATCTTGTCTAATTTTTCAAATGGTGAAAAATCCTTGAATATGTTGTTGAAAAACCAATTTTCTGTTCAAAATAAACGTGGACTTGGGTTTGAGAAAAATAATGTTTTTGAAAGACGAATTTCGAATGATTTGAAAAATCCTTCAAACAACTTTGAAAAGAATCAATTTGAAAATTTGAACTCTTATAATTTCAAAGGTTTTTTGAGTCAAAATCAAAATGAGAAATTGTTTTATAATAATCCTTCTAAACAATCCTGGATCCCAAAAAGAAATAAACCAAACTTCGTGAAATTCAAACAGATTTGGGTTCCAAAGGGTACAAAAGTAAATTCAGAGGGTTTGTTATACAAACAGGTTTGGGTACCAAAACGAATAAATACAACTGTGGGTGGTTTTACAAAATTTGTTAGACCACTCAATCCTATCAACTGTTAGGTACCTGAAGTGGCTGAGGAACAACTGTGCCGAAAAGAGAAACTGAATTCAAACTGCTTCATATCATTGGATTAATCACAGTTCCTTAGCCAAATCGGATGAGTTAGAAATTCTGTTTTACATCGTTTTGTCCGGTATGATTTCTAAACTCATCTGTGTAAATATTTTGTTCTTTGTTTATTCCTCCTTCTACCTTTTCTAATTCTGTTTTTGGTTTGTCACTGCCATATTCTTTCAAATTCTGTGCTTTCTGAAACTTCCAATTGCAGTACTCATATTTGTCTCGAAATTCACCTTATTTGAATAAAACTCTCATGTTTATAATCATTTCTAGATTCTGAATTTAATCTTGTAATTATCTGCAATTGTTTTATTCTTGAATTCGTAACAGTGCGAAGCATTTATGTTATATCTTGAACACTGTTATTTTTTGAATTCTAAATTTCTTTTGAAGATCTAAATATTAATGAAATTTCACACACCTTTGCTGTTTTGAGTTTCTTCAAAAAATTTTTGGAAAAGCTTAAAATATTATACTCATTATAGCACACTCCTATTTATCAGTTGTGATAACTTCATTGATATTCGGATTGGCTTGAATCAGTGATACATCTTGTATTACATCTTTATTCATGATCATTTTTGTTGAAATTTGTTTGTTTGAAATCATCTGAAATTCTTGATATTTTGAATCTCACACACCTCCTAAATTTGAAATTATCAACTTTGTGTGACTGATTCATTATATCCCAGAACTTGACATTGATTCAAGTGATTTCAAATAAATTACTTTAATTTTCTAGTTCATGAATACCTCTCAAATTTGATGTAAATGATCTGAATTTAATCTCACACTTGTCAGAGATACTTGTGAAAATTTCTTTTGTAAAACTAGTCTTGAAATTCACTCTTGTTTCATGATTATCTGAGTTAAATATTTGTTTTGTTTAAAATCATTTGAAATTATTGATTTATTGGATCTCACACATATCTCGAATCAAAAATTTATAATCTGGTGTGATTGATTCAATAAATTCTGATATTTTTCATATTCCTAAAATGATTTCAAGTAAACAATATTTTAGTCATTAGATCATGAATCATCATATGTGGCCATCATCTTGAAAAGTATGATTTGAAACTACGTTTTGTGTTGCTCTGATACTGCTTTAAAAAAATGTTTGTTCTGGAATCACATGCCTGCTGCTCTGATACATGTGCATAATCTATTATCTTGTCTATTTGGGCTTGGTACTCAATAATTCTTTTGTCTAGGACATTCTTGTTCAGTATCATGTTAAAATTCCTCGTAAATAGAGACACCAAGTGGTATCAGAAGTGCTTATTTTTTGTTTCACCTATCTGTACTGAGATTCAAATTTTCACCTTGTATAGATCCACACATTTTTTTTGCCTTATACAAATAAATGTGCTAAATTTGTCTGGCTGGGTTTGTGTTTAAAGTTCTTTGGTGTGAGATGTCCATGATAGTCCATCAGGGTGTAATTAAATTCCTCGATAAGCGAGAACATTTGGTATCAGCCTTTTTCACTCATCTGTTTTTTGAATTATCAGACTGTATAGATTCAATTATTTTTTAAATCTGTTTAATTTCTTCTTGTAATTGTTTTTCAATTTTAAAATTATTTATTTTTTATTCATTCAGAAATTGAAATCAATATCAAATTTGTGCTGTGTTTATAATTCATCAAAATTATTATCAGTTTTTGAAATTGTGATGAATTGTGACTGCAGTGTATTTCACAACAAGAGGAGATTTTATTTGGATTTTCATGATGGTTGAATATTAATTATAATATCTTTGAACTGGAAAATATTTCACGACCATCTCCTTTATCTATCACCCGTCTGCCATCCATCATGATTTTATATGGAGAGTTTATTTTTTAAAAAAAATCGTCTTGTTTTAAAACAGTGAAAATTATTTGTGATAGAAATGGGACTATGTTACTATTCAAAATTAGTGATAACTGAAAATTTTCAATGATCTCGATACAGTTGATTATATTTCATAATGTGATTAATTTAGAAATTTATTTCACAAACCATTTCTGTACCTATCACATTTCTATCATACATATTATTTTTGTATACTGAGGATTTTTTTTTCATTTTGAAACTGAAAATAATAATAATATAATATTCATAAGTATTTCTCTAACCTCATTTAAAAATCCAAGCTCTGGTTATGCATGGTTATGAGATCACTTATATTTAAGCTGCAACTGATCTCATTTAAAAATCCAAGATCTGGTTATGCGTGGTCAGTGTGCTCTTAAATTAAAAGAAAAAGAAAAGAAAATAATTTGCTAAATAAATTTGTATATGAAATTCTCC
Source organism: Allium sativum (assembly GCA_030737875.1). Lineage (NCBI taxonomy): Eukaryota > Viridiplantae > Streptophyta > Magnoliopsida > Asparagales > Amaryllidaceae > Allium > Allium sativum. Next base: position 145,077,997 of record CM060922.1, on the reverse strand, counting down.
TTGGTATATAAAAACTAGCCTATCAATCCATTTTCTATTTGTGAAATGTGTTGAAATCTTATGATATATTATGATTTGTTAATTGATAGGTATTGGGATTTGAGATTATACGATTTTGTCACTTAAATTGAATCTATAATTGTAGTCCGAAATCCATCACTGTTTTGAACTTCATTTTTTATAAATTCTTTTGAAAATAACTGGAAACCTTTTGTGTTTAACTCTCTCCATTATAAATTTCATCGTAAATCCGTCATTCTCTACAATGTGAAATATGCCATCTGTTCTAAGTTTATTATGATTTTTGTTTGACTGATTGAGATTTATGATGATCGTTCTTCCTCTTAAGCTGATATTGTATTTGTTAGTCATTTTTCATCTATATTTTATTTTCTAAATTCTTTTGATGATAACAAAAGGGGGAGAACGGGTTGAGATTTTGATTAATGAGTGAATATTTTATAAATATTTTTAATTTTGAATTTTTTTTATCATTCAGTTCAATTCACTCATGCACAGTTATAGGGGGAGTGTTTTGTTGTAGGGGGAGCTTTCAAATAGGGGGAGTTCAATATTCAGTGTCAAACACATTTATTATATTCAAAATCTTCATATTTGTTTGTCATCTTCAAAAGGGGGAGATTATTGTATATAACGGTGTTGTATACACAATTATATGATTTTTGTTTGATGATAACAAACAAATATATTTTATTTTAAATGTGTTTGTTATTGTACTGATATATAACATCACAGACAGGAATATAATATTTATATTTAAATAGAATACGACTGTACAGAATTTCATATATTCTCACAGTATTTTATTTAAATTTAATATTATATTTCAAACATACAAACAGTACAATTTCTTATAACTCCTCTATTTTTTCATCTCACAGAATATTGTACATATAGGTAAACAGAATAAAATAGACAAGTTTGTTTGACAACAATAAAATGATATTTTATTTCAATCAAACTAGTTTATTACAAACATCGGTGCAATTCATATATATATACACAGCTCCTCACTCATACATTCACTCAGTTTACATTTCAGTATACATTTTTTTTTATATAGACACTTTCACTGTTATACACACTGTATATTTTTCACTGTCAATTTCTATCTTTTGTCTTCAAGCTTCAGTCTTCACAGCATCCTTCAGTCAGTCCAGTCTTCATACCTATCATATACATGAACACACACACAGTACACTGCAGTAGAAATAATACTAAACACATGCGAATATAATTTTTAATTTTAAAATATTATTTGCCTCAGTTTTCTGGTGTGTTTCTCATCATTTTTTATGACTTGATCTGATTCATCTGCGTCTAGGCAGACAGTTTGTATATGTACAGGGACAGAAAATTTTCTGAATGGCTGCATATACACACATGTATATATATACACATGTGCACTGCCATGTCAATTCAGTGTGCAACTGAGGAGTAGCCACGTGGACCTGCTCGACTCAGTGCAACTCACAGACAAGCCATACATGGACGAGCATCTCAAAAGCAGAGCATATATACATATATGTACACACACATACGTGCATATATACACATATGTATACATGAATGTATAGGTGAACAAGTGCCAAATCATTTCATGGTTCAGTCTCAAAGATTAACCCAGCAAAGCAATGATCAAGTCAAGTACAAACAACCCAATGAAAAGTCAACAACAAACTCAAAGTGGTCGAGCACACATCAAAATGGTCAATGTATAATAAAGCAGCAAATTCATGCTCAAAGCAAATGATTCAAGAAACAGTGCAGCATATAGATAAACAAATGCAACATCAAGTTATTAATGCAAATAAGTGAGTCAAGACATGGTCGAGCTACATATGGAACTTTTCAGCATGGTTCAGTTCAAAGGTGCACAAATGCATGAATGCATAGTACCCAACTACACAACACAAATAGCAAGGTGGAAAGAGCATGGCAAATCGAAAAGCATTTCAGCATGGTGGTGTCAAATACACTTGTTTCTAAAACAAGATGATCAAGAGCAAGTATGAAAACAATGCAACTCAGCTGCAAGTGGACACACAGCAATTACAAACAGAAATGCATATATATGATGCAACATCAAGAATAGCAACACAAGCCAAATTCAAAAGACTGCTTTAAAGTGGTGTAGCATGTATATGCAACAATTGTGTACGAGTGGTCAGATCAGAGCACCTATACAGTGAACAAAGTGACTCAAGTTCAAACTCAACTTCAGTGAAGCACATTGATGACATGTACAGCTAATGGCGCAACAAGATGATGCATGTGCACAAACATTTTCAGGTGAGCTCATGTATACATCAACAACAAGGCAAAACAACTCAAATCCAGTTCATCAAGATATGGTCAAGCCTACAAGTACATGTGTGTGTGTGCTTATGGAATTTTATCTGTCAAGCAATTCCAGAAATATATATATATATATATATATATATATATATATATAACATTGATTGGCAAGAAGAAAAATCTGTCTTAAGTCAGCATGCAGGAATTCATGGATAGCAGAAAACTTGATGAATTGTTCATATATGGCAATATTAAATCATGCATGGGACCAGTTAAATTGAAGCATTGATTTTGCTCATATATGGGAAGTGCTATTCAAATCATTTCGACATATTTCCAGGTTTACAAATGCACAAATTTTGGGAAGAAACAACCAAGTTTTCTTATTTACAGAGAATCAAATGGGAAAGTTTATTTCCAGAGAAATCATTTTTCGAAAACTGGGTTACACAAGAATATTTGGCAACAATTTAAAGCGTTCCAGAATTGACATATCTCAATCAAAGCCAAAGTTTTTTTAAAAAACCCCAAAAAGTGGAATATTCTATCACGGAATCAATCAAGCAAATGTGGACAAGCCGATTTTATTCTCAACATGTTTAGGCAACAAATTCATTCCAGGATAGTATTGAAATGCACCACAACAAATCAGGAAAACTTTCAAAGCCGAGGAAATCAAAAGAGGAAAACCGCAAGAAATCAGATTGAATCAAGGCATATACGAAATCAGAGGTTATTAGGGTTTTATTTTTGCCCTATATTACACATAGATTCATCACTGGCAAAGTGCATCGAATCCACACGCAACAATTCAAAAAGACAGCAAATCAAAAACCAACCCAAGATCTCAAATCGAAAACCCAAGCATCAATAAATCAAAAGGCAGAGCAATTGAAGTTGAAATTCACTTACAACGTTTCATTAGGGTTTCGATCGAGTGCCAGAGAGGGAAGCCAAATCGAAGTTCTTCAGAGAACCAGAAATCAACACCAAATCGTAGACAAAGGAAGAACACCAGATTCGAGCTTCAAAGAGCAGCAAATTCATCAGACATCGGCCTCGATTTGGGATTCAAATCTGAAACCCTAGTTTACATTCATCAACGCCGCCATTTTTTTTCTCAGAGCAAAAGCAAAAGGAATCGGGCAAATAAATTAGAAATGGGCCAGCCAAGCTTTTCTAGGCTTAAGTGCTTTAATGTTAAAAGGGGATGACCCTTATATTTTTAAGTCCAAGGGTTTAATTTGTTTTTGTTTTTAATTTTGTATTGTGTTTTGTTTTTGTTTTGTAAACCAAATTCAAACAGTGTCTAGATCTGTAAAGTCTAGGATATCAGTCAGGGTATTGACTGTCAGATTCAGAGTCTGTAAAATCTGGGTTACGGATTACAGGGTTGTAATTCGGGGAAATCTGATCGAGGGGATATCGATCAGTCTACGGTTTTGAGCGTAGGGTTAGGACAGGAGCAGGCGCTGCGAGTGTACATGGTCTTGTATGCGGGATCTGTTTATAACACCTAGTAGAAACCTTAGGAATGCAGCAGTAGGCAGGGTTTTGCCGAAGCTGGGTATATCTGTGTGTGATTTATTTTCTGCACTTTTATTTCTGCTGCATTCTGTGATCTGTTTATTATTTTAATATCCTGTCAGTTTTTCAATTCAGTTTAAAAACTGTGATAAACCCTATTCATCCCCCCCTCTAGGGTTAATCTAGATCCAACAAGTGGTATCAGAGCAGGTATTTTCTTTAACTCTAGAGAAATGGTGAATCCTAGTTGTCAGTCCATAGAGAGTCAGTCCAGCCATAATCCATCTATTTTCAATGGTACAGATTTTTTAAATTGGAAATCAGAAATGAAATCTTTTTTAAAATCTGTTGATATTAAATGTTGGAACAGTATTAAAAATGGGTATGATATTGTAAGTAGGGTTGATATTGAATTTAATTTACATGCTACTCATATTTTATATTCTTATATTGATGATGTTCAATATAGCCTTATTTCCCATTGTTTGACTGCGCAGGAAATCTGGCAGACTCTCAACGCGCTATATGGAAAAACTGACAAATGCTCAAAATCCCAAAAAGATAACTCAGCTTCAGATTTGTGCTTAACAGGTTGTACAGATGGAAATCCAGATGGAGACTCAACAGGAAATATTTCTTTGATTCACCGTTTAAACGGTTTAACTGAATTTGTTGAGAAGTTAAAATCTAAAAATAAACTTCTGAAATCTGAGAAGCTTGAGTTGATCTGCAAAAATAATGTTTTGGAATCAAAACTCAAAAATGTTAAGAATTCTTCAAATTCTAATTGCAAAAATTGTTTAAATTTGGAAACCAATCTTGTTCAACTCAATAAAAATATTCAAAAGTTTGAAAATGAAATTCTAATCTTAAATAAGAACAAGATTGAGTTATCAAGTTTGAACAGTCTTCTACAAAAGGAATTTGAAAATTTTAAAATTGATATACATTCCAAACTAGAAATTGCTGAAAATGAAAATTTGTTGAAAACTGGGTCTATTTTGAATGAGTTAGAAATTGAGGTTGAAAAACTCAAGAAAGTTGAATTTGAAAATCGAAAACATTTTGAGTCTGAGATTGCTGAGTCCCAAACCAAAATAAAGTTACTCAATGATGAAAATTTGGTTTTGAAATCTGATTTTGAAAAATGTGAGATCACCAAAAATCGTTGTTCAGATTTATTGAAAGAAAATGGTGATCTTAAAACTGAAATTCAACAACTTGAAACAATCTTGTCTAATTTTTCAAACGGTGAAAAATCCTTGAATATGTTGTTGAAAAACCAATTTTCTGTTCAAAATAAACGTGGACTTGGGTTTGAGAAAAATAATGTTTTTGAAAGACGAATTTCGAATGATTTGAAAAATCCTTCAAACAACTTTGAAAAGAATCAATTTGAAAATTTGAACTCTTATAATTTCAAAGGTTTTTTGAGTCAAAATCAAAATGAGAAATTGTTTTATAATAATCCTTCTAAATAATCCTGGATTCCAAAAAGAAATAAACCAAACTTCGTGAAATTCAAACAGTTTTGGGTTCCAAAGGGTACAAAAGTAAATTCAGAGGGTTTGTTATACAAACAGGTTTGGGTACCAAAACGAATAAATACAACTGTGGGTGGTTTTACAAACTTTGTTAGACCACTCAATCCTATCAACTGTTAGGTACCTGAAGTGGCTGAGGAACAACTGTGCCGAAAAGAGTAACTGAATTCAAACTGCTTCATATCATTGGATTAATCATAGTTCCTTAGCCAAATCGGATGAGTTAGAAATTCTGTTTTACATCGTTTTGTCAGGTATGATTTCTAAACTCATCTGTGTAAATATTTTCTTCTTTGTTTATTCCTCCTTCTACCTTTTCTAATTCTGTTTTTGGTTTGTCACTGCCATATTCTTTCAAATTCTGTGCTTTCTGAAACTTCCAATTGCAGTACTCATATTTGTCTGGAAATTCACCTTATTTGAATAAAACTCTCATGTTTATAATCATTTCTAGATTCTGAATTTAATCTTGTAATTATCTGCAATTGTTTTATTCTTGAATTCGTAACAGTGCTGAAGTATTTATGTTATATCTTGAACACTGTTATTTTTTGAATTCTAAATTTCTTTTGAAGATCTAAATATTAATGAAAATTCACACACCTTTGCTATTTTGAGTTTCTTCTAATTTTTTTTGGAAAAGCTTAAAATATTATACTCATTATAGCACACTCCTATTTATCAGTTGTGATAACTTCATTGATATTCGGATTGGCTTGAATCAGTGATACATCTTGTACTACATCTTTATTCATGATCATTTTGGTTGAAATTCGTTTGTTTGAAATCATCTGAAATTCTTGATATTTTGAATCTCACACACCTCCTAAATTTGAAATTATCAACCTTGTGTGACTGATTCATTATATCCTAGAACTTGACATTGATTCAAGTGATTTCAAATAAATTACTTTAATTTTCTAGTTCATGAATACCTCTCAAATTTGATGTAAATGATCTGAATTTAATCTCACACTTGTCAGAGATACTTGTGAAAATTTCTTTTGTAAAACTAGTCTTGAAATTCACAATTGTTTCATGATTATCTGAGTTAAATATTTGTTTTGTTTAAAATCATTTGAAATTACTGATTTATTGGATCTCACAAATATCTCGAATCAAAAATTTATAATCTGTTGTGATTGATTCATTAAATTCTGATATTTTTCATATTCCTCAAATGATTTCAAGTAAACAATATTTTAGTCATTAGATCATGAATCGTCATATGTGGCCATCATCTTGAAAAGTATGATTTGAAACTACGATTTGTGTTGCTCTGATACTGCTTTAAAAAAATGTTTGTTCTGGAATCACATGCCTGCTGCTCTGATACATGTGCATAATCTATTATCTTATCTGTTTGGGCTTGGTACTCAATAATTCTTTTGTCTAGGACATTCTTGTTCAGTATCATGTTAAAATTCCTCGTAAATAGGGACACCAAGTGGTATCAGAAGTGCTTATTTTTGTTTCACCTGTCTGTACTGAGATTCAAATTTTCACCTTGTATAGATCCACACATTTTTTTGCCTTATACAAATAAATGTGCTAAATTTGTCTGGCTGGGTTTGTGTTTAAAGTTCTTTGGTGTGAGATGTCCATGATAGTCCATCAGGGTGTAATTAAATTCCTCGATAAGCGAGAACATTTGGTATCAGCCTTTTTCACTCATCTGTTTTTTGAATTATCAGACTGTATAGATTCAATTATTTTTTAAATCTGTTTAATTTCTTCTTGTAATTGTTTTTCAATTTTAAAATTATTTATTTTTTATTCATTCAGAAATTGAAATCAATATCAAATTTGTGTTGTGTTTATAATTCATCAAAATTATTATCAGTTTTTGAAATTGTGATGAATTGTGACTGCAGTGTATTTCACAACAAGAGGAGATTTTATTTGGATTTTCATGATGGTTGAATATTAATTATAATATCTTTGAACTAGCAAATATTTCACGACCATCTCCTTTATCTATCACCCGTCTGCCATCCATCATGATTTTATATGGAGAGTTTATTTTTTTAAAAAAATCATCTTGTTTTAAAACAGTGAAAATTATTTGTGATAGAAATGGGACTATGTTATTATTCAAAATTAGTGATAATTGAAAATTTTCAATGATCTCGGTACAGTTGATTATATTTCACAATATGATTAATTTAGAAATTTATTTCACAAACCATTTCTGTACCTATCACATTTCTATCATACATATTAGTTTTGTATACTGAGGAGTTTTTTTTTTCATTTTGAAACTGAAAATAATAATAATATAATATTCATAAGTATTTCTCTAACCTCATTTAAAAATCCAAGCTCTGGTTATGCATGGTTATGAGATCACTTATATTTAAGCTGCAACTGATCTCATTTAAAAATCCAAGATCTGGTTATGTGTGGTCAGTGTGCTCTTAAATTAAAAGAAAAAGAAAAGAAAATAATTTGCTAAATAAATTTGTATATGAAATTCTCCTTGGTATATAAAAACTAGCCTATCAATCCATTTTCTATTTGTGAAATGTGTTGAAATCTTATGATTTGTTAATTGATAGGTATTGGGATTTGAGATTATACGATTTTGTCACTTAAATTGAATCTATAATTGTAGTCCAAAATCCATCACTGTTTTGAACTTCATTTTTTATAAATTCTTTTGAAAATAACTGGAAACCTTTTGTGTTTAACTCTCTCCGTTATAAATTTCATCGTAAATCCGTCATTCTCTACAATGTGAAATATGCCATCTGTTCTTAGTTTATTATGATTTTTGTTTGACTGATTTGAGATTTATGATGATCGTTCTTCCTCTTAAGCTGATATTGTATTTGTTAGTCATTTTTCATCTATATTTTATTTTCTAAATTCTTTTGATGATAACAAAGGGGGAGAACGGGTTGAGATTTTGATTTATGAGTGAATATTTTATAAATATTTTTAATTTTTAATTTTTTTTATCATTCAGTTCAATTCACTCATGCACAGTTATAAGGGGAGTGTTTTGTTGTAGGGGAGCTTTCAAATAGGGGGAGTTCAATATTCAGTGTCAAACACATTTATTATATTCAAAATCTTCATATTTGTTTGTCATCATCAAAAGGGGGAGATTGTTGTATATAACGGTGTTGTATACACAATTATATGATTTTTGTTTGATGATAACAAACAAATATATTTTATTTTAAATGTGTTTGTTATTGTACTGATATATAACATCACAGACAGGAATATAATATTTATATTTAAATAGAATACGACTGTACAGAATTTCATATATTCTCACAGTATTTTATTTAAATTTAATATTATATTTCAAACATACAAACAGTACAATTTCTTGTAACTCCTCTATTTTTTCATCTCACAGAATATTGTACTTATAGGTAAACAGAATAAAATAGACAAGTTTGTTTGACAACAATAAAATGATATTTTATTTCAATCAAACTTGTTTATTACAAACATCAGTGCAATTCATATATATATACACAGCTCCTCACTCATACATTTACTCAGTTTACATTTCAGTATACATTTTTTTATACAGACACTTTCACTGTTATACACACTGTATATTTTTCACTGTCAATTTCTATCTTTTGTCTTCAAGCTTCAGTCTTCACAGCATCCTTCAGTCAGTCCAGTCTTCATACCTGTCATATACATGAACACACACAGTACACTGCAGTAGAAATAATACTGAACACATGCGAATATAATTTTTAATTTTAAAATATTATTTGCCTCAGTTTTCTGGTGTGTTTCTCATCATGTTTCATGACTTGATCTGATTCATCTGCGACTAGGCAGACAGTTTGTATATGTACAGGGACAGAAAATTTTCTGAATGGCTGCATATACACACGTGTATATATGTATACACGTGTGCACTGCCACGTCAATTCAGTGTGCAACTGAGGAGTAGCCACGTGGACCTGCTCGACTCAGTGCAACTCACAGACAAGCCATACATGGACGAGCATCTCAAAAGCAGAGCATATATACATATATGTACACACACACATACGTGCATATATACACATATGTATACATGAATGTATAGGTGAACAAGTGCCAAATCATTTCATGGTTCAGTCTCAAAGATCAACCCAGCAAAGCAATGATCAAGTCAAGTACAAACAACCCAATGAAAAGTCAACAACAAACTCAAAGTGGTCGAGCACACATCAAAATGGTCAATGTATAATAAAGCAGCAAATTCATGCTCAAAGCAAATGATTCAAGAAACAGTGCAGCATATAGATAAACAAATGCAACATCAAGTTATTAATGCAAATAAGTGAGTCAAGACATGGTCGAGCTACATATGGAACTTTTCAGCATGGTTCAGTTCAAAGGTGCACAAATGCATGAATGCACAGTACCCAACTACACAACACAAATAGCAAGGTGGAAAGAGCATGGCAAATCGAAAAGCATTTCAGCATGGTGGTGTCAAATACACTTGTTTCTAAAACAAGATGATCAAGAGCAAGTGCAAAAACAATGCAACTCAGCTGCAAGTGGACACACAACAATTACAAACAGAAATGCATATATATGATGCAACATCAAGAATAGCAACACAAGCCAAATTCAAAAGACTGCTTTAAAGTGGTGTAGCATGTATATGCAACAATTGTGTACGAGTGGTCAGATCAGAGCATCTATACAGTGAACGAAGTGACTCAAGTTCAAACTCAACTTCAGTGAAGCACATTGATGACATGTACAGCTAATGGCGCAACAAGATGATGCATGTGCACAAACATTTTCAGGTGAGCTCGTGTATACATCAACAACAAGGCAAAACAACTCAAATCCAGTTCATCAAGATATGGTCAAGCCTACAAGTACATGTGTGTGTGTGCTTATGGAATTTTATCTGTCAAGCAATTCCAGAAATATATATATATATATATATATATTTATATAACATTGATTGGCAAGAAGAAAAATCTGTCTTAAGTCAGCATGCAGGAATTCATGGATAGCAGAAAACTTGATGAATTGTTCATATATGGCAATATTAAATCATGCATGGGACCAGTTAAATTGAAGCATTGATTTTGCTCATATATGGGAAGTGCTATTCAAATCATTTCGACATATTTCCAGGTTTACAAATGCACAAATTTTGGGAAGAAACAACCAAGTTTTCTTATTTACAGAGAATCAAATGGGAAAGTTTATTTCCAGAGAAATCAATTTTCAAAAACTGGGTTACACAAGAATATTTGGCAACAATTTAAAGCGTTCCAGAATTGACATATCTCAATCAAAGCCAAAGTTTTTTTTTAAAAAACCCAAAAAGTGGCATATTCTATCATGGAATCAATCAAGCAAATGTGGACAAGCCAATTTTATTCTCAACATGTTTAGGCAACAAATTCATTCCAGGATAGTATTGAAATGCACCACAACAAATCAGGAAAACTTTCAAAGCCGAGGAAATCAAAAGAGGAAAACCGCAAGAAATCAGATTGAATCAAGGCATATACGAAATCAGATGTTATTAGGGTTTTATTTTTACCCTATATTACACACAGATTCATCACTGGCAAAGTGCATCGAATCCACACGCAACAATTCAAAAAGACAGCAAATCGAAAACCAACCCAAGATCTCAAATCGAAAACCCAAGCATCAATAAATCAAAAGGCAGAGCAATTGAAGTTGAAATTCACTTACAACGTTTCATTAGGGTTTCGATCGAGTGCCAGAGAGGGAAGCCAAATCGAAGTTCTTCAGAGAACCAGAAATCAACACCAAATCGTAGAAAAAGGAAGAACACCAGATTCGAGCTTCAGAGAGCAGCAAATTCATCAGACATCGGCCTCGATTTGGGATTCAAATCTGAAACCCTAGTTTACATTCATCAACGCTGCCATATTTTTTCTCAGAGCAAAAGCAAAAGGAATCGGGCAAATAAATTAGAAATGGGCCGGCCAAGCTTTTCTAGGCTTAAGTGCTTTAATGTTAAAAGGGGATGACCCATATATTTTTAAGTCCTAGGGTTTAATTTGTTTTTGTTTTTAATTTTGTATTGTGTTTTGTTTTTGTTTTGTAAACCAAATTCAAACAGTGTCTAGATCTGTAAAGTCTAGGATATCAGTCAGGGTATTGACTGTCAGATTCAGAGTCTGTAAAATCTGGGTTACGGATTACAGGGTTGTAATTCGGGGAAATTTGATCGAGGGGATATCGATCAGTCTACGGTTTTGAGCGTAGGGTTAGGACAGGAGCAGGCGCTGCGAGTGTACATGGTCTTGTATGTGGGATCTATTTATAACACCTAGTACAAACCTTAGGAATGCAGCAGTAGGCAGGGTTTTGCCGAAGCTGGGTATATCTGTGTGTGATTTATTTTCTGCACTTTTATTTCTGCTGCATTCTGTGATCTGTTTATTATTTTAATATCCTGTCAGTTTTTCAATTCAGTTTAAAAACTATGATAAACCCTATTCACCCCCCCCCCCCTTTAGGGTTAATCTAGATCCAACACTCCTTGCATGACCAGGAGATGACCAATCAGATTTGCTTCAAACCAAAACATGGACGACTGACCAGGGCCTGAACGACCGATCAGAACCTGAACGACCGACCCACTACTTCACCATTCCAGACTTTACAACCATCCTGGAACACTCGCACGACTGACCGTGCTCCCCTAGGCTTGCTCGCCCGCCCGGCCCTTCCTGTCTTGTTCCCCAAGAAAACCGCACTTTGTGCGAGCGACCCCATACGTGCGACCCAAAACCTGCAATTCTCCATTTCAACTCTGATTTCGACCAAAACTCCTCTAAACGATAAATTTGATGAAACCAACTTGTCTAAATCATCCAATACTACCAAAAATATGATATGAAATCACTAATAACATGAATATGACATTTTTTGTCAAAATTATGCAAATCACTCCAAAATCATGGCAATTGATCATGTGAACAAAATTATAGATCTAACTGGCATATACACATGAAATAGTACTTTCTAAAATAGATCATAGGGTGATTCATGTGAAAATGGACTTATAATGGTGTAGATCTAAGGTAAAATACTTGAATTTGATGAAAAACATGATTATATACTCATACACTTCATTGAATCTATGTGAGAGATGCAAATCGCTCACCGATTCTCCCAAACAAGCAAAAATCAATGCAATAAGATTTCGGACAACAATCAATTCACACCAAACCCTTTGATCCAATGAATTCCCGCTTTAATTGATGTAGATCTAGCCTCCAATGGTGTAAATCTATGATTTTCCCTCCTTAGATTTTGATTTTTAATGGTTGAAAGGTGTTAGAGAGAAGGAGAAACACAAGGACACCAAATGAGAGAATGGGAGAAATAACCTATACTTCAAACCCCTCACCCACTAGTTATAGTTTTCACCCGCCCACTAATGGGCCTCCTAAATCAGCCCATTATGGCTCCCAAAACCTGAACAACCAAGTGAAAAATCTTAAAACAACGATTCTGCTCAAACCGCTGAGCGAAATCCTTAATGTAACCACTCTACGGAAAGGCAATCATCATTTCCTTTCCAATGGCACAGGTCTCACCCTTTGATTTGACCTGACTCAAAAGTTATGCTCTGTACAAGATTGACAGGGAAAAATGGTCACAAACAAAATTGGTAAAAAATTATGGACATGTCTCATATCCCCATAAGCAACATATTAAAATATGAGAATGATCCAACCCTTAGGGAATAAAATAAAAACATTTTACGATCATCCGATACGTAAAATGCGGGCTATTACATTGTGTGTTATAATGGAAAAGATGTATTTCATGACTTTTGAAGAATCAACACTCAATGGACAAATGGTGCAAATAAAGTAAAACAAATGGATACTTGATAATGGATATTCAAGACACATGATTGGAAACCTGGAGGTACTTAATGATATAGTTTGTAATGATGGAGGACTGGTCAACTTTGGAGGAAAAGTAAATGTGATTGGCATTGACAATGTTGGTAACTCTAAAACCCCTGTTTTGTTAACTAGGAATCTAAAACACAAATTTCTTAGTATAATTCAACTATGTGATAAAGGCTACTAAATTAAATTTGTAAAATATTAGTGTCATATCAAAGATAATAAACAAAATATTATCTTTAAAGGAATTAGGAAAAAAGACATTTATATTATTAGTACGAGAATCTCAAATGATAATCTATGTCTTTTGGCTAATATAAATGACCCTTGGGTTTGGCATAAAAGATTTGGGCACTTAAATTTCAAATTTTTATCTAGGCTATTAAAACTTGATTTAGTAAGAGGTATCCCTAAAATGGATTTTACAATATATAGTATATGTAATGCTGGTCAATTTGCAAAACTTAAGAAAAGTTCATTCAAATTAAAAGATATTATTTCAGCTTCAAAATCTCTTGAGTTAATCCATTTAGATATGTTTGGTCCCTTTCAAATTCAATCAATAAATCATAACAAATATTCTTTCTTGTAATTGTAAATGATTATTCTAGATATACATGTATAATTTTTCTAAAATTTAAAATGATACTTTTGATTTACTTAAAACTTTTGAAAAAAGAAATCAAAATCAATTTTCTTTAAAAATTAAAATTGTTCGTAGTGATCACGGTGGAGAATTTGAGAAAGAGAATTTCTGCAATCAAATAGGAATAACTCATAATTTTTGCTTTTGAAGACCTCCATAACAAACAGAGTGGTAGAATGTAAAAGTAGGACGATTTAAGAGTGTGTAGGAACTTTTCTTTCAGATAGTAAATTACCAAGAAATTTTGGGTTGGGCCAGTCGCTACATCTTGTTACATTCTAAATAGTATTTTTATTAGACTTCGAACAAATAAAACATCGTATGAACTTCTTTACAATAAGAGACCAAAGGTATCTTATTTTAAAGTTTTTGAAAGCAAATGTTCCATCTTAAATACAAATGACACTTCAGATAAATTTGATCATAAGTTCGACAAAGGAATCTTTATTAGGTATTCTAATGGAAGTAAAGCATACAGAGTTTTAAATTTAAGAACTAACACTATGACGACCTCCCCATAACTTGTGCCAAACTAAGAAAAAATGCGCTGCATGACGTGCTAGATAGATATGTGAGGATCATCCAGGAAGAATAACTCAAAATAAACCTGTCGTATAACTCACAGTGCATGGATAACATATAATAAAAAAATATACAACATGATATAGTAGTGAAGCATAACAGAATAGAAAACCAAATCTCATAACATCTCAGAGTCACCAATACAAACATATGTGACAATGAGTAATTTGTACAACAAGCCTCACTACACATCTGTCAAAGTATCAAAAGTCATCAACATACAACGAAAACAAAAGAATATCTAAAATAGCACAGCAGTAGTACGCCAGCCTCCTGCTTGGCATCGCACAATATCATCAGCACCAAAATCTGCTACCTACTATCTCAGTCTACTCACCATCATATTGATGAACATCCTAAGGTAATAAGAGGAAACATAAAACCCTGAGTCAAACAACAGTCTTAGTGAGCGATAAAATAATTAACAACAATTACAAATGATCTATGAGTATAGATGGTTCAATCATTTGATCTGCCTTAGCAACCAAAAGATTAGCATAGGATAATCGTCTATCATATGCCACTCCAGAATAGGAAAGGACACCCCCTAATTCCACTTCTCTTCTACGACCTACGGTGTACCTAGAGAAATAGAGAAGTAAACCCGCAATCAACCATAGCATCCATAACAACCACTATCCTAGCTATCACTGACTAAAGCCTTGAATCCATCAACAATCGAATTTGCTTTCATCGATAAAAAAGGCTAATGGAAACCCCGGTTCTAGTCAGACTTCCATACATCCTATCTGTGCATGTTTGCATTAATCATCTATGACAACTAGAACACTCTTACCTGAGCTCGATCCAGGGTACACGATCCTACCTGATCCTAATAGGCATCCCCATGATACCCCTGTTTTGAGTCCTCTAGAACCTTTGATAATCAACGTTTCCTTGGCACTTCAAATCTGTCGAGCCTTCCTTCTCGGCGATTCCATCTTTTTAGTTCGAGCTTCCTCTCAAACCAATTCCATTATCATCCTTGATTAACCCCAACCTGAGTCAATCCATCATCATCTTGAATCGTATATCATACCATGACTAGTATCACATCAATCCAACCCCGACCACTCCTACTTGAGTTCTCAATCGAAGCACCAATACTACTTGACTTGCATCTCAGTCATCTGAAGTCCTTTTACCACCAAACTTCACCCAACATCATCAAGTAGCCCTAGCATCATTCTCACCAAGCCATGATCATTCACCATCGATGGGGATGAATCGATACCAGTCCATCACCTATGGATCGGTACTGGTCTTTACACTTAGTTAAAAATGGGTAAGTGTCCACATTTTCAAACTCCAAGCTCCATTTTCTTCTACTTTGTCAAGTTTCAATTCAAAACACATCCTTGGTAAAAACCTTTGTCGGTCCATTGCAGCACTTGAGCAATCAACCTTTGAACCATCCGAAATTTAATCCAAATCTCTCGAAAGTTTGCACTCAACCTTGATTTATTATCACGATGTCACGCCATAAGTTTCATCAAGATTCGACCTATCCCGATGGATTGGTTTCGGTCCTTCCGCACGGAATTGATACTGGTCCATATACTTGGAGAATTTCAAAGTAGTAGTGGTACTAGTCCATCAGCCACAGATCATTTTTTTCTACAATTAACACCGAGTAATCATGTTTGAGTTTATTCTTATTTTTTTAAAGGTAACTTTTTTGCAAATCTAGTGGGGATAGATGGTCCCCTACCATATTATTAAAAAAACTGGAAGAGAGAAAAGGATGAGTAAGAAAAGCTGAAAGGCATCAAAACATAGGAAAAACAAAAAACACATCTAAAACGAAGAAAGAGGAGGAAAACACACTGAACAAAACACAAAAAGGCAAAAAGAAACCAGGTTAATACCATAAATCTACTAAAGCAGGATCAAAGGAAAATTTGCACATTTTCAACTCATTCCCAATTTGATATTGCAATAATGTCCATTGGACAACAGTTGTTCTACTTTTTAACCGGAAGCTTATCATGTTTCTCTCCTCCTAAACAATTTTTAGATATTTCTTAATGGACATGAAAACATAAAGTCAATCATACATCTCCATTTAGTTGCTTTAAGGATGATATCCCATTGAACAAGAGAAACCACTACACCATATATGCAAATTAGGCTGTGTTTTGGGCTGTATCTAATGCACTTTGGCAAGGCTATATGCTGTATCAAAAAATGGCATGTTTAAATATTAGATACGCCCAAAAGCTGTATCAAAATCAAAATTCGATATGGCTCTCAGCCGTATCTAAAATTTAAATAGATACGGCTGTAAACCATATCTCAATGCAAATATCATATAGCTTTAGGCTGTATTTAAATTATCACTATATACAAATATAAACCGTATCCAAATTATCTATAGATACAAATATATACAAAAGGCTAGAAAATATCATACAAACTCTGTTTGACAAATTATAACAGTAAATGAAACAACTGTACGAAATATTTCATTACATTACAATATATAATGATACATGCGCCTGTTTCATTACACTATAATAAAAAAGATACATGTTGTTTTATTACATTACAATAAAGAAATACATACTATTTCATATATAATGTATTTCATAATTACATTACAATAAAGATGGTGAACTTGGTATTTTAGCAACTTTAGTGACCACTCTCCGCTTTTCAACTTCGGGGATTGACCACTTCGATCTGCAACTAATCCATTCAACAAGATGAAGGTCTAACTTTTAGGTTAAGAATTTACTGGGTGATCAACCAAGTGGATGCATTTTAGCTCACGCGCCTGGTTCAGGTATTCATGCTAACTTTTCCATTTAACTAAGCATCAGGACTAGCAAAGGGGATAATATCAAGTGTCATATGTTGCTTCACTAAACCTTAGGAAAATCATTTGACACTTGATATTATCCCATTTCTAGTCCTGGCGCTTAGTTAAATGCATAAGTTAGGATAAATACCTGAACCGGTGGCGTGAGCTAAAGTGCATCCACCTGGTGAATCAGCCAGTAGTTCTTAACTAGAGAGTTAAAGCCTTCATCTTGGTGAGGCTTCGCTACTGGATCACATAGTAAGTTCCTAACCAGAATAGGCATGCATCATCTTAGTCTATACTTGCAACCTAATTTGCATTAGAACAATAGTGAGTCAGAATATACATATACAACGCACACACACACAAACTGCACACATATACAACACACACATAGACATATACAACACACACACACACACACACACATATATATACACAAAATTGGCATAACAAGAGCAACATACAAATGGACCATAGGTGCATCAAATTACATGCATATATAAATGAAGCATGGAAAATAAACGAAGCAATACAGTGCACATGTACAAGACTGTGCATAGCAACAGACACAACATGCCACAATGCCATGACACGACAGAAAGTGGTGTGGCAATGCCAAGTACAATAAGCAAAAGGTGATTCAAGACCAAGGAAAATGGCCAAGCACACATATGGCAACAGTGTTGATACATGCACAACCCATCAAATAGACAACTACCAGTAGTTCAGGTTCAAGATCATCAAGCATGTACAGAAACAGTGTTGGAAACTTTCAAATTCTTAATGACCAACATAGCCATTCAACACAAGTGCACAAGGCCATGGAAACATCGAATAACAATAGTGCATGGCCAGTTAGGAGCAGGTTCATGTGCAAGCAAAATGATCATGACATCACAACATGCTAAAAGCGAGGAGCGGAATAATACAAGACAAACCACAAACAAGCAAGCATAAGCTTAACAACTCATATGCAAAATGCCATAGTAGTATACAAGTGTATAAGTAAACAGAGAGAATGGAGATACATCATCAAACATCCGAGGTTACTCTGGTCAAGGACAAAATGTACAAGAACATGAACAAGGCACATAGCTTAAGGAAAAACAAAACATTAGCCAGTCAACATGCATGTACAAGATGACAGGATAGACCGGCCATTGCATACAAACAAGATGCCAATGACATTGAACACAAGCAGGACAGGTTCAAATGCTAACATAGATACATGAATAACTCAAGTGACGGTGCACAAACACAATTTAAACCCAAAAAACAATTTAAATGCAAACCAATAACTAAATAACTCAAGTAACAGTGCATACAAACCAGGTTCAAATGCAAATACACTGCAGCATTACAAAATTGTCTGAAAATACCCAATTTAAACCCAATAACGCAATAGCAGTATGAATTCGAGGTAGACAAGCACATGCACATATCTATAATTCATATTTTCTAACCAAAGCATGGAAATTCAAATTAAACCCAATTTAAACCTAATTCAAATTCAAATTAAACCCAATTCAAATTCAAATTAAACCGTAAGCTAATACTCACCTTTAGTGGCGACCAGAAATATGGACAAAGGTGGACTGAAAGTTCGCTGGTCAGTTGAAGGCAACGCGAGCTGACGATAAAGATGGACAGCGGTGGATGGTTTATTGACAAAGGAAGTTGGTGTGCCGAGTACCAAAACCGTAATTTGGGTTTTCGGTCACCAATGAAATTAAAAAGAGGGGAGCCGACCGAAAGTTTTGAAGTGTGAAAACAAGATGGTGCTAGAAATTTCGAGGGAGGGGGGTATTTGATAAGTATTTCATACGGCCTGAAGCCATATCAAATGAATTGATTTGGAGTTTTGTTAATGAACGGTTAGATCTTATGTGTTTGGAGAGGTGCGGATCGCCAAGAGGAAAGTTGATACAGCTAAGAGCAGTATCAAATTTGATACAGCTAAAAGCATAATCAAATATTTGCATCCTCGTGTGCCATATCTGTTGTTTTGGTGTAGTGAATGTTACTCACATCTAATTTTCCAACCTTGCTTGTAAGTTTTAGCGAAAATGGATAAAGGAAGGAGCAATCAAAAAATAGATGCCTGATACTCTCATTCTCAACATGGAAAACACATATAGGGGACTAGTATTCATACCGTAACCATTTATTCTTTCCTTGGTGATAAGTGCTTTATTTATCAGTTTCCACATCATCAAGTTTCCTCTTTGAGAAGCATATTTGCACCATATGACACCAGAACATTTTCAATCGTCAAGATGATGCGAGTTGATCAGAGACAAGTAAAATACCTTCATAGTTGGATTCCTGCCTTTCCACAATACATTATCTTCACCAGTGTCGCTGCTCAAAGACATTCCACAACTACCTTATAATTTGATTGCTTAAATATGGGAGGGTCAACACGCCATTAGACATAAAGTTAGTTGCCTTAGCATCGTGATTAATGCCAGTTCGATCTTAATGCTGGTAGGACATGACTATAAATAAAACAATGCCCTCATGAATCCTTGATCATCCCAAAATCTCATGTTGTTTTCAATTGATAAAGAAAAAAGGGAAGAAACACAGTCCTTAAAGCCAACAATTTTCTACACAACCAACTTGAATTTTGGGGAATAGCCATAATCCATAACTTCTTGGTTTTGTTGTTATGATTCCAAGTCCATTGCACCCATAAGCTTTCCTTCTTGATTAAAATAACATGCATGTGAATACTAAACGCTGCCTTGTTCCATTTACCCAGAGCAAGGATGCCAAGACCACCTTTCAACTTAAGGAGCATAATTTTGTTAGAAGAGCAAGGAAAGGGTTTCCGATTATGCATATTACCATTCCACAAAAAAATTATCATGGTAGAATTTGTAGTGGATAAAAGCTTGCACGATGAATAAAAGATCTGGCCCGATACACATAAATGGAAAAGCATACACTTTTGGTTAGCACCCTCTGCTTGTGATAGATAGCGATTATCCCAAGCTTTTATGGTGCAAGTAATTTTGTTATACAATGGGAAGCAATAAACTTTGGTGATTTGTGAGGTACAAAGAGGGAGACCAAGGTAGGTAGAACTCCGAATTAGTTGCATCATGCCTAGCAAGGCAGTTATATCGAAAATGACGTTAGGAGGAACTCCAGCTAGCATAAATTGAGACTTCTAGGTGTTCAACTTTAACCCATCCATTTGTGAAATGCTTCGAAGGTCATAATGGTGTTAATAAGAGATGTTTGGGTTGGTTTAGTAAAAATCATAATATCAGCAACAAACATAAGGGTAGTGATTTTGGAGTTTCAATATTTAGGATGGTAAAGGATCTCCCCATCTACAAATTTCTTGTCAAACATAGCAGTTAGGACTTTCGTAACAATGATAAACAAATAAAATGACATAGGGCCACCCTAATATAACCTGTGCTTGCTTTTGAAGTAACCTGATTGCAAGCTATTATAGGTAAGAGAGAAGGCATGGGTTAATATACAAGTATAAATTCAGGAAACAAAATATTTAGGGAAGCACGTTAAAGCCATAATTCTAACTAAAGAGGAACACTATAAACTATCATATGCTTTACATAAGTGAAGTCTGAGCAAGGCACTAGGAGTAGCTAGCACTCTACCATAGCCCTTGATTAGTTCATAGGTAAGCATCACATTATCAAGAATATTTCTATTGGGCAGAAACATCGCTTGATTGCTAGAAATTAGACTGTGCATGATAGCAACAAGTCTCGTTGATATAATTTTTAATATGCATTTATATATGATATTACAACAACTAATAGGCCAAAAAGCATTTATATATAATGTAACACCCTACATTTTTAATTAAGTAAAATAAAATAAAATTTGAAGAGCTTCCAGAATTTGGTCATGGGATTAGCGTCCTTGCATTAGTGGCAATTTTCTGGTCATAGACCTATGGATTGTAGAAAATCGATTTAAAATGAAAGAGATACGTTTAAATGAAGTATTGTAACAAACATGAAAATAAGGTAAAAGGAAAAGAACAATGACCACCATTTTTTTTAGTCTTGTTAAAAAAAGCTTATGTAGTCCAGTTGGTAAGAGTGCATGACTTTAAAGGGAGTAGCGCGAGTTCGATTCCCGTTGGCGCCCTTTTTTTGTTTTAGGGAACGACTAAAATAGTACATATTCTAAGAAGAAAATAGGTATATATGCACATATAAGGAAAATTATACATATAAGGAAGAACAAAAATATATGTATACATGGATATGCAAGTATACGCATATATAGGTGCAAACAAATATGTGTGTGTAGTGCAAACAAATATGTGTGTGTGTGTATACACACACACACACGCATACGTACAAGAGAGAAGTTCAAAATAAGGTTGCAATCAAAGAAATTTGGTAAGACTTAAATAATGGCATAACGTTGTTTGAATTTTTAAAAATAAAATAAAAGTTGTGCGTATATATATACGTGTAAAATGGGCATTAGAAGTTTTGTATACATATGAGGAGTTTATATGTAAATAAATTAAAGGAGGTATAATAAGAAATTTATCAACGTTTAATCAATAAACGTTAACAAATAAACAACAGTGCACCATTTCTGCTCGTTGGACCCAAGTTGTTCGACCCACGCTTGCTTGGGTCGACCGAGGGGGGTATGTGGGTCGACCCACCCCGGATCCGGATAGATTCATTTGATGAATCTGGACTGTTTTTCTAACCACATTCGTTGCTGACTCAATGCTTCGTGTACGATAAGATCTTGAACACCTATAAATAGGCTAGCAGAGCCTAGCCTAAATCTCATATTTTCTGAGAGGATGTTTAAACTCTGTTATTCTTCTTCCTCCTCAAATCTCTTCAGAAAATAGAATAATTAGTCTAAGGAAATTTGGATTCAAGATCTGGAGGAAAAGAATGTATATCTGCAAATAGGTGTTTAGAATTCTGTTCGAAGTAAGGTAAATTCTTGGATCAAGTCAACTTAAATTTCTCTTCTTTTCCCCCTTTTTCTTTTAGTTTGAGAATTGTGAATGCACGGTTACTTAGATTCTAGATCCAGTTAGGAGAACCATGGAATGCTAGATCTAGACCAGATTCATGAATTGGAAAGCAATTAGATGAGTGGATTTAAGTTATGCCTTTTTGATAATGGTATATTTATCGTTCGGCATTCCCCATTAATATGTATAATATATCTGCTGAAATGTTTAACCTGCTATAGTCTTTTGAAATTATTAATCTGTTGAACTATAAACCTATTGAAATCTGTTAAAATTAGTATCGTGGAATATGAATGGAAATTTGGGGTTGTACGAACATGTAAATCTGTAGGCTTAATTCATGATTAAGTGGAACATGCTAATGAAACTTTAAGTAAACCTATTGAATTTGTGGGGTTAAGTAAATATGTTTAATTTGTTGGGGTTATATGAACCTAATAACCTGTAATACTTAACATGCTTAATCTGTTGGCGTTATATAAAAGCATGTTTCCATTAATCACCTGTCTGAATTTGGAATTTCTGCGAACACAATAATTATGAAATTTACAATGAACATTTGTTAAGAACATTATTGTACCAAAAGATTTTAAATAAGAATTACAGTAAAACTTAGAAGAATGAATATGCCTAAATTTACAGTTAGCCGCACTTAGACACATTGTTAAATTCAACTTGCGGTAGAAGTCTGCCCGGAACTGCCCGACAAATCTAGCATCCATAAATGGTTAATTTAATGTGAGAGGTCCAGTGCATACACACACATATAACGGTGCTAAGACACGAGATTAAGTCCAACTTGTGGTAGAAGTCTGCCTGGAACCGTCCGACAAATCCAGCATCCACAAGTGGTCGGCTTAATGTAGGAGGTCTGGTGCATATATATAAATATATATATATATATATATATGAATATATGTATATAACAGGATAGAAATAAATAACATTGACTGTAATTATTGGAAACGAAGGAAAGTTACAACAGTAAAAGAATTGGAATGAACGGGGAGTGATAATAACCTATTATGAATAAACCTGAAGGGGAAAAGGAAAGATAATAGGTAGGCTTGTCCTAGGGACAAGGGGAAATTATAGCTTAGGTTATAGTAAACGATAGGGGGAATGAGAAAACTTGTGTGACGAGATAAGTTGCACTTAATTATAAAATTAAGTAACCTATAAATCTGAAATATGTTTGTAATAAGGATAGTAAAGAGGGGAAAACTTATGAAATGCAATAAGTTGTACTTAATTATAAATTAAGTAATATGAAAACCTGATATCTGAATCATGCTGATAAGAAGAACATGTTATCTGTAAACCTGAAATCTGAAATCTGCTGATAAGAATAACATGTTGAAGGCTTATTAATAACTTAAATGGTTAAATTATATAACTGAAATTAATAAGAAGGAACTTGGTAACTTGAATAAGAAGTTAGTATGACTTGAAATGACCAAGTTAACAGGAAATCTGATGAGGTAGAGAAAGCGGGTAATTAAACGGTTAGACATAGGGTCTAATAACATGTTAACCTGAGGCGCTTGGACCAGTCTTTATGTCTGAAGTTGAATAACCTAACGGGGTAGATCATCGTGATGCCATGGGGCACAAGAGGAGCGCACATCCATCTGATTATTCTGCTTGTTCTGTCTATTGTTCTGCTGAGATTCTGCTGGCTCCTAAGGACTGGAAGGGGAAGCACGCGGCTTCCTGGGACGCGGAGGGTACTCCTGGTAGTCCTTTGTGCAGTGACGACATTTAGGCTATGCTCACAGAGGTTAGGTCTGTGCATTACTACCCGGTGAGTATACCTTGACTACCACAATAGGGGCAGTTAGAAGACTGTAGGGTAGCATAAGTGATTCAACGAACCTATTGCCTTGTGACTAGGCGGGTTACGACCATCTCATCTGTTTGCCTTAGGCGGATCTAACCAACTTATTGATAGTAATCGTCGGGTACTGGTCATCGACAGTCGGTGTGATCCGTGATGCGGGAAGACGGGGAGCTAAACCAGTAGACCATCAACTTCTTAAAATCAAGGCTTTGAGTGAGTGACATGTCAATTAGGATTTATTGTTTGTTTTCTGAGCCATGTCACTAGCTCTCAATACTGTTTTTCTTTCACTAGTTGAGGGAGGGGTTGGGTGGGGCCATAGACACTATGAAAATGCGGACCATAACATACGTGTATACAAATATCTGAAAAGGCTCCCGACCGAGTTCCGTGCATCTGATATAACCCCTGTTACGAAACTCGGTGCACAGTAGATAATACGTGTGAATACATGCATACCATTTCCGAATGGTGTATTATCGAGGATGAGGCATCGAGTACGAATAATGATACGTACGTGAGAAAGTCTAGATATATGCATGTCTTCTCTGAGTGCGGTATCTTAGACTCTAGAGCATTACTCTGTGATGGAATTTGATTCGATCGAAGGTGGCAATCCGTACACTTACATAGCAAGGAGATGGCGGTTCCAGGCGGAACATAGCATTGTTATGCAGAGATCCGTACGTCGTTCCAGTGTAGATGAGGGACTATGTATATTTCTATGGCATTACGACGGAGACCGTGCAAGTGGGAGTACCATGGGGTGTACCTTAATGTTGGGGGTGGCTACATATATACCATATTAGGTTAATCCACTGGGAAGTAAATGGGTACGACATGTGTGCAAGCCTTAAGTGTTGTTAAACCAAGTAACCTAATAAATAAGAAAATATAACTGAACGGTATACGTAGGGTTATCCAAAATGTGTAGTTTAAATCCACTCACCAGAATTTGTATTCTGACCCCCTCCTCTTAACATACTCGCAGGTTAGATTTGTGGCAGAGATATGATAACTTTAGATACTGGTTAGGCAATATTATTATCTGGATAAGACTATATTTTTATTATATTATATTTTAGTCCATTCTGCTGTAAGGTGTTTTTCGAGCTCTGATATGTTTATTATCTTCGTCTTTTCTGCAGGATACCAGACAAACCAACACGGTTTTTGATAGAATAGAATTTTGAAAAAAAATCGGTGTATCGGAATTCGGGTTGTTACATCTGGCATCAGAGCCTAGGTTTAGGATTCCTATATAGATAGTGAGTAAACGTATTTGTATTTTTAAAATGTAGATATTATATATATATATATATATATATATATATAGATCCATAGAGGAACCCACTAAATAGAAAGAGCATAATATGGTAAGAATTGGGATATCTATTTATTACACTAAAGGAATGAATATGGAAATCTGAGACCCTTAAGTAATTTGGGTGGGAGGTGTACAATATGCTTTGTATTAGAGAAAGATGGATCCCGTATGTTAGTATTTCATATTAGGGGGTTTTGTAGTAAAGCCCTATAAATTGGAAAAAGGTTAAGAAAATAAAAATGGATTAGGAATATTTATAGTTGAGAGAATTGAATTTGCGGGAGTGTCTAGGAAAGCCTAGTTAATTTGGGAACCCACTTGGAGTCTAACCTCTTTGCTAACTTTTAAGAACTTGAAATTGTAAAAGCTTTTGGAAGATGGTTTATGATGTTTTCAAGTTTTGATCCTAAAAGTGCCTTGATGTTTGAAAGAAAAATATGTAAGGAACATATCCGAAAAGTACATACTGAGTTTTGAATTAAAATGAGGTATGTTTTGGAAATAGTGATTTATTGTGAAAATTTTGTCTAAAATAAAATTCTTTCAATAAAAAGGTGCATGTTATAGAGCACGTATAGCTCGTTAGTTTTCAAGTTATATTGTATGAAAAGGTGTTGCATTTTGTTGAAAGCTATAATTTTCAGTAAATAAAGTTTTGAAATCTCTATTCTTTTAACAATCATTTTTGATAATTGTGTTGACATAAAATTTTGAAGGATAGACAAAATAAATTGTAGAAATCAGGAATAGAGTAGATGTTTACACCTTGTGGTAAGTAGCTGAACTGACATTGTAAGTGAGAACAGTTGTGAATCTAATTGAGAAATAGTTGTCCTTGTCTACTCCAGTTTTTGTGATTTGAAAAAAATGTTTTGCAATTTTATGAGATGACATGTTTTTATGGTTTGGCAAAAATAAGTTTTCATAAGGAAAATGAAGTTTTAACACTTTTAAATTTTGGAAGGAAAGTAAAATAAGGAGGCCTAACCGTGTTTAAAAAAAGTAGGGAGTAAGTAAGAATTAGCGCTTAGGGAAGACGAGAAAAGTTTTGAGGTTATGAAGTCGATAGCGAGAATTATCTTGGAATAATGGTAAGTTCCCGTAGAATGCATAAGCATTGAGAAGCCTAGGGTGTTGCTTGAAAATGATTGTTGGTACACAACTAGGACTATTGGTGACTACAAGATAGTGAAGGGCAAGTAAGTGTTTGGATCATGTTGCTAATTTTCCTGTTAGGGGTAAAACCCATTATTACATTTCTATTGGGATCGTTCTATTATTTTGTTCCTGTTAGGTAGTTAGGGTAACACCTAAACCTGTCATTGATCCCGTGGTTTGAACTTTTCTGTTTGAGTGGGACATAGTCTTGAGATTCTTGGCCCTTAGTAATAGCTGTGTAAAGCGTTTGTTTTCCTGTTTTAGTTGAAGGACTAGAAGGCTTATTTGAAAGTAACCTTAGATCAGAGGGTTAAGGTAAATAAGCTAAGAAAAGAGTAATGGTACAACTAAAAAGGAAACAACAAATTCAGTAAAGCAACAAACATGACAATTAAAGAAAATCTGTAATAAAAAAAGTTTTCTTATGTAAGTTGTGGTTGGATAGGAAAATAAGGAATCTTTATATAATAGTTACATAAAATCCAAGTACGGATAGAAAAAGGTGACTAAAAAATGGAGGATGTGAATCTTTTTATTTTCCACCTTTTTGTAACACTAGAAATCTAATTTAGAAAATTAGAATTTTCTGAAATTCAAAAAATAAAGTTGCTTGGTAAGGTTTTGGATGTAAAAATTAGATGAACTGCGCTCTTGCTCAATAAGAGTGCAGGAAAATTTTGGATGAAAAAGTATTTTGGTTTTCAAATATTGCATTCATATAGAAATTGCCAGTATATTTAGGATGCGTGCATCATGTTTTCAAAGAGATATTCAAGAAAAGTTTGCGTTCATATAGGAGGTACCACTTAGACATTCATTTCATACACGTATTATTATGTTGAATTACACTTTATATTAGTACACAAATGGCTGCAAAATTGGATGCACATATGATGGTTGTGACTTATGCGAGGAATTACTTCACTTTACCCTTACTAAATTTCCGGGACGAAATTTCCTAAGGGCGGGAGAATGTAACACCCCACATTTTTAATGAAGTAAAATAAAAAATTTGAAGAGCTTCCAGAATTTGGTCATGGGATTAGCGTCATTGCGTCCGTGGCGATTTTCTGGTCAATTTAGACCTACGGATTGTAGAAAACTGATTTAAGGTGAAAGAGATACCTTTAAATGAAATATTGTAACAAACATGAAAAGATGGTAAAAGAAAAACAACTATGACCACCATTGTTTTTAATCTTGTTAACAAAAGCTTATGTAGTCTAGTTGGTAAGAGCACGTGACTTTAAAGAGAGTGGCACAACTTCGATTCCCGTCGGTGCCATATTTTTGTTTTAGTGGAACGACTAAATTAATACATGTTCTAAGAAGAAAATAGGTATATATGTACATAGAAGGAAGAACAAAAACCTATATATATATATATATATATATATATATGGATACGTATACGCATATATAGGTGCATACACACACACAAGAGAGAGAGAGAAGTTCAAAATAAGGCCGCAATCAAAGAAATTTGGTAAGAATTAAATAATGGCATAATGCCGTTTGAATTTTTGAAAATGAAATAAAAGTTGTGCGTGTATATATATGCATACATATATATGTGTAAAACAGGCATTAGAAGTTTTGTACACATATAAGGAGTTTATATTTAAATAAATAAAGGAGGTATAATAAGAAATTAATCAACGTTTAATCAATAAACGTTAACAAATAAACAATTGCGCCCCTTTTCTGCTCGTTGGGCCTAAGTGGGTCGAACCACGCTTGCTTGGGTCGACCTATAGGTCGACCCAAAGGGGGCTGGGTCGACCCGGGGGTATGTGGGTTGACCCACCCCAGATCCGGGCAGATTCATTTGATGAATCTAGACTGCTTTTCTAATCACGTTCATTGCTAACTCAGCGCTGCGTGTACGATAAGATCTTGAACACCTATAAATAGGCTAGCGGAGCCTAACCTAAATCTCATATTTTCTAATAGGATGTCTAGACTCTGTCATTCTTCTTCCTCCTCAAACCTCTTCAGAAAATAGAATAATTAGTGTAAGGAAACTCTGATTCAAGATCTGGAGGGAAAAAATGTATATTTGCAGATGGGTGTTCAGAATTCTATTCGAAGTAAGGTAAATTATGGTAACACCCCGTATTTTCTGTGAATGTATAAGTAACAAATAAGAGAATAATTAATTTTTAAAATAAGAATCAAGGGAAACGGGTTGCGCCATTGCGTTCATCTCGGAATTCTGCATGGAAACGAGTCCGAGTTTGCAAGAATCGGAGTCCGTACGAGGGAGATATGACCCTCCGAAGTTTCAGAAATATTCAGAGTTCAAAACAGCTCGAATTCGAATTCAAAATTTGAATTTCAAACGCAGAACAGACTGGGCGGGAAATTTCCCGCCCAGATCCAAGTCGACTGGGCAGTCGACCCCCCCGACCAGGTCGACTGCGCAGTCGACCTGGGTGTCGACCTGGTCCCCGAACCTGGTTTTGGGCCTGGGTGCATTCTTATGTATCTGGTCTCGTTTTCTGCCTAGATTCGTCTGCCTAACCCTATTTAAACAGCCCCAAACCTAGCCTTCTCTACACACAATTCTATTCTGCTTCTACTCTGCCTCTGTTCTAAATAAAAATAATAATGGCGTCGCTACTCTGCTGGAATCAAAACTAGAAGCTAATCAACATCAACCTAAGCAACTTAATTCAAACTAGAGATTAAAGCTTCTGCAACGATTCTACAACAATTAAAGTTCTTTCTTTAATCCAACCAAGGCAAGTGCAGTTATTTTCCGATATAAACTTTAATCATAATTGTGACAAGATTGTAAATCTGAATTTGAGATTGTGTATGTTCTGTTCTGATCTATTTTATTCTAAATCTCTTTTTCTTTCTGTTCTATAACCAGGCTACTACGAGCCTGCGCCAATCTCCTAAGAGATTAACTCACGAACGCTAAAATGTTTGGGACAAATAATGAATGTGGCATAATTGGACATGGCTAATCTGTGACTGATTTAAGAAAAAGGACATAGGTTGTAAACTAGATTTAGGTCTATGCATATTCTGTGAATTGGAAGAAGAGGAACCATGGTATGTTAACATGTGACTTGAGACATTGGACATAACGCATATTTTGAATTAAGATCTGTTATAACTAGATTGTTGGGCATATTGTTTATATAACAATTCATGATTTGAAAGAGAATATGACTTAGGTGTGAAGATCTATATTAAGATTTGATAACTATCAAAGGTGAATAACACCTAAGTAGGAGATTTTTGAATATATGACATGCATTGAAATCGATGGCTATATTTGGTATAATTTATATGTGAATCTTTTGTACTAGGCAAGTTGAACTAAATTAGGACATGTAAATTATGACCATAATCTGTGAAATGTAAATTCAATGCAAACGTGTGGTATATGATCATAGTGTGAATCATGACAACTATTTAGGCATGCAAACTTAGGCCAAATTTATAATTAGGCAAGATATGTTTGTGAAACTTTAAGGAATGATTAAATCTGTTATATTTGCCTAATTTGCTAGTTCTGCTATATTTGCCTAATCTGCTAGTTCTGTTATATTGCCTAATCTGCTAGTTCTGTTATATTTCCTAATCTGCTAGTTCTGTTATATTGCTTAATCTGCTAGTTCTGCTCTACTGCCTAGTCTGCTAGATCTGTTCATCTGCCAAATCTGTCATCTGCTAAGCCTGCTGAAAATGCCAAATCTGCTAAACTAAATCTGTTAAGATGCCTAAACTGCTAAATCTGTTGAGATGCCTAAACTGCTAAATCTGTTGAGATGCCTAATCTGTTATCTGCTAAATCTGCTAGTTTGCTTAATCTGCTAAATCCGTTAAGTCGCCTAATCTGCAAAATCTGTTATCTGCTATATCTGTTGAGTTGATATAATTAGTCTGTTATTGACATAATCTGAATTGGCTATAGTTATGAATAATTGACATGTATATTAGGCGTGGGCATAAATGGTAAATTATTAATTAATTGGCCGCAAAGATGAACATTGCTAACTCGAGGTTAGAACGAGTTTGCGGCGTAATTCTGCCCGGAACCGCCCGGCACATCCAGTGGCCGCAAACAATAGGTTCTAATGTGAGAAGTTAGTCATAACATGCTTGAAACCCGAGGTTAGACTCAGTTTGCGGCAGAAATCTGCCCGAAACCAACCGGCCTAACCAGTAGCCGCAAACTGTCAGTCTAATGTGAGAGGTCTGGGCATTAATATTTAATTAATGAAAATCTGAGATAAATATGATGTCTAAAACGTGTTGGGCGGATAGGGTTAAACCCACTAGACTGATGAATTTAATAAATCTGTTCCGTGAATCTGTAGGCCCAATTACAAAGTTAGACAAATCTATAAGTCTGTTAATCTGTAACTGGTTAATCGGTAAGTCTGTTAAATCTGTATATCTAATCCATTAGTCTGAAAACTTGTCTGATCTGTGAACAAGTTGATCTGAATTCTGTATGTCTGGACTTGAAAACAAGTTAATCTGAAATCTGTTAGTCTGGGGACACAAGGATAGGAAGGGAATTACTTGTGTCATCTGTTGTTTGGGACCCATATTAGTCAGTAACCATTTCTGGTATCAAAACTTTGACCCGACAGTAGGTAGGGTCCGAGCACGCTTACTGAACTAATTATAAGCGGTTCATTCTGATAATGGCAAGGGGTGTTGATCGTGCATTCCAACCGGGTCATGTGCGTGTATGGATCCCGGTCTGCCTTTGAGGATGTAAGACGCCGTGACATCTGTAAATAGGTCTGTGCCAATTGGTTGTCACTTTAGGGAGTGATATACCCTACTGTGGGGTCGACACAGGGTATTTATGTATTAGGGAGCCGATCGCTTGGGGTAGGGTTTTAGGGTACACTTAGTTCTGTCTGTTTCTGTTGGTACCGTCTATTTCTGTTGGTACCGTCTGTTTCTGTTGGGTGGTAACACCTGTCTGTTTCTGCGTGGTACCGTCTGTTCGGGTGGTAAAGGCCCATTTACTAGTGTACACCTAATTCTACATTCTGTTTCCGTAGGGATTAATCTGACTGTTTCTGTTCGGGTGGTAAAGGCCCATTATTAATATTCTGTTTCTGTCTGTTTCTGTTCGGGTGGTAAAGGCCCATTATCAGCATTCTGCTTCTGTCTGTTTCTGTTGGGGTGGTAAAGGCCCATTACTAGCATTCTCTTCTGTGGAAATTATTCTGTACCCATTTCTGTTTCAGTTTAGACATTAGGGTGACACCTAATCCTGTTATACTAGTATTAGTGCAGAGAAGTGTAAAGCAATAGCTTATATCATTCTGTTCTTCTGTTATATCTGTTACATCTGTTACGGTTATCTCTCATCCAGTTTTATTTTCATGTCATGTTATTATTATCTGTTCATAACTGAAAATCACTGGACTTGCCAGACTTTTTGTCTGACCATTGTTGTTTCGCCTCCTTTCTTCCGTCCCCCCCCCCCCAGGTTTTCTAAGGAGGGAATACTCTAGCTTGATCCGGATTCCTTCTGTTTGAAGTGCTTAAAGTATGGCTTGTCTTCTTCTGTGGGGATTATGATTTTAAACTATGCATTCTGAAGGCTTTTGTACAAGACAGATATTTTGTACTTGAATTCTGATATTGTGATTTGAAAGGATGTAACCAAGCTTATTTCGGTTTCTGTTGTAATAAACTTATAAATTTTTCAAGTACTGTTTTATCTGTCTTGTAAGTTTCTGTTCTGTTTACTAAAATGCTCCACCAAAGTTAAGGCATTTCCTTTGTGAGTGACCTTAACGGAGGTGGGGTGTTACAATTATTGGGTCTGGTCAATTTAAATTTCTCTTCTTTTCCCCTTTTTTCTTTTAGTATGAGAATTGTGAATCCATGGTTACTTAGATTCTAGATCTAGCTAGGAGAACCATGGAATGCTAAGTTTGGACCAGATTCATGAATTGAAAAGCAATTATGTGAGTGGATTTAAGTTATGCCTTTTTGATAATGGTATATTTATCGTTTGACATTCCCCATTAATATGTATAATAAATCTGTTGAAATGTTTAACCTGTTGTAATTTGTTGAAATGATTAATCTGTTGAACTATAAATCTGTTGAAATCTGATAAAATTTGTATTGTGGAATATGACTGGATATTTGGGGTTGTATGAACAAGTAAATCTATAGGCTTAATTCAAGATTAAGTAGAACATGTTAATGAAACTGTAAGTAAACCTATTGAATTTGTGGAGTTAAGTAAATATGCTTAATCTGCTGGGGTTATATGAACCTGTTAACCTGTAATACTTAACCAGTTTAATCGGTTAATCACCTGTCTGAATTGGGATCTTCTATGAATTCTATAATTTACGATGAACAATTGTTAATAACATTATTGTGCCATAAGATTGTAAATAAGAATTACAGTAAAACTTGGAAGAATGAATGTAAAAACCCGTAACTTCCCCGGTGAGGAAAGTGCGGATAGTTCGACAACAAGCCACAACAGAACACAGACGGAAGAACATTTCATTGTTTATTACAACAATTCATCAGATTACAAGAATATACAGAGTATAAACAAATATTACACAGAAATATCAGAGATTTAAATTACATTTAAATACATCGCAGCGGAAATAATACAAAACACAACGAGAAGGAGATATACAGATACAAAGCTTTCCGGATATCGTTCCAGCAGTAAACTAGGATCCTATGAATATAAATCTGCAAAACCAAAACTACTAGCTACCCGTGTCAAAATAAGGGCACCCAGAGTTTAGGTTAAAACAATAAACTCCAGGTCAGTCATGGGACTGGTGTGAGAACTAAAACAGTTATTTAAAACTTTACTTTAAATCAGATATATCAAGGGACCACGCCGTATAACACGGAACGGGTTTCCTCCCAAGAATACCAGTGCATATAACAAAACAGCGAAATGTTTTTGGAAAAATGAAGCTATTATAAGACTCAGGTCCTATCACACAATGCAACGCAAGCCGGGGGATAGGGTTTCCCCTTGTAATAGCCAAACATGCTTCGTACGGTAAAAACAAATCATTTGATACTATAATAAGTGCATAGTGTATAAAACAACTTCAAATCATATGTATCAATCATAGACGGCATGGGTACCATATATCATGTCGCCATACTAGTTCTGCAATTAAAACTGCAAATTTCACGTATTTGGAAATTGGATTTCCATCTGTGAACCGAGGCAAAAGATAGTCCTCTACCGATTCGAGATGCTCTAGCCCGTGTCTCAGGAATAGAACGCATCGTCCCTTGGAGCAAAAGGGTCGGTCCACCGATGTGGATTAGACGAAATCCTAAACACTGCGTTTCCCCGCCCTTTGGTGCGTAGGTGAGCCAACTTAATGACTCCATCGGTTCGAGAACGACCGATACATCCGAGGCGCCTCACAATTGCAACAACCACATAAGTCAAACTCGTCAGGGCATGTAAAACCACTGACGCCACTTTTAGCTAGAAGAAAATGCATGTCTTCCCTGAGGTCCGTCTCCCGTTTTCGGTTCACCCCGGAGTGTGAGGCTCGCGAATCAACGTTACACAAAGCTACGCCACAAAGGCCGTGCTTTGATCATCAATCACAAAACTTTGCTTTTCAACAGAAGCCATGATCATTTGCATCTTAGCATGCCACACAGGGAAACCACTCTATGCAACCGATATCAGTCACACAGAATGAAATCCGATGTCAGACACACAGTCCATTTACAAGTCCGTTCTGGGTTTGAACGAAACCGGAGGCACCTAGTACCCCGCATATCCATCGATCTCCAAATACGTCTGGACGATCACCAACTGTTTCCATCTTCTTGGGTGTACATCCCAATCAAGATCATCAGTAGTCACCCAAACGACGTGAAGACCTCCGGTCTTCGACCACCGTCTTCATCTTCGACTTATCGTCGTATCAGTTATTCAGAATGGGATAAACCCGGTCTTTCCGAATAACTCGCGTATATTATAAACAAGTGTTACACAAACACAACATACGCCTCATTACAATTCATCAGTCACTAACTGTAAATTAACAAGAGAATAATTCTCCAAATATTAACCCTGAAGGCCGAAACCAACATAAGATCAATATCCAGAAAACCATTCTGCTTAGCTAACCGACAGTTAGTTTCTAAATTTCACATTCATAGGGAAAGGTTCCCATTAATTTTATCAAAGATAAATTCCTTGAATTTATTCTTTAATCTTCTTTTGAATATCGATTCAACTAGTCGGGATTAACGAACCTTACCGAAATAATCATTTGTTTTAATTTCCCAATCCCAACTAATTCATCCCATGAAGTAAAACTGGTAATACTTCATATCTAACACCACGGTGTTATCGGTAAATTCAATTACCATTTCACGTTCAAATCTAATTAAAGATTTAACTAACGCCTAGAGCAAAACTGGTGATACTCTATCCTCGATCATTTCAATCTAATTAAAGATTCATTAAAACTCCACTTAGTTTTAACCTGTGACTGGGTTAAAGAATCAGTGTCATTTAAAACACGGTTTACGATAAACCCAAAATCACATCACATTTCAATCAGTCCCTAACCGTAAATTAGCAAGTGAGCAGTTCCCTAAGTATTAACCCCGAAGGCTGAAACCAACATCAGATCAATACTTCAGAAACCATTCAACTTAACTAATCTCCAGTTAGTTTCTGATTTTCTTAACTCCTTTGGTTCTAAGAACAGTATTATTGAAGATACCGTTCACGACAACCCAAAATCACATTTCATTAATTATTGGGTTAAAGAGCAAGTGTTATATAAAACACTGTTCACTATAAACCCAAGAATCAATTCGAATTCAATTCCAATTAATTATTATTTAATTGGTACACTTCATTAAATCTAACTAAAAAGATTTAATCATTTTCTCAACTGAGCGTCAGAACAGTGTTAATGAAGACACCATTCACGACAAACCCAAATCACATTTGATATTAAATACAAGGCTCTAAATAGAAAATATATCAGCTTATATTCAATATCAAATTCTACGACCAACAAATATCGTATTGGAAATAAAGATATAAATATATCTTTCAAATTTCCATAACAATATCTGTGTAATCACGAAATCCAACATCGAAATAATCCAAAGACAATTTCGATTCAAATCCATTCCAATTCAATTATTGGAAATTCTGGTTACTTTTAAAACCCTTTTCAAATTCAATTTATTTATTTAAAAATAAATAGAATTATAATTGTAGTTCAAAACTAGTTCATTTCGATAAAAATCTATTTTTATCTTTTCAAATATGGAGTTTTTCATCCGAATTCTTCACAAATCATTTCTTATGATTTTACATAAATTATTACTAGTTTTAATAATTTTATCAAGGCCCGTACAGTTGATTTCCATCAACGGCCATCGAACTGCACTTACAGCGACCTTTTCCAAATTTTATTTGGACATAATTCCAAATCCAACCGTTAGATTTCAAATTTCTAATATTCGTTAGAAATTTCTTTTCGATACGAACCCAACGGTTCTAGTTTTAGGAGAATCCGACGGTCGGATCTCCCGTAATATCCGTTCGAAGTCAATGGTCGAAATTCGCGAACTGCCGCAGCGCGACGCGTTCTATTCAGGCCATTATATTATATATATAATATATACTTCGTCGATTTCAATCCAAAACGCATTATATAAATCATTTTAAATTCGTTTTCAAAGAGATTTCAACTTCATTTCTAATTCAAATCAAAATTGAATTTTTTCCTTATAAATTCGTTTTAAATTCACTTCAAATTGATTTCTAATTCAATTTCAGTTCGTTTTCAATTCAATTCAATTTCAATTCGAATTCAATTATATTCAATTTAATTCGAATTTCAATTCTTTTCAAAATATCATATTTTGAAATCACTTTCGATATTCATTATAAAATGAATAAAATCGATATAAATATCGTTCACGTCAAAATGGCGTCAATCTAATCAACACGGCATCATATATTTCTATTTTCAAATATTCTATTTCAAATATTTCTATTTCAAATATTTCTTTTTCAAATATGGAATGAGGCCCAATCAATTACCATATAATGTTAATTGTATGGATTTTCTACAACACATGTATACAATAACAACGATGAATAATCAACCATCATCCAAAGTGCATTCTACACTGTATAAGCATCAAATATAAATATTCAACGCTTATAACAGCCTGTCAATCAATCGATCGACATACAACCAAACAATCGGAATTAGTGTACGTCAAATATCATCCCAATACCCGTGTGGGGTTTCAAACAATCAAACACAGATTTTATTTGTGCAGTTGGGTGATGTGTAAATTTTATCGTCCCAATCAATATCAGTCAAATGTGTGTGTATATAAACAAATCGTTCGATTTGTTTATATTAATCTATTTCATTTCATATACACGTTAAAAATTCTATTTTTAACTATAAAAATATTTTTAACTATAAAAATATTTTTAACTATATAAATATTTTTAACTAAATAAATATTTTTATTTCATTTCACAACACATCACACAATCAACCACACATCAAAATCCATCAAACAAGCATACAAGCCGTCTATGGTCTGTGGACGACGGGTGTCGGGTGCTACTAAACACCGTCTGCATCCTAGTATATTTTTCAACTAGAAAATTAAATTAAAAGTGAGAAGTTCTCACCGACTAGCTAATCCCAACGCCTCGATTCTTCTTATGTGGAAAATCTCCGCTATTTCTTCTTTCATCACTTTCGTCATCCGTATTCACTACATATATAAAAATCGAATTTTTACTTTGCTATTCAATCTATAAAAATCGAATTTTTACTTCGCTATTCAATATATAAAAATCGAATTTTTACTTCGCTATTCAATATATAAAAATCGAATTTTTACTTCGCAATTCGATATATAAAAATCGAATTTTTACTTCGCTATTCAATATATAAAAATCGAATTTTCACTTTGCTATTCATATATAAAAATCGAAATTTTACTTTGCTATTCAATATATAAAAATCGAATTTTTACTTTGCTATTCAATATATAAAAATCGAATTTTTTCGCTTTGCTATTCCATACATAAAAATCGAATTTTTTTGCTTTGCTATTCAATATATAAAAATCGAATTTTTACTTTGCTATTCAATATATAAAAATCGAATTTTTTCGCTTTGCTATTCAATATATAAAAATCGAATTTTTTCGCTTTGCTATTCAATATATAAAAATCGATTTTTTACTTTGCTATTCAATATATAAAAATCGAATTTTTTCTTTGCTTTTCAATATATAAAAATCGAACCTTTTCGCTTTTAAAGATCAAACCTTTTCGCTTTCATAAATCAAATCTTTGTGTTGTTCTTCATATGATAAAAATCCCTCTTTTTTTCACTGAAAAATCCTAGCTTTCTACATTGAAAAATATCCAATCTTTCCTATGTAATTAACCATATGAAAATTCGATTTTTAATTTGCTTCCTCATTCATAAAAATTGGATTTTTAATTTGCTTTCACCTTCATGAAAATTGGATTTTAAATACATAAATTTTTATAGCTTTTTATATTAAAAATCAAATCATAGAAAAAGAAACTAAAATAAAATAAAATAAAATGTAGAATAAAATAAAATAAACTAGAACGTACAGTGTTCTACTTGGATTGGGGGGGTTTCAGAGGGGTCCGGTGGTTGCTGATGTCGGCGCAGGGGTTCGAGGGCTAGGGGGGAGGCGGCGGCTGTGAGTTGTGGGTGGCGGCGGGTTCGATTGGGGTCTCGATTGGGGCCAAGCTTCGAGGGGGGAGAGGTTGGACTGCTGCGCGGTGCGAGGAGGAGAAAGAAGATGACGGAGCGGCGGCGGCAGACGTTGGGGGGGTCGCGTTGTTCGATTTAGGGTTTTTTTTCTAAATCTCGGTCTGAAGAGAGAGGAGAGGGAGAGGTGTATATATTATAAATATTTAATTTATTTTAATCCATCGAAAAGTAACTTTTTATTTCGAACTCGAAATGGGACCCACCGCCTGTCGTCCATAGCTAATTACCCCCATTCCGAATGCAATGGGTTATGTGTCGTAAGCTGATTCGATCGTTTCGATCAGTTTTCGTCAAAATCAACATATAACTCTATATATTGAATTTGAACACGCATTTCAATTTACTGGGGTCACATACTAACTCGAAAAATTCCAGAAAAATATTTTCTAACTTCGTATTGATGATACGGTCCTAACAAAACTAATTTCATTGAATTCTGAGACCGTTAGAAAAATGGCCATTTTCCAGTCGATTAAAATCAACTGAAACTGGCCAAACGCGTTTTCCTATGCCACGCTCACATATTGATTCGAAAAATTATGAAAATTGGAACCTAGCGATAATATGACATCACGGATCCAACAAAAGTGGTTTCGTCGGAATCCGAGGTCGTTTGCAAAATTCCCATTTTTAAGGGCCAGAATTCCATAGCGACTATTCTGAATTTTCAACTGGGCATATCTTTTGATTCCCACTATGAAATTTTGATTGTTCGGATTCGTTGGAAAGATATTCTCAATTAGATCCTAATATTTTTGGTTTCGCCAAAATCCGGTTTATTTTGAACCTGGTACATTCATTTGAATTTTGAAATCGAATTATCGAACTACCGCGCCATTTTCAATTCCTTTTATAATTTATAATAAATATTTATATTCTAACGACGATTAAAATAAATATATACGTTTGAACTCTATTCAAAATAAATTTCTCGCCGTTATTATTTAAAATAATTCATTTTAAATAATTAAAATTCGCTACAATTGCCAAAATAAAATTTTTAAACTGGCTTAGATTTCCGGGTTATTACAATCTCCCCCACTTAAAATTTTTCGTCCCCGAAAAGGAACGAAGCCGAAAGTTGTTATAAATACCAACTCAACTTTCATTATTTTCATTACGGCTTAAGTTCTTCAACTTTTCAGTTTCTAAGAACTTTTCAAATATCTCAAAAATTTGGCTAACACCCTAAATTTTCGAAAAATTTCGCCATAACCTCCCCTGCACCAGGAGCACCGGGAAAATCCCGAAATTGCCATACAGGCCCTCTGATCTCAAAAAGAAAAAGCCAATCGGCTCATAAAATCATCATCACCCAAACAAAACAGTAAATTATGGTAAACATGTACTATTTGTCGGGCAAACAATTTTATTCTCTGCTCTAGTCTCCTTGCTATGACCTGTTCAATGTAAGTACATGTATATGCATGCAAATGCGACAAATTTCCAATACAATTCACTGTTCGATTCAATTGGGCTATATGGTACAAATTTTAATAAATCAACCAATAATCAACAACACAAGCATCAATCAATTAGTTGATTAACTTTTGAAATTCATAACTTTGATACATAGTCAAAAATCAGATTTGTTTTTTTGATGCCAAATCATAACAATAAGCCCTATCTAGTTTCGGTTCTCACACCAGTCAATTGGAAATATATAGAAATCTCACTTTCGAAACTCGAAAATAAATACTGGCGATGGTGCCCCGTCACCAGAATTATCCCCGGGCACTAGAGTGCGATTCTATAACTATCCAGTACATTAAAACTTCGAATACACGTTTGCAAGACATATATGCAAAATCTTTATATATTGGATTGTCCAAATTCATATAAATAAATAATCAAATACGAGTAATTGATTTAAATTTTCAAAACAAACTTTGTTTTCATTTTTAAAAATATACTCTTCACACTCGTTCTAGGATACTACTGATCCCATCTCTAATGAGTCATTCCCATTGGATATTACTAATCCAATATCTGATGAATTCTTTCGTTCGATTCTAATGTGTCTTGTTCTCTGAGCTTTGTATACCAAAGCTCTGATACCAACTGTAAAAACCCGTAACTTCCCCGGTGAGGAAAGCGCGGATAGTTCGAGAACAAGCCACAACAGAACGCAGACGGAAGAACATTTCATTGTTTATTACAACAATTCATCAGATTACAAGAATATACAGAGTATAAACAAATATTACACAGAAATATCAGAGATTTAAATTACATTTAAATACATCGCAGCGGAAATAATACAAAACACAACTAGAAGGAGATATACGGATACAAAGCTTTCCGGATATCGTTCCAGCTGTAAACCAGGATCCTGTGAATATAAATCTGCAAAACCAAAACTACTAGCTGCCCGTGTCAAAATAAGGGCACCCAGAGTTTAGGTTAAAACAATAAACTCCAGGTCAGTCATGGGACTGGTGTGAGAACTAAAACAGTTATTTAAAACTTTACTTTAAATCAGATATATCAAGGGACCACGTCGTATAACACGGAATGGGTTTCCTCCCAAGAATACCAGTGCATATAACAAAACAGCGAAATGCTTTTTGGAAAAATGAAGCTATTATAAGACCCAGGTCCTATCACACAATGCAACGCAAGCCGAGGGATAGGGTTTCCCCTTATAATAGCCAAACATGCTTCGTACGGTAAAAACAAATCATTTGATACTATAATAAGTGCATAGTGTATAAAACAACTTAAAATCATATGTATCAATCATAGACGGCATGGGTACCATATATCATGTCGCCATACTAGTTCTACAATTAAAACCGCAAATGTCACGTATTTGGAAATTGGATTTCCATCTGTGAACCAAGGCAAAAGATAGTCCTCTAACAATTCGAGACGCTCTAGCCTGTGTCTCAGGAATAGAACGCGTCGTCCCTTGGAGCGACAGGGCCGGTCCACCGATGTGGATTAGACGAAATCCTAAGCACTGCGTTTCCCCATCCTTTGGGGCGTAGGTGAGCCAACTAAATGACTCCATCGGTTCGAGAACGACCGATACATCCGAGGCGCCTTGCAACAGCAACAACCACATAAGTCAAACTCGTCAGGGCGTGTAATACCACTGACGCCACTTTTAGCTAGAAGAAAACGCATGTCCTCCCTGAGGTCCGTCTCCCGTTTTCGGTTCACCCCAGGGTGTGAGGCTCGCGAATCAACGTTACACAAAGCTACGCCACAAAGGCCGTGCTTTGATCATCAATCACAAGACTTTGATTTTCAACAGAAGCCTTGATCATTTGCATTTTAGCATGCCACACAAGCAAACCACTCTATGCAACCGATATCAGTCACACAGAATAAAATCCGATGTCAGACACACAGCCCATTTACAAGTCCGTTCTGGGTTTGAACGAAACCGGAGGCACCTAGTACCCTGCATATCCATCGATCTCCAAATACGTCTAGACGATCACCAACTGTTTCCATCTTCTTAGGTGTACATCCCAATCAAGATCATCAGTAATCACCCAAACGACGTGAAGACCTCCGGTCTTCAACCACCGTCTTCATCTTCGACTTATCGTTGTATCAGTTGTTCAGAATGGGATAAACCCGGTCTTTCCGAATAACTCGTGTATATTATAAACAAGTGTTACACAAACACAACATACGCCTCATTCCAATTCATCAGTCACTAACTGTAAATTAACAAGAGAATAATTCTCCAAATATTAACCCTGAAGGCCGAAACCAACATCAGATCAATATCCAGAAAACCATTCTGCTTAGCTAACCGACAGTTAGTTTCTAAATTTCACATTCATAGGGAAAGGTTCCCATTAATTTTATCAAAGATAAATTCCTTGAATTTATTCTTTAATCTTCTTTTGAATATCGATTCAACTAGTCAGGATTAACGAACCTTACCGAAATAATCATTTGTTTTAATTTCCCAATCCCAACCTATTCATCCCATGAAGTAAAACTGGTAATACTTCATATCTAACACCACGGTGTTATCGGTAAATTCAATTACCACTTCACGTTCAAATCTAATTAAAGATTTAACTAACGCCTAGAGCAAAACTGGTGATACTCCATCCTCGATCATTTCAATCTAATTAAAGATTCATTAAAACTCCACTTAGTTTTAACCTGTGACTGGGTTAAAGAATCAGTGTCATTTAAAACACGGTTCACGATAAACCTAAAATCACATCACATTTCAATCAGTCCATAACCGTAAATTAGCAAGTGAGCAGTTCCCTAAGTATTAACCTCGAAGGCTGAAACCAACATCAGATCAATACCTCAGAAACCATTCAACTTAACTAATCTCTAGTTAGTTTCTGATTTTCTTAACTCCTTTGGGTCTAAGAACAGTATTATTGAAGATACCGTTCACGACAACCCAAAATCACATTTCATTAATTATTGGGTTAAAGAACAAGTGTTATATAAAACACTGTTCACTATAAACCCAAGAATCAATTCGAATTCAATTCCAATTAAATATTATTTAATTGGTACACTTCATTAAGTCTAACTAAAAAGATTTAATCATTTTCTCAACTGGGCGTAAGAACAGTGTTAATGAAGACACCATTCACGACAAACCCAAATCACATTTGATATTAAATACAAGGCTCTGAATAGAAAATATATCGGCTTATATTCAATATCAAATTCTACGACCAACAAATATCATATTGGAAATAACGATATAAATATATCTTTCAAATTTCCATAACAGTATCTGTGTAATCACGAAATCCAACATCGAAATAATCCAAAGACAATTTCGATTCAAATCCATTCCAATTCAATTATTGGAAATTCTGGTTACTTTTAAAACCCTTTTCAAATTCAATTTATTTATTTAAAAATAAATAGAATTATAATTCTAGTTCAAAACTAGTTCATTTCAATAAAAATCTATTTTTATCTTTTCAAATATGGAGTTTTTCATCCCAATTCTTCACAAATCATTTCTTATGATTTTACATAAATTATTACTATTTTTAATAATTTTATCAAGGCCCGTACAGTCGATTTCCATCAACGGCCATCGAACTGCACTTACAACGACCTTTTCCAAATTTGATTTGGACATAATTCCAAATCCAACCGTTAGATTTCAAATTTCTAATATTCGTTAGAAAGCTCTTTTCGATACGAACCCAACGGTTCCAGTTTTAGGAGAACCCGACGGTCGGATCTCCCATAATATCCGTTCGAAGTCAATGGTCGAAATTCGCGAACTGCCGCGGCGCGACGCGTTCTATTCAGGCCATTATATTATATATATAATATATACTTCGTCGATTTCAATTCAAAACGTATTATATAAATCGTTTTAAATTCGTTTTCAAAGCGATTTCAACTTCATTTCTAATTCAAATCAAAATTGAATTTTTTCCTTATAAATTCGTTTTAAATTCACTTCAAATTGATTTCTAATTCAATTTCAGTTCGTTTTCAATTCAATTCAATTTCAATTCGAATTCATTTATATTCAATTTAATTCGAATTTCAATTCTTTTCAAAATATCAGATTTTGAAATCACTTTCGATATTCATTATAAAATGAATAAAATCGATATAAATATCGTTCACGTCAAAATGGCGTCAATCTAATCAACACGGCTTCATATATTTCTATTTTCAAATACTCTATTTCAAATATTTCAATTTCAAATATTTCTATTTCAAATATTTCTTTTTCAAATATGGAATGAGGCCCAATCAATTACCATATAATGTTAATTATATGGATTTTCTACAACACATGTATACAATAACAACGATGAATAATCAACCATCATCCAAAGTGCATTCTACACTGTATAAGCATCAAATATAAATATTTAACGCTTATAACAGCCTGTCAATCAATCGATCGACATACAACCAAACAATCGGGATTAGTGTACGTCAAATATCATCCCAATACCCGTGTGGGGTTTCAAACAATCAAACACAGATTTTATTTGTGCAGTTGGGCGATGTGTAAAATTTATCGTCCCAATCAATATCAGTCAAATGTGTGTATATAAACAAATCATTCGATTTGTTTATATTAATTTATTTCATTTCATATACATG
The DNA here is from genome assembly GCA_030737875.1 of Allium sativum. Taxonomy (NCBI): domain Eukaryota; kingdom Viridiplantae; phylum Streptophyta; class Magnoliopsida; order Asparagales; family Amaryllidaceae; genus Allium; species Allium sativum. The sequence goes on along the minus strand of CM060922.1, from coordinate 145,033,448 downwards.
TTAAAAATTCTATTTTTAACTATAAAAATATTTTTAACTATAAAAATATTTTTAACTATATAAATATTTTTATTTCATTTCACAACACATCACACAATCAACCACACATCAAAATCCATCAAACAAGCATACAAGCCGTCCATGGTCTGTGGACGACGGGTGTTGGGTGCTACTAAACACCGTCTGCATCCTAGTATATTTTTCAACTAGAAAATTAAATTAAAAGTGAGAAGTTCTCACCGACTAGCTAATCCCAACGCCTCGATTCTTCTTATGTGGAAAATCTCCGTTATTTCTTCTTTCATCACTTTCGTCATCCGTATTCACTACATATATAAAAATCGAATTTTTACTTTGCTATTCAATCTATAAAAATCGAATTCTTACTTCGCTACTCAATATATAAAAATCGAATTTTTACTTCGCTATTCAATATATAAAAATCGAATATTTACTTCGCTCTTCGATATATAAAAATCGAATTTTTACTTCGCTATTCAATATATAAAAATCGAATTTTCACTTCGCTATTCAATATATAAAAATCGAATTTTCACTTCGCTATTCAATATATAAAAATCGAAATTTTACTTTGCTATTCGTATATAAAAATCGAAATTTTACTTTGCTATTCAATATATAAAAATCGAATTTTTACTTTGCTATTCAATATATAAAAATCAAATTTTTTCGCTTTGCTATTCAATATATAAAAAATCGAATTTTTACTTTGCTATTCAATGTATAAAAATCGAATTTTTTCGCTTTGCTATTCAATATATAAAAATCGAATTTTTTCGCTTTGCTATTCAATATATAAAAATCGAATTTTTACTTTGATATTCAATATATAAAAATCGAATTTTTTCTTTGCTATTCAATATATAAAAATCGAACCTTTTCGCTTTTAAAGATCAAACCTTTTCGCTTTCAAAGATCAAATCTTTGTGTTGTTCTTCATATGATAAAAACCCCTCTTTTTTTTATTGAAAATTCCTAGCTTTCTACATTGAAAAATATCCAATCTTTCCTATGTAATTAACCATATGAAAATTCGATTTTTAATTTGCTTCCTCATTCATAAAAATTGGATTTTTAATTTGCTTTCACCTTCATGAAAATTGGATTTTAAATACATAAATTTTTATAGATTTTTATATTAAAAATCAAATCAGAGAAAAAGAAACTAAACTAAAATAAAATATAGAATAAAATAAAATAAACTAGAACTTACAGTGTTCTACTTGGATTGGGGGGGTTCAGAGGGGTGCTGTGGTTGCTGATGTCGGCGCAGGGGTTCGAAGGCTAGGGGGGAGGCGGCGGCTGTGGATTGTGGGTGGCGGCGGGTTCGATTAGGGTCTCGATTGGGGCCAAGCTTCGAGGGGGGGAGGGGTTGGACTACTGCGCAGTGCGAGGAGGAGGAAGAAGATGAAGGAGCGGCGGTGGCAGACATTGGGGGGGTCGCGTTGTTCGATTTAGGTTTCTATTTTTTTTTCTAAATCTCGGTCTGAAGAGAGAGGAGAGGGAGAGGTGTATATATTATAAATATTTAATTTATTTTAATCCATCGAAAAGTAACTTTTTATTTCGAACTCGAAACGGGACCCACTGCCTGTCATCCATAGCTAATTACCCCCATTCCGAATGCAATGGGATATGTGTCGTAAGCTGATTTGATCGTTTCAATCAGTTTTCGTCAAAATCAACATATAACTCTATATATTGAATTTGAACACGCATTTCAATTTACTGGGGTCACATACTAATTCGAAAAATTCCAGAAAAATATTTTCTAGCTTCGTATTGACGATACGGTCCTAACAAAACTAATTTCATCGAATTCTGAGAACGTTAGAAAAATGGCCATTTTCCAGTCGATTAAAATTAACTGAAACTGGCCAAACGCGTTTTCCTATGCCACGCTCACGTATTGATTCGAAAAATTATGAAAATTGGAACCTAGCGATAGTATGACATCACGGATCCAACAAAAGTAGTTTCGTCGAAATCCGAGGTCGTTTGCAAAATTCCCATTTTTAAGGGCCAGAATTCCATAGCGACTATTCTGAATTTTCAACTGGGCGTATCTTTTGATTTCCGCTATGAAATTTTGATTGTTCGGATTCGTTGGAAATATATTCTCAATTAGATCCTAATATTTTTGGTTTCGCCAAAATCCGGTTTATTTTGAACCCGGTACATTCATTTGAATTTTGAAATCGAATTATCGAACTACCGCACCATTTTCAATTCCTTTTATAATTTAAAATAAATATTTATATTCTAACGACGATTAAAATAAATATATACGTTCGAACTCTATTCAAAATAAATTTCTCGTCGTTATTATTTAAAATAATTCATTTTAAATAATTAAAATTCGCTACAATTGCCAAAATAAAAATTTAAACTAGCTCAGATTTCCGGGTTATTACAATGAATATGTCTAATTTACAGTAAATAGAAAACTGTAACCACACTTAGACATAAGGTTAAATTTAACTTGTGGTAGAAGTCTGCAGGGAACCGCCCGGCAAATCCAGCATCCACAAGGGGTTAATTTCATATGAGAGGTCTAGTGCATAAACACAGATATAACGGTGCTAAGACATGAGGTTAAGTCCAACTTGTGGTAGAAGTCTGCCCAGAACCTCCCGGAAAATCCAGCATCCACAAGTAGTCGGCTTAATGTGAGAGATCTGATGCATAAACATATATATATATATATATGAATATATGTATATAACAGGGCAGAAATAAATAACATTGATTGTAATTTATGGAAATGAAGGAAAGTTACACCAGTAAAAGAATTGAAATGAACGGGGAGTGATAATAACCTATTATGAATAAACCTGAAGGGGGAAAAGGAAAGATAATAAGTAGGCTTGTCCTAGGGACAAGGGGAAATTATAACTTAGGCTATAATAAACAATAGGGGAATGATATAACTTGTGTGATGAGATAAGTTGTACTTAATTATAAATTAAGTAACTTGTAAATCTGAAATCTGTTTGTAATAATTAAAGGAAAGAGTGGAAAACTTATGAAATGCAATAAGTTGTACATAATTATTAATTAAGTGAGCCGAAAACCTGAAATCTGAATCATGTTGATAAGAAGAACATGTTATCTGTAAACCCTAAAATCTGAAATCTGCTGATAAGAATAACATGTTGAAGGCTTATTAATGAACTTAAATGTGTTAAATTATATAATCGAAATTAATAAGCAAGAGGAACTTAGTAACATGAATAAGAAGTTAGTATGATTTGAAATAACCAAGTTAACTGGAAATTTGATGAGGTAGAGAAAGCGGGTAATTAAACGGTTGGACATAGGGTCTAATAGCACGTTAACCTGAGACGCTTGGACTAGTCCATATATCTGAAGGTGAATAACCCAACGAGAAAGATCATCATAGTGCCATGTGGCATAAGAGGAGCGCACATCCATTTGATAATTCTGCTTGTTCTGTCTGCTGTTCTGCTGAGATTCTACTAACTCCAAAGGACTGGAAGGGGAAGCACCCGACTTCCTGGGACATGGAGGGTACTCTTGGTAGTACTCTGTGCGGTGACAACATTTAGACTGTGCTCACAGAGGTTAGGTCCGCGCGTTACTACCAGGTGGGTAAACCTTGACTGCCACAATAGGGGCAGCCAGAAGACTGTAGGGTGGCATAGGTGATTCGACGAACCTATTGCCTTGTGACTAGGTGGGTTACGACCATCTCATCTGTTTGCCTTAGGCGGGTCTAACCATCAGATTGATAGTAACCATTGGGCACTGGTCATCGACAGTCATCGACAGTCAGCGTGATGCAGAAAGACAGAGAGCTAAACCAATAGACCATCGACCTCTTACTATCAAGGCTTTGACTAAGGGATATGCCAATTAGGATTTATTATTTGTTGTCTGGGCCATGTCACTAGCTCTTAATTCTATTTGTCTTTCACTAGTTGAGGGAGGGGTCGGGTGGGGTCATAGCCACCGTGGAAATGAAAACCATAGCATTTATGTATACAGATAACCGAAAAAGCTCCCGATTGGGTTACTTGTATCTGATATAGCCCTGTTACGGAACTCGGTGCATAGTAGATGATATGTGCAGATACATGCATACCATTTCCGGATGGTGTATCATCGAGGATGAGTCAATGAGTACGATTAACGATACATACATGATAAAGTCTAAATACATGCATGTCTGCTCTGGGTGGTGTATCGTAGACTCTAAAGCATTACTATGTGATGGAATCTGATTCGATCGAAGGTGGCAGTCTGTACGCTTACGCGGCATGGTGATGGAAGTTCTATGTGGAACGTAGTGTTGTTGTGCAAAGATTCATACGTCATTCCGTAGTAGGATGAGGAACTGCGTATAATTTTGTAGCGTTATGGAGGAGATCATGCGAGTGGGGTACCATGAGGTGTACCTTAATGTTGGGGGTAGCTACATATATACCATATTGGGTTAATCCACTGGGAAGTAGATGGGTACGACGTGTGCGTAAGCCTTGAGTGCTATTACCCCAAGTAACCTAATAAATAAGAAAATGCAACTGAACGATATATATAGAGTTATCCAAAATGTGTAGTTTAAATCCAATCATCAAAACTTGTGTTCTGACCCCCTCCTCATAACATACTCGCTGGTTAGATTTGTGGCAACGATATGATAGCTTTGGATACTGATTAGGCAGTATTATTATCTAGGTAAGGCTATATTTTGATTATATTATATTTTATTCCATTCCTCTGTGAGATGTTTTCTGAGCTCTGATATGTTTATCATCTCTGTCTTTTCTGCAGGATACCAGACAAACCAACACGGGTTTCGTTAGAATTTTGAAAAAAAATTCGGTCTATCGGAATTCGGGTTGTTACATATAACATTGCAACAACTAATGGGCCTAAAAGAAGAAACAATGGTGGTAGGTGGTTCTTAGAAATAAGCACTAATTTTTTCACATTGACCTCACTTAGCATTTTAAATTTGTCAAAGAAGTTGTGAATGGATAAACAGAAACCAGTGGCAATGAGAGGCTAACTATTGGTGTAGAATTCAACATTAAATCCTTCCGGTCCTCCATATGATTTTTTGATAAGAAAAAAAAAAGCAGTCTTCATTTCCTCACTAGAGATTTTCTTGAGTAAACCACTTGCAGCTTCAATATTAAGGGGAAGTAAATGAACATCATTAAGAAGATTTAAGTTGGACTCAAAATTTCTATTTATTACCAAGAAGACTGGTGTAAAGGTTTGAAAGAGCATCATCCACTTCATAGTACAACAATATCTACCTACCACATCCTCTATGCCATAAATATAATTCCTAGCTTGTATTGATTTAACTACTACATGGCCAAAAATTGTATTTCTATCTCCTTCAGTATACCATTTTTGATTGAGCATCTGTCTCCACATGTTATCTTCCACCTCCAAAGCCACATTTAAGTCGTCAAAGAGTTTAGCCTCCACATTATCCATATGAGAGTTATCAGGGTTAGCCATCATGTTGGCTTGGCTTTCTTGAAGTTGAGTCCTAATGCTGGAAGATAGTTCAGAGCCATCTCTAACTTTTTGCTTAGTCCACTATCTTAGAGCACTTTTTGTAGCTTTCAACTTTCTATAAAAATTATACATAGGATTACCATAGCAACATGAGGTCAAATTATTGGTTAATATATTATTATACTTAGGATCATGGATCTAAGTACTTAAAAATTTTAAACTTTTTTCCTCTCTAACCACAGGATGTCCCATATTAAGAATGATAGGGGAGTGGTATGGAAGATTAGGGTAAGGAAAGAAGGCTAGTAAAGAACGCCATATAGAAGGAGACTTCAAGTTACAGAAGTGTGATCAAGATTGGTAAAAGTTCGAACCTCACATCTACTACGATTATTCCAAGAAAATTCAACCCTAGACTTATTAACGTTGTAGAGACAAGCATCAAATTTGAAAATATTCAAAGGAGAGATATCTTTGGAAAGAAGTGGCACTCCCCCACATTTCATTAATACTGAGGCAACAATTGAAGTCTCCTAGCACAAGCCTGGGATGAGTCTCTTATCTAAAAGTCTGAAGTAAGTCAAGGGTGGTTAATCTAGAAGAATGGCAGTTATTGACTTAGATAATGTTTAGGTAGAAAGAAGTTCTAGATGAGAGGGAAACTACATAATAATGGATAGGTTGCCTAGTGGAGATGACGAGGTTCAAATATGATTTAGTTGGATTGTGTACAAGCATGATATGACTGTTGGGGAAAACATACGATCGAGACCGCTCATTGTGATCCTTAACATAGCGGAAAACAAGCTAAATCATGCAAAATAATGGACAAGCAACAAATCTATGATCAAACCAACCTCAAACAATATAAAAGAATGATAACAATAAGCTAAATCACACCAAGATTTATAGTGTTCTACTAAGGATTTCTTAGTGTACATCCACTTTAAGAGAGAGGGCTTTTATTGTCACCAAATGAGAAGAGTACAAGATATTACAATGATCCAATATTCAATAGAGAATATAAGTTTGTGGAGATTAGAATTGAAGAAACTATTGGGATTGCCAAACCTTAATTAATGGAGGACTAAACCCTTACTTAGATGGATTAATCGATCTAAAATTCCCCTTTCAAATCTAAAAAATAGCTTATATACTTATATAGTAACCCCATGCAATTAACCATAATGCCCCATGAAAATTCACAAATCAACCCCAGCTTTCCAGGCTCGAAATCAGCCCAGGTTCTGATTCAGTCGTTTGAACTGAATTTCATACGTCTAAAATTACATTCAGGATTCTCCTAGGCTCGTTTTAGACGTCTGAAAAAAATTCAGATGTCTGAGTGGCTTCCCAAACGTCTAAAAATATTTTCAAACGTTTGAATTATTTCTTAGGATTTTACATATGCTGATTTTAGACGTCTGAACCTGCTCCCAGCCCAAATCTTCCTGCCTTCTTCTCCATATCATCCACATACGAGTTTCGATTTGCAAACGTTCTTCTCCTACATGAAACTGCTTCCATCCTCTTTAATTCTACCATAGAGTATCGCAAAATTTAAACTCCACCTCAATACTATATCTATTTCCAACACCAATGGTACCATACCGTCATCTACACTCGATAGCACAAACTATCACCACTTCTACCATCACCCAAGCTTGAATGTTTTCCCAATGAGTTCAACATAGCCACCCCCATTGCACTTCATTGACAAGTTCAGGCAGATCCCCTACCCGCTAATAAAGTGTTGAAAGCACTCAACTCCAAAACTATCTCAACCAAAGCCTGAAGTACATAGGAGTGTCAACTAGTACTTTCAAGGAGATAGAACTCCAATCTTGCACCACTGTTATTCCTCATCAAAACTAAACTCCTCTCTCACCCATTCCACCCAGTGGCACCTAACACTTCTCTAAGAGAATCAAGTTCGAGCAATGCTCGAACTTTCCAACCGGCAACGTCTTAGTGAACATATCCACGACATTGTCATTTGTATGCACTTTCCGAAGATATATTTGCTTATCTCATCCATGGCTACCAAGAACTACTCTCTCACTTCTATGTGCTTAGTCCGTGAGATGAACGCCAAGTTCTCCGCCAAATAAATAGCGCTTTAGCTATCAAAATGAACATCGATGCTATCGTGTTCAAACCGCAGGTCACACAACAAACACTTCAAATAGAGTGCCTCTTTGTCGCCTCCACCGCGGCTATCAACTCTGCCTCTATAGTGGATAAAACAACTACGATTTGCAATCTCGATCTCCAACTTATGGTCGTACCACCAAGTGTGAAGACATATCTGAAAGTTGACTTTCTCCGATCCTTGTAACCGGCATAGTCTGAATCGCAATGACCAATCAAATTGTAAGTCTTTTCCTCCTCCTTCAAATCCTCCTCCATAGCCAAACCCGACACCAGTTGGCAGATCTTCCTTCACAGAAGAAATGATCATCGCTATTAGAGTCCAAGCCATGAAATGCCTGAGCATTCACAACGCCACTGATGAAACTCCTTTTCTCTAGAAAAGCAATGCTACTCACTACAGATATTTTTGAAGCTGCCAAAGAACAGCGGGATGGTTACCTAGTTGGGCATTTTCTAGATAGGCCTCTATCTTACTCTGTTGTCACCGACCACTTGAAGAAGATCTGGAACCCCGCTGGAGGCATCAAAATCAGATCTACAGGCAAGGTATTCTTCTTCTATATTGAATGTGTTGAGGATAGGGATAGAATCCTAAGTGCTGACCCCTTAATCGTTCAAAGTAAACTCTTTATTGTGAGACTATGGGAGGTTGGATTGGTAGATTTCACTAAACGTATAAAGTATGTACGGTTTAGGTTGAATTTACAAATTTGCAGTTGTATGGATGGTCGAAAATTGGTATAAGTTGGTTAGCGTCACTACTAGAAAAACTACTTTTAGTTACATATTTTACCAGCGTTTATATACTAAGTGTAACTGAAGATATTTGATTCCTCTGTTTTCACCCATTTAATTCGATAAAACGCTGGCAATTACCCTCTCGTTTACACTGGGTGGGATAAAACACAAATTGTTTTCGTTTCATTTTTCTTTCCCTCCGTTTCACGTTTCTTTTGTTACTTCACCGCCCACGTAACCCTACTTCTATTTCCATTTCCCTCTGTATGACGTCTCTCTGTTTACCTCTCCTCTCACAAAACCCTAAGTCCGTAATATAAAAGCGCTGAGATTGGACCAACTGCCACCGATGCTCGGATCTGCAACTAGTCCTTGCTTCATCCTTTTAGATCTGGTGCTACTGAAAGAGATGGAAGTATGGATTGGATTGTGCCAAAGAAGTTTTCATATCTGATCTGGTCTAGACATGTGTAACGACCCGGAAAAATGCGATCTTGATTATCCGATATACAACACATATCGAACATCAAGAGTCGAAAAATCCCGAATAGTTAATGAAAGAAATTAGAGGGTTAGAATAGATAAGATAGAAACTTAGAATAGAAGAAGAAGAAGAACACAACATCAGAGTAACACGAACCTCACAACGGAACGAATAACATATAATAGATAACATAACTTTGAAATATAACAGTTATGTATACAATAGCACTTATCAGAGTACAACACTTACAACACAGCGGAACAAAACTTTATATAACCAACGCTGAAGCCTCCTGCTCCAAGCTCCTTTAAATAGATCTGAAAAATCCTGAACTACTTGACAGCCCGTACAAATTTAGGCACCCAAGAGTTTAGGTTGAACAAAACAAAATAAACTCCAAGTCAGTCATGGGACTGGTATGAGTAAAACCGTTTAAACAGTTTGAACAAGTAAACGATATCTCATAAGACCACGCCGTATAACGGAATGGGTTTTTCCCTTATGAGAATCCAAAATATCTTTATATCAAAAACCTTTTGATATTATAATAATGTCTATCAACCACAATATAATAACCATCTAGCAGAAACGCTTTCATCTCACGTTCTACATATAGTATACAATCAAAACCGCAAGCACATATTGGGTAATGGATTTCCAACTATGACAAGGTATGGAACCACCTTCTGATCAGTGTACTCTAGGAATGATAAACTGGAGTTCAACAAGAACATCTTGTAACTCAGCCACACATGACCGACCACTCATTTTGCTTGAGTGTATCGAATGTATATCACCAACGGTTGAGATCAGCAACCGTTTCCTGTATATATGTATATGTGACAGCATTAATAGATTAAAGAAGCAAATGAATATTCTCTAGAAAGGTGATTATACACCCTACTTCGGTGCGACCGACTTAGCCATGCTGCCTGCCCGATTTCTGTCATTTACCGGATGATGAGGCTAGAAGCTACGCTTTATCATCACACCAGATTCACTTTGAAAGCCACATCATCAAATCCATCAAATCACCGATTGACGTCCTCAACAATACATTATGTGTTAGCTAAAAGAAGTTTCCTTCTCCAATTACACTCTTGGTATGGTTGGAGGAATCAATATACGTGATCGTCTGGAAATACACTGTCAGACATCCGTCCATACAAGTCATCTAGGAACAGGATGAGCCGAAGGCACTATTCAGTACATCCATCTTAGGCACTGTTATCTAATACTTATACAATAGCCCTTGCACTTTACTCCGTCTTCAGTTATCTTTGGCATATATGATTCGCAACGCTTATGCCAATACAGAGTGGTTCTTTGGATAATAATCCAACCGGTCTCTCCATATTAACAACGTTAAAATGGTCAAAACTTCGATAGTCGGTGAGTTAACTATCAAAGGAAAATACGTGTGCAAACAACGATATTATTTCCAAATGGAAATTCCATCAACCAATCATCAATCATATATATATATATATATATATATATTTATATTTCCTTATTTTCTATGTTTAGAAAATATACGTTAACACTAGAAAACATTTCCATTTCTAATCCATATTTCCAATTTCAATATTTGATTACGTTTCTGATTCTATTTGGAAAACATTTCCAAATATTCTTTACTTGGATTTAAACAGATGTTTAAATCAACATTGTGATGACCACTCAAACCACTATACTTATTTAATAAATACACTTAACCGCTTTCACTCTCGAACCTTAACCATTTCTAAATTAAAAACGAAGTCAATCAAGTTGGGGTATAACAACCTCTCAGACCTTAACTGAACAACATTTCGAATCTCGAAATAGGGTAAGTTCACCTTTGAACTCCTTAACACTTCCTTACGTAACTCCTTTCGAATAAACTATATTCGAAAATCCTTTAAACTCTATTTGTTTAACTCTAATCGATTTACTCTTTTAATTCTGTTTGAATAAACTAAATTCGCTCAACTCATTTTAACTCGATTCGAATAACTAATATTCGATAACTCCCTTTAATTCTATTCGAATAAACTATATTCGATTTACTCATTTGATTTAACTAATATCGATTAACCTCATCGAATAACTAAATTCGATAACTCCTTCGAATAAACTATATTCGATAACCCATTCGATTAAACTAATAATCGAAAATCCCTTCGATTAACTAATAATCGATAAATCCTTCGAATAAACTATATTCGATAACCCCTTCGATTAAACTAATAATCGAAAATCCCTTCGATTAACTAATAATTGATAACTCCTTCGAATAAACTATATTCGATAACTCACTTCGATTAAACTAATAATCGATAATTCCTTCGATTAACTAATAATCGATAACTCCTTTGAATAAACTATATTCGATAATCTCCTCTCGAATAAACGATATTCGATAATCTTCCCTTTCGAATAAACTAAATTCGATAATTCCTTTTCGACTAACTCTAATCGATTAACTCAAATCGATTAACTCTAATTCGATTAACCCTATTTAATTACTTTATTTGTTTAACTCTAACTCTAACTGGTTAACTCTAACTGGTCAACCCTAACTGTTTAACTCTAACTGGTTAACTCTAACTGGTCAACCCTAACTGTTTAACTCGACTTATCCAGCTTAACTTGATTTAACTCCTATCGAATAACAAATATTCGATTTAACTCCATTTGAATAATTCTATTTGATTAACTCTAGTTGGTTAATTCTAATTGGTTAACTCTAACTCTAACTGATTTCTCTTATTCGAGTACCCCTATTTGATAACGTTTATTCATTTATAAAGATTTACTTTTAGTAACGGTTCTGCACTTTATAAATGTTCTCTTTAATGATGTTACTTCACTTGTATAAGTGTTGTGTATCCATTCTATTTAAACCTATCGGTGTTAAAACCAATCTCTCTTCTTTATATAAGTACAGACTTATATATTCCAATTATCGAATGATAAATATTAAATTTAATTTATAAACTGTTATTTATAAATTAATCTTTTCTATTTATCTGTTAAAAACAGATTTCCATTTTCTATTTATTTAACAAATAAATATTCCTTTCATTCTAACAAGTAAATATCTTCTTTTAATCCTATTTATTTAACAAATAAATATCTCCTTCAATCTTTATTTATTTCCTAAATAAATAAACCCTTTTTTACTTTTATTTATTTCCTAAATAAATAAATTCTTTTAACTCTTTATTTATGTTTTACCAATATATTCCTTTATGTTTGCTTTCAAATATATTTCCTTTATATTTGATTTCAAATATATTCCTTTATATTTGATTTCAAATATATCTCCTTTATATTTGATTTCAAATATTTCTCCTTTATATTTGATAAAAAAATAAATTCCTTCTATATTTGATTAACAATTAAATTCCTTTATATTTGATTTCAAATATATTCCTTTATATTTGATTTCAAATATATCTCCTTTTCAATTTCATTTGTAAAGGTTTTACAAACATTTCTATTTCATTTTGATTTGTAAATGGTTTTTACAAACATTTCTCTTTCGATTTGATTTGTAAATGATTTACAAACCTTTCTCTTTCGATTTGATTTGTAAATGATTTACAAACCTTTCTCTTTCTATTTGATTTCTGAAAAATATTCTAACTCCTTATATTCTCGGGAAAATTCGCCATAACCTCCTTTGTACCGGGAGCATCGAAAAAATCCCCAAACCCACCACACAGTCCTTTCCATTTAAAAAGAAAATGGTTTGAAATTTATTTCCTTTCTAAATATCTTCTATTTATAAATATTCCAATTTATAAATATTTCTTATTTATAAATATTCCATTTATAAATATTTTATTTTCACTATCACTTTGAAAATTCCCTTATCAACATTCCAGTATGTTACGGTATTTAACATATCAAAATTCGATATCCAATATCGTCCATACACACACAATCAACAACAGGTTATAATTCACATCATATATCAAAATATATGAAAAACAATAAAATAACTGTTGAGGAATCCAGTCGGATTCCTCCAACCTGTTTCCCTGCATCCACAGATGTTACACAACATGATTGTCATCACTTTCAGTTCAATATGAATTATTCTGATAAACAGAATCAATATATAACTATATAACTGTTTATATATTATACATACATATATATATATATATATATATATAATATTTCGTTAACTAACTAGCAGTTCAATCAAACAGTCAACACACAATCAAACAGAAAATTTCTAACAGTTCTAAAAATACAACATGAAATTATAAACTGTACAGAGTTAGTGAGTTTTACTCACATTTGTAGTTCATCGTTAAAGAACAAAAACTGTTGTTTGATTTGAATCAAACAATTTAATTCGCCATAAATTCAAACGAGCTCCAATCCACTCCCAGTCAGTCTCATTGTGTAGTGCTCGTCCATACGATCCCAACGGATCCGACGGTTTGAAATTCTGATATCGTATGGAATTGTTATGAATTTTACAAGTTATACATTATTTGAATTAAATAAAAACTTGCATTTAAAAACTATTGGGCTTAACTTAAAATTGGCGGCCCATTACCATTTCTTGAATACCCACAACCGAACCCTTTGCTTTCTTCCCCAAAATGCTTACTGTCGTGCTCTCTTTAAGGCCATTCACGAAAACTTCATTTGCCACTACATCCTCCTTTCATCGCAATCTCCATCAAAACCAAACTTCAAACTTCTTCTCTTCACTTCCTTAGTACCTCAAACCCAACGGGATGGAGCTCGAACCCCCCCTTTACCACTCCGACGCCACGCTGTCCACTACAGCACCGACACCAATAACCACCGATCAACCCGATAACTAGCACACCCCCTTGATTTCATCTCATGATTCCAGAAACAATACTCAAAACAAACATCAATGATTCAATCAACCTAAATGTTGAACCCTAAATCACCATACTGTCGCTGCTCGATAACCATCGAACCAAAACAGGTTCGAACCCCTTGAAACGGACATGACCTTGAAGAGAAACTCGTTCTGATTCCAAATCCATATGTGATAGGATTTATCGAATTTTATTTGGGTTTCTTCTGATTTTCTAAAGATTGATTTTTCACTGTGGGATTTTCCTGAGGTAGCGGCGGATGTTTGGTTGACCAGTGAATGAGAAATTAGGTGATAAGGTTGTTAGAGGGGTATTTATAGACATTCAAAATATCTAGATATTTTTGGGATAACTTTAGATATTTTATTTTCGTTATTTTATACATGTTTCTACCTTCTAAAAATCCGTGCGATCACACACGATACCCAAAAATCACCAAACTGGACATGCAACTACAGTTCGACATTACAGTCCCAACGAAACTGGTTTCGTCGAATTCTGACTCCGTCTGCTCACACAGCATATTTTTAACTGTCAAAATATTGTTTGTTTCTCACTCTAAAAATCCATACGGCCACACAGTGACTCTAAAATCACGAAAACTGACATCTAGCAATTATTTGACATTGCGGATCCAACAAAATTAGTTTCGTCGAATTCCGACTTCGTTTTCAAAACTGACTATTTTTAAAGCTCTGGATGACCCATTTAAATATATAAATATATTTAAATATAATTAAATTTAATATTTAAAAATAAATATTATCGTATATATTCACAGTGGAATACCATACAGCTCTACTGGGATTTATAACTCGATATTTCAAATCTGGGTCAACCCGATATTCGGTTTATATTGAAATTCCTTTTTAAAATATAATTAAATCCTTTATAAAATATAAAGGAATTCCACAGCGACTTTTCTGAAATTTGATTTGGATGTAAATCAAAATCTACTCGACGAAATCCTGAATTTTCTCTTCCACTAGAAAAATATACTTCACCAGCTCCTAACGTTTCCTGTTTAACAGAAATCCGATTTAAAACGGCTTCTGTACATTCAGTTGAAGTTCGAATCGCCAATTTACGAACTGCAGCGCCATTTCGAGCTCGATTTTAATTATAATATAATTATACATTCAAATTGTCGTTCAAATAATATATTCGTTATTTAAATTCAATTCTAAACTGAATTAAATATCACAGATGATCTAGTTCACACCATATCGCCATTTCGGCCAATTCTGATTATTTCAGAATTAAATATATTATTTAATTTATTATTTTAATTAAATATTCGCCATTATTTAATTCCACGACCATTAAATCCTTTAATTCACCATTTAAATAATTAAATAAATAAATTATAATACCTCCGCAAACGCGGGTCATTACAACATGCCTGTGAGGGTCGTCGGAGGTCACGATAAGTCACTAGTTGATGTCAGATCTGGAATTTGATGTATGTGACTTTGAGCTACAATGATTTGGTATGTTCTTGATATAAATTCCCAGTAATGAAGTTTATGAATTACTGAATCAATATCTTAGAGCTTCTATGAATTTTTTTTTGTATCAACTATGTAGTTCATGTCTGAGTGTATAAATTAAGATTTGGAGCTAAGTCGCAAATTACAATAAGAGATATGATCTGAGCCTTCTGATGGTGGAATAGTGGCATTCTTTTTGTTGATAGGGTTGATATAATCTTTTTCCTAAACATTGCATATTTTATTTTGGAGTCCGACAAGGAATAATAAAGATGAGAACCTATATTTTTTTTCTGGTGATATTTGCTTTAATAATTATAAATTTTTAGATATGTTTATTTGAGCAACTCCAATACATTATTTTACTTGCACTGGCTCAATAGTTTGCCGAATAGTAACAAATTATCCTATTTTTCCACATGCAGTCGACTAGGTCATTGGAGGGAGGCAACTAGAGCTCTACTCCAATATATTATTTTACTTGCACTGGCTCAATAGCTTGTCGAATAGTAACAAATTATCCTAATTTTCCACATGCAGTCGACTAGGTCATTGGAGGGAGGCAACTAGAGCTCTACTTATCGCTGCTGTCAGATCCCAACATTCCACGTTGACCTCTACTCGCCAGCGTATCTATATAATTTTACTTGCACTGGCTCAATAGCTTGTTAAATAGTAACAAAGTATCCAAATTTTCCACATGCAGTCGACTAGGCCATTGGAGGGAGGCAACTAGAGCTCTACTTATCGTTGCTGTCAGATCCCATCATTCCATGTTGACCTCTACTCGCCAGCGTATCTATGTTCCCAGGTTGTCGTGACTTTCCAGCCTACAAGGCCTACTTTGAGGTAAAACCCCTTTTATTGTTCGCTTTTGTTTCAAATTTAAGAAACCTAGTGAACTCAAATCTCCCATTTTCAATGTAGCAATGTTATTTTTTTTCATGAAATCTATGTCTAGGTGCATGAAACATTGATAACACATAATTTGTCTACTTTCTTACAATTGACAGGGGATCAGGCTAATATAATATAATGGCATGCCACAGAGACATGAATAACAGGCCTCATTATGATTAATTACACAATGTGAGCTATCTATCATGACTACAAAGCTAAAAGTTGAATGATTTCTCGAATACTGCTTATTTATTGATATATACTAAAGAACAGATTGATATACATACAATCTTAATATCAGTTTTTCAATCTTGCAATTTCCTTTCATAATTAAGTTTTAGTTTAAATCTACTGGGCTAACATTGTAAAACTACGCAATTACTATTTCTTATATACTATAGAGAAGATGGTCTTTACTTTTGTCTACTAAACCACGTTCAATTTGACTCTACCTATTGACTTTGTTTGGATACCTTTTACATACCTTTGCACTAATAAAGTCTTTCATGCATTTCACGATATTTACTCTATTTCTTTTTTTAGTTTATTACAAGTTGTTTAAGATTTTTGGTGAATTGTACAAGTAGTGTACATTATCAAATTTAAACCTAATAGATAGCAATGTTAGTTTGATTTCAACAAAGCATGGATGTTCTTTGTCCAATGTAACAAAAGATATACCTTCAATAATATTATCCTGCATTATACTACATGGAAGGGCTTCATTTAGGAGCCGAAGATTGTCAATCCCCTTAGAGTTCTCGGGTATGCTATATTCAGCATCATCTAATTTTTATTTTCCTACAGCCACTGTATCCTTTTGGAGGTTGGCATCGATTAGTTCTATTTTACTAATATTAGCAGAGATTATTCGATTCACATTTAGTGTATGGTCAGCTGTTTATTTCCTTCCAAGAGATTTGATGCCCGTTCATACTTCACCTAGTAGAGTTAGTGCATAACTCATAACACTTCTGTTTCTAGCCCTGCTTCAAACTATTTTTTTCTGATGATCCGAAGTCTGCTGAAATTTTGAAACAGCTGCAACATGTTAGTTTTTCTTGCATTTCACAAATTTATTAGTATTCTGCATCGGTGTTAGTTAACATTCACCTTCTGTTTTATCACTTTCTATTTTGGTAAATTATCGTTTCAATGTGTGACTTCTACTTCATCCTTATTTATTGAAATGGGATGGTCATTGCCTCCAATTCATGTATCGTTAGTGCTAGGAATAATATTGTCTCCTTGTTTTATGCATAAACAAAGAAAGAAAGAAGGGTTTCATACAAGAAATATGTTCCAATTACTCGAAAAAGAATCCATTCTAGGGTACTATTATCTTTCTAGATAAGTACACTAAAAGGCTATTGTGTTGTCAGCCATGCCATGGTCCATTGATCCACTCTAGAGTATTTTCATCGTCTTAGTAAGCAAAGAGATAAGGTTTGCAATTCTTAGTTTTTTGCCATTATTCTGTTCTTTATCCATGCATTTCTTAGTTTTCTGCAATTCTTATATTTAAAATCAGTATAGCCTTTGTTACGTTATCATAGAGCAATTGTTTTTTAAACATAGCAGTTGTTCTTTTTAAAGTTAACACAAATATAATAATTAGCTCAAATAGATTATAGAGTGCCTTTTTTATTTTTATTTTCTACTTTTCTTTTCATATTAAAATTAATGTTACTTTATATTAGCATTAAAAAAAAGTATGATGGCAACACCATTGGAATTCTAATTTCTCTATATATGTTGTGAATGAGCTAGATTTGATTTTTTTTTTCTTGTGATTGAAGGTTCTTTCATTTCTCTCTTTCCATATTTCTATAACCGTAATCTTGAGAATGATCAGGACTCAGGAGTTCAAAAGCTGATGATTGCTTCCACTTATTTGCCTTATAAATGTTTAACCATTGTAACTTGCTATCCCGATAGGCTGAAATATCCTTCTTTACTCTTAATTTTCTTCCATATAAAATGTGTAAAGCTGCAGTAAAAATGTAAGCGAAGAATATCTTCAATTCCCGAACTACAAAATACACAAGAATTTGAAACGGACATTCCTTTATGCGCCATATAATAAAAGTCTTTAATGCATTTTTAAAAACCTTCCAAAGCATAAAATTAAGCTTTTCAATAGTATGTTGATTCCAAATTCTCTTATATCATGGAAACATGTGCAGATCAGAAGAGGCTTCTATTTCTGAGTACGCGGTTGAAAGTGAATGCTCCTTAAGTTCTTTACACCAAGAATACTTATCCCAAGGAACATAGACATAGGAACTGCCAAGAGTTTGCCATACCAAGTTGACAACATAATTTCTGGATCAAGGAAGAGAGATTTTCCATTTCTAATATGGATAACAGCTTTAGCATTCGTGGAAATTCCACTTTGACTTCTATTACCATAGGATAAGATATATATTTTGCAATGTTAATAAGCCTTTCATATATATATATATATATATATATATATACATACATACGCCTGTACATAATCTTGTGAACAAAGGGTTGAGGCTCAGTCTCTATTCTTATACATTACAATGTGTTCCATAATAATAAAATCCAACTGACATCTTATGGCGCATTCGTGCTATCAGAGACAGTAATATTATCTTCTAATATTGATTTATGCTATAGATGCAGATATCAGACATGGCTAATTGCATCAAGTACTTCGACCAAAAACACATGATTAAAATCGGAATGGAAGGATTCAATGGGGAATCCAGGCCATACTGGAAGCAGTTCAAACTAGGATATGAAGTGGGTACATATTTTGTTGTGCATAATCAAAACAGTCTCATAGATTTCACAGCCATTCACGTTTACCCTGATCAGTGGTAAGTATTTGTAATAACCCGAAAAATCTGGGCCAGTTTAAAATTTTTATTCTGGCAATTTTAGCGAATTTTGATTATTTAAAATGAATTATTTTAAATAATATCGACGAGAAATTTATTTTGAATTGAATTCGACGTATATATTTATATACGTCGTCGTTAGAATATAAATATTTATATATAATTATAAATAGAATTGAAAATGGCGCGGTAGTTCGATAATTCGATTTCAAACTTCAATTGAATGTACCGGGTGCAAAACAATCCGGATTTTAGTGAAACCAAAAACATTAGGATCTAATTGATAATATCTTTCCAACGAATCCGACCAATGGAAATTTCATAGCGGGAATCAAAAGACATGTCCAGTTGAAAATTCTGAATAGTCGCTATGGAATTCAGGCCCTTAAAAATAGACATTTTGCAAATGACCTCGGATCTCGACGACACCAGTTTTGTTGGGTCCGTGATGTAAAGTTATTACTAGATTCCAAATTTCATAATTTTTCGAATCAATATGTGAGCGTGGCAAAAGAAAACGCGTTTGACCAGTTTCAGTTGATTTTAATCGACTGGAAAATGACCATTTTTCCAACGGTCTCAGAATTCGGCGAAACTAGTTTTGTTAGGACCGTATCGTCAATACGAAGCTAGAAAGTATTTTTCAGGAATTTTTAGAGTTAGTACGTGACCCCGGTAAATTAAAATGTACGTTTAAAATTCAATATAATGATTTAAATGTTAAATCTAACGAAAAATGACCGTAACGATCGAATTGGCCTACGTGGCATATCCCATTGTGTTCGGAATGGGGGTAATTAGCTAGGGACGACAGTCGTTGGGGTTTGTTTGGGGTTAGAAGCGTCAAACAAGTAAACAGAAAATTAAATAATAATGTTTATAAAATATATACATCCACATAAGGGTCAAAATCCTATTTCTACTCTCCCTGGTCAACGTGAAAGTCAGTCGCCCCTCTCTCCTAAACGAACGAACCCAACGCTCTTGTCTTCTCCACTAAAATTCGTGAGATCCGTCCAACTATTTTTCGAGTTCTACATACCAAATCGAAGCGCCCCCGGAGATCATCACCTTCAACGGAGGTGATCGCGAAGCACGTTTTCTGATGGCGGAAATCTCCATTGGAATCAGCGGACTTCGGAGGAGGTTTTAGCTTCAGGGGGGACTTCGAGCTGAGCGCGCCGCCTGGCATGGGAAGAAGGAAGAACGGCCGATGATGTGGTGACCTTGGATCAACGTCCAGCGCCTCGACAGTGGAGCAATAACGAACCCTAGCCTCTGAGCCTCAGTTCGACGAGTTTATTTCAGTTCAGACTGAAGAGAAAGGTGATTTTATTTTCATTTCTATTTATGATATAAATTTCATTGTTAAAAATCAGAAATATATAATGTTTGAAACAAAGATAAGATTTCAAAATAAATTTACATTGATTAATTTTCTGTTTTTAAATATATAATTAGCATTGTTTTAAAAATATAAAATACCTTTTGTTTTTAAAATATAAACATAGAAATAGCAGAATAAAAATATGATTTATATATATATTAAGTCATGATTTTTATGGAAGTGAAGTCAAGATTTTTATAAAAGTGAAGTCATGATTCTTATAGAAGTGAAATTATGATTCTTTTATATAAGTAGAAAAGAAAAAAATGTATAATTTTTATATATGTAGCAAAATAAAAATCTGATTTTTATTCTATATACGTTGAAGTGGAAAAGTGATTTATGCAACGAAGTAAAAATTCGATATATATTGAACAACGAAGTAAAAATTCGATTTTTATATATTGAACAACGAAGTAAAAATTCGATTTTTATGTATGTAGTGGCTACGGTCAACGAAGGAGACAAAAAGGCGAGAACGAGGAAGACTTCTGCAAAAGAAGAGTCGAGATGGTTGGATAGCTATCGGTGAGAATTTCTCACTCTTCAATTTCTATTTCTAGTTATATATATATACTAGGATGCAGACGGTGTTTAGTAGCACCCGACACAATCGTCCACAGACCATGGACTTGTTTGTTTGATTGCAAAAAATAGTTAGAGTATTTGATTGAAATTTGTTTGTTTGATGAAATGAAATTGGTTTGATTGATGTGTGAATGGCGTGGGCCATCACTAGACCGGGGATAAGGCTAGGCCTCGTCCCGTTTCTAGTATCGTGCCGTTATGCCGCCGAAATTTTCTAAAATATGTTAGAAAAATAAAAATATCATTTTTATTGTGTGAATGAACTGAATAGAAATTCATGTGTTAAAATAAAATGTTTTATCGTTAAAAATATAATTTTTAACGTGAAAATGAATAAATAGATATTTATAAACAAATCAGCCGATTTGTTTATATACACTGATTTGACTGATATTGATTGAGTCGATAAATTTTACACATCGCCCAACTGCACAAATAAAATATGTGTTTGATTGTTTGAAACCCCACACGGGTGTTGGGATGAAATTTGAAGTTCACTCATCCTGGTTGATTAAATAAGTCGATCGATTGATTGACAGGCTGTTATAAGCGTTAGATATCTATATTTGATGCTTATACAGTGTAATGCACTTTGGTTGATGGTTGATTATTTTTCAATGCTATTATATACGTGTGATGAATGAAAACCCATATAATTAACATTATATGGTGATTGATTGGGCCTCATTCCAATTTAGAAAATAAAGATTTATATAAAATAAAGGTTCATGTGTTGACTGTACTCATCCGTTGAGATTAGTCATGTGTTGAACGAAATATTTTAACAATGAAATTTATATCTTTATTTATATAAAATAAAGGTTCATGTGTTGACTGTACTCATCCATTGAGATTAGTCATGTGTTGAACGAAATATTTTAACAATGAAATTTATATCTTTATCTATATAAAATAAAGGTTCATGTGTTGACTGTACTCATCCGTTGAGACTAGTCATGTGTTGAACGAAATATTTTGATAATAACAAATATTTTGATAATAGGAAATATTTGCAATAGAATATTTGAAAATAGAAATACATTAAGCCGTATTGATTAGATGGACGCTATTTTGACGTGAACGATATTTATATCGATTTTATTCATTCTAAAATGAATATTGAAAAATGATTTCGAAATCGAATATTTTGAAATGAAATTTGAATCGAATTGAAAAGAAAACGAATTTGAATCGAATTGAAAAGAAAACGAATTTGATTTCAATTGAATATATAACAAATTGGATTCGAATTGAATATATAACGAATTTGATTTCAATTGAATATATAACGAATTTGATTCGAATAGAAAACCAATTTGAATTGAATCGAATAGAAAACCAATTTGAATTGAATAGAATAGAAAACAACTCTGGAATTGGATTGAATTGAAAACGAATTCAAATTGAATTGAAAGCGAATTGAAATGAATTCAAATTGAATTGAAATTTGGAATGAATAGAAATGAATTTTAAAATGAATTTATAAGGAAGAATTCAATTTTTATTTGAATTGAAATGGAAGTTGAAATTGCTCTTGAAACGAATTTAAAACTATTTATAAAATTCATTTTAAATAGAAATCGACGATATATATATTATATATATTATATATATAATATAATGGCCTGAATAGAACGCGCCGCGCCGCGGCAGTTCGTGAATTTCGACCATTTATTTCAAACGGACATTACGGGAGATCCGACCGTCGGATTCTCCTAAAACCGGAACCGTTGGGTTCATATCGAAAAGAGCTTTCTAACGAATATTAGAAATTTGAAATCTAACGGTTGGATTTGGAATTATGTCCAAATCAAATTTGAAAAAGGTCGCTGTAAGTGCAGTTCGATGGCCATTGATGGAAATCGACTGTACGGGCCTTGATAAAATTATTAAAAATAGTAATAATTTGTGTAAAATCATAAGAAATGATTTGGGGAAAATTGGGATGAAAAACTCCATATTTGAAAAGATAAAAATAGATTTTTATCGAAATGAACTAGTTTTGAACTAGAATTGTAATTCTATTTATTTTTAAATAAATAAATTGAATTTGAAAATGGTTTTGAAAATAACCAGAATTTCCAATGATTGCATTGGAGTGGATTTGAATCGAAATTGTCTTCGGAATATTTCGATGTTGGAATTCGGGATTATACAGATGTTGTTATGGAAATTTGAAAGATATATACATATATATCGTTATTTCCAATACGACATTTGTTAATCGTAGAATTTGATATTGACTATAAGCCGGGATATTTTCTATTCAGAGCCTTGTATTTAAATATCAAATCTGATTTGGGTTTGTCGTGAATGGTGTCTTCACTAACACTGTTCTTGAACCCAGTTGAGAAAAGATTAAATCTTTTTATTTAGATTTAATGAAGTGTACCAATTAAATAATATTTAATTGGAATTGAATGGATATTGATTTTTGGGTTTATCGTGGACAGTGTTTTAAATAACACTCGTTCTTTAACCCGATAATTAATGAATGTGATTTTGGGTTTATCGTGAACTGTGTTTTAAATGACACTGATTCTTTAACCCAGTTAAAGATTAAAACTAAGTGGAGTTTTAATGAATCTTTAATTAGATTGAAAAGATCGAAAATGGAGTACCACCAGTTTTGCTCCAGGCGATAGTTAAATCTTTAATTAGATTTGAACGTGAAATGGTAATTGAATTTACCGATAACACCGTGGTGTTAGATATGAAGTATAACCAGTTTTACTTCATGGGATGAATAGGTTGGGATTGGGAAATTAAAAAAAATGATTACTTCGGTAAGGTTCGCTAATCCCGACTAGTTTGAATTGATATTCAAAAAAAAATAGATTAAAGAATAAATTCAAGAAATTTATCTTGGATAAAATTAATGGGAACCTTTCCCTATGAATGTGAAATTTAGAAACTAACTGTCGGTTAGCTAAGCAGAATGGTTTTCTGGATATTGATCTGATGTTGGTTTCGGCCTTCGGGGTTAATAATTGGGGAATTATTCTCTTGATTAATTTACGGTTAGTAACTAATGAATTGGAATGAGGCGTATGTTGTGTTTATGTAACATTTATTTTTAATATACGCGGGTTGTTCGGAAAGGCCGGGTTTATACCCATCTGAATAACCGATTCGACGATATGTCAAAGATGAAGACGGTGGTGGAAGACCGGAAGTCTTCACATCGTTTGGATAATTACCGACGATCCTGATTGGGTTGTACACCCAAGAGGATGGAAATAGTTGGTGGTCGTCCAGACGTACTTGGAGATGGATGGATATGCGAGGAAAGTGCCTCCGGTTTCGTTCAGACCCAGAACGGACTTGTAAATGGATAGTGTGTCTGACGTTGTATTCCTTTATACTGTATTGGTGATCTCTGCTAAATATATATCTTTTTGGTGGCAGAGAATTTATTCTCTTGCTATACACCCTTCTCTGAGACGTACGAGCCTAGAGGTTATATGTTGGCAGAAATCAGTGGTACAGTATGGACTGACAATGTGGCATGCTGAGTTGCATGGATCAAGGCTTTTGTTGAAAATCAAAGTCTTGAGGTTGATGATCAAAGCACGGCCTTGTGTGGCGTAGCTTTGTGTAACGTTGATTCGCGAGTATCACACCCGGTATGAACTAAAAACGGGAGACGGACCTCAGGGAGGACATGCGTTTCTTTCTAGTTAGGAGTGGCGTCAGTGCTTGAACTGGCTGACGAGTTTGACTCATGTGGATGTTGCTTATTATTACTTGCTGAAAAGCGAGGCACCTCGTGATATCGGTTTCGGCCGATGCTTCTGGTCGGTTGACGGGCCAGGCTTACGCCCCAAAGGGCGGGGAAACGCAGTGTTCAGGCATAATAATCCACATCGGTGGACCGGCCCTGACGATCCATGGGGACAGTTGCGGCTGTTCCTGAGGCTCGGACTAGACAGTCTCGAATCGGTGAGGATCTTGCCCCTAGCCTCGGTTCATACCATAAATGATAACCCAACTTCCAATACGACATTTGCGATTTTGATTGTATAACCTATATATGGCGACATAGTGGTATGGGGCATTCATGCCGCCTATGATTGATACTTATGATTTGAAGTTGTTTTATACGCTATACACTTATAATAGTATCAAATGATTTCTTTTAAACGTATCAAGCATGCTTTGGCTATTATAAGGGAAAACCCTATCCCCCGGCTTGCGTTGCATTGTGTGATAGGACCTGGGTCTTATAATAGCTTCATTTTTCTTTATTTAGCATTGCGTTGTTCGTTTTATGCACTGGTATTCTTGGGAGGAAACCCGTTCCGTGTTATACGGCGTGGTCCCTTGATTTACCTAACTTTAAAATAAAGATTTATAACTGTTTTAGTTCTCACACCAGTCCCATGACTGACCTGGAGTTTATTGTTTTAACCTAAACTCTGGGTGCCCTTATTTTGACACGGGCAGCTAGTAGTTTTGGTTTTGCAGATTTATATTCACAGGATCCTGGTTTACAGCTGGAACGATATCCGGAAAGCTTTGTATCCGTATATCTCCTTCAGTTGTGTATTGTATTATTTTCCGCTGCTATGTTTCTAAATGTAATTTAAATCTCTGATATTTCTGTGTAATATTCATTTATACTCTATATATTCTTGTAATCTGATGCATTGTTGGGATATACAGTGAAAAGTTCTTTTGTATGCGTTATATTTTGTCATGTTCTCAAACGATAGGGCGTTTCGAACGGTCTAGATCGGTTTAGCGACTGGTTCGGACCGAGCGAAATTCCTTTTTGTCACGGTTGGTATCAGAGCTTTGGTTTACAGAGCTCGAGAACAAGACACATTAGAACCATATGAAAGGATTCATCAGATAATGGATTAGTAATATCCAATTAGAATGACTCGTTAGAGATAGGATCAGTAGTATCCTAGAACGAGTGTGAAGAGTATATTTTTCAAATGGAAACAATTTTGTTTTGAAAATTTAAATCACTTTATACGTATTTGAATATTTATTTGTTTTTGAATATGGACAATCGAGTATATAAAGATTTCGCGTATACGCGTCATGAACGTATAGTCGAAGTTTTAAAATACTGGATAGATATAGAATCATACTCTAGTGGCCCGAAGATGATTCTGATGGTTGAGTACTCGTCGTCAGAATTTATGTTCGTGTTACGAAGGTGTGATTTTCTATACATTTCCATTAGACTGGTGTGAGAACCAAAACTAATATAGTTAAAACACATTGTTGTGAATTGGCATCAAAAACATGATTTTTGTATATATATCAAAATTATGAATTTGAAAACTCTAATCCACTAATTGATTGATGTTTGTGTTGTTTGTTTATTTGTTTGATAATTTTTAACCATTATGCCTAATTAAACCAAATATTGAATTGTATTGAAAATTGGTCGCATTTGCTTGCATATACATATACTTACATTGATCAGGTCATAGCAAGGAGGCTAGAGCCGAAGAATAAAATTTGTTTGCCCGACAAATAGGTACATGCTTACTATAATTTACTGTTTTGTTTGGGTGATGATGATTTTATGAGCCTATTGGCTAGCCGCTTGGCTTTTTCTTTTTCTTTTTGAGATTAGAAGGACCGGGGAAGCTATTTGAAATTCCATAATGCTCCCGGTGCAGGGGAGGTTATGGCGAAATTTTTCGAAAATTTAGGGTGTTAGCCAAATTTTTGAATATTTGAAAATTCTCAGAAACTGAAAAGTTGGAGAATGGAAGCCAGATCAAACGTAGAGCTGATTAATCAAACCACTTTCGACTTTGTTCCTTTTCGGGGACGAAAAGTTTTAAGTGGGGGAGATTGTAATAACCTGGAAAATCTGGGCCAGTTTAAAATTTTTATTTTGGCAATTTTAGCGAATTTTGATTATTTAAAATGAATTATTTTAAATAATATCGACGAGAAATTTATTTTGAATTGAATTCGACGTATATATTTATATACGTCGTCATTAGAATATAAATATTTATATATAATTATAAATAGAATTGAAAATGGCGCGGTAGTTCGATAATTCGATTTCAAACTTCAATTGAATGTACCGGGTGCAAAACAATCCGGATTTTAGTGAAACCAGAAACATTAGGATCTAATTGATAATATCTTTCCAACGAATCCGACCAATGGAAATTTCATAGTGGGAATCAAAAGATATGTCCAGTTGAAAATTCTGAATAGTCGCTATGGAATTCAGGCCCTTAAAAATGGACATCTTGCAAATGACCTCGGATCTCGACGAAACCAGTTTTGTTGGGTCCGTGATGTAAAGTTATTGCTAGATTCCAAATTTCATAATTTTTCGAATCAATATGTGAGCGTGGCAAAAGAAAACGCGTTTGACAAGTTTCAGTTGATTTTAATCGACTGGAAAATGGCCATTTTTCCAATGGTCTCAGAATTCGGCGAAACTAGTTTTGTTAGGACCGTATCGTCAATACGAAGCTAGAAAGTATTTTTCAGGAATTTTTAGAGTTAGTACGTAACCCCGGTAAATTAAAATGTACATTTAAAATTCAATATAATGATTTAAATGTTAAATCTAACGAAAACTGACCGTAACGATTGAATTGGCCTACATGGCATATCCCATTGTGTTCGGAATGCGGGTAATTAGCTAGGGACGACAGTCGTTGGGGTTTGTTTGGGGTTAGAAGCGTCAAACAAGTAAACAGAAAATTAAATAATAATATTTATAAAATATATACATCCACATAAGGGTCAAAACCCTATTTCTACTCTCCCTGGTCAACGTGAAAGTCAGTCGCCCCTCTCTCCTAAACGAACGAACCTAACGCTCCTGTCTTCCCTACTAAAATTCGTGAGATCCGTCCAACTATTTTTCGAGTTCTACATACCAAATCGAAGCGCCCCCGGAGATCATCACCTTCAACGGAGGTGATCGCGAAGCACGTTTTCTGGTGGCGGAAATCTCCATTGGAATCGGCGGACTTCGGAGGAGGTTTTAGCTTCAGGGGGGACTTCGAGCTGAGCGCGCCGCCTGGCATGGGAAGAAGGAAGAACGGCCGATGATGTGGTGACCTTGGATCAACGTCCCGCGCCTCGACAGTGGAGCAATAACGAACCCTAGCCTCTGAGCCTCAGTTCGACGAGTTTATTTCAGTTCAGACTGAAGAGAAAGGTGATTTTATTTTCATTTCTATTTATGATATAAATTTCATTGTTAAAAATCAGAAATATATATAATGTTTGAAACAAAGATAAGATTTCAAAATAAATTTACATTGATTAATTTTCTGTTTTTAAATATATAATTAGCATTGTTTTAAAAATATAAAATACCTTTTGTTTTTAAAATATAAACATAGAAATAGCAGAATAAAAATATGATTTTTATATATATTAAGTCATTATTTTTATGGAAGTGAAGTCAAGATTTTTATAAAAGTGAAGTCATGATTCTTATAGAAGTGAAATTATGATTCTTTTATATAAGTAGAAAAGAAAAAAATGTATAATTTTTATATATGTAGCGAAATAAAAATCTGATTTTTATTCTATATACGTTGAAGTGGAAAAGTGATTTATGTAACGAAGTAAAAATTCGATTTTTATATATTGAACAACGAAGTAAAAATTCGATTTTTATATATTGAACAACGAAGTAAAAATTCGATTTTTATATATTGAACAACGAAGTAAAAATTCGATTTTTATGTATGTAGTGGCTACGGTCAACGAAGGAGACAAAAAGGCGAGAACGAGGAAGACTTCTGCAAAAGAAGAGTCGAGATGGTTGGATAGCTATCGGTGAGAATTTCTCACTCTTCAATTTCTATTTCTAGTTATATATATACTAGGATGCAGATGGTGTTTAGTAGCACCCGACACAATCGTCCACAGACCATGGATTTGTTTGTTTTATTGCAAAAATTAGTTAGAGTATTTGATTGAAATTTGTTTGTTTGATGAAATGAAATTGGTTTGATTGATGTGTGAATGGTGTGGGCCTTCACTAGACCGGGGATAAGGCTAGGCCTCGTCCCGTTTCTAGTATCGTGCCGTTATGCCGCCGAAATTTTCTAAAATATGTTAGAAAAATAAAAATATCATTTTTATTGTGTGAATGAACTGATTTGAAATTCATGTGTTAAAATAAAATGTTTTATCGTTAAAAATATAATTTTTAACGTGAAAATGAATAAATAGATATTTATAAACAAATCAGCCGATTTGTTTATATACACTGATTTGACTGATATTGATTGGATCGATAAATTTTACACATCGCCCAACTGCACAAATAAAATATGTGTTTGATTGTTTGAAACCCCACACGGGTGTTGGGATGAAATTTGAAGTTCACTCATCCTGATTGATTAAATATATCGATCGATTGATTGACAGGTTGTTATAAGCGTTAGATATCTATATTTGATGCTTATACAGTGTAGTGCACTTTGGTTGATGGTTGATTATTTTTCAATGCTATTATATACGTGTGATGAATGAAAACCCATATAATTAACATTATATGGTGATTGATTGGGCCTCATTCCAATTTAGAAAATAAAGATATATATATAAAATAAAGGTTCATGTGTTGACTGTACCCATCCGTTGAGATTAGTCATGTGTTGAACGAAATATTTTAACAATGAAATTTATATCTTTATTTATATAAAATAAAGGTTCATGTGTTGACTGTACTCATCCGTTGAGATTAGTCATGTGTTGAACGAAATATTTTAACAATGAAATTTATATCTTTATCTATATAAAATAAAGGTTCATGTGTTGACTGTACTCATCCGTTGAGACAAGTCATGTGTTGAACGAAATATTTTGATAATAACAAATATTTTGATAATAGGAAATATTTGCAATAGAATATTTGAAAATAGAAATACATTAAGCCGTATTGATTAGATGGACGCCATTTTGACGTGAACGATATTTATATCGATTTTATTCATTCTAAAATGAATATTGAAAAATTATTTCGAAATCAAATATTTTGAAATGAAATTTGAATCGAATTGAAAAGAAAACGAATTTGAATCGAATTGAAAAGAAAACGAATTTGATTTCAATTGAATATATAATGAATTGGATTCGAATTGAATATATAACGAATTTGATTTCAAATGAATATATAACGAATTTGATTCGAATAGAAAACCAATTTGAATTGAATCGAATAGAAAACCAATTTGAATTGAATCGAATAGAAAACAACTCTGGAATTGGATTGAATTGAAAACGAATTCAAATTGAATTGAAAGTGAATTGAAATGAATTCAAATTGAATTGAAATTTGAAATGAATAGAAATGAATTTTAAAACGAATTTATAAGGAAGAATTCAATTTTTATTTGAATTGAAATGGAAGTTGAAATTGCTCTTGAAACGAATTTAAAACTATTTATAAAATTCATTTTAAATAGAAATCGACGATATATATATTATATATATTATATATATAATATAATGGCCTGAATAGAACGCGCCGCGCCGCGACAGTTCGTGAATTTCGACCATTTATTTCAAACGGACATTACGGGAGATCCGACCGTCGGATTCTCCTAAAACCGGAACCGTTGGGTTCGTATCAAAAAGAGCTTTCTAACGAATATTAGAAATTTGAAATCTAACGGTTGGATTTGGAATTATGTCCAAATCAAATTTGAAAAAGGTCGTTGTAAGTGCAGTTCGATGGCCATTGATGGAAATCGACTGTACGGGCCTTGATAAAATTATCAAAAATAGTAATAATTTGTGTAAAATCATAAGAAATGATCTGGGGAAAATTGGGATAAAAACTCCATATTTGAAAAGATAAAAATAGATTTTTATCGAAATGAACTAGTTTTGAACTAGAATTGTAATTCTATTTATTTTTAAATAAATAAATTGAATTTGAAAATGGTTTTGAAAATAACCAGAATTTCCAATGATTGCATTGGAGTGGATTTGAATCGAAATTGTCTTCGGAATATTTCGATGTTGGAATTCGGGATTATACAGATGTTGTTATGGAAATTTGAAAGATATATACATATATATCGTTATTTCCAATACGACATTTGTTAATCGTAGAATTTGATATTGAATATAAGCCGGGATATTTTCTATTCAGAGCCTTGTATTTAAATATCAAATCTGATTTGGGTTTGTCGTGAATGGTGTCTTCACTAACACTGTTCTTGAACCCAGTTGAGAAAAGATTAAATCTTTTTATTTAGATTTAATGAAGTGTACCAATTAAATAATATTTAATTGGAATTGAATGTATATTGATTTTTGGGTTTATCATGGACAGTGTTTTAAATAACACTCGTTCTTTAACCCGATAAATAATGAATGTGATTTTGGGTTTATCGTGAACTGTGTTTTAAATGACACTGATTCTTTAACCCAGTTAAAGATTAAAACTAAGTGGAGTTTTAATGAATCTTTAATTAGATTGAAAAGATCAAAATGGAGTACCACCAGTTTTGCTCCAGGCGATAGTTAAATCTTTAATTAGATTTGAACGTGAAATGGTAATTGAATTTACCGATAACACCGTGGTGTTAGATATGAAGTATAACCAGTTTTACTTCATGGGATGAATAGGTTGGGATTGGGAAATTAAAACAAATGATTACTTCGGTAAGGTTCGCTAATCCCGACTAGTTTGAATTGATATTCAAAAAAAAAAATAGATTAAAGAATAAATTCAAGAAATTTATCTTGGATAAAATTAATGGGAACCTTTCCCTATGAATGTGAAATTTAGAAACTAACTGTCGGTTAGCTAAGCAGAATGGTTTTCTGGATATTGATCTGATGTTGGTTTCGGCCTTCGGGGTTAATAATTGGGGAATTATTCTCTTGATTAATTTACGGTTAGTAACTAATGAATTGGAATGAGGCGTATGTTGTGTTTATGTAACATTTATTTTTAATATACGCGGGTTGTTCGGAAAGGCCGGGTTTATACCCATTCTGAATAACTGATTCGACGATATGTCAAAGATGAAGACGGTGGTGGAAGACCGGAAGTCTTCACATCGTTTGGATAATTACCGACGATCCTGATTGGGCTGTACACCCAAGAGGATGGAAATAGTTGGTGGTCGTCCAGACGTACTTGGAGATGGATGGATATGCGAGGAAAGTGCCTCCGGTTTCGTTCAGACCCAGAACGGACTTGTAAATGGATAGTGTGTCTGACGTTGTATTCCTTTATACTGTATTGGTGATCTCTGCTAAATATATATCTTTTTGGTGGCAGAGAATTTATTCTCTTGCTATACACCCTTCTCTGAGACGTACGAGCCTAGAGGTTATATATTGGTAGAAATCAGTGGTACAGTATGGACTGACAATGTGGCATGCTGAGTTGCATGGATCAAGGCTTTTGTTGAAAAGCAAAGTCTTGTGGTTGATGATCAAAGCACGGCCTTGTGTGGCGTAGCTTTGTGTAACGTTGATTCGCGAGTATCACACCCGGTATGAACTAAAAACGGGAGACGGACCTCAGGGAGGACATGCGTTTCTTTCTAGTTAGGAGTGGCGTCAGTGCTTGAACTGGCTGACGAGTTTGACTCATGTGGATGTTGCTTATTATTACTTGCTGAAAAGCGAGGCGCCTCGTGATATCGGTTTCGGCCGATGCTTCTGGTCGGCTGACGGGCCAGGCTTGCGCCCCAAAGGGCGGGGAAACGCAGTGTTCAGGCATAATAATCCACATCGGTGGACCGGCCCTGACGATCCATGGGGCAGTTGCGGCTGTTCCTGAGGCTCGGACTAGACAGTCTCGAATCGGTGAGGATCTTGCCCCTAGCCTCGGTTCATACCATAAATGATAACCCAACTTCCAATACGACATTTGCGGTTTTGATTGTATAACATATATATGGCGACATAGTGGTATGGGGCATTCATGCCGCCTATGATTGATACTTATGATTTGAAGTTGTTTTATACGCTATACACTTATAATAGTATCAAATGATTTCTTTTAAATGTATCAAGCATGCTTTGGCTATTATAAGGGAAAACCCTATCCCCCGGCTTGCGTTGCATTGTGTGATAGGACCTGGGTCTTATAATAGCTTCATTTTTCTTTATTTAGCATTGCGCTGTTCGTTTTATGCACTGGTATTCTTGGGAGGAAACCCGTTCCGTGTTATACGGCGTGGTCCCTTGATTTACCTAACTTTAAAATAAAGATTTATAACTGTTTTAGTTCTCACACCAGTCCCATGACTGACCTGGAGTTTATTGTTTTAACCTAAACTCTGGGTGCCCTTATTTTGACACGGGCAGCTAGTAATTTTGGTTTTGCAGATTTATATTCACAGGATCCTGGTTTACAGCTGGAACGATATCCGGAAAGCTTTGTATCCGTATATCTCCTTCAGTTGTGTATTGTATTATTTTCCGCTGCTATGTTTCTAAATGTAATTTAAATCTCTGATATTTCTGTGTAATATTCACTTATACTCTATATATTCTTGTAATCTGATGCATTGTTGGGATATACAGTGAAAAGTTCTTTTGTATGCGTTATATTTTGTCATGTTCTCAAACGATAGGGCGTTTCGAACGGTCTAGATCGGTTTAGCGACTGGTTCGGACCGAGCGAAATTCCTTTTCGTCACAGTATTTTCAAATTTGAAAGAACTGATGGTCAGACTCGGACTGATTCAGCGTTGGAGTTTTGAAAGTACTGATTCTTAAAGCATATTTACAGGACAAATGGACAAATGATCAGACTCAAACTGCATTTCTACAAAGTTGGATCACTTATCATTTACAAGATTCTACAGAAATCGGAAAACCACTACTTAATACAGAGTTTGGAAGATCAAATAAGCAATTCAGCACTGCACAGAGAGAGGCATGCAAAGAGCTAGGAATTGATTTCACTCCTGATTGGATGGTCGAAGTTAGAAGTTAATTTCACTGTCTTCAGGTAACTAAACTGATTGGTTACTCTTACAAAGGAAGGCATAGGAATTGCTCACACTACTTTCCTTTGCATTCCTTTTTCAGCTTCATTTACCTGCTCTGCTTAGAAGCCCCTGATTTCCCATTCTAAATCATAAAGTGCTGTTATTCTAAATTAAAGCACAAATACAAGGGTACTTCAGGCTGCTCAAAAAGGTTTTATTTGCTTTATATATAAAGATAAAAATTGTTAATAAGGATTTTTATTTAACCAGTGTATTGGTGCACATAACATGTGCATGCACAACTATTGAAGGAATTTCAATTATGCTACTATGAAGCTTCCATTATTTGCTCTCATTTTTCTACCACCACATCCTTTTCCCCAAGAAACATCAAATGGTTATTTATATTATGCAGTTAAAATAACAACAGTTGAAATCATATGAAAACAATCCCTTCTATTAGTAGTAGAGATTGATGTATTACAATATTAACATTAAACCTATTTTATTTTCATGCAACAAATGCTTATTGATTGGTAATTTTAGAATGGTATATAGACGTAGTTTGATTTTCTTACCTTACATTTGAGTTTGCTATGAAATAAACCAAAATCCTTTTGTTAATGTCTACCAGCATGATTGGAAATTGTTCCAACGTAAGACCAAAAGGTCTCAGTATGGAATAATACATCCATATATTTGTTACTGCATCTTTTTTCAATTGTTGTCATGTTTAAATAATGTAAAAAACAAAAATTATATTAAAAATGGAAAAAACATAAAACTCCCCTCTTTTTAGGTCTGTTGGGATAAAATACATTTGAACAAAAGTCAAATCTTAGGGAATAACCTGGAATCCTATTATTTGTGATTGTTTTCTTGGAAGATTATTAGTGTCTGAAATTTGAAAAAATTGACGGTGGTATTCTCCTTCGCTCCATTAGGATTTCTTTCTGAAAGGAAAGGTATTTTGAAATAGTAAGGAGTTATGGTAGAATATATTGCTTCGATATTTGGCACAGAGAAAGACAGAGTGAACTGCCCCTTTTACTTCAAGATAGGTTCTTGTCACCGTGGAGATCGATGCTCTCGTTTACACAACCAACCTTCCATCTCCCTTACCCTATTATTATCCAATGTGTACCAGCGTCTAGATATGATAACACATGATTGAGCAGTGGAACACAGAGCAAGAAGTTAAAAAGACTGAATTCAGGTTAGTTCTCTCCTTATCTAGTACACTTTATGTATCCCTGTCTCTCTTTGTTTTATTTTATTTTAGTGCATGTAGTGGAGTCCTGAAAACTGATATCTTGTTGCATATGTTGGAACATGAGGTTTTGTACTTCTGTTGATGATGTCTGAATTACAAGGATGTTTAGATTGTTTTAAAAAAATGAAATTTTAAGATTATTGGTGTAAATATTACACTGACAAAATGCTTATGATAGATAGTAGATACTAATGTTGGGTTACAAAACTGGACAATTAGTTTATTTTCTCTCTTTTTGGTTGGGTATTCTAGTGTGTTGGTTTATCTTTTAGGGTATGAGTTGCCATTATGCCATATGATATGATCAAAAACCAAACATTCTTTTATCTGATTTTGTAAAGCATCATAGAAGTATAAAAAACAAATAATAACCCAGCATCAATCAATTATACAATAATAATAAAATATATATTCATATATTTTCCACAGATGGTTTAATATGGATAAATGAGTGGAATTCACTTCAACACCAAGTTGTATCTTCGTTTATTTCAGTATTTTACAGTGATTACATGCTCACATCACGCACGGAGTCAATATCAAGCAGCGGGAAGTCGTATTCTCCTACAGATCTCCGCAACTTTGCCCAATCCCAGGTACCTTTAATCTATACCCTATATATATATATATATGTGTGTGTGTGTGTGTGTGTGTGTGTGTGTGTGTCCATTCTTTTTAGTATGAAAGAAAGTCAGTCTGTTTTTTTTCATATTAAAAATAAACTTTACCAAACTGTGAACTATGAACAAACTTCTACCATTGTATTTTTTTTCAATGTTTCATTCTGATTTTTGTGATTGCAGTTGGAGTGTGCAAACTGTGAACAAACTTCTACCATTATATTTTTTTCATATTAAAAAAAAAGTCAGTCTGTTTCTTATTTATTTAAATTTTTTTTGCCATATATAATCATGTACTCTTATATCACATGTTATAAATTCTTATATAGTATGGCAGCTTCCTATGGTTTAATTTGTCGTTCAATATGTTAATGCATTGAATTTTCTTCTTGCATGCGTCTAAAACTTCATTCATTTAGACTAATTTTTATTATTTATTAGATTAATAATACTGTTTTTCTTCATACGGTTAAACCAACCGGTTCAGTGACTAAACACAAAACCGAGTCTTACTATGAAGCAACACTTTCCTGGTATGCATATGACAACCTGTATCATGTCACAAAACCAAATGATTATATTTATATGATACAAGTAGTTGTTTTGAGCTTCAAGCAACTGTACCTGTTAATCACAACATGCATACATACATTATTGGAAGGCAGACAACATCCGATCATATTTATCTTATTTGTTGTTTATCTTTTTTGATGTTTTGTAGATGCATAGGAACACATAGGAACACCATATATTAAATGCACCATATCTATCGTCATAATGTACAATATTGTCTGAATGTTGTTTGATATTCAGCTTAATTATTTATTTGTTTGTTTTAATAACAATCAATTAACATTATTTGAATGTTATTTGATAATTCATGACAAATACTTATTGTTGATTATTGAATGTGTTTACAGGTAATTAGCTTTTCTGGAGTAAAGACTACCACCAACAATGAACATGACTTCACTTGTTATATGTATTATGATATTAGTCGGTACTTAAGTAAAACTCTTTGAGAATGTGTGGTATGTGAACTTGCTCATTTTGTCAAAAATTATTATCTAAATGGTTATGGATAATACTTATGTAATTACGTGTTTTCAATTATTTAAATATGATGATTATATGATTGGTTGATTGTTGGTTTAAATATGATAATTATATGATTGTTGCTGATTTTGGTATGATTATTACAAAGTTGGTGGCTGGAAACAATGTAAGCCATTACCAGTATATAGTAGCATTTAAAATATGCTGTAAAACAATCAATACATTTTAGTAGAGTTTTTGAAACGTTACTGAAACAAATGTAAAATATTATTTGAATTTACAGTGGCATAAATTAAATGCAACGAAAAGTTTTTAGTTACATAAAATAAATGCTACAGAAAATCAAAGAAAAGGGCCAAGCACAAACGCAACAAAAAAAATGTTAGTTTTGGTAGGATTTTTTAAACGCTGCAGAAAATTTTTGGTTGCTTTAGTTTGGCAGCGTTTATGGAAATGTAATAGAAAAAAGTAGACTTTTAGTTGTGGGACCTATAGTAGCGTTCTCTAAAACGCTACCAAAGGCTTTGGTAGCATTTTTTAAACGCTGCTAAAGGCATTTTCTGGTGTAGTGCGTTAAGATTTGGTAAGTTTCTTTGTATGGATCTATCAACTGAGAGATTAGTTCGGTTAGAATTTGCGAAATGCATGGTTGAAGTTACACCACATGATGAGCAACCGAATGAATTTCCAGTGATTTTACCTGATGGAAGTGAGCAGATTGTTTATGTCAGCTACTTGTGGAGACCTGAAATATGTGTAAATTGTAGTGTATTTGGTCATACTACTGGTAAATGTAGTAAGTTAGATGAAAAATCTATCGAGGTTGCTCCCAACAAAGATTAGGCTCACCTATTGGGGTTGATTTGAATACAAGGGGAAATATCTAGTGAATTCGAAAGGAGCAGCGGAAAATCAAAACAAAAGCAACAATGTATGGAGGAAAGTTATCAATGAGAAGAGAGTTGCCACTGAACTTAATTTGAATAAAGAAAAAGAGGTAGTTTATGAAGTAAATCTGAAAAACAGTTCCTCTGCCCTTAATGACCTGCTTGTTGGTGATATAAATAATGAAAGAGAAGCTGATTGTAAAGAAGGAGAGATTCAACAAGTCAGTAATTTTCTTTCTAAAGCATTCCCACAACATCTTGGCACATCGGATAAAAAGAAAGCAATGTTTGTGGCATGCTCCAGTAAATCTGTTCAAGTTAATGATTTATATATTGTAAAATTAGTTAACTAGGAAATAGTCGAAAACTTTGATCGAATGGATAACGTTTAGAAGGATATTGCTCCCTTCAATGTTGTTGTAAAGAATGGGGATAATGGCGCAGATATAGCAGGTATTAATAGTGAAAATGTAGAACAAAAATTGGGTAAATGTGGCAACTCCCCCTATAATGTTCAAGTGAAAGATGTGGGTGGCTATGATTCACTTGATAGTTTTCTTCTTAGTAATTTCAATTGTATTGAAACAACTATGAAGGAAGGAAAAAAGAAGAAGAACAACCTGTATCTACAGCAGCAAAGACTAGTGGTTATGACAAAGGTGCTCGAGGGTATCGAAAAACTTAGAGAGGAAAATAACAGCGGCAAATTAACAGTCTTGTATGCACTGAGAAGACAAAATTAATGGAGATCATGAATAAGAATTACAATATAATGCAAACATTTGCTGCTAATCATCAGAAAGAACTTATCATTGCAAAACATGTGGCAAAACCATTAAGCACTACATCTGCATTTAAGTCGGGTTTCCTTAATGCCAACAGTAACCATGTAGGCAACAACACAACTGTCGCTAAAGTGAACAACAAGGCGAACATGCAATCACCTTCTCCATCTAAAATAACACCGCTGTCACCTTTTTCTAATGCTAAAAGCAATTATTCTATACCACGAAAGCCTGGCCGTTATGACCACAGTTTACCGTCTCCAAGGTATAAAGCACCACTTGACTTCATCGTCAATTCGCCTACCATAATGTCTACTTCTGGGCGAAACTAGGCAATGTTCCTATCACTAGGAGCAAGAAGATTGAACTTTTGAAAGGGCTTGGTGACGATAAGGGTTGAAGAAAGGCTGATTATGGAACTATGCTAGGAGTTCATGAAAATTATTATGTAATGTACTATGTCACTTCTAATGTAATGTCTGTAAGGTAATATGCTTGTATTACTAAACATGTATTGTTCTCTTCCCTATGTGGAAGGTCTCTTAGTTGATATGTATGTTACAGATCACCTGAGCTATATTGTATCTTTTATTATTTAATAAATAAAAGAGTGTTATGAATCACTATAAAAACTGGTCGGTCTTACCAAAATAATAATAAGCTTGACCGCTTCCCAGTGCGATTTTCCTGGATTAGCCATGAACCGGCTAACTACCCCGACGACATTTGCAATATCATGCCATGTACACACCATGATGGACATCAAACTACCAACCACACTTGCATATGGCATCATGGCCATATAAGCCTGGTCTCTCTCTTCGATAGGAGATCCTTGACTCGAAAGCTTCACATGCAAAAGTAAAGGTGTATTCAAAGCCTTTGCGTTCTCCATGCTAAATCGATAAAATACTTTCTTTATATACTCCTTTTGAGTCGATTTCAACTCAAAACACTTTCGGTCCCTTTCAATTTCCATGTCCAGTGTCTTCTTCGCTTCCCTAAGGTCCTTCATTTCAAATTCCTCTCTCAATCTTGGTTTTAACTTGTTGATTTTCTCCTTGGTCTTTGAAGCTATGAGCATATTGTCCATGTACAAGAGAAAATACATCCAAGAATCATTTCCAAACTTCTTGGAATATACACTTTGATTCTTCGATGGAAGCCACTTTCAAGCATGAAATGATCGAACCTCTTGTACCTTTGCCGAGGTGATTGCTTCAACCCGTATAGCAATTTCTTTAGCTTACACACCAATTTTGACTTACCATCTACCATAAACCCTTCAAGTTGCTCCATATAGATGTCCTCATCCAAGTCACCATGCAAGAAGGTGGTTTTAACATCAAGTAGCTCCAACTGCAAGTCGTGAATAGCAATATAGCAAGTAATATCCGGATAGAAGTATGGCGCACAACCAGTGCGAATATCTCATCATACTCCTTTTCCTTCCTCTATGCAAACCCCTTTTCCACTAGCCTAGATTTTATCTTCCATCATCCTTCACCTTGTATATCCATTTGCACCCAATTTCCTGATTTTATTTAGGAAGTGAACCAACATCCAAGTTTGGTTCTTCATCAAAGATTGCATTGTTGTATATAACGCAGTTGTATACACAATTATATGATTTTTGTTTGATGATAACAAACAAATATATATTATTATAAATGTGTTTGTTATTGTACTGTTTTATATATACAACACAGATAGGAATATAATATTTGAATTGAATATTATATTTCTAACATTCAAACAGTACAACTTTGTATAACTCCACTATTTAAACATTCACTGTATATTGTACTTGTATATAAACAGAATATAATAGGCAAGTTTTGTTTGACATCAATAAAATGATATTCTATTTCAGACAAATTTGTTTATTACAAATAAACAGTACAACCTCTTTCATATACACAGCTCCTTTACTACTGACTTACTACAACATTCACACTCGATATACAGTTTCTCATTCAACACTCATACACACTTTACACTCAGTTGTACATTTTTCATCTATACATACACTGTTACAAACACTCTTTAACTGACACTGTTCTTGACTTCATTCTTCAGTCTTCTGTCAGTTCAGTCCAGTCATCCCCGCTTACCTGTCACACATGAAACAGAAACACACAGTATACTGCAATAGAAATAATACTGAATATATGCAAATATAAATTTTATTTTTAAAATTTTATTTGCCTCAGATTTCTGGTGTGTTTCTCATCATTTTTCATGACTTGATCTGTTTTATAAAAACCATCTATCTGTGTCTAGACAGCTTGTGATATTCACAGTGATACACTGTAAATACCACAAGGCAGACAGTATGTATATACATGCAGGGACAGGAAAATATGTCTGATGGCTGCATATACACACATGTATAAATATACATATGTGC
The DNA here is from genome assembly GCA_030737875.1 of Allium sativum. Lineage (NCBI taxonomy): Eukaryota > Viridiplantae > Streptophyta > Magnoliopsida > Asparagales > Amaryllidaceae > Allium > Allium sativum. Next base: position 144,992,510 of record CM060922.1, on the reverse strand, counting down.
ACTGCCTCGCCAATCAGTGTGCAGCTGAGGAGGAGCCACGGGGACCATCTCGACTCAGTGCAACACTCAAGAAATAAAACAAAAGTCAACACATCTCAAAGTACAAAACAAAGTGGTCGAGTCGGCTCAACATGTGTGGTCGAGCACAAACGCAACATATTAAAATGGTCGAGCTCAATACAAGTGGCAAGGTAGTACAAGTCTTGTGATCAAAACAGTAATGAAGTTGTCGAGCAACATGAAGAAACAGCACAAACAAGTGAACATGGCATGGTATACAATGAACATGGTGTAGTATCAGTAAGGTGGCTCAAGCAGTGTGGCAAATCAGTGCAGCCAAGAGACAAAACAATGCAAAGTGGTACAAGATCACAAATTTCAGAATCTTAAAGTGCAGTGAACACAACAGCAAGCATGTAACTGGTGTGAACTCAGCATGGCAAACATAAGTGAACAACAAATACATGGTAAGACAGTCTCAACAAGTTAAGCAGCAAAACAAGAAAGATCAATAATGGCCAAAACATAGTTCAACTCAAAACTGCACAATGTTTGGTGCAACATTTTCTCATCTCAAGTGATACACACAGCCAGTTTTTACATGGCATTTTGGATGGATACAAGTGTGCACAAGTAGATCAGTGGGAAAGCATGATCAAGGAAAATTTCATGGTGTTCATAACAAATATGAATGTGGCCTGCATGTAGATGCAGCAAGTAACAAGCAGTTCAACTAAATGTAGCATGACAAATGATCAACATAGATGGACAGTGGAGCTCAAAAATTCAAAGCAACAGTTTAAGTTTCAGGGTCAAGAAGATGCATAGTAGGAGGATACAAAATTTAAATGGTCAAATCAATGCATATACAAGCAGCACAACTTAAAGCAACATTTAAAGCCAAGAAATCAAATTTCGTTCGAGCAAAGCAAAAATGGAAAGGCAACAACTCAGTAAACATGGCAAACCATTTTGGATTTGCACAAATCGGGGTTTAAATGTATTTGGCAAGAAAGGCATTTGAAAATTGGACAATGAACAGAAATGGGCAAATATCAAATCCAAGTGGTATGGCAAGCATATTTGGCAACTATTTTTTTAACCAAACAAATCAGTGAGCCACGAATTTGGCAAGTGTTAATTTGCAAACATTTTTTAGCAAGAGAAAATCAACATCATGCAGAAAACCATTTCTGCTAAATCAGTTTTGGTAAGAAATTTAGTGCTTTTATTTTTTGGCATTGATTTACATTCCTGAAAGTAAATACCAAGTCTCAGCAATCAAGTTTTTAAGGCAAGATTCATTTCAGAGAAACATATATGGCGTGATTTTAACACTGCAATCTCGGCAACTATATTATGACATACAAGCAGTTTTATTGGTCACTGATTTCAAGCAACAGTTCAAGATTTAGTCGAGAAAAAGGGGAAATTTGATTTCAGTTATTTTAGCAACTATTCAAGAACTTATTTCCAGCATTCATCATGCAAGAAAAAAATCTGTAATGTTAATTCAGGAAACAATCTTTTTCATTCAATATTTTCCTGAAGTTTTCTCAATCACACAAGGTTTTTTCAAATCAAGGAAACACATTTATTTGTTTCTGTAAAAAGAAATTCGAGCATGACAAATATGTTTTTGGCAAGTAAATTATCTTCTGGAAATCAAGCATCATGTATCAAGGGCTAACAAATCTTCGGGAATCATTTCAACATATATGGGAACAGGTTCACACATGTGCAAAACTTAATCAAGGCCGATTCAATCCAGGCACCAAAGGGAAGAAATCACGCAACAATTCAAGTCTCATTCTTCCATTCAAAGTCGAGCAAATTCAGGCAACAAATAAAAAGGGAAACCCAATTAATCAGTCAAGTCAACATAATAAAATCAGAGTTTTTAGGGTTTCAAATCACCCTAAAAATTAACACCAAATTCATCATCGGCGGTCAAAAAAAAAAAAACTAACAAAACATACAGATCGAAGAACTACAATCAACTCGAGAGTAGAAAATTTCAAATCAGAGAAAACTCACATTTTTTCAATCGTTTTCGACCGAACAAATTCCAGATCGAAGTAGCAGAAAGCAACAAAGAAGTCGAGCATCAGAGAACTTCATTTCATCAAGAGATCGATTCGATTTGGGGTGTATTGAAGAAACCCTAGCCAAATTTCCAGCTGCCATTATTGTTTCCCAGAGCTAAAGCAAGGATCGGGCAAATAAATTACAAAAGGGGCCGGTCATTTTGTTTTTGGGCTTAGTCTATTTTAAGAACTAGGGTTTCTTATTGTTTTATTTTTATTTTTATTTTTATTTTTTTTGTATTCCGGTTGTAAATCATCTGAACAGTTCTAGAATCTGTAAAATTCTAGGGAGATCCAGTTAGGGGTTTAACTGGCAGTTCACTAGTGTCTGTAAAACTAGGGAAAATCTGATCTAGGGGTTTAGATCAGTCTATGGTTTTGAGCGTAGGGTTAGAATAGGAGCAGGGTTTGCGAGTGTACATGGTCTTGTATGCGGGAACTGTTCTATCACCTAGTAGAAACCTTAGAAATGCAGCAGTAGGCAGGGTTTTGCCGAAGCTGGGTATATCTGTGTGTGATTTATTTTCTGCATTTCAGTTTCTGCTATTTTCTGTGATCAGTTTATTATTATATATATCGTTAAGTTTTTAATTCAGTTAAAAACTGTGAAAAACCCTATTCACCCCCCTCTAGGGTTATTCTAGATCCAACAAGTGGCATCAGAGCCTGGTAATTTCATTAACTCTAGAGTCATGGGTAACCCTTGCTGTCAGTCCACAGAAAGTCAGTCCAGTTCATCTCCAACTATTTTCACTGGAACAGATTTTTTAAATTGGAAATCTGAAATGGAATTTTATTTAAAATCTGTTGATATTAAATGTTGGGATGTTGTTATCAATGGGTTTGACATGGTAGATAAAGCTTCTAATTCTCGTGCTACACATATTCTGTATTCTCACCTTGATGATAATCAATACAGTCTGATTTCTCATTGTTTAACTGCGCAGGAAATTTGGACAGCTCTAACTACAAGATATGGAAACAACAGCAACTTCTCAAAAACCTCAACTGTCAACTCAGATTCAGATCTTTGTTCAACAGATGAATCAGCTGATGAAGACTCAATAGATGATGAGATAAGAAATTTTTCATATGAAGATCAGGTTTATTTTTGTGTTGATTTAACCAAATCTATTGACAAACTCCAATCGAAAAATAAATCTCTGAAATCTATAAATTCTGAGTTGACCAACAAGATAAATTGTTTGGAATTGAAATTGTCAAATGTCGTGAAATTTGAGAATTCTAATTGTGAAAATTGTTTGAAATTAAAAACTGATCTCGTTCATTTCAATAATAATATTCGAAGGCTTGAAGAAGAAATTTTAATTTTAAAAGATAACGAGATTGAGCTAAAAGATGCAAACAATTGTTTACAAAAGGAATTTATAAATTTCAAGGCTATCAAAAATTCCAAACATGAAATCGCTGAAAATAATAGTCTGTTGAAAACGAATTCGATTTTGAATAAGCTTGAAAAAGAGATTGAAAATTTTAAATCCTCTGAGAAACATCAACTTGAGAAACAAGTTCAGTTTGAATTTGAAATTTTAAAATCCAAGACCAAAATCAAACAGCTTGAAATTGAAAATTTGTTTTTAAAACAAAATGACACTGAAAGGAGAAAGATCAGCATTAATCGTTGCTCAAATCTAATGAAAGAAAATTCTGATCTTAAAAATAAAATTCAACGGCTTGAATCAACTCTGAATAAATTTTCAAATGGAGAAAAATCGTTGAATATGTTGTTGAGAAATCAATTTTCGTCTGGAAATAAGAATGGACTTGGATTTGGGAAAATGAATGATTTTGAAAAACAGAATACAAACGGTTTTAAAAATTCTTCAATCAACTTAGGAATGAATCGTTTTGAATATCTAAACTCTGAAAATTACAAAGGATTTTTGAAACAAAATCGAAGTGGAAATTCGCTTGATAATAAACCATTTAAACAATCTTGGATTCCAAAAAGAAATAAAACGAACTTTGTTAAATTCAAGCAGATTTGGGTCCCTAAAGACACTTTTGTAAATTCTGATGGTTTGTTATACAACCAAGTTTGGGTACCAAAACATATGAATACAACTGTGAGTGGTTTTACTAATTTTGTTAGACCACTCGATCCTTTAAACTGTTAGGTATTTATGGTGGCTGAGGAACTGCTGAGCTGATGGGAAATTTGAAATCAAGCGGGTCTATAATTCTGCATCATTTACAGTTCCTTTAGCCTAGATCTGATGAGTTAGAGATCCACAACGTCTTCTGTGAATCAGGTATGATCTCTAACCTCATCCTTGTAAATATTTTTTTTGTTTATTTCTACTTCTTCTACCCCTTTCTATTTTATTTTCTTCTATTTGTTTTTATTCAATTTGTCACTGCCATATCTCTTTGTTTATTCTGAGCTTCTTAAACTTCCAATTGCAGTTCTCATGATTTTATGGAAATTCGTTTTATTTGAATAAAACTCTCTTGTTTATAATCATTTCAGATTCTGAATTTAATTTTGTAATTATCTGCAATTGTTTAGAAGTTTACTTTATTCTTGAATTCATAACAGTGCTGAAGCATTCATGTCACATCTTGAACACTGTTAATTTGAATTCTATATTTTTTTTTGAAGATCTGAATATTTAATGAAATTTCACACACTTTTGTTGTTCTGAGTTTATTCTAATTCATTTTAGAAAAGCTCAAAATATTATACTCATTACTTATTTATCAGTTGTGATAATTTCATTGATTTTCAGATTGGCTTGAATCTGTGATACATCGTGGAATTCATCTTATATTCATGATTATTTTATTTGGAATTTGTTTGTTTGAAATCAACTGAAATTCATGATATTTTGAATTTCACACACCTCTTAAAATTAAAATTATCATTATTGTGTGACTGATTCATTATATCTCAAACCTTGACATCGATTCAATTGATTTCAAATAAATTATTGTTTAATTGTGTAGATCATGAATATCTCTCATTTCTGATGTAAATGATCTGAAATAACTCTTCTGTTTGTCAGAAATATTTGTGTAAATTCTTTGAGAATTGGGATTTGAATGTCATTGGTATTTCATGAATATTTGACTTGAATACTAGTTTGTTTAAAATCATTTGAATTTATTGATTTATTGAATCACACACATATTCTGAATCTAAAGTTTACAAACCGTGTGATTGATTCATTGAATCCGGATATCTTCACAATTCGTTCAAATGATTTAAAATAAACTATATTTAATCCTGAATCATGAAAAATTCTTTGACTGTTTGAAATATCTTTGGAACATCTCCTTGACAAGTCTGCTTTGAAAATGATTTTTCTGTGCTGCTCTGATACTGTTTTTGAAAAATGTTTGTTTTGGAATCATGCTGCTCTGATTATAAGAAATTGATTTGTAAATATATTTTTTTGGACTGCTTGATTTGGTATCAAAGATTTATCGTGTTCTGATAAATGAAATTTGTGTGCTTGAGTTGCTTGCTTTGTAATTAAGTCTTTTCTGTTGACTGAGGTACCATTGTTTGCCACCGGGGTGTCATTAAAATCCTTGAGAAAGCGAGAACATTTGGTATCAGAAGCGCCTTATATTTGTCACATCCATCTGTTCTGATTTTTCACTTTGTAGAGACACCATGTGGTATCAGTTTTAAAGTGCTGCATATTTTTTTGCTGTATATATGTATTTTTTCCCTCTTGTCATGCATAGATCATCATATTACTCTTGTTATTGATTTTCAATTTTAAAATTATTTATTGATTATTCATTCAGATTTTGAAATTGTGATGAATTGTGACTGCAATATATTTCACAACAAGAGGAAATTTTATTTAAATTTTCATGATGGTTGAATATTTATTATAATATCTTTGAACTGGCAATTATTTTTCATCCTTCTGCCATCCGTTATGATTTTATATAAATGTGGAGAGTTTAATTTTTCTTAAAATCATTTTAAATAAACAGAGAAAATATTTGTGATGGAATTGTGGTTATATTATTATTCAAAATTAGTGATAATTGAAAATTTTCAATAATCCCGGTACAGTTGGTCATATTTCATAATATAATTAATTTAGAAATTTAATTCACAGTCCATTTCTGTACCTACCACATTTTCTATCATCCATATATTGGTTTTATACCAAGGAGTGTTTTTTTTTAAAGATGAACTGATAAATATATATATAATAAATATATAAGTGTGTCTCTAACCTCATTTAAAAATCCAAGCTCTGGTCATGCATGGTTAAGAGACAACTTATAATTTAAGCTGCGACTGACCTCATTAAAAATCCAAGCTCTGGTTATGCGTGGTCAGTGTGCTCTTAAATAAATAAATAAATAAAAATGTGCCAAAAAAAAAAAACTGAAATAAAATTGAAATTCTCCTTGGTGTGTAAAAATCAACCTATCAATCCATCTCTCTAATCTGTGAAATGTGTTGAAAATATTATGACGTATTATGATTTGTTGATTAATAGATATTGAGATTTGAGATTATTCGATTTTCTCACTTAAATTGAATTTTTAATTATAATCCAAATCCATCACCGTTTTTGGTGCTTTAATCTTATAAAATTCTTTTGAAAATAATTGGGAAATATTCATATTTTTTATAACTCTCCTCATTTTTTAAAAAATTCATCGTATATACGTCATTTTCTACAATGTGAAATATGCCACCCGTTCTTAGAATATTATGATTTTTGTTGACTGATTGAAATTTATGATGACCATTCTTCCTTTTTCAGCTGAAATTATATTGTTAGTCATTTTTCATTGGTGTTTTAAAATCTGTATCCTTTTGATGATAACAAAAGGGGGAGAATGGATTAGATTTTGATTTATGAGTGAATATTTTATAAATATTTTAATTCCTTTTACATTCTTTTCACTTATGCACAGTTATAGGGGGAGTTTCTGTTGTAGGGGGCGCTAATAAATAGGGGGAGTTCAGAATTCACTGCCAAACACATTTATTGTAATCAAAATCTTTTATTTGTTTGTCATCATCAAAAGGGGGAGATTGTTGTATATAACGCAGTTGTATACACAATTATATGATTTTTGTTTGATGATAACAAACAAATATATATTATTATAAATGTGTTTGTTATTGTACTGTTTTATATATACAACACAGATAGGAATATAATATTTGAATTGAATATTATATTTCTAACATTCAAACAGTACAACTTTGTATAACTCCACTATTTAAACATTCACTGTATATTGTACTTGTATATAAACAGAATATAATAGGCAAGTTTTGTTTGACATCAATAAAATGATATTCTATTTCAGACAAATTTGTTTATTACAAATAAACAGTACAATCTCTTTCATATACACAGCTCCTTTACTACTGACTTACTACAACATTCACACTCGATATACAGTTTCTCATTCAACACTCATACACACTTTACACTCAGTTGTACATTTTTCATCTATACATACACTGTTACAAACACTCTTTAACTGACACTGTTCTTGACTTCATTCTTCAGTCTTATGTCAGTTCAGTCCAGTCATCCCCGCTTACCTGTCACACATGAAACAGAAACACACAGTATACTGCAATAGAAATAATACTGAATATATGCAAATATAAATTTTATTTTTAAAATTTTATTTGCCTCAGATTTCTGGTGTGTTTCTCATCATTTTTCATGACTTGATCTGTTTTATAAAAACCATCTATCTGTGTCTAGACAGCTTGTGATATTCACAGTGATACACTGTAAATACCACAAGGCAGACAGTATGTATATACAATGCAGGGACAGGAAAATATGTCTGATGGCTGCATATACACACATGTATAAATATACATATGTGCACTGCCTCGCCAATCAGTGTGCAGCTGAGGAGGAGCCACGGGGACCATCTCGACTCAGTGCAACACTCAAGAAATAAAACAAAAGTCAACACATCTCAAAGTACAAAACAAAGTGGTCGAGTCGGCTCAACATGTGTGGTCGAGCACAAACGCAACATATTAAAATGGTCGAGCTCAATACAAGTGGCAAGGTAGTACAAGTCTTGTGATCAAAACAATAATGAAGTTGTCGAGCAACATGAAGAAACAGCACAAACAAGTGAACATGGCATGGTATACAATGAACATGGTGTAGTATCAGTAAGGTGGCTCAAGCAGTGTGGCAAATCAGTGCAGCCAAGAGACAAAACAATGCAAAGTGGTACAAGATCACAAATTTCAGAATCTTAAAGTGCAGTGAACACAACAGCAAGCATGTAACTGGTGTGAACTCAGCATGGCAAACATAAGTGAACAACAAATACATGGTAAGACAGTCTCAACAAGTTAAGCAGCAAAACAAGAAAGATCAATAATGGCCAAAACATAGTTCAACTCAAAACTGCACAATGTTTGGTGCAACATTTTCTCATCTCAAGTGATACACATAGCCAGTTTTTACATGGCATTTTGGATGGATACAAGTGTGCACAAGTAGATCAGTGGGAAAGCATGATCAAGGAAAATTTCACGGTGTTCATAACAAATATGAATGTGGCCTGCATGTAGATGCAGCAAGTAACAAGCAGTTCAACTAAATGTAGCATGACAAATGATCAACATAGATGGACAGTGGAGCTCAAAAATTCAAAGCAACAGTTTAAGTTTCAGGGTCAAGAAGATGCATAGTAGGAGGATACAAAATTTAAATGGTCAAATCAATGCATATACAAGCAGCACAACTTAAAGCAACATTTAAAGCCAAGAAATCAAATTTCGTTCGAGCAAAGCAAAAATGGAAAGGCAACAACTCAGTAAACATGGCAAACCATTTTGGATTTGCACAAATCGGGGTTTAAATGTATTTGGCAAGAAAGGCATTTGAAAATTGGACAATGAACAGAAATGGGCAAATATCAAATCCAAGTGGTATGGCAAGCATATTTGGCAACTATTTTTTTAACCAAACAAATCAGTGAGCCACGAATTTGGCAAGTGTTAATTTGCAAACATTTTTTAGCAAGAGAAAATCAACATCATGCAGAAAACCATTTCTGCTAAATCAGTTTTGGTAAGAAATTTAGTGCTTTTATTTTTTGGCATTGATTTACATTCTTGAAAGTAAATACCAAGTCTCAGCAATCAAGTTTTTAAGGCAAGATTCATTTCAGAGAAACATATATGGCGTGATTTTAACACTGCAATCTCGGCAACTATATTATGACATACAAGCAGTTTTATTGGTCACTGATTTCAAGCAACAGTTCAAGATTTAGTCGAGAAAAAGGGGAAATTTGATTTCAGTTATTTTAGCAACTATTCAAGAACTTATTTCCAGCATTCATCATGCAAGAAAAAAATCTGTAATGTTAATTCAGGAAACAATCTTTTTCATTCAATATTTTCCTGAAGTTTTCTCAATCACACAAGGTTTTTTCAAATCAAGGAAACACATTTATTTGTTTCTGTAAAAAGAAATTCGAGCATGACAAATATGTTTTTGGCAAGTAAATTATCTTCTGGAAATCAAGCATCATGTATCAAGGGCTAACAAATCTTCGGGAATCATTTCAACATATATGGGAACAGGTTCACACATGTGCAAAACTTAATCAAGGCCGATTCAATCCAGGCACCAAAGGGAAGAAATCACGCAACAATTCAAGTCTCATTCTTCCATTCAAAGTCGAGCAAATTCAGGCAACAAATAAAAAGGGGAACCCAATTAATCAGTCAAGTCAACATAATAAAATCAGAGTTTTTAGGGTTTCAAATCACCCTAAAAATTAACACCAAATTCATCATCGGCGGTCAAAAAAAAAAAACTAACAAAACATACAGATCGAAGAACTACAATCAACTCGAGAGTAGAAAATTTCAAATCAGAGAAAACTCACATTTTTTCAATCGTTTTCGACCGAACAAATTCCAGATCGAAGTAGCAGAAAGCAACAGAGAAGTCGAGCATCAGAGAACTTCATTTCATCAAGAGATCGATTCGATTTGGGGTGTATTGAAGAAACCCTAGCCAAATTTCCAGCTGCCATTATTGTTTCCCAGAGCTAAAGCAAGGATCGGGCAAATAAATTACAAAAGGGGCCGGTCATTTTGTTTTTGGGCTTAGCCTATTTTAAGAACTAGGGTTTCTTATTGTTTTATTTTTATTTTTATTTTTATTTTTTTTGTATTCCGGTTGTAAATCATCTGAACAGTTCTAAAATCTGTAAAATTCTAGGGAGATCCAGTTAGGGGTTTAACTGGCAGTTCACTAGTGTCTGTAAAACTAGGGAAAATCTGATCTAGGGGTTTAGATCAGTCTATGGTTTTGAGCGTAGGGTTAGAATAGGAGCAGGGTTTGCGAGTGTACATGGTCTTGTATGCGGGAACTGTTCTATCACCTAGTAGAAACCTTAGAAATGCAGCAGTAGGCAGGGTTTTGCCGAAGCTGGGTATATCTGTGTGTGATTTATTTTCTGCATTTCAGTTTCTGCTATTTTCTGTGATCAGTTTATTATTATATATATCGTTAAGTTTTTAATTCAGTTAAAAACTGTGAAAAACCCTATTCACCCCCCCTCTAGGGTTATTCTAGATCCAACAAGTGGCATCAGAGCCTGGTAATTTCATTAACTCTAGAGTCATGGGTAACCCTTGCTGTCAGTCCACAGAAAGTCAGTCCAGTTCATCTCCAACTATTTTCACTGGAACAGATTTTTTAAATTGGAAATCTGAAATGGAATTTTATTTAAAATCTGTTGATATTAAATGTTGGGATGTTGTTATCAATGGGTTTGACATGGTAGATAAAGCTTCTAATTCTCGTGCTACACATATTCTGTATTCTCACCTTGATGATAATCAATACAGTCTGATTTCTCATTGTTTAACTGCGCAGGAAATTTGGACAGCTCTAACTACAAGATATGGAAACAACAGCAACTTCTCAAAAACCTCAACTGTCAACTCAGATTCAGATCTTTGTTCAACAGATGAATCAGCTGATGAAGACTCAATAGATGATGAGATAAGAAATTTTTCATATGAAGATCAGGTTTATTTTTGTGTTGATTTAACCAAATCTATTGACAAACTCCAATCGAAAAATAAATCTCTGAAATCTATAAATTCTGAGTTGACCAACAAGATAAATTGTTTGGAATTGAAATTGTCAAATGTCGTGAAATTTGAGAATTCTAATTGTGAAAATTGTTTGAAATTAAAAACTGATCTCGTTCATTTCAATAATAATATTCGAAGGCTTGAAGAAGAAATTTTAATTTTAAAAGATAACGAGATTGAGCTAAAAGATGCAAACAATTGTTTACAAAAGGAATTTATAAATTTCAAGGCTATCAAAAATTCCAAACATGAAATCGCTGAAAATAATAGTCTGTTGAAAACGAATTCGATTTTGAATAAGCTTGAAAAAGAGATTGAAAATTTTAAATCCTCTGAGAAACATCAACTTGAGAAACAAGTTCAGTTTGAATTTGAAATTTTAAAATCCAAGACCAAAATCAAACAGCTTGAAATTGAAAATTTGTTTTTAAAACAAAATGACACTGAAAGGAGAAAGATCAGCATTAATCGTTGCTCAAATCTAATGAAAGAAAATTCTGATCTTAAAAATAAAATTCAACGGCTTGAATCAACTCTGAATAAATTTTCAAATGGAGAAAAATCGTTGAATATGTTGTTGAGAAATCAATTTTCGTCTGGAAATAAGAATGGACTTGGATTTGGGAAAATGAATGATTTTGAAAAACAGAATACAAACGGTTTTAAAAATTCTTCAATCAACTTAGGAATGAATCGTTTTGAATATCTAAACTCTGAAAATTACAAAGGATTTTTGAAACAAAATCGAAGTGGAAATTCGCTTGATAATAAACCATTTAAACAATCTTGGATTCCAAAAAGAAATAAAACGAACTTTGTTAAATTCAAGCAGATTTGGGTCCCTAAAGACACTTTTGTAAATTCTGATGGTTTGTTATACAACCAAGTTTGGGTACCAAAACATATGAATACAACTGTGAGTGGTTTTACTAATTTTGTTAGACCACTCGATCCTTTAAACTGTTAGGTATTTATGGTGGCTGAGGAACTGCTGAGCTGATGGGAAATTTGAAATCAAGCGGGTCTATAATTCTGCATCATTTACAGTTCCTTTAGCCTAGATCTGATGAGTTAGAGATCCACAACGTCTTCTGTGAATCAGGTATGATCTCTAACCTCATCCTTGTAAATATTTTTTTTGTTTATTTCTACTTCTTCTACCCCTTTCTATTTTATTTTCTTCTATTTGTTTTTATTCAATTTGTCACTGCCATATCTCTTTGTTTATTCTGAGCTTCTTAAACTTCCAATTGCAGTTCTCATGATTTTATGGAAATTCGTTTTATTTGAATAAAACTCTCTTGTTTATAATCATTTCAGATTCTGAATTTAATTTTGTAATTATCTGCAATTGTTTAGAAGTTTACTTTATTCTTGAATTCATAACAGTGCTGAAGCATTCATGTCACATCTTGAACACTGTTAATTTGAATTCTATATTTTTTTTTGAAGATCTGAATATTTAATGAAATTTCACACACTTTTGTTGTTCTGAGTTTATTCTAATTCATTTTAGAAAAGCTCAAAATATTATACTCATTACTTATTTATCAGTTGTGATAATTTCATTGATTTTCAGATTGGCTTGAATCTGTGATACATCGTGGAATTCATCTTATATTCATGATTATTTTATTTGGAATTTGTTTGTTTGAAATCAACTGAAATTCATGATATTTTGAATTTCACACACCTCTTAAAATTAAAATTATCATTATTGTGTGACTGATTCATTATATCTCAAACCTTGACATCGATTCAATTGATTTCAAATAAATTATTGTTTAATTGTGTAGATCATGAATATCTCTCATTTCTGATGTAAATGATCTGAAATAACTCTTCTGTTTGTCAGAAATATTTGTGTAAATTCTTTGAGAATTGGGATTTGAATGTCATTGGTATTTCATGAATATTTGACTTGAATACTAGTTTGTTTAAAATCATTTGAATTTATTGATTTATTGAATCACACACATATTCTGAATCTAAAGTTTACAAACCGTGTGATTGATTCATTGAATCCGGATATCTTCACAATTCGTTCAAATGATTTAAAATAAACTATATTTAATCCTGAATCATGAAAAATTCTTTGACTGTTTGAAATATCTTTGGAACATCTCCTTGACAAGTCTGCTTTGAAAATGATTTTTCTGTGCTGCTCTGATACTGTTTTTGAAAAATGTTTGTTTTGGAATCATGCTGCTCTGATTATAAGAAATTGATTTGTAAATATATTTTTTTGGACTGCTTGATTTGGTATCAAAGATTTATCGTGTTCTGATAAATGAAATTTGTGTGCTTGAGTTGCTTGCTTTGTAATTAAGTCTTTTCTGTTGACTGAGGTACCATTGTTTGCCACCGGGGTGTCATTAAAATCCTTGAGAAAGCGAGAACATTTGGTATCAGAAGCGCCTTATATTTGTCACATCCATCTGTTCTGATTTTTCACTTTGTAGAGACACCATGTGGTATCAGTTTTAAAGTGCTGCATATTTTTTTGCTGTATATATGTATTTTTTCCCTCTTGTCATGCATAGATCATCATATTACTCTTGTTATTGATTTTCAATTTTAAAATTATTTATTGATTATTCATTCAAATTTTGAAATTGTGATGAATTGTGACTGCAATATATTTCACAACAAGAGGAAATTTTATTTAAATTTTCATGATGGTTGAATATTTATTATAATATCTTTGAACTGGCAATTATTTTTCATCCTTCTGCCATCCGTTATGATTTTATATAAATGTGGAGAGTTTAATTTTTCTTAAAATCATTTTAAATAAACAGAGAAAATATTTGTGATGGAATTGTGGTTATATTATTATTCAAAATTAGTGATAATTGAAAATTTTCAATAATCCCGGTACAGTTGGTCATATTTCATAATATAATTAATTTAGAAATTTAATTCACAGTCCATTTCTGTACCTACCACATTTTCTATCATCCATATATTGGTTTTATACCAAGGAGTGTTTTTTTTTAAAAGATGAAATGATAAATATATATATAATAAATATATAAGTGTGTCTCTAACCTCATTTAAAAATCCAAGCTCTGGTCATGCATGGTTAAGAGACAACTTATAATTTAAGCTGCGACTGACCTCATTTAAAAATCCAAGCTCTGGTTATGCGTGGTCAGTGTGCTCTTAAATAAATAAATAAATAAAAATGTGCCAAAAAAAAAAAACTGAAATAAAATTGAAATTCTCCTTGGTGTGTAAAAATCAACCTATCAATCCATCTCTCTAATCTGTGAAATGTGTTGAAAATATTATGACGTATTATGATTTGTTGATTAATAGATATTGAGATTTGAGATTATTCGATTTTCTCACTTAAATTGAATTTTTAATTATAATCCAAATCCATCACCGTTTTTGGTGCTTTAATCTTATAAAATTCTTTTGAAAATAATTGGGAAATATTCATATTTTTTATAACTCTCCTCATTTTTTAAAAAATTCATCGTATATACGTCATTTTCTACAATGTGAAATATGCCACCCGTTCTTAGAATATTATGATTTTTGTTTGACTGATTGAAATTTATGATGACCATTCTTCCTTTTTCAGCTGAAATTATATTGTTAGTCATTTTTCATTGGTGTTTTAAAATCTGTATCCTTTTGATGATAACAAAAGGGGGAGAATGGATTAGATTTTGATTTATGAGTGAATATTTTATAAATATTTTAATTCCTTTTACATTCTTTTCACTTATGCACAGTTATAGGGGGAGTTTCTGTTGTAGGGGGCGCTAATAAATAGGGGGAGTTCAGAATTCACTGCCAAACACATTTATTGTAATCAAAATCTTTTATTTGTTTGTCATCATCAAAAGGGGGAGATTGTTGTATATAACGCAGTTGTATACACAATTATATGATTTTTGTTTGATGATAACAAACAAATATATATTATTATAAATGTGTTTGTTATTGTACTGTTTTATATATACAACACAGATAGGAATATAATATTTGAATTGAATATTATATTTCTAACATTCAAACAGTACAACTTTGTATAACTCCACTATTTAAACATTCACTGTATATTGTACTTGTATATAAACAGAATATAATAGGCAAGTTTTGTTTGACATCAATAAAATGATATTCTATTTCAGACAAATTTGTTTATTACAAATAAACAGTACAATCTCTTTCATATACACAGCTCCTTTACTACTGACTTACTACAACATTCACACTCGATATACAGTTTCTCATTCAACACTCATACACACTTTACACTCAGTTGTACATTTTTCATCTATACATACACTGTTACAAACACTCTTTAACTGACACTGTTCTTGACTTCATTCTTCAGTCTTATGTCAGTTCAGTCCAGTCATCCCCGCTTACCTGTCACACATGAAACAGAAACACACAGTATACTGCAATAGAAATAATACTGAATATATGCAAATATAAATTTTATTTTTAAAATTTTATTTGCCTCAGATTTCTGGTGTGTTTCTCATCATTTTTCATGACTTGATCTGTTTTATAAAAACCATCTATCTGTGTCTAGACAGCTTGTGATATTCACAGTGATACACTGTAAATACCACAAGGCAGACAGTATGTATATACAATGCAGGGACAGGAAAATATGTCTGATGGCTGCATATACACACATGTATAAATATACATATGTGCACTGCCTCGCCAATCAGTGTGCAGCTGAGGAGGAGCCACGGGGACCATCTCGACTCAGTGCAACACTCAAGAAATAAAACAAAAGTCAACACATCTCAAAGTACAAAACAAAGTGGTCGAGTCGGCTCAACATGTGTGGTCGAGCACAAACGCAACATATTAAAATGGTCGAGCTCAATACAAGTGGCAAGGTAGTACAAGTCTTGTGATCAAAACAGTAATGAAGTTGTCGAGCAACATGAAGAAACAGCACAAACAAGTGAACATGGCATGGTATACAATGAACATGGTGTAGTATCAGTAAGGTGGCTCAAGCAGTGTGGCAAATCAGTGCAGCCAAGAGACAAAACAATGCAAAGTGGTACAAGATCACAAATTTCAGAATCTTAAAGTGCAGTGAACACAACAGCAAGCATGTAACTGGTGTGAACTCAGCATGGCAAACATAAGTGAACAACAAATACATGGTAAGACAGTCTCAACAAGTTAAGCAGCAAAACAAGAAAGATCAATAATGGCCAAAACATAGTTCAACTCAAAACTGCACAATGTTTGGTGCAACATTTTCTCATCTCAAGTGATACACACAGCCAGTTTTTACATGGCATTTTGGATGGATACAAGTGTGCACAAGTAGATCAGTGGGAAAGCATGATCAAGGAAAATTTCACGGTGTTCATA
Organism: Allium sativum; assembly: GCA_030737875.1. Lineage (NCBI taxonomy): Eukaryota > Viridiplantae > Streptophyta > Magnoliopsida > Asparagales > Amaryllidaceae > Allium > Allium sativum. Next base: position 144,975,944 of record CM060922.1, on the reverse strand, counting down.
ACAAATATGAATGTGGCCTGCATGTAGATGCAGCAAGTAACAAGCAGTTCAACTAAATGTAGCATGACAAATGATCAACATAGATGGACAGTGGAGCTCAAAAATTCAAAGCAACAGTTTAAGTTTCAGGGTCAAGAAGATGCATAGTAGGAGGATACAAAATTTAAATGGTCAAATCAATGCATATACAAGCAGCACAACTTAAAGCAACATTTAAAGCCAAGAAATCAAATTTCGTTCGAGCAAAGCAAAAATGGAAAGGCAACAACTCAGTAAACATGGCAAACCATTTTGGATTTGCACAAATCGGGGTTTAAATGTATTTGGCAAGAAAGGCATTTGAAAATTGGACAATGAACAGAAATGGGCAAATATCAAATCCAAGTGGTATGGCAAGCATATTTGGCAACTATTTTTTTAACCAAACAAATCAGTGAGCCACGAATTTGGCAAGTGTTAATTTGCAAACATTTTTTAGCAAGAGAAAATCAACATCATGCAGAAAACCATTTCTGCTAAATCAGTTTTGGTAAGAAATTTAGTGCTTTTATTTTTTGGCATTGATTTACATTCTTGAAAGTAAATACCAAGTCTCAGCAATCAAGTTTTTAAGGCAAGATTCATTTCAGAGAAACATATATGGCGTGATTTTAACACTGCAATCTCGGCAACTATATTATGACATACAAGCAGTTTTATTGGTCACTGATTTCAAGCAACAGTTCAAGATTTAGTCGAGAAAAAGGGGAAATTTGATTTCAGTTATTTTAGCAACTATTCAAGAACTTATTTCCAGCATTCATCATGCAAGAAAAAAATCTGTAATGTTAATTCAGGAAACAATCTTTTTCATTCAATATTTTCCTGAAGTTTTCTCAATCACACAAGGTTTTTTCAAATCAAGGAAACACATTTATTTGTTTCTGTAAAAAGAAATTCGAGCATGACAAATATGTTTTTGGCAAGTAAATTATCTTCTGGAAATCAAGCATCATGTATCAAGGGCTAACAAATCTTCGGGAATCATTTCAACATATATGGGAACAGGTTCACACATGTGCAAAACTTAATCAAGGCCGATTCAATCCAGGCACCAAAGGGAAGAAATCACGCAACAATTCAAGTCTCATTCTTCCATTCAAAGTCGAGCAAATTCAGGCAACAAATAAAAAGGGGAACCCAATTAATCAGTCAAGTCAACATAATAAAATCAGAGTTTTTAGGGTTTCAAATCACCCTAAAAATTAACACCAAATTCATCATCGGCGGTCAAAAAAAAAAACTAACAAAACATACAGATCGAAGAACTACAATCAACTCGAGAGTAGAAAATTTCAAATCAGAGAAAACTCACATTTTTTCAATCGTTTTCGACCGAACAAATTCCAGATCGAAGTAGCAGAAAGCAACAGAGAAGTCGAGCATCAGAGAACTTCATTTCATCAAGAGATCGATTCGATTTGGGGTGTATTGAAGAAACCCTAGCCAAATTTCCAGCTGCCATTATTGTTTCCCAGAGCTAAAGCAAGGATCGGGCAAATAAATTACAAAAGGGGCCGGTCATTTTGTTTTTGGGCTTAGCCTATTTTAAGAACTAGGGTTTCTTATTGTTTTATTTTTATTTTTATTTTTATTTTTTTTGTATTCCGGTTGTAAATCATCTGAACAGTTCTAGAATCTGTAAAATTCTAGGGAGATCCAGTTAGGGGTTTAACTGGCAGTTCACTAGTGTCTGTAAAACTAGGGAAAATCTGATCTAGGGGTTTAGATCAGTCTATGGTTTTGAGCGTAGGGTTAGAATAGGAGCAGGGTTTGCGAGTGTACATGGTCTTGTATGCGGGAACTGTTCTATCACCTAGTAGAAACCTTAGAAATGCAGCAGTAGGCAGGGTTTTGCCGAAGCTGGGTATATCTGTGTGTGATTTATTTTCTGCATTTCAGTTTCTGCTATTTTCTGTGATCAGTTTATTATTATATATATCGTTAAGTTTTTAATTCAGTTAAAAACTGTGAAAAACCCTATTCACCCCCCCTCTAGGGTTATTCTAGATCCAACAAGTGGCATCAGAGCCTGGTAATTTCATTAACTCTAGAGTCATGGGTAACCCTTGCTGTCAGTCCACAGAAAGTCAGTCCAGTTCATCTCCAACTATTTTCACTGGAACAGATTTTTTAAATTGGAAATCTGAAATGGAATTTTATTTAAAATCTGTTGATATTAAATGTTGGGATGTTGTTATCAATGGGTTTGACATGGTAGATAAAGCTTCTAATTCTCGTGCTACACATATTCTGTATTCTCACCTTGATGATAATCAATACAGTCTGATTTCTCATTGTTTAACTGCGCAGGAAATTTGGACAGCTCTAACTACAAGATATGGAAACAACAGCAACTTCTCAAAAACCTCAACTGTCAACTCAGATTCAGATCTTTGTTCAACAGATGAATCAGCTGATGAAGACTCAATAGATGATGAGATAAGAAATTTTTCATATGAAGATCAGGTTTATTTTTGTGTTGATTTAACCAAATCTATTGACAAACTCCAATCGAAAAATAAATCTCTGAAATCTATAAATTCTGAGTTGACCAACAAGATAAATTGTTTGGAATTGAAATTGTCAAATGTCGTGAAATTTGAGAATTCTAATTGTGAAAATTGTTTGAAATTAAAAACTGATCTCGTTCATTTCAATAATAATATTCGAAGGCTTGAAGAAGAAATTTTAATTTTAAAAGATAACGAGATTGAGCTAAAAGATGCAAACAATTGTTTACAAAAGGAATTTATAAATTTCAAGGCTATCAAAAATTCCAAACATGAAATCGCTGAAAATAATAGTCTGTTGAAAACGAATTCGATTTTGAATAAGCTTGAAAAAGAGATTGAAAATTTTAAATCCTCTGAGAAACATCAACTTGAGAAACAAGTTCAGTTTGAATTTGAAATTTTAAAATCCAAGACCAAAATCAAACAGCTTGAAATTGAAAATTTGTTTTTAAAACAAAATGACACTGAAAGGAGAAAGATCAGCATTAATCGTTGCTCAAATCTAATGAAAGAAAATTCTGATCTTAAAAATAAAATTCAACGGCTTGAATCAACTCTGAATAAATTTTCAAATGGAGAAAAATCGTTGAATATGTTGTTGAGAAATCAATTTTCGTCTGGAAATAAGAATGGACTTGGATTTGGGAAAATGAATGATTTTGAAAAACAGAATACAAACGGTTTTAAAAATTCTTCAATCAACTTAGGAATGAATCGTTTTGAATATCTAAACTCTGAAAATTACAAAGGATTTTTGAAACAAAATCGAAGTGGAAATTCGCTTGATAATAAACCATTTAAACAATCTTGGATTCCAAAAAGAAATAAAACGAACTTTGTTAAATTCAAGCAGATTTGGGTCCCTAAAGACACTTTTGTAAATTCTGATGGTTTGTTATACAACCAAGTTTGGGTACCAAAACATATGAATACAACTGTGAGTGGTTTTACTAATTTTGTTAGACCACTCGATCCTTTAAACTGTTAGGTATTTATGGTGGCTGAGGAACTGCTGAGCTGATGGGAAATTTGAAATCAAGCGGGTCTATAATTCTGCATCATTTACAGTTCCTTTAGCCTAGATCTGATGAGTTAGAGATCCACAACGTCTTCTGTGAATCAGGTATGATCTCTAACCTCATCCTTGTAAATATTTTTTTTGTTTATTTCTACTTCTTCTACCCCTTTCTATTTTATTTTCTTCTATTTGTTTTTATTCAATTTGTCACTGCCATATCTCTTTGTTTATTCTGAGCTTCTTAAACTTCCAATTGCAGTTCTCATGATTTTATGGAAATTCGTTTTATTTGAATAAAACTCTCTTGTTTATAATCATTTCAGATTCTGAATTTAATTTTGTAATTATCTGCAATTGTTTAGAAGTTTACTTTATTCTTGAATTCATAACAGTGCTGAAGCATTCATGTCACATCTTGAACACTGTTAATTTGAATTCTATATTTTTTTTTGAAGATCTGAATATTTAATGAAATTTCACACACTTTTGTTGTTCTGAGTTTATTCTAATTCATTTTAGAAAAGCTCAAAATATTATACTCATTACTTATTTATCAGTTGTGATAATTTCATTGATTTTCAGATTGGCTTGAATCTGTGATACATCGTGGAATTCATCTTATATTCATGATTATTTTATTTGGAATTTGTTTGTTTGAAATCAACTGAAATTCATGATATTTTGAATTTCACACACCTCTTAAAATTAAAATTATCATTATTGTGTGACTGATTCATTATATCTCAAACCTTGACATCGATTCAATTGATTTCAAATAAATTATTGTTTAATTGTGTAGATCATGAATATCTCTCATTTCTGATGTAAATGATCTGAAATAACTCTTCTGTTTGTCAGAAATATTTGTGTAAATTCTTTGAGAATTGGGATTTGAATGTCATTGGTATTTCATGAATATTTGACTTGAATACTAGTTTGTTTAAAATCATTTGAATTTATTGATTTATTGAATCACACACATATTCTGAATCTAAAGTTTACAAACCGTGTGATTGATTCATTGAATCCGGATATCTTCACAATTCGTTCAAATGATTTAAAATAAACTATATTTAATCCTGAATCATGAAAAATTCTTTGACTGTTTGAAATATCTTTGGAACATCTCCTTGACAAGTCTGCTTTGAAAATGATTTTTCTGTGCTGCTCTGATACTGTTTTTGAAAAATGTTTGTTTTGGAATCATGCTGCTCTGATTATAAGAAATTGATTTGTAAATATATTTTTTTGGACTGCTTGATTTGGTATCAAAGATTTATCGTGTTCTGATAAATGAAATTTGTGTGCTTGAGTTGCTTGCTTTGTAATTAAGTCTTTTCTGTTGACTGAGGTACCATTGTTTGCCACCGGGGTGTCATTAAAATCCTTGAGAAAGCGAGAACATTTGGTATCAGAAGCGCCTTATATTTGTCACATCCATCTGTTCTGATTTTTCACTTTGTAGAGACACCATGTGGTATCAGTTTTAAAGTGCTGCATATTTTTTTGCTGTATATATGTATTTTTTCCCTCTTGTCATGCATAGATCATCATATTACTCTTGTTATTGATTTTCAATTTTAAAATTATTTATTGATTATTCATTCAGATTTTGAAATTGTGATGAATTGTGACTGCAATATATTTCACAACAAGAGGAAATTTTATTTAAATTTTCATGATGGTTGAATATTTATTATAATATCTTTGAACTGGCAATTATTTTTCATCCTTCTGCCATCCGTTATGATTTTATATAAATGTGGAGAGTTTAATTTTTCTTAAAATCATTTTAAATAAACAGAGAAAATATTTGTGATGGAATTGTGGTTATATTATTATTCAAAATTAGTGATAATTGAAAATTTTCAATAATCCCGGTACAGTTGGTCATATTTCATAATATAATTAATTTAGAAATTTAATTCACAGTCCATTTCTGTACCTACCACATTTTCTATCATCCATATATTGGTTTTATACCAAGGAGTGTTTTTTTTTAAAAGATGAAATGATAAATATATATATAATAAATATATAAGTGTGTCTCTAACCTCATTTAAAAATCCAAGCTCTGGTCATGCATGGTTAAGAGACAACTTATAATTTAAGCTGCGACTGACCTCATTTAAAAATCCAAGCTCTGGTTATGCGTGGTCAGTGTGCTCTTAAATAAATAAATAAATAAAAATGTGCCAAAAAAAAAAAAACTGAAATAAAATTGAAATTCTCCTTGGTGTGTAAAAATCAACCTATCAATCCATCTCTCTAATCTGTGAAATGTGTTGAAAATATTATGACGTATTATGATTTGTTGATTAATAGATATTGAGATTTGAGATTATTCGATTTTCTCACTTAAATTGAATTTTTAATTATAATCCAAATCCATCACCGTTTTTGGTGCTTTAATCTTATAAAATTCTTTTGAAAATAATTGGGAAATATTCATATTTTTTATAACTCTCCTCATTTTTTAAAAAATTCATCGTATATACGTCATTTTCTACAATGTGAAATATGCCACCCGTTCTTAGAATATTATGATTTTTGTTTGACTGATTGAAATTTATGATGACCATTCTTCCTTTTTCAGCTGAAATTATATTGTTAGTCATTTTTCATTGGTGTTTTAAAATCTGTATCCTTTTGATGATAACAAAAGGGGGAGAATGGATTAGATTTTGATTTATGAGTGAATATTTTATAAATATTTTAATTCCTTTTACATTCTTTTCACTTATGCACAGTTATAGGGGGAGTTTCTGTTGTAGGGGGCGCTAATAAATAGGGGGAGTTCAGAATTCACTGCCAAACACATTTATTGTAATCAAAATCTTTTATTTGTTTGTCATCATCAAAAGGGGGAGATTGTTGTATATAACGCAGTTGTATACACAATTATATGATTTTTGTTTGATGATAACAAACAAATATATATTATTATAAATGTGTTTGTTATTGTACTGTTTTATATATACAACACAGATAGGAATATAATATTTGAATTGAATATTATATTTCTAACATTCAAACAGTACAACTTTGTATAACTCCACTATTTAAACATTCACTGTATATTGTACTTGTATATAAACAGAATATAATAGGCAAGTTTTGTTTGACATCAATAAAATGATATTCTATTTCAGACAAATTTGTTTATTACAAATAAACAGTACAATCTCTTTCATATACACAGCTCCTTTACTACTGACTTACTACAACATTCACACTCGATATACAGTTTCTCATTCAACACTCATACACACTTTACACTCAGTTGTACATTTTTCATCTATACATACACTGTTACAAACACTCTTTAACTGACACTGTTCTTGACTTCATTCTTCAGTCTTATGTCAGTTCAGTCCAGTCATCCCCGCTTACCTGTCACACATGAAACAGAAACACACAGTATACTGCAATAGAAATAATACTGAATATATGCAAATATAAATTTTATTTTTAAAATTTTATTTGCCTCAGATTTCTGGTGTGTTTCTCATCATTTTTCATGACTTGATCTGTTTTATAAAAACCATCTATCTGTGTCTAGACAGCTTGTGATATTCACAGTGATACACTGTAAATACCACAAGGCAGACAGTATGTATATACAATGCAGGGACAGGAAAATATGTCTGATGGCTGCATATACACACATGTATAAATATACATATGTGCACTGCCTCGCCAATCAGTGTGCAGCTGAGGAGGAGCCACGGGGACCATCTCGACTCAGTGCAACACTCAAGAAATAAAACAAAAGTCAACACATCTCAAAGTACAAAACAAAGTGGTCGAGTCGGCTCAACATGTGTGGTCGAGCACAAACGCAACATATTAAAATGGTCGAGCTCAATACAAGTGGCAAGGTAGTACAAGTCTTGTGATCAAAACAGTAATGAAGTTGTCGAGCAACATGAAGAAACAGCACAAACAAGTGAACATGGCATGGTATACAATGAACATGGTGTAGTATCAGTAAGGTGGCTCAAGCAGTGTGGCAAATCAGTGCAGCCAAGAGACAAAACAATGCAAAGTGGTACAAGATCACAAATTTCAGAATCTTAAAGTGCAGTGAACACAACAGCAAGCATGTAACTGGTGTGAACTCAGCATGGCAAACATAAGTGAACAACAAATACATGGTAAGACAGTCTCAACAAGTTAAGCAGCAAAACAAGAAAGATCAATAATGGCCAAAACATAGTTCAACTCAAAACTGCACAATGTTTGGTGCAACATTTTCTCATCTCAAGTGATACACACAGCCAGTTTTTACATGGCATTTTGGATGGATACAAGTGTGCACAAGTAGATCAGTGGGAAAGCATGATCAAGGAAAATTTCACGGTGTTCATAACAAATATGAATGTGGCCTGCATGTAGATGCAGCAAGTAACAAGCAGTTCAACTAAATGTAGCATGACAAATGATCAACATAGATGGACAGTGGAGCTCAAAAATTCAAAGCAACAGTTTAAGTTTCAGGGTCAAGAAGATGCATAGTAGGAGGATACAAAATTTAAATGGTCAAATCAATGCATATACAAGCAGCACAACTTAAAGCAACATTTAAAGCCAAGAAATCAAATTTCGTTCGAGCAAAGCAAAAATGGAAAGGCAACAACTCAGTAAACATGGCAAACCATTTTGGATTTGCACAAATCGGGGTTTAAATGTATTTGGCAAGAAAGGCATTTGAAAATTGGACAATGAACAGAAATGGGCAAATATCAAATCCAAGTGGTATGGCAAGCATATTTGGCAACTATTTTTTTAACCAAACAAATCAGTGAGCCACGAATTTGGCAAGTGTTAATTTGCAAACATTTTTTAGCAAGAGAAAATCAACATCATGCAGAAAACCATTTCTGCTAAATCAGTTTTGGTAAGAAATTTAGTGCTTTTATTTTTTGGCATTGATTTACATTCCTGAAAGTAAATACCAAGTCTCAGCAATCAAGTTTTTAAGGCAAGATTCATTTCAGAGAAACATATATGGCGTGATTTTAACACTGCAATCTCGGCAACTATATTATGACATACAAGCAGTTTTATTGGTCACTGATTTCAAGCAACAGTTCAAGATTTAGTCGAGAAAAAGGGGAAATTTGATTTCAGTTATTTTAGCAACTATTCAAGAACTTATTTCCAGCATTCATCATGCAAGAAAAAAATCTGTAATGTTAATTCAGGAAACAATCTTTTTCATTCAATATTTTCCTGAAGTTTTCTCAATCACACAAGGTTTTTTCAAATCAAGGAAACACATTTATTTGTTTCTGTAAAAAGAAATTCGAGCATGACAAATATGTTTTTGGCAAGTAAATTATCTTCTGGAAATCAAGCATCATGTATCAAGGGCTAACAAATCTTCGGGAATCATTTCAACATATATGGGAACAGGTTCACACATGTGCAAAACTTAATCAAGGCCGATTCAATCCAGGCACCAAAGGGAAGAAATCACGCAACAATTCACGTCTCATTCTTCCATTCAAAGTCGAGCAAATTCAGGCAACAAATAAAAAGGGGAACCCAATTAATCAGTCAAGTCAACATAATAAAATCAGAGTTTTTAGGGTTTCAAATCACCCTAAAAATTAACACCAAATTCATCATCGGCGGTCAAAAAAAAAAACTAACAAAACATACAGATCGAAGAACTACAATCAACTCGAGAGTAGAAAATTTCAAATCAGAGAAAACTCACATTTTTTCAATCGTTTTCGACCGAACAAATTCCAGATCGAAGTAGCAGAAAGCAACAGAGAAGTCGAGCATCAGAGAACTTCATTTCATCAAGAGATCGATTCGATTTGGGGTGTATTGAAGAAACCCTAGCCAAATTTCCAGCTGCCATTATTGTTTCCCAGAGCTAAAGCAAGGATCGGGCAAATAAATTACAAAAGGGGCCGGTCATTTTGTTTTTGGGCTTAGCCTATTTTAAGAACTAGGGTTTCTTATTGTTTTATTTTTATTTTTATTTTTATTTTTTTTGTATTCCGGTTGTAAATCATCTGAACAGTTCTAGAATCTGTAAAATTCTAGGGAGATCCAGTTAGGGGTTTAACTGGCAGTTCACTAGTGTTTGTAAAACTAGGGAAAATCTGATCTAGGGGTTTAGATCAGTCTATGGTTTTGAGCGTAGTGTTAGAATAGGAGCAGGGTTTGCGAGTGTACATGGTCTTGTATGCGGGAACTGTTCTATCACCTAGTAGAAACCTTAGAAATGCAGCAGTAGGCAGGGTTTTGCCGAAGCTGGGTATATCTGTGTGTGATTTATTTTCTGCATTTCAGTTTCTGCTATTTTCTGTGATCAGTTTATTATTATATATATCGTTAAGTTTTTAATTCAGTTAAAAACTGTGAAAAACCCTATTCACCCCCCCTCTAGGGTTATTCTAGATCCAACATGCATCTCTTCCTCCATTGCACAAATCCATTTTGAGTTATCACTCGATTTCATGAGTTCATCTAGGTCTATCGGCTCATCTTAGACTACATGAAGCGCATAATCTAACTTATAACAAAAGCTTAGGTAGTTCCAATCACCATACCTCTCGGGTGGCCTTAAAGCATGACAACCAACCCGAGTAGCAATACCATCACCCAGACTTCTTTTGGCTCTACCTTGAGTTGAATCCTCTCTAGGCTCATGTACATCACCAACACTACTAGAGGCACCATGTGGACTATGTGATGTTTCGTTAACTGCTTCTTCCCTACAAGCATCTCCAACAATACTACTCTCTCTTTCCCTTGGACAAAATGTGGTAATGACCTCCTTTCCCTTTGATTCACCATAAACCAAATCTGGAACGTCCGATGAGCCATCATTCTCCTTAAACATAAGACAAGATAATCTAACCTTCTTCATTTTCAGATTCCAAATATGATAACCTTTCACTCCGTCCTCGTAACCAAGCAAAATCTCCTTAAACGTTGTAGGCTCAAGTTTATCACCCAGATCACGCACATACATGGGACATCCAAAGACACGAAGATAACTCAAGTCAATTATCTTTCCCTTCCACACTTCCTCCAAAATTTTGATACTAATAGCCAAGCACGGAATTCGATTCACAACATGCACCGCAGTTGACAATGCATCGGCCAAAAATCCCTTAGAAAAACCCGATGTAAATCTCAAGCATCAAGCTCTCTCAAGTACAATACGGTTCATCCTCTCTGCAACCCTATTTGATTGCAGATCTCCCGGTGTAGTAAAATGCCTCCAAATGCATTGCAATAATCGAATAATTCTACGGAAACATACTCCCCGCCATTGTCGTACCTAAGAACCTTCAAAGACCTACCACTCTCATTCTCAACAAGAGCTCTCCATTTTTTGAACTTAGCAAATGACTCCAACTTGGTCTTCATTATGTACACCCAAACTTTACAAGAAAAGTCGTCTATAAAGGATATATAATACCTTGCTCCTATCAAAGAAGCTACGGTTCCAACTCTCAAACATTCGTGTGCACATACTCAACAATTCCTCTCGAATCATGTTTTCCTTCACCGAATGTCACTTTAGTTTTCCTCCCCATGACACACTATTCACAAAACTCTAATTTGTTGAAACTTTATCCACCTATCATCTCCCTTTTCCAAAGAATATCTAAACTCTTCTCCGAGACATGGCCCAATCTCAAATGCTACAACCTTGTCGCATCCAAGCCACGAGAACTATCAATGCTTATGTAAGTTTCACCTTCAATGGTCACTCCTTGATGAAGATAAACTCTCTTGGATCTAGCACCTTTCATATTAACAAGCGCCCCACTTCGAAACCCTCAGGTTATTGCTCTCAATGGTTACCTTGCATCCCAAAGAACCAGCTACCCCAAAGAGATAAGAGACTTCCTAAGTCCCGAAACATAGTGCACGTTGGTGAGAATACGAACCACTCCGTCAAACATCTTAATTTGCACAGAACCAATGCCTTATGACTTATACATAACAACATTACCCATAACAATTTCATTTTTTTTCTTGACGACATAAGAAGAAAAAAGAATTCGTATTAGGCGTCACATGATAAGACGCCTCTGAATCGAGCACCCAATCGCTACCCGAAACATTTGATGCTACCACCATCAAAACATCCATTTTCCTTTATCACCACCTCCCTCCACTGCTGCAAATGAAGAAGATACTTCCTTCTTTGCCTTCTCCTTGTCCGGACACTCATTCTTCCAATGACCGGACTTCTTTCAAATACAACACTTGCCTTTCCTTTCCTTCGACTTTCCTCTCCAATTGGGATTCCTAGGTTCGGAACGCCCCCGATTCTTTTTTTTTCACATATTTATCCTTCTCCACAAACAAACCTTGACCATTACCGGCACTACTACTATCACACTTAACTCCTTCATTTGATCTCTCAATTCCTCGCTAAGAAAACCTGTCTTGACATCATCCAACATCAATGTATCCGGCTATAGATCAAACTATTTGAGAACCACATTTAGTGGTCCGGTAATGCACACGACAATATCATTGCCTTTTAGTCTTCCTCAGTCTTCAAATCTACTGTCTTCATCTTTATTAGCAAATCATCAAACACATTCAAGTGCACCTTAAGAGAAGTTTCTTCTTTCATTTTATAAGTGAAAAACGTTCGCAATAAGATCAAACGATTAGTGAGTGACTTCTTCATGTATAACTCCTCCAAATTCTCCAAAATACACTTAGCGATTGTCTCACCACTAATTTTGTAGATAGCATTCTCTCTCATAGAAAGTTGAAGTGTAGTAAATGCCCACTCTTCCATTTCCTCTCTCTCAATGTTCGCCCACAACAAATCTGTATCAGACACTACCTGATGCACCTTATTCCTCCTTTGAACCGCTTTCATCTTCCATTGCCATTTTTGAAAATCATTATCGTCGTTCCACTCGTCTATAACCAATTGTGATCCCCAATATCACATATGATCCACGTACATACGACGCTATTCAACTTGAACCAACCACTGAGGGACTATTTAAATCTGATTCCAGCCTATCTACAACCACCGAACAACGCCTACGCTCTGATACCAAATGTTGGGGAAAAACACACAATTGAGACCACTCAATGCGATCCTTAACGCAATGGAAAACAAGCTTGATCATGCAAAATAATGGACAAACAACCAATCTATGATCAAACCAACCTCAAAAAATTTAAATCTGATTACAAACACAAAACAAGCAATATAAAAGAACAATAACAATAAGCTAAATCACACCAAGATTTATAGTGGTTCTACTAAGGATTTGTTAGTGTACATCCATGTAACGACCCGGAAAATCTGAACCAATTTAAAAAATTTAATTGGCTATTTTAGTGGATTTTAAATATTTAAAATAAATATTTTAAATAATAACGATGAAAAGAAAGTTTGAATCGACATTTGAAAACGAATATAATTAATTCTAATTATAAACAAGGCCTGAAATGGCGCGGTAGTTTCAAAATTTGAATTCAAATTTTGACTGACTGTACCGGGTGCAAAACAAAACGGATTTGAGTGAAACAAAAAATATTTAAATCTGTTAGTGAATATCTTTCTAACGAATCTGAAAAATCAAAGTTTCATAGCGGGAAGCAAAAGTTATGGCTAAATGAATTTTCAGAAAGGTCGCTATGGAATTTATTTAGCCCGTGAAAATGGCCATTTTGCAAACGACCTCAGAATTCGACGAAACAACTTTTGTTGGATCCGGGATGTCAAATTATTGATAGATTTCAAATTTCATAATTTTTGAAGCTAGTATGTGAGCGTGGCAAAGGAAAATGTGTTTTGGTCAATTATAGTTAAATTGGATCGACCAGAAATGGGCCATTTTTCAAACGGTCTCAGAATTCGACGAAACTAGTTTTGTTGGGACCATATCATCAAAACATAGCTAGATTTATTTTTCAGGAATTTTTAGAATCAGTATGTGGCCCTAGCAAATTGAAATTTACGTTCAAATCAAATATTGAATGTTTTACAATTTAATTTGAAGGAAAACTGACTAAAACATTCGAATGGGCCTTCGAAACATATCCTATTGTGTTCGGAATGGGGGTAAAACGCTAGGGACGACAGTCGTTGGGATTGGATTGGAGGTCGTGTTGGAAAATCCCCTTTTTAAAAGCTTCCGGCCAATCAGAATTTATAAAAAAAGGAAAATCCTCAGAACCCCCCCCCCCCCCCCCGATCGCGACGGCGGCCGCTTCTTTCTCCCATCTCTCCTCTCTAACTCCCTCCACACGCACCGATAGCAACTTTCGCAGTTAAGGTTTTTGAAGTGCTTATCACCCTCTTCAAATACATTGCAGTTAGGGATTTTTTCGTTGAATAAATCGAGAGCTCTAGCCCCCCAAAGTGTCGACGTTCGAGCCGCCAGTAATCCCTCCTGCCGCCGACGAGTTGACCACCAATGTTGGCGCCGTGGAGCCCTCTCCATCCTCGACAACGTCAAGCCAGCTGATCAAAACAACAAGCAACGAATTTGAAGATAATTTGAAACCTAGTTTCGAATTAAAAGGGAAGAGGTACGGGTGTATATATTAAACTGTTTTAATAGAACTTCTAAGCACTATCGTTTATGATTTTATTATAAAAATCATATCTTTTTCATTTGTTGACAAAATTCAGTGAAACAAGAAACAGTGGACTCGTGTGGACGTCTTCTACATACTAGAAGAGACCGCATATTTTTCTGAGCCTTCTGCTATTTTTGGAGGAGTGGAACCCAATGTGAGATTTCTAAATTATAAACGATATGGAAAACGACGATGTATAAATTATATAGTCGATGTATGAGTTATATAAGCGTTGTACACCTCTTGTATAAGTGTTGTATAAGTTGTACGTTCGATATATAAGTTATATATGCGTTGTAAAAATTATATATGTGTTGAAATAGAAGTGAAATGCTTATATATATATATATATATATATATATATATACACATGCCCCTCGTCCACAAACCATGGACGATATTTATTTGTTGTGATTGGTGTGAAAATTGGTTGATTACGAATGGTTGATTAGAATTGTTTGTGGTTGAAATTGATTGATTGTGGTTGAAAAATACCCATTTGTGGTTGAGGAATATTTGGTTGAAACCACAAAGGATTAGTTTGTGGAAATGAAAAAAATATACGTGCCGCCTGCGTGCGAACTAGATGCATGAATCCCCATTGTCAAAAGCTGCGAGGCTTTGAGGTAGAGCGAGGAACCGTACTAGGGACAGTCCCGGTTTTAACTACCCTGTCGTTATGCTGCCGAAATTTTCTGAAATATTCATGTGTTAGAATTATTTTCATTTGTTGAAATTATTTTCATATGTTGAAACCGTTCATGTGTTGAATAGAAATTCATTCGTTGAATAGGAATCATGTGTTGAATGGTATTCGTGTTTTAAATAAATTGTTTTAACAATAAAAATCACATTTTTACACTATATATACAAACTATAGAAAACCTTTATGTGTTGAATCGAAATTCATTTGTTAAGTTGAAATTCATGTGTTGAATGGTATTCGTGTTTTAAATAAATTGTTTTAACAATAAAAATCACATTTTTACTCTATATATACAAACTATAGAAAACCTTCATGTGTTGAATTGAAATTCATTCATTGAATAGAAATTCATGTGTTGAATGGTATTCGTGTTTTAAATATAAAAATCACCTTTTTACCTATATATATAAACTATAGAAAACCTTCATGTGTTGAATTAAAATTCATTCGTTGGATGGAAATTCATGTGTTGAATGGTATTCGTGTTTTAAAATAAATTGTTTTATAATAAATATCACATTTTAACATCTATATGAACTATATAAAATAGTAATGTTTTGAAATAAATTGTTTTGCAATAAAAATCACATTTTTACTATATATATACAAATTATAGAAAACCGTTCATGTGTTGAATAGAAATTCATTCGTTGAATCATATTCATGTGTTGAATGGTATTCGCGTTTTAAAACAAATTGTTTTATAATAAAAATCATATTTTTAACATCTATATGAACTATATAAAATAGAAATGTTTTGAAATAAATTGTTTTACAAAAAAAACACATTTTTACTATATACACGAACAGTTGAAAATAGCGAAGTGTTGGAATAATTGTCGGTTGGATAAAAATATCATTTTTATCAAATGTATGAAAAGAATATAGTTAAGAAATCGAAGAATCGATATATATATATATATAATTGAAATATATCAAATAGCAAAGCTGCAGTTCGTCTTTTGAAACCGTGATTTCAAACGATTAGTGTGGGAGATCCGACCATCGGATTTTCCTGAAATTGAAACCGTTGGGTTCGCTTTGGAAATATCTTTCCAACGACACCAACTTTGTAAAGATCCAACGGTTGGATTGTCTGGAATGTTTAATTCAAATATGAAGAAAAACAGAGCCAGAATCGATTTTATATATATATATATATATATATATATATATATATATATATATATATAACTGCAGTTCGTATTTTGAAATCAAAAATTCAAACGATTGTACCGGGAGATCCGACCGTCGGATTTTCCCAAAGCTGGAACCGTTGGATTCGTATTGAAAAGATCTTTTTAATGATGTAAATTTTGTGAAGATCCAACGGTTACATTTTCAGATATGTGTAAATCAAATCTGAAGAAAAACAGCGCCATGGCCGCGTTATGGTCCGAAACGTCGTTTGAATAAATTGGCTATTTTAAAATAAATAAAAATAGCGATAAATCGTTATAAAATATTATAAACGATATGGAAGTGAAATTTAGAAACTAACTGAAGGTTGGCTAAGTCGAATGGTTTCCTGGATTTTGATCTGATGTTGGTTTCGGCCATCGGGGTTAATATTTGGGAAATCGTTCTCTTACTGATTTACGGTTAGTGACTAATGAACTGGAATATGGCGTATGTGTGTTTTTGTTGCACTTATTTATTATATATGCGAGTTGCTCAGAAAGACCGAGTCTATCCCATTCTGAATAACTGAATCGACGATAAGAAATCGAAGATGAAGACGGTGGTCGAAGACCGGAGATCTTCACCTCGTTTGGACGGTAACTGATGTACTGATTGGGAGGCATCCCGAAATATGGATAATGAGAGGTGATCGTCCAGACGTACATGGAGATCGGTGGGTTTGCGAGGTATATGGTGCCTCCGGTTTCGTTCAGACCCCGAACGGACTTGCAAATGGATGGTGTGTCTGACATTGGAATTTATTCTGTGTGATTGATAGCCATCAGTCGCATGGTGTGAATTGCCTGTGTGGCATGCTAAGACGCAGTGATCAAGGCTTCTGTTGAAAAGCAAAGTCTTGTGGTGATGATCAAAGCACCGCCTATGTGGCGTAGCTTTGTGTATGACGTGAATTCGCGAGCCTCACACCCCGGTATGAACCAGAAACGGGAGAGGAACTCAGGGGGGACGTGCGTTTTCTTTCTAGCTAGAAGTGGCGTCAGTGGTTTTACACGCCCTGACGAGTTTGACTTATGTGGTTGTTACTATTGCGAGGCGCCTCGGTTATATCGGTCGATCCGGGACCGATGGAGTCATTTGTTGGCTCATTTACGCCCCAAAGGGTGGAGAAACGCATTGTTCAGGCATTATAATCCACTCCATGTGGACCGGCCCTGACGATCCAAGGTACGGTTGCGGCTGTGCCTGAGACTCGGGCTAGACAGTCTCGAATTCGGTAAGGACTATCTTTTGCCTTGGTCCATGACGAAAATCCAATTTCCAAATACGTGATTGTGCGGTTTTGATTGTATACCTATATATGGAGACATAGTGGTATGGGGCATTAATGTCGTCTATGATTGATACTTATGATTTGAAATTGTTTTTGAAACATATAAACACTAGTAGTAATATCAAATGCTTTTGTTTTATTCGTATCAAGCATATCTTGGCCATTATAAGGTAAAAACTCTATCCTCGGTTTGCGTTGCATTGTGTGATGGGAACTGAGTCTTATAATGGCTTCATTTTTATAAAAAGCATTGCGATGTTTAAAGATTTACTTGTTTTAAAGCACTGGCAATCCAATGGAGTAAACCCGTTCCACGAAAGTGGCGTGGTCCTGTGATTAGCCATATTTTAATTGTGTTAAGTAGATTTCTCATACCAGTCCCATGACTGACTCGTAGTTTGTTTCACTTTCAAACTCGGGTGCCCCTTTTTCTACATGGGTAGCCTTGTATTCCGGTTTAGCAGGCTCTTTCTGGATAGTTGGAGCTGAAGATGGATTCTATCATTTATCTCTTTTTATGCTGTTCAGCTCCTATTGTACATATTATGTTTATTTCCACTGTAGACATTTATGTATAGCTGAACTGTATTTGTACTAAGTATGATCCTGTATACTATGTAACTCTGATGATTACGTATATCCATTATATTCTATCGTGCATTATCTAGTGTATTTATTTATTTCTGTTCTGCTGTTATCTGTTTATGTGTTATATTCCAAAGATTACCCTTGCCACCGTCAGTACGGGTTTTGGGGTCGTCACAACGTGGTATCAGAGCTTTGGTTAAGCTTAGTGCTGGAATATAACATATTAACGAACTCGTCAGAAATAGAACCAGTAGTGTTCTAGGACGGGTAACTCATTACAGATAGGATCAGTAATATCCTAGTATGTGTAAAGCAGAATGAAATACACCCCACTAGACACATTTACATTTGAAGTATATGTTTCTATGTTTTGAAATATCTTTTCTGTGACCTGACACTTGATCTGCTGTTTGCGGAAGTACTAGAAAATGAGTGTCAGAAACAGAAGAAATGCAGAACCAGATCTAAAGGCTCTATTTAAGAGATATTGAAATCTGGGTGGAGCACAATTCTCGGGTAATGAATCTATTATTCAAACTCAAGCTTGGGTGAGCTCTACAGAAAGAATATTTGAGCGTTTCCAGCTGAGAGATGACCAGAAAAGGTTAGTGGCATCTTGGGCGCTCAAAGAAGAAGTTTTAATCTGGTGGGAAACAATCATCAAAGATAATCCAGAAGGTGATATCACCTGGGATAGATTCAAGGAGATTTTCCTAGAAAGATTTACTCCTCCTGAGGTAACGGAGCGATTATGTGATCAATTCTCTTATCTGATACAAGGAGATATGACCATTCCAGAATATCATAAGAAATTCAATGAACTTTATCACTTTGCTCCTCATCTGATTCAAGATCAAAAGAGGAAGAATATGAGATTTATTCATGGCCTGCAAAGAAAATATCAGAATAGTGTGATGAGGAATGTGAAGCTCCCTTTTTCAGAAATGATTTATATGGCTTATCAGTATGAAGATCTCCATAAAAAAGGTATGTTGCGGGACGAAGAGGAAGTCAGTTCTAGTAACAAAGTGGAGTCTGTGATTGATAGTCCTGAGGTAAGTAAGAAACCCAGAGCCAAAAGAAAAAGGGCTAAATCTGAGAAGGAACCAGTAACAACTGCCACATGCTCTAACTCTAATAAACAGGGGCATCTGACCAGGAAGTGTAAATCCTCGAAGAAACGAAAGAATGATGGGTTTAAATCCGGCAAAAAGCTCCAGGAAAGTAAAAGATGCAATCAATGCCATCGGTTTGGTCATGTAAAACAAGAGTGTCGGCTGTTAAAAACAACCAAAGAAGCTCAGGTAAATGAAGTAGCCGAAGTGCCTCCATCTTCGTCTGCTCAGGAAAGGCTAGATGTTTCAGAAGGCACGCTTACTGTCAAAGATATTCCAGTTAGAGTATTGTTTGACACAGGCGCATCGCGAAGCTTTGTTGCAAAGAATGCGGTTAAGAAGCTGGTTTTGAATTTGATGAAGCTCAAGGAACCAATGACTGTCCAGAATCCGGTTGGGGGTTCCCTCGATCTCAGTTGGGTTTGTGGAGTGTCGGTTTCTTTTTCTCGTTATCGGTTTCCTACTATCGCGGTCGTCATGAATTTTACAGAGTTTGATCTTATCTTGGGGTTAGACTAGTTGACTAAATATGAAGCTGAGGTTAAATGCGCCGACAGAGTCGTTAGGGCGAAGATTAAATCAGGTGATTATATAACCATTCCCTGTGAAGGTCAGAATTCTAATAGAAAGGACTTCTGGGCAGCTTTGGATGTTTCTCCTGCTCAGATAGAAAATATCCCTGAAGTCACAGAGAATATTCCCGACATAGTGAAAGATATTCCTGTCGTCAAGAATTATGCGGATGTGTTTGAAGAAGTTGTTCGCTTACCTCCGCAGAGAGAAATAGATTTCAAGATCGCTTTGATTCCGAATGCAAGGTCGGTAGTTCACGCTATTCGAAGAATGTCCTTGAAAGAGAAAGAGGAATTAGACAATCAAACAAGATAGTTTGTATGGAAGGGTCTAATCAGGCCTAGTTTCTCTGATTGGGGAGCAGCAGTGGTGTTTGTCCCAAAATCTGACGGTACTCTACGGCTATGTGTGGATTATCGTGATTTGAACAAGTAGACAATAAAGAATAAATATCCATTGCCGCGAATCAATGATTTATTGGATCGTCTGAATGGAGCACAAGTATTTTCCAGGATGGACCTAGCTACAGGCTTCCATCAACTTCGAATTGCCGAAGAATGTGTTCCTATGACAGCATTCAGAGGTCCAGACTTATTCTATGAGTGGTTAGTAATGTCGTTCGGCTTATGTAACGCTCCAGCATACTTCGTCGATTTGATGAATAGAGTGTTCAAATGAGTCCTGAATAAATTTGTTTTGGTTTTTATTGACGATATTCTAATCTTCTCTAAATCAAAGGTTGAACATGAAAAACATTTGGAATAGGTTCTGGAAATCCTCAGAAGGAATGTATTAAAAGCCAAACTATCCAAATGTATATTCTGGCAAGATGAAGTGAAGTTTCTGGGCCACGTAGTATCAAAAGAAGGAATTGCTGTGGATCCAAGTAAAATCACGGCTATTCAAAATTAGATACAGCCTAGTACTCCTACAGAAGTTCACAGTTTTCTTGGATTGGCTAGTTATTATCGGAAGTTCATTAAAAAAAATCGAAGATATCTGGTCACATAACGAAGCTTACAAAGAAGCACTCAAAATTCAAGTGGACTCCAGAATGTGAGGAGGCCTTTGAGGAGCTAAAGTTAAGATTAACAACTGCTCTAGTGTTAACCATTATCGACGACAATCAGGATTTGAAAGTCTGGGCAGATGCCTCTAGAGAAGGCCTTGGTGTAGTATTAATGCAAAGAGGTCAAGTTATTGCTTATGCTAGCCGACAGCTGAAGCCACACGAGAAAAACTACGTCACTCATGATCTTGAGTTGTTGGCTATAGTATTTGCTTTGAAAATCTGGAGACACTATCTTCTGGGTGAGAAATTTGAACTGTTTCCCGATCGCTAGTCGCTAAAGTATCTGTTCACCCAGAAAGACCTGAATCTGAGGCAGCAACATTGGCTAGAGTTCCTTGCAGCATATGATTTTGAGATTCTATACACTCCAGGGAAAGCCAATGTCATGGCCGATGCGTTAAGCCGAAAGAATGAAATGATCGCCAGTTTTATTATTACGACTTCCTTGATTGAAAAAATATCTATTCTTCAGAAGGATGATAACTTTATTAAGGATATGATCAAAAAGATTCAGAAAGGCGAACCCTCGTGTTTTCAAATAGATAACAATGGGATTCTGAGATTGAAAGGAAGGATTTGTGTTCCCGACATCCCAGAGTTAAAAAGGGAAGTGTTAGATGAGTGTCACAAGTCCAAGCTGAGTATCCATCCTGGTGTGGCCAAAATGTATAACGATCTCAAGCGAACATTCTGGTGGAAGGCTATGAAAAGACACGTTTCAATATATGTTAGCTGATGCCCTATTTGCCAGCTAGTCAAAAGCGACCAACAGAAACTGGCTGGATTGTTACAACCGCTAGACATTCCAGGTTGGATGTGGGAATATATTTCCATGGACTTCATAGATGGTTTGCCCAGAACCAGAAAAGGAAATGACAGTATTTGGGTGATCGTAGATCGCTTCACGAAGACAGCCCATTTCATACCTGTCAGATCAAATAGAACTGCTCAGAGTCTGGCATAGATTTAATTCAAGGAAATTGTTAGACTACACGGAGTGCCGATCAGTATAGTGAGTGATAGAGATCCAATATTCACTAGCAAATTCTGGGAGGCATTTCAAGTAGAACTGGGAACGAAGCTAAACTTGAGCACCGCTTATCATCCTCAAACAGATGGTCAGACTGAGAGGGTAAATCGTATTTTAGAAGATCTATTGCGGGCTTGTGTTCTAGATTTTGGTGGATCATGGGAAGACCATCTGTATTTGGCTGAATTCTCATATAACAACAGCTACCAGGCAAGCCTGACAATGTCGCCATTCGAAGCACTGTATGGAAGACCGTGCCGATCTCCTGCTTGTTGGGTCGAAACCGGTAATAGACTTGTATTGGGGCCAGATATGATCCGAGAAGCCGCCGACAAAGTCGATTTCGTTAAGAAACGATTACTTGTCGCTCAGAGCCGGCAGAAGAGCTATGCTGATTCGAGAAGAAGGGATTTGGCTTTTTCTGTTGGTGATTATGTGTATATAAAGGTTTCTCCGATGAGGGGAGTGATTCGCTTTGGCAAAACTGGGAAATTAGCACCCAGATTTATTGGTCCATTCCCTATTCTTGAACGGATTGGAACTCTGGAATATAGGGTTCAATTGCCTGATTGGTTACCTTGAGTGCATGATGTATTTCACATATCTCAACTTCGAAAGCACGTTCATGATCCAGACTTGGTGGTGGAAGAGGCCGCACAGCAAGATATTGAAATTACTCCAGAATTGGCTGTGAGAAGAGAGCCGCTAGAGATCATTAGCAAAGAAACCAAGGAACTGAGGAACAAGAAGGTTCACTTAGTCAAAGTGCAATGGAGTGGAGATCCGCGAGATTGTACTTGGGAAACCGAGGAGAGCATTCAGAAAGCCTATCCTAAGTGTCGAGTAGATATCTCTGATTGACTCCGGTGCAAGGTACATTTACCATACTTTGCATTACCAATTAGTTCTCTACTCTGTTGTTATCTTCTTTCCATGGATGTGCACTTTTAATTCTATAGTCTGAATGATTTTAAAAGAGTATAGAAATTGATTAGTGTATTTTTGAAAAGTTAAAACCAAATTGATTATTGTTTGCGTTGTGTGATAGTAGATTTGATTAATTAAATTATTAAAACGATATTTAATTTAATCAATAATAGAATGAATGGTAGAATTTATTCGATTATATCACACATTGAACTGATTTAAAAATAGATATAAATACATACACGTGCATTACATATGTTTGAACAGGTAAATGGATTAGCTGTTGAGTAAAGATTTTATTTGTGTGCCCGATAAATAGGTAAACCTTAATGAGTTGGATGCGAAATATTATTATATCAACTCCTGTGAATGCCATTGGATGCGGAGTGCTGGTTGTTCTGTGTGTAATCATAAACGTCGCCATAGGATAGTAACAATTAATTTTGAACTACATTACATGCCATACTTCTGGAAGATAGGCATACTTCATCGTATACCGCATAAGCATTTGGAGCTTGTGTGACGAGGTGGAAGATTTACCATACGAGCGAGAGGCTTGTATGGCGATGACTATATTTTATAGGTTGAACTGATGACTGATATGACCATATAAAATTGTAACGATAAATGGCCAGATTAATAAAAACCCCACACGGGTCTGGAGTTGACAATAATCACGTCTCTCTAGTCATTAGATACGGCACATGGATTATTTATTTCCCACACGGGACGAGGTGACGAGGATTTATCCTCTGGAGCAATTAAAATACACACTCCCTCAGGCTTTGACAGGGTGACGAGAATTTATTCTCTGGAGTTATTATCTATACACGCTCCCCTGTAAACACCAGATTATATCACTATAAATATGTGTATGCTTTATAGGATTTATTGGGTACCTAATACGACCCAATAAATTTCCAAACCCCTCCCCGTACAAAGGAGGTTATGGCGAAATTTTTCGAAAATTCCGGATGTTAGCCAAATTTTTGAAAAATTTGAAAATTCTTAGAAACTGAAAAGTTGGAGAATGGAAGTCAAATTGAACATAGAGTTGATTAATCAAACCACTTTCGACTTTGTTCTCGGGGACGAAAAGTTTTAAGTGGGGGAGATTGTAACGACCCGGAAAATCTGAACCAATTTAAAAAATTTAAATTGGCTATTTTAGTGGATTTTAAACATTTTAAATAATAACGATGAAAAGTAAGTTCGAATCGACATTTGAAAACGAATATAATTAATTCTAATTATAAACAAGGCCTGAAATGGCGTGGTAGTTTCAAAATTTGAATTCAAACTTTGACTGACTGTACCAGGTGCAAAACAAAACGGATTTGAGTGAAACAAAAAATATTTAAATCTATTAGTGAATATCTTTCTAACGAATCTGAAAAATCGAAGTTTCATAGCGGGAAGTAAAAGTTATGGCTAAATGAATTTTTAGAAAGGTCGCTATGGAATTTATATAGCCCGTGAAAATGGCCATTTTGCAAACGACCTCGGAATTCGACGAAACCACTTTTGTTGGATCCGGGATGTCAAATTATTGCTAGATTTCAAATTTCATAATTTTTGAAGCTAGTATGTGAGCATGGCAAAGGAAAATGTGTTTTGGTCAATTACAGTTAAATTGGATCGACCAGAAATGGGCCATTTTTCAAACGGTCTCAGAATTCGACGAAACTAGTTTTGTTGGGACCGTATCGTCAAAACATAGCTAGATTTATTTTTCGGTAATTTTTAGAATCAGTATGTGGCCCCGGCAAATTGAAATATACGTTCAAATCAAATATTAAATGTTTTATATTTTAATTTGAAGGAAAACTAACTAAAACATTCGAATGGGCCTTCGAAACATGTCCCATTGTGTTCGGAATGGGGGTGAAACGCTGGGGACGACAGTCGTTGGGTTTGGATTGGAGGTCGTGTTGGAAAACCCCCTTTTAAAAGCTTCTGGCCAATCAGAATTTATAAAAAAAAGGAAAATCCTCAGAACCCCCCCCCCCCCCCCCGATCTCGACGGCGGCCGCTTCTTTCTCCCTTTTCTCCTCTCTAACTCCCTCCACACACACCGATAGCCACTGCCGCAGTTAAGGTTTTTGAAGTGCTCATCACTTTCTTCAAATCCATAGCAGTTAGGGATTTTTTTCGTTGAGTAAATCGAGAGCTCTGGCCCTCCCTCCTGCCGCTGACGGGATGACCACCAGTGGTGGCACCGTGGAGCCCTCTCCACCCTCGACAACATCAAGCCAGCTGATCGAAACAACAAGCAACGGATTAGAAAATAATTCGAAACCAAGTTTCGAATTAAAAGGGCGGAGGTACGGGTGTATATATTAAACTGTTTTAATAGCACTTCTAAGCGCTATCGTTTATGATTTTACTGTAAAAATCATATCTTTTTCATTTCTTGACGAAATTCAGTGAAACAAGAGACAGTGGACTCGTGTGGACGTCTTCTACATACTAGAAGAGACCGCATATTTTTCTGAGCCTTCTGCTATTTTTGGTGGAGTGGAACCCAATGTGAGATTTCTAAATTATAAACGATATGGAAAACAACGATGTATAAATTATATAGTCGATGTATGGGTTATATAAGCGTTGTACACCTCTTGTATAAGCGTTGTATAAGTTGTACGTTCGATATATAAGTTATATATGCGTTGTAAAAATTATATATGTGTTGAAATGGAAGTGAAATGCTTATATATAAATATAAATATATATATATATATATATATATATATATATATATACGCCCCTCGTCCACAAACCATGGACGATATTTATTGGTTGTGATTGGTGTGAAAATTGGTTGATTACGAATGGTTGATTAGAATTGTTTGTGGTTGAAATTGATTGATTGTGGTTGAAAAATACCCGTTTGTGGTTGAGGAATATTTGGTTGAAACCACATAGGATTAGTTTGTGGAAATGAAAAAAATATACGTGCCGCCTGCGTGCGAACTAGATGCATGAATCCCCATTGTCAAAAGCTGCGAGGCTTTAAGGAAGAGCGAGGAGCCGTACTAGGGACGGTCCCGGTTTTAACTACCCTGCCGTTATGCTGCCGAAATTTTCTGAAATATTCATGTGTTAGAATTATTTTCATTTGTTGAAATTATTTTCATATGTTGAAACCTTTCATGTGTTAAATAGAAATTCGTTCGTTGAATAGGAATTCATGTGTTGAATGGTACTCGTGTTTTAAATAAATTGTTTTAACAATAAAAATTACATTTTTACTCTATATATACAAACTATAGAAAACGTTCATGTGTTGAATCGAAATTCATTTGTTGAATTGAAATTCATGTGTTGAATGGTATTCGTGTTTTAAATAAATTGTTTTAACAATAAAAATCACATTTTTACTCTATATATACAAACTATAGAAACCCTTCATGTGTTGAACTGAAATTCATTCGTTGAATAGAAATTCATGTGTTGAATGGTATTCGTGTTTTAAGTATAAAAATCACCTTTTTATCTATATATATAAACTATAGAAAACCTTCATGTGTTGAATTGAAATTCATTCGTTGGATGGAAATTCATGTGTTGAATGGTATTCGCGTTTTAAAATAAATTGTTTTATAATAAAAATCACATTTTAACATCTATATTAACTATATAAAATAGTAATGTTTTGAAATAAATTGTTTTGCAATAAAAATCATATTTTTATTATATATATACAAATTATAGAAAACCGTTCATGTGTTGAATAGAAATTCATTCGTTGAATCATATTCATGTGTTGAATGGTATTCGCATTTTAAAACAAATTGTTTTATAATAAAAATCATATTTTTAACATCTATATGAACTATATAAAATAGTAATGTTTTGAAATAAATTGTTTTACAATAAAAAAATCACATTTTTACTATATACACGAACAGTTGAAAATAGCGAAGTGTTGGAATAATTGTCGGTTGGATAAAAATATCATTTTTATCAAATGTATGAAAAGAATATAGTTAAGAAATCGAAGAATCGATATATATATATATATATATATATATATATATATATATAATTGAAATATATCGAATAGCGAAGGTGCAGTTCGTGTTTTGAAACCGTGATTTCAAACGATTAGTGTGGGAGATCCGACCATCGGATTTTCCCGAAACCGAAACTGTTGGGTTCGCTTTGGAAATATCTTTCCAACGACACCAACTTTGTAAAGATCCAACGGTTGGATTGTCTGGAATGTTTAATTCAAATCTGAAGAAAAACAGCGCCAGAGTCGATTATATTTATATATATATAAATATAATTGAATTAAATCGAATAATGACGCAGGAGTTCGTATTTTGAAATCAAAACTTCAAACAATTGTATCGGGAGATCCGACCGTCGGATTTTCCCAAAACTGGAACCGTTAGATTCATTTTGAAAAGATCTTTTTAATGATGTAAATTTTGTGAAGATCCAACGGTTACATTTTCAGATATGTGTAAATCAAATCTGAAGAAAAACAGCGCCACGGCCGCGTTATGGCCCGAGGCGTCGTTTGAATAAATTAGCTATTTTAAAATAAATAAAAATAGCGATAAATCGTTATAAAATATTATAAACGATATGGAAGTGAAATTTAGAAACTAACTGAAGGTTGGCCAAGTCGAATGGTTTCCTGGATTTTGATCTGATGTTGGTTTCGGCCTTCGGGGTTAATATTTGGGAAATCGTTCTCTTACTGATTTACGGTTTGTGACTAATGAGCTGGAATATGGCGTATGTGTGTTTGTGTTGCACTTGTTTATTATATACGCGAGTTGCTCAGAAAGACCGGGTCTATCCCATTCTGAATAACTGAATCGACGATAAGAAATCGAAGATGAAGACGGTGGTAGAAGACTAGAGATCTTCACCTCGTTTGGATGGTAACTGATGTCCTGATTGGGAGGCATCCCGAAATATGGATAATGAGTGGTGATCGTCCAGACGTACGTGGAGATCGATGGGTTTGCGAGGTATATAGTGCCTCCGGTTTCGTTCAGACCCAGAACGGACTTGCAAATGGACGGTGTGTCTGACATTGAATTTATTCTGTGTGATTGATAGCCATCAGTCGCATGGTGTGAATTGCCTGTGTGGCATGCTAAGACGCAGTGATCAAGGCTTCTGTTGAAAAGCAAAGTCTTGTGGTGATGATCAAAGCACCGCCTGTGTGGCGTAGCTTTGTGTATGACGTGAATTCGCGAGCCTCACACCCCGGTATGAACCAGAAACGGGAGTGGACCTCAGGGGGGACGTGCGTTTTCTTTCTAGCTAGAAGTGGCGTCAGTGGTTTTATACGCCCTGACGAGTTTGACTTAAGTGGTTGTTACTGTTGTGAGGCGCCTCGGTTATATTAGTCGATCCGGGACCGATGGAGTCATTCGTTGGCTCATTTACGCCCCAAAGGGCGGAGAAACGCATTGCTCAGGCATTATAATCCACTCCGTCTGGACCGGCCCTGACGATCCAAGGTACGGTTACGGCTGTGCCTGAGACTCGGGCTAGACAGTCTCGAATTCGGTAAGGACTATCTTTTGCCTTGGTTCATGACGGAAATCCAATTTCCAAATACGTGACTGTGTGGTTTTGATTGTATACCTATATATGGCGACATAGTGGTATGGGGCATTAATGTCGTCTATGATTGATACTTATGATTTGAAATTGTTTTTGAAACATATAAACACTAGTAGTAATATCAAATGCTTTTGTTTTATTCGTATCAAGCATATCTTGGCCATTATAAGGTAAAAACTCTATCCTCCGGTTTACGTTGCATTGTGTGATGGGAACTGAGTCTTATAATGGCTTCATTTTTATAAAAAGCATTGCGATGTTTAAAGATTTACTAGTTTTAAAGCACTGGAAATCCAGTGGAGTAAACCCATTCCATGAAAGTGGTGTGGTCCTGTGATTAGCCATATTCTAATTGTGTTAAGTAGATTTCTCATACCAGTCCCATGACTGACTCGTAGTTTGTTTCACTTTCAAACTCGGGTGCCCCTTTTTCTACACGATCATCCTTGTATTCACGTTTAGCAGGCTCTTTCTGGATAGTTGGAGCTAAAGATGGATTCTATCATTTATCTCTTTTTATGTTGTTCAGCTCCTATTGTACATATTATGTTTATTTCCGCTGTAGACATTTATATATAGCTGAAATGTATTTGTACTAAGTATGATCCTGTATACTGTGTAACTCTGATGATTACGTTTATCCAGTATATTCTATTGGGCATTATCTGGTGTATTTATTTATTTCTGTTCTGCTGTTATTTGTTTATGTGTTATATTCCAAAGACTACCCTTGCCACCGTCAGTACGGGGTTTGGGGTCGGCACAATCCACTTTGAGAGAGAGGGATTTTATTATCACCAAATGAGAAGAGTACAAGATTTTGATTACAATGATCCAATATTTAATAGAGAATATAAGTTTATGGAGATTAAAATTGAAGAAACTATTAGGATTGCCAAACCCTAATTAATGGATGACTAAACTCTTGCTTTGATGGATTAATCAATCTAAAACCCTCCTCCTTTCAAATCTAAAAAATAACTTATATACTTGTATGGAAACCCCAAGCAATTGACCACAATGTCCCTTGCAAATTAACAAAACAACCCTAGCTTTCTAGACCCGAAATTAGCCTAGGTTCAGATTCATTTGTCTCAACTGAATTTCAGACATCTGAATTTACATTTAGGATTCTCCCTGACTCATAGTTAACGTCTAAAATAAATTTCAGACCTTTGAATGGCTTCCTAGACGTCTAAAAATATTTTTAGACGTCTGAATGGCTTCTTAAGATTCTACACAGGCTGATTTCAGACTTCTGAAACTGCTCCTAGGCCAAATCTTCCTGCCATCTTCGCCATATCCTGCACATACGAGCTTCGATTTGCGAACGGTCTTCTACTACATCAAGCTACTTCCATCCTCTTCAATTCTAGGCATCAAGCAGGATATAGGAAAGAGTCCAAGAAGAAACAATGTAGTTAGCTGTAAAAAGGGTTAAAGTAGTGTTAATCTTGGTTTAAAGCAAGGCAAAGAGGTCAAGATTGTGTTGTCGGATAATCTTTTTGACTTTGTTTAGCTTGAGGTTATTATGACCACCTATATTGTTCCAAGCAGCTATATTGTGGATCATTAAATAAACAAGGGTTTAATCAACACATTTTCTTTATTCTTGGTGTTTATACCACCAATTAGGGTAACAATTATGGGATTAGCATTGCTTATTTCCTTTTTGTGTTGGCTAACAGGGGTAGCTAATTGGATATTTGGAGTATCAGCCAAGATGGACCCACAATCGGTCCAGCCAGGCATGGTGCCAATGAAAAGATAAGGGGTTTCTAATTGGAGGGAAACTGTTGAGAAGCACAGCTAGGATTAAAGATTAATTCAGAAAGGGTGGAAGACTTGATATTTTGCATGGGGTTGGAAGTTGCATTAAAGAAAGGAGAGGAATTAGTTGAGGAGCTTTGAACGTGGGAAGGTAGGATTGGATGAATGTGGAGCATGTCATAATTTTTTGCATGCATGATTTGGCATAAATCTTTGATAGTTGAGTCAATGCTAGCACAAAAGTTAGTTACCATTTGATCTAAATTTTTATTTTGAAGAACAATAATACTTGGAGAATTATTAAAACCACTCGTCTTAACTTTATCATGCTTGATGGTAATGTTTGGGTTAGGGAAATTGGTTGGTTTCACTATTGGTTCAGTGACATGCACAACAACATGCACAGGGTCACATGAAACATTAGGTTTTGAAAGGGAAAAAGCAACTGAATTTTTGTTTACAAAAACTGAATCAAAGGAAACATTCATGGTTTGAGATTCTGGCCGGTTTGCGGGAATCCCAGCCATTCCGGTCTGGTTCCGATGATGACCGAACTGGAATTTGCCTCAAATTCCGATTCCGGTGATACCGTAGAAAAAAGTAGCTGAGCAAGGAGAGAGAGCAAGAAAATGAAGATTCGCGAGAAGGAGAGAAGGCTAGGTCGAGAAAATAAGGCAGCGCAACAGCAGATAGAGAGAGGAAACGGTAAAATATGTTTAGGGTTTTTTGTTTTTCCCTCTTTGATCTGTGCAGCGGTAGATCTAAATTGGTTGGCCTTTGATATGTTCTTTTATTTGAGCTGGGTTTGGCTATTTGGGCTTTCAAAAGTATCAAATGATCTATTTGTTAACAAAAATTACAAGCTAAGATCTTGAATTAGTATGTATTACTGTAAAATGCACTGGGTTATGTAATTATATAAGTCCACTTTGCAGCTTTTACAGCATTTACATAAAACTTTTGTGTATTATTTTACATAATTGCAAAAAAACTACCAAAATTTATAAAACGGAATTTCCGGAATTTCTGGAAAGAAACCGGAATATCAAAATTTCTAGATGACCGAAACAGAAACGGAATACGGAATTTCAAACCTTGGAAGCATTAACACTTTCATTTGCCACTATTTCACTAACTCTGTTTCATTACATGTTCATGAGTTACACTGACACATGAATCATCATCCATTAAAGCTACAATCTTGTTGTGTAAATCAATTCCTTCAGACATAACATTCTGCCGTTTCTCACCAGAAATCTTATTATTCTCACATTATTTAGCAGTTTTCTACATTAAGAGGTTACGAATCACCAAATTATCTTGCATACCATCCCTACTTCCACTTTCCACCTGATTAGCTTTATCACTTCTCCAATATTAGCATTAATACAAAACTATGTCCTGTTCAACTCTACAAGCGTGATCGATCATTACCCAAAACATTTTCCTTAAATCCACCTCCTACACTACTAATTTTATCAACTCTTTGGACCTCTTATCTCGCTTTTTTATCACCACATGTTTCTGGAGTTGTTTCTTTTTAGGAACATAAACCCATATTGTATTGACACTGATGTTAGCCTTCACTACCTCTCCAACTTCCAACTCACTCACATCACCTCCACCCTCCTTGCCTTCACTAGTTTCAAAAGCTTTTTTACCCTGCTCTTGCTTAAACAACTTAATCATTTCTCGTATAAATGACTAAACACTTTACAAAAGGAACAGATCTCTGGCCTCCACAAGTATTCAACTTGAACAAAGTGTTTGGTACCATTTGGCAAGAGCACTAGAAACTCATTAGCTAGTTCCTGGTCAGGACTAAACTCCACCATACACTTTGCAAACTCTAACCTCTCTAACTTTTCTGTAGACTCATCTGTACATATGAACTTGCTCACTCTTAACTCAAGCCATCTGATCCCTAATAGGGACCAAGCAAAGATTGGAATATTGTACATTTTAATCCACATTAGCATAACTCTAATGCTTGAACTACTATTGCCCACAGTAGAATCCTATGCCTTTATTACGAATAAATTGTTCCACATCACGATCAGATCTGCTTCATCAATTCTCATTCTATCCTCCATGCATGATAGATTGAAAAGGAACAAGTATCCGTTTGATTTAACTTTTATCGAGCCTTTCGGTTTCCACACCTTATTCAAGCGATTAATTACAGTGGTATAAGAAAGTGGCTGGTTAAGAAAAAAACTAACCAAGTATTCCTGCCATACGTCATCTCTAGCACAAATAATTTCATCAGTTGGAACCATTAATTTTCCCTTGAACCCAAGAGAAATGGTCGGTGGGGAAACTTGCCAGCATTGCATGGTTTTGATGTAAAAGAGAAGGTCCATCGGAGTTGGTAAGTGGAGGAGTTATGAGGATGAATAGAGGCAGAAGGGATATTCATAGAGGAAGGAGAGCAAGCATAAGGGACATGAACGGTGGGAGGGACAAGAATCAGCAATGGATAAATGGGCGGAAGAGAAGGTGGTATAGAGAAAATATGAGATAGGATGTTTAAAAAAGCAAGGCGAAAAGAAGGGGATGGGTCATCCATGAAAGAAAGAAATGCTTTGTTTCAATATATTTTCTAAGTTTTTAAAGTACAATGGTTTGCTAATATGCTTTGATCGATGAGATAAGTATAGAATGTTTCAAATAAATCTTTTGAAATGATATTTTACAAATGGAAGATTCATTTCAAAGAGGCTTGGTATTTATTATGGGAAATTTAGATCCTTGAATGATTGTTATTCATATATTTGATAGTTAAATAACCGACTATCAAATCTGGATGTAAAGTTTGATTGTCGTTTAAAGAGGCCAAGGTCGAACCAAGTCGTTTGAAATTAGTTTGATCTGGTTAAAGCACTTTGAATTAGAAATATTATAAAGATTATTGAAGACGGACTTATTTGGTTTCATTCAGGCCTAGAATGAACTTGTATGGATTAATGCTAGCATTGCATATCTCCTTGGAAAGCAATGGTAGCATTCTAAGGTATTTTTTGTTTATAAGATGAACGTAACCTTGAGCTGCATCACTCGAAAAATGGCTAAACCAGGGGCATACAACAGGTCTATGTGGGTCGCTTCCATTAGGATATGATCATTTCTTATCTAGAGTAGCTACCCTTGTATGCTTCAAGGCCTCTATGGTTGTTTATCAACCGGGAAGATCATATTTGGCATTATCTAGCACGGGATGTCGTCAGTCCTAAGTAGATGAGGTGCAAATTAATGCAACAACCCATATGTTTTATCTAGAGATGTACAGATTCAATGGGTATACCCTTACCTTTTCATAGTTGGAATACGTTTCTTCAATATGAAATTTTGTACTTGATTGTATATCTATTATGATGAAACATAAGATGCAAGCATTTCAACTATTTTAATATATCTATTTGTGGATTCTAGACATTATTATAAATCACTAGATTTATAATAAAGATGTTTTGGTTATCGTAAGGTAAATATCTGTTTGTGCTTATGTGCGGCGTAGTCTTACAAGATACATTTAATTTCAAAATTTATTTGTTAAAGGATAAATTACCTGAGATTTGAGTTTTCTCACGCTAGTTTACTAGACTGATTCAGATGTTTTTATTTCAATACTCAGGTCAAATCAAGTATTCATTCAAGTCAGACTAGATTCTTCTTGCTTTGAAGCTTTAGGAGAGGTGTTGAAGGGCCAAGGCGTATTCTTTCATATTTCTTTATTCTTCTATTGCATTTGTTTATTGTATTCTTCAGTAATTGTAAGAACAAGTTATTATAACTGTCTAGATTGGTTTATAGATTAACTTTTTAATGTATCTATTAAATTTACAATATTGATTTATGTAAATATTATTGTTTATATTATAGATTATTCATTTCTCTATGAGATTTTGTTTTATGTCCTCCTTCGTTTTCCCTTATGAATTGACTTTGGATGACTAAATCATTGGCACAGTAATACAAAGGTGTTTTAAGTGTCGTATTTAGTGGCATCAAAGTCGATCTACTGCAATTTCATTAATATTGTTTATGAGAATGTGAAAGCTCAAAGGCCACGGTGTTCTACTTTCATAATGGTGCCAGATTAATTCGTGGATAATTCAAGCAACAAAATTAGATTATGTGGTTAACAAGCTAAAAGGAAAATGGAACCGTCTTCACTTCGAGAATCGTCTAATTTCTGGCCTTTTAGCATATATGGGCATTGTGTGGGATCCTAATGCTAATTATGTCAATTCTCCCAAACAATTTTGACAACACTTTTATATGGTAATATGCCTTATGTAAAGCATGCAATTAGAATTTTATGATATATCTAGTTGTTCTAATTAAATACTATAAAATATGTTGCTTTTGTAATCATAAAAAAATAAGATGGAGTATAGAATTTTTAAAAGGAAGAATGCGAGCAATATGCAATTCTTAGAGAGATTGTTGGTGGAACAACCATTATAGAAGGGCTAGGAAATGTTTCTATTAATTTGGCAACCCCCTACTTTAGATAAGGAATGACAACTAGAAAAATAATTAAATAAAGGAGCACACATGCATGTAGATGTTGAAGATGAAGATGATGATCGAACACACATCTGTCTAAGTAATGATACGACTATTGACGGTCCTCATCAGAAGAAATCGAAAGTACCAAAACAGACAAGCCTAAAGATTATATAGAGAAATGGATTAATATACGGAGTGAAGAAGCTACGTCGAAAAATGCATGGTTGAAAGAAAAAAGGCCTGCATGCCTTCCGAGAAATCTATCTACTTCGAGCAATGCCACTGCTTCAAATTCCTACTCATACATCACTTGTTTGGATAAATTAAATAACATGAGTGGGGTAACTAATGAAGTTTATATGAAAGCAGTAAATGCTTTTAAGGATCCAAATTTTCGAATGACATTTGTAAAGATGTCGTAGCATAGGCACTTACATATTTTAGAACTTCTTTGATTCGCACAATATTTATCCAAATTACATGTTAGGAGCTTAAATAATTTTAAATCGTGTTATTCTTGTATTTTGTTAGTAAATATGCTGGTGATTAAGTATTTTTGAACTTATGTATTTAAAGATATAATGACACATGCATATGCAATGTGTTGATTGGCTATTGCTAAATATCACTTATTAATTTATGTGGGCTTGCAGTTGATCATGTTATCTTTTATATGATGTTTTATTGTATCTGTAATTTATTGATGTGTTGTTTTATGTGATATTTCTTGTTCATCATAATTTAATTTTAGCATATAGTGTTGTGTACCTTCATCTCCAGTCCATACAACTAAAATGAAAGAAGTTATGTAATTCATTAATGAATCAAAAAGTCCTAAACCTGATGGATATACATCGAATTTATTTAAATTACATTGGGATCAAGTACATGAGGAGTTATTTGAATTTATTACTGAGATTTTCCAACATAGCAAGGTGGCTAAAGTCCTTAGTTACACTTTCCTCGCCATCATTCCTAAAAAAAGACGAGCCTCAAAACTTATCTGATTATAGACCAATATAGCATGTACTAATGTTTTTTACATGACAATTACAAAGATCATATGTAATTAAATAAAGTTTTTTTTTTCCTAATTGCAAAAAATCAATCGGCAATCATTGTAGGAAGAAGCATTTAGAAAATATTATGCTTACGCATGAACTTATTGGAGATTTCAGAAAAAAGGAAAACTAAAAACCCGTATTAAGGTAGACTTACAAAAAGCATATGGCATGATCAATAGAGAGTTTACATATCACATGCTTAATGTGATGGGCTTCCTGATGTCATTAACCAATCTTATATGTGAATGTATAAGCACCCTTACGTTCTCAATTCTAGTCGATGGCAATCTTGTGGATTCACAAGTTCTGGAAGAGGCTTGCAACAAGGAGATCCTCTCTCTCTCCACATTTGTTATATGTTGCAATGGAGTATTTTTCATCGAAAATGGAAGAGGGGGTCCCTAATGGTCAATTGAAGTCACTGTCCAAAGTTCAACCGAATATGTCACATCTTCTATTTGCAGATGATCATTTTAGAAGCTACGGTGAAAATTTCGGCTGCCATGACAAAAATATTTGAAGACCATAGATATATGATTTGTTTGTATATAAATTAGTTAAAATCTGGGGTTTACTTTAGTTCTGTAGCTTCAACGAAGGATATTATTTTGCAGCACTTGCAAATGCATGAGGATAAGTGGATAACCGCCTAGTAAAGTACTTGATGGCTCCTTTGTCAGATGACTATTGATGCTTCAAATTGCCTAACTCTTTTCTGATTATTAGTTTGTTCACATTGTTTTCGACAGTGTGTACAAAACACCGGCTCTTATTGGTGGAAATCAGAGAATGCCATATAAGTCTCCCTGATTTCCACCAATCAAAGGTTAAAGTTTTGTTCACACTGTTGAAAACAGTGTGAACAAACATGTATTACTCTTTTATAATGTATCACTAATAAATTGCAGAGGAAGGATAGTCATTTGCTTTCCGCAATTGGTCATGCACAATTAAAACAAAGTGTGAGTATTATATGGTGCTTTATTGGTTACTAGTTTACCATTTTCCTGCATCCATCACAAGGAAAATGAAAGTTTGCATGCAAACTTTTTCTCAGAAGGTAAAACACAAAAAATGGCTTGGGAAATGCTCTGTAGATCAAAGAGTAAAAGAGGCATTGGACGTAGCTTCTTAGCAGATCTTCAAATCATAGTTTCAAAGACCGAACCGTGAGTCGAACCATGTTGGTGAAAAGTTTAAAAGTTGAACCGGTCAGGCCGTGAAAACCGCATTTTTTACTAGCATGTAAAGTTGTATCAATTAATGTTAAAAATCAACTAATTATAGTTATTACGTTTTACTTTAAAACAATTAGTTTTGAACAATTAATGGTAAATATTAGTTGAAATAATTTTATAATGTTTCGTTAGCTCAAACTTGTAAATTTTCTTATTCGTGAATATGAAATAAGATCAGTTCAACAATGATCCTTAAAACGTACAGTAATAACACATATTGATTCTTCGTTGAATTGATTATGTGAAAATTGAAGAGTGAAACAAAAAAAATTCCTCAAATTTGAATAGCCTGAGATTCAGAAAGGTTGATCTAGATATTTTGAGGTTAGACCATAGGTTCATGCACGTGCAAGGTTATTTCATTTTCAGAGCAGTAGCGCTTCACGGTTGTAGGTTAACCATGGCTGAACCAAGATTGGGTTGGGTCCTTAAAATACTACTTCAAACTACTGCAAGCATTAAACTCAATTGGAACTTAATTCTAAATCAAAGTTTTTGGTCGACGTGTATAATGTTGGGTATTCCAGCCCATATTTGGCATAATTTTATGCAGGCATATTTGGCGTAATTTTATACAGGCATATTTAGCATAATTTTATGCAGGCATATTTAGCATATCTTTTTATGCAGACCATGCTTAATTTGTGGGTGAGATTTATTGGTTTTGTCTTTTTCCCAGATTTGTTGTGCAAGCATGCCTTTTGTGCAACAATATCTTTTCTTTTCAGGAAAGACATTTTGGGAGATTACTCACATTTTTGGTATGCACATTAAAAGAAAAGAGTGTTAATATAACCAGATTTGGTCACATAAGGCAGTAGCAGTTTTTGGTCATTTATCATCTTCTTCAAGGTGTTTTGGTCTTCAAGATTGAGCTTCATTCTTGCTCGATTCACCGCTGGCCTGAAGTGCACAAATAGGGTGTTCTCTTACACCTTTTTCATCTCTTATTGTTTTTGGATTCCGGTGATTAGAAGCGAATCTTTTGTAAACATTTTGGGGCTGTGTTCCCCTTTTGGTTTATCAATAAGAGAAGAGGGTAGACTCCTTAAGAGGTCTCGTGGTTTTTACTCTTCACATCGAAGAGGTTTTCCACGTATAAAATTTTGTGTCTTGCTATTTTACCTTCATCGTATCCTTTTTATTTGAATGGTGAGTTGATTGATTGTTTTGTGTGTGATATTGTGGGTGTAGATTGAAGTAACCCCTAATCGATCCTATCAAATTGGTATCAGAGCTTGAGGTAGGTTATTTATCACATTATGGAGTCGAGCAGTCATAGCTCAATGATTAAGTTGACATCAACCAACTATTCTATTTGGAGACCTATGATGGAAGACTTGTTATATTGCAAGGATTTACATGACCCAATTGAAACCGTCACTAGTTCGAGTGGTATTATCTCTAAACCTTCTAAACCCGATAAAATGGAAGAGAATGAATGGATAAAGTTGAAAAGGAGAACTTTAGGAACCATTAGACAATGGGTTGACATTAGCATTTTTAACCATGTGTCACAAGAGACCGATCCATATGATTTGTGGAAGAAATTAGAAGGTTTGTATGAGAGGAACACCGCCCATAACAAAGCTTCATTGATTAAAAGGCTTGTTAATCTAAAGTTGAAAGGTGGAAAGTCAGTTTCTAAGCATCTTAGTGATTTCCAAGACATTATTAACAAGTTGACAACTATGAAGATCATTTTTGGTGATGAATTGCAAGTTTTGTTCTTATTGAGTTCTTTGCCAGATAGTTAGGAAACTTTAGTTGTGACCATTAATAATTCAGCTCTAGATGGTGTGCTATCTTTGGATGTAATCAAAGAAAGCATGTTTAATGAAGAAAATAGAAGAAAGGAGATTGGAGTTGACAATTCACAAGCTCTTGTTGTGGAGAATAGAGGAAGAAGCAAGAGCAAAGGACCCAAAGGCCGTGATAACTCAAGAGGAAGATCCAAGTCTAGTGATGGAAAGAATCACTTCATATGCAACTATTGCAAGAAGCCTGGACATATTAAAAAGTATTGCTTTCGTTGGAAAAGAGAACATGGGAAGAAGAATGATTTTCAAAAAGAAGGCGATGATAAAAATGTTGCAGCAGTAGCCTCTAAAAGTGATGATGATGTCACTTTAATTTGCGCAACAAGTGAATGTCATCATGTTAGCAGTACAGATTCTGAGTGGTTGGTTGATACAGGTGCTTCATATCATTGTGTTCCTAAGAGAGAGTATTTTTTGAATTATCAAGCAGGTGATTTTGGCAGTGTCAAAATGGGTAACCAGAGTTCAGCAAGCATTGTTGGGATATGTGATATTCGTGTGAAGACTAATGTTGGATGCATGCTTACATTGAAAGGTGTACGCCATATTCCGGATTTGCATCTTAATTTGCTTTCAGCTCATATTCTTGATCAAGAAGGCTTTCGTCACACATTTGAGAGTGGCAAGTGGAAATTATCCAAGGGATCCATTACAATTGCAAGAGGCGAGTTGTGTTGTTCTTTGTACAAGACATATTTGATTGTATGTTTTGATGAGCTCAATGCAGTGGAAGAAAAAGATTCTCCTAATTTGTGGCATCAAAGATTGGGACACATGAGTGAAAAGGGTTTGAAATGTTTAGCAGGTAAATCTCTTATTCCTGTCAATACTACAATTTCTCCTAACCCTTGTGATCATTGCTTAGCAGGAAAACAACATAGAGCTTCTTTTGCTAGAAAGTCTACAAGAAAGCAAGCTAAGTTGGAGCTTGTACATTCGGATGTATGTGGTCTTATTGAGGTTGAATCCAATGGTGGCAACAAATATTTTGTCACTTTTATTGATGATGCTACTAGAAAGACATGGATTTACATTTTGAAGACCAAAAGCCAAGTGTTTGAAACTTTTCAGAAGTTTCATGTTATGGTGGAAAGGGAGACAGAAAGCAAGTTGAAGTGCCTTCGTACAGACAATGGTGGAGAGTATACCTCACATGAGTTCAAGAATTATTGTGCGCAATATGGTATTCGACATGTAAAGACAGTTCCAGGCACTCCCCAACACAATGGTGTAGCTGAGAGGATGAATAGAACCATTATGGAGAAGGTGCGATGCATGTTGAAGATGTCCGATCTACCAAAGTCATTTTGGGCTGAAGCAGTGAATACAGCAGTTTATCTAATCAACCGTTCTCCATCTATTCCATTGGGGCTTGACATTCCAGAGAGAGCATGGAAGGGATGTGATCCTGTATATACACATCTTAGAGTATTTGGATGCAAGGCATACATGCATGTGCCAAAAGACCAAAGGTCAAAGCTGGATTCCAAGACTAATCCATGTGTTTTTGTTGGCTATGGTGATGAAGAGTATGGGTTCAGACTATATGATCCAGAAAAAGGAAAGGTAGTAAGAAGCAGAGATGTAGTGTTCTTTGAGCATGAAAAAGGTGCAGAACTTTTGAGTGCAAGGTATCATACTAGCTCAGACTTTTTTATTGATACTACTGATGTTTCTTTGTCCCCTACTCGTGGTTTTGTTGAACAGCCAATAAAGGCTGATCTTGATGCAACACATGAAGGTGTTGATGATGCACAGCTTGATGATGCACATTTTGATGATGTTCACGATGAAGCTCAACCAAATGGAGAAGTGGCTTGTGAGAAAGGGGAGCAAATTGCCCCACAAGTGGATGATGCTCAAGTTAGAAGGTCAACCAGAGAACATAAACCATCTACAAGATATCCAAGCATAGATTATATCTTAGTTACAGCTGATGGTGAGCCCGAGAGCTTCCAAGAAGTATTGTCTAGTCGAGACAAGAATCTTTGGCTTGAGGCTATGAAAGAGGAGATGGATTCTTTGATGAAGAATCAGACTTTTGAGCTAGTGAAACTTCCAAAAGGCAAGAAAGTTTTGAAAAACAAATGGGTTTTCAAGAACAAGAAAGATGGTGAGAAGATAGTAAAGCGCAAAGCTAGATTGGTAGTCAAAGGATGCAATCAGAAAAAAGGCATTGATTTTGATGAGATTTTTTCACCAGTTGTCAAGATGACTTCTATCAGAACCATTTTGGGTTTAGCAGCAAGTTGTGACCTTGAATTGGAACAACTTGATGTAAAAACCGCATTTTTACATGGTGATTTGCAGGAAGAAATCTACATGGAACAACCTGAAGGATTTGAAGAAAAGGGAAAAGAAAAACTTGTTTGCAAGTTGAAGAAGAGTCTTTATGGACTTAAGCAAGCACCAAGGCAGTGGTATCACAAATTTGATTCATTTATGACAAGCAATGGTTACAAGAGGACTGTTGCAGATCCTTGTGTATATTTTAGAAAGTTTTCTGGCGATATCTTCATTATTCTTCTTTTATATGTGGATGACATGTTGGTAGTTGGACAAAACTTAGAATTGATTTGCAACTTGAAGAAAGATTTGTCCAAGTCATTTGACATGAAGTACATGGGTCCTGCAAAGCAAATCTTAGGCATGGAGATTGTTCGTGATAGAAAAGCTAGGAAGTTGTGGCTATCTCAAGAAAAATTTATTGAACGTGTGCTTGAAAGGTTCAATATGAAGCATGCTAAGCCGGTTTGTACACCACTCGCATCTCATTTTAAGCCAAGTAAGAGGGATTGTCCAACAACGGAGAAGGAAAAAGCAAGTATGTCTTCTATTCCTTATTCATCTGCAGTTGGTTCATTGATGTATGCTATGGTGTGCACTAGGCCAGATATTGCACATTCTGTTGGTTTGGTGAGTAGATACTTATCCAATCCTGGTAAAGTTCACTGGGATGCAGTAAAGTGAATTTTCAGATATTTGTGTGGTACTTCTAGATTTTGCTTATGTTTTGGAGGTAGCAAACATGTTCTTGAGGGGTATACAGATGCAGACATGGCTGGTGATATTGATAGTAGAAAATCTACCTCATATTATGTGTTCACATTTTCAGGGGGAGCCATTTCTTGGCAATCCAAGTTACAAAAGTGTGTGGATTTATCTACAACCGAGGCAGAGTATATAACAGTTGTGGAAGCAAGTAAAGAGATGCTTTGGTTGAAGAGGTTCCTTCAAGAATTGGGTTAGCAACAAGAAGAGTATATAGTATTCTGTGACAGTCAGAGTGCTATGGATTTGAGCAAGAATTCCATGTATCATGCATGCACTAAGCATATTGATGTTCGGTATCATTGGTTAACAAATGTGATTGAAGAAAATATGCTCAAGTTAAAGAAAATTCATACAAACAAGAATGGTGCAGATATGTTGACTAAAGTGGTTCCAGGAAACAAGCTTGATGTTTGTAGAAAGCTTGTGGGAATGAGTTTCAAATGATGATTGAAGCATGCACATCTTCCCCAAGTTGGGCTGGAGGGGGAGATTGTTGGGTATTCCAGCCCATATTTGGCATAATTTTATGCAGGCATATTTGGCATAATTTTATGCAGGCATATTTGGCGTAATTTTATGCAGGCATATTTAGCATATCTTTTTAGGTAGACCATGATTAATTTGTGGGTGAGATTTATTGGTTTTGTCTTTTTCCCAGATTTGTTGTGCAAGCATGCCTTTTGTGCAACAATATCTTTTCTTTTCAGGAAAGACATTTTGGGAGATTACTCACATTTTTGGTATGCACATTAAAAGAAAAGAGTGTTGATATAACCAGATTTGGTCACATAAGGCAGTAGCAGTTTTTGGTCATTTATCATCTTCTTCAAGGTGTTTTGATCTTCAAGATTGAGCTTCATTCTTGCTCGATTCACCGCTGGCCTGAAGTGCACAAATAGGGTGTTCTCTTACACCTTTTTCATCTCTTATTGTTTTTGGATTCCGGTGATTAGAAGCTAATCTTTGTAAACATTTTGGGGCTATTTTCCCCTTTTGGTTTATCAATAAGAGAAGAGGGTAGACTCCTTAAGAGGTCTCGTGGTTTTTACTCTTCACATCGAAGAGGTTTTCCACGTATAAAA
Source organism: Allium sativum (assembly GCA_030737875.1). Lineage (NCBI taxonomy): Eukaryota > Viridiplantae > Streptophyta > Magnoliopsida > Asparagales > Amaryllidaceae > Allium > Allium sativum. The sequence continues at coordinate 144,933,153 of CM060922.1, read as the reverse complement.
TTTTATGTCTTGCTATTTTACCTTCATCGTATCCTTTTTATTTGAATGGTGAGTTGATTGATTGTCTTGTGTGTGATATTGTGGGTGTAGATTGAAGTAACCCCTAATCGATCCTATCATATAAAGAATAGGCACCTAAGTCATAATTACTGGGTTATACATATAGATAAGGATTTTTCAGTCACAATGAAACATATATGATGCATAATAGACAGAATTCGGCAAATATATTTAATTGGGTTATTTCTAATGGTTCAGGTACATAATTATAGTTTAATCCATGCATTAGTCATAAATCATTGGTCGATATATTCAGATGGAATAGAGAAGCCATGTTTTCTACTAACTAGCACGTTGACAGTATTGTAGTTATTGGACAGCTCAACCTAGATTTACTTCCTAAAACTAGAGAGGCAAAAAATCAAAAAGAACACAGTGGCATAGATAAAACTCAAAAACCAGACTATTGGGAAAATAAGGGGTAAAACTGCTTTTAATTTCGGCATAGTATGAGAATCAATCTGAATCACACATGCAACTAATGATTAGCATAAGCTTATATGGCATAATAGAATTGCAAGGAAAATGTCTATGTGTGCCATAACAAGCCACATTTTTGAGTCGTCAAATTTAAATTTTAATACAATAAAATGTAGGTTTCAAGTTTCAATAAGATGTTTAATGATATATTTCTACTTTAGTTTATAAAAATTTTCCATAATTTTTAATTCAGAAAAATAATTAAATTTTCTTTTGATGTATTTTACACCAAATATCAGTGATCGTGAAGCATTGCTAGGCACGATCACATTTTTATTTTTTCGCTAGCTGGATACTCAAAATTTTCTAACTTAAAAAAATATATACACAGCACCATACTTACTTTAACTAACACGTTTACCCATACACTCATTTAATGCGTTGGGTCGTGTACACTATTATTTCATCTTGGGTGTGTTTGAGCGAAGGAGAAGCGGTGCGTTTCAATAGAGTATTTTAGTTAATGAAGAATGCACTTGCTGGTTCAAGCGGATGATTTAAGCAGATCTTTTTAATTTATGGTTTCTATATTAATTGATTTATGGTTAATTAATTATTATTTTAATAAAATAATATGTATAAATAATTTGCATAAATAAATTGAAAAATTATAAATTACACTAATTCAGTTCAAACCAACTCCATTATGTAGAGCATTGCGATACGATCGCAACGCAAAAATCCGCATCTAAACCGGATCTCATTTGCAGAAGTTATTAATTTTTAAAATTTGTAAAAATCTAAATTTATTAATTAACTTAATTAATCTTTAACCACATCAAAACGGTCAAAATTGGGTTGTTGGGCGCTCGACTCCCAACAACCCAATTTTGGAAGTTGGGACAAGGGGTCATTTTGGAGTCGCGAACGGACCCTTAATTCCTTCACATAAACGATACAAATATTTGATGCAAAAGGATGAAACCATCCTTGTATATGCACCCTATGTATTAGAACACACATGGAGATATTTCATGCTTTTGTAGTTACAATCTGTGTATATATTTTGCACAATTCATTCATGACAAGAGGAACTGAGAGGTAAAAAATATTCTTTTTTTTAAATATGCATGTTTTTATTCAAAGTAACTCACACATTTGGAAGATAATTTTCATATATGATATGGAATGTTGATTTCAATGAAATAGAATTTTTTTGAAATGAATACTTTGAAGATGATAAATGGTTTCTAATACTTTGAAGATGATAAATTGTTTCTAAACGTGCTTTATAAACGAAGAGAATTTTGATGATTTAAATTTGATGTTTAAAAGATTTTGAAAACAACAACACTATGAATTGGAGATATATTTGATTATTAATGCAAAATGATTTATCACTTTGGAATGCAAAATAATTTATTATGTTACCGACGGTTCGGGTAACCCTGTGACTTAAAACTGGGCATGATGATTGATGTTGTCTACTCTAGATTGAAAGAGAGAATACCTTATTTACTTATGGAGACTGTTAGGACCAATGTCCTTATTATCAGATGAAAACTCATGATCTGGTTGCATATATATATATATATATATATATATATATATATATATATATATATTGATATGGCACCCCAATTTCCTAGCACCCCTTTTGCGTCCGAATTGTAGTCATTCGTTTATAATTAAATAAGTTAGTGGGAAGAGAACGAGTTAGTGAGAGGAGAGAGAATGAAGAATATGTGATGGAAACCAGGAGGCTAAAAATTTGTTGCACTATTTGGGGTGTTTTTGATCCTATCCATGTGTGTGTGTGTATGTATGTGTATTCTATCAATTATTTGAAATGAAACTGGTATATTAGTTCAAATAGATTATTTTCATAGAGATTGAATTTTGAAAATAATGAATCTGATTATATTTAATAGATATAAATGTGAAGATTAAGCCTAAAAGTAATTTGAGTTTTTCATTGTATGCTTGGCGAGTCCTACATGTGAATAGAAGAACTATATTGACCTGATCTTGCACCTAATTAGATAAGGGTCCATAGGCAATCACAAGTAATAATGATACAGCCTCGATAATAAGAAAATAGTTTTTTGTTTATTCTTTGTTATTCATTTTGTGACGTGTTATATTTCCTTCTTACCGTATTATTCTGCATTTAACTTGTTTGTTGAGTTTGTAGGAATAGATATTGTTGTCTTTATCATCTGGGTTATGTAGCAATAGCTTTATTATATTTGAATTTATTTGTATTATAGCACGTCTAATGTGTTTGGTGATCTTTGTAAATTGTATTATTGAAATTGTATCTTATACATTTAACCATGCCAAATATATTACTGTTACTACCAAAATGATCTTAGCACAGGTTGACAGTGAAGGGATGTTGAATGAATACAAGGAGGGGATGAAGAATTCGAGAGCAACTCAGGCCGATACCCCCTCTGAAAAGAAGGGGCTCGAAATCCACACTAGGAATTAACCGATGTAACGACAACGCATCAGAATGGAAGAGTATCGGGTCAGAGCATAAAGACGGTCCGTAACCGACTCCTGAAAAACGGCTTCATAGATGACGAAGGCGTTACCTACGTAAGTAACATGGGTATCACCGGAAGCTACCTTCCAAGGAGTCAAACCGGAAAGCTAAACCAAGACTTATGCAAGGATACAGGCTACTCGTACTAATCCACCTAGTACCTGAACCATCAACTGTGACACTCCACGTCCGTTAATGTCACTCACAAAGGGAATGCATTAAGTTTCGTGAAGCGTTATAGGTAAACAGAAACAGAAATATTACAAGACAAATATAAAATGACAGTGGAATTAAAAACTTTATTAATCATAAAGCATCGTGGTTCAAAATCATCATATGTCTGAAATACATAAAGCAATTACATCATAAAAACTATTGTCTTGTACTCTAAAACATCAGAGTACATAATAGAAGCAAAATTCCCCAAATAAAAAATAGCCATGGTAGCAAGGATAGGAGCTTGACCCATATATCTAAGCAGCTCCAGTAAAACGAAAGCAGAATCACGGTCAAGCCTGAGTATTCCCACCCTGAGAACCTGGGGGGAGAATGGAAGAAAGAAGAGGAAAAAAAAGGGTCAGACATAAAGTCTGGCGAGTCCAGTTACTTTTAGCAAGTAAATAAGTAAAAGTAGAATGACATGCATATAAAGTGGATAAGAGAGAGAGATAACAACATATAAGGCAGGTATGACAAGATAAACATGATAGAGCATATATGCTTCACTAAAGATTCTATGATTCTCTGCACTAATACTAGTATAACCAGAATGAGATGATCTCAGCAACTATAAGATGGTAGATTTAGGCATACGTGCAGATGTATCATAACTACTACCCTAATCGATTGGCTCACTACTCCGTAGATACTCTGTGTCGGCCCCACGGTAGAAGGTATCACTTCCTAAAGTGGCAACCCTTCGTGGATGTGCACAGCCATACCTACTGGTGTCACGGTTGTCTTATCCCCCTCTACTCGGCCCATGCGTGCACATGTCCCCGGTCGGTTTGCGCCACCCACACCGTCCTCCTCGTTTGGATTTCTTACAATCAGCCCAGTAATTGTGCCCTAACTCCGACCTAGTTCGGAGTGCTCGTTTGATACCTATGAAGGGTTACTGATTGAAATGGTCCCACACAATATGATACAAGCTCCCTCCCTTGTCTTGTATCCCCACTAGGAGTTCCATCGGTTATGTATACCACTCGGTGTCTTTAATTACATAACCCTATCATTCCTACAAGTTATGCTTACCCTAAAAAGGTGTCTTTAATTACATAACTCTAATACTTCCATCGGTTATGTATACCACTAGGTATCTTTAATTACATAACTTTACAAGGTTAATTTTGTCGGCCTATATGTAAATATTACCCACCCCCTCAGATTTACTTAGCCCACCCACTGTTCAACCAACTTTACTTAACGCCAATTTAAATTTATGTTCATACAATCCCTATGGATTTTACTAGGTTAAGTATTCAAGGTTTATTACCATATTTCATTTATGGTTACAATATGCTAGACCTCCCACATTAAGCCTACAATTGGTGGATGTTGGACATGCAGGGCGGGTCCGGGTAGGCTTATTCCACAAATTGGGCCTAACCTCGTGTCTTAGCACATCTCGTATTTGTGCACTTATGCCTCCCACATTAGATTCACTACTTGTGGTCGCTGGATATGCCGGTCGGTTCCGGGAAGACTTCCAGCACAAGTGCAATCTAACCTTGTGCCTAAGCGCGGTTTACAATTTCAAGTTATTGTAATTCTAGGCTTTTCCATTTTTACCCAATTTTACCTATGTCGTTATAGGTTTCATACTCCTTTTTCCCCATTATGAATTATATGCCCAATTTCATGTTCATAAACATTACTTAAGTTTTGCCAAATTAATATTCACATATTTCATTCAAGTCATGCCTAAACGTCCAATTACTCAAGTTAGCGTTTTTATCGCTCAATAAGACTTTTGTCTGACTCAAGGTTTTATGTTTCCTCTTATTACCTTGGGGTGTTCATCTGGTTGTGGATGGGCAGACTGAGTAACAGGTGGAAGGTATTGCTTTAGTGAGGACGACGATGCTGATCGATGGCAAGCAGAAGGCTCACGTACCAGTTTTATTACTATCTAGTATTTGTTTCTACTATTTGTTATTTCTCCGAGTGTTGCAGTGAGGAAAATTGTACAAACACTATTGTTGTTATCTACGTGTATGGGAAATACTTTCTAGTTGTCATGAAAGTTTAGTGTTTTCTGCTTCACTATCACTACCTGTTATATATGTTCTATTATTTTATCCTTGCGCTGTGAGTTTACGACAGGTTTCGTTTATCTACCATACCTTGATGATCGTCCATAGCTGTCTGGCACACCTTTCAGTGCATTATTCCTTTTGTATAGTGCGGGGGCTGTGGGCGGTCGTCGCATTTGGTATCAGAGCTCTGGTTAACGATTTTAGCCAAAGTTCTAAGATGTAATCACGTATGAGAGACGTACTTGTAGATTTCAGTTGGATGCTTACTATATATATTAGCATATATAGCAGTAGCGGTTGTTTTCCTTTAGTAGTTTATCTTGTAAGTGGACTAAATATTCTATTTTAGATTTAGAATGAGTCGTCAAACCTCTAGGAGTGCTTGAGACAGGAAGAGTAGGAGATGGAAGAAGCCGATTGGAAGCTTTAGCTGTTGCACCAGAGTATCTAGTTATGTTTGGGGCGGCCATGATGGTAGTAGCCATGTTAAGGATGTCCGTTTTAGAAGCGTCAGCAGAGCGTGGTGTTCTTGCGCAAGTACCCAGAAGGGATTATGCTAAGGAACATAGGGAATATTCTCCTACGGATAAAGAAACCTTTATTGGCTCCAGTGTTAATAAGAAGAAAAGCAAGAAGAAGAAATTTAAGAAGAATGTCACTTGCTTTAATTTTCAATTGGAGGGTCATTATGCCAAGGATTGTAAGAAGCCGAAAACCGAAAGGAAGTGCTTTGAATGCGGCATGCCTGGACATAAGAAGAAAGACTGTCCAGACTTCCCAAAGAATAAGGAACCGGAGGAAGCATGTGTTGTGGAAGCTACTCCAATTTCCTATTGTATTCCTGATGAGAACTAGGAGAAGTTGTTGTCTGGATATACTTCCAACCAGTGAAGTTGTTTGAGTTCTATTTGGTACTAGAGAACCGTCTTCTTTTACCTATACTAAGATTGTATGTTGAATGGGTTTAGAACTTGAAGTTGTAATAGACTATTGATTATGACTAATCTAGTTGGGGTTTTGTCCAGTTTGTGCATGTTGTGCCATGGTCTAGTGTTGTCAAGTCATGGTTGCTCTTTTGTATGTGATTGCTTTGTTCTTAACTTCGCTTGGTTTGGGATCATCTTAGGCAAGGATTGACTCAAGAGGTATGCGGCAAGGGTGAATTGCGAGAAGCTAGAGGTGAGAGTCGGGGATGTGGAAGGGAAAAGGGTGTTGATAAAGTGTCAGTGTGAAGAGGGTGTCTTCGTTAGCTATCTACATCCTCTTGTGATTCCACAAGAAGACTTGTCATCTGTGTTGATCGCTAAGGAGTATAAAGATGTCTTTGACGAGGTCAAAGGGTTGCCGCCGCATCATGAGATCGAGTTAAAAATCGATTTGGTTGAGGATGCTAGACCAATCGGTATGCCTCTTAGGCGGATGATGCCTAAGGAACAACGAGAGTTAAAGGTGCAGGTTCGTGACATTTTGAGAAAAGAATTCATTCGGAGAAGCGTTTCTGAATGGGGTGCACCAATGGTGTATGCAACCAAGGTGGACGGCTCGTTAAGATTGTGTGGATTATCGTGAGCTGAATAAGGTGACTAAGAAGAACAAGTATCCATTGCCAAGGATATATGACTTGTTCGATCGGCTTCACGAAGCCAAAGTGTTTTCTCAAATGGATTTGGCAATGAGATTTCACCAGTTGAGGGTGGCTAAGGATAGTGTACTGAAGGCTACTTCTAGGACACCATCCGGATTCTTCGAATGGTTGGTGATGCCATTTGGGTTGACTAACGTGCGAGCGTGTTTTGTGGATCTTATGAATAGAATGTTCAGAGATCAGTTGAATAAGTTTGTGCTTGCGTTCGTGGATGATATTCTGGTTTACTCACACACTCGAGAGTTGTGTTAGAGATCTTACGAAAGCATCAGTTGAAAGCTAAGTTCTCAAAGTGTCACTTCTGGAAGGATGAAGCGAGATTCTTAGGCCATGTAGATTCTGGAAAGGGGACCCCACTAAAGTGGCAGCAATCCAGGACTGGGATAGACTTAAGAATGTGACAGATGTTCGGAATTTCCTTAGGTTGGCAGGATATTATCGACGGCTTATCAAGGATTTCTCCAAGATAGTTGCACCGTTGACAGGATTAACGAAGAAAGACCAAGTGTTCACATGGGATGCGAAGTGTGAACAAGCGTTCGAAATCCTGAAAGTGAGATTGGAGAGTGCACCTGTATCGACCATTCCAAGTGGGAATGAAGAGATGGTGGTATACACCAATGCATGTGGTACTGGACTTGGAGCGGTACTGGACTTGGAGCGGTACTGATGCAGAAGGATAAGGTAGTGGCCTACGCGAGTCGACAGCTGAAGCCGCATGAGAGAAATTACCCAACTCATGATTTGGAGTTGGCAGTAATTGTGTTTGCTCTGAATATGTGGAGAAATTACTTGTTGGGAGTCCGATTCGAGTTGTTTACGGATCACAAGTCGTTGAAGTATCTTTTCTCCCAAAAGGATTTGAATCTTCGGCAGCAACGATGGTTAAAGTTTCTGGCATCGTATAATTTTGATATAGCCTATACTCCTGGTAAAGGTAACACAGTTGCAGATGCATTGAGTCGAAGACACGCAAGTTTAGGAGCGATGTTTTCGAAATGGAAGAGCCTTGAGTATTTGGCTAGGTTTGACTTCAGGCCAAGGTGTGAGTTGGAACCTGAATGTTGGCAAGCTTATAGATAAGGCCTACTCTTATCGAAAGGATTGGCAAGAGAAAAAAAGCAAGATACAAAGCTTGTTGAGTTTATCCAAAAGCTAAAACCAGAAGATAAAGAGTTCGAAGTCAATCGAAAAGGTTGGCTTCGAAAGCAAGGGCGATTAGTTGTTCATGATATTAATGGATTGAGAGATGAGGTTCTGAGAGAATGTCATCACTCGAAGTTGACGATTCATCCCAATGGTAACAAGATGTATTAGGACATGAAGCGAGTCTACGACTGGGAGGGGATGAAGCGAGATATTGGAAAGTTCATTTCCAAGTGCATGAACTGTCAGTTAGTGAAAGCTGAACCGAAGAAGCCGAGTGGTTTGCTTCAGCCATTGGAAGTTCTTACATGGAAGTGGGAACAAGTATCGATGGATTTTATCGATGGACTACCTATAATCAGGACAGGAAATGAAGGGATTTGGGTCATTGTGGATCGCTTGACCAAAAGTGCAAGATTCATTCCTGTGAAGTCAACTAGGACAGCATCGAAGTTGGCTGAACTTTACATGAAATGGATTGTTAGATTCCATGGCGTCCCAAAGAGTATAGTGAGTGATCAAGATCCGTTATTTACTAGCGGATTTTGGAAGAGTTTGCAAGAAGCTTTGGGACGAGTTGTGCTTGAGTACGGCATATCATCCCCAAACTAATGGTCAGACCGAGAGAGTCAATCGAGTTTTGGAAGATCTCCTAAGAGCTTATGTGTTGGATTTTGGGGAATCATGGGAAGACCATCTACATCTGGTTGAGTTTGCATATAATAATAGCTATCAGTTTAGCATTGGGATGGCACCATACGAGGAGTTGTATGGGAGACCGTGCAATTCTCCGGCATGTTGGTTAGAAACTGGAGATAGATTGGTACTTGGGCCAGAAATGATAAGAGAGACCTCGGATTGTATCAAGATCGTTCGGCTATGAATGAAGGCAGCCCAAGATAATCAGAAAAGTTACCCCGATAAGCGTCGTAGGGACATGGAATTCGACGTTGGCGATATGGTTTTCGTGAAGGTTTCGCGTTGAAGCATATGGTGAGATTTGGATGTAAAGGAAAGTTAGCTCCTAGGTTTGTTGGACCATTTCTGATAGTCGAGCGAATTGGAAAGCTCGCATATAGATTGGAGTTACCTGAGAAGATGTCGAGTGTGCATAATCTGTTCCATGTGTCGTTTCTATGGAAGTTCATGCATGATTCGAATGAGGTGGATCTCCAGAGCAGTATGAAGACCTAGAATTGGAAACCGCAGTTGCGAGACCTCATGAGCCGCTTCGTGTTGTAGGAAATGACACGAAACAACTTAATAGGAAGACGGTTAAGCTTGTCAAGGTACAATGGAGTGAAGATGATGACGATGTTACGTGGGAGACGGGGGAGAGTATAAAGGTGACCCATCCAAAACTCTTCATCCGTATGACCCATTGATATCGCGCCATCATTATTACTTGTTGATTTTGTTGGTGTTTGACAAAATTCTACATGCTAGGATAAGGCTATGGACGCATGGCTTGATGGATGCTAGTTTGGATGATAGAATTGGCTTCTCATGGATGAAAGGCATGCATAATTGTTGTGTTTGCTTGGAATTTCGAGGGGGGGGAGGAAATGTAACAACCCACATTTTACACTTCGAAAGATCGTAAAATATTTTTATTTTATTCCCTAAGGATTGGATCATTCTCATCTTTTAATATGTTGCTTATGGGGATGCGAAACATGTCCATAATTTTTACCAATTTTGTTTGTGCCATTTTGCCCCGTCAGCCTTGTATAGGGAATAACTTTTGACTCAGGTCGAATCAGAGGGTGAGACCCCGACCATTGGGAAGGAATTGATGATTGCCTTTCCATAGAGTGGTTACATTAAGGATTTGGCTCAGCGATTTGGGAGAAATAGTTGTTTTAAGGTTTTTCAGTTGGTTGTTCAGGTTTGGAGAGCCTAATGGACTGAATTGGGGAGGCCCATTAGTGGGTTGGTGGAATCCTATAAATAGGGGGTGAGAGTGGAGGGAAAAGGTTTACTTTCCCATTCTCTCATTTGGAGGCATTGATCTCCTTCTTCCTCTAACACCTTTCCACCATTAAAAATCCAAATCTAAGGAGGGAAATCATAGATCTACACCATTGGAGGCTAGATCTACATCATTTAAAAGGTGAATTCATCGGATCGAGGAGTTTGGTTCAAATTGCTCACTGTCCGGATTCGTAATTCTATCATTTTAGCTTGTATTGGAGAATCGGTGACTGGATTACATTTCTCACATGGATTCAATAAAGTATATGGGTAGTACATCATGTTTTTCATCAAATTCAAGTGTTTTTCCTTAGATCCATGCATTGGTAAATTCATTTTCATATAGATCACCCTAGGATCTGATTTATCAAGTTTAGATAAGTAATTTCTATGATATTTCATACGAATGTGCAAGTTAGATCCATGGTTTTTGTTCATATGCATATCTGTGATGATTTTGGTGAATTTGACATTATCCTTGATAGAATTGTCATATTGATGATATTGTTGATTTCATAACATGCTTGTACTCCTTTTGGATGAATTGGATAAGTTAGTTTCGTCGGATTTACCGATTGGCGAAGTTTTGGTCGAAATCGGAGTTGAATTGCAATATGCTGGTTTTGAATCGGACCAAAATTGGATCGGAACAAAGTTGGATCGTACCAAAGTTGTGTCGGACCGAAGTTGGGTTGGACCGAAGTTGGCTCGGACCGAAGTTGGCTCTGACCGAAGTTGGATTGGAACAAAGTTGGGTCAGAGCGAAGTTGGGTCGGACCGAAGTTGGGTCGGACCAAAGTTGGGTCGGACATAAGTTGGGTCAGACCAAAGTGGGCTATTCTAGTTAGCCATTTTTGCCATTTCTTGTCGTCTATTTCTGGTCGGACACTTTCGGTGATGATGTGACTTCAAAGTGAATTTAATTGGGAAGTTTGGAAGTGTTGAGAAGTGTTTGTTGTTCACTGTATGCAACAAATGGGGAGACAACTCAAGGATGTATTGAGTTCGTGTGAAGTGACAGTTCTAAGGTGTTCTGAGCTAATTAATAGTCATAATTGGTAACGACTAGAGAGACAAAGGCCGATGAATTATCGTTGTCGTAGGTTCTAGAGGACTCAAAGCAGAGGTACAATTGAGGACCAATTGTAGGTCGAGTGCCTTAGGCGTCGTGTATGGCCTAGACACGTGTTGAGTATAGCGTGTAGTATGTGTTGAGTACAGCATATGGAGTTTTGCTAGAACCGGGGCATAGTGTGTGGTCCTTGACAATTGACGGAAAATTGTTAGCCAGTCATACGATAACAAGGGTTCCAAAGCAAGGTTGGCGGTGATAGCCAGAGTCAGTCATGGACGTTTGAGTGCATGTTGTGATCATGATTGAGTTGCTTTGCCATATATGAATGGATGCTCTAATTGTCGTGACTGAATTGTTATTCGTTTGGGTGTATGGATTGTAAAGGCTATCACTGTCATGTAGTGGAGAAGGAAATTGAGAGTTCTTCTCTGAAGCTAGGTAGATTAGTTGATTATTTACCCATTCTCATATACTTTATCGATGAAGTTTGTTAGTTGTTTTATCGCTCGCTAAGACTATTGTTTGACTCAAGGTTTTATGTTTCCTCTTATTACCTTGGGGTGTTCATCCTGTCGTGGATGGGCAGACTGAGTAATAGGTGGAAGGTATTGAGTGAGGACGACGATGTTAATCGATGGCGAGCAGGAGGCTCACGTACTAGTTTTATTACTATCTAGTATTTGTTTCCGCTGTATGGTATTTCTCTAAGTGTTGTAGTGAGGCAAATTGTACAAACACTATTGATGTTATCCACGTGTATGGGAAATACTTTCTAATTGTCATGAAAGTTTAGTTTTTTCCGCTTCACTATCACTACCTGTTGTGCATGTTCTATTATATTTTATCCTGGCGCTGTGAGTTTACGACAGGTTTTGTTTATCAACCATACCTTGATGATCGTCCATAGCTGCCTGGCTCACCTTTCGGCGCATTATTCCTCTTGTATAGTGCAGGGGCTGTGGGCAGTCGTCACATAAATTATACCAAGCTTTGGGTCAGGAACACATGTTTTTATAAGAATAACCCCTTGGCGAACCTACTTGTTATTATCAGGATGTACTACGGGTGACTCCTAGCTAATTAATACTTCCCTTAGACGGTGATTCCTTAAGCCATGTATGCATAATCCATCCCTAGGTCAGCCTTCACTGTCCCCAAGATAAGAAGCAGACATTACTTGAAGAACTACCTCACACACATTATCGTCTATCAAAACCATTTAACACCTTATAGGAGAAAGGCAGACCCAATAACCATTTACTTCTCGAAGGACGTGCCCAATGACTTAGGTCCCGAACCAAGGAGTGAACCTTAGGAACAATCCCAGTCCTAACCGCTTAATACCCAACAAGAGATAGGTCAACCACTTAATACCTTTTTCCTAGGAAGGCCTACTCCGGACATAAAATATTGTATATATGTATGTGTGTGTGCATATATATGCATACTAGATATCTCACATTAGGCCTACCACTTGTAGATGCTGGATATGGCGGGAAATTCCGAGCAGACTTCTACTACAAGTTGGGCCTAACCTCGCATCATAGCATACTAATTATAATGGCCCATGGCACCTAGACCTCTCACATTAACCAGATTTATTTGTAGACACTGGATATGTCGGTCGGTTCCGGGAAGGCTTCTACGATAAGTAACGGTTAACCTCGTGTATATGTGTCATTAATATTAATTAAACCATTAACGCACACACATACAACCATACAAATTTCTATGGGGGCATTCAAATTATGTTCCTAAATTAATCATATTTATAATGCACTTAATACACATTTACATACAATGATTATGTTATAAATATATATAAATATAAACGTAAATTAAGCGAACGAGATTAGCGTTCTTACCATGTATTTTAAATGTCAATCCCTATTAAATTCTTAAAGGTGTACATGTTATTTTCCCATATTTTCCTCGATCATAACATAAATGTAAATATTAACATTTGACAATAAAATGGGAAAAACAATCATAACAATATATGAACTTGTAACCCAGGTTTTTCTTATTGTATTAATAAAAGTTAAACATAACTTTATACATCAAATAAACATATATATTTATAATTTCAATTTTGAATAGATTCCTTTTTTAAATTTGTTTATACGCAAAACCTTAATATTTAGATAAATTGTAAATAATATGTTCGAATGCTCTGTTTGGAAAATAGAGACTCAAACCTATCTAGATTTATAAATCTATCCAAATTTTAACCTTTTGCATAAAATCAAACATATGGCTTTACATGAAATAGAACAAAAAGGAACCCAAACAATATAGACAATTATATACAAGCATCACGTTCTTCTTTTATCATTACAATAACCTAAATCCATAAATACAATAGATTGAACATTTCTACAAACAATTAAAATATAGGGAATTTGGAGGTTGTACAATATTATATTTTCGTGTAGATCCCAATCCGCACAATAGAATAGAGAAAGTAGCAAACTAATGTCATTTCTACTTTAGGAAGGATAAAATAGTAGAAATTTGAATAGTGTTTGCTTTTGGATCTGGTCCTTCATACAAAAAGTTCTCCAGTTCTTGTTAATATATATATAAGAATCAAGGGATTAGAATCTTATGAATAAATCTTTGATTCTAAAATATAAGTCTAAATCTAATCCTAAATCAGAATAGAGAAGAAAAGGATTATATATTAAGGATTTAGAAGAAAACCTAAACATTTCTCTGGAATTCCAATGGCAAAATGGAGACGCAAGAAAAAAATAGATTAGGGTTTTGGAGAGGCTAGGTAGGTAGTACATATAGTTGCAAGTGTGTATACAAACCGTTAGATCAATTACATATAATCTTGTTCGTTGTTTGCAATATATATATAAGTCTCTATAAAAACTAACTTTCACCGCCCTTTGTCCTTAAGGGCGGTCGACACCAAGGTCGACATTCCTTCTGTGGGGGCGGTCGACCCACCTTCAGGGATCGAGCTAGAGAACTTGTTTCTCTGAACATTTCTTTTATATTAATTATAATATTAAATTAGATTGATTGCCATCCTTAAGTTGATTATTCTTGTCCCCTCCTACATGTGTGTGTATATATACACACACACACAATTCAAATTATTATGGAATATTCTTCTCATGCCAATTAATATATAATTATATTCCATATATTTATTTATACAATTTGAATTTCAAATATTATGTGTAAACAATTCATGTATAGCTAGTTTTAATTATAACTACTTCATACGCACTTCGTTTTCAACAAATAAAATATGTAGACGGATCGAAATCTCGCCACGAACGCAATATTAATACTTTCATGGCCTAATTCTCAATTTTTCGAAATTCTTATCTTTAACGCATTAATATTTTATTAAATTTTTTATTATTTTCGCTTAACTTATTTATCTATGTCTATTTATGGTATATTTTTTCGGAGTGTTACCACCCTCCTCAACTGTTCTTTCAGACTCACCACAAAAGTCCTTGCTAATCGCCTTTAATCTCATACTGCCCAACTTATTAGCGAGGAACAATCTTCTTTCATTATTTTTATAATATCGTGGATTATGTGGCCGTGACTCAAGAAGTGATTTCCTACTGTCACCATCCAATTCGTCGATGACACCATCCTCTTCTCCACTTCGGCTCATGCTCATATCTATTGTATGAAATTCCTACTCTATGTCTTTAACTGCTCGTTGGCCTACCCATCAAATTCAAGAAAATTTTAACTATCATGATTGGAGGTGTTAATCACCTTGGTACAGCCATTTCAAACTCCCTCAATTGCCAAATCAGCTATTTTCCTATCTCTTACCTTGGCATCCCCCTCCTCCCCATTAGACTCGCCCGCTTCAACTAGACCCCTTATATCTAAAATCACCAACATATTATCCACATCGAAAGCTTCTTCACTCTCAAATGCTGGTCGGCTCTTTCCATTATATGTCATCTAGGGTCATCTCCCACATTGACAACATTCACATATCCTTTCTCTGGCATGGTGGCCCAGTGAAATATCTGGTGAACTGGCAAAATGTTTGCAAAGATAAGTCGCTGGGTCGCTTGGGTATCCTTGATCTTACGAATTTGAATGTGGCCCTCATCTCAAAATGAATTAGGCGTTGCTTTAGCCTAGGCTCCTTCATCTGGGAAAACCTGGATCCTCACTCTCCAATTACCTCCTTACCGCCATCACTCTCTGACCCCATGAAGACCAACTCACTTGAGCTTCTGGCGCCAACTCTTGTTTTAACATCTCACCCTGTTGCCACTTTCTGAATTTCTCCGGTAGAGCCTTTTCCTTTACTAGACTTTGGAAAGGCTTCTTTCTCATCCACAACAGAGCTCACGGCACCTAAATCCCTTCAGATCTCGTATTGCTATGCTTTCCCTCGTCCATGGTAGTGCTCCTACTCTGACGCTAGCAGATGACTCTTTCGGTTTTTGTTTTGATGACACTGTATCATTCTGCTAATCCTGTTTGTTTGTAGTTATGCAACTGTTTTTTATCGGTTTACTGCCCTTTTAACTGTTATTAACTGTAGCATTATGTATTATTGCATGTAACTCAACTTCTAGCTTAATTTTGGGCCACTGATTATGCCTGGTAACTGAATTTTTTTAGTTATATTAATACTATCAAATCAGCTGTGCAGTCATCCACCGCACAACCATCAAGCTAAAAAAATTGTGGTTCATGACAACATACTCTTTCTAAAATTCGAAATTTTATTTTAACTTAGTATCCTTTGAAAAGAGTTTTCAAATTTATTATATGTAACAAAATTAAAAATTATAATTATTATTATTCGTTAATTAATTAATAATTAATTAATGATATTAAGTTAGGTAATTAAGTAGGGTAGTTAGTATCAAATCATTATTAACAAAAGGGTAATTTATACTTAAGTATGAATTATGGAATATAATTATAATTGCTATAACTAAATGAAGGTTAGTTATAATTTGATGATGTGTACGAGGATTAATTATTATTTACTTATTTATTTAAGATTAAATATTATTTTTTAATTATGTTAATTGTGTTTAACTCATTGTTAATTACTAATTAAGTGAAGATATAAATTGAGATTTGATTAAATAAATGATTACATTAAATGAAAGCCCAATGTTCCTTTGGAGACCGCTTAGTTTCGGTTTTCTCAAAACATGGGTTGCAATGTGTCACAACACTTTAATCATCGTAAATTTCTATTACTTACTGCTTATTGTAATTATTTCTTAAAAGAATTTTGATGGAGTCAATAATGTTTCATAGATCATATTCCATTATACCTTTTAAAAGAAATAATAATGTGTGCATTTGTCATTTTCAAATGCTTTCACTTTCATTTACTTACTTATAGTATTATCCCTTTTCCTTCTATATGCATGTTATAGTTAAAAAAAATCTGATCGCAACCTAAATCAAATTTTAAAAAATCGAAACAATTTTTTGTTAGTTTCTTTAACTTTTTATCTCAAACAATAGTTTGATTGAATCAGTTAATAGTTTTTTGTGCAATAATCAACTTTAATTTTTTTATGATTTATTCATGCCTTATCGCAATTGTATTCTTAATAATGTTTTTAATTTTATATTTTTATGAAAAAATAGTTCGAAGATATCCAAATATAATCCTAAACCTATTGGTTATATAGAGCTTGATTAAAAGGTTAGATTTTTATTTAATTTAATGTTCAATTGAACTTTTTGTTCTAGTATTATTTACATAATTTAAGGTTAAATTTTAACTGTAAGATTATGGGTATATTCTCTTTGTTTGCCATTGATTTCGTGAGCATGTTGATAGCATAAAATCTTCCAATTAGTAAAATATATCTAAGTTGAAGTTGAAAATTTTGATTTATTCTCAAGTTTTGTATAATTTTTGACTTTTTGCTTAACTTTTGTACTTAACTTTTGTGTTTTGTATGATTCTGCATTGTCTTTAGTTAATTTATCACTTATAGTTTCTTATTATTATTTAATATTAAATTTATATTTTATTACATTATGGATATTCTTTTTATTTATCCGTAATTTGCATTTTGCATTATTATTAGTTTATCCATTTTGCATGGAATAATTAGTATATTATTACATAGATATCAACTCCCTTTTTATAAAGCTCATACTTCCTTAATTTTAATCTGCATAATTACATAAGAAAATAAATGTAGTAAGAATATCTATTATGTATGAAGTAAAAAAAATATTGAAATAACAAATTCTAGTATAAAATGGAGCAGTAAACTTTGAAAAATTAGTTAGAAGTTTGATTCTAAATATATGTTCCTTAAAAAAAATTCTACTATAGATGTTTTGTACTTTGTTATACCACACAAACTTATTTATTAAATATTAAAGATACAATTAATGCCTAGAATGTATAATAATTTCATAAATATCTGATTGTTCTACATATATTTTTATGTTATATAACTAAACACAAATTTATACCTTTTGTATTTTTATTCCCACATACAATAGTTATGCATTCATTATTTCTTTATTTGTGTTTATAAAGACATTTATCATTTGCTAATTCTTTCGCCACCATCTCATTTTCTTAGATATGTCTTTTCCTTTTTTTTTAGTTTCACATGTATGGTATGGTTCAAAAAAAGTTCTACTCCTAGTCTAAATAAAATTAAAATCTATTTCCAAATAATTTTTAATCAACAATTCAAATTTTCAATCTAATTAGTTTTTTGTTTGAATTCATTAATAATTTTTCACTTTATGTTCATCGTCAATTATTTAGGATTTTATTAATATTATGCAGTGATTGTTTTCCAACCCCGTGCTCTCACTATTATGATTTTTGCGAAAAATAATTTGAAGGCCTCCAGAAACCTTGTATTACTGATTTAATCGAGCTTGATGAAAAAGCTAATAAACTATTTTATTATTATTATTTAGTTAATTTGGTGCTAAACTTGTAGATTTTATTGTAATTTTTTATTCTAATGTCGAATTTACGGTCTAATATAAAGCTTTCAGGATGTGGATACAGTTCTCTTTATATTTCTTACGGAAAGTTAATGGGTTTCAAAAATATGCATATACCAAGGAATTTTCTATTGATTGCTCAAATCATTTACGTGCGCTACAAGAAAATGTTGATTTTACGACGGCAAAATCCGCTGATAACACGTCGCTAATATAAATTTTGCGATGGATTTCCAGTGGATACGAGCAGTCGACAAATTTCAAGTCAGCGATCTAACGTCCATTTTGCGGTGGAAATTAGCATGAGTTCTGCGACCTTTTCCTGTCGTTACACTAAATATTAAATTTAAATTCTAAATTAACTTACCAACATTCTACCGACAGATATGTATATTTACCAAGATTTTTTTTTAAAAAAAATTTGTTCAGAAGGGAAACCGATCGGAGTCGTGAAACCCTCCCTAGTGCACCTAGCCCGGTCCGTGAGCACCACGTAAGTGACTGATCTTTAGCGTATGCACGTGGTAGGCTCTTAGCATGTCACATAAGAATTTATTATTTATACAACGATATCGTTAAACCCTTGCTACGTAGCAAGGGGTTAGCAACATAAAATATTTTAGGTACAAATATTTTTGCGATAAATCCGTCGATAAATGCTCACAAATTAGTAAGGGATTAACAATAGATATTGGTTCACTTTTGTTTTTTAGCATACCACATTCGCCAATAATCCATTTTTGTTCTCTTTATGTTCTGCCAATAAACATTTTTCCCTACTTCTTGTTTATAGCTTTACCAACTACTACCATTCAACAGTCAATAGTACAAAAATAACATAACCAAAAAAATAATGAATGTATTTATGAATTTGTCAATCATATACGAATAAAGTTGTATCATAAGGATTGATACTACTAGGATAATACTAATATCTCATAAAAAAAGAACATCATCCATGATCATTCATCGGTTCATACATACTAAGCTAAAGTATGAACAGCAAAACTATTCAGCTAGTGCTAAACTTATCCCATATAGAAACAGATTGCCATCCATAGCCATAATACCCAAACAAAAACCACATAATATCATGTTTACAACAAAATATGTCCAAC
Source organism: Allium sativum (assembly GCA_030737875.1). Classification (NCBI taxonomy): domain Eukaryota; kingdom Viridiplantae; phylum Streptophyta; class Magnoliopsida; order Asparagales; family Amaryllidaceae; genus Allium; species Allium sativum. Next base: position 144,913,952 of record CM060922.1, on the reverse strand, counting down.
TAACATACCCAAAGAGCTTATGAAGACAACGATGGCGAAGGCGCAAGCGAACACGAAATCGAAGACGAAAGCGAAGGTGAAAGCAAAGAACTATCGTACCTCTTAAGAATTGTCATCACCTTTGCCATTTTACTTGAAAGTTCTCTCAATCGTCATTTTGTTGTGCTCGTCATTTTGTTGTTGTGCAAGTCTTGCTTGTTTTTCCGTGAGTTCTAATCGTTCAAAATCTAAATATGCTACACCAACCATAATGTTTGCATCAAGTAGCATTGATAAACTTTATTTTAATCACCGGGTGAGGAATAGGATAGTTGTACCAGCGTTTAATGATTTAGGTGATCGTGGTTGGTGAATACAATCGTAAAGTCAGAGCGTATGAGTTCTCTTCGAGTTCATGATCGTCGTAGAATCCGTTTGGAGTGATATCATCGGATTCATCATCTTCCACCAAACAAGCAAGCATCGACCAAGAAAAAGATAATGAAGAAATGAGAGTTTTAACGATTTAGAAAGGAGTTGAACATCAACTTGACAAAATGGGATGAATCGAACAAGAAGATGAAAACATAAAGACTATCGAAAAACGGAGAAGTGCAACAGAACTCTTAGAGTGAAGATCAATTTTAATTAAAAAAAACAATGCCCTAAAAAAATGATGAAAAGCACGGGTACGGATGATAACATAATTTGTCCTTCAAAATATTTGTTTTTACTATTTATATCTAAATCCTTTGACTAAATTCTTCAAGCCATAGAGATGGTTGATATTATTCAGATTTGATAACAAAAACATATCTGTTGCACCATTTTCAAAACCCAGGACTCAGATAACACCAAGACATGCAATGGTCAAAATAAATAGATTAAACAAGAAATCAAATTAATAGGAATAAACAAAATTCCTACTACATCTCATTAGTAAATACAAAATTATGGAAGCCGGAACCAAAGCCTACTGTAACTTCGAACAACCAACTAAACCACAATAACACAAATAGGTAGCAAAAATAATCTATGTTTCAATGTCGACTTTAGTAGCATCCATCTCATCTTTTTGGTCGGTTGGATAGCTTACATCATCTTGAATTGCTTCTTTGTGAATAATTTCATCGTCATCAACAACTTCAACGTCGACAACTGGTTCATCCTCCTCCTCGGTATGCTTGTGTACTTCTTTGTTGTCATCTACTGTTTTCCCCTTGACTGCTTCTAGTTCACTAAGCATTTCATTTGTTTTCATCAACTCGTTTTTAAGTTTTACTATTTCATAATCTCTTGCTTCTAGCTTTTCTTGCAGTACATATACCTGCATCCACCGTTGATGTCCGAAGTGATTAAAACATAAATCCAATTTATTTTCCTCCAAAAATAGAGCATTTTTCATCAAATTGGAACTGAACGTCAGAACAACAGCGAATGTATTACCAGTTCATTTGATCGATCCATGTCACTTGTAAGACCTTCCATATGTTTATACAGTGCTGCAGGCAAATGAACAATAGAGTTGGATGCTGGAATGTAAAAATGGGTGCGGCAAATAATGGAATTTCATTTCTCATGTGACCTTTCATAAGCACTGATATAGATAACTATTTCAAAATCCTTGGTCTTAATTTTAATGGTATAATTTAAACTTAAACAAATGAGGGAGATAAAAGTAAACAAATCCCTGTGTTTGAAGATAACAATAGAATACAGTGTAAAAGCTACGAGAAAAGCAAATCATGTACAAACATGATTGTAACAAGAAGATAACTAGAACAAGCAAGGAAAAAGGAAATTCATCAAACATGATAATGGGGAAATAAAAGGAGTGAGCCTATGCAATAAAGAAGATCTCAATAAATCACTCACTGTCGAATTGATTTCTAAGCTCAGTATTTTCGGAATTTAAAACTGCAATCTTCATTCCCAATTCATGTATCTGCAGGTACAAAAAATTCAAGTCAGAGTTATGCTCGTGATTGAATTTCCAATCCAAAAAAATTTGCTACGTTTCAAGTCAAATCAGATATAATAAGTGGTGTAACAATATACATAGCTTCAGCATACATGATTACGCACGTGCAGTCCATAGAAATGTTTATGTGATGCAAAGGGTTTTCTAGTAAATGCGTGTGCTAATCAATTAATTTAACATGTCTGAAGAAAAATCCAGCTTGTTTTTTATTACTTTATGGTAAATGTTTCAAGATCGAATGTGTGCACAATTTACACCAAGTCACGTGTGTTTACTTCATTAGCGGAATCATCATGACTTACTGTACCAAGATGAAAACTTGAACAACCACTACAAATACACGTAAGTACTAAAATAAATATTTATCAAGGATAATCGAGACAATAAAAAGTCAGGGTGATGCTAGTTCAACCGGGCTAATGGGACCAGAAAATAAAAACTAAGAAAGCAATGGTGGATTTTAGAGGGTGCTGCATAATATAGAGGCCAAGATTACACTCCTGCATGAAATTTTCGGTGATAAAGAACATTTTAAGTACGATAATTGGAATATTATTAGTCAATATTGTTTCATGTATTCATTTAATTTTTTTTTTTCTTTTGCATATTTTACAACAAATAAATAAAACAGTGAGGTATTTAGACTACTATAATTTATACATGGCAAAATAGAAGGCGATAACTTTCAAAATAACAAAAAATTCTTTGATATGTTACTGGTTAAAAATATTGAATTTGGTTTTTGATCTACTGTAGTGCACAAGGGGACATAACAAAATAAGAAATCATAATATGTTATAAGTACTGCAGATACAATGAATATTGTATTAGTGACCTTTCCCTCTGAGGCCATTGCCCCAATCTCCTCATTTTCTTCTTGTAGTGTTCTACATTTCGCCATTAACATTTTTCCCATTCTGCTGTTTGCACTAAAGTTAATAGCTGCGACATTGTCTTCAAGCTCTTTTACTTTCTTATCTTTCTCTTCCACCAAATTCTAAAAGAGCATAACCAGATAGATGAACAAACTTAGGTTAAAACAAGAAGTAAATTTTGTGCAAATGAGAACCGATATGAACACATAATAAATTAAAAAAGCAAAACAAAAAGGTAAGTGAAATGAAGTGCTTGTTCAAGCTTTTTTAAAAGTTAAAACAACTAAAAACAACAACAGATATTCCTACAAATGGGATGGCAACTGTACCTTTAGTCGGGTGAACTCCTCGTGGATTGCAGGATCAAGTAATAACTGTCTTGTCTGTGAAAACAGATGTATAGTTAATTTTGCTAAACTGACAATTAGTGGGGGGAAAATACCAAATTACGAAATTAGCCCTGCTTTGCAGCGTTGCTAATGAAAGAAAATGTGTAGTAAGCAAGATACCTGTATTGAAGGTGGTCGCAGCTGTTTCTTAAGATCCCGAACTGCAATCTGAATTTAAAATATATGTGTATATGCATCAAGTAAGATAATGTAGTCTTGGAAAAGAAACAAGATACACTTTGACTCGGATAATATTATTATTTTGCAAATCATTTTGTTCTTTGTTTCTTGTGAACTGGAGACTGTAGGACGAATCATATTTTCTCAGCATTTTTATGTATAAACAAGGTTTGCTTGAGTATATACGCTTATGTGTACTATTACACATGCATACCGATACCAAGTAACAGTCAAATACAAACTTATAGAAGCCGTCTGTCCTTAAACATTGATTATTCTCATTGAAGAATGAAAAAGGCATCACCTTCAAGTCTGCAATTTCTTGTTCACGTTTTGCATAGGCAACCATGATTGCACCTTCCCTTTTCTTAGCTTTCTCAAGCTGAAGAGAAAATACTCAATTATTTACAATGATAATAATAATAATATAGGAAAAGTCATATACGAACATCTTATCATGTGCTTAATTGCTAATTTTGAGAAAGGCCATTATTAGCAGTACAACCAACCTTTTCTTTCAAAGATTCTTCTGAAGATTTTAGGTTTTGAAGATAAATTAGAGCCAGCCCAGGATCTGCTTAAACAACCACAAATGCATCATATGTAAGGAAAATTACCAACCAAATATATTCATTTATTCATGAATACATAACAGGTTCTAAAGGGATTGTCAAAAAAAAACCTGGATTTGTGCCAGTTGGTACAGCTGGTCCATTCTGAAATGCAGAGTACCATTTCCGAATCTCTGTGCGTGCCTCTTCTAACTCTGACTACAGCATAGTAATTATACATAGACTGTTGGGCAATGACTCGTATAATATGGATAGCTTAGCAGTACGATTCTCTATTGTCATGCCTACATATCAAAATTCAAGACCAAAAATTCTAGCTCGGCAAAGCATGCTATTTTGCTCTACTTAAGCTGTTAAGAGAAGGCCTGTATGAGGTTATAGTTTACTACTTCCGCTATATGCAAGAAATTACCTGCTAATCAAAGGAACCTTGGCATAACATACAATAGGGAGCCGCTATAGGGACACAAAATTGGACACAAAATTGTGTACACAAAATGTGAACCATAAGATTTATTTGTCTTTATGTATGAGGTGGAATTCAGAGGAGATGTAACACCCCGTATTTCTGTTAACACTAAAGTTGCTAATACAAGAATAATAATAAATGTGTAAAGGGGAGATGTATCTAATGTGCATACAAGAATAATAATAAAAAGGCATTAATTGGGTTAAAATGATAATTTAAGGAAAACTTGCCATAAATTAGCAATTAATCACATAAGTGATTTATGGCATAAAAAGGAATTAATTACCTTAATTAATGAGATTAATTGGAAATGAATGTGACAGTAATTTGAATATTTTCTAATTTACATATTGGTCATTAATCACATAAGTGATTTATGGCATAAAAAAGCATTAATTACCTTAATTAATGAGATTAATTGGAAATGAATGTGACAGTAATTTGAATATTTTCTAATTTACATATTGGTCATTAATCACATAAGCGATTTATGGCATAAAAAGGCATTAATTACCTTAATTAATGAGATTAATTGGAAATGAATGTGACAGTAATTTGAATTTGAATAATTTACATAATTAAAATGTAAATTAGAAAATACGAACGCGCTTAACCCAAGGTTGGATTGAGTTGTGACGTAAACCCGCCCGGACCCGCCCGGCTGTCCAGTTGTCACAACAATAGCTATCCAATGTGAGAGGTTAAGGCATGGGGCCCAATAAAGACCCGAGGTTAAACTGAGTTGTGGCGTAAGACTGCCCGGACCCAACCGGCATACAGGCAGCCACAACTGAGAGGTCGGTGCTCTAATAAGACAATTAGAGCTGAGTTAGGACTGATAGGGTTAAGTCAATTTAATAAATACTTAATCAAATTCAACATGTTAAATAATTTGGATGGGTGGGGATTAGGTTCATTCAGACACTTAACCACTTAACATGTTTGGCTAGAAAACCTAGTAACGGAGACCCGTTTCAGCAGTAACCCAATTAGGTATCATGATACTCTGAACTAGACAGGATGGAGCACGATTACTGGGCTGATTGTAAGCGGTCAAAAGCGACGGCGGTTGGTACACAGTGTGGGTTCTAACAGAGTGCGGGCATGCACACACTCTGGAGCAGACAAGTCAGGGCACTGGAGCATCAGTAGTATACCCTATGCATGCTAGAATCGTGTCGGGGCCGCCACCATGGGACTTGATACACCCCATGGTGGGACCAGCATAGGTATCTACCATATAGGGCCGTATGACACATGTGAATATACGAGTAGTAGCCGATCTTTTAAAGAAAGAGAAAGGGATCACTTCACCCCAATCACGGGGTGCTTGTTGGTATAAGAATTAGTAGGTGCAGAGATAGAGATTTAAAATAGGGTGTGAATGGATGTTCGTTTTAGGACACCTTATCTAGTTCTAGGATAGTCTATTATCCTGATATCATCTTGTTCTCACTTTATGCAAGTCATGATCTTTTTATTATTAACATTCTAGGAATATAGCTAGACTTACCAGACTTATGTCTGACCCATTTTCCTTTCGTCTTCTTCTCTTCCCCCCCCCCCCCCCCCGGTCCACAGAGAGGAAACACCGCAGCTTAGTCAGTTTTTCATCCAGCTTGAAGAGAGAATGTATTGCTTGGATTTCTTTCATTTGGACCATGGCTTTGGATATCATTTATGGGGATTATGCAGCTTTATCTATGTTTCATGCTTCTTTAACTTTTAAAATCAAGACAGTATTATGGTTGTAATAATTGGAAGTTTGTTTTGAGACAATGTTGGAAATGTTCTGTACGAACACGTATTTATGATAATAAAAGTCTGTTGGTTTTTCCGCTGCTTATTTATATGTGTTTATATCTGTGTCTTTTACTTATAAACCTCCACCAAAATTAAGGCATTCTCTTTGTGAGTGACCTTAACGGAGGTGGGGTGTTTCACTTGGTATTAGAGCATAGGTTTACCAGACCAGATAAAAGTTTTTGAAACTATATTCAAATTAAAATTTAAAGAAGCATTTTTCAAGAAAAAGAATTGTTTTATAGTTTTAGAAAGACATAATCCCCCAAAGCCATGTGAATTATCTATCCTTCGTTTTGAATCTTTCCTTTTTCGTTTTAGCATGTCGGGAGAATTTAACCTTCCAGAAGGTGTGACTGTACCTGGTTGGTTTAGAAGGTACTTGGAAGCTAGGGCCAATGAGGCGGGCCCAGCGAATCTTCCTCCCCCAGCTGCAGCAATTCCTCCTCCTCCTCCCCCAGTTGCTGAAATTCCCCCTCCCCCTCCTCCTCCGAGAGGAAATGCTTTTGCCAGGACTTGTAGAGATTTTAAAGCTATGGGTGGGAAAGACTTTCATGGAACTGAGTCCTTCGTAGCAGCCAGGAACTGGCTGAAAGAGACCGAAGATCTTTTCGTTATCTTCGAGGTAGAAGACAGACAGAAGGTAAGACTGACAGTGTGGTTGCTCAAAGGAGAGGCTTCCTACCGGTGGGAAGTCACCAATGCAGAAAGACCAGTAGAAACGTGGGAAGATTTCAGATTTAGATTTGAGCTGAAGTTCCTTTCAGAAGCTGAGAGAAGTCTTCAAATGGAGAGGTTCCTATCCCTTAAGCAAGGAAGTATGACCGTCATAGAGTACGTCAACCAGTTTGATCAGCTGGCTATGTTCGGACTGGACCTAGTCAACACCCAACACAAGAAGGCTCTCCGCTTTGTCAAGGGACTGAATGAGCCGCTTCATAGCCTGACCATGACCCATATACCTATGGGAGCTACATATGAAAGGCTGGTACAGATGGCGTTACTACATGAGGAGGATAAAGGCAAGAAGGAGACAAAGACGGAAGGGTCTCAGGGAAAGAAAGAAGCTTTACAGCCTAAGAAAACAGACTTTAAGAAGGGAGGGAAAAACAACAAAGCTCGCGAAACAAGAAAGTGTAATTTCTGTGGTGTGGTTGGACATGTGGTGAAAGACTGCAGGAAGAAGAAGGCAAAGATGAATGGTGGTTGCTTTCATTGTGGAGAAACAGGACACATAGCTAAGGACTGCCCTAAGAGGCGAGGGCAGGCGCAGAAAGCTGCATCCACTTCGGGTGGACAAGTTCATGCACTGGAGGCACCTCCTCTGCAACAGCGAGGTAGAAATACTTCTGTAGAAAGTGTAGTTTATCTTTATGATCACCCAGTTCGCACTTTATTTGATTCTGGTGCATCACACTCCTTTATTTCATATGCTTTAGTAGAATCTCTGCACCTAGAAACTAGTATGGTAGAGGATCCCTTGGTTGTCTTCAATCCAATTGGAGGCCCAGCTTATTTGTCAATGATTTGTATGAATTTGAAAATCTCTATTTGTTTTGGGCTTCTCGGGGTATGGATTGATTTTGGGCATGGACTGGCTATCCAGTAATGGTGTCATCCTTGATTGTGAGAAAAGAGTGGTTAGGCTCTTAACCCAACTCGGTAACACTCTGGAAATTACTTGTAATCTCTCGAATGTGGTTATGCTTAGTTATCTTGAATAGCTTGACGCTTCTGTTGAGAATTTGCAGTCAGCTAAGGTGGTCCGAGAATATTCGGATGTCTTTGATGAGGTGAAAGGCTTACCTCCGAAACGGGAAATAGACTTCCGCATCTATCTTGTTGACAATGCGAAGTCCGTTGCTTTGCATGTTAGGCACATGGCTCCTAGGGAAAGGAAAGAGCTCAATAAGAAGATTAAAGAGCTTTTAGAAAAGGGGTTCATTAGGCGGAGCATTTCATAATAGGGCGCTTCAGTGGTGTTCGCTACAAAGGCGGATGGTTCACTCCGTCTATGTATTGACTATAGGGAGCTAAACAAGCTGACTAAAAAGAATAGGCACCCTCTCCCCATAATTGACGATTTGTTTGACCAGCTTGTAGGAGCGTCGGTTTTCTCCTAATTTGATTTGGCGACCGGATTTCATCAACTAAGGGTAGCTGATGATAGCATCGATAAGACAGCTTTCAGAACCCCAGACGGATTCTTTGAGTGGCTTGTCATGCCTTTTGGCTTGACAAACGCACCCGCTTACTTCGTGGACCTAATGAGTAGGGTGTTCAGAGATTTCCTCAATAAATTCGTGGTGGTCTTCGTAGACGATATTTTGATCTTCTCAAAAAATGAGGAAGAGCATGCTCAGCACCTAAAGGCAATCATGGAGACTCTTAGAACACATCAGTTAAAGCTAAATTCTCCAAGTGCCACTTTTGGAGAGAAGAAGTGAGATTTCTTGGGCATATAGTGTCCAAAGAGGGGTTAGCTGTAGACCCCGCAAAAGTAGCAGCGGTGCAAGATTGGAAGGCACCAAGGAATGCAACCGAGGTCCGAAGCTTCCTCGGGCTTGCAGGCTTTTATCGGAAGTTCATCAGATATTTTGCAAAAATCTCAGCTCCTCTTACAAGTCTAACAAAGAAGAATCTAGTTTTCTCTTGGAATTTGGATTGCGAGTTTGCTTTCCACCGCTTAAAAAGGGCTCTTACAACAGCCCCAGTTCTGACCTTGCCGGATGGAAGCAAAATGTTTACAGTATACACGGATGCATGCGGGACAGGACTAGGTGTTGTCCTAATGCAAGAAGGAAGGGTAGTAGTTTATGGCGGAAGACAATTGAAAGTTCATGAAAGGAACTACCCAACCCACGACCTTGAGTTGGTCGCCATCGTCTTTGCGCTTAAATCTTGGCGCCACTATCTCCTAGGTGAGAAATTTGAACTGTATACTGACCATAAATCTTTGAAGTATCTCTTCTCGCAGAAGGACCTTAACTTAAGGCAACAAAGGTGGATGTAGTTTCTTGCCTCGTATGATTTCGAGATTTCCTACACTCCTGGCGAGGGCAACGTAGTCGCAGATGCCTTGAGTAGAAAGAAGCTAACGTTGAGCCCGCTATTTGTTGAAAGGCGAAGCCTAGAGTTTATAGCCAGTTTTGATTTTAGGCCCTCTGATTTTGTACCCGGTCTGTTAGCATCGCTAGAAGTGCGGCCCACTCTCTTAAACTCAATAGGGACCGCACAACGAGAAGACCCTCAACTTGTAGAAGTGGTTGATAAGATCGTTAGGGGTGAGACTTCTAGTCACCTCGATAGATACACCATCGACGACAAAGGGTGGTTAAGACGGGATGGAAGACTATGCGTCCCACAGACAAAGGAGTTGGTGAAGAAAGTTCTTGAGGAGGCACATCATTCCAAGATGACAATACATCCAGGCGGGGACAAAATGTACAAGGACTTAAAGAGAGTTTTCTTTTGGAGTGGCATGAATAAGGACATGGCAGATTTTGTTTCTAAGTGCATGATTTGCCAACAAGTCAAGGCGGAGCAGAAGAAGCCTGGCGGTCTGCTCCATCCTCTAGAGGTCCCACAGTGGAAGTGGGATAGCATTTCAATGGACTTCATTGATGGGCTGCCTAGGTCTAGAAGAGGCAACACTAGCATTTGGATAATAGTGGATAGGCTTACTAAAAGCGCCCACTTTTTACCTGTCAAGAGTCGTCTCTAGCATCTCTTTATCTTAAGGAGATAATTCGACTCCATGGAATACCTTCCAGCATTATTAGCGACAGAGATTCTATCTTCACAAGTGAGTTTTGGCGGAGTCTGCAAGAAGCTGTAGGCACACAGTTATGTTTGAGCACGGCCTATCACCCCCAAACCGATGGTCAGACGGAAAGGGTGAACAGGATTTTGGAAGACCTTTTGAGACTTTGCGTCCTTGACTTTGGAGGGACTTGGGAGGACCATCTTCCTTTGGTGGAATTTCCCTACAACAACAGCTACCAAGCCACCATCGGGATGGCGCCCTTCGAAGCTTTATATGGAAGACCGTGCCGATCGCCCACTTGTTGGTGGGAGCCTACTGACAAGCTCATACTTAGACCAGATATGATCCGAGAGACTTCAGAGAAAGTAGACTTAATACGGAGAAGAATGAAGACAGCCCAAGACAGACAAAAATCCTACGCAGACAAGAGAAGGACCGACCTTGAATTTGAGGTTGGGGACAGGGTTTTCCTTAAGGTATCTTCTTTAAGGAACGTCGTTCGCTTTGGATCCGCAGGGAAGCTAGCACCAAGATTTGTAGGTCGTTTCCTATCATCGAGAAGATTGGGAAGATGGCCTATAGGTTAGAGTTACCCGAGAGACTGGCTGGAGTTCACAACGTCTTTCATGTTTCTCACCTCCGGAAGTATCTACATGAGTCAGCGGAAGTGGTAGAGCCAAACATTCTAGAAGAAACTGAAGTAGAACGCGAAACAACTGTGAGAAAAGTTCCAACTCGCATCTTAGGAACTGAAGTGAAAAAGCTACGCAACCGCGAAGTCAAACACGTCAAAATTCAGTGGAGCAACGCCGATGACTTGGGAAATTGAGGATAGAATACGCGCAGCCTACCCTTTTCTTTTTGAGGGTACATTTTTTATCTTTTTTTTCCTTAAAGTCATGTTAGTATCTATCTTTTTAGGTATATCTCCCCGACCTTACCCTTTTATCCTTAGGTGGAAACCCCTTTGGATGTAAACATGTAATTGAAACATGTTATGTATGATGGTTGCAAGTGGTTGCAAATGTTTACTAGTGGTTGCTCGTGGAGCATATACACACACAATCTAGGGTTTTAGATAGGCTCAGTCACTTCATATTGCATATGCATATATGTGTTTATGTTTGTATATGGTTGAAGCTTAATATGTTGTCATATGGATGTCGCATTTGTTTGAATGATTGCGCACTCATGTAGAATTATGAATAGAAAAAAGTTTGCATACATAACGGATTCATGACACTTACATAATTTGCATTAAGGAGGTCAACTGAATCAATAGACAGCCTGATTTTTGCATTAGATAAGGACATGTACACACACGATGCATATGATCATGAAGCATTAGAAGTCTTTTAAGGACAATGAACGCTCGTGTTTGATGATTGAGTAGATGGACATTTGGATGGTAGGATATATGTTCTCCTAGACTTGGAGATTTCGGGGACGAAATCCTTTAAGAAGGGGAGAATGTAACACCACGTATTTTTGTTAACACTAAAGTTGCTAATACAAGAATAATAAATGTATAAATGAGAGATGTATCTAATGTGCATATAAGAATAATAATAAAAGTGTAAAGGGGAGATGTATCTAATGTGCATACAAGAATAATAATAAATGTGTAAAGGAGAGATGTATCTAATGTGCATACAAAAATAATAATAAATGTGTAAAGGAGAGATGTATCTAATGCGTACGTATTTATATGGATTGACAAATAATAATAAATGTACATTAAGAAAGAAATGATGAACATAATTGGCTTCTCTTTACAACGGACGGCTCTGGTTAACCCTAGCTTTATCGACGGCTCAAATTAACTTGCAACTCTATAAAAAGACCCTAGGTCTCAAACTAAAAATTCACCAAAAAAAAAAAGAACAAGAATTGGAGTCACCATGCTGTCCGCTGAGAACTAGAGGGAGCCTCCACTTGAAAGAGACGAACAACATAGCGAATACAAACTAAAAGATTAAAAAGCAACAACAAATTAGAATCAAAGCAACGTCTTCCCAAAGGAAAGCTTTGCAAATTCAGAATTTCAGAACTCAGAAAACAAGACCGTCTACGATTGTAAGTTTAGCTACATTTTTAGAATGCGAATTAATATGAATATCATGTGTTGCGACGAAATGATAATAGTACGATACTCGTTATGTTATTAATATACGTTTGTGATTTGATTCTATTATCATGTTGAATTGAGAATTATTAAGTACGATGTTTATTATGTTTTATAATATTAATCTATGTCAGTGACTTGATTCTATTATCATGTTAAATTTGGGATTATTGGATTAGACTATTTGTATAAGCATGGACTTGGATTGTAACATCTTATGAGAATTGTGTAGTTTATTATGCAAGTTTATGTATTGAAGTTATGCGACCAATTGTCAAATCTATATGTTCATGCAAAACTTATGTCATGTTCACACTTATCATATGTTGGGATTAATTTGCAAGTATGTTTAAATCTATGTTACTAATTAACACATGTGTATGTTGATTAGCCTATGTTGCTAACTCACATATACGTATGTTGATTTGCCTATGTTGCAAATTAACATATGTATATGGATTAGTTCATATTGCTAATTCTCATGTATGTTGTTAATATGGCCTATGTTAAAAACACACATATGTTGAGTTAGCCTATAAGTGCAAGTTCATACATATGACATTATAATGTTTATGTTAGTCTTTTTGCAAGTTTGTACCTATGACATTATAATGTTCATGTTAGTTATGTTGCAAGTTCACCCCTAAAATGTTCATGTTAGTTATTTTGCAAGTACACCCTATTATGTTCATATTGATTATGCCATCAATACCAAAGTTATACCCTTGTCATGTTTATGTTAATTTATGTCAATTTGCGTATATTAAATTAGGCTAAGTTTTTAGCCTAATACTTTACACCAAAAATCATGCGAACGTAAATTAGGCTGAGATGGTTAGCCTAATATTGGACGGGGTAACGTTGGGTTAAAATGATAATTTTAGGAAAACTTGCCATAAATTGGTCATTAATCACATAAGTGATTTATGGCATAAAAATGCATTAATTACCTTAATTAATGAGATTAATTGAAAATGAATGTGACAGTAATTTGAATATTTTCTAATTTACATATTGGTCATTAAGCACATAAGTGATTTATGGCATAAAAAGGCATTAATGACCTTAATTAATGAGATTAATTGAAAATGAATGTGACAGTAATTTGAATTTGAATAATTTACATAATTAAAATGTAAATTAGAAAATACAAACGCGCTTAACCCGAGGTTGGATTGAGTTGTGACGTAAACCTGGCCGGACCCGCCCGGCTGTCCAGTTGTCACAACAATAGCTATCCAATGTGAGAGGTTAAGGCATGGGGCCCAATAAAGACCCGAGGTTAAACTGAGTTGTGGCGTAAGACTGCCCGGGCCCAACCGGCATACAGGCAGCCACAACAATATCTGTTTAATCTGAGAGGTTGGTGCTCTAATAAGACAATTAGAGTTGAGTTAGGACTGATATGGTTAAGTCAATTTAATAACTACTTAACAAAATTCAACATGTTAAATAATTTGGATGGGTGGGGGTTAGGTTCATTCAGACACTTAACCACTTAACATGTTTGACTAGAAAACCTAGTAACGGAGACCCGTTTCAGCAGTAACCCAATTAGGTATCATGGTACCCTGAACTAGGCAGGGTGGAGCACGATTACTGGGCTGATTGTAAGCGGTCAAAAGCGACGGCGGTTGGTGCACAGTGTGGGTTCTAACAGTGTGCGGGCATGCACACTCTGGAGCAAACAAGTCAGGGCACTGGAGCATCAGTAGTATACCCTCTGCATGCTAGAATTGTGTCGGGGCCGCCGCCATGGGACTTGATACACCCCATGGTGGGACCAGCATAGGTATCTACCATATAGGGCCGTAGGACACATGTGAATATACGAGTAGGAGCCGATCTTTTAAAGAAAGAGAAAGGGATCACTTCACCCCAATCACGGGGTGCCTGTTGGTATAAGAATTAGTAGGCGCAGAGATAGAGATTTAAAATAGGGTGCGAAGGGATGTTCGTTTTAGAACACCTTATCTAGTTCTAGGATAGTCTATTATCCTGATATCGTCATGTTCTTACTTTATGCAAGTCATGATCTTTTATTATTAATATTCTAGGAATATAGCTAGACTTACCAGACTTATGTCTGACCCATTTTCCTTTCGTCTTCTTTTCTTCCGTCCCCCCCCCCCCCCTCCAAGGTCCACAGGGAGGAAACACCGCAGCTTAGTCAGTTTTCCATCCAGCTTGAAGAGAGAGAATGTATTGCTTGGATTTCTTTCATTTGGACCATGGCTTTGGATATCATATATGGGGATTATGCAGCTTTATTTATGTTTCATGCTTCTTTAACTTTTAAAATCAAGACAGTGTTATGGTTGTAATAATTGGAAGTTTGTTTTGAGACAATGTTATGTATGAACACGTATTTATGATAATAAAAGTCTGTTGGTTTTTCCGCTGCTTATTTATATGTGTTTATATCTGTCTTGTGTTTTATCTGTGTCTTTTACTTATAAACCTCCACCAAAATTAAGGCATTCCCTTTGTGAGTGACCTTAACGGAGGTGGGGTGTTTCAGGAGATCTAATGGCTCAGATTTTGTGTTTAATTTTATGTCCATTTATACTTTATTGGATCAATAAGTATCTTCTCTGACAAACAGTTAACTTATGATAGTTATGTTGGTCTTATAATAGATTAAAACAGACTAAAATGCAACAGTAACAATATGTTCAATAGTAGTTTTAAAAAAAAACTTTATTTTACTTTTACGGAAGCTTTTAACCTCCTTTTTGTTCTTTTTTCTTTTTTTTGGTTCCATCTCTAGCCAACCCCAACTTGTTTGGGATTTATGGCTTAGTAGTTGTTGTTAATGTCAAGCTGCTCTATTTTAGGATTGCACAGAGGTCATGTTGGATTGGGTTACCTTAATTAGTACCCAACTCACAGAGGTTTAGGTTGCACAAAGTTCAGCATATACTGGATATGATATCAGGCTGGATTGGATTGGGTTAGGAGTATGGACCAAATCAGATTAAAACAGCCATAAAATTTAGTAAAGAAAACAAAATATGCTAAGAAGTCCAGAAGCCAGAAAAGATTAAGACGGTATTTTTCATAAATTCAGAACTTAACATTTCATGATACATTACAAAGTACATCATAAAGTTCATTATAGAATTGATTTAGTACAATTTACAATGCTACATTATAAATTTCACTACAAGTATCAAATGGCTATAAAATATGAGAAATGAGAATGATATAATGAATATGATTGTTAAACATTGAACACATACTTTTTGAACATAACTGATACGTGACAAGTGAATATCTATTTTAGTGGATATCATGGGGACATCCCTCAAACCAGACTCAATTCACCAAAACTACCAGTTGGTTACCAAATACAAGTCTGGTCTCAAATTTGATATAGTGGATATTTTTTGAACTTGAATCCACAGTGACTCAAATATTCCCAAAAAAAGGAGGCCAAAAGAAAACACCAGAGCGGATTTTTATTTTCACCACCAAACCATAAATTTTGTGATGTTTTCAACAAGATCCATGTGTCATATTTTTATAAAAAACTAATGGAGCAAATATTTATATTTTGAAATAGACAGTGCAAATATTATGATTTACTTGCATTTTGAAACAAACAATACAAATATTAAACTACTCTTTGAAGTGGACGGTGTGAAATTTTAGTTACCTAATGAAAAAATTGCGCTAGACTGCACTATGAACTATATAATGAAACTTTTAGTCATTAAGTGCAAATATTTGTAATCTGAATTTAAAGCATATAGTGCAATTGTTTATCTATGCTTTGAAAAAACTATTTTGCAAACTTCTAGTTTATAACCTCCATTTTGCAATTGTAATGCAAATTATTTTCAGCTGGTGTGCATATTAGTATTTTCTTCAATTAATATGACATGTCATGTCTTAAGTGAATATTTGCGCATTAACTGATTAACATAAGAACGTAAAAAAAAATTGTACCTCAATGTAAAATAAATTAAAATATTTAACAAAAAAATGTCATATGTATCATATACAGACATGTGCAAAACAAAATTTATGGTTAAGGTGCGAGATTATGTCCAATTTCCCAATTCTAATTTTCATTATGGGACAAATAAAAATTCAATTTGCCATCAATTGTTGTAACCTTAATTTAGTATTTAGTGAATTTAAAACCATAATTTTTATTTTCATACTCTCTATTCAATCACATATGTTTGCACCAAAAAGTATAATTTATTCATTTATTCTTTACATGTGGATGCAGATACTTGCACTAATTATATTATTTTATTCACTGAAGCTTATGCAAATATTTGAGTTAGGAATATTATATGCTAATTTCACTGGTTCGTTACACATATGATAAATGAATCTTGAAATAATGTAAAATTCATTATTTTATTGTTAAAATGAAATTCCAATCCAATTTTTCAGAAAGGAAATATAGTATTTTGTGTAGATTGTGTTGAATGTTGTAGTATATTCGAAATTAGGAACCTAGTTTTTTATTTGTGGTTATATGAGAGGTTAACCTAGTTTGAAACAAAATGGGATACCAGATATAGACTCCCCTTGCTGAACAAGCTGATTAATTTGGACTAGACTTAAATATATATTTATTAAAAGAAAAAAGAAAAAAACCTACGTTGTGCCAAAATTTTGAAGGCTACACCAAATCGATAATCAGTAAGGATTACAAACTGTAATCCATATTCAATCAAAAATAACTTGGGTTAAATCCGGCTTATTAAGGTAGGATTAATCGGTGGACAAGACCGGGAAAGATATAGGTTTTATGCAGTTCTTATAGGCGATCAAGATTCAAGACGATGTAACAGTTTTTTCCTAGCATGACAACAAGGGCATGTTGGAAGTCACAATGATTTTTGTGCTTGCAAAATTCGCGGAGGCCTGCCGGCAAGGTATTTTGATGTAAATCATATGTTGAATTTATACCAAAAATGTGTTAAAAAGACAACAGCACTAGTGTCCAAAGCACTATCGATAATCCCATATTAAAAATGTATTTGCAATACCACTATGGAATAAGTAAACAATTTCAGCTTTGAACCAGCAAATGAAATGATCAATATGAGGGAAGTATGACAGTTACATATCAGCATGTGATGAAGCTCATACACGTAACAAAAGCAAGGATATTGTACACAAACCTGGCATGTCACAAGTTTGTCCTTGCAATTCTGCAGACTGAAACAATAAAACACTTATTAGCTAAGTGACAGTGATTATATATAAAGAAAAACTAAAAGATGGACTTCAGATCACTTTTCACGAAGAGACAAGATCATTCCAGTTGCAGCACCAGGTCCACTTTCCTCTACCCTTTTCTCCTGCAATACATATAAACTTACTAATGATGACGTGATAATATATCTCAAGATGTATTTCCAATGTAACCTTATATGCTGATCCAAGGTAAACAATAGCAAATAGCGCAAGGTTGTGCCATGCGCTATTTAGTGTTTCGCGCTATAGCATGCACTATTTTGTTCACCTTCTATAAAAATTGACATTTTTTTATATCGGACTAAAACAGTAGTTCATATTTAGTATTTACATAAATATCAAATTTACTAATTTGCAATAATCACTATTATGTTATTAAATTTTACAATTTGACTTAATTATTTGGAATTTATGTTGTAATTTACACTGTACATTGTTAGTTGGTGCCTCCAACTCAAATTAGACACTTCAGAACTATGCATTAAAATTCTTAACATTGAATTCAGAAGTAAATCTGTTAACAATTTGTTCTTTTTTTTTTTTTTTTTTTTTTTTTTGAAGCATTCATCATCCTCGTCATCTTTATTTTATTTATTTTCAATTAAGACCAGCTGTTTGTATTGTCATTTTTCAATAGATTTCCGTGTTGAATTGAATCGTAGTTTTGTTAATTTAATATATCTTAGATTATTTTTAATATATTTCTTACGCTGATTTCAAAACTCTTGTCAAATTTTCAATCTAAAATTTGAATTCATTTGTTTCGAGATTTTAGGCACTAAAATAATTATACTTATCAAAACAAACTTCATACATTTTCGGTGAACTAAAAAAAATGATGTATAACATCAGAACGTATGTACATTCTGAATTCTTATAAACTAAAAGAGGTGAAAGCATATTCCCACGGTCAAGTTTATCATATAGTTAAGTTGGTATGAAATAGGGATTTGAGTCACATAAAAAGCTACACGGTAGATCATAAAGTAAAAAAATTTACTAGGTTGAACGACTAATGTTTCATGAAAAATATATCAGAAAATAGCATTGATTATGCATCGAAATTTGATATCTAGTACCAAATAATTTGCTTTACAGTCAAAATAAACCGGTTCATGTTAACCCATCTTCTTACAAGGCTGTTATGTTTTGAATCTGGAAACATGGATTACTTAACCATTAAGGTGGATAGCTCAAAGAGATGATCAGATAGTTCGAGAATCGAGTATGGATGATAGCACGATGATACGGATAATCAGATTTACTTGGATGGAATGCTGAAATTGGATACAACAACAATAAAGTCATATATTCCAAACAAGTTGGGGTTGGCTAGATATGGAACCCAAAATTAAAATAAAATAAAATAAATAATGATGATAATAATATATATAAAGGGTTTAAAATAATCAAACGGATAAAAAGACGTCTAATAAAGTTTTTTTTTAATAATAATAGTAATAGTAATAAATAAAAAGATTCAATAAAAGTGAAATAAAATCTAAAATAGTAATAAAAAGTAAAAAGGTTCAATAAACGTGAAATAAAGTCTAAAATAATTAAACAGATTTAAAAAAAAAAAAAAAAAAACCTAAGGTTCTGGTACATAGATTGCCAACTTCCATGCACTCCTATCAACTACCAGCTCTTCAGATACGCTCCAATTACTTAAATCTCTCTTTATTATCTCCTCGCATGTTATTTTAGGTCGACCTCTACCTCTCTTTGGGCCTTCGGCGCGGCCTATAATTCCAACGTGCACAGGTGCATCGTATGGTCTACGTTGGATATGTCCAAACCATCTCAAACGGTATTGGACTAACTTCTCTTCAATAGGTGCAACTCCAAGTTTTTCCCGAATATCCTCATTTCTAATCCGATCTCGTCTGGTATGCCCACAGCTCCAGCACAGCATCTGCATCTCTGCTACGCTTATCTTCTGGACGTGTTGTCTCTTAGTAGGTCAACATTCTGCACCATATAACATTGCAGGCGTGATTGCTGTCCTATAGAACTTTCTTTTAAGCTTCTGAGGAATCTTCCTATCATAGAGAATGCCAGATGTTAATCGTCATTTCACCCATCCTGCTTGAATTCTAAAAACTAACATCTTTATCAATATTCCCATCAAACTGCAACATAGATCCTAAGTATCGAAACGATTCCTTCTTGGATACTACCCTACCGGCCAAGGTAACCTCTCTGTCATCTGATCTGACACTGCTGAACTCACACTTCGTATACTCTGTTTTAGTTCTACTAAGCCTGAAACCCTTTGATTCACCCTCTTGGTTCCTACTGCCAAGCCAAAACCACCATGCACTAGCTGACTTGGGATCCGATCAGTATGGCACAAGAGTAGGGATCGGTATGACTTTGTCTCAGTTCTAATCAATTGGAACATGCCATAAAATTTTGGATTGGTTCGTCTCAAAGCTTCAACAAGGGATCGACATGGACACGTGAACGTGGATCGGTTCGCATTGATAAAGGATGGGATCGGCCCAATGATGGATTATTCAGGTCAATATAACTTCAACGCTCGGGAATGACATGATATAACATTGGATCGGTGCAAGCAAAACTTAAGGACTGAAAAAGAATGGATACGGGTCACATCGGTGCACCCATTATTGAAAGGATCCACACTGGTACCGATCTGAAACACATTTCACAGACTTGGTCGCCTCCACCACCCTACATATTCTACTGAATTTTAGACCAATCAAAGCAGACCTGCAACTGTAAACAGAGGACCTATACATTCATAAAAGGAATCTTTTCGGCTCTTCTAGGCGGAAGCTCTGTCAAAACTAACTACTCAACTCCTCTTCTCTACTTTCATACAATCTAATCAAGCATTGTGTCGTCGTCTAACATTATAAATAAAAGATAACCTCATAGTGGATGTAGACACATTATTGAACCACTATAAATTCTCGTTTTCTTTATTGCTTCTAAATTATCACTATGACTATTCTCTCATTTGGATTATTGTGGTATTAGTGATCAATTTTGGTGCTAACATTTTTGACGAACCAGGAAAGAGGAAATTGGATTGAAATTTGGAAAGCTTGAGGACTGGTAATGGCTAGGAAGAAGACGATTGTATCTCAGGTTGAAGGAGTTGGGAATGAAAGAAGTCGGGAGGCTTTCTCAAAAGGAAACCTTACTTTATATCTTACTAGATAAGAGGATGGAATCATGCTCAATGAAATGCAAGAGAATGAAATGCAAGAGAAGATGATGAAAATACAAGAAGAAATTATGAAATGCAAGGGAATATGATGAAATGCAAGAGTAAGTGATGCAGGACTTCCTCTCATGGATTGGACAAGGATGACCAGGAGGTCAGGAAAAAAACGCTGGAATCGGACGCTTCGAATTGGTACTGATCATAAACCCTCAAATGGTACTGATCTGGTTCAGGCAAAGGGGATGCCTCTGGGACGCACGAATGTGGCTTTGGATGTTAACAAAACTCAGAAGTTAAGGGTTAAAACAGGAAATCAGGCGCACATGACACAAGAAACATTCTTGGAGGAAACAGTGATGGACCATATTTTTGGACCTTCATTAGTACCGATCCGACTTTCCAGGTGCCCATCTGAATGTGGCGGCTAAGGCAGAATGCTCTAACTCGAAAGGACTTAATACTCGAATTGAGGCTACGAATGTTCATGACTGAAAGCAGTGTTTGGATAATGGTAACATGATTCGGGATATTATTCGATGAGTTGTGAGGGGGATTGGCTGAACAGAATTTGGTTAGTGTGCATCATAGTTTGTTAATTACGAACATCAGGAATTCTAAGAATTCATCAGCTTCAGACTCCAGGTTTTAGTGGCTTATGACGAAAAAAAGGATTTGACTGCTCATCTAATGCAATATATGAGCACATGAAAGTGCTGGGGGAATCTGAGGATGTGAGAACCAAATGTTTCTCATTCTTCTCATTGGATGTAGCTGCTCTATGGTCTAGAACACTGGACAATGGATCAATCGTCGGTTGAACAGAGCTTGTGGAAAGGTTTATAGAATAATTTCAAGTCTATATCGCATGCCCAAGAACACCATGACTTTGATTATAGTTAAGTAGAGGACAGGAGAGACTGCAAAAGTTTCTAGAAAGGTTGAATGTGGCGGTCGCTTCAGTTGATCGACTGGATCTGTCTATGGTGTCAATGACTGTGATGTCTGGAGTATTGGACAACAAGGCTTTTTTGGAAAAGAATCCCTTGAAGGATCTCGATGAGTTGTACCATGAAGCTAATAGATTCTTAAGGCAAGAAGATGCAGGGAAGATCGGAAAATCCTGGAAGTAAATTTAGTTAAGGATGGAGGACTATCTGACTCTAGAAAGGATAAGGAAAAGAAAAACAAACCAAGGATCTTCAAGGAAACTCAGGAAAGTCTTCCGTTCCGAAGGCCAGCAAGAAGGAAGCTCACTAAGCTGGAAACGACATCTGGAAAACACTTTGTTTCATGATATAGACGCAAGGTTTTAAATATCGGATATCGGTCACGTTTCATCCCGGAGATTTTAGCGACTCGGTATCGTTTCGGGGGAGATCTCGGAGGAGACGAGCACATTTCGGGCGTCAATATCGGATTTACATTTTGGAGCTTAAAGTTCATATCGGAACCATATCGGCGTACATTTTATGTTAATAACTAATTTGATTACATAATAATATTTATATATACTAAAATTTATGGAAATTGAGCTTATCTGATTTGTAAAATCACATCGTATACCATTGTCATTGATAGCTCGAAAGAACATCCATGTCATTTCCATCTTGTATAGTTGGATCTACATAATTCATATTTTCAGGTTGGATACTGCTAGGAGTCGACGATGAGCATAATCATGATATCAAAATTCTAGACTGAAAATGGACTGGTAGCAAAAAAAAGATGCATCATGCATGAAAAAATAACGTTATGAATTGAATGAACAAATGCATGCAATGATAGGAAACAAATGCATGCAAAGGCAGAAAACAAATGTGAAGACAGAACAATAAAATAGGAATGTACTGGTAACAAAATAACGTAATGAATTGAATGAATAAATGCATGCAAAGACAGAAAACAAATGCAAAACAGAAAGCAATAAAATAGGAATGTACTGGTAGTAAAATAACATAATGAATTGAATGAATAAATGCATCCAAAGACAGAAAACAAATGCAAAGACAGTAAGAATGTAATGAATTGAATGAACAAATGTAATGAATTGAATGAATGAATGCAATGAATAGAATGAAATAAATTGACTATACGCTGCGGAATGTAATGAATTGACTGAATAAATGCATGCAAAGACAGAAAATATATGCAAAGTCAAAAAACAATAAAATAAAACAGGAATGTAATGATATGGGCTTTGCTCATTTATTAAAAAAAATCGAGTGATATATCGAAAAATCGTTTCAGTCAAAATATCGGCCGATATATTTGAAACGAGATACACAACGATATTTTAAGTTTTGTTTCGTTTTGGCCTAAAATGAAATCTCAACCGAGAAATCGGCCGAGATGGCCGATATTTAAGACATTGTGACGGACATGGCATAAACAAGTGTAGGCATTTGAAGCATATGATAGAGAAGTGCGTTAGAAATAGACAGCTAGCGCAATAAATTTAGAACATGATAGCCATGACGGAACAAGAGCGGCCTTCAACCGTGCGGATTAGGGACGTACCTGGACCAAGTTCACGTGGAATCATCATCAACTGAGGATACAGTGGATTTGCATCATAAACGGTTAAATCGGCACAACGATATTTTAAGTTTTGTTTCGTTTTGGCCTAAAATGAAATCTCGACCAAGAAATCGGCCGAGATGGCCGATATTTAAGACATTGTGACGAACATGGCATAAACAAGTGTAGGCATTTGAAGCATATGATAGAGAAGTGCGTTAGAAATAGACAGCTAGCGCAATAAATTTAGAACATGATAGCCACGACGGAACAAGAGCGGTCTTCGACCGTGCGGATTAGGGACGTACCTGGACCAAGTTCACGTGGAATCGTCATCAACTGAGGATAGAGTGGATTTGCATCATAAATGGTTAAGTCGGATGTCCCATGTATGGGATCAGCTTCTGATCCCTAGGCATTCACGTGGAATCGTCATCAACTGAGGATAGAGTGGATTTGCATCATAAATGGTTAAGTCGGATGTCCCATGTATGGGATCAACTTCTGATCCCTAGGCATGCGCTTAGCTAACGATAAACCGTTAAACTTTTTTTGATTTAATGAATGTATAATGAAAACGGCTAAGCCACCTACACGCGTGAGGGAGCAGGATATGGTTCCTAGATGCGCTCTGAGATGCGGCAAACTACTGGTTTTTTTTTTTTTTTTTTTGAATTTTAATAAATTTAGTTTTGAACTTCAAGAAGATCATTTTGCAAAATTTGGTTAATGCTCGTGAGGTGCGGAAATGAAAACCAGATTTCAATTTTAATCACTCAATGGTCGTCGAGCACGGATTGTGCTTAGTAAGGTTCGGACCACTTTGTCAGTACCTGACAAAGCTGCTTCATCGATCATCAAGTACGAATTATGCTTGGTAAAGATCGGGGTCATCTCGGCAATAAGGTTGCTTGATCGGTTTTCAGGTATGGATTATACTCGGCAAAGATTAGCTCGGAGAGGTTATGGGTTGGGTCATCAGCTCAAAACAACTGCGGACTTGGATTCGGTTATGGGCCTTATGGCAATCACATATTTTGGATTTGGATATCGACTTTGGATTTGGAATAGATATGGATTACATAAACGACCCGACGAGATCGTGGATTTGGTTATCGACTCAGCTTTGGTTTCGAATATTGGATGGATTATGGACTTCGAACTTTAGATTCATAGCAATACAAAATACATCTTCCACAACAATATATGTTTTGAGGACAAGTGTTAATCCACCTTATAAGACCGTTACGTTTTAGATTTGGATATATGGATTACTTAACCATCAGCGTAGATAGCCCAGAGAGAAGGTCGAATAGCTCGAGAATTGAGTATGAATGATAGCATAACAATACAAACTCACTTGGATGGAATGCTGAAATTGGGTAAACATAGAAATATGTGGATTAGAGATCTAGATCGGTATGACTCCCTGACATGGGATCAGACCGGTATGGCGCAAGAGCAAGGATCTGTACAAGTCCATGTCTCAGTTCGGATCGGTTGGAACATGCCACAAACTTCAGATCAATTCGTGTCGAAGCTTTAACAAAGGATTGGCATGGACACGTGAGCCTAGGTCGATTAGCATAGATAAAGGATAGGATTGGCCTGATGATGGATTATTTCAAGTCAATATGACTTCAACGCTTGGGAATGGCATGATAGCCTCGGATTGGTGCAAACAAAACTCAAGAAATTGAAAAGGCATGGATTGGGATCGGATCGGTCCACCCATTATTGGATGGATCCGGATTAGTACAAATCTAAAGCCTCGGTACCGATCCAAAACACATGTATGGACGTTCCAACCCACGCTTCACTGCCTTGGTCACCTCCACCACTTTGGATATTCTGCAGATTTTTAAACCGAACCAAGCCGACCTACACCTATAAATAAAGGACCTATGCATTCAAAAAAAGACCTTTATGGTTCTTATAGGCGGAAGCTCTGCCAAACTAACTACTCGACTCCTCTCTACTTTCGTACAATATAATTAAGTAATGTATTGTAATCTAACAATATAACGTAGACATGTTGTCGAACCACTATAAATTCTCGTGTTTTTTTATTGTTTTGGATTATTTTTGCGATTATTCTATGACTATTCTCTGATTTGAATTGTTGGGATGTCAGTGACCAATATTGTTGTTAAAAATATTAAAATCCTACGATTTGAATCATGTTTTATATCGAATCCCTTCCTTTACGATTCAATTTATACTCCGATTCAAAACAGGCTAATTTTACACATTAGAAATATCATTCAATTCAGATTAACATATTCAATATACTTACTTGGGTCTAGAATTCCAATTTTAATCATTTAAAAACAAATTAAAATTGGAACGAGAGCGAAAATGATGTTTTAGGTTTAGATGTAGATGTTTAAACATCAAAATTAACTACAAAGTGTGTGCAACTTTAAATTTTATGTTTTTTGAATCCACAATTTACGATTTAAATCCCGTTTCGATTCATGGTTTGAATTTTCCGATTTGCGATTTGAATCTCATTTTGATAACCTTGATGACCAATTTTAATGCTAATAGACTATAAGTTCATTTTCAAAGTCTTTATGAGGTGAAATTTTATAATAAAGTATTATCAAATAAAAGAATTTTGTTTCAAGAGTTTATTCAAAGAATTTAAAAGAAAATGATGTTCAGCCTCCTTACTTTTGATTTTTCAATATTAAAAACAAAGTCCATTATTCCAAAATTTTAGTTCTATAAAATAAAAGGAAGCATTATATGGGGTAAATAACATAATAAGCAAAGGTTAGAAAGTTTATACCTATTAATAAAACTAGAGAATGACAAAAATATTAACTCTTTCTAAGAAGATGTTCCGAATATGATACGTCCAATGTTTTAAATATCGGTCATCTAGGCCGATATCTCAGCTGAACGAAACGAAACAGAAGATATCAATTGATATTTCATTTTGAATATATCGACCCATATCTAGAGCGAAACGATATTCCAAAATATCAACCGATTTTTTTCTTTTGAAAAAATAAAGCACATCTAATTCACAGCCCATCATCAATTGACATGGGTCTTTGCTTTGGTATCCAATTCCTTTCCTCAAAAAATCGACCTCCCTCATTAAATAATCGAATTCCTTCTCTTAGAAAAAAAAAATGAAATTTCACGTTCTAAAAAAATGAAACTTCACTTCCATCTCTCGACAGACAAGATGCGGTTGCTTCCGACTCTCGACAGCTCGCTTCCGACAACGCAACTTTGCTCTCTACTCTCCAAAGGTATGTTAAATTGGATTTCATTTTTACAAAATTTTACTTGCCATGAAGTTATGTTCTACTTGACATAAAAGTTGGTTTGTTACCATTTTCAAAATTTATATTTTTTTTCCTTAAATGGACATTATTAAACCCTTTATATGAACCGAAAATTATTTTTGGTATATGCATTTGTAGCTTCTTGCCTTGTGTTCTACTAAGTACATTTACATCTTCTCGCTAATAATATAAGAGGTTATGAAATGGAGACAATACAGTTCTAACGTTTCTGGTTGAAAATAAAGTACCTTTTTGGTACCAAAAACATCATCTTCTTCTTCTTCCAGATCTTCAAACGCTCTTTTGCCACCTAGTTATTCAACTTAATCTATTAAAAAAAAAAAAAAAAAAAAAAAAGAAAGAAAGAAACATTTATAGATAACGAACCAGATCTCTTGTCGCTAGGAGGATAATCTCCACCGAAATCGTCTTCCTACAAATGGAAATATAAGTCTCACGAGAAATATATGAAACTATATATTGAGATCAAGAGTTAAAGATTATATTATAGTGGAGAGCTTACTTCACCAATTTGGCCAGAAGCCATCGCAATTTTAGAACTCCTAACCCTAAATCAGACACCGGGAATCGGAAGAAGACTGAATAAATTTTTATTTATCAGTTTGGGCCTTAGTTGGAAATCTCAGTTCGTGTAAAAATAAATAAGATCAAAGTTAGTGAAGGTCGCGGACGATCGCTTGTTGAACTGCAATGCTACGGTGTGTGAAAATGGAATATAGGAATTTGCGGACTACGGAGTTAAAAGAGGGAATTATCGGGTCTGGGCTAAAAGAAGGGCTTGAATGGTTATGCGCTAAATCCATTGTATAATAGTAAAACAGAAGAATTTGAAACTGTCTCATTACAGTTTTCTTTTTCTCCTTAATTTTCTCTAGATATTTTTTTTTTAAATCAGTTTATTACTTACACTTATTTACCAATTCTCTCCATCATTTTACATAAAGTTTACACTATTATTTGAAGATAATCTATCAGTTAGCTCCAATATATTTTATACTTAAGTCCAAAAATATAAATTGAATTACATAATCCAAAATCTAAGTTGTTTAAATAAATTTAATTAATTATTATTTCTTATAAATACTAAAGAATGACAAAATTATGTTTCTATTTCAAATGCCTATAATTTAAAAAAGTTATAATCGATTACAAAACATCTCTCAGTTCTATACTAATATTTTATATTTAGGACCTTTAGTTATTGTTAACTATATAATATAAAATTTATTTAAATAATTATAGCAAACTAATATTCATTGATACGTCTAATAAATCACTTCAATATTGACCATATTCATATTAACAAAAAGGAGAAAAAACTGAAAGAGTCTAAGCAGCGGTAGGATCATATAGTATGGAGTATAAGCAAGGTAAGGTGTATATAATAGAATAGTAGCAGTAAGTAAAAATCACACAGTCGATTTTATACTGATTCAGACCACTGTCCTACGCCCAGTCTCAGACCCCCTTCCGGTATTTCACTGACACAAAATCCATTATTTCACCCGGAGGAATAGGTTCACAATTACCCGAACAACCGAATGAGATTTATTGCCTCAATTGCTGAAGAGGACTTCCACAATACATAATTATTGATGACTACTTGTGTTCTTGATAACACGGATATGTCAATTTGATGTACACCCTTCCTATAATCTTTCCTTGATAATAAATGTGTAGTTTGTGAAAGAATATGGAAGATTTGAAATCTTAAGAATGTGAAAATAGAGTGCTTTAGAGATTCTAAATGCCTTGAGTAAAATAGAAAGAATTAGAATAAATTTTTGGTGAGTAAAAGCATTTGATGGAATCTCTATTTATAAAGTACGAAAGATTGCAACTAATCATGAAGAGTTTTATTCAAAAGATATGAATCAGAAGTTGCAACTCTTCATTGAATGGTTGCACCCTTTCGTTTTCAGATGTCTGAATAATAATTTTAGATGTCTGATTTTGAGTTGAAATTCAAACAGCAAAGAAATATGCCATTTCGATGGTAATTTAGACATCTGAAATATTTAGGTCATATGTCTAAATATTGTATGAAATTTAAATTTATTTCAGCAAACAGACGTCTGACTAAAATATTTCAGATGTCTGTTTCTTGAAACAGACCCATGTCTTTGTGCATGTCATTTGAAAACTATATATATATATATATATATATATATATATAAAAAAAAATGTGTGTGTGTGTGTCATCAAGGAAGATTTTAACAATTGAAACTATGACTTACAGACTCTTAACATATATAATCTTCGGTCTACGTTTTTGAATTTGTTATCGAACATCTTTCTGCAAAACAGAGTTAGTTGATATGTGTATGTGTGTGTACATGTATAGTTGTCATAATCAAAACACTATTTAGCGAGATCCAACAAAAACTACATTAAGATATATGTCAATCACATAACATAAACTATATATAGAAATAATAATCACAAGTTTAAAGTTTGATATATTATATCAATATATTTACCCTATGTTACGTCAGTGCATTTTAATACTAACGTTAAGCACTTAGATTTCAAATTCTATTCAGTGATTTACAAAACATTATAAAATATCAGTTAACATTGTACATCTGAGTCAATCTATGTAAATTAATTATGTGATCTGGGATTTAATAAAGAAATTCATCAATAAATAGTTGTTAATTAATGTTAAATATGACGTTTTAAAATACATAGGATACTCATATCAGCAAATCTAATATAGTTTTAAAAGTTTTTAATTCAATTAATAAATTAATTTTTCATTTAAATATAAAGTTAAATAAGTCACATAATAAAATTATTATATTATTCATTAATCTCAATGAATTAATCATACATCGAAAGAAGAAGAAAAATACTTTAAATACCTATGTTTTAACAGTTTCACAATTATTTGTTAAACCCCCACAAATTTTTCAGGATATTTTATACATTTGATTAAACTACTCATAAAATTTTTAAATAATCACAATGAATATTAAGTTTATATTTCTAATAGGTCTTAGAAATATATGACAATTTTAATATATAAATAAATATATATATATATAATTAAAGCTTCCGAAGAATAACGGGAACCGTTCACTTTGGGGGTGTAAGTTGACATGTCTGCACCTTTGTCTCGATTGGGGCTCCCTATACCGGTTAAGTTTTCATTGGGGTTAGTTACGCCTTAGGGTAGGGCTCGAACTCGAGACATATTGCCAGTAGGGGTGAGCGTTCAGTTGGTTCAGCTGGATTTGGGGTAAAAAAAATTTCAAACCGAATTAGAACCGAAAAAATTAGAATAAGTTTTTGGTGAGTGAAAGCATTTGGTGGAATCTCTATTTACAAAGTACGAAAGATTACAACTAATCATGAAGAGTTTTATTCAAAAGATATGAATCAGAAGTTGCAACTCTTTATTGAAAGGTTGCACCCTTTCATTTTCAGATGTCTAAATAATAATTTCAGATGCCTGATTTTGAGTTAAAATTCAAACAGTAAAGAAATAGGCCATTTCGATGGTAATTCAGACGTCTGGATTATTTAAGTTAGATGTCTGAGTATTGTATGAATTTAAATTTATTTCAGCAAACAGACGTTTGATTAAAATATTTCAGACGTCTGTTTCTTGAAACAGGCCTATGTCTTTGTGCATGTCATTTGAAAACTAAAAATATATAAAATGTGTGTATGTATCATCACAGAAGAATTTAACAATTGAAACTAAGACTCACAGACTCATAACATATATAATCTTCAATCTGAGTTCTTGAATCTGTTGTCGAACATCTTCCTGCAAAACAGAGTTAGTTGATATGTACGTATATGTGTACATGTATAGTTATCATAATCAAAACGCTATTTAGCGAGATCCAACATTCTCCCCCTTTTTGATAATGACAACTATATATGTGGCTTCTCCTGTCGATATGCATATGTTTCTCCTCCTTTGTCATTAGCAAAAAGGAGATACTTATATAAAAGTTTTTAAAGCATATATTCACAATACACAATCACAACATAATCATAGACATACCATAGATAAGCTCAACATTCAGACATAGCATAACAAGCACTTAATAGAGTTTTGTGCTTTAAGATAGATCTTAGTACCAAAAAATATTACATACCATAATTAATTAAGAGTCTAAAGCAAAATACTTCTAAGATAACCATACCACCATATCTTACCAACTCTCCGACGTCGGTACGCTTGGACCCGCACTAGTATCTCCTCCCTTAGGATCACCATGGTCAGAACTTGAATCAGGAACTTCGTTGGTGGAGTTAGACGACCATTGATAAGGAGTCGGATCATAAGCTTGACACGATTGAGTGCCGGTGCAAGTAATTTTCTCCCAGATCTTGTTTAAGAAGCCTTTGATTGAGTCAAACTTCTCGTTAGTTCTACTCTCAAAACTCTTGAGATCCTTGTGTATTTCAGATTGATTACGAGACAGTGTAACTAATGCTTATTTGGACGGAAGATCGGGAGAGAAAATGTGAATACCTTCTTCTTCTTCTTCTTCGACCCTTTGTCGACGACCACGAGAGGACTCAGCTATAATAGTTTCCGGTTGTGATGCTACATGTTCGGTCCAAGTCTCAAAAGACATATATTGCAATGTCGAAGGGTTTGGGTCAATATCCATAAGCTTCAATATTTTTGGCCCGATTTCTTTGATACTAAGTGGAATATCGGGTATTTGGACTTGATAATCAAGAAGAATTCGAGGATATAGGCACCATAGTGAAGAGTCTTATATTTTCGTTTGTATGTGATATCTACCCATTCATCAAGAATAATTTTTGTCCAAGTTGTTTGCTAGAATACAAGGCATATAGTGCTTGAAAATCGCACTTATAAACTTTCTCGTAACTTCCTTTAAAAGGTTGAATTATGCGGACCAAGATGCGATTCAATAAACGTGCTCGTGGTCGGAGATGGGTAGAGGTAAGCTCGTCCAAATTAAGCAAATTTTCGGAAATAAACTTGTGTGATATTTCATCTCTCACACTCATATCAACTTCTATAGTATCAATATCAATTCCTTACCAAGCACACCTTAAAATTTGACCTAACCTTTGAATTGGGAGAAGGATACGCTTGCTAAATACCATAAACCAAACATAATCTGTAGTGTTTTGAGGTCGTGTGTGGTCTAAGTTCAAATTTGCTAAAAACAAATTCACAAGAAAAGGATAGATTTTGATATTGTTGGTATTATAATCCACTAAAGATTCAAAATTAAAGTGTCTAGCATATTGAAGAAGCGGTAATTAGAGAAAGCATCGAATTTTACGAAAGCTCCTTCAAAAAACTTTGAATTCTTCATGGCTTTGTACCTTTCTTTGGTGGTGTCATCCCAAAGCCACTTTTGAATGAGTTCGTCGAAGGTTCTGATTCTTGAAGTCTTAATCTTTTTGGTCGGTTTGTCATGAAGAATTGATATAAGATTGGAATTTTTGAAGTAGAATTGTAATTTTGGGGGCTAGGGTTTTATATATGGTAAAAAAGGAAAGTGAAAAGTGAATGGTTGAGATGAGATGATGAATGGTAAAAAGATAGTGCCCCTTTAAAAAAATTGTTTGTTCAGTTTCAGACGTCTGAAAAATTAATTCAGCCGTCTGTTTTTTATAAAAATCAGACCAGCAAGCCTTTAGTTCATTTTTGTCATGTACCAGACGTTTGAGTTTTCTTGAGATAAAAATGTTGTTTCAGCAGACAGACGTATGTTTTATTTGTGTCAGACGTCTGTTTTTGTTGTGAATGAAACAAGCAAGAAAATAGTTCATTTTTTGTTGATTTCAAACGTTTGGAATTTTTAAATCATACGTCTGATTTAGAAGAAAATTTTCTTATTTTCAGATTTTAGACATTTGTTTTAATTCTACCTGACGTCTAGTTTACATTATTGAAAAACAAATAATTCATTTGACATAAAAAAATGCTGATACATAACACGTTAAAAATAATCTTGAAGATGAGCATGATTTAATTTTTAGGTGAGGATGTTGGCATCTTTTGTGGTGTTGAGTTTTGCCGACCTTCATTCTTCATATAGTTTATGTCCCAAGTGTTTGGACTGTATGGGGGTCTTTGAGGAGAATCTCCGTAGTATCTCATAATGGGATTTATAGGATCATTAATTGTACGATATGATGCAGAAGGATCAATATGATTGGGTGGAATCAGCAGAGGTTCGGAAACATTTTTCATCTTTGGGCTGCAGAACTTAAAGCCAATTTTCTCGAGAAGGCTCAAACGAGTTGTGGTTACTTTTTGTTCAAAGTATAGCTCCTTTTGAAGTGTTATTTGTTCTTTCTGATAATGATGAATTTCATCAATTTTTCTTTTCGTGTCTGGAGAAGTGAAAAGAGCACATTCTTCTTTCTTTAAGTCCGGTATAAATCCCATATTGTAATATCCCCATCTATACGTAGGCTCATTTCGAGGAGTTAGTGTGGGTAGATGAGGAGTTTTTGCCGAGCTATCTGTTGAAAAAGTTATGTTGATTGAGGATTTTGAGTTATTTGAAGACATTTTAAGTTGTTTGTGTTTGTATTCCTTGTTTTGAAATATAGTTTGTGCTTTTGGATTACCGAAGTTGTTTATTTATAGACATAAGATTTCAAAGAAACAATGGTATAAAAAACAAATGAGAATTTAGCCAGAGATTAGTCTCATAGTTTAAAAGGTTTCTTTGAAAACTAGTGGTCATAAATTAAAGTTCAAAAATAAATAATTTTAAGCCTTTAGTATAGTTGATTTAGTTTCATGAAAAATACGTACCACCGCCTTTGTTATAAAAAGTTGGTCATTGATTTATAGAGACATTTTAAATATCTTTTATAGACATAATACCTAATTCTCATCGAAGTTTTACAAACATATTTTCTAATAAAAGTTTGGTAAAAATATCGGTTATTTGATTTTCAGTTGAGATATGTTCTAAGTTTATAACATCTTTTTCTATGTTATCACGAAGAAAATGGTGACGGATATCAATATGTTTAGTTCATGAGTGATTTATAGGATTTTTGGATAAATCGATTGCGCTTGTGTTATCACAATATATTGTTGATTTAGTTAAGTTTATCCCAAAATCTCTGTCTATTGCATATATATTACCTGAGCACATGCTAAAGCAGCAGATATGTATTCTACTTCACATATCAAGAGTGATACACAATTCTATTTCTTACTAAACTAACAGACAAGTGATTTTC
Source organism: Allium sativum (assembly GCA_030737875.1). Lineage (NCBI taxonomy): Eukaryota > Viridiplantae > Streptophyta > Magnoliopsida > Asparagales > Amaryllidaceae > Allium > Allium sativum. The sequence continues at coordinate 144,880,342 of CM060922.1, read as the reverse complement.
CAATAAAATGGCACAGACCACTTGTACTTTTCCTATCCGTTCGAGATCCACCAAAATCAGCATCACTGTAAGATACTAGTTCGAATGACATTCCTTCGGATAGAAAAGACCAAAGTCCTTAGTACTATTAAGATATCTCAGAATTCGTTTCACCACCCTTAAATGTGATTCTTTAGGATCTGCTTGGAATCTTGCGCATAAACACACACTCATCATTATATCAGGACGACCTGCAAGTAAACAGAGTAGCGAACTGATTATACTTCTATATAGTTTTCGGTCAACACTTTTTCCTTTCTCATCTCGATCAAGATGGGATATAGAACTCATAGGAGTAGGTTTACCAGAAGTGTTGTCTTAAACCAAATCGTTTAATTAGATTATTTCAATATTTTTCTTGATTAATAAAGATACCATTTGAAAATAGTTTAATTTGTAATCCAAGAAAGTATGATAACTCTCCCATATGTAACATTTCAAATACATTTGTCATAATAGAAGAAAACACTTTACATAATTCTTTATTAGTTGAACCAAAAATGATATCATATACATAAATTTGTATAATTAAGATATCTTTATTGGTATTTTTAATAAATAGTGTTTGATTAGCTTTTCCAATTCGAAATCCTGAGTTTATCAAGTAATCTTTAAGTCTGTCATAACAAGCACGAGGTGCTTGTTTTAGACCATATAAAGCCTTTTTGAGTTTGTAGACATAATTTAGATACTTCTCATGTATAGATAAAGGTGGTTGTTCTACGTACACATTTTCTTTAATAAAACCATTTAGGAAAGCACTTTTAGCATCTATTTGATAGAGTTCAAAATTATGAAAACATGCGTTTGCTAATAGAATACGTATTGCTTCAAGCCTTGCTACATGAGCAAATGTTTCTTCGTAATCAATACTTTCTTCTTGATTATAGCCTTGTGTCACTAATCTAGCTTTGTTTCTTGTAATATTTCCCATTTCATCTGCTTTATTCTTATAAACCCATTTAGTACCAATGACTGATTGATTATCTGGACGAGGTACTAATTCCCAAACATCATTCCGTTCAAACTGGTTTAATTCCTCTTGCATAGCTATAATCCAGTAATATTATGTAGAAGCCTCTTTTGGATTTTTAGGCTCGATAGTTGAAAGAAAAGCTACATGAACCATTTGAATTAGTTGACTTCTTGTTTGAACATGTGAATCAATTTCTCCGATAATGTTTTGAGTAGGATGATCTCGTAGAATTCTAGGAGGTGATCTAATTTGTTCTATGGGATTATTTTCAGTATTTTCAAAGCTATTATTTTCAATTATTTCGTCATCATCTTTGATGATTGTGTT